>JAEOAD010000005.1:0-2400000 GCA_036365145.1 Orientallactaga sibirica
GGTCATGAGTCTCAGGGGTATAAAGCCTGCTCTTGTCTGACTAAATGTATATATTATTCCTACCAAGCTGCCCTGGGGGCACTGCACTTAATGCTCATGTCCACATATTAACGCTACTCTCACTTCTGGTTAGAGAAGCTTCTCTTTTCAGATGGTGATGACCACTGGGATCACCAAAAGGCAACATAGTGCTGAGAAGAAGGGATAGAGGAGTGCCCAGCACTGAAATACCTCTGTCACACCCTCCAACGCTCAGGGACCATTGCGGAAGAGGGGGCAGATAGAATGGAAGAGCCAAAGGAAGGGTATGACTTCTTACAATGCAACAGCCCAGACAGAAATTGGCCTCGATATCCATGACCTTGAAGTGCCTAGCAATACAATCACAAGACCCTCAAAATAGAAGAAAAAGATGATGACATCAAAATAAAAGAAAGACTAATGGAGAGAGGGAGGGGATATGATAGAGATTGGGGGAAGGGAGGGAAATATATGTTTTTTGTATGTAAGTTTAGAAGGTGTCAATAAAAAAATTAATAATTAAAAAAAAAAGAAGTGAGCAAGGCCTAGCAAACTGGCCTTTTCGGAGGCCCTGGTGCACCCTCTCTCTCTCTCCCTCCCTCTCCCTCTTTCTCTGTCAAGTAAAGAAAGGAAGAAAGAAAGAACTAAAGAAAGAAAGAAAGAAAGAAAGAAAGAAAGAAAGAAAGAAAGAAAGAAAGCTGTTTCCAAGCCAGTCATGGTGGCCAAGCCTTGAATCCCAGCACTTGGGAGGCTGAGATAGGAGGATGGCTGTGAGTTCAAGGCCACCATGAGACTACATACTGAATCCCAGGTCAGCCTGGGCTAGAGTGAGACCCTATCTTGAAAAACCAAAAATAAATAAAAAATAAATAAAAATAAATAAACAAAGCTGTTTGCAAGAGGGAGGGGATTCCTCCAGGGTGAGTGGGACAGTCTCCGTGTGACAGACCTGGTGCTGTGGCTATCCGTGAAAACAGACATCGTCACAGACTTCTGGTGAGCTCAGGACTCCAAGCCTTCCTTTCTAGCCTCTGCTGTGAGAAATCCCTCGGCACCTCAAAGCACATCTGTCATTCCAGGCCACCTCTATTGGTGCTTTGTAAGAGGTGAGCAAGGCCTAGCAAACCAGCCTTTTCAGAAGAGGACAACCAGTGTGCCATCCATGGCAAGTCTGAAATTGTTATGTCAGAAGACACAGTCAGCTAGGATGCCGCATGGGTGGGAAGCACACCGCGTCATTCTTTCTGATGGAGAACACCATGTGAGGTGACAGTGTCCTACATGAAGCCAAAACATGACTACATATTGGTGGTCAATGGGAAGATGGGGGCAGAAATGAGGTAGTGGCAGGTTTATTTTATTTTATATTTATTTTTTATTTTTAAATATTTTTATTTTTATTTATTTATTTGAGAGAGGGAAAGAGGCAGAGTATGTGTGTGTGTGTGTGAGAGAGAGATAGAGAGAGAGAATGGGCGAACCAGGGCTTCCACCCGCTGCAAACGAACTCCAGATGCATGTGTCCCCTTGTGCATCTGACTTATGTGGGTCCTGGGGAATCGAACTGAGGTCCTTTGGGCTTGCAGGCAAGTGCCTTAACCAATAAGCCATCTCTCCAGTCCTATTTTTTGATTTCTTGAGGTAGGGTCTCACTCTAATTCACTATGTATTCTCAGGGTGGCATGGAACACACGGCCATCCTCCCACCTCTGTCTCCCAAGTGCTGAGATTCAAGGTGCATGCCACCACATCCTGCTGGTTTTTTTTGTTTGTTTTGTTTTTTGTTTTTTTTTTTTGGTTTTGCAAGGTAGGGTCTCACTCTGGTCCAGGCTGACCTGGAATTAACTATGTAGTCTCAGGGTGGCCTCGAACTCTCGGCGATCCTCCTACCTCTGCCTCCCGAGTGCTGGAATTAAAGGCGTGCGCCACCATGCCCGGCCCTGCAAGGTTTTTAATCTTTAATTGTGTGTGGATTTTTAGCACACATGCTGGGATAATTAATTCATGATAGTTAATGAAAATCAAAATGCTGCATGCGCATCATTTAATACCTCAGTTTCATTATATTTGGTTTACTGACAAACAAAATTGTGAGGTCTGATGGGTCTCAATATGGAGTCACCAAGGACAGCAGGATGGCGATAGAGACCTAAGGAAGTGGATTATTCACATTCCTCAAGAAACAAGACAGGCATTGTGGTGCACACCTTTAATCCCAGCACTCGGGAGGCAGCGGTAGGAGGATCTCCTTGTACATATGACTTTACAGTGGGCCCGGGGGAACTGAAACTGAGTCCTTTGGCTTTGCAGGCCAAGGCCTTTAACCATTAGGCAATCTCTCCAGCCCACAACCTAGGTTCTTCATTCTATTATAGCGTGTCTTCCATTTATTTCATTTTATTTAGTTTGTTTCTTTCACAACCCAACTAATCACTACAGTGGTCGAAACAGCCTCAGAAGTCACTCAAGACAGCTATGCATCCAGCCACTTACAATTTCTGATGAAATTTATTTTATTTATTTTTGGCTTTTCAAGGTAGGGTCTCACTCCAATAAATAAAAATTTAAACAAATATTTTCCTTGCTAAAGGATGAAAACAGAATGTTCAGCATAATTGGGGGGGGGAGTGCAAATAAGAGAGGAGAAACAGTGACTGAAATTCATGGATATTCTTCCAGTGTCAGTTGCAGCTCATTTAGAAAATAGTTATCAATTCCCTGTGGGCATGTCTTATGATTCTGAATCACTTGTTGATTCTATTTATTTATTTGTTTGTTTATTTATTTATGAGAGACAGAAGAAGACAAAGAGGGAGAAAGAATAGGAGCGCCAGTGCCTTCAGCCACTCCAAACGAACTCCAGATGCATACGCCACCATGTGCATCTGGCTAATGTGGGACCTGGGGAATCGAACCTAGGTCTTTAGGTTTCGCAGGCAAATATTTTAACCACTAAGCCATCTCTTCAGCCCTTCTTTATTTATTTAATTTTTGTTTTTTAGAGGTAGGGTCTCACTCTAGCTCAGGCTGACCTGGAAATCACTATGTAATCTCAGGGTGGCCTTGAACTCACGGTGATCCTCCTACCTCTGCCTCCTAAGTGCTGGGATTAAAGGCATGTGCTACCACACTCGGCTTATTTTTTATTTATTTGAGAGCAACAGACAGAGAAAGAGGCAGATAGAGAATGGGGGTGCCAGGGCCTCCAGCCACCACACATGAACTCCAGACATGTGTGCCCCTGTGTGCATCTGGCTTGCTGTGGGTCCTGGGGAACTGAGCCTCAAACCGGGGTCCTCAGGCTTCACAGGCCAGGGCTGAATTGCTGAGCCATCTTCTCTCCAGGCCTGCTGACCCTATTTATACCACAGAGAGTTTCCAGGACCATGATCACAGGAACCTATTCTAGCAAATCTTCAGTCAAGTTGTAAGCCCAAAATGTGTGTGAGAGAAAATACACAAGGGGGGGCATGCATCTGGAGTTCATCTGCAGCGGCTGGAGGCCCTGGCACCCCCATTCTCTGTCTCTCTATGACTCTTTCTGTCTCTCCTACAAACAATAACAAAATATTAATAAAATAAATAAAATATATTTACAGTGGCGCTCACGCCTTTCATCCCAGCAGCACTGGGGAGGGAGGCAGAGGGGGAGGAGGGTCGTGGCTGTGAGTTAAGAGGTCAGCCTGAAACACCAGAGTGAATTACAGCTCAGCCTGGGCTAGAGCCAGACCCTACCTAGAAAAAAAAAAAAAAAAAAAAACCGAAGAAATAAATGTAACATCTACCGTAAGTATGGTGTGTCATGTAGCCAACAGCAGGAGGTGTTTAGTGCGTGACATATATATAAATTTACATATATATCTACTTTATATTATACATAATATACACATATATAACTACATATTTAAATTTATATATAAACTTATATGAAAATATGTGAATTTATATATAAATATATATTTAAACTTATACATACAAATATATTTTATATGTAAATATGTAAATTTATGTATATCCTAATAAGATTAGTCAATGTTATATGTAAATTTATATACATAAATACATATACATATATAATTTTTTTTCAAGGTAGGGTCTGGCTCTAGCCCAGGCTGACCCACAATTCACTCTGGCATCTCAGGCTGGCCTTGAACTCATGGCCATGACCCTTCTGTGACTCCCCAATGATGCTTGGATTAAAGGCATGAGCGCCATCACACCCAAGTGATTTATTATTGCTATTATTATTATTCTTTGGTTTTCCTTGTTATCATTACTACTACTATTATTTGGTTTTCCTTACTACTACTATTTGGTTTTCCTTATTACTATTAATTTGGTTTTCATTGTTATAACTTATTACTATTATTATTTAGTTTTCCTTAGTATTACTACCTTATTATTACCAACACTATTACTACTATTAGGTTTTTGTTATTACTATTAATAATTATTGCTTTTTTTTCCCGAGGTGGGTTGTGGCTGCAATGCAGGCTGACTGGTTTTCAAGATCTCCGAAAGGGCCGAGCATCTTCAGGGCCGGCCAAGTGTGCAGGAAGATGCCGCTGAAGATGTGTTAATGTGTGCATGCAGTATGCGCCAACTGTGTACACTGTCCGACCACAGAACACATACAAGTGGTTTCAACCTTCCCTAAAGTTACTATGCCAGGTTGTTTCACAGTAAACTTGCTATTTTTCCTCTTCTGGGACACCATCACAGGGAAGTTCTATTCACTGTTCCACTCTCTCTGCTTGCAAATTAATAAATTTCACTTACTTAAAAAAAATTTGGGCTGGAGAGATGGCTTAGCGGTTAAGGCGCCTGCCTGCTAAGCCTAAGAAAGCTGGTTCCAATCTCCAGGTCCCACGTTTAGCCAGATGCAAAGTGATGCAAGGGCGCAATGCCGCACTTGCCCACAAGGGGGCGCAAACATCTGGATTTCATTCACAGCAGCTGAGACTGTGGGCGCACCCATCTCTGTCTCCCTCTCCATGTCTGTCTCTGTGTCTCTCTCCAAAAATAAATAAATAAAAATAAAAATTGAAAAACAAAAAAAAAAAAAAAAAAAAAAAAGGGAGTGAGCTCAACACTGCAAATAAAACTCCAAATACATGCACCAAAAACAAAAAAACAAACAAACAAACAAAAAATTTGGACATTCCAGGGCTCAACACTGCAAATAAACTCAGCGGTCACAGGTGTCTGAAGTTCATTTGCAGTGGCTGGATGCCCTGCCATGCCCATTTTCTCTGCCTCTTTCTCTTAAATAATTTGCAACAAAGGACCTCTTTTAAAAAAAAAAAAAAAAAAAGAAAAGCTGAAACCAGGCGTGGTGGCACAAGCCTTTAATCCCAGCACTTGGGAGGCAGAGGTAGGAGGATCACTGTGAGTTCAAGGCCACCCTGAGACTAGTTAATTCCAGGTCAGCCTGGGCCAGAGTGAGACCTTACCTTGAAAAACCAAAAAAAAAAAAAAAAAAAAAGGAAAGCTGGTGTGGTGGCACTTGCATTTAATCCCAGCACTCAGGAGGCAGAGGTAGGAGGATCACAGTTTGAGGCCATCCTGAGACTACATAGTGAATTCCAGGTCAGCCTAGACTACAGTGAAAACCTATCTCAAAAAAAAAAAAAAGGAAATTTGTCCACCACCACAGGGTAAGTTGGTGGGGGCCATGGCTAGAACCTGGACCCAGGTCTCTTCTAAGGTCCCCTAGCTATCCAGACACTGCAGTATCATTCAGCCACAAAATGAAGCACTGATACATACCACAACGTGGGTGAATCGTACATTATGTCAGCCAGACATGGCAGGGTATGCCTGTAATGCCAGAATTTCAACCTGGTCTCTAGGAGAGATCCTGTCTCCAGGAGAAAATAGCAACCAAAAATGAAATAAAGGAAAGGGGATGGAGAAGGTTAATCCAAAGATTTCATGAATATACCATATATATATATTTTTTAATTTTTGTTTTTTTGAGGTAGGATGTTACTCTAACCCAGGCTGACCTGGAATTCACTATGTGCAGTTTCAGGGTGGCCTGGAACCCACAACAATCAACAAAATTTACTTCTGCAACAGCACTTGTGAAGCAGAGGCAGGACTGCTATTGGATTCAAGGCCAGT
Source organism: Orientallactaga sibirica (assembly GCA_036365145.1). Taxonomy (NCBI): domain Eukaryota; kingdom Metazoa; phylum Chordata; class Mammalia; order Rodentia; family Dipodidae; genus Orientallactaga; species Orientallactaga sibirica. The sequence goes on from JAEOAD010000005.1 coordinate 6,148, forward strand.
CTGAGACTGCATAGTAAATTCCAGGCTTAAAAAAAGACACCCCATGCTTGGGTTGCAGGGGCTGAGCTGAAAAAAAAAAACCCTCCCAACTGACCAGCCATCATCATGCTGTGAAATATACTATGTAGCCTGTTGGGGTAGGTTTTCCATCAGCACTACAAGCTGCAAAAATGGCCAGCCAGTATGTTCCCACTAGTGCAACAGTAACATGTCTGTTACAAGAACTGCTCTATGACTGGACTTGAGACTCAATCCATGAAAGGAAGTCCATGCTCAATATGGAAAACTTATGGCTGGGAAGGTCATAAGATCCAGTGGGGGAAGCTACTATTGTTGTTTGGCTAAATGGATATATTATACCCACAAAATTACTAAATGTTTATGTCCAAATACTGTTCTCACCTTTGGTTACAAAAGCTTTTCAGAAGCCGGGCGTGGTGGCGCACCCTTGCCTTTAATCCCAGGAGGCAGAGGTAGGAGGATCGCCCACCCTAAGAATTCCAGGTCAGCCTGAGCTACAGTGTGACACTACCTTGAAAACCCAAAAATTAAAAAAAAAAAAAAAAAAAGAAAAGAAAAACAGCCGGGCGTGGTGGTGCACGCCTTTAATCCCAGCACTCGGGAGGCAGAGGTAGGAGGATAGCAGAGAGTTCGAGGCCACCCTGAGACTACATAGTGAATTCCAGGTCAGCCTGGACCAGAGTGAGCCCCTACCTCACAAAATCAAAAAAAAAAAAAAAAAACAGCAAAAACTCAAAGTGGAGTGAAGTGACAGTTAAATTTTCAGTACTGAGACATCTTTCACAACCCACTAAAGCTCAGAAACCATTATATTACATTGTGAGAGTGGCAGAAAGAATGTTAAGAATCAGCCAGGGGTGGGAGCTTCTGGGAGGCAGAGGTAAGAGGATAGCTGTGAGTTCAAGGCCACTCTGAGACTACATAGTGAATTCCAAGTCAGCCTGGGCTACATTGAAACCCTACCTCAAAACACCATAAAGTGGCCGGAGAAATGGCTTAGCGGTTAAGGCATTTGCCTACAAAGTCAAAGGATCCTGGTTCGATTCTCCAGGACCCACGTAAGCCAGATCATGAGGGGCACATGCATCTGGAGTTCGTTTGCAGTGGCTAGAGGCCCTGGCATGCCCATTTTCTCTCTGTCTGCCTCTCTTCTCTCTCTCTCTCTGCTTGCAAATAAATAAAAGTTTAAAAAAAAAACACACCATAAAGTGCAGGGTGTGGTGATGCATGCCTTTGATCTCAGCACTTGGGAGGCAGAGGTAGGAGGATCGCCTTGAGTTCGAGGCTGCCCTGAAACTACAAATTGAATTCAAAGTCAGCCTGGGCTAGAATGAAACCCCACCTCCAAGAAGTTAAAAAAAAGGAATCTATGAGTCCAAAAAATGGAGTGCTTTAGGGTTAGGAGAGATGACTTAGTGGTTAAAACCTCGCCTGCAAAGCCCAAAGACCCATGTTTGATTCTCCAGATGCACAAAGTGGCATGTGCATCTGGCGTTTTTTGCAGTGGTTGGTGGCTCTGACGCGCCCCTTCTCTATCTCCCTCCATCTCCAATAAATAAAATTTTAAAAAAGTTTGCCTCTTGGCCCAACAGTGCACTCCTATAATCCCAGCAAGGGTAGGAGGATGAACATGAGTTAGAAGCCAACCTGGGACTAGAGTAATTGCCAAGTGAGATCCTACCTAAAAAAAAAAAAAAAAAAAAAAAAAGTTTGCAGGCTGGAGAGATGGCTTAGTGGATGCCTGGGAAGCCTAAGAACCCAGGTTTGATTCTCCAGCTCCCACATAAGCCAGATGCACATGGTAGCACATATGTCTGGAGTTTGTTTGCAGTGGCTAGAGGCCCTGGTGTGCCCACTTTCACTCTCCCACTCTGCCTCTAATGAATAAATTAAAAATAAAAATAAGCTGGGCGTGGTGGCACACACCTTTAATCCTAGCACTTGGGAGGCAGAGGTAGGATTACTGTGAGTTCAAGGCCACCCTGAAACTACATAGCGAATTCCAGGTCAGCCTGAGCTAGAATAAGGCTCTACCTCAAAAAACCAAAAAATAAAAATAAAACTGGGCATGGTTGCACCCGCCTTTAATCCCAGCACTCAGGAGGCAGAGGTAGGAGGATTGCCATGAGTTCAAGGCCACCCTGAGACTACAGAGTAAATTCCAGGTCAGTGTGGGCTAGAGTGAGACCCTACCTCAAAAAAGTCAAGGCCACCCTGAGACTATATAGTTAATTCCAGGTCAGCCTGGGCCAGAGTGAGACCCTACCTCAAAAAACCAAAACCAAAGTAAAATAAAATAAAATAAATTTTAAAAATTAAAAAGCCAGGCATGGTGATGCACACCTTAAAAAAAAAAAAAAAAAAAACACCAGTTTGCCTCACTGGGCACAGTGGTACACATCTTTAATCTTAGCACTCAGGAGGCAGAGAACTGCTTTGAGTTCCAACCTGGACTAGAGATCCTACTTCAGAAAAAAAGTATATAAAATTAAAAGCATCACAATAAACCTTCTCCTTACTGACTCTTCAACTTCCAAAACCCTCATAGTATCCTGGTGTCATTGTGCCCTTGCAGCTAAATGCAAGCTTCCAGAAACCAAGAATCTCATCTTTCTTGTTGCTGATGAAAACAGGACTTGGTATATTTTGTAGGGTGACTGAATCCACATGTACTTTATGTACTGATGTGAACAACCTCCAAGATCTGCTCAGTGAAGCAAGGTAAGGCACAGCAAAGCAAGCAGCCACAGCCAGTGTGGAAGGAGATACACTCCCACTCGGGTTTATATATGGCTTGGGTACAGAAGGCTCCTTTTCTGCTCAGACTATACTTGGATCAAGAGTTGCTGCCTTGGGGCTGGAGAGATGGCTTAGCGAAGCCTAAGGATCCTGGTTCGATTCTCCAGGTCCCACATAAGCCAGATGCACAAGGGGACGCATGCATCTGGAGTTTGTTTCCAGTGGCTAGAGGCCATGGCACACCCATTCTCACTCTCCCTGTCTCTCTCTTTCCCTCTTTCTCTAATAAATAAATAAACAAAATCTTTAAAAAAAAAAAAAAAAAAAAGTTGCTGCCTTTTTTAAAAATCAGCACTAGGCAGATAACAAATGATAAATAGATTACAAACAAAATCATAGTTGAAAAAGCTTAAAAAAAAGGCAAAAAAAAAAAAAAAAAAGAGTTGCTGCCTTGCTCTGCCTTTTTAAAAAATCAAGCTGATCCCGGTGCTTCATAACAATATTCTAGAGGCTGTCCATGCTTTGATTACACCTAAATAGGATCAAGTATATATAAGAAAGCACTGTAGTTGAAATAGCTTACACAAAGGCAATTTATTAACAGAAAATAATTTGAGAAGTCCTGTTCACAGAGGAGTGACCACTGACCCCCTTCCTGCAGGTGCTGTCTGAGGGGATGGGGGTGACATCCTCTGTGGGGAGAAAGAGAAAACTGTCATTGCCTGTAGCTGCACAAGAAGATCCTAGAGTTCCCTAAACCACAGGTCTACTCAACCAGCAGCAGATTCTATTGTTCCCATATGGGTCTCCAGTGAGACAGGAGCTACCCTGCCTGCTATTTTCTCAAAAATCCCCCTTTGGGGCAGAGGTAAAGATGGCTGGGAGTTCAATTCCCCAATACCCAAGACCAGATGGTTCATGCACCTGAAGTTTGTTTGCAGTGGCAAAAGGCCCTGGAATACTCGTTCTCACAAAAACCAAAAAAAAAAAAAAAAAAAAAAAAAAAAAAAAAAAACTCCCATATGGTTCCAACTCACTTTCAGAAGAGGAAATGGGCCGACAAGGTACATAAATGTCAGGCAGAATACACATCCAGGTACCTAACCCAGAGCTCACTACTAGTAGAAAGCTACACTGAGCAACCATGACTGTCTCTTCAAAAGAGAAAGTGGCTCCAACTTCACACCACAGGGCCAGGGTGACTACTTGCTTCTAGGAGCTAAGGCCTGCATATGACAGATGTGAAGCAATCAATGGGAATCACCACCCTTCCTGTTTTGGGTTATCAAAAAGAACAATCCTACTCACATTTCATAGGAAGAGATCAGACTGCTGAATCAGAGATTCAAAAATGGCACTAAGTTGTCCCAATACAAATGGGAAAAGACAGTGACATGGGAAGGCTTTCAAACCTCATGCCTTTTACAGGCCCCCTTAACAGAAAACTAAGTGTCAATATTCAGATAAAGCCACATGATTATGGGGAAAGGAGGAGGTCACTGCTTCCAAACAAATTGTTAGCTGGAGGAAGTACTTACCAATCCGCCCAATCTTCATCCCCGAATGAGCAAGAGCTCTGAGGGCTGACTGGGCACCAGGTCCAGGGGTCTTAGTCCTAGGAATTGATCAAGCTAGTGAGAATCCTAAGACCACCACTCAAATTTGGACAACTGCACACTCTATAAAGGGCTTGGATGAATTAAAACCCTAGGCTTTGTGGGATCAGTATGGTTTTTGTAGTGTACCACCCCTAACAAAAATTCCTTCCAAGCCAGGCGTGGTGGCACATGCCTTTAATCCCAGCACTCGGGAGGCAGAGGTAGGAGGATTGCCATGAGTTCGAGGCCACCCTGAGACTACATAGCTAATTCCAGGTCAGCCTGGACCAGGGTGAAACCCTACCTTGAACACCCCCCCCAATCCCTTCCAAAAAGCTAAAAAGGAGGAGTTGGGGATGTAGTTTGGAAGAATTTGGACGAATGTTTGCCTAGCATGCACGAAGCACTAGGTATGATACCACAGAAACCATATAAAACCAGTTGTGAGGCCGGGCGTGGTGGCACACGCCTTTAATCCCAGCACTCGGGAGGCAGAGGTAGGAGGATTGCCATGAGTTCGAGGCCACCCTGAGACTACATAGCTAATTCCAGGTCAGCCTGGAACACCCCCAATCCCTTCCAAAAGCTAAAAAGGAGGAGTTGGGGATGTAGAAGAAGACGAATGTTTGCCTAGCATGCAAGCACTAGGTATGATACCACAGAAACCATATAAAACCAAAACGCCTTTAATCCCAGCACTCGGGAGGCAGAGGTAAGGATTGCCATGAGTTCGAGGCCACCCTGAGACTACATAACCTGAACACCCCCAATCCCTTCCAAAAACCTAAAAAGGAAGTTGGGGAAGTTTGGAAGAAAAAAAAAACCACAGAAACCATATAAAACCAGTTGTGGTATACTCCTGTAATCCCAGCAATTGGGATGTGGAGGCAAGGGGATCAGAAGTTAGAGATCACTGGGACTGGGGAGATGGTTCAGCAATTAAAAGGTGCTTGCTTGCAAAGCCTGATGGCCTGTGTTGAATTCCCCAGTACGTTCAAGATGCAAAGTGGTGCATGTATCCAGAGTACATTTGCAGTGGCAAGAGGCCACCAGGCCAACACATCTGTAACTCATTCTCTCTGCTCACAAACGAAGAAGTTCAAGGTTATTCTCAGCTACACAACATGGAGACATGGCTTAGCGGTTAAGGCGTTTGCCTGGGAAGCCAAAGGATCCCGGTTCAATTCTCCAGGACCCACGGAAGCCAGATGTACAAGGGGCACATGAGTCTGGAGTTCGCTTGCAGTGGCTAGAGGCTCTGGAGAGTCCATTCTTTCTCTGTCTCTCTTTTCTCTCTGCTTGTAAAGTAAAAAAAAAAATTAAAAGGGGGAATGGGCTGGGTGTGGTGGCACACACCTTTAATCCCATCACTTAGGAGACAGAGGTAGGAGGATTACTGTGAGCTCAAGGGCAGCCTGGGACTAAAAAGTCAGATCCAGGTTAGCCTGGCCAAGAGTGAGATGTTACCTCAAAAAAATAAAGTAAGGGGCTAGAGAGACGGCTTAGTGGTTAAGGTGCTTGCCTGTAAAGCTTGAGGACCCAGGTTTGATACCCCAGTATCCACATAAGCCAGATGCACTTGGCGGTGCATGACTCTGGAGTTCTTTTGCAGTGGCTAGAGGCCCTTGCACACCTATTCTGCCTCTTTCTCTCTGTCACTTTCAAAAAAAAGTAAACAAAAAAAATTTAAGAAATACTTAATAAAGAAAAACAAGGGGAGAGGAAATGGGGGGGGCTGTAAAGTTGGCTCAGTGGTTAAATCAAAGGCACTTGCTTGCAAAGCCTGACGGCCCAGGTACAATAGCCCAATACCCACATATAGCTAGATGCCTGAAGTTCATGTGAAGTAGCGAAAGACCCTAACATACCCATTCTCTGAAATAAGTGAAATTAAAAAAAAAACAAACAAACAAACAAAAAAAACCTAAAACTAAAGTGACTCCCCAGAGTGTACAAAAACAAATAGCAGTTCAGACTTAGCCTATGGATCCAATTGTCTAGACCAGCACTCGTCCTGGTTAAAGCCATATCTCCTTTCTTACCTAAAACAAAGTATACACTGGGCACTCAACACATTAAGAGTAAGGAAACATGCAGGAATGAATTATTTTTTGTTGCCTAGGCTAGCCTGAAGCTTACTACACAGCCCAGGCTAGTCTCAAACTTTAGATCCTCTTGCCTCAACTTCCGAATGCTAGAATTAATAGGCACATGCCACCATTCCTAGCTAGGAACCATTTTTAAAAATGCTTACAATGGGCTGGAGAGATGGCTTAGCAGTTAAGGTGCTTGCCTGCAAAGCCAAAGGACCCAGGTTTGATTCTCCAGGACCCAAGTAAGCCAGATACACGTGCATTTGGAGTTCATTTGTATACCCATTCTCTCTCTCCTTCTCTCTCAAGTAATTAATAAAAATAATTTTTTTAAAAAAGATGCTTACAACATCTCTAGGATACAACTGAAAACCAAATCTCAAATTCAAGCTCTCTGGTAGCCAGGGGACTCATCACCAACCAGCCCCAGTCCTGTACCTGTTTCCTCCTGTGGCCCTGAGTTTGATGTGTAGAGCAGTGATCCCCAGCTCCTTGCACCTCTGGGCCACATCCTGGGCAGCTAACATGGCAGCATATGGAGAGGATTCATCTCTGTCAGCCTTCACCTTCATTCCACCAGTCACACGGCAGATGGTTTCCCTGGGAAAAGCAGTCACTTCATACCCTGACAAAGATCTACTGAGCTTTTGAGCGCCACAGTTCAGTTGTCTGTCAATGTAACCACCCATCTTGATACTGTACTGGACAGGACAAGACAGCCATGACCACGGCCTTCATGGGGCTCAGTCAAGTGGGGTTGAAAGACCATATATGGACTTTCATTAACACTTTCTAGTAATGCTCTTCCCAGATCCAGGATCTTTTTTTTTTTTTTCCCCGAGGTAGGGTCTCACTCTGGCCCAGGCTGATCTGGAATTAACTATGTAGTCTCAGGGTGGCCTCGAACTCTTGGCGATCCTACCTCTGCCTCCCGAGTGCTGATATTAAAGGCATGTGCCACCATGCCCGGACAGGATCATTTTTTGTCTCAGTCCCCTTGGCAGCTGGGTTTTGTGCCTTTCCACCCAGATACTCACTTGCCAGAAAGATCAGTGACATGGACAAAGGTATCATTGAAGGATGCAAAGATGTGGCAGACACCAAATACGTTTTCTCCTTCAGCCACCTGTGGTCCAAGGCTGATGACCTGTTCTTCTTTCTTTTCCTTGCCCTTGCGAGGTGCCATTTCTGAAAAGACCACCTCAATGTTAGCACAAAAAAATGAACCCTTTTTCTGGATAAAGGAAACCCCAAGTTGTGCTCTTCTGCTCCCTTAAAATCCATTTCTTGGATTTGAGAGATGGCTTAGCAGTTAAGGTACCTATGAAGCCTAAGCACCCAGGTTCAATGTAAACCAGATGTACATTGTGGCACATGCGTCTGGAGTTCATTTGCAGTGCTAAGTGTGCCTATTCTTGTGGTCTCAAAAACTTTTTTAAAAAAATCCATTTCTGGGGCTAGAGTGATGGCTTAGAAGTTGAGAAGGAGTTTGCCTGCAAAGCCAAAGGACCACATAAGCCAGATGCACAAGGGACGCATGTGTCTAGAGTTCGTTTGCAGTGGCTAGAGGCCCTGGCATGCCCATTCTCTCTCTCTCTCTCAAATAAATAAAAATAATATATATATTTTTAATCCATTTCTTAGCTGGGCATGTTGACAAACATCTCTTGTCCCAGCAGAGGTAGGACGACGGATGAGTTCAAAGCCACCCTGAGCTAGAGCAAGACTCTATCTCACAAATAAATAAAAATCCATTTATTGGGCTAGAGAGATGGCTGAATGGTTAGCAGTACTTGTTTCAGGGACTGACAGCCTATAGTTCAATTCCCCAGTACCGACATAAAGGCAGATGTACAAAATGGGGCATGCCATCTGAAGTTTGTATGCACTGGTAAAAGCTCTGGCATGTCCATTCTACTTACAAATAAAAATATTAAAAGTAATTGTTAAAAATCTATTTGTCGGGCCGGGGGTGGTGGCGCATGCCTTTAATCCCAGCACTTGGGAGGCAGAGGTAGGAGGATTGCTGAGAGTTCGAGGCCACCCTGAGACTACATAGTTAATTCCAGGTCAGCCTGGACCAGAGTGAGACCCTACCTTGAAAAACCGAAAAACAAAACAAAACAAAAAAAAAAAATCTATTTGTCCCTAAACTTGGGGGTTGTCAATTGTGGCTAAAAAAAGCAAGGCACCACAAAAGATACCTTTTCCAGACCAAGAGTACTGCTATGGTTCTAGCAGTAGAGAATTCTAACTTGTACTCAGCAGATGTCCAAACTACAGACAACACACTGCCTCAGGTCCCCCAAGACTGAACTCTTCTCTGCTACTTAAAAAGTGTTCCCAACAATAAGCCGGTATGTTTTGCTGCATTTGTCCAGGGGAAAACAGCAAGGTGGCTACAAAGATCAGAAACCAGCTAGGGGATTCTCCAACGGCTGCTGGGAATCAGATACATTGGTAAAATCTAAGCTCCACACACTGCCCTGTGCCTAAATGCCTCCATCCCACAAGGACTAAACCACAAAGAAGAGTATGTACATCTCAAGTGAAGCTGGGTGTGATGGCTCACGCATTTAATATCAGCACTCAGGAGACTGATGACTGACTTCAGGTCATACTGGTAGTGACCCTACCTCTAAAAATCCTTTTAGTTAGGGGTATGTATGTCTTAAGTGTACCGGGATCTCTTTGGTGCCTTCCTTATGCAATGGTTAGTGCCTAATCACAGCAGATCGTGGATGAAATAGTCACCTGTTCTACCCTCAAATGATACCAGTAAATGCCACAAGAGTAGTCCAAGGCTACGTCTAGAGAAACACAAGAAAACTTCGGATCTCAACCCAGGAAGCCAGAATAAAAGTTCTAGCATGGCCTGGCATGGTGGTGCACGCCTTTAATCCCAGCACTCAGAAGGCAGAGGTAGGAGGATCGCTTTGAGTTCAAGGCCACCCAGAGACTACATAGTGAATTCTATGTTAGCCTGGGCTAGAGTGAGACCCTACGTCGAAAAACCGAAAACAAAAAGTTCCAGCATGATGTAAAGTCAACACTGCTTTGTAATCTGTCATTGTAGTCCTACAGTGGGGATGGGGATAGGAATGGTCATCTAGAAGAATGTAAACACCAGACAGGCATTGGGCAAAAACCAACGTTAGGAGCTGGAGAGATGGCTTAGTGGTTAAACGCTTGCCTGTGAAGCCTAAGGATCCTGGTTCGAGGCTTGATTCTCCAGGACCCACGTAAGCCAGATGCATAAGGGGGCGCATGCATCTGGAGTTCGTTTGCAGTGGCTAGAGTCCCTGGAGTGCCCATTCTCTTTCTCTCTCTACCTGCCTATTTCTGTATCTCTCTCTCTCAAATTAATAAATAAAAATATTTAAAAAAAAAACCAACGTTAGATACTCAGGCCCGCCCTGAGCGTCTAATAGCACGCCAGGTGTAGGACTCCTCACGAGAATCATTGTGAACTAAACACAAGGCTCCTTGTGAATCCTCCCTACACACAGAAGTCGCTGGTACGGCGAGTCCTCCTTTGCAAAGAGCAAATGCACTTGAGGTTAGAGCTAGGCCTGTAGCTGCCCAGGAAGACGTTGGAGGAGGGGCCGCACGAGACCAGGGCCCTCGCTCCCGAGGCACACTGCGCCGCCCGCCCAAGAGCCACTCCAGACCTCGCCGTCCACGGACCCGACCCGGCTCCCGCGGGGAACCCCACGCCCGCTTCCCAGGCCCCGCACAACTCCCTGGACACAGGATGCCACACGATTTTCCGCGCCCCGGCCTCCTACCTGAGCGTCCTCTTCAGACTCCGCCACCGGAAAGAGAGCGCGGAAGGGGCGGGGCGACAAGTCACTTCCGCGAACCGGAAGCGAACCGCTGAGGTCACAGTGTGCGGCTGGCTCCCGGAAGAGCTCCTTTCCTTGTTGACAGAGATTACTTTTTGCCCGTGAGGAAGATGGTTGACTTAACTGACAGAGAAAAAAATCCCGGTGCGGGGGTGGCTGCGCTTCTCTTTTCTATGAGACCTAGGAAGCGGACGCGCCCGCGAGAGGCGGGCCTGCGTGGAAGGCGGCGGCGGCGGCGGCCAGACGCACTTCCGTCGTTGGATCTGGTGCCTGGCAGCCGTGAGGCGGCTTGCCGCCTGGTGGCGTGGAGGAGAATAACAACAACAAAACCGCTGCAATCGGGCAACTTGCTTTCTTTGCACTGGGAGGCAGAAGTGGGAGGATCGGTGGGGATTCAAGGCCACCGAGACTGAATAGTAAATTCCAGGTCAGCCTAGGCTAGATGGAGACCCTACATCGGGAAACAAAAAAAGTTATTTAACACTGTTATGCCAGCCTGCGCAAAGCAGTTTTCTTACATTATTTCATTTAATTTTCACATCAATTAAATGAAAGAATCGTTTTGATTTCCATTCTAAAGATAAGGGATGTTAACTGAGATCTCATATTTGTAGCTGATTTGAGGTTCTGATACAAAACACATATATTTAGTAATTATTTTCCTAAAACCCTCAAATAATATTCTTAAAGAATTACGAGAATATGGCTGGAGAGCTGACTTAGCGGTTAAGGCACATGCCTGCAAAGCCTAAGGACCCAAGTTCGATTCTCCAGGTCCCACATAAGCCAGATACACATTGTGGCACATGCATCTGGAGTTCCTTTGTAGTGGGTAGAGGCCCTGGTGTGCCCATTCTCTCTCCGTTCCTCCCTCCCTCCCTCTCTCTGTCTCAAATAAATAAATAAAAATAAAATCTTTAAAAAAAAAAAAGAAAGAATTGCAAGAATGGCCAGTGGTAGTGGCCCATGCCTTTAATCCCAGCACTCGGGAGGCAGAGGTAGGAGGATTGCCTTGAGATTACAGAGTGAATTCCAGGTCAGCCATGGCTAGAGCGAAACTGTACTTTTGAGAAACCTTAAAAAAAGGACAAGAATGGTACATACATACATGCATACACACACAACCTATGTAATAACATGTATATATTGCAGAACTTTTTTTTTTTTTTACATTGCAGAACTTGGACAACAATAGATACACACAAATATATATGTAGATGTATATAACCTATATAATGAAGCTTAATATATTACATATAGCAATTTGTATGCTGAAATTAACACCATTATAAAAAACTACAGCTGGGCTGGAGAGATGGCTTAGCGGTTAAGGCGTTTGCCTGCAAAGCCAAAGGACCTCGGTTCAATTCCCCAGGATCCACATAAGAAAAGAAAAAAAACAAAAATTTATATATATATTGGTACCAGAGAACTGGGATTGCTCCTAGACACCTAAATGTGTGGCATGGCTTTGGCCTTTTGGAGCTGATTTTCAAGAGGAATGTGGAAGAATTTGAAACCTTGGCCTAAGAGACGCCTTGCAGTGCTATAAGCACAGCTTGATGGATTGCTCTGCTCAGAGTTGAAAGACCTGAATGCAGTAAGAACTGTGGACTGTGAGGTTTGGCTTATAAGGGCTTATAAGCCTGGACTGCTAGAAGCAGTTTGTGTGAGAGGCTTGCTGTTATGCCCGTGTCTTGAGAATTTGTGCAGGTTGCATTGTATAGAAATTGGCTGGTGTGAGCAGAGGGATATGGCACAGAAAAAATGAAATCTTTGGGCCGAAACTGCTGCCTGTTCAACTGTTATTGTATGAAAGATTACAACCATTGACATTGGGCCAGCTGACCTGCAGTGAGATAGCAGAAAGAATTCAGTCTTTTGGAGGGGCCTAAATGCTCAAGGAGTGTCCTGTTCTTCAAAGTCTGCTTTATTCCCCCCTGCATTAACAAATTGGCACCCCACCTGGTATTATGGAGTATTAAAAATGCAGGAAAGAGAGAGTCATTGAAGTTGCACCACAGTCTTGTGTTTTGGAAACAGCCATGGGTAGTGAGAAGCAGGTTTGCTGGTTTGCCTGCATAGAGACCTGATGGAGCCCTGAGGATGGACTGTGGGTTGCAGTGAAAACCCAGCGGAGGTGCTGGGACCACGAGATGGTTGCTAAGGAGAACTGACGGCCCCCCATGAAGTTTTCTAGGACTGTGAGTAGCCTAACTGGAGGGGTGGAATTGAACCTCAGAGACTTGTTGCTGGTTGGAATTATCAGACTTGGAGATTTGTCAATAGCTAGAGTTGTTGGACTTGGAGCTACAGAGTTTGATGTTTGCCCTGGTTGTTTTAAATCTTGTATTGGTTGAATATTTCTTTGCTATGCCCAATGCCATCTTTTGCAGGGTGAATGTTTATTCTGTGCCATTATGGGTTTTGGGGGGATTTTTTGATATTATGGCTCAATTAAAAGACCTTGGACTATGGGGATATTTGAACATCATTAGGATTGTTAAAAACTGTGGGGATGCCAGGTGTGGTGTGCATGCCTTTAATCCCAGCACTCGGGGAGGCAGAGGTAGGAGGATTGCCATGAGTTCGAGGCCACCCTGAGACTACATAGTGAATTCCAGGTCAGCCTGGGCTACAGCAAGATCCTACCTCGAAAAACAAAAAAACAATAAAAACAACAACAACAAAATAAAACTGTGTGGACTTTTAAAGTTGGACTGAATGCACTGCATTTTACAACATGGATGGTTATCAGTTTATGGAGGCCAGGGGTGGAATGTGGTGATTTGATTCAGGTGCCCCCATAAGGTGTTCTGAATGCTAGGTTCCTAGGTGATGAAGATTTGGGAATTAACACCTCCTGGAGACAGTGTATTGTTAGGCACGGGCTTATGGGTATTATAGCCAGTGTCCACATGCCAGTGTTTGGCATACTCTCCTGTTGCTGTTGTCCACCTGATATTGGCGAGTAGGTGATGTCCACCCTCTGCTCATGCCATCATTTTCCCCTGCCATCATGGAGCTTCCTCTCGAGTCTGTAAGCCAAAATAAACCCTTTTTTCCTACAAGCTGGTCTTGATTGGGTGATTTCTGCCAGCAATGCATACCACATGCCACTGCAAATGAATACCAGATGCATGGACCATTTTGTGCATTTGGTTTAATGTAGGCACTAGGGAATCTAACCTAGCCCATAAGGCTTTGCAAGCAAGCCCCTTTAACCATGAAGCCATCTCCATAGTCCTCAATTTTTATTTTGTTTTGTATTTCTTTTTTTTAAATATTTTATTTTATTATTATTTTTGGATAGACACAGAGAGAGACAGAAAGAGAGAGGGAGAGGAAGACAGATAGAGATGGGCACGCCAGCAGCCTCTCAGCTGCTGCGAATGAAATCCAGATGTGTGCGCCCCCTTGTGTTCAAGTGTGGCATTGCGCCCTTGCATCACTTTGCATCTGGCTAAACGTGGGACCTGGAGATTGGAACCACTGGAGGTTGGAACCAGCGTTCTTTAGGCTTAGGAGGCAGGTGTCTTAACTGCTAAGCCATCTATCCAGCCCTAATATTTTATTTTTATTTATTTATTTGACAGAGAAAGAGAGAGACAGAGAATAGGCACGCCAGAGCCTCCAGGCACTGCAAATGAACTCCAGATGCGCTCACCCCCTTGTGCATCTGGCTAACATGGGAATTGAACCTGGGTACTTTGGCTTTTCAGGTAAACGCCTTAACTACTAAGCCATCTCTCCAGCCCTGATGCCAAGGCCAAGGTTTTAATCAAGAAATTGAGTCTTATGGTTAAGGCCTCACTCATTAATAGCTCACTGATGGTAATTTCTTATGGCTTAAAGGTTATAAAAACTGGCTTTAAAACTCAGTAAAGTCAATTAGTTTCCTCTATTTGTCAAGGTTTTTTTTTTTTTTTTTTTTTTTTTTTGAGGTAGGGTCTTGCTCTAGCTCAGGCTGACCTGTAGTCTCAGGGTGGCCTTGAACTCACAGCAGTCCTCCTACCTCTGCCTCCCAAGTGCTGGGATTAAAGGCATGCACCACCATGCCTGGCTATTCATCAAAATGTTTTTTTTTTTTTTTTGAGAGAGAGACACACAGAAAGAGACAGAGAGAGAGAGAGAGACGGAGAGGAAGACCAATAGAGATGGGCGCACCAGCAGCATCTCAGCTGCTGTGAATGAAATCCAGATGCATGCACCCCCTTGTGGTCAAGTGCGGCATTGCACCCTTGCGTCACTTTGCATCTGGCTAAATGTGGGACCTGGAGATTGGAACCACTGGAGATTGGAACCAGTATTCTTTAGGCTTAGGAGGCAGGCACCTTAACCACTAAGCCATCTCTCCAGCCCCAAAGTTTTAACTATTGGAGAAACTGAGGAGTCTTAAGAAAAAGGTTCATGTATAAGTGTTTATCTCCAAAGTTGAGGTACTCATACCTAAAGACATTGTGACTTTAAAGGTAGCTTCTGTTGTATTCTAATTCTATTGAATGGTCATCACTAGGTTTAATCACTTAGGTTTAAGTGATTTAGTTTCAGTAACAATAACTTTCATCTTCTATTAGGTAAAATATGTTGGGATAGCTTGCCTAAGCTTTATCAATTTTAAGTTGTGGATAAAACAAAATTGTTTTATGTTAATAAAAATTTCTATGGTAAATGGAATCAATTGCTATCAAGATTAAACTAAAAACATTGGTTGTCAAATGGTGTTTCCTCTTTCAAAACAGATTTGTCAAGGGTTGCATTAGAGCTTAGCTGTTTTGACCCAACAAAGACCCGATTCTGTTCTATTGTATGTAAAATAACTGCCTCATTTCTGGCATCTCAAGTCCAGTGCTTATAACAAAATTAACTCTTTTTTTTTTTTTTTTTTTTTTTTTTTTTGACGTAGGGTCTCACTCGAACTCACAGTGATCCTCCTACCTCTGCCCCCATAGTGCTGGGATTAAAGGCGTGCACCACCACACCTGACTAACAAAATTAACTCTTAAGACTTATTCCCTACTTTAACTTACAGCCTCATGCTCAAACAATGGCCCTCCCATCTGAGAGAAATAATTTCAAGCTCTGTGGTTCTGTTTCCAATGTTCCCTGGGTAGTTGGTACCCACATAGATATCTGGACTAATCAAAGATGTTTTCAGGGCTGGAGAGATGGTTTAGCGGTTAAGACACTTGCCTGCAAAGCCAAAGGACCTAGGTTCGATTCTCAGGACCATGTAAGCCAGATGCACAAGATGGCACATGCTTCTAGAGTTTGTTTGAAGTGACTGGATGCCCTGATGTGCCCATTCTCTCTCTCCCCTTCTCTCTCCCTCTGTCTGACTCTGTCTCTCTCAAATAAATAGAAATAAAATATTTTTTAAAATTTTTAAAGAGGTTTTCCATTACAGGCTATTGCCAAGGCCCTTGGTTTCCCTTGAGAAACATATGGTAAGACCCTATTGCTGAAGACTTCACTTGCCTGAGTGGCAGTCACTGAGAAAGCAAGCTGGTGCTGAGCAGAAAACGTTCTCCCTGTAGACCAGCCAACTGAAAGCTGGAAAAAGCTGCACTGCATACAGTCATATATGAGACAGTAATCATCAATGGTGAAAACAGTGGACACTGGAAACCTCAAGTTTGTCCAGATATGCCAGATGACCAAACAGGTGCAATATTGGCATGTCTACTCTGGGGGAAACCAACTGCTCTCTAATTGGACTGAAGTCCCACTCTATGGGAGGGAATATATACCTGGTACTGAAAAACCTAATCAAAAGCTTATGGCAGGGGAGGTTATGAGCCTTGGGGGTATAAAGCCTGCTCTTATCTGGCTAAATGTATATATTATTCCCACCAAACTGCCTGAAAGCACTTAATGTTCATATTCACATATTAATGCTACTCTCACTTCTGGTTTGTGAAGCTTCTCTTTTCAGATGGTGATGCCCACTGGGATGACCCAAAAGGCAACACAGTGCTGAGCAGAAGGGATGGAGGAGTGTCCAGCACTGACACATCTCTATCACACCCTCCAAGGCTCAGGGTTCATTGTGGAAGTGGTGGTGGAAAAAATGTAAGAGCCAAAAAGGTAGGGTACCACTCCTTATAGTGCAACTATCCAGACAGAAATTGGCTTCGATATCCATGATCTCGCAGTGCCTAGCAATACTTTCACAAGACCCTCATAATAGGAGAAAAAGATGATGACATCAAATTAAAAGAGAGACTAATGGAGAGAGGGAGGGGTATGATGGAGATTGGAGTTCTAAAGTGGAATGAGGGGAGGGGAGGGAAATATCAGGTTTTTTTTTTGTATGTAAGTATAGAAGTTGCCAATAAAAATAATAATAATTTAAAAAAAAGAAAAAAAATAGGTACCAGAAACCAGTAATCTGGTAAAAGGCTATAAGGGAGGGAGGAAAGGGAAGGACTTAAGTGTATGGTATTGCACATATGTAAGTAGAAGAACAGATTACAGGGAGGGGAATGGCCTAAGCGAGGCCATGGGAAGAGAATGCATAAAAGAAGGGCAGGGGGAGGGTCAATCTAAATTCAAGATATTGTGAATAAGACTTATGTAAACCTACTAATTTGAATAATGGCACATCTAGAAGCTGTAGACTGTTACTAGAAAATTTTCAGTGCCTGGGATGGGATACCTTCCAGTGAGTTGTTGGCCAAGGAGGTCCTGGTAGCCTCCAAAACATTAAAGGCTTTTGCCAAAGCCCTTGGTTTCCCTTGAGAAACAGATAGTAAGACCCTATTGCTGAAGACATCTCTTGCCTGAGAGGCAAGGCCACTGAGAAAGCAAGCTGGTGTGGAGCAGAAAACCTTCTCCCTGTAGACCAGCCAACTGAAAGCTGGAAAAAGCTGCACTGCATGCAGCCGTATGGGAGACAGAAGGCATCAGCAGTGGACACTGAATATTCAAGTTTGGCCATACAGGCCCAAAGACTGAACGGATGCAATAGTGGCATGTCTACTCTTGGGGTAACCAACTGCTCCATAATTGGACTGAAGACCCTCTCTATGGGAGGGAATACATGCCTGGTACTGAAAAACCTAAGCAAAAGTCTATGGCAGGTGAGGTCATGAGCCTTAGGGGTATGAAGCCTGCTCTTGTCTGACTAAATGTATATATTATTACCACCAAGCTGCCCTGGGGGCACTACACTTAATGTTCATGTTCACATATTAACGCTACTCTCACTTCTGGTTAGAGAAGCTTCTCTTTTCAGATGGCGATGACCACTGGGATCACCAAAAGGCAACATAGTGCTGAGAAGAAAGGATAGAGGAGTGTCCAGCACTGAAACACCTCTGTCACACACACAAGGCTCAGGGACCATTGCGGAAGAGGGGGCAGATAGAATGGAAGAGCCAAAGGAAGGGTATGACTTCTTACAATGCAACCGCCCAGACAGAAATTGGCCTCGATATCCATGACCTTGCAGTGCCTAGCAATACCATCGCAAGACCCTCAAAATAGAAGAAAAAGATGATGACATCACATTAAAAGAAAGACTAATGGAGAGAGGGAGGAGGTATGATGGAGATTGGTGTTCTAAAGTGGAATGGGCTGGGCGTGGTGGTGCATGCCTTTAATCCCAGCACTTGGGAGGCAGAGGTAGGAGGATCACCATGAGTTCAAGGCCACCCTGAGACTACATAATGAATTCCAGGTCAGCCTGAGCTATAGTGAGACCCTACCTCAAAAAACCAAAAAAAAAAAAAAAAAAAAAAAAAAAAAAAAGTGGAATGGGGGAGGGGATGGGAGGAAAATATCATAAGTTTTTTGTATGTAAGTATAGAAGGTGTCAATAAAAAAATTAATAATTATTAAAAAAGAGAGACTAATGGAGAAAGGGAGGAGATATGATGGAGAGTGGAGTTCAGAATGGGAATGGGGGAGGGGAGGAAATATGATTTATTGTCTGTAAGTATAGAAGTTGTCAATAAAAAATAAAAATAAAAAAGATGTTTTCAAACACAGGTGCTAAGACTTTATACTGTTTGACTTCTCCTTTTCTGACAATTTCTAGGTTAAATTAATTGGTTTAGATTTGTATTATTCTGCCTGTATTTATAACTATTAGATATTCTGCCTGTATTTATAACTATTAGATATTTAAAGGCTATATGCCTACTTTCTATGCCTCAGACATGGCTTATGCTGCCACAGGACAACCACATTTTAGAAGGTTGGACAAGGGGCTGGAGAGATGGCTTGGTGGTTAAGCCACTTGCCTACAAAGCCAAAGGATCCTGGTTTGATTCTCCAGGACCCACATAAGCCAGATGTATAAGGGGGTGCATGCATCTGTAGTTTGTTTGCAGTGGCTGGAAGCCCTGGCACACCCATTCTCTCTCTCTCCCTCTTTCTCAGTCTCAAATAAATAATAAAATATATTTTAAAATGTTGGACAAATTGACTTTAAGGTCCTGTGCCATTCTCCCCCCCCCCTTGAGGTAGGGTCTCACTCTAACCCAGGTTGACCTGGAATTCATTATGTAATCTCCTGCCTCTGCTTCCCAAGTGTTGGGATTAAAGGTGTGCACCACCACGTCTAGCTTCTTGTGCCATTCTTTAAATCTATTTCAGTAATCAAATGTGCTGTATATGTACATACATCCACGTTGGTGTAACTTCCTTTCTAAGTGTATTAATCACCTATGTAGAAACCAAAGCCAATTGGAATCATTGGAGCAAAAAGGCCAACATTTTTGGCCAGGGAGGTTACAGATACCCCAAAACATTATAGGCCATTGCCGAGGCCCTTGGTTTCCCACCAGGAATAGATGATAAAACCCTATTGCTGAAGACTCCACATACTTGGACAGCAAGGTCACTGAGAAATCCTGTTGGAGCTGAGACAAAAGCCTCCTCTGTGTGGCCCAGCTGACAGAAATTTGGAAAAGGCTATGCTGCATGCAATTCAATGGGAGAGAGAAAACGCCAGTGAAGGTACTCAACAGTGAACACTGCAAGCTTTAAATTTGGCCAATCAGGCCAAATGAGCCAACAGATGCAATAGCGCCATGTCTGTTATGGGGGAAACCAACTGCTCTCTAATTGGACTGGAGGCCTGCTCCATGGGAAGGAATACATCCCTGATACTGAAAACCTACAAAAGGGGTAGTCATGAGCCCTAGGGGTGTAACTTCTGCTGTTATCAGGCTAAATGTATATACTATGCTCACCAAACTGCCCAGTAAGCACTTCTCTTAATGTCCACACCCATATATTAATGCTACTCTCACTTTTGGTTAGAGAAGCTTCTCTTTTCAGAAGGTGGCAACCTTGGGATGACTCAGAAGGCACCATGGTGCTGAGAAGAAGGGACAGAGGAGTGCTCAGCACTGAAACGTCTCAAACACACCTTCCAAGGCTCAGGGTCCATTGCAGAAGAGGAGGTGGAAAGAACGTAAGAGCCAAAGGAAGAGTAGGACTCCTTACAACATGCTCCTCCAGACACAAAATGGCCTGGATATCCATGACCTCACAGTGCCTGACACTACCTACACAAGGCCATCATAATAGGAGGAAAAGATCATGACATCAAACTGAAAAGAGAGACTGATTGAGAGGGGGAGGGGATATGATGGAGAGTGAAGTTTCAAAGGGTAAGGTGGGGGAGGGAGGAAAGTATCATGGGATATTGTCTACAATTAAAGAAGCTGTCAATAAAAAATAAAAATTAAAAAAAATTAAAAAGGCCATCATTTTGTTCTGTGCTTCCATGTCATGAGGCCACTGGAGATGATGGGACACTTCTACACTGGCCCCTGGTAAGTCACCTGTCTTCCTGATCAGGGAGGATATAGAGACCCAAACAAAAAATCGGTGCACAGTCTGAAACAGGAGAGTCACAACTGAGGAGCAGTCGGTCCTCCTGGCTTCCCAAAGAAGGGAAAACTACTTGGCCAGCATGGATCTGACTCAACAGACAGAAAACACAGTAATCTATAGGGCTACTCCTGGGCCCCTAAAGTCTCCTTTGGAGAGCCATTAGTGACCTCCAAAATTAATATTTGATTAAATTTTGGCTATCTGCTTGGTCTTAAACACTCAGAGAGGCTGGGCATGGTGGCGCACGCCTTTAATTCCAGCACTCGGGAGGCAGAGATAGGAGGATCACCATGAGTTCGAGGCCACCCTGAGACTATATAGTGAATTCCAGGCCAGCCTAAGCTAGAGTGAGACCCTACCTCAAAAAACAAAATAAAACACTCAGAGAGAAATGTATAAGCAAAGGTAAAGGGATACCTTAAATATAGGAATGGCCTATTAGTAATACAACAAGAGCTTTCCAAGAGGGGAAACAAACAAGGCCTTAAGACATGTTGTGTCCCCCCTCCCAATAGTTCTAATTCTATAATAAGGAAGAACAACCACAGATGTCAAAAGGGTTATTTTCAAATCTGGAATATATATATATATATATATATATATATATATATATATATATATATATATATATATATATATATATTCTGACCAAAGGTCGCTTAATTCAAAAGACTTTCTTATACTGGGAACAATGATGAATCTCTTCTAACTTGTGCTAGGACATCCTTAAATAAGTCCTGAGACCAAAAATTATTTGCATAGCCTTTAATGGCACCCAATGGCTTTATGGTACCAAACTTTGGCCCTGGCTACCCCCAGGATAAATTTAAAAAGGTACACTCTGTAAGGCTATTATACAAAATATGGTATCAAAGTTAAATGTTGTGTATATGTTTCTGATAACTCTGCTAATATCTTGTCTGTTTTCCAAGCTATACAAAAATAGATTCAGACTGTCAGACACTAGTGTATCATTTGATGAACAGTTCTATTAAAAAAAACTCAACCAGGGCTGGAGAGATGGGTTAGCGGTTGAGGCACCTGCCTGCTAAGCCTAAGAATGCCCATTCGATTCTCCAGGTTCCACATTTAGCCAGACGCAAAGTGATGCAAGGGTGCAATGCCACATGCCCACGAGGGGGCACACATGTCTGGAGTTTGTTCACAGTGGGTGAGAGGCCACTAGCGTGCCCATTCTCTCTCTGTCTCTCTTTCTCTAAGAAAAACAACAACAACAACAACAAAAACCTCAGCCAGCTCATGCTCACATGGTCCTGAGACAATCCAACTCCATCTACCTGGGTTCCCTCAAATGCTCCTCAAGGCCTAGAAGTCCACAAGAAAGATAATCCTGAAGGTGACCAGATTGCTATGTGCTCACTTCTTATTAACTCCTTACTTTTATCCTTTCTCCCAGCATTCTCTTCCAAGACTATCTTCCTGCACTCCATCAATACACTTCCAGGGTCCTTTAGAATAGTTCCCCTCTCTGGGAGAACCTCTCTAACTGCCACAACTTTGTGCCCCATTCAGCAGGAAATAGCTAACATCATCGCCCCCTTGTCCTCTAACAGCAGTTAGAGTGTCTTCTCACGAGAGGGGGAATGAAGGGGGGTAGAGTTAGGATGACTGGATCCCTGAAGGTAAAAAGGTCAGGGAAATTTTTCTTATCTCTTGTCTAATTCCAAAGAACTGTTTTCCCACAAACAGTCAGGACCCCTCCTGGGAGGGAGGTCTTTCATAGGATTTAAACATTGTGGTTGGTCAAGTTCAGTCCTCGGAACTCTGTGCCAGAGCTAATCGCTTCCTGAGACAGCCCCTAGTCCTAACTAACCAGCTGGCCCTCAGGCTCACCTGAGCCAAAAAGACAGCCCACCACCCTAAGGTTATAAATACCTTTGCAAGGGAAGGACAAACTCTCTGGCTCCCTGATCACTTGGGAACTTCCAGCTGTGGGTGAGTTTTTCCCTCAGCTGGGCCTGGGCTGGCTTGGACTAGGCCCTAGCCCTTACTCATGGGGTTCTTACCCTTTCCAACTCCCCAGATAGCAGGAGCTCCTTGAACTTTCTTTTCTCTTTTCTTTCCACACTTTTTCCCCCAGATCAGTATCTGATCACATGAATTCCTGAGCTACACATGGCCCATATGGGCTTTTTTGGATTTTTGTTTTTTGTTTTTCAAGGTAGAGTCTCACTCTAACCCAAGCTGACCTGGAATTCACTATGTAGTCTCAGGGTGACATCAAACTAATGGTGATCCTCCTACCTCTGCTTCCCAAGTGCTGGGATTAAAGGTGTGCGCCACAGGCCTGGCCCATACGGGCTTTTGAGCTCCACGTGGTGAACTTCTCCTCATTTTATCTCCCCTTGCCTCTCAGCCTTACCCTTTCCACACTCCTTTGTAAAATATGAATAAAATGTGGTATTTTAAAAATCAAAAATAGGAAATAAAAAAAAAAAAAAAAAAAGTAAAAGGGGCTGGAGAGGTGGCTTAGTGATTAAGTACTTGCCTGTGAAGCCTAAGGACTCTGGTTTGAGGCTTGATTCCCCAGTATCCATGTAAGCCAGATACACAAGGTGGCACATGCATCTGGAGTTCGTTTGCAGTGGCTGGAGGCCCTGGTGTGCCCATTCTCTCTCTCTGCCTCTTTGTCTCTCTGTCACTCTCAAATAAATAAAAATAAAAAACAAAAAAATTAAAAATCAAAACTAGAGCTGGAGAGATGGCTTTGTGGTTAAGGTACATGCCTGTGAAGCCTAAGGACCCTGGTTTGATTCTCCAGGTCCCATGTAAGCCAGATGCACAAGGGGGCACATGTCTGAAGTTTGTTTGCATTGGCTAGAGGCCCTGGTGCACCCATTCTCACTCTCCCTCCCTCCCTCTCCCTCCCTCTCTCTCTCTTTCTCTCTGAAGCTCTCAAATAAGTAAAACTCAAAAAAATAAAAATTTGGGGCTGGAGAGATGGCTTAGCAGTTAAGGTACTTGCCTGCAAAGCCAAAAGGACTTTGGTTGGATTCCCCAGGACCCACGTAAGCCAGATGCACAAGGTGACATGCATCTGGAGTTCATTTGCAGTGGCTTGGAAGCCCCTGGCATGCCCATCCTCTCTCTTTCTCCCTCTTTCCCTCTCTCAAATAAATAAATAAATAAATAAATTTTAAAAATTAAAAAGAAAGAAAAACAAAACAACTAAAAGTATGCTTTTTTTTTTTTAAAGAGAGAACTGGAGAGATGGCTTAGTGGTTAAGGAACTTGCCTGCAAAGCCAAAAGACCCAGGTTCACATAAACCAGATGGATGCACAAGGTGGCACATATGGCTGGAGTTCATTTACTGTGGCTGGAGGTCCTGGTGTGCCTATTCGCTCTCTCCCTCTTTCTCTCAAATAAATAAGTACAAATTAAATTAAAAAAAAATAAAAGAAAGCATATACCTTAAGTAAGCAGAGCTCAAGTGCTTTGCTGGCCTCTCAAGCCCACCCAGAAAGCCCCATATTTCCCATTCTTAGCCACAGTAAATACTTTCACTTGCCTCTAGTCCCCATTTTCTCCTCCAGGTAGAGAATAGTTTGCAAATGGGAGAAAAGGAGCAGTAGGGGAAAGTGGTGGTCCAGAGAAGGGAAGTTAATTCAGGAGACACAGCCTGGAGTCGGACACCAACTTCAGTCCAGTTGGTCTTGGGACAGGAAGGCCGGATCTTTTCAACAGTGCTGCACCCCTCCCCAGTCCCCTTGAAGCAGTCCAAGTCATGGGTGCAGGGTTGGATGGAGCTCCAGAACCCACTAGAGCTCTAGTCTGCATGTCTGTGTGACTCACAGGGCCAAAAGCAGCAGAGGAGCAAATGTTGGGGGTTGAGTCAGGTGTACACTTCCATCAGTAGAGGATTAATACAGTCTGAAATTGACTCAGGCTGAGGCCATGCCCCACACCCTTTCTGGACAGCCCCAGTGTCTGTCCTCCACACTATCATTGGCCTACCTGGATGAACAGTGCTGACCAGAATGGTGCCTCTGAGCAAGAAACTTGGGTGATGTGGTAAGGAACAGAAGTGTGGGGAAAGCATCTCTAGCTGGGGCCTGTCTGTTGGAACAGGTACTCCGCCAGGACAGGGATAAGGGTGTGTGTGTGACCCAGCCTGTGTTCAGCCTATGGGAAAGATTAGAGTCAAAGGGAACTGTAGATCACTCAGACATTTGGGATGTCTGTGTATTTGAGGGGAGAAAAAGGTAGGAGATGAGATCAAAGCTCAGAAAGGTGAGGGAATACTTGCTTTTGCTCAATAGCCCACTAGATGGCATCTTATTCCACTCTGCTGGCAGAAGGATTGGCCTTGGCTAGGGATTTTTTTTGGCTAGCAGGCAAGATATGCCCTTTAGTAGGACATCCTACCTAGGACATTGTTGTGATGTGACCAGGGTTTTGGTGAGCACACTATCCCTTTATGCATCAGCACATCTGGAGCAAGGACTATTTTTTTTAAAATTTTTTAAATTATTTATTTTTGGAGAGAGACACAGAGAGAAACAGAGAGGAGAGAGGAAGACAGATAGAGCTGGGCGCGCCAGCAGTCTCAGTTGCTGCGAACGAAATCCAGATGCGTGCGCCCCCTTGTGGTCAAGTGCAGCATTGCGCCCTTGCGTCACTTTGCATCTGGCTAAATGTGGGACCTGGAGATTGGAACCAGCATTTTTAGGCTTAGCAGGCAGGCGCCTTAACCGCTAAGCCATCTCTCCAGCCCAGATCTAAGTTTTACATAGCAGGAAGCTGAAGCTGGAGAAAGTCAAAGAACCCAATGCCAACTGCCTGGTTCAGAAGCAAGCAAGTGGAAAAAGCCTGTATCCAGACTTCTGTGCACTCATCATGCCACAGGCTGACTTTCAGAGGCTCGACTCTGAGCCACTCCAAGGGAAGAACAGACCCATTGGATTGGGTGTACTGAAATACACATCCTGGGCCATCTATTCATTCTGCACCTACGTTATCCCCATTATGTTCCGGGTACTACTACTGAGCCAGAGCAATGTAAGATGTGGGTCTCTTTCCCCTTAGGAAGAACCATAGAATGTGAGAGATATTACAAAGTTGAATAAGTTACCACCTAGTAACTTTATCTTTACACACTGAGGTAAATGCTGGAAAGGAAGCTGACCTGAAGTTACAGGAGTGGGCCACTGCTAGAAGGGATCCAAAGACTGCCAAAGTCTGGTAAGAGACTGTAAGAGACTGTAAGGAGACAGCAGTAGGACAGCAGAGATAAACTCCTTGAGGTCACCCACAAAAGCAGGGCTTAGAGTGCAGGTACTATGGGAAAGTAGTGAAGAGCTTTAAGTAGGGAACAGCACATTCTAATTGTGATCTTTAAAAGTAAGCTCTAGTACCAGAGTGGCACAGTGGAAGCATGCTAGGCCCATAACAGTCAGCTTTGAGAGGCATGCACCTGTAATCCCAATACTTGAGAGGCAGAGTCAGGAGGATCAGGAGTTCAAAGCCAGAGTGTATTATGTGATACCCTGTCTCAAAATTAAAATTAAATTAAGTAATGAAATAAGTCAACTCTGGTTTTGTTTGGAGAATCAGTGTCAGTGGAAGGAGAGAAAAAGTGGGAATAAGAGCGGGGAATGGTGGTGCACGCCTTTAATCCTGACACTCAGGAGGTACAGGTAAGAGGATTGCTGTGAGTTTGAGGCCTCCCTGAGACTACATAGTGAATTCCAGGTCAGCCTGGGCTACATGGAGACCCTACCTCAAAAAACCAAAACATAAATAAATACATTAAATTAAATTTAAATTTAAAAAGTTGGGGGGAAAGGAGGAAAAGTAGATTGTGTGAATGAGAGACAGCAAGGCTCGGAATGGTGGCTGTGAAGTGGGAGAAAAACATACAGCTATGTGGGGTGCTGGAAAATTCCAGGGCCTCACATGCCAGGCAAGAGCTCTGTCTCTGAGCTACACCCCTAAAGCCAAAGTCCATTGAGAGAGACTTTCAAAGCAGAATCTGACCTTTTCAGGTGAATTGGGCCTAGGGCTGAGGGTGATGGGAGGACGATGGGACCAAGTACAAAAACAGAGAAACCCAGAGGAAGTCTAGCTGGGGTGAAGTTCAGGCCCTGCTATGTTTGGCATCATGTTTGGGATTCATCTGGGTGACACCCTCGTAGAAAGAGCTGCACAAGTAGTTGGAGGTCATTGGAAAGATCAGGGCTGCAATGTGACTTCAGGGGCCTTTAGATAATGTTTAATGTTAGGGAGTTGGAGGAGACTCCTATGAATACTCCACAGTCTAGGCAGCTCAGAGATGAGCAGCAGTAATGATCATCACTGTATGTGAGCAGACAAGGTTACTGGAAAGACAATGAATGCCCTTTCAAGGAAATGAGTGAAACAAGGATGCCAGAGAATAGGCCCAGGGTGACCTGGGGCCAGGTGGAGGGGCTGGACATTCTGTTCTTTGTCTGGTTAGATCTTCTATTTCCAGTAGCACCTGGCTCCCACTGCCACTTGGCAGGGCCCAGAGCCTCAAAGATCCTGGGGTGGGTGGGGATAGAGTCCGCCTGAGGGGTGGGGCTGTAATTTCAGCTGGGGCCAAGTCTCCTGCATTTCAGCCAGCTGGTGTGGGTTCCTCTTTCTGGCACCTCCCCCATGATCATCTGGGTTTCTAGTCCTGCCCCCAGCAGCCGCTACCTCTTTGAGAAAGGGCAAGTCAACTGCTGGCTCCCACCTGGAAAAGCATTGAGTCAAGTTGCACAGCTTCCCTGGGGGGACAAAGGGGGTAACTGAAGGAGGTTGCAAAGCATAATGACTGATTGTGAAATCCTAGAACCTGCATCTGAGAGCTGCTTCCCCAATCTTTCATCCTTCAAACTTCACCACCAGCCTGGATAAAAGGGACAAAGAGAGGCACAGTATTAATAGTAATGACTAGTCTCACTTCTAAAGGCTAACACTGAACTTCACTTGTCTACCTTCTCTCTGCTTCCTGTTGGCTCCCCACTCTGTTCCTTCTCCCTTTTCTTTACCTTGACATTCAGTCCTGTTTGTTTCAAGGCCTGGAGAGCTAGCTACCTGACTCTTGGTCTCATCTATGTTAAGATATCTTGGGTATTCTAGAACACTTGAGGAACAACACTGTGCTAGCCTGGTAAGAGAGAGCGAGAAGATATAGAGTGGGAACGTGTGTGTGTATTCATTAATTCACTGTTTTACAACATTTTTTGGTTATTTTCTTTAAAATTTTAACGTGTGTGTGTGTGTGTGTGTGTGTGTGTGTGAATGGGCATGCCAGGGTCTCTTACTGCAAATGAATGCCTGTCCAGCTTTATGTGGGTGGCTGTAAAATTGACCCCAGGCTTTGAAAGTTAACATCTTTAACCACTAAGCCATCTCCCTCCCAAGTCCCCCTTCTCTTTTTTTTCTGTTTGTGAAACAGTCTCACAGTGTAACCCTGGCTGAATTGGTACTCACTATGTAGCCCAGACTGACCTCAAATTTATAGCAATCCTCCTGCCTGTGCCTCCTATGTGCTGGGATTACAGGAATACAACAACATAGCCATTAACAAAGTTATTGAACACCTACTGTGAGCCAAGTTCTGGGTTGTGTGTCAAGAACAGGAAATTTAAAGCATTTGCCTGCAAAGCCTAACAACCTGGGTTCAATTCCCCAGGACCCATGTAAAGCCAGATACACAAAGTGGCACATGCATCTGGAGTTCATTTGCAGTGGCTGGAGGACCTGGTATGCCCATTCTCTCTGTCTGTTACTGTTGCTCTCCTCTCTATCTCTCTTTGCTTGCAATAAATTATATATACATTTGTTTTTTTGAGATAGGGTCTCACTCTAGCCCAGGCTGACCTGGTATTCACTATGTAGTCTCAAGGTGGCCTTGACTCATGGCAATCCTCCTACCCCTGCCTTCCAAATGCTGGGATTAAAGGCATGTGCCACCATGCCCAGCTCTCTTGGTGTTTTTTTTTTTTTTTTTTTTTTTTTTTTTTTTTGGTTTTGCAAGGTAGGGTCTCACTCTGGTCCAGGCTGACCTGGAATTCACTATGTAGTCTCAGGGTGGCCTCGAACTCTAGGCGATCCTTCTACCTCTGCCTCCCGAGTGCTGGGATTAAAGGCGTGCGCCACCACGCCCGGCTCTTGGTGTTTTTTGAATGAGGGTCTGTCTATGGAGCCTTGGCTGATTTCAAACTCAAGGTGATCCTCTTGCCTCTCAGCCTCCAAGTACTAGGATTATAAGCATGTTCTACTTTTCCTAGCTTGCACTATGCTCTACAAATTATGTAGCTGGCCATGGTGGGAGAGGCTGGTAAAAGAAGTAGGTGTATATGTAGAAATGTGTGGGCCACTTGGCTGGTGTTTGATAAAAGAATGAGTAGGTGGTGAATGAATCTATGTGTACACATGGAGAGCTTATCTATGCATGTTTCAGTGGGCCACACTGGCCCAGCCAGGGGCTGCTACTATACAGAAAGCTTCACCCATAGATGTGGCCTTAGAATGGTATCCCCAAACTCTGTAGCACCTGTTACATTTGCCAGGACCTGCTGTGGGAATTCCAGGACTATGTGCACCAGGCTTGGAGCAGTGCTAGGGGAAGCTGGATGAGGCCAGGTTTGCCTTAGGCCCTGCCTGCAAAATAGGGTGATGGCCATATGTTGCCTAAGAGGTCTGAGACTTTGGAGCCAAACAAACTTGAGTTCAAATATGACTTTGACACTCCAAATGCACGAGACTTGGGTGTGATGAGGCAGATGTTCAGGTAAATTGCTTCTCTGAGGCTCAGCTTCTCATCTGTGAAATGAGGAATCACTACTTACAAACTGTTGGGAGGATTAAATAAAGTAATGAAAGGAAAACTCTTGGCAGAGTCAGAGATTGCTAAATATTTGATGGTTATTCTTAGTCTCCAGTCTCTGGAACCCTGGGTAAACATTTATTTCTACCCCTAAATATCTGTATAATCATGAACAAGAGCTTAATCCTCCTGAGCTCCAGCTTCCTCTTCTGTTAAATCAGAATAATAGCAATGTAACCTATCTCTAACCTGGATGGTCAGGATGGTCTAATACCACAACTATAGAGTATATAGAATATTTATAAATGTTGTGCACACATGAGTTTCACACATGGCTAGCCCTCATCTCTTCCTCTAGGGCAATTCTGCCCACTGAGAAAGAAAATCACTCTGCATTTCTTGGCAGCAGCTAGAACCCACTCCCTGGGGTCCTGGCCCTGAATTATCGCCCTGACTCTGAAAAAAGTATGCCTGTGAGTGAGCCTCAAGTTCAAAGCCTATGATTGGGTAAGAACGAGGAAGGTACAGAGTTGGGGTGGGGAGTGGGAGGATGAGGGAGGGTGGACAAAGGAGCTGAAGCCAAAATTCCCAGAGGGCTTCTTCCTGCCCTGCCATGGAGTAGGAAGCAGCAGAAAGCAGAATTTGTTTCTGACAAAGGGCCTGCTTCATCTCCCACATGCACTCCCCACAGGCTGGTTCACTGCTGCTTCTAAACTCTTGGTAGTCCTGAGTGGCACCAGCCCAAAAAGTAGGAGTCCAGTCCCTGCAAGCTTCAGTCCCTGCTAGAAAAACCTGAAAGAGAGCCTACAGGGCCCTGAATAAGGGATATTAGCTCTGGGTTTGGCTGCAACAAGACCTCAGGACTACTGAACATTTCTTTGCCTTGGTTTCCTCATCTGAAGCATGGGGATAATCATCATACCTTCTTTTTTTTTTTTTCATTTTTTATATTTTTATTTTTTTGGTTTTTCTTTTCTTTTCTTTTCTTTTCTTTTTTTTCTTTTTCGAGGTATGGTCTCACTCTGGTCCAGGCTGTCCTGGAATTAACTATGTAGTCTCAGGGTGGCCTTGAACTCCCAGCAATCCTCCTACCTCTGCCTCCCGAGTGCTGGGATTAAAGGCGTGCGCCACCATGCCTGGCTTTTTTGGTTTTTCAAGGTAGAGTTTCACTCTAGCCCAAACTGACCTAGAATTCACTAGCTAGTCTCAGGGTGGCCTTGAACTCACAGCACTCCTTCTACCTCTGCCTCCTGAGTGCTGGGATTAAAGGCTTGCGCCACCATGCCCGCAATACCTTCATTGATTGATTGAGTGAGTGAGTGATTTAAGAGAGGGGGCAGATAGAGAATGGGTATGTCAGGGCCTCTCAAACAAACTCCAGATGCGTGTGCCACCTTTTGCATCTGGCTATAATTGGGTACTGGGAAATTAGGCTTTACAGGCAAGCACCTTAACCACTAAGCCATCTTTCCAGCCCCTATCATACATTCTTATAATGCTGCAGGAGAACTGAGTATTCACAAGTTCTCAACAAAGCCTGATGCACAGTGAGTACTTTAAGAAGGTTACTTAGTACCGTGGTACTCAGCAAGTTGAGACAGAGTCTGCAATATTTTCTGGTGGAACAGTTCAAAGCCCTCCTCCCTGCTGTGTGTTTTTGACTGGAAGCACTCATGCATTTCTGCATTCAGTAGACATGTGTGAAGTGCATGGCCACACAATGTGGCAGGTGGTCCTTGACAGGTTCGTAAGGGGCATCTGAGGCAGCACTAACATTTTCTTGCCATGAATGGGCCTAGCCAGAGAGAGCCAAATGAAGCTGTGGATCCAAGACCACTCAGCCACATGTGGCAGCTCTGGGTACTTGCCTCTAGGCCTGCCTGCTTCACTGCAGTTTGCACTTTTCCAAATCTTGATTCTAGGTCTGACTTCCTGCTGGATCCTCAACACCCCTCCTCATCTTTGCTTTATTAGAGTCAGATCCTCAGAGTCTCAAAGTTGAGCTGTTTTCTATTGCAGGATCTTTGTCATTTCCTCCCTGGTTCTCCTGATGATGCAGAACAACTCTGGGGCTTTCCTCAGAGGGGAAGCCCAGGCTGAAGCATGCTGACCATGGAAAATGTGGCTGTGGTGACTCCCTAATGTTTGTTTCCTCAGCTGCAAACTGGCTGGGAACAAAGTAGTGGACACTGTTTGGATGTTGAGCCAAGAACTTTCAGGTGCCTGAACTAGGTCTCCCCTGAGTTTTGGGACTGGGACAATCTGTAGTCTTCTCTGAGGCTCAGTTTCACTGACTGTAGCAAAGGGGGCAGTGACAAAGCTTTAGAGCTGGCTTTGGTACTGAGTTTATGTGCTGATGGCAAGTTGCCTTGACTGCCTCTCCACTTGGGCTCCTGTGTGGATGGACTGAGGCTGGAAAGGACTTGGGAGTGGGATCCAGAGCTGGATCAGGGGGCAGATTCAGGAGCCGAATGTTGTCAGCTGAAACCATCCCTGTCTGAATTTATGCTTCTCCCAAGCCCTGCTGGAACTATGCTCTGGAGTCAACAGGAGCCTAGGCAAGACCTTTGTTTTTTTATTATTTATTTATGTATTTATTATTTATGTGTGTGTCATGATGCACATGTGGAGATCAGAGGACAACTTCAAGGTATCAATGCTCCTCCTTTTTCTTTCTTCTACAAATGAACTGCTAGACTGCAAAGGAACATTAGATTAGATGGCTCATAAGCCTTGGCTTTTTCCTGACTCTGCCTCCCATTGTTGTAGGTGTTGGGATTAAAGATGCATGTGTCACTTTGCATGGGTGCTGGGGAATTGAACCCTGGGCTTCCAGACTTTGCAAGCAGATGCCTTTAACCACTGAGCTATCTCCCCAGTCCCAAGTCCCATGTTTCTGCCCTAGGTATTGAACCCAAGGCCTCTCAGTGCTAAGAAGTCTTTTTTTCTGTTAATATTTTTATTTATGTATGTATTTATTCATTATTATGACAGAGAGAGAGAATGAATGAGAATGGGCATGCCAGGGCCTCTAGCCACTGCAAACAAATTGCAGATGCATGCACCGCCTTGTTCATCTGACTTACGTGGGTACTGGGGAATTGGACCTGGGTCCTTTGGCTTCTCAGGCAAGCACCTAAACTACTAAGCCATCATTCAGCTCCCTCTTTAAAAAAATTATTATTTAGTTGAGAGAGATAAAGAGGCAGATATATAGAGAGAATGGGTGCGCCAGGGCTTCAAGCCACTGCAAAGGAACTCCAGACTGGCTTATGTGGGTCCTGGGAAATAAAACCTGGGTATTTTGGCTTAGCAAGCAAGCACCTTAACTGCTAAGCCACCTGTCCAGCATCCACCTCTTTTTTAGACAAGGTCTCATGTATCCCAGGCTTGCCTTGTACTTACTGTGCAGCTGAAAGTGACCTTCTTGAACTTCAGATACTGCTGCTCCACTTACCTAGTGCTGTGATTACTCACATGAAGATTCATATCTGGTTTATGCCAGTGCTGGGAATCAAATCCAGGCCATCATGCATTTTAGGCAAGCTCTCTACCAAGTGAAGCATGCCCATGGCCTTAAAAAAAAATGATTTATTTATTTATTTACATGTGTATATGGGTGGGCCAGGATCCGTTTTCACTGCAAACAAACATACCAGATGCATGTGCCACTTTGCTTTTTTTTGGGGGGGGCATTTTGTTTTTTAAGATTTTATTTTAGGTTTTTTTTTCTTTTTTTTCTTTTTTTTTAAAATTTTTAAAATTTATTTATTAGAGATGGGGGAAAGAGAGAGAGAAAGAGTGAGAATGGGCATGCCTGGGCCTCTAGCCACTGCAAATGAACTCTGGACGCACGTGCCACCATGTGCACTGGCTTATGTGGGAACTGGAGAATCGAACTGGAGTCCTTAGGCTTCGCAGGCATGTGCCTTAACTGCTAAGCCATCTCCTCAGCCCTTATTTTAGGTTTTTCGAGGTAGTGTCTCTGCCCTTTCCTGGGCCTCCGTTTCTTTTTCTTTTTTCTTTTCTTTTCTTTTTTTTTTTTTTTTTTTCAGGTAGGATCTCACTTTTAGCTCAGGCTGACCTGGTATTCACTCTGTAGTCTCAGGGTGACTTTGAACTCATGGCCATCCTCCTACCTCTGCCTCCCAAGTGGGTACCGTAGTGGTGCATGCCTTTGATCCAGGCACTTGAGAGGCAGATTGGAGGATGGTCATGAGTTCGAGGACATTCTGAAACTACAGAGTGAATTCCATGTTAGCCTGGGCTAGAGTAAGACCCTACCTGGAAAAAAACAAAACAAAAAGGAATTTGAGTTGTTTAGAACTCACAAACTCAGATGTCAACAGTGGCCAGAAGAATAATGCAAATAAAGTGGACTGGGATTGGGGTGTGGCCTGGTAACAGGCTGAATTCCTGTTTAGCATGTTCAAGGGCCCATGTTCCAATGCCTGCACCTGCTGCAAGCCAAAACAAAAAACTGGGTTGGGGATATAGCTCAGTCTGAGTAGCATGCCCCAGGTCATGGGTTCAATCCCCAGTGCCACATAAAATTGGGCATGGTGGGGCTGGAGAGATAGCTTAGTGTTTAAGCACTTGCCTGTGAAGCCTAAGGACCCCAGTTCGAGGCTCGATTCCCCAGTACCCACGTAAGCCAGATGCACAAGGTGGCACATGCATCTGGAGTTCGTTTGCAGTGGCTAGAGGTCCTGGGGCACCCATTCTCTCTGCCCCCCTTATTTATCTCTCTTGTCTGTTGCTAATAAATAAACAACAACAACAACAACAACAAAACTGGGCATGGTGGTGCACACCTGTAATCTCAGTGGAGGCAGGAGGATCTGAAGTCCAGGGTCTTCCTCAGCTACACACATGTCCAGCCTTGGTTACATGAGATGCTGTCTCAAAAAGACAGAGAGAGAGAGCTTTGTCTGTACCTGTTACCTTCTGGCACTCTGCTGGCTAGGCCAGGGCTCAGTCCTCCAACTGCTGTGGCCCTCAAGGAATGTAAAGCTGCTTGCTAATTAGGGTCTGTAGAAACCTCTGGTGTCTGGGAATGTTTGTCCTTTTTCTTTGTCAGCTTGTCATTGGAACATTACAATGGACACCCTTAAAATAGATTCATTGATTTACATTTGTTTGCAGAACAACCCACCTTCCCTTTCTTCACCCTCTTCCCTTCTCCTCTCCTCTCTTCTCTGTGAGGATTTTAAAGATATTATTCACAGTCTTTCCAGGTATCTCTCTATCAAGTTAAACCTTACAGGGAAACTCTTTTTTTTTTTTTTTTTTTTTTTTTTTTAAAACATATTTATTTGGGAGGGAGGGAGGGAGATAGGTGCACCAGGACCTCTTGCCATGGCAAATGAACAGATGCATGTGCTACTTTGTGCCTCTGGCTTTACATGGGTACTGGAGAATTGAATCTTAGCAGGCAGGCTTTGCAAGCAAGCCTCTTTAACCACTGAGCCAACTCCCCAGCTCCTGAGGGAAACTCTTTTTTTTTTTTGGTTTTTCAAGGTAGGGTTTCACTCTGGTCCAGGCTGACCTGGAATTAACTATGTAGTCTCAGGGTGGCCTCGAACTCTCAGCGATCCTCCTACCTCTGCCTCCCGAGTGCTGGGATTAAAGGCGTGCGCCACCACGCCCGGCTCTGAGGGAAACTCTTGAAGGTTGGCCAAACCTTCATTTACTTTTCTGTAAAATGGACATGGAAACATTCATTGATCTCTCTGGTTGTTGTGGAAGCCCCAGGAATTGGTCAATGCTTCCTAACAAGAAAACGCTCTCTGCTTTTTTCCACTATCATGGTATGTCCACTTGGCTATTCCTCGCTGTATCTTCTCAAAAGACTCAGAATCCAGTGATCTTGGCCAAGAGACAAAAACAAAATTGTCCCACTCTTCCAGTGGATTGGGATGAAAACTGGTAACAAAATCAGGGAGGAGACATTTAGGAGAGCAAACAGGATCCATAGGAGTTGCACATGAGATAACACACACATTTATGCTGTGTTAAAGTCACATCATCTTGCCATATGAAGCTGAAAATCAACATCATTAGGTATATTAAATTGGGGATCTGGGTTTTTGTTTGTTTGTTTGCTGTTTCTTCTGTCCATCCCTCCTCTCCCCAGGTAGGGTCTCTCTCTAGCCCAAGGTGACCTGGAATTCAGGACTTAGACTCAGGGTGGCCTCAAACTCAGAGATCCTCTAAGTCCGGAGTGCTGTGATTAAAGGTGTGAGTGCTGGGATTAAAGGTGTGCGCCACCACGCCCGGCTCTTTGTTTGCTTTTTTATAAAAAGGTATTTTGGAGGTATTTGGAAGGCAGAGGTAGGAGGATCACTGTGAGTTCAAGGTTACCCTGAGGCTACATAGTGAGTTCCAGGTCAGCCTGGGCTAGAGTAAGACCCTATCTCGAAGCCCCCCCCCCAAAAAAAAACCGGTATTTTGGGGCTGGAGAGATGGTTTAAATGGTTAAGGCGCATGCCTGTGAAGCCTAAGGACCCCAGTTCGATTCTCCAGGTCCCACGTAATCCAGATGCACAAGGGGGCACATGGATCTGGAGTTCATTTGCAGTGGCTAGAGGCCCTGGAACACCCATTCTCTCCCTTTCTCTCTCTCTCTCTCTGTCTTTGATAAATAAATACATAAATAAATAAATAAAATCTTTAAAAATATATGTTTTTAGGGCCGAAGAGATGGTTTAGTGGTTAAAATGCTTGCTTGCAAAGCCAAAGGACCCATGTTCAATTTTCCAGGACACATGTAAGTCAAATGCACAAAGTGGTGTGTGTGTCTGGAGTTCATTTGCAGTGTCTA
Organism: Orientallactaga sibirica; assembly: GCA_036365145.1. NCBI lineage: Eukaryota > Metazoa > Chordata > Mammalia > Rodentia > Dipodidae > Orientallactaga > Orientallactaga sibirica. Next base: position 41,914 of record JAEOAD010000005.1, read on the forward strand.
GAGGCCTTTGGCCTGCCCATTCTCTCTCTCTCTGTCTGCCTCTTTCTCTCACAAATAAATAAAAATAAAATAAAGAGCCAGGCGTGGTGGCAAACACCTTTAATCCCAGCACTCTGGAGGCAGGGGTAGGAGGATCGCCAAGAGTTCAAGGCCACCCTGAGACTACATAGTGACTTCCAGGTCAGCCTGGGCTAGAGTGAGACCCTACCTCGGAAAGCCAAAGAATAAAATAAAATTAAATTAAATAAAAACTCACAATGCTTGACCCACATTCCCCATTGACAAGGGTCCCTTTGAAAGAGGGAGGACAGGGAGGAGGACAATGGATCCTTTACTATGAATGTAAAATCAAAATAATATATTCAAGTTCAAGTTCAAGACCAGCCTGAGACTACATAATGAATTGAATTCCATGTCAGGCTGAGCTAGAGTGAGACCCTACTTTGAAAAATAAAAAAAAGAATTAAGTGGGCTGGAGAGATGGCTTAGCAGTTAAGGTGTTTGCCTGCAAAGCCAAAGGATCCTGGTTCAACTCTCCAGGACCCATGTAAGCCAGATGCACAAGGGAGCACATGCATCTGGAGTTGTCTTGCAGGGGCTGGAGGCCCTGGCATGCCCATTTTCTCTCTCTCTCCATCTTTCTCTCTCAAATAGAAAGAAATAAAGAAAGAAGAAGAAGAAATAAATAAATAAATAAATAAAACTTATAGAATCAAATGATGAAAACACAACACACAAAAACTTTTGGGAAACAATGAAGGCAGTCCTAAGAGGGAAAAGTTATAGCTTTAAATGCCTATATTAAGGAATTAAGGCCTTGGGGAAGAAATAATAAAGATTAAGGCAGAAATTAATAAAACAAAAACAAAACAATAACAACAACAAAAAACCCCAAAGAATCAATTAAACAAAGAGGTGGGTTAAGGATCCTGGTTCAACTCTCCAGGACCCATGAAAAGCCAGATGCACAAGGAGCACATGCATCTGGAGTTGTCTTGAAGGGGCTGGAGGCCCTGGCATGCCCATTTTTATCTCTCTTTTTTTAATTTATCAATTTGAAAGAAATAAAGAAGGAAGAAGAAGAAATAAATAAATAAATAAATAAAACTTATAGAATCAAATGATGAAAACACAACACACAAAAACTTTTTGGGAAAAACAATGAAGGCAGTCCTAAGAGGGAACCTGGGTTATAGCTTTAAATGCCTATATTAAGGAATTAAGGCCTTGGGGAAGAAATAATAAAGATTAAGGCAGAAATTAATAAAACAAAAACAAAACAATAACAACAACAAAAAACCCCAAAGAATCAATTAAACAAAGAGGTGGGTTTTTTTTTGTTTTGTTTGTTTCTTGAGGTAGGGTTTCACTGTAGTCCAGGCTGATCTAGAATTCACTTTGTAGTCTCAGGGTGGCCTCAAACTCACTGTGATCCTTCTACACTGCCTCCAGAGTGCTGGAATTAAAGGCATGGACCACCACACACGGCTCAGAGTTGGTTCTTTGAAAATATAAACAAGATTGATAAACCTTTGCAAATCTGGCCAAAAGAAAGAGAGAAGAGACAAATATTAATAAAATTAGAGATGAAAATGGCACCATTACAACAGATACCAAGGAAATTCAGAAAATGATAAGAACATACTGTAAGAATATATGCTCTTCTAAATTTGAAAATCTGAAATAAATGATTTCCTTGATATATATGACCTACAAAAATTAAATCAAGATGAGATAAACCATTTAAATTTAAATAGACCTATAATAAGTACAGAGATCCAAGCAGTTATAAAAAAAAATCTCCCAACTAAAAAAAGTCCAGGCCCATATGGATTCACTAGTGAATTTTACCAGATCTTCATGGAATAACTAACACCAATATTTCTCATCCTTTTCCATAAAATACAAGAAGGAATACTACCAAGTTCCTTCCACAAAGCCAGCATCACCCTGATACCAAAACCAGACAAAGACAGAACAAAAAAAGAAAATTACAGACCAATCTCCCTCATGAACATAGATACAAAAATTCTCAACAAAATATTGCCAAACAGCATACAAGAATATATCAAAAAGATCATTCACCCTGACCAAGTAGGCTTTATCCCAGAGATGCAGGGATGGATAACATACACAAATCGATAAATGATAAATGTAATATAGTTTGGACTAAAGGACAAAAATCACATGATCATCTTAATAGATGTAGAAAAGGCATTCAACAAAATCCAACATCCCTATGATAAAAGTCCTACAGAAACTAGGAATAGAAGGAACACATCTCAACATAATAAAGGCTACTTATGACAAACCTACAGCCAGTGTAATAGTAAATGGGGGAAAAACTTGAAGCTTTTCCACTAAAATCAGAACAAGACAAGGGTGTCCGCTGTCCCTACTTTTATTTAATATAGTACTAGAAGTCTTAGCTATAGCAATAAGACAAGAGACACTCATAAAAGGGATACAAATTGGAAAGGAAGAGATGAAATTATCATTATTTGCAGATGATATGATTCTATACATACAAAGGACCCTAAAGACACTACCAGAAAATGGTAGAGCTGATAAACACATTTAGCAATGTAGCAATATAGATACAAAATAAATACACATAAATCAGTAGCTTTCCTTATACTAACAACAGACATGTGGAGGATGAAATCAGGAAATCACTCCCATTCACAATTGCTTCAAAAAATAGGGCTAGAGCCGGGCGTGGTGGCACATGCCTTTAATCCCAGCACTCGTGAGGCAGAGGTAGGAGGATCGCCGAGAGTTCAAGGCCACCCTGAGACTACATAGTTAATTCCAGGTTAGCCTGGACCAGAGTGAGACCCTACCTTGCAAAACCAAAAAAAAAAAAAAAAAAAAAAAAAAAAAAGCTAGAGGGATGGCTTAGTGGTTAAGGCATTTGCCTGCAAAACCAAAGGTCCCAGGTTAGATTCCCCAGGACCCATGTTAGCCAGATGTATAAGGTGGTGTATGTGTCTGGAGCTTGAGGCCCTAGTGCATGCCCATTCTCTCTGTCAAATAAATAAATAAAAATAAAATATATTTTTTTTGGAGAGAGACAGAGAGGGCGAGGAAGACAGATAGAGATGGAACCACTGGAGATTGGAACCAGCATCCTTAGGCTTAGGAGGCAGGCACCTTAACTCCTAAGCCATCTCTCCAGTCCAAAAATAAAATATATTTTTAAAAATAGGCTGGATAGCTGGGCGTGGTGGCTCATGCCTTTAATCCCAGCACTCAGGAGGCAGAGGTAAGAGGATCACCATGAGTTTGAGGCCACCCTGAGGCTTCATAGTGAATTCCAGGTCAGCCTGAGCTGGAGTGAGACCCTACTTCAAAAAAACAACAGGGCTGGAGAGATGGCTTAGCGGTTAAAGGCGCCTGCCTGCTAAGTCTAAGAACCCGGTTCCAATGTCCAGGTCCCACATTTAGCCAGATGCAAAGTGACACAAGGGCACAATGGCACACCAGCCCACAAGGGGGCGCACACATCTGGATTTCGTTCACAGCAGCTGAGAGACTGCTGGTGCGCCCATTCAACCTTTACAAATGAACTCCAGGTGCATGCACCACCTTGTGCATCTGGCTTACGTGGGTCCTGGGGAATGGAACCTGGGTTCTTTGGCTTTGCAGACAAGCGCCTTAACCTCTAAGCCATTTTTTCAGCCTAAGGATGAAAAGACTCAAGTGACATATTGCAGAAGACATTAGGAAATGGAAAGACATGCCATGTTCTTGGATTGAAAGAACCAATATTGTGAAAATGTTAATCTTACCACAAGCAACCTACACATTTAATGTAATCCCCATTAAAATTCCAATGGCATTCTTCACAGAGATAGAAAAAATAATTCTAAAATCAATTTGGAAGCACAAAAAATCTCAAATAGCAAAAACAATTTTAAGCCACAAAAATGAGGCTGGAAATATCACCATACCCTATTTTGAGCTATATTACAAAGCCATAGTAACAAAAACAGCATGGTACTTGGCACAAAGACAGACACATAGATCAATGGAACAGAATAGAGGACCCACATGTAAATCTAGGTAGCTATAGCCATTTGATTTTAGACAAAAATGCCAAAAATATGCATTGGAGGAAAGATAGCTTCTTTGACAAATGGTACTGGGAAAACTGGATATCTATATGTAGAAGGATGAAAATAAATCCTTATCTTACTCCATCCACAAGAATCAAGTCCAAATGGATCAAAGACCTTAATATCAGATCTGAAACTCTGAAATTGCTAGAGAAAAAAATAGGGGAAACCCTTCAACATATTGGCATAGGCATTGACTTTCTGAATACAACCCTGGTTGCTTAGGAAATAAAACTGCTAATGAACCACTGGGATCTCATGAAATTACAAAGCTTTTGTATAGCAAAGGACAGTGAATAGAGCAAAGAGACAACCTACTGGATGAGAGATAATCTTTGCTGGCTATGCATCTGGCAGAGTATTAATATCTAAGATATACAAAGATCTCATAAAACTAAACAACCCAACTAAAAAGTGGGCTAAAGCTATACACCTGACAGAAGATTAATATCCAGAATATACAAAGAACTCAAAAAAAAATAAACAATAAGAAATCAAACAACCCAATTAAAAAAATGGGCTATGGTGGGTGTGGTGGTGCACGTCTTTAATCCCAGCACTTGGGAGTAGAGGTAGGAGGATCCCCGTGAGTTCAAGGCCACCCTGGAGACTACATAGTGAGTTCCAGGTCAGCCTGGGCTAAAGTGAGACCCTACCTCAACCACCCCCCCCAAACAACAACAACAAAAAAAAAAACTACTTTAAGAGGCTGGAGAGATGGCTTAGTGGTTAAGCATTTGCCTGTGAAGCCTAAGGACCCCAGTTCAAGTCTCAATTCCCCAGTACCCACATAAGCCAGACGCACAAGGTGGCACATGCATCTGGAGTTCGTTTGCAGCGGCTGGAGACCCTGGTATGCCCATTCTCTCTCTCTCTCTCTCTCTCTCTTCTTGTCTTTCTTTCTATGTCTGTCTGTCTGCTAATAAATAAATAAAAATTAAAAAACAACTACTTTGAGATTCCATCTCACTCCTGTCAGAATGGCTATCATCAAGAAAACAAATGACAGCCGGGCGTGGTGGCACACACCTTAAATCCCAGCACTCTGGAGGCAGAGGTAGGAGGATCACAGTGAGTTCAAGGCCACCCGGAGACTGTGTAGTGAATTCAAGGTGAGCCTGGGCTAGAGTGAAACCCTACCTTGAAAAAACAAAACAAAACAAATGAGGATAAATGTTGTCAAAGATGTGGAAAAGGGGGAACCCTTCTGCAAGTTGGTGGGAATGTAGTCTGGTATAGCCATTGTGGAAGTCAATGTGGAGGTTCCTGAGACGGCTAAAAATAGATTTACCATGTGACCCAGCTATAGCACCCCTAGGCACATATCCTAAGGACTCTTCACACTACCTTAGAGATACTTGTACTACCATGTTTATTGCCACTCTATTCACAATAGCTAGGAAATGGAACCAGCCTAGATGTCCCTCAACAGATGAATGGATAATAAAGATGTGGTGCATGTATACAATGGAGTTATATTCAGCAGTAAAGAAAAATGAAATTATGAAATTTGCAGGGAAATGGATGCATCTGGAAAGGATTATACTAAGTGAGGTAACCCAAGCCCAGAAAGCCAAACATTGCATGTTTTCTCTCATATGTGGATCCTAGTTACAAATGTTCAGACTTGTGTGTGAGTTGGAGTAAAAATTGGTAGCAGAGGCAGTAAACTAGAAAAGGGCTATAAGGGAGAGAGGAAAGGGGTGAACTTAAGGGGATGGTACTGAGCCAGGTATGGTGGCACACGCCTTTAATCCCAGCATTCAGGAGGCAGACGCAGGAGGAGCACTACAAGTTCGAGGCCACCCTAAGACTACAGAGTGAATTCCAGGTTAGTCTGAGCTAGAGTGAGACCCTACCTCAAAAAACAAACAAACAAAAAAAAAAGGGGGGGGAGAATGGTACTGTATGTATGTAAATAGATGGACAGATTACTGTGGGTGAAATGGCCTAAGTGAGGTCAGGGGAAGAGACTGAGTATAAGGAGTGTGGGGGATGGGTAACCAAAATTCAATATATTGTGAATATGCCACATGATAACCTACTTTTTGGAGGATAATGGCACACCCAGAAGCCATAGACTGTTCCTAGAAAAATTTCAGTGCTAGGGATGGGATACCTTCCAGTGAGTTGTTGGTCAGGGAGATTTCTGGTGCCCCCCAAACATTACAGGCTACTGCCAAGGCTCTTGGTTTCTCACCAGGAATAGATGGTAAAACCCTATTGCTGAAGACTCCACATGAGCTGCAAACTCACTGGGAAATCAAACTGGGACTGAGCTGAAAACTTCCTCCCTGTTGACCAACTGACAGAAAGCTGGAAAAAGCTGCACTGCACGCAGCCTTGTGGGAGACAGAAGCCATCAGCAGTGAAAACAGTGGACACTATAAGCCTCCAGTTTGGCAGGCCAAATGACCAAACAGGTACAATAGTGTCATGTCTGTTATGGGGGAAACCAACTGCTCTCTAATTGGACTGGAGGACTGCTCTATGGGAGGAAATACATGCCTGGTACTGAACACCTAATCAAAAGCCTGTGGTGGGAGAGGTCATGAGCTTTAGGAGTGTAACATCGGCTCTTGAATGGCTAAATGCATATATTATACTCACCAAACTGTCCTGTAAGCACTTTATTTAATGTTCATACCCATATATTAATGCTACTCTCATTTTTGGTTAGAGAAACTTCTCTTTTCAGATGGCAGTGACAACTTGATGACCCAAAAGGCACCATAGTGCTGAGAAGAAATGATGGAGGAGTATTCAGCACTGAAACATCTCTATCACACTTTCAAAGGCTCAAGGTCCATATCAGAAGAGGTGGCAGAAAGAATGTAAGAGCCAAAGGAAGGGTAGGACTGCTTACAATGCAATCATCCAGACAGAAATTGGCCTCAATATCCATGATCTCACAGTGCCTAGCAGTACCTTTACAAGACCCTCTTAATAGGAGGAAAAAGAAAAAGAAAAAAAATAGGAGGAAAAGATGATGAAATAAAAATAAAAGAGAGACTAATGGGGGCCAGCCGTGGTGGTGCATGCCTTTAATTCTAGCACTTGGGAGGCAGAGGTAGGAGGATTGCCATGAGTTCGAGGTCACCCTGAGACTGCATAGTGAATTCCAGGTCAGCCTGAGCTAGAGCAAGACCCTACCTTGAAAAACAAAAAACAAACAAACAAAAAAGACTAATGGGGCTGGAGAGATGGCTTAGTGGTTAGGGCACTTGCCTGCAAAGTCAAAAGACCCAGGTTCAATTCCTCAGGACCCATGTAAGCCAGATGCACATTGTGGCGTATGCATCTGAAGTTCGTTTGCAGTGGCTGGAGGCTCTGGCATGCCCATTCTCTCTATCTCATTCTCTCTCAAATAAATAAATAAATAATTTTTTTTTTTTCAAAAAGAGAAAGACTAATGAGGAGAGGGAGGGGATATGATGGAGTGTGGATTTGTGAAGGGGAAAGTGGGGGATGGGAGGGAATTATCATGGTTTATTGTCTGTAAGTATGGAAGCTGTCAATAAAAAAGTTTAATAGAGCTGGGCATGGTGGCGCATGCCTTTAATCCCAGCACTCGGGAGGCAGAGGTAGGAGGATCACCATGAGTTCAAGGCCACCCTGAGACTACATAGTTAATTCCAGGTCAGCCTGGGCCAGAGTGAGACCCTACCTCGAAACCCCCCCCCAAAAAAAAAAAGTTTAATAGGGGCTGGGGGGGATTGCTTAGTGGTTAAGGAGCTTGCCTACAAAGCCAAAGGACCCAGGTTCGATTCCCCAGGACCCACAAAAGCCAGATGCACAAGGTGGCACATACGTCTGGAGTTTGTGTTCAGTGGCTGAAGGCCCTGGCATGCCCATTCTCTCTCTATCTGCCTCTCTCCCCCTCTCTCAAACAAATAAAATAAAATAAAGTTTTAACAACAGAGTTCAATATAGATATATTTTGAAGGAGATGAGAGAGAGGGAGGTAGGGAGAGAAAGAGGGACAGAAAATGGGCAAATCAGTGCCTCTAGCTGCTGCAAATGAACTCCAGGTGCATGTGCCACTTTATGTGTTTGGCTTTACATAAGTACTGGGGAATCAAACTCAGCCTTAACTGCTGAGCCATCTCTTCATCCCTTCCTTGTTTGCTTTTTGAGGCAGGGTATTACTCTAGCCCACCTCAGCCTAGAATTCACTCTGTAGCCCAGGTTGGCCTTGAACTCACAGCACTCCTCCTACTTCAGCCTCCAAGTACCTAGCTTGGGGTCTGATTTTTACATTTGTAAATCCTTAAAAACTTCAGGGCTGGGGAGATGGCTCAGTGGGTAAAGATACTTTGTTAGAAAGCCTTCCAGCCCTGGTTCAGTTCCCCAGTATTAGACGCACAAAGTGGTGTATGCCTCTGGAGTTCCTTTGCAGGGGCAAGAGGCCCTGGTATACCCATAATCTTTTTCTCTCTCTTCACCTCCCTCCTCTCTCTGTTTGCAAGTAAATAAATTAAATAAATAAAAAACAACTCTAGAAAAAGTGCTACACATGGAAAGGATGATGCTAGCTGAATCTGGGGTTATGTTTCTTTTGTGGCAGCCCAAGGCAGTGAGGGTCAGTCTGGGGAAGGCATAACATAAATCCTCTTGTTCAGCCTGGAAACCTGGCCTGGAAATGGGACTAGTCTGGGCACCAGCAAACAGAATACAGTGAGAGCCAGGGAAGGAGGTGCTGATAGAATTGGATGGTCTGGGGACAGGGGGCACTTATGATCTCTAAGCACCCAGAGTTAGGGAAAGTAGTGACAAGAACTTAGTCTTCAGTCAGGCCAGCCAGGTAGAATAGGCCTATAATCTCAGCTACAGAGGAAGTTGAATCAGAAGGATCACAATAAGGCCTGCCTGGGTTACACAGTGAGTTCAAGGCCAGCTTGGGTAGCTTAGTGAGACCTTGTCTCATATTAAAAAATGAAAAAGCATTGGGGATATAATTCAGTGGAAGAATGCTTACTTCACATGCACAAGACTCTTAAATTCAATCTATAGTACAGAGGAGGGGACAACTTAGTATTTGAGTTGGATGCACCTGGATTTGAAGTATCTCCACCAGTCTTATCTGTGTGACTTGGGAAAGTTGCTTCTCATCTCTGAGCTTCATGCTTTCTGGTTTGGCATGAGAATAAATAGATGAGAACTGGTGGTATGCACCGGGAAATGCAAGTTAAAACTACTCTGAGATTCTGGGCTGGAGAGATGGCTTAGCGGTTAAACGCTTGCCTTTGAAGCCTAAGGACCCTGGTTCAAGACTCGATTCTCCAGGACCCACGTAAGCCAGATGCACAAGGGGGGCACACACATCTGGAGTTCGTTTGCAGTGGCTAGAGGCCCTGGTGTGCCCATTCTCTCTCTTTCAAAAAAAAAAAAAAAAAAAACTACTCTGAGATTCTATCTCACTCCTGCCAGAATGGCTATTATCAAGACTAGCCCACCTCAGCCTAGAATTCACTCTGTAGCCCAGGTTGGCCTTGAACTCACAGCACTCCTCCTACTTCAGCCTCCAAGTACCTAGCTTGGGGTCTGATTTTTACATTTGTAAATCCTTAAAAACTTCAGGGCTGGGGAGATGGCTCAGTGGGTAAAGATACTTTGTTAGAAAGCCTTCCAGCCCTGGTTCAGTTCCCCAGTATTAGACGTGACAAAGTGGTGTATGCCTCTGAGTTCCTTTGCAGGGGCAAGAGGCCCTGGTATACCCATAATCTTTTTCTCTCTCTTCACCTCCCTCCTCTCTCTGTTTGCAAGTAAATAAATTAAATAAATAAAAAACAACTCTAGAAAAAGTGCTACACATGGAAAGGATGATGCTAGCTGAATCTGGGGTTATGTTTCTTTTGTGGCAGCCCAAGGCAGTGAGGGTCAGTCTGGGGAAGGCATAACATAAATCCTCTTGTTCAGCCTGGAAACCTGGCCTGAAATGGGACTAGTCTGGGCACCAGCAAACAGAATACAGTGAGAGCCAGGGAAGGAGGTGCTGATAGAATTGGATGGTCTGGGGACAGGGGGCACTTATGATCTCTAAGCACCCAGAGTTAGGGAAAGTAGTGACAAGAACTTAGTCTTCAGTCAGGCCAGCCAGGTAGAATAGGCCTATAATCTCAGCTACAGAGGAAGTTGAATCAGAAGGATCACAATAAGGCCTGCCTGGGTTACACAGTGAGTTCAAGGCCAGCTTGGGTAGCTTAGTGAGACCTTGTCTCATATTAAAAAATGAAAAAGCATTGGGGATATAATTCAGTGGAAGAATGCTTACTTCACATGCACAAGACTCTTAAATTCAATCTATAGTACAGAGGAGGGGACAACTTAGTATTTGAGTTGGATGCACCTGGATTTGAAGTATCTCCACCAGTCTTATCTGTGTGACTTGGGAAAGTTGCTTCTCATCTCTGAGCTTCATGCTTTCTGGTTTGGCATGAGAATAAATAGATGAGAACTGGTGGTATGCACCGGGAAATGCAAGTTAAAACTACTCTGAGATTCTGGGCTGGAGAGATGGCTTAGCGGTTAAACGCTTGCCTTTGAAGCCTAAGGACCCTGGTTCAAGACTCGATTCTCCAGGACCCACGTAAGCCAGATGCACAAGGGGGGCACACACATCTGGAGTTCGTTTGCAGTGGCTAGAGGCCCTGGTGTGCCCATTCTCTCTCTCTTTCAAAAAAAAAAAAAAAAAAACTACTCTGAGATTCTATCTCACTCCTGCCAGAATGGCTATTATCAAGATATCAAATGAAGCCGGGCGTGGTGGCTCACGCCTTTAATCCCAGCACTCGGGAGGCAGAGGTAGGAGGATCGCCGAGAGTTCGAGGCCACCCTGAGACTACATAGTTAATTCCAGGTCAGTCTGGACCAGAGTGAGACCCTACCTTGCAAAAAAAAAAAAAAAAAAAAAAAAAAAAAAAAAGGTATCAAATGACAATAAATGCTAGGGAGAATATGAAAAAAAGAAGAACGCTTCTACACTGTTGGTGGGAATGTAATTGGTACAACCATTGTGGAAATCAGTGTGGAGGTTCCTGAGACAGCTAAAAGTAGAGTTACCATATGACCCAGCTATAGCACTCCTAGGCATATATCCTAAGGACTCATCACACTACCTTAGAAGTACTTATGCATCCATGTTTATTGCTGTTCCATTCACAATAGCTAGGAAATGGAACTGGGCATAGATGTCCCTCTACTAAAAAGTGGATAATGAAGATGTGGTACATTTATACAATGGAGTTCTATTCAGTGGTGAAGAAAAATGAAATTATGAAATTTGCAAGGAAATGCATGGATCTGGAAAGGATTATACTTAGTGAGGTAACCCAGGCCCAGAAAGCCAAATGTTGCATGTTATCTCTTATATGTGTATCCTAGCTACAAATGTTTGGACTTGTCTGTGAGTAGGAATGAAACTTGGAAGCAGAGACCAGTGAACTAGAATGGGGCAATAAGGGAGGGAGGAGGGGGTGGACTTAAGGGGATGGTATTGTATATATATAAGTAGAAAAATAGATCACTGGAGGTGGAAAGGCCTAAGTGAGGTCAGGGGAAGAGATTGAGTAAAGGAAGGGTGGGGGGAGGGTTAATCAAAATCTAAGAGGGGAGGGCTGGAGATATTGCTTAGTGGTTATTGCCTGCAAAGCCAAAGGACCCAGGTTCCATTCCCCAGGACCCACATAAGCCAGATGCACAAGGTGGCACATGTATCTGGAGTTCATTTGCAGTGGCTGAAAGCCCTGGGGTGCCCATTTTCTCCCTCCCCTTTCTCTCTGCCTGCCTCTTTCTCTCTCTTGCTCTCAAATAAGTAAAATAAAATAAAATTTAAAAATTCTAACAGGGTATGAATAAGTCATATGGAAACCGACATTTTTGAACAATGGGGCATTCAGAATTCACAGATTGTTAGTAGAAAATTTTCAGTGCCGGAAATGGGAAACTTTCCAGTGAGTTGTCGGCCAGGGCATTCCTTGATGCCTCCAAAACATTACAAGCTATTGCCAAGGCTGTTGGTTTCCCACTAGGAATAGATGGTAAGACCTTATTGCTAAAAACTCCATATGCTTGGGCTGCAAGGTCACTGAGAAATCTTGCTTGAGCTGAGCTGAAAATCTCCCCCCTGTTGACCAGCTGACAGAAAGCTGGAAAAAGCTACACGATGCAGCTCCATGGGAGAGAGAGAAGGCATCAGTAAAGATAAACAATAGTGGACACTACAGGCCTCAAGTGTGGCCAGCCCAGCCAAATGAGCCAACAGGTGCAATAGTGGCATGTCTGTTATGGGGGAAACCAATCACTCCCTACTTGGGAATACATGTGTGATACTGAAAACCTATGATGGGGAAGTCATGAGTCCCAGGGGTATAACACATGCTGTTTGTCTGGCTAAATGCACATATTATGCTCACCAAACTGCCCAGTAAGCACTTTTCTTAATGTCATACCCATATATTAATGCCACTCTCACTTTTGGTTAGAGAAGCTTTTCTTTTCAGATGTCAGTGACCTCTGGGATGACTCAAAAGACACCATAGTGCTGAAAAGAAGAGACAGAGGAGTGCTCAGCACTGAAACATCTTTATCACACCCTCCAAAGCTCAGGGTCCATAGTGGAAGAGGTGGTGGAAAGAATATAAGAACCAAAGAAAGGGTAGGACTCCTTACAATGCACTCTTCCAGACACAAAATGGTCTGGATATCCATGACTTTGCAATGCTTAGCACTACCTATACAAGACCAGTATAATAGGAAGAAAAGATGATGATATCAAAATAAAAGAGAGACTGATTGAGAGGGGGAGGGAATATGATTGAGGGTGGAGTTAGGAAGGGGGGAAGTGTGGGGGGAAATTATCATGGTTTATTGGCTATTATTATGGAAGTTGTCAATAATAATAATAAAAAAAGTAATTGCTGTTAATTGTCCCCATCAATCTCAGACATTCTTTTTCCTTCCTTCCTTCCTTCCTTCCTTCCTTTTTTTTTTTTAAAAAAATATTTTATTTGCTGGGTGTGATGGTGGACGCCTTTAATCCCAGCGCTCTGGAGGCAGAAGTAGGAGGATTGCCAAGAGTTTGAGGCCACCCTGAGACTACATAGTGCATTTCAGGTCAGCCTGGGCTAGAGTGAGACCCTACCTTGAAAAAAAAATTATTTATTTATTTGAGAGAGAGAGAGAAAGAGGCAGAGAGAGAGAGAGAGAGAGAGAGAGAGAGAGGGAGAGAATGGGCATGCCAGGGCCTCCAGCCACTGCAAACAAACTCCAGACAGATGCACCCCCTTGTACATCTGCTTTATGTGGGACCTGGAGAACTGGGGTCCTCAGGCTTCGCAGGCAAACACCTCAATCGCTAAGTCATTTCCCTAACTTTTTTGTTTGTTTGTTTGTTTGTTTGTTTTTGTTTTCCAGGTAGGGTCTCACTCTAGCTCAGGCTGACCTGGAATTTACTATGTACTCTCAGGGTGGCCTCTAACTCATGGATAGTTTTTACTTTTTCACGTTAAAAGCTGTTAAGAGCTACATATTCAAGAAAATGTAGTTAATGCACACTTTAAAAATAATAACAAATGCCTAAATCTATCATGTGCAACATACACACTTTTTGTGATACAGTGGCTTGAACCTAGGACCAATGGCATGCTAGGCAAGCACCCTACCACTGAGCTGTATTTATTTATTTATTTGAGAGAGAAAGAGGCAGGCAGAGAGAGAGAATGGACACTCCAGGGTCTCCAGCCATGGCATGCGCCCTCTTGTGCATCTGGCTTACGTGAGTCCTAGGGAATTGAACTGGGGTCCTTAGGCTTCACCTAACCTTAGCCTTAATTGCTAAGCTATTTCCCCACCCCCCCAGTTCATTTTCTATATATTTAATTTCTCTCTCTCTCTCTTTCTTCCTTTTCTCTCTGTTAGTATGGTGAGATGTGAATGTGATGCATGTATTGGTGTGCACATGCCCACTCCCTGTGCACACATATGCAGAGACCAGAGGAAAACATCTGGTGTCCTATATTCATCATCTTCATGCCTCCTGGAGGCAGAAACTCATTGAACCAAGAGCAACCATTTTTGGCCATGTTGGCCGACCAGTGAGCCAGAGTCTGGAATCTCTTCTCCCCAGAGTATAGGGATGACAGGAGTGTGGCCATGCCCAGATGTTTATGTGGTTGCTGGAGAAGTGAACTCGCGTGATCTCAGACCCTCACAATCTTACTGGCTGAGAAATTCCCTCACTCCCAGCAAGATGGCTGTTAAAAATACCCATGAGTAGGAAGCCTCGGTTTGATCTTGGAGATGTTGTAAACACTATAACTTGTGGGTAGAAATGTCAAACTGTGCAACCACAAAGGAAGACACTCAGTTGGTTTCTGCAAACACTGAACATAATATTATTATACAATCCAGAAATTCCCCAAATGAGTGGAATTGAAAAAGGTATTTGTCCACCGTTGTTCACAGAAGCAAAGTACATTTCACATGGACGACTCAGATGACCTATGATGGCAAAGGTACTTTGGAACATTGTCCAGAATTAATAAAAAAAAAGAGTCTGAGACATGTCAGCACAGTGATGTCTCTTGAGAATATTAATTTAAAAAGGGCAGTCATGAGCCAGGTGTGGTGGAGCACACCTTTAATCCTAGCACTCTGGAGGCAGAGGTAGGAGGATTGCCATGAGTTTGAGGCCACTCTGAGACTATATAGTGAATTCCAGGGGCTGGAGAGATGACTTAGTTGTTAAGTGCTTGCCTGTGAAGCCTAAGGACCCCGGTTCAAGGCTCAATTCCCCAGGACCCACATAAGTCAGATGCACAAGGTGGTGCATGCATCTGGAGTTTGTTCACAGTGGCTGGAGGCCCTGGCACACCCATTCTCTCTCTCTCTTGCACACGAGCATGTGTGCACGTGCATGAGCCTCTTTTTCTCTGTGTCTATTGCTAATAAATAAATAAAAATAAAAAAACAGAGTGAATTCCAGGTCAGCCTGGGCTAAAGTGAGACTCTACCTTGAAAAAAAAAAAAAAAAAAAAAAAAAGGGAAGTCAGAAATTACAGGAGTTGCATTCAGACAATTAAAAAAATAGAATAGTGGTATTCAGACACTAGGGGAAAGAGGAATCCTTGACAACATAAAGGTGTGTCTAGAAACTTGTCCTAGACTAATTTGAAAATACTTCTGTACTTCAAACACAGTTTAAACAGTGAATTGTATGTTTTTCAGTTGTATTTCAATTGTAGTCAAAGGAAAGGAAACAAAACAAGTGGCCAGTGGGCAGTATCCAAACTTGGTTTACATCAAAATTGAAGGAAAACTTTGACTATGATTCCCACAAGATATGCTCCTCACCTGAGCACAGGGGCAATTAAAGACTCTCTGGTTTCAGGGTCATGCTATGCTGGGAAGGAAGCTGTGCCTGGTTGCACACAACTGTAATTTCAGTTACTAACTGAATGAGGCAAAAGTGTCACAAGTTTAAGAACTTGTGTTATAGAGTGAGTTCAAATACAATCTAGGTCACTGTGGAGGTTTGAATGTGAATGTATGCCCTCCATAGCCTCAGGTATTTTTTGATTAAGGTTAAACTTCCTGCTTAAGTCTTTAGCAGCCTGCTAGAGGGGATGTGTCACTGAGGGCAGCCAAAAGGTGGGGAGAGGAGTTTGAGCTCTGATGGTATGTGCTCCTTGCTTGTTTTTGGTGTTGGCTGGCTGTTTATTCCTTTTTCCCTCTGCTTGGATTTATGAAAGGGAGCCAGCTTCTTCCACCATTGATGAAAAATCCCCTGAATTTGTAAACCAAAATACACCCAATCCTCCCATAAACTGTGTCTGATTACATTTTCATCCCATCAATGTGGAGCTTTCTACAACAGAATTTGGGGTGGTGTTCTGATGAATGTGACCAAGTAGATATTGGTCTTTTGGAACTTGTGTGGTGGAGGAGTGCAGAAGGAACTTGGACTTGGAATCAAAAATGCCTTACAGAGATATAAGACAAATTTTATGGGCTATTCTGGTGAAAATTTGGGAATGCTAAATACAAAGACAATTGCATTGGATTATGAACTTTCAAAGGAAAAGGAAAGATAGCAGAGAGCTTTGTTGGAACTGAGCTACTGGCATAAAGGCTAATGGTGCTTTGTTGCTCATGCCCAGACGGTTTGATCAAGGTTGAATTTAAAAGTACACACTGGTGTGTTTGGCAGAAAATACAAAACTGAAAGACATAAGATTTAAAGTTGAAAAATTCAAGAAAGTTTAAAGTTACTAGCACAGAGACTGATGTAAGGTTGCTAAAGATGCTATTGTTAAAGAGATTACCACCATTAAGAGTGTGACAACTGCTTTACAATGAAACAATGGAAAAGACACACTTCTGGGATAGTGGGCTGAAGAGATTCTTGACCTCCAACCACAGTGCTTGTATTAGCTACCAGCCCAGAGTTGTTGGTACACCCTGAGACTCCACAACCTAATGCCAGGTGGAGCCTGGACCAGAGTGAGACCCAATTCAAACTCAAAACAGAAAAAAAAAAGAAAAAAAAAGGGAAAATGTTCAACATCCCACCATTAAAACAAACAAAGAAACAAGTCTTTTACCACAGAGATTGGTAGACCACAATGCAAAAAAAGGCAAAACAACATACAGAGATCTCTACCAAGATTGTCTAGTCCTACAATGGAAGTCTCCAGTGAAAACATAGAGGAAGTTGTTAATAAAAAATAAATTAAATTAAAAAAATAAAAACACAAAAAAACTATGAGAATATAACCCCAAAGGACAAAAAACATTAAAAATCAAATGAAAACAAATGTTGGTGAATTGGGGAAAGAAACTGACATTCACATAAATGAAATGCACAGAGCTTTTACAAACACTTTAAATCAAAGAAGACCTGAAAAGGATGAAATGAATTGACAGGTGTTATTCAGCAAATAGGGCATCTCAAAAAGCAGCTGATTAAGCTTAATGAGATATTTGATCAAATTTAGAATGAACTCAGGAAGCATAAAGAAAATCAAAATCAATCCCAGGTTGGACATCAAAATGAATGGAAAACACAAGAGAAAGTAAAAATCAAATAGGGCTTTACTCAGCAGTAAGAAAAAATAACCATCAAAAACAGAGAAAAATGGTCAAACAGAACCACTCTGAACTGAACTCAAGACAATCACAGAAAGACAGGCCATCAAATGTTCTTTGATAAGTTCAAAAAATAAGGCTGGACTAAGTTGCTGACATACCTGAATAGCATCTTGAGGCTTGGACAAAAGGGAGAGCAGGGCTTAGGGGAAGGGAAAGGGTGGGGTGG
The DNA here is from genome assembly GCA_036365145.1 of Orientallactaga sibirica. Lineage (NCBI taxonomy): Eukaryota > Metazoa > Chordata > Mammalia > Rodentia > Dipodidae > Orientallactaga > Orientallactaga sibirica. The sequence goes on from JAEOAD010000005.1 coordinate 59,347, forward strand.
AGGGACACAAAACTGAATCCAAATTGAACTGATACCATAGAATCCTATATCCTGGAAGTCAGACTAAAAGGTGGAACCCTCAAGAGGACCTTAGGGGGAGCACGTGAATCGAAGGGCCCTGGAGAGGGTGAGACAAAACCTCAAATTTCTCCTGTTTCTCTTTCTTCTCTTTTTCTTTTTTTCTTTTCCCTTGGCGCTGGCCTGTAATTCCCCTGTACCAGGATGTGGTCTACATCAACAATGAGCTGTTGATCAAAGAGACCTACTAGAACTCCAAAAACAAACAAGACCAACTTCTGTCTGAGCACTTGATTACCCACCAGAGGTTAATGGTAAGCCCCTACTGTTGAAGACACCAAATGCTGTTGGCATGGACCATAGAGAGACCTGGTTGGAATTTGGAGGAGAGCCAGTCCCCAGACAATTAACCCATCTAGTGCTGAAAGGCACTACATAAGCTTTTGGGGGAAAGTGGCCAACATCTGTCCAAGCAACTCAAAGTCTAAGTGACTCAGAAGCAAACAATCTGACGTGATGCTCACACAAGTGCAATAGTGGCACACAGCCATGGTGCTCTTGGATTGGCTAAAAGATCTGCTCAGTGGAAAGGAAACCATATCTGGAACTGGGAAACAAGTCAGAATCATATCCAGACAATGATTCTGCTTTCCATTATCAAACTCCCACTAACCTTAGACTATAAGAGGGTCTACACCCTTTTAATTCTCTCTAAATTAATAATGATTATCCCATTTAATCAGTGCTGACTTAATTCTCCGTTGGAGAATCTGCTTCTCTTTTTCAAATGGGAGCTGCACCTGAAGAGATAAATGAGCTGGCACACTCCACCCCAACCCCAACCGAAACCACAGAGGAATTGGGGAAATGAGCAAGAGAGCTGCTTTCTCAGTGAATCTGATATCAGCACAAGGATGAAGGAGAGAGACACTGAGAACACTCAGTACCTACCAAACCAGAGATCCAGAGACTCCTGAGTGCTCATCACTGAAGTAGACTTAAAATGCTCCCAGCATAGCTCAGGGAATTTTGCAAAAGACAGGAGTGGAAAGATTGTGAGAGCCACAAGTTGGGACATTTTGCACAGAGACGTTCTCTCTCTCCCTCCCCCCAATAATGCATGACCCACAATTCCCACTGGGTTGATCCCAAAGGAGGAAGGCCTCTTCAGAAAAGAGGCAGGGAGAAGGGAAAGAATGGTACCAACATGTGTTATTTACATACAAAATATGTCCATATCTAATACAAATTTAAAAAATTAAAAAATTTTAAAAATTAAAAGAAAAAAGGTGCATGCTTGCAAAGGCTGATGGCCTGGGTTTGATTCCTCAGTACCCACAGAAAGCTAGATGCACAAAGTGGAGTTCGGTTGTGGTGGCAGGAGGACATGTCTGTCTCTGTCTGCCTCTTTCTCTCTTTCTCAAAAAAACAAACAAACAAACAAACAAACAAACAAACAAACAAACAAACAAACAAACAAAAACAACAAAAAGCCCAAGTCTGGAGAGATGGCTTAGCAGTTAAGGCACCTGCCTCCTAAGCCTAAGGAATGCTGGCTCCAATCTCCAGGTCCCACATTTAGCCAGATGCAAAGTGACGCAAGGGCGCAATGCCGCACTTGACCACGAGGGGGCCAATGCTTCTGGATTTCATTCCCAGCAGCTGAGAGGCTGCTGATGCGCCCATCTCTATCTGTCTTCCTCTCCCCCTCTCTCTGTGTTTCTCTCTGTGTCTCTCTCCAAAAAACAAAAACACAAAAACCAAAACAAACCAAAACAAAAAAAAAAGTGAACCACCAAGCCCACTGATCAGACCCAGGAGATAAGCATACTATCAAATAAGCTCTCCACCCCACCCCTACCCATGTCTTGAGCATGCAGACCCATCTCTTTCAGCTTTGCAGCTCCCTGGACAAAAGCACAGTGGCTGGAATATAGTGTTCACAGAACTACACACAGATGAACCTCACTTTCTAAGCTGTCTTGTAGGGGCTTAACCTGCCTAAGACTCAAGCCATTTTCAAGTACTTTAAGGGATAAAAAGATGGCTTGGTGGTTTAAGGTGCTTGCCTGCAAAGCCTAAGGACCCAGGTTCAATCCCCCAATACCCATGTAAGGCAGATGCACGTGTCTGGGGTTTGTTTGCAGTGGTTGGAGGCCCTGGTGCACCCATTCTCTTTCTTTATCTGCTCCTCTCTCTCAAATAAATAAATAAAACAGGCATGGTGGCACATGCCTTTAATCCCAGCACTTGAGAGGCAGAGGTAGGAGAATCACTGGGAGTTCCAGGCCACCCTGAGAATACATAGTGAATTCCAGGTCAGCCTGGGCTAGAGTGAGAACCTTCCTTGAAAAAAACCAATAAATAAATAAATAAATACTTTTACAGGTAGTATCAAGGACTTTAAACTGCTTTCCATAGGAAACCAGATCACAAAGATTTGCTGGTCTATGGCTGCTTTCTCTGGCCAAAGTGGTGTGGCTGCAATATGTACTATTAAGTCACATGACTGTATGTGGCCTGCAGGTGGGGGGTTTCAGTCCCCATCTTTAGGCTCAGTCCTATCTGGGAGTCTTATCTGGTTGTGTCCTGTCCAGAGGTGTCACATGAACACACACAGGAGTTACTGCACACCCCATCTCCTAACATCTCTTTGGGTTTAGGTTTCAACATCTGCCCCACAGCCCCTCCTCCTCTGAGACATGAGTAGACACCTGGCCCCCTTTAGGGGAAATGAGGCTGCCCTGCCTTCCAGGTCTTGATGGGCTTCTCTGCATCCTTTCCCTCTGCTCTGATTGCTCTTAGGTATTTGAGTTTCCTTTCTTACCCATAACAATCCTTAGACTGGCCTACTTTTCCACATGTGCCCCAGCCTCACCACAGACCCACGGAATCAGGATCTGAGAGGAGAGACCTGGTCATCTGCAAGGTCCTTTAAGAGTCTCCACATCCTCACTTCCACCTGACTACACACTCCCCCGCTTTCAGACTGGCTTATGGATGGCAGACTGACTGCTTTGGGCTGGGAGCAGTCAGAGCTCAGCAACAGCTATTAGGGGCTTTCAGCAGCACATGAAACTCAGTGATCTCATCTGCTTAATGGAACAACCATTGCGACCTGGCTCAACTTCAAGGTCCTTGGAATGGATGGGTCACCGCTGGGGGTGGGGAACAAACCGGGTGGGAGAAGCCTTTGCACATAGTAGTCGACCTCTTCCTCTGCCTACTATGTGTCACAGAAAGGCTTCAGCTAAAAACAACTTGTTGGGGGGAGATAACATTGTGGTAAGGCCATCACAATAAAAGAAATAAAGGAGTGTTGTAGTCTGGAAATGGGTGTATGGAGCAGAGAAGGTCCTTCCCTGGAGGGGTCACTCAGGGAGGGACCTGTTGTCCAGAGCTGTCAGAAGGGACCCTGAAGAGATGTCAAGAGGCCAGCAGAGGCAGTCCCAGGGTCCCCAGGGCCAGCGAGCGCTTATAGGCCCCGGGAGGTGCTGCTGGGCACGCGTCTTTGTCTCCCTCCTTCCCTCTGCTGCCTGTGCGACCCCCAGTGCTATTCCCTCTCCGACCCCAAATAACTTGTTGGTTTTCCGGGGGCTCTGCTCAGGGTCCTGGTCTCCAGAACCCCAGGCCGCCGCGTGGGGCCTTCACGAGTCCCGCATCTGACACCCCTCGGGCCCCCGCCCCTACCAGCTCTCAGACCCGGGTCAAAGGCAGCCCGCGTCACGTGGTCGCCGAGCTGCACGGAATCGGCCCGGAGAGCCGAGGGAGAATCCGGGTGGAAGCGAGAAAGCCAGCTCCGCTCCAGCGCCGGTCCCGCCCCGCCCCGCCCCCGCCCCGGGCCGCGCGCCTCCGCCCGGGCCCCGGCTGCGTGGGTGACCCGCGCCCAGCGCCGCGGGATCGAGTCCGGCTCGCGGCGGCCGCTGCCGGGGAAGGTAGGCGCCGGGGCCGCGGGGGACCCGGCGTGTTCCCCAACTTCCCGCGGCCGGGGGACCTCCTCCCCGCCAGGGACGAGAGCGGCCTCGAGGCCGGGCACCGGGAGGCGGGGCTGGGCGGGGGCGGAGCGGCGGCTCACGGGTTCACCCGGCCTCGCTCGCGGCTCGCGCAGCGCCCCGGGGACCTAGGCGTCCGGCTTCACCTCGGGCCCCGGCCGCGGCAGGTGAGAGGCCGGAGCGGGCCCGGCCCGAGCGCGGTCGTCCAGCGCGCGGGGCCGGGAGCAGCGGCGTGCAGGCCGCGCGCGGCCCAGGCGGCCCCCGGCGCAAGTTTGGTGCGCGCGGGCGCCGGGCGGGAGGACAAAGCGGCGGGGGCCGCGCGGGGCCTGGGGCGGGCCGGGGTGCGGGCCCGGGCGGCGCGGCGGCTGTCGGTCACGGAGAATGTCACTCACGAGGAATGCCTCTTCCTCGGCTCCCGAACAGGGGAAACTTTTGTGTCGCCAGGGAGGGAGTTTGGAGGCCGGGTCCCTGCTTCGGGAAGGGGAAGGCGGCCGGACCGGTTTTCTCGGGCCCCGAGCGGCCTGGTCTCTACCTCCCCTCCTCCCCCAGGTTCCCGGGACTCCGAGCGCTGCGGGGCAGTGCCGCGGGACAGGCGGGAAGAGGGGACGCCTGTAGGACGCTGGGGCGCGGGGACCTGCCAGTAATCCGAGGACTCCTCCACTGGCTCTTCCGTACCAGGATTCTTGCCAACCTTGACTTCAGCCCCTCGCATCCCATTGTTTGTCCTCCCCACTGTCTCCAGAGGAGCACTGGACATCCTGGGGCAGTATTGCCCTGTGATCTGAGGGTCACGTTGACTGGGTGTGTGTCACTTCCCAGTCTGTGACCTTGAGCAGGTTCCTTACCTTCCCCTAACTTCTGTTTCCTTACCTGTAAAATGGGTGAAATTAATTGTCTGTGAAAGCGAGGATGAAGGGAAATGTTGGCATACTTATATCATTCAACAAGTATTTAGTTAGTTTTACTATGTGCCAGGCCCTGAGCAAATTCATAATCTCACTTAATTCCCCCACATTATTATTAGCCACGTTTTACATAGGGGAAACTGAGACACGGCATGGGAAAGGTCACATAGATGGGAAGTGAGGGAAATGGGATTTGACCTCCTGTGCTCCTTCTATGTCTCAGGGACAGGTCTCTTACAAGATCTGTCAGGGCGTCAGGCTTTATTTTCAGTTGAATCCTGTGGACTTGCCTATCATCTTGGGCCTTGGAGTTTAGAGCTCAATGGAAGGGGTTGGATGAGCCTTGGCACTTGTGTCCTTAGGGCTGAGGCCCGTGTGCCATCAAACTCTTTTCTTGCTGGAGGAGAATTTGGGTTAAGTTGCCTCCTTACCTTGATATAGGTTGGGTGAATCTAAATTGAAAATGTACGTGGTGGGCCGGGCATGGTGGTGCATGCCTTTAATCCTAGCACTTGTGAGGCAGAGGTAGGAAGATCACCCAGAGTTGGAGGCCACCCTAAGACTACATAGTCAATTCCAGGTCAGCCTGAGCTAGAGTGAGACCCTACCTTGAAAAACCAAAATTAAAAAAAAAACAAAAAAAACTACTGAAAATGTACTTGGTGAATGAGCATTTGTTTATTTGAGGGCAAGGTATGGGAGGTGGCCCACTGTGTGGTTGCATAGATCTTACACCAGGTGAGGTTCCCTTCTGCCTGGCACATGCCTGGGTTAGGTAGGTCTTGTGCCCTTGCTCTTGTTACTCTGGGCAGCTGGAGCAGGAGGAGAGAGGAGGTCAGCTGGAGCGTAGACTCAGCTGGAGCTTCATGATGGTCCAACATCAGTTGCTCTCACAGTGTGGGTGGGGCAGGGAGGAGCCTGTCTCCAGTTGGGGACAGCTGGTGGCCTTATCAACAGACTTTTCCCCAGCACACAAAGGATGACCGGCTTTCATCTCCCTCCAGACCAGGTCACTTTCAGATTAGCAGAGGGCAGAGGTAGGGCCAGGAGTGGGACCCTTGGTTGATAGAGACTCCAGGCCATGGATTTGTATACCAAGTGAGCTCTTGTGTAACTTGAGTACAGCTAGGTCCTCATTGCTAAACCAGGGGCATGACTTGGTGCTTCAGCCCCTAAGGTTCTTGTGTATGTGTGTGGACTTTGAGCAGCTTTAGAATTGCAGAACCCATCTTTACAGGTTTCTTAGCCTAGCTAGTGCAGTACTGGGCACCTCATAGGCCCTCAGGATAAGACCCCATTACTGAATTAGTGACAGACTCCCACTGGTTTTCACACCCTAGGTCTCTGTGTGTGTGACCTCTTATGATTACCAATCAAGCTCTGATTGGGGAGGGGGAGGGTCTTGAATATTTACTTAAGATAGAAAACACATTTCTATTTAATGACATCTTAAAAACCTGGAGCTGAAGCCGGGCTTGGTGGTGCACGCCTTTAATCCCAGCACTCGGGAGGCAGAGGTAAGAGGATCGCCGTGAGTTTGAGGCCACCCTGATACTACATAGTGAATTTCAGGTCAGCCTGGGCTAGAGTGAGACCCTACCTCGAAAAAACCCCAAAAAACCTGGAGCTGAAGGTTAGTGTGTTGAGTAGAGTGGGTGATGAAGTGCTTTGGGGGGTGTGGGGGGTTGTGTTTACAGCTCTAATTGCTCCAAGGCTCCCCAGCACAGAATGTGGGATTTGCATGGTTTGTAGGCTTTTCTTGGGCCCTGGGAATAGAGAGCTCTCCCAGGCTGACATCACTGTCAGCTTGTAGGAACAAGAGTGGAAATTCCCCCACTTAGCTCTGTAAAGCAAGGGATTAAGTAGAGGACTAGAAAGCTGAAAGGGGTCCTGAGTGCTGGGGCTGTCCCTTGTCATGTGGTCAGACTCACTTATTCATTGTTATCAGAGCCCGGGAGGCAGGGGCTCTGGGGGAGTCAACAGGTGAAGAAAGATAGCCAGAAAGCAAGAGAAGTTGGAGAGGAGCCTCCTGTTACAGGGGGGTGTTCAAGAATAGTTTTACAATCAGATTGAGGATGTGGTCAGGAATAAAAACCAGAGACTGGGGTTGGCCAGGAACTAGTTTAGACAACTTCTACCTCATAGAAACTAAAGAGATGTCTCAGCAACCCAAAGCTCTCTGCTCTGGTCTTGGGGCTTTCTGCTTGCCCATGCTCTGGGCACAGCCAGGTCTGCAAGTCTCTAGGTCTTGGGCAGAGTTCTCTTACTGGGTTGGAATGTAATTTTGAGTATGACTTGAAATAACTGGACTGTTTGGAGGACTTGGATGCTCTTTACTTGAGATGGAAAGTTGGGTAATTTTTAAAATACATATGGAAAATGTCTGTGGCTGGGGTGGCTGGGGACATGAAATGGGGTGAGTTGCTGCTGGGTTTTAACTGAAGGGGCTCCTGGTCTGACAGGGGAGGCCAAACCAAGGTTGGAAGGAAGGCTAGGGGCAGGTTGCTTAGTCGTAGATGCCACTGCAAGGGCAGTGGAAGCTGAAGATTGAGGATGCATACTGTGGGAAGGGGACAATGGGTACAGAATTCCTACTCTGGAGTTCTGGTTTTATGCTGTAGCTGACAAGACAGAGTTGTAAGCACTCATTGAGATGGTGCCTATTACTATGCCTTATGCCAGGCATGGTGCCAGGCTCTTTACAGACAATCTATTGACATCTCACAATACTCCACAAAGTAGCCACTGCTGGTCACTCCACCCCATCCTATTTTTAGAAGGGAAAATGGAGGCTCAGAGGGGTAGAATCAAAGCATTGGAATTTGAACCCACACCTGATGTGTTTGCATCTTATTGTGATGCTTTTCTCAGGATTGCTTGCTTAGAGATGGTGGCAAGAGTGGCACTCTTGAAACCAACCCAGAAAGGCTGTTGAGTATGACTTAGCAAAGCTGAGGAAGTCTGACTCAGGCCTTGGGACTGAGGGGAGGGAAGAAGACTGACTGCAGGATGTCCTCTGAGGGGTGGCATCACTGGTAGCCTAGGATTAGGGATTGCTTTTCAATCTTGGAAAGGCTCCCCAGGGGTAGAAGGCATAGCCTGGTCCTGTGGGGCTTTTGAGGACAGAGAGAACAGTAAGAGTGAGAGCCCAGGATGGACTGCTAATTCTGGGAGTACACCTCCTAGGTCCAGACCCCATTGCTGAAGGTCTCCAAGGAGACTGAAGAGGTGGTTGAGGGCACAGGAGGATGCACCAGCAGGATCTGGCCTGGGTAACTGATTGCTCTCAGTTCCCCTTCTTTAAATTTTAATTTTTAAAATTTTTTTAGTTTTTTGAGGTAGGGTCTCGCTCTAGCCTAGGCTGACCTGGAATTTACTAGGTATTCCTACCTCTGCCTCTCAAGTGGTGGGATTAAAGGTGTGCCACCATGCCTGGCTCAGTTCCCTTTTGACCTGAGAACTCAGCTATTGGGGGGTGGTCAGCCTGTTCCCAGCCTTACTCTTCTCATGTTCCTGGGGTGGTCCTTCCTGCCTGTCTTGTGGAGTTCCATACCTACCAGGTCTGAAGAACCACTTGGAGAGTCCCTGTTCTCTAGAGTACACCCAGCCCAGCCTCTTGAGGGCATTTGGAGCAACAGCCAGAATCTGGGCTGAGGTTTCACAGAAGAACCTTCCTTCTACTTTCATTTCCTGTCTGTGAAATAGGGTCATTCTCATCCTCAACTGTGACTGGATCATGAATTGGGGAAAGGGGCTGGTGGGTTTGTGGGTTTCAAGGTGGAGATCAGGGTGGGGAGGTGTAGTGGTAGGGTTGTTTTCCTCCTGATCACTAGGCGTTAACACACGTGTTTTCTCCATCCTGAGGGTTGTCATGATGTTCTGCCCATCACCTTGGGCCTTGGAGTTTAGAGCTCAGTGGAAGGGGTTGGATGAGCCTTGGAACTTGTGTCCTTAGGGCTGAGGCTAGTTTGTCATCAAACTTTTTTTTTGAATGAGGAGAATTTGAGCTAAGTTGCCTCCTTACCTAATTACTTAATATAGATTGGGTGAATCTAAATTGAAAATGTGCACGGTGAATTAGCATTTGTTTATTTGAGGGCAAGATATGGGAGGTGGCCCACTATGTGATTACAACACTCTGTGACCTCCCCTTCTCAACCATCAAGCAGAGCCTGCCTCTTTCCTTCTGCCTGTCAGTGCCATTATCCCTTCCTGCCTCTTCAGCTCTGATATGATGAAAAGGCTGTATCCCAGGCACTTCCTCTCTCCCACCCTCAAATCCTCCCCTGCCAGTGAGCAGCTCTGGTGTCTCACTTTTTCCATGTAGCCATTTCTGATTCTCAGAGCTGCCTCTGCATGCTCTCTTCATGTGTGAACCTGTTGGCTGGACTTTGTACAGGGGCATTCCATTCTTGGCTTTGAACTCTGGCTCCTTATGAACATGTCTCATCTCCTTTGAGCTCTGTGTTCCAGAGACAGGTCTGTCTGGGATCCATTTCCAGAAGGATAGGAAGCATTTCTAAGTGGAGTCCCAAGTTCAATTCCCAAATCTCGGCTCTGCCACCACTAGCTAATTCCTAAATCTCCCTGGGCACTAGTTTCTTCAACTGAATATTCCCGGTTTGGAAGGACATTGACACACAGAAAGATTCCAGTAGGTAAGACTTGTTCAAAGGTTACTGGTTTTTACTGTGGGAAGTTAGGAAGTAATGTCTTTTGAGGATGGAGGGAAGAATCCACAGAATCTGAGATGGGTCTGGAGGCAGGAACTGAACCCAGGAGCTCACATGTGATTAAGACACAGAGGAGATGATGACCTCTGGGATGACTCAAAAGGCACCATAGTGCTGAGAGTAAGTGACAGAGGAGTGCTCAGCACTGAAACATCTCTCTCACACCTTCTAAGGCTCAGGATCCATTGCAAAAAAGGTGGTAGGAAGAATGTAAGAGCTAAAGGAAGGGTAGAACTCCTTACAATGTACTCTTCCAGACACAAAATGGCCATGACCTTGCAGTGCCTGGCACTACCTACACAAGACAAGTATAATAGGAGGAAAAGATGATGATATCAAAATAAAGGAGAGACTGATTGAGAGGAAGAGGGGGTATGATGGAGAGTGGAGTTGCCAAGGGGAAAATGAGGGGTGGGGAGAGAATTATCATGGTTTATTGGCTATAATTATGGGATTTGTCAATAATAAAAAAATTAAAAAAAACACAGAGGAGAGAAGTCAGATTCTGAACCTGCTGCCTACTGGGATGAGATGGTTGTATCATGACGTCTAGAGAGAGGGAATTTGCTTCCAGGAAGCCTGACAGGATTTTTTGTCTTTGTCACTCCTAAACTTTTCCCTGTCTCTCCTGTCATGTAGTTTAAGGAGCCATAGGCTCAGTCTCCTCTTTGGTGGCTGTACAAGATGAGTTGGACTGGTAGCTGTGTGGCTGCCCTTATAACCAGGGACTTGGACCCTTTTTGGATAGGCTGGTATGGCATGAAACTTTGCAAGGTAGGGAGCAGTGGATGGTGGTAGGGAGAGGTGATGTGGAGCTTGACCTTGGAGTGGTGGCTAGAAGGCCCAGACCAAGCCAGGGTTGAATGGAAGAAAGACTTGATGCCAGATAGACTGGGGGCAAGTAGCTGTTGAGACCTTGGGCAAGTTCTTCATTTGTATGAAAGGGACAATAATTGTCCTCAGATGCCACATCAGAGCAGTTAGTGCATCAAAGTGCAGGGAGGGTGCTTAACTGTCACCTCTACACAGGTGACTTATGGTTAATGTGGTTGTTACTCCTTTTTTTATGTTTTAGTTTATGGTCTCTCTCTCTCTCTTTTTTTTTTTTTTTTGGTTTTTGGAGGTAGGGTTTCACTCTGGTCCATGCTGACCTGGAATTAACTATGTAGTCTCAGGCTGACCTCGAACTCTCGGCGATCCTCCTACCTCTGCCTCCCGAGTGCTGGGATTAAAGGCATGCGCCACCATGCCCGGTTTATGGTCTCTCTCTATCCCTTCTTGCTGGCCTATAACTTATTATGTAGACTAGTCTGGGCTCAAACTTGCAGCTGGGATTACAAGTGTGAGCCACTTTATTTGGATTAAAAAAATTTTTTTTTGGAGGGGGGACAGGATCTCATATGTAGCCAAGGATAATCTCAAACTCCCTGTGTAGCCATGATGACCTTGAACTCCTTATCCAGCTTCCACCTCCCAGGAGCTAGGATTACAGGCATAAAGTGCTCACTTCATCCTGACAACAGTAGTGGAAGATAGAATTGTCACCACCCCTTTTAGCAGATAAGGCTTAGAGAGACCAACAGCTCAGTCTGGAGTTTAGATCCAAAGAATTATAACCAGGTTTTGCTGATTTGCAAGGGGATCTGCTGACCAGCCTCTTGTTCTGTGAGGCATTGGTAGGCAGATTCAAGGGTGGATATACCATGGAAACACCTCAACTGAATATAATGAAGCAACAATAAATTAACATAATAGACAAAGATGGCAGCAGTTGTGTCTGGAGGAAAAGCTCCTTATTTCTGGAGGTGGGAACAGAATCCTGGAAGTCATGTGATTAAGATGTGCTGAGGATCGAGTTTCATTCAGATCTGAGATTTGGCTCCATGAGGGAAGGCTTGGATTCTCAGCATCCTCCTACTGGCCAAGGATTGGTTTGTCTGGGCAGATCCCCAGGTAGCTATAGTGCTGTAGTAGTCATGGCTTAGCAACAGACACCTAAGGTTTGCACCCCCAGCACTTCTGGCACATAGTTAACTGTCCAGGTAGAGGCCAGGTGAGAAGTGAAAGTTGTGGTAATGGGCCTTTATTTATGCTGTACTCTCTGTGTGTCCTCTTTCCGGACAACTGCGCCAGGCCAACTTGGGCTTTTTTTTTTTTTTTTTTTTTTTTTTTTAAATATTTTATTTATTTGAGAGAGAAAGAGAGAGAGAGAATGGGCACGCCAGGACCTCCAGCCACTGCAAACAAACTCCAGTTGCATATGCCCCCTTGTGCATCTGGCTTACATTGGTCCTGGAGAATCGAACCAGGATCCTTTGGCTTTGCAGGCAAATGCCTTAACCACTGACCCATCTCTCCAGTCCCCAGCTTAGGCATTTATGTGGAAGCATTGCCTACTCATGGTGGCTCTCCTGCTTCACTTGCATGTTTAGCTACTACTTCTCAAAGGTGAGATTGCAGAAGCAGCAGTAGCATTATTAGAAGTGCAAATGCTATGCTTTCACAGACCTACTGAGTCAGATGCTTGGGGAGGGGCAGCACTCTGTGTGTTATGCTGGTGTGTTGGATTGAGTGGGCACGCACACGTGTGATTACAGTGGCCAGATGCAGGGCTGAGAACATCCGGGACCTTAGCTGTTACCAGTCTGGTGGTATTTTTTTTCCCCCTCGAGGTAGGGTCTCACTGCAGCCCAGGCTGACCTGGAATTCACTAGGTAGTTTCAGGGTGGCCTCGAACTCATGGCGATCCACCTACCCCTGCCTCCCGAGTGCTGGGATTAAAGGTGTGCGCCACCATGCTTGGCCAGTCTGGAGTTTTTTTTTTTTTTTTTTTTTTCCTCCTCCTCCTCCTCCTCCTCCCTCCCCCTCCTCCTCCTCCTCCTCCTCCTTTTTTTTTTTTTTTTTTTTTTGGTGTTTTGAGGAAGGATTTCACTGTAGTCCAGGATGACCTGGAATTCACTATGTAGTTTCAGGGTAAGCTCAAACTCATGGTGATCCTCCTATCTCTGCCTCTCGAGTGCTGGGATTAAAGGCATGCGCTACCCCGGCTCCAGTCTGGTGGTTTTTTTCTCGATTTTTTTGGGGGGCGGTTTCAAGGTAGGGTCTCACTCTAGTTCAGGCTGACCTGGAGTTCACTCTGTATTCTCAGGGTGGCTTCGAACTCACGGTGATCCTCCTACCTCTGCCTCCCGAGTGCTGGGATTAAAGGTGTGTGCCACCATGCCTGGCTCTGTTGTTGTTTTATTGAGGTAGGGTCTCACTCTAGCCCAGGCTGACCTGGAATTCACTATGTAGTTTCAGGCTGGCCTTGAACTCATGGCCATCCGCCTACCTCTGCCTCCCGAGTGCTGGGATTAAAGCTGTGCACCACTATGCCTGGATATCTCAATGATTTTAATGATCATTGCTTCTCACATGTATGGACAATTATTAGTGCTTGCTAGGTACTACCATGTCACTGCCTCTGGAGTAATCTCCAGAGCAGCCCTCTAAGTTAGGGCACCATTGTCATTTTCTCTATTTTACCAATGAAAGTACTGAGGAGGGACTAGATCTATGAATTCTGTTTTACTTTTTTTTCTTCCTTTCTTACTTCCCTTCTCTCTTCTCTCCCTCCCTTCCTTCTTTTTTCTTTACTTTTTTTTTTTTTTTGAGAGAGACACAGAGAGAGAGAGAGGGAGAGGAAGACAGTTAGATGGGCGTGCCAAGTAGCGCCTCAGCCGCTGTGAACGAAATCCAGATGCTTGCGCCTCCTTGTGGTCAAGTGTGGCATTGTACCCTTGCATCACTTTGCATCTGGCTAAACGTGGGACCTGGAGATTGGAACCAGCTTTCTTAGGCTTAGGAGGCAGGCGCCTTAACCGCTAAGCCTTCTCTCCAGCCCTTTCTTTACTTTTTTGAGACAGGGTATCAGGGGTCTCACGTAACCCAGTCTGGCCCTGAATTTGCTGTGTAGCTAAAGCTGGCTTTCAACTTTTGATCCTCCTATTTCTAGCTCCCAAATGATGGGCTCATGCTCCACCTAGACCTAGGAATTCTGTACCATTCATATATATGCTTAGGGTTTCAGAAGAGTAGTGGTGGGGGGATTGTTTTAGTGTTTGTTAGTATGCTTAGCGGGAGTTTCTAAAGATGCCCCCAAATAGATACATTATTTAAAAGTTTTTTAATGTATTTGAGAGAGAGAGAGAGAGAGAGAGAGAGACAGACAGACAGACAGACAGACAGAATGGGCATACCAAAGCCTCTTGCAACTTCAGACCAACTCCAGACACATGCTCCACTTTGTGTATCTTTACCTGGGTAATGGAGAATTTAACCTAGACTGGTAGGCTTTGCAAGCAAATGGCCATCTCCTAAGCCATAGATATACAATCTTATTTTTTAAAGAACTTTTTATTTATTTTGTTCTTGTTGTTTTTTCTTTCTTTCTTTTATTTTTGGTTTTTCGAGGTAGGGTCTCACTCTGGCCCAGACTGACCTGGAATTAACTATGTAGTCTCAGGGTAACCTCAAACTCACGATGGTCCTCCTACCTCTGCCTCTCAAGGTCTGAGATTAAAGGCATGCACCACTATGCCTGACTGTTGTTGTTTTTTCGAGGTAGGGTCTCACTCTAGCCCAGGTTGACCTGGAATTCACTATGTAGTCTTAGGGTGGCCTTGAACTCATGGCATTCCTCCTACCTCTGCCTCCCGAGTGCTGGGATTAAAAGTGTGCACCACCATGCCCGGCTATATTTTATTTTTATTTATTTATTATTTGAGAGAGAGAGAGAAATAGAAATAGAGAGAGAATGGGTGTGCCAGGGCCTCCAGCCACTGCAAATGAACTCCAGATGCGTGCACCCCCTTGTGCATCTGGCTTACGTGTTTCCTGGGAAATTGAACCTGGATCCTTTGGCTTTGCAGGCAAGTGCCTTACCTGCTAAGCCATCTCTCCAGCCCACTTATTATTTTTTTAATATTTTATTTATTTGAGGTGGGGCAAATGAGAGAGAATGGGTGTGCCAGAGCCTCTAGTCACTGTAAATGAACTCCAGACGCATGCACCACCTTATACATCTGGTTTATGAGGGTCCTGGGGAATTGAACATGGGTCCTTGGGCTAAGCCATCTCTTCAGCCCAATATACAATCTGTATTTATTTTTTTTTATGGGGGATTTGTTAAAGATTTATTTATTTATTTATTTTATTGACAACTTCTTTAATTGTAGACAAAATCCCATGGTACTTCCCTCCCTCCCCCCACTGAAATTTCACTGTCTATCATATCCCCTCCCCCTCTCAATCAGTCACTCTTTTCAGTTTGATGTCATGATCTTTTCCTCCTATTACGATGGTCTTGTGTAGGTAGTATCAGGCACTGTGAGGTCATGGATATCTTGGCCATTTTGTGTCTGGAGGAGCATGTTGTAAGGAGTCCTGCTCTTCCTTTGGCTCTTACATTCTTTCCGCCCCCTCTTCTGCAGTGGACCCTGAGCCTTGGAAGGTGTGTTTGAGATGTTTCAGTGCTGAGCACTCCTCTGTCCCTTCTCAGCACCATGGTGTCTTCTGAGTCATTCCAAGGTTGCCACCATCTAAAGAGAAGCTTCTCTAACCAAAAGTGAGAGTAGCATTAATTGTGGGTGTGGACATTAAGAGAAGTGCTTACTGGGCAGGTTGGTGAGCATAGTATATACATTTAGCCTGACAACAGCAGAAGTTACACCCCTAGGGCTCATGACTACCCCTTTCGTAGGTTTTCAGTATCAGGGATGTATTCCCTCCCATGGAGCTGGCCTCCAGTCCAATTAGAGAGCAGTTGGTTTCCCCCATAACAGACATGCCACTATTGCACCTATTGGCTCGTTTGGCCTGTCTGGCCAAATTTAAAACTTACAGTGTTCACTGTTGAGTACCTTCACTGGTGTTTTCTCTCTCCCATTGAACTGCATGCAGCATAGCTTTTAACAAATTTCTGTCAGCTGGTCCACCTGGAGGAGGCTTTCAGCTCAGCTCCAGCAGGATTTCTCAATGACCTTGCTGCCCAAGTATGTGGAGTCTTCCAAAAGGGTCTTACCATCTATTCCTGATGGGAAACCTAGGGCCTCGGCAATGGCCTATAATGTTTTGGGGGTATCTGTGACCTCCCCGGCCAACAACTCACTGGAAGGTATCCCATCCCTGGCACTGAAAATTTTCTAGTAACAATCTGTGGCTTCTGAGTGTTCCATTGTCCAGAAAAGTAGGTTTCCCTATGACTTATTTATATCCTCTTAGATTTTTATTAGCCCTCCCTCCACGTTTCCTTTACTCTTATCTCTTCCCCTGACATTACTTAGGCCTTTTCATTCCCATCAATCTGTTCTTCTACTTACATACATACAATATATCCTATTAAGTCCCCCTCCCTCCCTTTCTATTCTAATATACAATCTTTAAATAAGCACTCCAGGCTTTGGGGGGGGGGCTGATAGGATTGTATTGGGGTAGTTAGGGCTCTAACCCCAACCTAGGGCCTCCACTGTAGATGCTGTTATTCTCCCTTTTTTGTGGATGGGCTGTCTTGGGTCCAGAGTCTCTGTACTGAGTTCAAGGTTCCACAGTGTGGTGAAGGATCAAATCATGTGTATAGAAGTGGGTTTCCTTTGACTGTGGTAGGAGGGTTAAGATCAGAGTCTGCCATCCATCCTGTTGTTCTTTTCTGCTTGTGTCCCCCAGGTACTTCCTAAGTTCTAGGGATTCCCTGATGGTGTAGGAACCTCTTCATCTCGGGACTGAGGCCTGAACAAGAGCAGGGGCTTGCTCAGGCAGCACAGGGTATTAGAGTTGTCATTGGGATCACAGCTCAGAACTCTGTCCCAGGCTGGAGAGATGGCTCAGTGGGTAAAGGGCAAGCCTGAGTGCCTTAGTTCAAGCTCTAGTTATAAAAAGCTGGAAGCCTGGGCTCCGGGGATGGCTTAACAATTAAAAAGCTGGAAACCATGGTGGGGTTTTGTAATCCTAGCATGCAGACAGTGAGATGGGAGGCAGAAATAGGAGAATTTCCTGGAGGCTCACTGCAAGTGCAAGTCAACAATAGTAAGAATGAGAGGGGGGTGGGAAGGGAGGAAAGAAGAGGGAGAGAGACTGCTTCAAACGCCATGGAGGGAGAGAACTGGCATCTGAAAATTGTGCTGTGACTACCTTATGCACACTGTGGTATGCACATGCCTGTACTCATACATGAGCATACACACCCACAAATTATCTCTATCCCAACCAGGGAATTTAGGATTTTTTTTTTTTTTAATTCCCAAACTGTTCTGTTGTCCTATCTTTGGCAGGCTGGGTAACGGTTCCATCAGGATGGTCCAGGTTGATCCTGGGAAGAGAGATGGGGTGCCTTGTTAAAAAACTGCCAAGGGGGGCTGGAGAGATGGCTTAGTGGTTAAGATGATTGCTAGCAAAGCCAAAGGACCCAGGTTCGAGTCCCCAGGACCCACATAAGCCAGATGGCACAAGGTGGTGCATGTGTCTGGAGTTCATTCACAGTGGCTGAAGGCCCTGGCGTGCCCATTCTCTCTGTCTGCCTGTTTCTTTTTCTCTCTCTCTGTCAAATAAATAAAATAAAATTTAAAAATAAAGCTGCCAAGGGGGCTGGAGACATGGCTTAGCAGTTAAGGTGCTTTCTTGCAAAGCATATGGATGCAGGCTGGATTCCCCATATGTACATGGTAGCGCATGAGTCTGGAATCTGCAGTGGTTAGAGGCCCTAGTGTGAACATTCCATCCCTCCCTCCTTCCCTCCCTTCCTCCCTCCCTCCTTCCTTCCCTCTCTCTCCCGCTCTCTTTCTTAAATAAATAAATAAATAAATAAATAAATAAATAAGAATACATTTTTTTAAAAAAAGCTGCCTACAAGGGGTGGGGCAGCTTTCACAAGGAAGAGCACCAAGAAGCCTAAACTCCAAACGGAAACCAAATGTATTTTTTAAGTCCTGAGAGGATATTTGGAACAATGGAAGTAGGATGGGGGAAGCTGGACTATAAAAAGGGTTTCTTGATATCCTTTAAAAAAGTTGAGCCTGTAGGTTTGACTTTTGTTTTTCTGAAGGATGTTTATGTAACTTCCTGAAGGCAGGATCCCAGAGTTCTGTGAAGTTGTTAGACCTGTTGTTTATAGACCCAGGTCTTGTAGCTGGATGGGACTTCATCTTATAGTTGGTGATAGGATGAGAGGAGGGAGGGAGGTGGCAGAGGACTTGGGCTAGCACCCAGGTCTTCTTGGTCTTGCCACCCCCAGGCCTCTGCGGAGTTATGGGTGGTCTTTGGAAAAGTGCATTGCTGCTGGGCTTGGGGAAGACCCAGTCTGGTCAGCAGCAAGGTAGAAATAGTGGTGGGGAGAAGGATGAATGGAACTACCAAGTCCAGATGCTGAGCCCAGCTGTGCGCTGTCTGCCCAGCAGCTGGGAGCTGTGAGTCACACTCAGTGGATACTGAGGTACAGGCCATTGTATATTATGATTCATTCTGTTTTCCCAGTCTTGAAGAGACGACTAGGCCTTGAGACCTCATTGTGCCCATGTCTGTAGCGCCCTAGAGGACCTGGGTGTGTCTTCTTCTACTGCCTTGCCTCCTGTGTCTAGGGTACTCCACGATTGTGATTGTTTCATCCCTGCCAGCACAGGGGTCTGTGAGCCCTTGAAGTCAGCTGCAGCATTTTGTATATTATTGTATTGTATATTCAGTATATCATTTTTCTTAAGGAAGAGTTGTCAATTTCATTAGGTTGGCAGAAAACCAGGCATGGCCCTGAAGAGCTAACAGGTGGGCAGGGGCCATATGCAAGGGGCCCTGTGGGGCAGGCAAAAGCCTAGGGAGGTGTAGTACCAAGGTTTCAAGCTTATTCTCAGATAGTGCTGTCTAAGCCAACTTTCCATTTAGGAGCTGTGTTACCTTGGTTAAGTTACTTCATGCTTTGGGTTCCTCAGGTATGAAATGGCAATTATAAGAATATTTTTTCACTTACACAACACCTATGAAGGACTTACCCAGTGCCTGACTCAAAGCTGTCACAGCAGCTTTGTAGTGTGTTCTTGGGTCTTCTCCCCAGCCCTGTTCTTGGCTGACTTCTGGAAGTTGCAGGGGAAGGTTGCCGAACAGTAATGGGCAGGCAATAAGGACATTCCTCTCTGCATGCTGGGACTCCCAGCCTAGGCCCTCCCTGTCTTTGTCCTGAACATGGTTATATAACAGGGCCTGGCCTGGCAGCACATGATTCTCAACCTCATTTTGTCCCTCCATTGTCTCTTCCTTTCCCTTCCTCCTCAGAGCTGTTGTTAGCCGGCTTCTTCAAGTGTCTGGTCTGAAATTGGACCCCTGCTGTTCTGCCATAGATTGATGGTAGTCCACAGGTTTGCTGGGCTGGCAGCCCCTCCTTCCACCACTTTGAGCAGAATAGAGCCTGTGCCTTTGCACTTGCTTTGGGGGTTGTGACAGACAACAAGCAGGACAGGTTGTTTTAGGGAAAGTCTGGCCACCTAGGTGGCTTGGGCCCCTGGTCTGGCCTGCCAGCCTGTAAGGCCAGGAAGCTTCCAGCTTTGCACCCCAATCCCTCCTTAAGATTTCTCCTCACAACTATTTCTCCCCTCTATCCTTTCAGCCCAATACCAACACCTCCTCTCCCAGACAGCCTTCCCTGCTACCTTAGCTTTAGAAAGTGGGCTTCCACTGAACTCAACTTGTGTTCTCTGTCTCCTTGAATAAAACAGAGGTGGGCTACAGAAGTGGCTCAGTGGCTAAAGGCACTTGCTTGTAAGGCCTGAAGGCCTGGGTTCAGTTACTGAGTACCCACATAGAGCCAGATGCACAAAATAGTGCATGCATCTGGATTTTGTTTGCAGTAGCAGGATACCCTGGTGTGCCTATACTCTGTCTCTCTCTAATTAATACACACACATACACACACACACACTAAAAAAAATAGAGGTTATGCCACATCTGCCCTATGGACAGATTTTGTTTGGCCCATGCCAAAAATTGAGGTTGTTGTCAATAGGCGATTTTTACATAAAAATCCAGACTTCTTGTTTTACTTCAAAAATTGGAAGCTTTAGCTGGGCATGGTAGTTCAAGCCTGAAATCTCAGCACTTGGGAGGTAGAGGTAGGTTGCTCAGGAGTTTGAGGCCTGCCTAGGCTCTCTGAGACCCTCCCCCACTCTTCCAGTCCTGCCAAAGTTGAAAACTTGAATCCTGCGTTCTCCAGGGGCAAGTGTTGCAGATGAGGCATGTGCTACCCATTGTCCCCTGCCAGCCACTTCATGTGCTTACACAATCTTTCTGGTCCCAAAGGCATCTGAGCTTGCAACCTTGTCCTTAAGGCAGGAAATGCTGTCTTTCCTGCTTGGTGGTGTACTGCCTGCCTCTCTCCTATGGCTCTTTGAGGGCAATGGGGGTGTGCTTAGGTTCAGGACTATACACACTGCAGGAGCATAATAAGAGATTCCTGTGGGAAGGAAGGTATGACAGGGGTATGTCCCTGCTTGTTGTAAAGGGATCACATGGTGGCTAGTTCTGGATCAGCCTGCCCTCTGACCCTTGAATCTGCCTTTGAAGGTAGGGTGAGAAGTCCTGTTCCCACATGTCAGGCCCAGAAGATTTCATGTTCACCTCAGGCAGCAGCAGCAGCTCAGGAGAGGGGAACACTAAGAGAGACATGGTTGGATCCAGAGGGGTCAGATGCTGGAAGCCTGGGACTCAGTGGGCAGATGTTGGACTCTGCTGTCAGGCTCCACAGGGAGGGCTTGGCTGGCCGAGTGAGGCCCCCCTACTGTGTGGTCCTGTGGCACACAGGCTAAGGCATTAAGTGTAAGCCTGAACAAACCATGTAATTTTTATTTTTATTTATTTATTTGAGAGAGAAAGAGAGAGAAAGAGAGGCACAGAGTGAATATGAACAGGCTGTCAGGGCTTCCAGCCACCACAAATGAATTCTAGATGCATGTGCCACGTTGTACATCTCGCTTACACGAGTCCTGGGGAATTGAACTTGGGTTCTTTGGCAAGCGCCTTAACTACTAAGCCATCTCTCCAGACCTGAACAAACCGTTTATAACTGGGTAAACTAAGGTACATAGAAGGAAGAGACTTTGCTAATGTTGACCATGTGTATGTGAAAATCTGGGCAAGGGCTCCAGTTCTTCTGACTGGGAGCAATGCCACTCTCCTCTGTGCCATACTCCCTCCACAGTGGCAGTTCATCCAGCTGGGACAATCATCTGATTGTCTATGAAGAGATGGAGGCTGGGGCCTAGAAGACAGTGTGATCATAGCACCCTGCAGGCATGGAGCTGGCTGGGTGTGTAAGTGACCTGTTGAACATCATCCTGCTTTTTGGTTTTCCTTTGTAATGTCTCCAAAGGGCCAACTGTCTTTGTGCCCTTTCTTCTGAGAATAAAACTTCCTTCTGACAGTCCTGCTGCTTACAGAAGGGAAAGAAAAGGTGCCTTCACCTCCTGCCTTCACCTGCCGAGGTGGGAGCCCAGGGTAGTTGTGGTGGGCCAGGATGGAGGCCAGCAGCAGCAGCTCCATCCACATTCCCTCTGGTGGCCCAAGTGTCAAGTCCAGAAGTTCTAGGACCCAACAGGCTAATATATTAGGCAGGGGGAGATGGAAAGACATGTCCATCTATCCAACTGGTCATCAATGGGGATTTAGTCTCAAGGGTTTCTTTTGGCTTACAGACTCAAGGGAAAGCTCCATGATGGCAGGGGAAAATGATGGCATGAGCAGAGAGAGGGTGGATATCACCCCCTGGCCAACATCAGGTGACAATAGGAACAGGAGAGTGTGCCAAACACTGGCAAGGGGACACTGGCTATAATACCCATAAGCCTGCCCCCAACAATACACTGCCTCCAAGAGGCATTAATTCCCAACTCTCCATCAGCTGGGAACCTAGCATTCAGAATACCTAAGTTTATAGGGGACACCTGAGTCAAAACACCACAGGCTGTCATGCTACCAGTGGGATAGAACCATGTATGTGCCAAGTAACAAGAAATGAATGTCTGGAAAGGGAGTAAAGCAGAATCCGGCATGGCAGGTGTAACTGGAGGGCCTGGCTATGCCACAGGAAGTAGGCAGAGTGCCTGGGAAAGTCTGAGGAGGAGGATGGCAGGTAGAGGGAGCATTATCCAGGCTGGAGGCAGAAGTCAGGAAGACCAGTGAAGAAGGATTTCCTGGCCTTTGGAGAGAGGACTTTGCTATTTAAGTCTGAGTGAAGGGGAAGTTGATGGAGGGCTTGGGGCAGAGGACTGACCTGCTTTTCTTTATGTGCATACTTGCATAAGGGTCATGTGGATACCACATGGAGAAGAAACTGAGGATGGTGGTGAGGAGAAGGGTATGAGATGAAATGCTGGACATGGTCACAACCACCAGATTAGGAAGGGCAGAGATTCAGTGGTAGGAGGGTGAGCATGCAGGAGTAGTCTCTGGATTTAGTTTGCAGGATGAGCTGATAGATTTGCTGAGGGATTAGATGGGGGTGGTGAGAAGAGAATGTTGCTGGTAGAAGAAACTGGAAGGACAATATTGCCATTTACTGAAACAGGGAAGGCTGAGGAGAGAAATGATAGCTTCTGGTCAGCTGTGCTGGGTCAGGGGCAAGCTGGTGGTGAGTCCCCTAGGCTGTTCATGCTGTTGGATTGAGGTGTGCCTGCAGGATGCCTCCCAGCTTGGAGAGTCTGTTCAGTGAGAATATAGTTCTCCAGCTCCCTCAGTACCATCCTCTCTGCAAATCTGCTTTCCCTTCTGACTGAAAGGACGCATGGTCCTGGGGGTTTGTCTGAGCCCCTCTGGCATGCCTCTTGGGAGGGAGTTTTATTATTTATTTGTTTGTTTGTTTGTTTGTTTGTTTATTTATTTATTTATTTTTGGAGCGAGACAGAGAGAGAGGGAGAGGAAGACAGATAGAGATGGGCGCGCCAGCAGCCTCTCAGCTGCTGCGAACGAAATCCTGATGTGTGCGCCCCCCTTGTGGCCAAGTGCGGCATTGCCCCCTTGCGTCACTTTGCATCTGGCTAAACGTGGGACCTGGAGATTGGAACTGCTGGAGATTGGAACCAGTGTTCTTAGGCTTAGGAGGCAGGTGCCTTAACCATTAAGCCATCTCTCCAGCCCAGGAGTTTTGTTTTTGATAGGCCCAGGGTTGTTGGAAGGGATGCTGGAGGCTTCTGCTACTAACAAAGCATTCTGTGTCTTGGTTTACTCTGCTATACATAGTAGTGTTGTCCTGGCCCAGGGTTTTTTTTTTTTTTTTTTAAGGTTTTATTTATTTATTTGAGGGGGGTGGAGAGGGAGAGAGAGAGAGAATGTGCGCACCAGGGACTCTAGACACTGCAAATGAAGTCCACATGCATGTGCCACCTTGTGCATCTGGCTTACTTGGGTTTGCAGACAAACGCCTTAACCACTAACCCATCTCCTAGTTCATGGCCCAGGGTTTTGAGAGTGGCAGGGAACATTGAGAAAATGCATAGCACAGGGGCTATGTATCTGGGCTTGGAATCAGGCAAGCATGAAAGTGAATTCTTCCTTTGATGCTTGGTTGTGAGATTCTGGGCAAATGACAACCTCTCCTAGCCTCTATTTCTCACCTATAAAAATGGACCATGGCTGGAGAGATGGCTTAACAGTTAAGGCACTTGCCTGCGAAGCCTAAGGACCCAAGTTTGATTCCCCAGTACCCATGTAAACCAGATGCGCAAGGGGGTGCATGCATCTGGAGTTTGTTTGTAGTGGCTAGAGGCCCTGGCATACCTGTTCTCTCTCTCTCTGCCTTCCTCCCTCCTTCTGTAGCTCTCAAATATATATTAAAAAAAAGTTTCTTAGGGCTGGAGAGATGGCTTAGTGGTAAAGGCACCTGCCTTCTAAGCCTAAGAACACTGGTTCCAATCTCCAGCGGTTCCAATCTCCAGGTCCCACGTTTAGCCAGATGCAAAGTGATGCAAGGGCACAATGCTGCACTTGCTCACAAGGGGGTGCACACATCTGGATTTTGTTCGCAGCAGCTGAGAGGCTGCTGGTGCGCCCATCTCTATCTGTCTTCATCTCCCTCTCTCTCTGTCTCTCTCTCTGTCACTCTCCAAAAAAAAGTTTTTTAAAAATTAAAAAGGGCCAATTGTAGTATATGTTTTTTATTTATTATTTTTTCTTATTTTTAATCTATTTGAGAGAGAGTGAAAGGGTGGGGGGAGAGAAAATTGGCATGCCAGGGCCTCCAGCCACTGCAAACAGATGGCAGATGCATGAGCCACCTTGTGCATCTGGCTTACATGAGTCCTGGGGAATCAAACCTGGGTCTTTTGGCTTTGCAGGCAAGCACCTTAACTGCTAAGCCATCTCACCAGCACCTGTAGTATATATTTTACAGGGTTATTTTAAAATATTTTATTAATTTGCAAGCAGAGAGAGAGAGAGAGAGAGAGAGAGAGAGAGAGAGAGAGACAAAGAGAATGTCCATCCACTGCCAAAAAATCCAGATGCTCCAGATGTATGTGCCACTTGCACATCTGGCCTATGGGCACTGGGGAATTGAACCTGGGTCCTTAGGCTTCTCAGGCAAGTGCTTTAACCACTAAGCAATTTATCCAGTGCCCAGGGTTATTTTAAAAAATTATTTATCTAATATGTATGTGAGAGAGAAAGAGGCAGACAGAGCAAAAGAGAGAGTGTGTGCATGCCAGGATCTACTGCCACTGCAAATGAACTCCAGATGCATGTGCCACTTTGTGTATCTGGCTTTATGTGGGTACTGGAGAATTGAACCTGGGGCATCAGACTTAGCAAGCAGGCACCCTTTAACTGCTGAGCCATTTGAGGCTTTTCCTAGGAGGTGGTGAAAGCCATGGACATTTTTGAGCAGGAGCATGTTTGTATGTGGTTCTATGGGGCTTTTGTGGGTGCTGTGATCTAGGAAGGTGGGTACTCTGGAGATATTCCAGGGACTTTCCTTAGCAGCTGGGCAAATTAAGATCTAGACAGAGCAAGGCACTTGATCAAGGTCTCACAAGACTTTCCCTTGTGTCCGTTTTCTCCTTATGACTCCATGTTCCATCTGAGTGACTCTTCTACCTTCAGAGTAAGAACAGGTTTGGCCCTAGTGGACCTCTGTCCCTTCCCTAGCCAAGGGTCTTTGTTGACTTGGCATGGTAACCTCTATCTTACATAGGTCTCAGGGAAGAAGTTGGTCATCGTCCTGTTTCCCATAGGACTTGTCTGCATCCAAGTGGCTGGCCTTAGGGAAATGTGTGTGAGGGGCTTGGAGGGGTGTGTAACATTGAGTAACTTAATGGGGAATATAAGGTTCTGGAGTTGGGTGTAATGTCTAGATCTATAGTTTCAGCTACTTTAGAGGCTGAGGCAAGAAGATCGCTTGGTCCTGGGAGTTTGAGACCAGTGTGGGTCCCATAGTAACAGAGCAAGACAATGCCTCAAGGAAAATTAAAACAACAAAAATGGGTAACAGGAACTGGGCCTGGTGGTGTGCACCTGTAATCCTAGCATTCAAGGGAAGAGGCAGGAAGATCAACAAATGTGTGGTCTACATAGTGAGTTTGAGGCCAGCCTCAAACTGTCTCTTGGTGGAAGAGGAAGACGGGGTGGAAAGACTGTAAGAGCCAGTGAATGAGGCAAGTACTATGAAGCACTGACTTCTAGATGGACATGCCACTGTAATCATAAACACACAGTTATGAACACTTGCACCAGACCTGCATAAGGAAAAAGAAAGGATGAAAGTAGGAGGAGCTGTTTGAGAAAAGAAAGGGGGTTAGCAGGAGTAGGAGAAGAGATACTAATAAGGGTGACCATGATCGCAATGTAGTATATACAAATATGAAGTTTTCAAAAAATTAATAAAATGTAAGTTAATATTCAAAAACCAGAAAACAAAGCCAAACATGGTGACATACACCTATAATCCTAGCACATAGGGGGTTAAGGCAGGAGGATCTGGAGTTCAGTATCATCCTGAGATACCTAACCAGACTAGCCTGGGATACATGAGACCCTATCAAAAATCAAAATGAAACAGGAGTGGCTAGGCTGGAGTGGCATTCCTCTGGGCACTTGGGCTTTGGCTCCTGGTTTGGGTCCAGGCTGGGTGGTGTAGGCTCCAGGGTTCCAGCCATGGAGAGGTTGACAGTGAATGGAATGTGACCCCCTAAGGACCCACACTTCACTGGCCCAGGCATGCCATCAGAGCCCTGTGTTTTGTGAGCCTTTCTCTAGCAGTTGAACTGTGCCAGGACATTTCAGAGTCCCTGGGGCTTGTAGTAGGGTCACTGGGCAGTGCTTGTTTTCCTAGGGTCCAAGGATCTTTAGGGATGGTGAGGCCTCTGGAGATATTCAAGGGACTTCCCTTAACACTTGGGTAAATTAAGGTCCAGAGAGAGCAAGCACTTGACCAAAATCTCACAGGGCTTTTCCTCTTGTTTGTCACCTCCTTCTGTTCCCATGTCCTTTCCTCAGACTTCTGGCCTAATGCCCAGACAGTTGTTTATACCAGTCTCCCTCTTGTGGTTCCCCACAAGCTTTACTTGTCCTCTTTAACATCTGGCCCTCCCCTGCCTTGTACAAACACTACTTGATGTGTCTGAATTCTTTTTTTTTTTTTTTTTTTATTGACTTTTAATCTTACATACCAAAAAAACCCCACCTGATATTTCCCTCCCCTCCCCCATTCCACTTTAGAACTCCGGTCTCCATCATATCCCCTCCCTTTCTCCATTAGTCTCTCTCCTAATTTGATGACATCATCTTTCTCTTCTATTTTGAGGGTCTTGCAAAGGTATTGCTAGGCACTGCAAGATCATGGATATCGAGGCCAATTTCTGTCTGGGCAGCTGCATAGTAAGAGGTCATATCCTTCCTTTGGCTCTTCCATTCTATCCGCCCCCTCTTCCGCAATGGTCCCTGAGCCACTGGAGGATGTGACAGAGGTGTTTCAGTGCTAGGCACTCCTCCATCCCTTCTTCTCAGCACTATGTTGCCTTTTGTGTCATCCCAGTGGTCATCACCATCTGAAAAGAGAAGCTTCTCTAGCCAGAAGTGAGAATAGCGTTAATATGTGGACATGAACATTTAGTGTAGTGTCCCCAGGGCAGCTTGGTGGGAATAATATATACATTTAGTCAGACATGAGCAGGCTTATACCCCCAAGGCTCATGACCTCACCTACCATAGACTTTTACTTAGGTTTTTCAGTACCGGGTATGTATTCCCTCCCATAGAGAGGGCCTTCAGTCCAATTATGGAGCACTTGGTTACCCCAAGAGTGGACACGCCACTATTGCACCCGTTCAGTCATTGGGCCTGTCTGGCCAAGCTTGAATATTCAGCATCCACTATTTTCACTGTTGATGGCTTCTGTCTCCCATATGCTGCGTGCAGTACAGCTTTTTCCAGCTTTCAGTTGGTTGGTCTACAGGGAGAAGGTTTTCTGCTCAGCACCAGCTTGCTTTCTCAGTGTCCTTGCCTCTCAGGCATGAGATGTCTTCAGCAATAGGGTCTTACTATCTATTTCTCTAGGGAAACCAAGGGCTTTGGCAAAAGCCTTAATGTTTTGGAGGCTACCGGGACCTCCTTGGCCAACATCTCACTGGAAGGAATTCCATCCCAGGTACTGAAAATTTTCTAGTAACAGTCTGCATCTTCTAGACGTGCCCTTATTCAAAAAAGTAATTTTACATATGTCTTATTGATAATATCTTGAGTTTAGATTGTCCCTCCCCCTGCCCTTTTTGTATGCATTCTCTTCCCATGGCCTCGCTTAGGCCATTCCCTCCCTGTACTCAGTTCTTCTACTTACATATGTGTATTACCATACACTTAAGTCCTTCCCTTTCTTCCCTCCCTTATAGCCTTTTACCCGCTTACTGGTTTCTGGTACCTATTTTTGGTTCCAGTTCATACACAAGTCTATACATTGGTAGCTAGGATCCACATATGAGAGAGAACATGTGACGATTGGCTTTCTGAGCCTGGGTTACCTCACTAAGTATAATCCTTTCCAGATCCATCCATTTCCTGCAAATTTCATAATTTCATTTTTCTTTACTGCTGAATAGAACTCCATTGTGTAAATGTACCACAACTTTATTATCCACTCATCTGTGGACGGACATCTAGGCTGCTTCCATTTCCTAGCTATTGTGAATAGAGCAGCAATAAACATGGTTTTGCAAGTATCTCTAAGGAAGTGAGAAGAGTCCTCTGGATATATGCCTAGGAGTGCTATAGCTGGATCATATGGTAAATCTATTTCTAGCTGTCTCAAGAACCTCCACACTGATTTCCACAGTGGCTGGACCAGCTTACATTCCCACCAACAGTGTAGAAGTGTTCCTGTTTTTCCGCATCCACGCCAACACTTATTGTCATTTGTTTTCTTGATGGCAGCCATTCTGACAGGAGTGATATGGAATCTCAAAGTGGTTTTAATTTGCATTTCCCTGATGGCTAAGGATGTAGAACATTTTTTTAGATGTTTATATGCCATCTGTATTTCATCTTCCGTGAATTCTCTATTTAGTTCCGTAGCCCATTTTTAACTGGGTTGTTTGAATTCTTGTTATTCTGTTTTTTGAGTTCTTTGTATATTCTGGATATTAATCCTCTGTCAGATGAATAACTGGCAAAGATTTTCTCCCATTCTGTAGGTTGTCTTTTTGCTCTATTCACAGTGTCCTTTGCTGTACAAAAGCTTTGTAATTTCATAAGGTCCCAGTGGTTGATTAGTGCTTTTATTCTCTGAGCAATTGGAGTTATATTCAGAAAGTCCTTGCCTATTCCAATATGTTGAAGAGTTTCCCCTACTTTTTCCTCTAGCATTTTCAGAGTTTCAGGTCTGATATTAAGGTCCCAGATCCATTTGGACTTGATTCTTGTGCAAGGAGAGAGACAAGGATCTATGTTTATCCTTTTACAAACAGATGTCCAATTTTCCCAGCACCACTTGTTAAAGAGGCTATCTTTTCTCCAATGAGTATTTTTGGCGTTTTTGTCAAAAATCAGGTAGCTGTAGCTGTCTGGATTAATATTTGGGTCTTCTATTCTGTTCCATTGATCTACCTGTCTGTCCTTGTGCCAGTACCATGCTGTTTTTGTTACTATGGCTTTGTAGTATAACTTAAAATCGGGTATGGTTATACCACCTGCCTGATTTTTGTTATGCAAAAATTGTTTTGGCTATTCGAGGTTTTTGTGTTTCCAGATGAATTTTAGTATTGTTTTTCTATTTCTATGAAGAATGCTATGGGATTTTAATGGGGATCGCATTAAATGTGTAGATTGCTTTTGGTAAGATTGACATTTTCACTATATTGATTCTTCCAATCCAGGAGCATGGAATGTCTTTCCATTTCCTTGTGTCTTCTGCAATTTGTCGCTCGAGTTTTTTATAGTTCTCATTGTAGAGATCCTTCACTTCCTTGGTTAAGTTTATTCCAAGGTATTTTATTTTTTTTGAGGCAATTGTGAATGGGAGAGATTCCCTGATTTCATCCTCTGCATGTTTGTTGTTAGTGTATAGAAAAGCTACTGATTTCTGTGTGTTTATTTTGTATCCTGCTACATTGCTAAAAGTGTTTATCAGCTCTAATAATTTGCTGGTAGAGTCCTTAGGATCTGTTATGTATAGAATCATATCATCTGCAAATAGAATTCTTTTTATTTTTTATTTTCATTTTTTGGTTTTTTGAGGTAGGGTCTCACTCTGGCCCAGGCTGACCTGGAATTCACTATGTAGTCTCAAGGTGGCCTTGAACTCACGGCAATCCTCCTACCCCTGCCTCCTGAGTGCTGAGATTAAAGGCATGCGCCACCACACCTGGTATGTCTGAATTCTTGACTCCTGTTTAGGATGGAGCCTCCCAGACAAAGCTGAACACACAGGTATAGGCTTCAGGCTCTGGAGCCATTTGGCCTGGGTTTAGGTGCCAGCTCTGTTCCTTTGTAGCATGGTGAACCTGGGCACCACAGCCCACCTTCCAGAACCTTGGCATTCAATTTGCGTGGTAATGGGATGTAGCACACTAGCTCATGCGGGTGTTGGGGCAGTCAGTTGATAATACTTGATGTGCTGATACAGTGTAAGCTTTCATATGTATTCACTATCACAAAGGCCTACTGGCTGATCATCTTGACACATTGAGCCTGTGGAATAGACCCAGCCCTACACAGGGAGATAGAGCATCATTCAACCCATCTCCCTTGGGCCTTTGGGCAAATCATCTATGGTTTACGAACCCAACTTCCCTCATCTGAGAATGGGGAATAAATCCCTATTGGCCTTTCTAAAGCTATCATGTGATGCCAAAAGGAAGTTTTATTTATTTATTTATATTTATTTATATTATTATTATTGACAACTTCTTTAATTGTAGACAATATCCCATGTTATTTCCCTCCCTCCCCCAAGAGGAAGTTTTGCATGTGTGTTCCAGTTCAAAAATGTCAGGTAGAGCCAATCATTGTGGTACATGCCTTTGATCTGAGCACTTGGAGGCTGAGGTAAGAGAATTGCCATGAGTTCGAGGCCACCCTGAGACTACATGGTGAATTCCAGGTCAGCCTGGGCTAGAGTGAGACACTACCTTGAAAAAACAAAAAACAAAAATCAAAATAAAAATGGCTGGTGGTTCTCTTTCTTCTGGCCTCCTTCATGACATAGGTGCATATATTTTCTCTGTATCTTTCCACCTTAGCTTCCTATTGTCTGTTCATACACGCACCTTCCTTTTCTCTCTCTTTCCATTCTTCCTCTCTATTTCTTGCTTTTGCCCCTTCCTCACTTCTCAGCTCTCACCTGCTGCTCTTCACCACTTAACCCACCTTATGCTGCCACTGGCATGCTATAGATCCCCTCCTGCTCCTCTGAGCCACAGTCGATTTTCTGGTTCTTCATCTCCCTCTTTGCCACTTAGTCTAAAGACTCCCCCTCCAAGTTGCTTTGATTTATTGGAAAAAAAAAAAAAAAAAAAAAAACAACTTGGCAAGTGGTGGCAGTAGTGTGTTGGAGACAAGATGGATATTAACCACAGTGATGGACAACTGGCTGGACTGCAGGCTGGTTAGTCTACAGAATGCCCATTGCCCAACAGAGTTCCTACTCCCCACCTGCCTGCATCCAGCAGCCTTGCATATTAGCCCCAGCATTATGTGCCAGGAAATGTGGGAGGTGCAACGATCTGATGGCATATTCCAGGTCCAGGTCCTGGTAGGTTGGGGTTATCTGTAACTGATGCCAGGTAGTGGGGATTAGGAGCCAAGATAGGCACTGGTTTGAATTTCAGCTAAGCATTTTCCCACTTAGAGCTTGACTAAGTAGTTTAACCTCTGAAAATCAATTTCTTCATTTTACAGGCAGGCACTGATGACAGGGAAGCTAAGTTAGCAAAGGGTCCAGCACCTGGTGGCATGGAAGAGGCATCTGAGCTTTTGCCTGGAGTGTGGGTGGGATTATGGACAGCAGCAAGCTAGCCTGTTAGGCCTGTTTCTGGGAATGTGCTTTAGGTTAGTTGTGTCTCCTCTAGAATCTTCCAGCAGAGGGGAACGAGGGTCCTTAGAACTATTTGGTACAATTGTTTCATAGGAGAATAGAACAAGGCCCAGAAGGAAATGTGCCTATCTGAGGTCATGAACAGGTTATTCCAAACTTGGGTCTACGATGAGGCAGATGAGGAGTCCACGTCTGAAGAAATGCCCATTTGCGCCTGGAGCTCATTTGCAGAATCTCTGGCACCTTACTTGCATCACCAAGCAGGGCCCTGGGATAACAAGATGAAGTATTCAAGCTGGGGTCTTCTGATCCCCAGAACTGTTTAGGATACATGGAGTTAGTTTCTGGAGTCTCACTGAAACCCAGAACCTGTGTGAAATAGGGAATGGCGGAAGGCTGTGACTTCAAAGACTGTGAGAGAGATGATGGAAAGGCTATGAGACTTCAGCCACATAAGGGTCTCTTGGGCAGCTAGCCACAAGGTCAGGAATTGTGGGGGTCGAAGTCTGACTTATGGAATGGTCAGAGCCTTTTGGGGTCCAGGGGGAGGGCCTCGCCCGTTCTGCCCACTCTGGGCCATGACAGGGCACACTACAACCTACAACGTAGGGAAGGCCGTCACCATCGCCAGGGACTCCTGATGATAAGGCCAGCTGCAACCCTACAGCCCAGAGTCCCTGGCAATGTCCAACAGTTTAGGCCAGCCTCCTCACAGTCCCAGCCTGTTTTTAGCAATGCCCAACAGTTTAGGATACATGGAGGCAGTTTCTGGAGTCTCACTGAAACCCAGAACCTGTGTGAAATAGGTCACCTGTGCCTTTTGTTGCAGTCTCTGCCCTCCAGCTGTCAGAGTTATAGGACTACCTGGCCCACTTTTGCCAGCTCCTCCCTGCCTTTTCTGCAAGCTGAGCCTCTCTGTGACTATAATGAGCCCCCTCGTGCCCCAGATGTGTTGGCAGCAAGCTCTTGTCATGATGACAAGCTCCAGCAAGTCTGGAGGGACAGGCGACTTTTATGTGGGCTCTTGTAGGCATCCTTGGTCTCAGCAGGTCTATGTTGTGCCTACCAGGCTTCTAGGAGATTAGGGGCTTCTGCAGCTTTATGTCTGGAAGCTTTTTTTCCCCCAATCATCCCATTCCCTAGCTTCCCTCTGTGCTGGCCTTGGGACCTGAAGGCTTTTGGTGACTTAAAAAAAAATTTATTTATTTATGAGCGAGATAGAGAGAGAAAGAGGCAGATAGGGAATGAGTGGACCAGGGCCTCCAATCACTGCAAACAAATTCCAGGTGCATGTGCCACCTTGTGATTCTGACTTACGTGGGTACTGGGGAAGCGAGCCTTGAACAGGCAAGCACTTAACCACAAAGCCATCTCTCCAGCCCCCCCTCCCTCACTATGTAACCCAGTCTCCAATATAGCCTTGGCCTGTAGATCCTCTTACCTCAGCCTCCTGAATACGGGGATCTTTCCTAAGAGCAGGTGGCCAAGGCTGCTTTTCCTTGGAAGGGGTTCCTAGGATTTAACTTGTGTGTGGCTGGCAGGACACCAGTCACTCAAAGCTGTGACACCAGAGGCTGGAAAGGTCAACCCAGTTTCTCCCTGAGACCCCACACCTATGAAGATACCATCTTTTAGGTTCCATTACTGCCCCTGGCCTGAGCCTCAGCCATTAGCAAGGTGCCTTTTGCTTTCCTTTGGCGTCTTTTAGGTGGACTCTGCCAAGAAGCCATTTCAGAGAGGCCTACCCTTTTCCAGCCCTCTGTGTAACAGGTTGAGTTGCTTCTCCTCTCTGGGCCTTGGCTCTTCAAGACCTGTTTTATAGCAGTATTTGGACACCCACACAGACTGACATCCTCCATACCTCTGCCAGTCACCTTTCTTCCTCATCTGCAGGGCAGGGCAATGGGAAGGGCCTGTCAGCTTAGCTGGAGTGGGGCAGGAGCCAAAAGCCAATGTCATGGACACTTTGACTGCCAGCTGCTACTGAAAAGGGAGTATCAGTCTTTCTTCTTCTCAGGACAGGTAGGGAAACAATCTGGGAGGGGTGGTCAGCTGGAATCCAGTTACCCTTGTTGCCAGCAAGGGCTCCTACTGCTCCTGGCTGTCACCTTTGTTAAGAGGGAACAGAGAAGCCACTGCATGTATGGAGGGCATCTACTAGTAGCCCTTACTAGCTGTGGGGACCTTTGGGACTGGTAGCCCTGGAGAGATCGCCTCTCTCTGAGGTCCTAGAGTCAGGGCTGGATGGCCTTCAAGGGAGCTGGTAAGGAGGCAGAAAGCTTCTGGGCACCAGGTTGGTGCCTCAGGGTGCCCTAGAGTCACCTCCCTTCCTCCTGGGAGGGGACTAAGCAGACAGTAATGACATTTGTCCTGCCTCTGGGATTAGGTGCAGCCATGTGAAGTGAGGAGTGTGGAGCTATTGAAAGGCCACAGCCAAGTGCAGAGAAATTGAGCAGCCACCTGCCTGGGCTCTTGGAGTAGGGTGGGTCCTGCATTCCCACCCTGGCTCCCCTGTCTGTGCTGGCCTCCCTGGGCCCTTTGACCACTGTCTTCAGTCTCTTGCCATGTCAGGTCTTAGTGTGTATGTGCAGGGGGGTGGGGGGAGGTGTACAGCAGGCCCCTGAGTCTGGCACAGGGTTCTGTCTACATTCAAGAGCAAAAGCAGGTTCTGCAGGTGTACCAACACCTGGCAGAGTTGTTGAGGGAGGAGGAGCAGAAGAAAGGAGAGAGAGGAGTAGCAGTTGTGTGATATAAAGGAAGGGCTTAGTTTCTCCTGCAGTTTTCCAGGACATCTGTTTGAGTTCATAGCTATTCTGAGGCCAGCAAGATCAAGAGATGAAGATTTACTCCAGAGCCGCAGCAACCCTGGAATGGTGAGCCCAAGGACATTCAGCTGTCATGTGTATGGCTTCAGTTGTGTCTAGATCATGAGAGCCAGGGTGTGCTAAAGATGAGGTACTCTAGAGTTTCCAAGTCTTAACTTGGCTTTTGGAAGGAGCTGATCACAACCATCCTAAATTTGTGGGCCTGGGGAGCATTTCCTAGCAACTGTTGTTAGCCTCTTAAAAACTTCTGTGACCCACAGAAACTTCTGCTCTAGTGCACATGTCTTGTTATATTCTGCAGTTGGGGAACCAAGACCAGAAGGAAAAGCCTCTCCCCGCCTATTTTTCAGCTTCCTGCTGGCATGCTGTCCTCAGCTCCTGATCTGGCTGTACAGGGGAGCCTGGAGCATCTTGAGCAAGGGGAAGTCTGGGGCACTGATGTGGATAACACACGGAGGCATGTGCCTATGCCTCAGAACCTCAGGGGAGGATCTGGCAGCTTGGAGTGGACTTGTAGGAGGTGGATAGCACTTCTGCTTTCCTACCGGGTGTCAGATTGGAGAAGTTCAAGGCCTGGAGTGATTTTTACTCACTTCACTGGGACAAAATGACTGGTAAATGAGACAGTGATTAGGATGTGCTGGGTATAGCACCTGGCACTAACAAACCCAGGAGGCTTACTCATCAGCATTGTCCTTGGTGTGGTTTTGCTGTCCAAGATGGCCTGCTTTGACCTGTATCCCTTCCTCCTCCTCCTCTTTAGCATGAGGCTGCTGACTGATGCATATACCCAGTCCACATTTCTCAGTGGGGGCCTTAAAGTGGGCCAAGGTCCTGCCTTTCTAGAGGTCTAGTGCCCTCTTGGCCAATCAAGCTTTCTTGGAGTGAAGCTCAATCTTGCTAGAGAAGTCAGGTCTGCAGCTCTGGGGTTGTCTCCTGCAGGAGCCTCCTCCTGGATCTAGACCTGGCTGAAGAATGGCATGGCAGGAATGCTGGGCAGGGGACCCTTCAAGGGGTTATAAACAGGGCTCCATGGTAGACCTGGAGGGGCCATTCCAGTTCCACCTCCATTTAGCTATGTGACTTTAAGCCAGTCACTTGTTGTAGTCAGGTTCACATTGCTGGCAGAAAACACACAACCAAGAGTAGCTTGTGGGAGAAAAGGTTCTTTTTGGTTTATAGACTCAAGGGAAAGCTCCATGGTGGCAGAGGAAAACGATGGCATGAGCAAAGGGTGGACATCACCTCTGGCTAATATCAGATGGACAATAGCAACAGGAGAGTGTGCCAAACACTGACAAAGGGAAGCTGGCTGTAATACCCATAAGCCTGCCCCCCAAAATACACTGCCTCCAGGAGGCTTCAGTTGTCAAATTGCCACCAGCTGAGGACCTAAGCATTCAAAACACATATGTTTATGGGGGACACCTGAATCAAACCACCACACTTGTCTTCTGTGAATCTCAATTTTCCTTGTCTGTAAAATGCACATGCAGAACCCCACTTCTCAGGGTGAATATCGAGTGTCGTGACTGGCAGTAGCTTCCTCAAGGTTGAAGGCTGTCAACAAGGGAGGTTATGATATTTCTCAAGAAGTATTCTTTTCTTTTGAATGTCTGTGATCAGAAGCTAAGGAATATTGTTTGAGATGGATTTGACTGCTCTAGGCAGATTTGGTGGGTAAGCAGAGAGAGCCCTGTTTTGGGAAGCCATTCTTGGAATGCAGCTGGTCCTGCCCTGCCTTGTTCTCCATAGAGCCCTTCCCCAGCCATTTGTTTGCTCGGTAAACCTTAAGTCAGAGCTGGCACAAAGATAAACTCAAGTCAGGCCCTGCTGGATCCAATGCAGATTTGCCATGTGTGGGCTGTCTGTTCCTGAAGTTCTCTCATGCCTTTCCTTGCCTGCTAGGGAATCCAGGACAGAAACCCAAGCTCATCAGCAGAGGTGAACAGCACTTTGGTGTGCTTGCTGAGGGAGGAAGGGTTTGTGGGACTGCTTCCAAGAAAGATCCTTGGATGTTAAAACACAGAACAAATGCAGAAAGCAAACCACAGAAGGGAGCAGAGAGGATTGTGCAGGATACCTGGTTAGCACCAGCCACCTCAAGTAAACAGAGGGGCCATGGTGTTGAGGAAGAGCATAGCCCAGGCTTAGTGTTGAGATTCCCCAGTCAGTTTCCTCAAGCAGAGGGCCTCTGTTTCTTATCTGGGCAATGGGGGAATAGAAATCAGAATGCTATGGGAGGGTGATAATAGTACCGGATGTAGCCAAGTGGTATCTAGGAAAGGGAAGTACCGTAACTAATGCAGTTAGCCTGGAGATTTCTGTACAGACTCTGAAAGGGGATTGTAATTGACCAGGACTCCAGGTTCCTGACCATCTGAAGTAGAAGACTGGGGAACCAGGAGGCAGGAGGGAAAAGCACAGGAGTGCTCATCAAGGGCTTTTGAAACCTACAATGGGCAGAGTCCAACCTCCAACTGGGACTGTGAGGAGGATGGGGAAGACTTTAATGGACCAGAAAAGGGGTTAGTGTAGGTGGGAGCAGGCCTAGGCAGCTCAATTCCTAGTTCCCTTCCCTTTACTCACTGCAAAGTGTACTGTTCTCCCAGTGGCTCTGAGACGCCAAGCCAGACTGCCTACAGTCACTTACTAGTAGTAGTGGTCCTTGTGGTAGTGGGGTGACTAACAGGCAGGAGCTTGGCAGCATTGCAGAGATCCTAGGGGATGGGGTGCCAGGAATTCCAGCAGAGGATGGGATTTGCTCTTAGCATCCCTGGGGTGTAATTGTGCTGGGAGAGACTCCTGCACAGCTGGGAAGCAAATGTGGAGGAGGATTTTCTTTGCAGCTTAGGCAGTGGTGGGTGGGGCAGGCTGAGGCAGGATGGCTGGTAGAGCTTGGCTGGCAGCTATGGGGTGGGACTAGGTGGTGGGTGATGGTGTGACCGCTGCGGGTGTGGCGGCTGGGAGAAGCTGGGCCAGCTGTGGGGAGTGGCTCTGGGTACTTATGGGACTAGTGCCTGCATCTGGAGCCTCTACCACACTGTCTTCTGAGGTCCCTGGCCAAGCTGCACTATTTCACTCTGGAGCTGCCTGCAGGGCTCTTCCCTCACTGATTAGCTTTCACTGTCTTATATAGCCTGGGTGCCTCTGGTGACACCTTTTGGTATGTGAGTTTGCTTCTGTATTTCTGAGCATAGAGGGTAGGGGTATGTGCATGGGAAGAAGGGCATCATCAGGAATGTACAGGCTGTAAATAAAATGTGCATTGGGTGAGGACTCCAGGCTGTGGGGACCTTTCCCCACCCACCTTGTGGCAACAGCATACTAGAGACCAAAGACCTGAAGCTGTGGTACATCATTGCCTCATCAGTGCCTGGCACCTTATTGTGCTTGACAGACTTCGAGCCCTGGAACTTTCTTCAGTAAACAAGGTCACAAGGTGCTTTCTGAAATGCATTGTATAGGTGTATAGGCTGATAAGATTGGTTAAAAATAACATTGATAAAAATAAAACCTAAAGTATACTTTATTTAGAAATCACAGGAAAGTTAAGGCATGTTATGGAAACATGGTCCAGAATCTTGTTTGTGAGAATTTCTCTCCTTTTTTTTTTTTTTTTTTTTTGAGGTAGGGTCTCACTTTATCTCAGGCTGACCTGGAATTCACTATGTAGTTTCAGGGTGGCCTCGAACTCATGGTGATCCTCCTACCTCTGCCTCCTGAGTGCTGGGATTAAAGGCGTGCGCCACCATGCCCGGCTTCTTTGGTTTTTAAGAGAAGGTCTCAAATTGGGCGTGGTGGCTTCTGCTGATAATCCCAGCACTTGGGAGGCTGAGATAGGCCAACCTGGGCTACATAGTAGTTCTAGTTAAGCCTAGGCTAGAGTGAAACCCTGCTTAAAAAAAAAAGTCAGGGTCTCACCCAGTAGCCTAAACTGACCTCAAATTCTTGGCAGTCCTCCTCCTTCAGCTTCCCTAGGACTGAGATTACAGGTGTGAGCCACTATGCCTAGACCCTTGAGATAGAAAAGGGAAACTGAAACAAACAAAACACAAAAGCCAAAAGCCACCAGCCAGGTGTGGTGGCAGTAGGAGGTAGGAGGAAAGCTTTGAGTTAGAGGCCAGCCTGGGGCTAAAGAGTGACTTCTAGGTTAGCCTGGACTATAGTGAGACCCTACCTCAAAACAAAACGAAGAAAAAAAAAGAAAAAAGGGGAAACTGAGAAACAGAGAAGTTGAGACATTTGTAGAAAGGTCACAAGGCTAGTAAGTAATGAAGCCAAGATTCTAGTGCAGAATGCTGGCTTTAGTCTTAGCCTCTGATTGTGGCTAATGACTACTACATTGTTGTTCTTTGGGGTTGCTTTGGTGAAGGAGGGTAAGTATGCAGCCCTTCTCAAGGCCTTCTGGCATGCAGTGGGTACTGCTGGCATGCTGTGGGTGCTAAGTACACACAAGCTGGACGGTTGGATGTACCTAACCCTCAAAAGCATACTGGTATGGCTGGGTGTGGTGGCATTCACCTTTAATCCCAGCACTTGGGAGGCAGAGGTAGGAGGATCACCATGAGTTCGAGGCCAGAGTGAGACCCTACAGCTAAAAACCAAACAACAACAACAACAACAACAACAAAAAAGCATACTTGCTCAATCTCTGCCTGCTGTCAGGGAATTCTTAGTCTCACTCCACCCATTCATCCAGGGCCCAAGCCACCACTTGCTACCCTTCTTCCAATGCTCTGGATAGCTTAGTTATGAGAAGTTCCCCTTTATCTTATGGGCTCTGGGAGAATTGTGGGGAACACAGCACTTTGAGGTCAGGTGACAGGGTAGTGAGTAACATTCAACTCTAGAGCAGTGGTCACTGTTACCCTGGTATTTCCCAAAAGTGTTGCTATGGCATCTCCATGACAACCAGAGCATCTCATTCCTTATCTCTAGCACCTTGTCAGGTAAAGCTGAGTCTAGGACTGGGAGAGTGTGGTGGGAGCCTGGCTGAGGGTTGGAGGCCTCCATGGCTGTAGTCCCTCTCAAGCTACCTAGCCAAGAGACCCTGTAGGCTCCAGAGCACTCCTTTATATGTGTACTGGGGGATCGAACCCAGGTTGTTAGGCTGGGGTCTGCTTTTAAATTTCAGCTGTGTCACTGAAGAGCTGTGTGATTTTTGGAAAAATGACTTAACTCTCTAAACCTCATTTTTTTCAACTTTAAGTATGGATAATAATGTATTAGTTATAAGGGTTGAATAAAAGTAGATATGAAAAGTGCTTACCACAGTATCAGGCTACTAGTAAATGCTCAAGATGATTATAATTGTATTGTTACTGCTTTATTAGAGAAATCCCTGGTTTTCATGGAGGAATGAAAGAGCAATTTAAAGCCAGGAAGAAAGCTGTTTGAATAATGATTTAGTGGTTTCCTTATGATTGGCAAATAATTTTACCTGGGAGCTGTCCTTTGCTTATCTATAGATTGGGAATTATAACCGCTACTCACTAATTCATATCCCAAGACCTCAATAAGAATCTGGGAACTTACATGCTGACTTGGTCCTGGTTCCTTTCTGGGGAGAAAGAAAAAAGCATAGGTTAATCATGGCCTCTCAGTAAAACACCAGGTGCTGGATAGAGCCTCAGCTAATGGTGACTGGTGGGGACATGTGTTCATTGTCTCTGGAATATGTCCTTTTTAAAAGAGGAGTTAGGAGAGATGACTCAGCAGTTCAGACCTTTGCCTACAAAGCCTAACAGCCTGGGTTAGGTTCCCAGTACCCACATAAAGTCAGATGCACAAAGTGGTGCATGTGTCTGGAGTTCATTTGCAGTGGCTAGAGGCCCTGGTTCGTCCATTCTCTCTGTCTCTCTACTGTCTATCTCTCTGTGCTTGCAAATAAATAAATAAATAAATAAACGAATAAATAAATAAATAAATTTAAAAAAATACAGTGGGCTATTACCACACCTTACCAGGGCACCAGCTGAAGCCATAGAGTTATTGGGGAAATGAGCAAGAGTGCTGCTTTCTTGGTGAACCTGGTATCAGTCCAAGGGTAATGGAGATAGACACAGAGAACACTCAATTCCTACCAAATCAGATATCCAGAGACACAGAGACTCCCAAGACATCATCACTGAAATAGACCTAAAATGAACCCAACATGGCTCAGGGAAATTTGTGGAAGAGGGGGCGGAAAGATTGTTAGAGCCATAAGTTGGGTCATTATGTTCAGAGACATTGCCTCTCCCCTATAACTGATGGCAAGACCCACAATCCCCGAGGGGGGAGGACAGGGAGAAGGCTAACGATGGTACCATCATGTCTGTATACACACTATATACATAACTAATTAAAAAATGAAAAAAAAAAATACAGAGGGCAGTTAAGGCACTTGCCTGCAAAACCTAAGGACTTGAGTTTGATTTCCCAGTCCCCGTGTAAAGCCAGATGCACAAGGTGGCACATATGTCAAGAGTTCGCTTGCAGTGGCTTGAGGCCCTGGTGTGTGTCTATTCTCTCTTTCTCTGCCTCTTTCTCCTAAGTTAAATAAATAAATATTAAAAAAAAATAAGGCTGGGCGTGGTGGCTTAGGCCTTAAATCTTAGCACTCGGGAGGCAGAGGTAGGAGGATCGCCATAAATTCGAGGTCACCCTAAGACTACATAGTGAATCCCAATTAGTCTGGGCTAGAGTGAGACCCTACCTTGAAAAACAAAAAAAAAAAAAAAAAAAAGAAGTTCTGACTGTATCTGTTTGTTTCTGGGCCCTGGCTTTAAGCCTTGGCACTGAATGGCTGGGTGGAGCCTGAGGGATGAGCTAGAGGGGGCTTATTAGAAATGATGTCAGAGAGGCTCTGACATTGGAATTATGATTGAGACTGTGTCTCAGGGGTCAGGGGGAAGCATTCTTGGCAATGGGAACTTCACCAGTGAAGGCCTGACTGCCTGATCAACATGGAGAAAGTAC
Organism: Orientallactaga sibirica; assembly: GCA_036365145.1. Taxonomy (NCBI): domain Eukaryota; kingdom Metazoa; phylum Chordata; class Mammalia; order Rodentia; family Dipodidae; genus Orientallactaga; species Orientallactaga sibirica. The sequence goes on from JAEOAD010000005.1 coordinate 100,309, forward strand.
TGGTGATTATGTCAGCAAGGTCCAGGGTTGTAGGGAGGCACTGAGGCCTCTGCCCCAGCTGACCTTGTGACCTTGGTAGTTCCAGAGATATTAGAGCCTCCCACCCCACAGTTCTTTACCATCTGGGCCACAGGGACTTTATAATGGCAGAGGTGAGAAAGGCCTCCCATGATTGGCAGTGAGCCTCATGCATGGGTGGCAGGGAGGTTGTGCAGAGTCCCCTTGCTAGTAAGCAGGTGGTCAGAGTGTTGCTTCCAAGGCAGCTGGCCTTCATCTATCCCAGGGTATTTGGCCATCTGGGAACAGGGGTTAATTTGCTCTCTCTCACTGGCCTAAGTTTTGCCATGGCCTTATCCCTAGCCTCCCGGGCAAGTCCATGACCTCTAAAAATGGGGAGGGTGGTGGTTTGCATGTATGTCCCCCATAGACTGGTGTTTTAGTGTTTTTTTTATTATTATTATTTTGGTTTTTTGAGGTAGGGTTTCATTCTAGCACAGGCTGACTTGGAATTCACTCTATTCTCAGGGTGGCCTCGAACTCTGGCAATCCTCTTACCTCTGCCTCTCAAGTGCTGGGATTCACTACCACGCCTGGTTCTGGTGTTTTATTATTAAAGCTTATAACTTGAGTCTCCAGCTGCCTATCTGGGGATGGATCCTGGGGTCCAGGCAAAAGGTATGTCTGGGGGCAGATCTGAATTCTAGCCCAAAGGTATAAGAGAGCAGTCTGACCTCTGGGGTTCCTGATTGCTGCCAGGTTTGTGCTTGTTGCTTTTGGTATTGCTGGCTGCTGGTGGTTTCTCTCTCTGCTTGCAATTATGAATGGGACCCAGCTTTTTCTGCCATTGGTGGAATTTTCCTGGATCTTTAAGCTTAAAATAAATCCCTTCCTCCCTTAAATTGTGCCTGGTTTGTATGTTCATCCCAGCAACGTGGAACTGTCTCCTCCAGGAAGTCTTGTTCAAGGAGGAGAAGGCAGCAGCTTTGGGCTAGCCAAGACTCCTCAGTACATGGGACAGGTGTTCTCCCCTCAGACTCTTGCTATCTGTCTGAGAAATTAGCATTCACCTCTGGATTCTAGGGCTGTGAGAGATGAGCTCTACCATCTATGTGTCTGGCAACCTGGCTTCTTGTGACTGGCAAATAATTTTACCTGAGAGCTGTCCTTTTCTTATCTGCCAATTGGCAATCATAACCACTACATACTCAGTCATATCCCAAGACCTTATAAGAACTCTGGCTCTAGGGAAAATGGGAGCTTACAAGCTGACTCCATCTTTCCTTTATGTGATACCCAGGCTTGAGTGAAAAAGAAGAAAGCAAGAAAGGGCTGAGGACTTGGTCTGAATTCCTTGAAGTTGGTACCTTTTCCAATATATATGTATATATGTTTTTAAAGTTTTTGGTTTATGTGTTTAAAAGGGGGTCTCATGTCACCTAGGTTGACCTCAAACTTGAGTCTTGAACTCCTGATCCTCCTGTTATTACACCTTATTTTATCTGGTTCTGGAGATCTAATCCGGGGCCTCTTGCATGCTATGCAAGCACTCTACCTAACTAAGCTATATCTCCAACCCTTTAGTGTTTTTCCCCCTTTATTTTTTCATTTTGTTTCTTTTTGAAAATATTTTTTATTTGTTTGAGAGAGAGAGAAAAAGGGAGAGTGAGAGAATAGGTATACCAGGGCCTCTAGCCACTGCACATGAATTCCAGATGCATGTGCCACCTCATGTCTCTGGCTTTACATGGATACTGAGGAATTGAATCTGAGTCCGTAGGCTTAGTAGGCAAGTGCTTTAACCACTGAGCCATCTCTCCAGACCTTATTTTTAATTTTGTTTTGCTTTTTAAAAATTTATTTATTTAGCTGGGCTGGTGGCGCACGCCTTTAATCCCAGCACTTGGGAGGCAGAGGTTGGAGGATCACCGCGAGTTCAAGGCCACCCTGAGACTACATAGCTAATTCCAGGTCAGCCTGGACCACAGTGAGACCCTACCTCAAAAAACCAAAAAAAAAAAAAAATTATTTATTTGAGGGGGGGAGAAAGAGAGAGAATAAGTACATCAGGGCCTCCAGCCACTGTAAACGAACTCCAGATGCATGTGCCATCTTATGCATCTGGTTTATGTGGGTCCTAGGGAATTGAACCTGGTTTCTTTGGCTTTGCAGGCAAGCACCTTAACTACTAAGCCATCCCTCCAGCCCTTTATTGGCTTTTTTTTTTTTTTTTTTTTTTTTTTTCGAGATAGAGTTTCACACAAGCTCAGGCTGACCTGGAATTCACTATATACTCTCAGGCTGGCCTTGAACTCACGGTGATCCTCCAACCTCTGCCTCCCAAGTGCTGGGATTAAAGGCGTGTGCTACCACACCCGGCCCTTTTTTGGCTTTCTGAGGCAGGGTCTCATTCTAGCATAGGGTAGTCTCCAACTCATGGTGATCCTCCTACCTCAGTCTTCTGAGTGCTGGAATTAAAGGCAAGAGCCACCATGATTGGCTTTGATTTTTTTAATTATTATTATAGGATTTTTTTTTAAATTTTATTTTTTGAGGTAGGGTCTCACTGTAGCTGGAATTCACTATGTAGTCTCAGGGTGGCCTCAGACTCATGGCCTTCTACCTCTGCCTCCTAAGTGCTGGGATTAAAGGTGTGCGCTACCACACCTGGCTTTTTAGGATTTTTATTATTTATTTATTTATGAGAGGTGGGAGAGAAAAAAAGGGAGAGAGAGAGAGAGAGACAGACAGACAGAGAATGGGCACACCAGGGCCTCTAGCTACTTACTGCAAACAAACTCCAGATGCATGTGCTACCATGTGAATCTGGCTTACATAGGACCTGGAGAATCAAATCTGGGTCCTTAGGCCTCACAGGCAAATGCCTTAACCACTAAGCCATCTCTTCAGCTTCAGCCCCCTCTTTTGTTTTAACCCCTTTAGTTTTTTGATTTTTTTTTTTTTTTTTTTTTTTTTTTTTTTTGAGATAGGGTCTTGCTCTAACACAGACTGATCTAGAACTTACTCTGTAGTCTCAGGCTGGCCTTGAACTCATGGCAATCCTCCTATCTCTGCCTTCCAAGGGCTGGGATTAAAGGCATGTGCCATCACACCCAGCTCCAGCTCCCCTTCAGTTTACTTATTTATTTATTTTTAAATCTTTTTTTCCCCTAAAGTCAGAGAATTGTTACAGTTGATGAGCCCACATGGACACATCACAGTTGTCCAGAGTCCACAAGTTACAGCAGGCTCTTGTGGTATCTGTGGGTCTGGATAGTATCTACTATGACAACGTCACAGAGCACTCTCACTGTTTTAGGCACTCTCTGTACTCCACCTAGTTGACCTTCTGACCCTGGCCTCTGGCAACCATTTGTATGTTTTATATCTGAAACCTGCCAGAGCCCCACAGGGGTCCCTGGCTCCCAGATACCTGAGATGGTAGATTATATCATTAATGGTCAGAAAAGCTGTCCATGGGGTAGACTAGGGTCATTTACTCTCACCCAGGCTCATCTTCCTCATCTTCTGTGGGGCTGGATGGCTGATGTAGGCAGGGTCCCACCAGGACATCCTGTGCTTTTGTGTCAGCTGGGTGCAGGGTGTGGTCTGACCCTGGCTGCACCTGCAAACAACTCTTATCACTGATAATTGGGATGCCAGCTACTCTAGCCTTCCTGGATGTGCCAGGACACCTGCCCCTTCTTGCCCTACTCTTAGCTAGAACTATAGGGAATCCTGGACAGCACCACCCACTTCCTTATCTCCAGGTCATGGTATGCACCATTCCTTCCTCCTGCCATGGCCAGCCCTTCTTGTTCTGGCCAGCTCAGTTACTGCTTTCTCCTGCCCTTCTGGATGGGTTAAGTACTCCTCAGTGCAACCAGACACCCTTGCCTTCCCCATCCTCTATACTCAGGTCCTGGCATCATAAATGTTTGCATTCTTGAAAGGTGTCCCCTGTTTCTCCAGGGGCCTGCACATAATTTATAGCATGAGAAGTAAAAAGGGTCCCCCACCTCAAGCCTGCTCTAACAGGCAGGAAGCCCAGATTGGGATGGTTCATGCTCAGGGTGTGTAATAGCGCAACTAGAATCAAGTCCACATTTCACAAGGAAAAAACAGAGAATGAAAATCACCTAGAGATAATCATGTTTTTTTTTTTTTTTTTTTTTTTTTTTGGTGTGTATATTTAGTACCACTTTTTAGTCTGTACATAAAAGCATTTAACAAAAATCCACAATTCAGGGCTGGGGAGATGGCTCAGTGGTAAAAGTGCTTGCTTGTAGGACCTGCCAGCCTGGGTTCAATGCCCTTGTACTCACGTAAAGGCAGGTGCACAAAGTAGTGCAAGCATCTGGTTTATTTGCAGTGTCAAGAGGCCCTGGTGTGCCCATATTCCTTCTGTCTGTCTGTCTCTCTCTGTTTTGGTTTACATACAATAACTTTCTCTTGCAAATAAATAAAAATATTGAAAAACAACTATTCAAAGCCTGGCATAGTAGCTCATGCCTGTAATGAATGAATGAGTGAATAAATGAATGAATGAATGAATAAAATAAGTAAAAAGAAATTATAATACAAGCTAGGCATGATGACATACACCTTACTCCCAGCACCCAGGCAGAGGCAGGAGGATCACCTTGAGTTCTAGGCCAGTCTGTACTACAGAGTGATTTCCATATTCCACATCAGCCTGGGCTAGAATGAGACCCTGCCTCAAAAAACAAACAAACAAACAAACAAATCCAACAAAACCAAACAACAACAACAACAACAACAACAAAAAACACCATTTAGTCATATTGTGGCAGATTGGCAGATAATGCAAATGTATGCCTAGGATTCAATCATTACATTGAGATTACTTTTTTCTTTTCTTTTCTTCTCTTTTCTTTTCTTTTTTCTTTTCTTTTCTTTTCTCTTCTCTTCTCTTCTCTTCTCTCCTTTCCTTTCTTTTCTTTTCTTTTCTCTTCTTTTCTTTTTTTTCTTCTTTTTGGTTTCTCAAGTTGGGTCTCACTCTAGATCTGTCTGACCTGAAATTCACCATGTATTCTCAGGGTGGCCTCAAACTCACAGTGATTTTCCTAACCTCTGCCTCCCAAGTATTGGGATTAAAGGTGTGTGCCACCACATTTGGCTGAGATTTCTCTGTTTTTATTTGTATAGTTTTTTTTTTCTTTTGAAAGAGGGTCTTACTTTGTAGCCCTGGCTGGCCTGAACTTACTGTGTATACGAGGCTGGTCTTGAACTTGTGGTTCTCCTGCCTCAGCTTACTGAGTGCTGGGAGTGCAGGTGTGCATCACCATGATTGGCTATTTGAGAGAGTATGAGCATGCCAGGGCCTTCTGCCAATGCAAATGAACTTCAGATGCATGTCCCACTTTGTACATCTTTGTACATCTGGCTAGCCACTTTTTTTTTTGAGGCAAAGTCTCGCTGTAGTCTAGGCTAACATGGAACTTCCTCTGTAGTCCTACGCTAGCTTCCGACTTGAGATGATCCTTCTACCTCAGCCTCCCAAGTTCTGGGATTAAAGACAAGTGCCACCATGCCCAGCTTTGAGGGGGAATCTTTATGTGCTTCTACAATGATTACTTAGGGTGGATTCCTGTAAGTGTATCTGTTGTCTTTCTGGCATGTAGTACCTATGCAGAGCACATCAGATAGTCTTGAGTCTAGGAGGGAAGTGAAAGCTTGTCACTCCCTAAGGCCAAACCCTTGACTTCAATTCCCAGCCTGACCACCTCAACACGAGCTTCTACCCCACAAGCTGGTGGGGACAGCTCTCCAGCCAGCTCTCTGCGTCTGTGGGAGATTGGAGGGCCATGCCTGGGACTGCTGTGGGACATGGGAATTGGCTGTTGTAGTGTGTGTGTGGTCTTGCTCAGTCTTTCCAGTATCCCCTCGAGCTGGGGTAAGAGCTCTAGCCCAGAGTTCTGGCTGCCTGAGGGTATAAGGCTCAGTGCAGGGGAAGCCCTCATTTGTCCTGTGGATCCTCAGGCAGAGCTTGGTCACCTAACCCTGTAAGCAAGTGTTTGAGGAAGTGAGACACATGGTTGCATTCAGGAAAATGCTGATCACTGCTGTTGCTGAGTGATTCTTGTGTCAGGTTTCTTAGATACATTTGCTCTGTTAACCCTTGGCCACAGCCTCACGCGGAAGGCTCCTCACTGGATGAGTTCTCTGCTGCCTCAGAGGTGGAGAGACTCACTGGGGTGTTTGCACACAGTCCTGATTTGGACTCCTGCATGGTTGCTTCTGTCAGGACACTCGGTCTTTTCATGTCAGGTGGAATTGCCAGGGTCACTCAGAGAAAGAAAAGGCCATGGAAGGGAAGGGAAAAGAAGGGAGGTCAGGAAGGGGAGGTAAAGAGAGGATGTGCTGTTTGGTCCTGACTTAGAATTCCATTTCTTGTTTCCAGGATTTGCTACTAGTGTCTCACTTTGTCTTTCTTGTTTCTGAATTTTTTTATTGGCCTAATGATAATAAAAAGTAGCAGCTACCATTTCTGGTGCTACATGCAGACACTGAATGATTCTAGTACATTGTTCGACTGTATCTCACTTTTTGTGACATAGCTAGTATTTATTGTCTGCCCATTTCACAGCTGGGGAGACTGAGGCCCAGAGCATTATGAAAGAGTATGGTTGAATCAGGTTGAGTACATGGGCCCATTTTTACAGGATGTGTATGTCTGTAGTTACCTGGCCCTGGATGCCCCACTCTGATTCTCTACCTTTCTCCACAGCTTTCACCTCGTGGGTCCGACTGAGAGAACAGCATGCAGCGCTCATTTGTCTGTCCATTATCCTCTGGACGGCTCTCCAGCACCCCCAGGAGGGCCTGACACACTGGGGCACTTTTGCTCTGCACAGGACCACGAGGGGGTTTGCCATGGTGACATAAAGGGGCGCAGAGAAAGGAAGGAGCGAGAACAGCCTGCAGACTGCGCCCCTGGCTGGGAGGAAGGGCCAGGGCCTGGATCCTCCACTCTGCTGCCTGCTGAGCATCTTGCTTCCTAAGTCTCTGTAAATATCTCCATTGGTGGACATCTCTTGGGACCTTGGGGTGCCCAGGACAGGCTGGGCCTCCTCTGCCTGAGCTCTCAGGGGCCAGGATGCCTGCCTTGGCATGCCTCCGGAGGCTGTGTAGACATGTGTCCCCACAGGCTGTTCTGTTCCTGCTGTTTGTCTTCTGCCTGTTCAGTGTTTTTGTCTCTGCCTACTACCTATATGGCTGGAAGCGGGGCCTTGAGCCCTCGGCAGATGCCCCTGAGTCTGATTGTGGAGACCCACCACCTGTAGCCCCCAGTCGCTTACTACCACTCAAACCTGTGCAGGCAGTTGTACCATCCCGCACAGACCCACTGGTGCTGGTATTTGTTGAGAGCCTCTACTCTCAGCTAGGGCAGGAGGTGGTGGCCATCCTGGAATCTAGCCGCTTCAAGTACCGAACAGAGATTGCGCCAGGCAAGGGGGACATGCCCACACTTACCGACAAGGGCCGTGGCCGCTTCGCCCTCATCATCTACGAGAACATCCTCAAGTATGTCAACCTGGATGCCTGGAACCGGGAGCTGCTGGACAAGTATTGTGTGGCCTATGGTGTAGGCATCATTGGCTTTTTCAAGGTATGCAGGGAGTGGGTCCTTAAGCAGTTCTGAGCCCCATTTCCACACTTGCTGGCTGAGTGCCTCACACTTCACATTCATAAAATAGGTACAGTGAGTAGCACTTACCTCTAGACTTGTCATGCAGGTTAAATGGGTATGTGCCTGTTGCTGGTAAACTTTGTATTGGGGAACATTGCCTGCCACATATGGGGTTCAGCATACAATAGGCACTTGTGAAAGGAGGTACAGGGCTGCTTGTAAGTAAGGTACAAGGTGCCCTGAAACCTGTCATGCAATCTCTACCAACAGAGGGGGCACATCCCGTTTTGCAAATGAGCAAGTGAAGGTACAGGAAGGTTGAGTTATTTATCAGAGACTAGGAACCTCTGAGTGAAGAAACTGGTAGTTTGGGTGCTTTGCTCCATGCTGTTCCTCTTTGCAATAGTACTGTGTAGAGTTTGCATACTGAGGCTGAGCCATTTTGCGTTGGGAAGAAAGAGAAATGCCAGTAGTTATGTGGGAGTTGCTCTGGGCTCTGTGGGGCTCCCAGAACCAGCCCTGGTATAAGAGGTCATTGCTAAAAGCTTGTTATAGAGAATCTTTCCTTGTTGGGGGGGCAGGAGCAGTGGGAGGGGTATACCCTGGCTGTGGTCAGGCAAGATGAGTGCAGGCATGAGCTGGGTCTTGACCTAGGTGCTTTGGGGGAAGTTGCTGAGCACCTCCTGTCCTGGGCCCTATAGGCCCTAGAGCACAGAGGAATGGTGATGGATGAAGCCCCTGTTCTCATGGAGCTAATATTGTAGCAGTGGGGTGATGTGGGTGACTGGCACCAACAACACAGAAGCTGTGGCAGGAGTGATAAACGTGAAACTAAGCTGAGTGTGGAAGGGCACAGGCTTAAGGCTAGCTCTTGCATGGTGTGAGTTGGGAGTGGGGAGTAGAACCCAGTCAGAAGGGATCCACATCCCATACCTACCTGTGCATTGTCCCTGTGCTCAGTGCTGGAAGGGACTGCCCTAGCTCAGAGCCTTTCACACACTAATATAGCGGGAGGCTCTGCCACTGCAAAGGGATTGTGAGGCAAAAAACCGAAAGGCCTTAGAAGTCCTACAGTCAGGTGGCTTGACGGCCTGATGAGCTTTGTTTCTTCACTGGCCTGATAGCTCTCACGGAGCACCCTCTGGACAGTGCTGGCCTGGTTTACAGCTTCACAGAAGCACAAAGTCAGGTTGTCTCTATTGTCTCTGTGTGTTTTGTTTCCTTTTGGACTCTGTACCCTTTTCTGCCATGAACTTCATTAAGGTTGATACAGAGCGCTAGGACTGAGGCTCGTCAGAATGACTGACATTTATTGAGAGCTTGTTCAGTGTCATGCTCTTTCTGCAAGCTTTTCACAAATTAGCTTACTTCACACTAATAAGCTGTCCTCTGTGGCAGGTGGAGAGCTTGCTGATTTAAGAGAGAAGGAAACTGAGGCAGAGACAGCTAACCAAGTATTATATAGGATTTGAGCCCAGGTTGCCTGACTCCAGAAGCCTTGTCTTATGCAGTGAGCGCAGGAGTCTGAATACACTGTACTTAGTGGAAGTACTGCATTGTTGCAGTACACACAACCACATGTCTGGGACTGGGTGGAGAACATTGGGTACAATTGGTATTAGAGAGCACAGACCCTATGGAGCCCCAAGTCCTTACTTAGAGAAGGTGAACATGAGACCCAGAGAGGGGTAGGGACATGCCCAGAGTCTTGGTGGGGTCAATTGTAAATCCTGGTCTTCCATCTCTTCCTACCCCGTTGCATAAGACAAGACCCTTCCCAGATATTTCTGCTCAAATGTACTCCTCCTGGTGGTCAAGGCACACCTCAGCCCTTTCTGTAGCAAGGCGGGCTTTAGCTGTGTACCTTTGCTTGTTGAACACAAGTACAAATCCCCTAACATTCCTGCAAAAGCTCAGTTCCCATTGCAGTGTGAGAGCAAAGGCTTAAATGTCCAGACTCTGGGTCTTGTGTTTCTGACACTTCAAAGCAGCGTGACCTTGAGTAGGATGCTCAACTCATTTGTAAAGTGAGGCTGTTACAGCTTCTGCCTCAGTGGGCTCTGTTGGAGGTAAAACAAGGCAATGCGCAGGAAGCACTGAGCACAAGGCTGGGCATGTGGAAGATATACCATAAGTGGCTACTGGGGTGCTTATCCTCTCCAAGTTCAGCAAATGTGATGGCAGCCTTTTGTCTTGTGCTATGACACTGTGTGTCCCTGTGTGGTCTTTAAGGTGGGTATTAATTTCTTGGATGTGTCATTGTTGGCACTGTTACACACTGCAACTGTAGTTGCCATGCCTCTGAATGTACCCTAGATGAGGGTTGGAAAAGGCTTCCTGATTTTTCACCAAGTACTCAGAATGTGCTAGATGCTGAACTCATTGCTTTGTACACCCTATCATGCTTTAAATGTTCACAACTGCCTCATGGAGTAGACACTTTGTTTTTGGGTCTTGAGGAGCAGGAAGGAGGCCTGTTCTGGGTGGGGCCTTCAGGATGCCAGCCTCTGCTATGCCCAGGCCCTCTACTCCCTTCCCGAGTCCTGTCCCTGGTATAGCTAGCAGTGACATAGCCACTCCTTCTTCACTCCTTCCTTTTATAGCTGAGATGTGCTGCCAGCACCTGGCACTGAGCTAAGGGCCCAGACTTTGAAATGGGATCCCTGAGTTCTTGTGTCCAGGGTGGCTCCCCAGCGCTTAGTGGTGGTAGACAGGGCCTGACATGTCCTGGCCCCATACAGCCCATGTAGGCTTCACCCTGGGCCAGTGCTGACTTGGGGTGGTGGGAAGCTGGCAGCTGAGGAAGATTCACTTGGAAGGTGGCACTCATCCCTGAGCCCCAACCAACCAGGCTAGCCTGGGGGGGGAGGAGGCGGGGTTGGTTAGGTGTACCTTACATTTGGTCCAGTGTGGCTCCTTATCAGTTTACAAGACCAGGCCTGGAAGAGCCTTTGTGGGATTAAGAAGAGAACCTGCCAATGGAGAAGGTTAGTAACAGGCACCTTCTGACAGGCACAGCTTTGCACAAGGCACAAGCCTAGACCCAGCCCCCTACTCACTGTTTGGCTCTGTGCCCTGTCATGGTGCTTCCCAGAGCAGCCCCTTGACACTTTGCTTGCAATGCTACCTTACCTTTATGGACTCTTTTTGTATTTTTTATTTTAATTTTTTTATTATTTATCTATATGATTTGTATATAGCCATGATGGTATCTTCTTCCTGTCCTCCCCCGTCAGGGATTGTGGGTCTTGCATTGTGGCGATAGCCAGCAGTTATGGGGGTGAGGCAATGTCTCTGTGCATGATGACCCAGCTTATGGCTCTAACAATCTTTCCGCCCCCTCTTCCGCGAATTTCCCTAAACCATGTTGGGTTCATTTTAGTTCTATTTCAGTGACAAGGTCATGGGAGTCTCTGTGTCTCTGGATTTCTGGTTTGGTAGGAGTTGAGTGTTCTCTGTGTCTGTCTCCTTCACCCCTGTTCTGATACCGGTTTACTGAGAAAGCAGCACTCTTGCTCATTTCCCCAATTATTTTGTGGCTTCAGCTGGTGCCCTGGTGAGGTGAGATGGGCTGATTCTCTCCTTAGGTTCTACGTATGGACTCATTTTTACCCACTGTGTGTGTGTGTTCTCTCTCTCCCACTCTCTTTCAGCAAGGTCTCATTCTGGCCCAGGCTGACCTGGAATTCAGTATGTAGCTCAGGCTGGTCTTGTACTCATAATGATCCTCCTACCTCAGTCTCCTGAGTGCTGGGATTAAAGGCATGAGACACCACATTGGTGCCACTCATTCTCTATGTCTTAGTAGTATTTTTTAAATTATTATTATTATTGGTTATTCGAGCCCAGGCTGACCTAGATTTTACTAAGTAGTCTCAGGGTGGCCTTGAACTCACAGCGATCCTCCCACTTCTGCCTCCTTAGTGCTAGGATTAAAGGCATGTGCCACCATGCCTGGTTTTAAAATTATTATTATTATTATTTGTGTGTGTATGTCTGGAACATGTCACTTCTGCCTCAGACCCTTGCATGGAATCTTCTATCACATCAAGTCTTCAAGGATCTGCAGGTCTGGCCCTGGCTGGCCTTTCTCTTGATCCTTCTGTGGCCCCTTGCTGTTTTCTGACCAAGCAGAACTCTCTCCTGCCTCAGAGTCTTTGCACTTGACACATTTAAAGTTTTTCTTTTTCTTTTTTTCTTTTTATTTATTAGATGGATGGGGGAGAGAATGAGTGCTCCAGGGCCTCTAGCCACTGCAAACGAACTCCAGACACATGTGCCACCATGTGCATCTGGCTTATGTGGGACCTGGAGACTTGAACCGGGGTCCTTAGGCTTCACAGGCAGAACTTGCCATTTTTAGATTTGACCTCTGTGTCTCTCCTAGTTGGTTACTCATTCTTTTTTTTTTTTTTTGAGATTGGGTTTCACTTTAGCTCAGGCTGACCTGGAATTCACTATGTAGTCTCAGGATGGTCTCCCAAGTGCTGTGATTAAAGGCATGTGCCACCATGCCTGACTCAGTACTATTTTTTTTTTCGAGGTAGGGTCTCACTCTGGTCCAGGCTGACCTGGAATTAGCTATGTACTCTCAGGGTGGCCTCGAACTCATGGCAGTCCTCCTACCTCTGCCTCCCGAGTGCTGGGATTAAAGGTGTGCACCACCACTCCCGGCTATTTTTAAAAATAATTTTATTTATTTGCAAACATAGAGAGATAGAAGAGAAACAGAGAGAATGGGTGTGACAGGGCCTCCGGCTGCTATAAACTCCAGGTGCATGTGCCACTTTGTGCATCTGGCTTTACATGGGTACTGGGGAATTGAACTCTGGGTCGTTAGGCTTTGTAGGCGAGTGCCTTAATGGCTGAGCCATCTCTCCTGCCCAGATTACTCATTCTTTAAATAGCTCCACACACTCCTTCCCTAGGAGCCAGCCATATCTATCTGTAGCTGTGACCTTCTCTGTATAGTTGTACCATGATGTTTTATTCTTATTTCTATGGTTTTGATGAATATATATCCCCCATGCTGAAGTTAAGGTTCATGAAGACAAGGGCCAGATTTGTTTTTTCTCACTGTATTTCACTGAATACTTAATATAATAGTGCCTAGTATAGTGAATAGTTATGGAATGAACAAATGAAACCTGTAACCAGCAGCTGTTGTATGTTTGGTATCAGCAGCTGTCTGTTTTCTCTTTCAGTCTTAAAATCCAGTTGCTGGATATCAGAGATCCAGAAATGGAAATATAGCCCCTGTCCTCAAATAGTTGTGGGCTGATGAGAGAAGGACAGTGAACACAGGATAGCAGCTGAGGCTTTGCCATGATCCCAGGAAGGCCATTGCAGATAAGAGTTTATATGTGTTAGGTTTTGAAGGATGAGCAAGAGTTTGCCAGCACAGGAAGAGAGAATGGAATTGGCATAAGAACAGGATGAGTGTGTGTCAAGTATCTGAGTGTGTGAGGGCATGAGGAGCTGTGAGGCTGGGGTGGGGAGATGGGATGCTGCTTTTCAGCAGGAGGGTGGTCTTGCGTGCCAGGGATGGGTGAGGTAAGATGTCTCTGCTTTGATTTTCATTGGTGTACATGTAAGTCTCCTGACCACTGAGCTCCAGGGCCTGACTTCCTGTCTTTGAAACATGGCTCACTGTGCCGCCAAAGACAGCATCCCTGTGAGTATCAGTTTCTGCCTATGTGCAATTGGGTAACAAAGCCACTGAAAAGACTGACAGAGTAAGTGCTCAAGCCACAGGCTTTGTGCTAATATCTTTTCCAATATTTAACCCTCCACCCAGAGCGAGACAAGTTCTAAGGTCAAGGAGGTGACATGATTACCCCAAGGCCAGACAGGCTGGTAGAGAGTCCATGTTGTCAACTGTTAGACTATGTTATGTGTTGCCTTAGTCCTTTCTGGGCCTCAGTCTCCTTATCTGTGAAATGGGTGTGACAGTTGCCACACCATGAGTCACTGGGCGTGTTAACAGCATTCCTGCAAGCAAAGTGCAGAAACCCATTACCTGGCGTTGGTGAGTTTGCTGGCAGGTGACAGGAGTGGAGTATAGGAGGGTTGGGCACAGGGATTGTGAATATTATTGTTATTTCCCTTATTTGTCCACATCTGAGATTCTGGAGCTGATGGATATTTTCCTTTCCATCCCACCCCTGCTCCAGGCCAATGAGAACAGCCTGCTGAGCGCACAGCTCAAGGGCTTCCCACTCTTCCTACACTCAAACCTGGGCCTGAAGGACTGCAGCATCAACCCCAAGTCCCCACTGCTCTATGTGACTCGGCCCAGTGAGGTGGAGAAGGGCGTGTTGCCGGGTGAGGACTGGACTGTGTTCCAGTCCAACCACTCTACCTATGAGCCGGTGCTGCTAGCCAAGACACGCTCATCTGAGTCTATCCCTCACCTGGGCGCGGATGCTGGCTTGCATGCTGCACTGCACGCCACGGTGGTCCAGGACCTGGGCCTCCATGATGGCATCCAACGTGTGCTGTTTGGCAACAACCTCAACTTCTGGCTGCACAAGCTGGTCTTCGTAGATGCCGTGGCCTTCCTCACCGGTAAGCGCCTCTCTCTGCCTTTGGACCGCTACATCCTGGTGGACATCGACGACATCTTCGTGGGCAAGGAGGGCACACGCATGAAGGTGGAGGATGTGAAGGTGAGGTGTGGGTGTAGCAGACCTCAGATCTTTGATCCCTTCACAACTTGCCCTGTCTGAACTGCCCATGCTTCTAGTTACTTACAGCATAGTTCCACTGGTCCCCACCTCAATCTAAGGAAACAGACCCAGGAATAGAAACATAAAAGGGTCTATCTCTGCAAGATTGTTTATTTGCTTTTTTATCCAGATGTAATTTTTTAACTCCTAAAAATGTGCCATTATCAGAGCTTACACAAAATTCTTAAGAATGAGAGCTTGAGTCACACATATCTGCTGGTTTTTTTTTTTTTTTTTTTTTTCAAGGAAGGGTCTCACTCTAGCCCAGGCTGATCTGGAATTCACTATGTAGTCTCAGAGTGGCCTCAAATTCACAGTGATCCTCCTACCTCTGCCTCCCGAGTGCTGAGATTAAAGGCGTGCACCTCCACACCTGGCTTCACTGTGTTTTAACTGAGGTGTACAGGTAGTTAGATCATGTGTTGATTCAAAAACTGTTTACCAAACAAAACTGTTTGGGAAAGCACTTTGTAAAACGCAAGATTGTACACATGTAAACTATCACTAAGAAAGAGGAGTCTGCAGATGGAGACAATTAAAGCAGTTTTGAAAATGCAGTTTTCCTTTATTAGGAGAAGGCATGCTAGTGCAAGTGGGCATCAGCATGGGTTGCCACAGTGAAGGGCAACCATTACAATAAAGGAGACCAAAACAAAACAAAGGATTAAATTCTCCAGAGACACTGCTGCCTGCTGTCCGGGTGTCCTCTCTTACAGGAGATTAGCAAGGGTTAGCAACTTGTTAGCACCAGACTCAGGCCCCTTTGAAGCTGTGGGAGGCTTTAGACAGAGGTTGGCAGGCAAACTCTGAGCATTGCAGACTTGTTGCTGCTATCTTCCTGGTACCTGAAACCTCAGGCAAGGCTGGTCTGGAAGGAAGGTACCACTGGGCTTTGTGTTCCTGTCCTGCTCTAGGCCTCTTCACAACCTCAAAGAGAAGAGCAGACTAGGTGGTACTGGCAAGTAGAGACCTCACTTGAATCAAGTCTCAATGTGACTGTGATTGACTAGGTGACTTGGGCAAAGAGAGGAGTTGGGGGAAGGCTTTAGGTTGTTTCCTCCACTTGGGGTTACACAGAGGTGGGGGGCGGGGCGTGTCCACAGTTTACATAGTGCCAACAGACGTGGTCATTCAAGCTTTGGTGAGAGCCAGGCTCCAAGCTCAGCTATCTGTGTGCATTGCTTTATTGGGTTCTCATAGCAGATAGTGTAGAGGGTATTGCTAGGAGTTTCATTTCACAAAGGAGGGCACTATAGCTCAGAGAGGTGAAGTGACTTGCCCAAGGCCACACCACTGGAGCATGCATGTCTACCAGATGGTGGTCAGATGCACTGGGCTTTTGCAGTTTCTCACACCTTTGGGAACCATGTAGTCCTAACCTGGAAGATAGTCACACATGTTTCATAGGGTCTACACCCTTTTGCGGCCTTGCAGTGCACTAGGAGTGTCACACAGGAACATGGCTATGAAGGGCATGTGGTATATCCTGTCACACTAGCCTTGCATTCGCATTCTACCCATGAAGGAGAAATCCTTCACCTGAAAGCCTTGAGACTCATGGTGGCAGTGACTGCAGCTATTGCAGTGACCTCCATTTTTTTATCACCATGTCAGGAAGTTTTTTTTTTTTGCTCAGGCTGCCCTTGAACTAGCTCAGGCTGGCTTCAAACTCATGGTGATCCTCCTACCTCAGCCTCTCGAGTGCTGGGGTTAAAGGAATAAGCTACTATATCTGGCCACATCAGACAGTTTTTTTAAAATTTATTTTTTATTTATTTGCAATCAGGGATAAATGAGAGAGTGAGAAAGAGAGAGAGAGAGAGTGGAAGCACCAAGGCCTCCAGTCATTGCACACGAACTCCAGATACATGTGCCACCATGTGCATCTGGCTTAAGTGGGTACTGGGGAATTGAACCTGGGTCCCTAGGCTTTGGAGGCAAGCACCTTAACCTCTAAGCCACCTCTCCAGCCCATCAGGCAGTTTTATAGGCCATATCTCACTTAATTCTCCAAAAAGAGCCTTGTGAGGGAGAGATCTTTTGGTTCCCTTTTGTAGTTGATGCCTAGAGAAGTTTTGGAGTTTTTTAGGCATGTGCAGCAGAACTCAGGTTTTGGGCCTGAAAGAGCCTGGTAGAGGCAGTGGCACAGAGCTGGCTTCTCAAGTATTTGTACCATAACATAGGGCCTTTGCTAAGACAGCTGGCTTCTGTGTGGTCAGATGCTCTACTGAGACCTGCATGACATTCCTTTTTTTTTTTTTTCTTTTTCTTTTTGGTTTTTTGAGGTAGGGTTTCACCCTGGTCCAGGCTGACCTGGAATTAACTATGTAGTCTCAGGGTGGCCTCGAACTCACGGCAGTACTTGTACTTCTGCCTCCCAGTGCTGGGATTAAAGGTGTGCACCACCACACCCGGCTGCATTCTTTATAATTTAAAAAAAAAAATTAAAAAATATTTTATTTATTTATTTATTTGAGAGAGAGAGAGAGAGAGAGAGAGAGAGAGAGAGAATGGGCATGCCAGGGCCTCTAGCCACTGCAAACGATCTCCCAGATGCGTGTGTCTCTTTGTGCATCTGGTTTACGTGGGTCCTGAAGAGTTGAGCTGGGATCCTTTGGCTTTGCTGGCAAATGCCTTAACTGCTAAGCCATCTCTTCAGCCCCTTTTAAATATTTTTGTAAACTTGTTTTAATATTTTCTTTATAACTTTTGAGCAAGGGTCTTTTTTTTTTTTTTTTTTTTTGGTGGTACTGGAGATGGAACCCAAACCTTGGGTGTCAGGCAAAGGCTCTATTCACAGAACAACACTGTCAGTCTTGTACATTTTCATGTCTTGCTGGGACCTGCCATGTTTCTAGTTGGTTCCACTATAGCCAGCACCCCTCAGGCCATCATAGGGAGAGGTCGTAGTCCTGGCCTCCTCTCACTGCTTTCTGTCTTCTCTCCTATCCTAGGCCCTGTTTGATACACAGAACGAACTGCGCACACACATCCCAAACTTCACCTTCAACCTGGGTTACTCAGGGAAATTCTTTCACACAGGTATGTGGTTTGTCCCGACCTTCCTCACAACTTCTGGGGGTTCTTCCTCACCTGCCACCTTAGAGCCCTTCTCTGAGGGCTCTATATAAGCGTATCACTCCTATGGGGCCAGGAGCCTGTGGCCCACAAGAGAAGTCCCACCCTCAGGCACAGGGTGTTTGGGGACAGTAATAGCAACATAATTTCCATATTGCCTTCTCAGGTTTCTGGCTGTGCTGTATTAGACTGTATCTCCTTCTTCCTCTCTCTCCTTCACCTCTAGCTTTTTCTAAATTATTTATTTATTTATTTTTATTTGTGTGAGAGACAAAGAGACAAATGGAGAGAGAGAGAGAGAATAAGTATGTCAGGGCCTTCAGCCTCTGCAAACAAACTCCAAATGCATGCATCACTTTGTACACACCAGATCCATGCATCAGATGACTTTTGTGGGTCCTGGGGAATTGAACCTGGGTCCTTTGGCTTTTCAGGAAAGTGCCTTAACCACTAAGCCATCTCTCCAGCCTACCTCAACTTTGAAAATAACTTCTCCTTATAAAAGAAACTGGCTGAATTTTAAGAATGCTACAGAAGTACATAGTATAGACATGAATGTTCCCTGTAATTGTCCACACCCCAACATGACCAGCATAATAAGTCTCATTTGCAGTAGCAAGGCTAAGGTTGAAGGCTATAGTTGTGGAACTCCTTCCTTTTGGGGGCTCTCCCAAGTTCCTCACATGCTGCCCCTCTGGAGAGGAGGAGTGGGAACCAGTCCTGAACCTGTTGTCTGCAGAGCCCATCCCTCACACTGCCCTCTGTCAAGGAAGAAAGCCTCTGGGACTCTAGGCAGGACTGCCTTGGTCAGTGGAAGGCAGAGATGGAGAATGAGCAAGATGGCCTAAAGCCACCTTGGGAATTTTATTGGTGGTTTCGTCAATACTTAAAAAATAGTCTTAGCTCTTAGCAGCTTAGAGGTAGTTGCAATGGTAAGTATGATGCTGAGGGTTAAGCATTCTGTATCCACCCAGAGCTTCTATAAGTCAGTGGGTTAGAAGAGCAAATGACCTACTTTGGATTATTGGAACAGGATGAGACCAGGTGTGTGAAAGGTGGAGGAAATGAGATTGTTGTGTCAAATGCCAGGGCCCACAGAGGCAAAGGCAGTCCAGTCTGGAATCTTGGTTCTACACTGGGGCTCAGTCTGCTGCACCAGTTTGGAGGACTCTTCCACACAGTTCCTGGGTGGGCCATGGCCGTGGCTGAGCATGCCATCTGTGGGCTGGGGCCTGGGGAGCCAGCTGAACTGAGCTCTTTATGTGGGGCTGCAGGTACCGATGCCGAAGATGCTGGAGATGATCTGCTGCTTTCCTATGTGAAGGAGTTCTGGTGGTTCCCCCACATGTGGAGCCACATGCAGCCCCACCTTTTCCATAACCAGTCTGTGCTGGCTGAGCAGATGGCCCTGAACAAGAAGTTCGCTGTCGTGAGTAAGATTCCCTGCAGGGCAGAGCTGGGGGGAATAGAGGTTGGGCTGGGGTCATAGACCACTGGCCTCTCACTG
Source organism: Orientallactaga sibirica (assembly GCA_036365145.1). Lineage (NCBI taxonomy): Eukaryota > Metazoa > Chordata > Mammalia > Rodentia > Dipodidae > Orientallactaga > Orientallactaga sibirica. Next base: position 119,273 of record JAEOAD010000005.1, read on the forward strand.
CTGTTAAGGTTCAGTCTGACATATTTTTATGGTATCCCTGTGCTGGCGCCTGAGGTAAGCTGTTTTGGTAGTCACTGTCTCCTGACAGAAGCCTCATGGCTACCTTACTTTATGTCAAGAAGCTGAGGCTCACTGGCATGATGGTACATGCCCAATCCCAGCACCTAGGAAACAGAGGTAGAAGGATCAGGAGTTCAAGGCCAGACTTGTTGCATAGCAACTTTGAGTCCAGCCTGGGCTGAGACCCTGTCTCTAAAGGAAAATACAAAAATAACCCTCCTTCAAAGAACCAAAATGAAAAAGAAAGTGAGGCTCAAGGAGGTCACTCCAGAATTCAAGCTCTCATCTCCAGATAGGGAGGTGACTCTAGGGAGCTGACAGAGGTACTCAAGGAGGAAGATGGGTGCTAGGGAGACTATCCTGGGCTTAGTAGCCAAGCAGAGGCAGATGACAGCAGGAAAAACCCTAGACCTGTCCCCTCACTTTGAAGAGCTTGAATCCTCTGAGTTTTTTTTTTAAAGATTTTATTTTTATTTATTTATTAAAGAGAGAGGGAAAGAGAGAGAAAGAGTGAGAGTGAGAATGGGTGCACCAGGGCCTCCAGCCCCTGCAGATGAACTCCAGATGCATGCATCTGGCTTACGTGGGACCTGGAGAATTGAACCAGGGTCCTTAGGCTTTGCAGGCATGTGCTTAACTGCTAAGCCATCTCTCCAGCCTGGATCTCTCCTTTTTTATCCTAAGCCTGTTCCCCTTCTGTATCATATGGGCTTGGATCAACTGCCCTGTCATTTTAACTTCTCGTTTTTCTTTTATGTTCTACAAAGGGGAAAGCAGGCCTGAAGGTAAGGTCTTTGTGCTCATCCTACCCCATTTGTTCTCTTCCCAGGAGCATGGCATTCCCACAGACATGGGCTATGCAGTGGCGCCCCATCACTCGGGTGTGTATCCTGTGCATGTGCAGCTGTATGAGGCCTGGAAGCAGGTGTGGAGCATCCGGGTGACCAGCACTGAGGAGTATCCCCACTTGAAGCCTGCCCGCTACCGCCGTGGCTTCATCCACAATGGCATCATGGCAAGTGGCCCTGTGGCTGGAGACAGAGAGTCTCTGTGTCCTGGTGTTGCAGGTTTTGAGAGTGTCGGAGCCTTTCTCAACCGATGGTTTTGGCCTATAGGGTTACAGCGCTGGACACTCAACAGTCACTAGAACTCCCCAAGCCAGAGGCTTTTTAGTCCGTTGTTGTACAATGTCGTGCAATGAATTGATAGGTGTAGACAAAGTAGAAGGGCAAGTTAAGCCAAGTTTTATTCTTAGAAAGTAAAGTAGGAAGCTTCCAAGGGGGTAACCCGCTTGGTGACTGGGATGTAAATCAGGCATTAGGTTGGAGGTTTTACCCTGGAAGATGGAAATTCAGATCAAGTCAGAGTGGATGGGATTGGCTACTTTGAATGTATGTGGAGGCTGTTGATAAAAAAGGAACATGGGCACAAGGGTTGGTGATCAGCCAACATCTTGGTGAGTCAGGGCTTTTTCTTTTTTCTTTTCTTTTCTTTTCCTTTTTTTTTTTTTTTTTGAGGTAGCATCTTATTCCAACCCAGGCTGACCTGGAATTCACTCTGTAGTCTCAGGCCTTAAACTCACAGCAATCCTCCTACCTCTGCCTCCCAAGTACTGGCATTAAAGGCATGCACTACCACTCCCAGCTAGGGCTTTTCTTTGGACTTATCATTTGTGATGTTCTTTTGGGGCCTGTAGCCCTTACTGACTACCTTCAAACTGGGGACTAACTTACTCCTAATTCCTATCACTAGGAGGCATGGCTATGATTAGCTGGTTTAGGGTCATTTCTGCTGTGGCTTTGTACCTGAGGCTACCATTGATCAGAATGAGCATTCTTTTTTTTTTTTTTTTTTTTTTTGAGGTAGGATCTTGACTATAACTCAGGCTGACCTGGAATTCATCTCAGGGTTGCCTTGAATTCATGGCAATCCTACCTTTGCCTCCCAAGTTATGGGATTAAAGGTGTGCACCACCATGTCTGGCCAGAGTGATATTTTTTTTTTTTTTTTTTTTTGGAGAGAGAGAGAGGGGGAGAGGAAGATGGGCGCGCCAGCAGTCTCTCAGCTGCTGCGAACGAAATCCAGATGTGTGTGTGCCCCCTTGTGGTCAAGTGCAGCATTGCTCCCTTGTGTCACTGCATCTGGCTAAACGTGGGACCTGGAGATTGGAACCAGCGTTCTTAGACTTAGGAGGCAGGCGCCTTAACCGCTAAGCCATCTCTCCAGCCCCAGAGTGAGTATTCTTTAAAAGGGGTCTGATGAGGATATGAGGCAGGCCTCTGTCACACTCATTTGATTGTTTCAAAACTCCTCTTGAGCTTTGCTATGCGACTGTCCCTCCTTGAGGGATGTGGGACACAGAAGTACACAAAATCCTGACAAGTCTCTGGTCTTGTGGACCTGATGGTCTGTGGCAGGGGATGGACATTAAGTTCATAAGTGTGCAAAGTCTATAATGGGAAGAGCATCCAAAGTTGAGAAAGCAGTAAGTGCAAAGGCTCAGAGTAAGACTTGTGCTGACTGTGTTTGGGGATCACGTAGGGGCAGATGGTAGGGGATGTCACAGAGGTCATAGGCCAGGTAGGGTTTGACCACTGACTGTGCCATGGCTCCTTTTTCTGTCCCTTCCAGGTTCTTCCACGGCAGACCTGTGGCCTCTTCACACACACCATCTTCTACAATGAGTATCCTGGTGGCTCTAGTGAGCTGGACAAGATCATCAATGGGGGCGAGCTCTTCCTTACTGTGCTTCTCAATCCTGTGAGTGCTTCTCCTGAGCTGCTGTGGGCTGGGCACTAATGGCCTGCCTCTAGCTGAGGAGGCTTCTTGTGGAAGAGTAGGGAGGCAAGTGTAAAGGCCTGGGAACTGGGCAGTCCACTGTTCAGTTCTGGTATTGTACTTCCTTGCTGTGTGACTTGGACTAAAGCAGTGCAGCTTTCTTTTTTCTCTTTTGTAATTTAAAAATATTTATTTATTGGAGAGATAGAGAGATAGAGAGGCAGGCAGAGAGAGAATGGGTATGCTGGGGCCTCTAGCCACTGCAGATGAACTCCAGATGCATGCACCACTTTGTGCATCTGGCTTACGTGGGTCCTGGAGAATTGAATCTGTTTCCTTAGGCTTTGAAGGCAGGTGCCTTACCCGCTAAGCCATCTCTCCAGCTCATGTAACTGTACACTTTAAAAAACTTATTTATTTATTATTTATTTATTTAAAGGGGAGGGTTGCAGAGAGTGAGTGAATATGGTCACACCAGGGCCTCTTGCTGCTACTTAGTACTGCATACAAACTCCAGACGCATGTGCCACTATGTATCTGATTTTACATGGGTACTGGGGAATCAAACTCAGGCTATTAGGCTTTGCAAGCGAGTGTCTTTAATCACCGAGCCATCTCCAGCCCTGAAATTGTACAGAAGTACTAGCATTTTTTGTGCTTGTTTTCTTTCTAGTCATGCATACATGCACGTATGCATGCACAATTCATTTGAGCTGTTTAGACCTCTCTTTCCTACCTGTAAGTTGGAAGTAATTGTTATTAACAAATATTAACTTTGGCAATACTGAATAAGCATCTCTCCTCATCTTTTTTTTTTTTGGGGGGGTTTTTTTTTCATTTTTGTTTTTTCAAGGTAGGGTCTCACTCTAGTCCAGGCTGACCTGGAATTCACTATGTAATCTCAGGGTGGCCTCGAACTCATGGTGATCCTCCTACCTTTGCCTCCTGAATGCTGGGATTAAAGGCGTGTGCCACCATGCCCGGCTATCTTTGTTTTTTAAAAATATTTTATTTATTTATTTATTTGTTTGAGACAGAGAGAGGGAGAGAGAGAGAGTGAAAGAGTGAGAATGGGTACACCAGGGCCTCTAGCCACTGCAAACAAACTCCAGACATATGCGCCACCATGTGCATCTGGCTAACGTGGGACCTGGAGAATCGAACTGGGGTCCTTAGGCTTCACAGTCATGTGCCTTAACTGCTAAGCCATCTCTCCAGCCCTCTCCTCATCTTCTGTGCACACCTCCTGCTCCAGATTTATTAAACAAAACACAAAGAACTCCTGTCTCAGGCCAGCCTCCCTACCTTAAGCCTATAATATTAGCAGCCAGTCAGACCCCAGTTTTTCCTGGCTGTGCCCAGCCCAAGGTCACACAGAGAGTGACCTTACAGTATAACTTACACTGGTCACCAGTGGCTAGAAGGATCAGAGGTGGGAGTGAGAGTGGCTCAGAGGCTGACCAGTAAGTACTGCTTCCCTTCACTTTCTCTGGAGCAGATCAGCATCTTCATGACACACTTATCCAACTATGGGAATGACCGCCTGGGACTGTACACCTTCAAGCACCTGGTGCGCTTCCTGCACTCCTGGACCAACCTGAGGCTGCAGACACTGCCTCCTGTGCATCTGGCCCAGAAGTACTTCCAGATCTTTTCAGAGGAGAAGGACCCACTCTGGCAGGTGGGCAGGATGGCTTGGCACCTTGCTACAGGGACAGTGTACCCTCTTCTCTCAGGCATGTGCCTCAGGTGTGGGCTTGAGGCTTTGCCCTTACACCTCATACTCTCGAGTATGTTTGCTCACCAGTGTTGGTACACTCCTGGGCACACATATGTGCAATGTACATATACATGATTCCCCCTGCAGACTTGTGTGCATGCCCCCTCAAAGTTGTGGGTGAGCCTCACATAGATAAAGTGTCGAGAGTGGCTACTCTGCCGAGTGGACACTTGCGTAGTCTCTTCTGCCCTTTAATTGCAGTGGGTTCTGAGCCACTGAAAAGGGGCTAAAGGACAAGTTTGGGGCAGTCCTGAGGAAAGTAAGTCTGTACTTGAGGGCCACTAAAAATTGAAAGCAGAAGGTAGAGCCAGAGTAGGAATTTACACAATCACTCCTGGGCTAAATCTGGCCCTTGGCCTGTTCTCTAAACAGTTCTGTTGGCATCTAGTCATGCTCCTTCTTAGTCTATCTGCCCACTTGGATGGCACCCCAGCAGAGTCAAGTAAGCTACTGCACAGACCAGAGAATACCTCAAGCCTACAGTATTTACTAAACATTTCCCAAAAGGCCTGTCATGCTTCATAGAGAAAGTTTGCTGAAACCTAGTTCAAATAGTGCTTGTCCAGTCAATGTCAACAAGTCTTCATGAGTTCTTGTTAGCACCAAGCACATAGCTGAACATTTGCCAGGTTCTGTGAGGGGATATGATACTACCTCATATTGGTCCCTGCCTGTAGTTACATGGTATCTGGAGGTGGGGATGTGACAAGGGCATAGATAGCTTATCAGGTCTGTCAGACAGGGCTTAAAAAACCACACACCTACATGCAGCAAGAGTCCATTCATGGGTTTCTGGACCTCTCTCACATCCCTTCCTTTGTTGTTTTAGGACCCCTGTGAGGACAAACGCCACAAAGACATCTGGTCCAAGGAGAAAACATGTGACCGTTTCCCAAAGCTCCTCATCATTGGCCCCCAGAAAACAGGCAGGTCTCTTGATCTTTGACCTTGTCTCCCTACTACCTGCTGTCTCAGCCACAGAATTCTGGGGATTGCCTTGCTCTGGTCCCATTCCCAAATATTTTGTCTTTTTCCCCAGAGGTGGGGGCAAAGTTGGGGCAAGCATAGATTGCTTATCAGTGTGGGGGGTAGAAAGTAGAGGAAAAAATATGATGTTCTCTTTGTGTTGAACTCCAGCCTCAGGGAGTTCTCCGTGTTTTGGCAGTTTCTGAGCCCAGGTAGGAAGTGCAGATCAGCTGCTCTGCAAATCTGAGCAGTGCTTGGCAAAACTGGGTCTGTGCAAAGAATCAGTTAATGATGTTTGCCAGAGGTACAGGAGAGGGAAGCACTAACACTATTGCTAAGCATTTGCCATTGGCATGATTGTATAAGGTACAGATGGGAACTCCATTTTACAGATAGGAACTCAAGGCTCAGTGAAGTTAAGTGACTTTTGTAACACATAGTAGGAAATGACAGTTCCATGTCTTAGGCCTGCTCTCTGTGACTCCAAATCCTACAGCCTCCTTCCAGGTTACAGAGAGAATACCCCGGGAATGAAGGGTCTTGTGGGGAAGAGAGAGGAGGAAGAACACCCAGGGAATGAATGAAGGGTCTCCTAAGGAAGAGAGAGGAGGAAGCTGGAGTGAGGAGAGGCACTCACAGAAGAGGATGGATTTCTTGGCTCATGGAGAGTTTCACATTAGCTGGACATAGTGACACATGTCTATAATCCCAGTACTTGAAACATTGAGGTAGCAGGATTGTGAGTTGGAGGTTAGCCTGGGCTACATAGCATGACTTTGCCAGATAACAACAGCAACAAACAAATAAGCAAATAAGAACAAAAAAGAGAAAAGAATTTCACATTAACAGGCCTGAGCTTCGTTTTCCCTGGGTTGTTCCCAACTGTCCATGTGGACAGAAGACCAGAGCTGGAAGACACCAGCAGGAAGGCTCTAGTTCTGAGATTCTGATGAAATAGTCAGCTGGGACTAGAGTGCTAGTGATGAGAGATTCTGAGGTCAAGTCCTTGTTTAATGATGAAGAATGCCATAATGGATTAGTGAAGTCTGCAAGGGGTACAAGAGTCAGGGTGTCTGTATGTATGCCCTGTGTTTGCCACCCTGGATTTAATGCAGCCTTCTATTGTACTGATAAGGAAACAGACCCAGAGAAGGGAAGGGATTTTCCTAGGACCTCCCAGCAAGTACTGGGGAGCTAGGCCCAAAATGCAGACTCCGTCCTGTTGGAGGCTGGGCCAAGATTTCAGCTGCCTCCCCTCCTATAGGCACCACGGCCCTCTACCTGTTCCTGGGCATGCACCCAGACCTCAGCAGCAACTACCCCAGCTCTGAGACCTTTGAGGAGATCCAGTTTTTTAATGGCCACAACTATCACAAAGGCATCGACTGGTGAGTGAGTGCCCTTTCTATCTCCAGCAGGCTAGGAAGGCCATCATGGAGCCAGCTGGGGAGGCCTGTGTGTTCACAGCAGGAAGCAGCTGGTGTTTGCTCACACGCAGCTGAAGTTCCTGTAAACAGAGACAAGGCACAATGACCCTTGAGTCCTGGAGTGAGAGTGTTGTTGCAAACAGGACAGTAGATGAAGATGTCCTTTGCCCTTTGCAGTATAGCTCATGGTCAGAGAGTGCTGAAGGGGTGTCTAGTCCCTCCCTATATGCACAGCAACATCCCAGTCCTCAAAGAGGGAAGGGCTTGCCCAAGTGCCAAGGCCTGCTGGTGACAACAGGGTGAAAATCCCAAGTATCTGATAGAGCTGGCCCTTCCCATGCATGTGGCCCAGCTGCAAGGAAGAGGAGTTCTTGTGGGCCCTCCAGGGCCTCCCTGGAGGGCAGTAGAATCACACTTTCCACCAGAACCTTCCCTGGAGACATTGTGTATACAGGGAAGGGCAACATGGGATAGCTTTTCTCTCTAGTTTTTCAATTTGTATCTTTCTCTGCTCTTTCCTTTATAAGACTTATATGTACATATATTACCATTATTTATTATTTTTATGCAAATAAGTTCCTTGGGTAGAGGTTTATAGGCCTTCTATGTGGGTTTTTTTTTGTTTTTTGTTTTAATATTTCTCTTTTTTATCTACTTGTTTATCATCTGCCTATTTATCTGTCCTATGTTTCTAAATTTCTCTTACATGCCAGTGTCTTACCTAGAGTCCCTTGTGGCCAGATGTATTATTATAAGTCAGCATGTTTGGGGATTTAGCAAGGTTAATGTAGGTGAGCTATCCACCCAACTCCCTTACCCCAGGGCACTCAGCAGCTTGCTAGCATGTAGTATGTGAACACTTACACCAAGAAGGTTAAGGAGCCGGGCGTGGTGGCGCACGCCTTTAATCCCAGCACTTGGGAGGCAGAGGTAGGAGGATCGCCATGAGTTCAAGGCCACCCTGAGAGAACAGAGTGAATTCCAGGTCAGCCTGGGCTAGAGCAAGACCCTACCTTGCAAAACAAAAAAAAAAAAAAAAAAAGAAGGTTAAGGATTAGGTTTGCTGATGGATGGCTCCAAGCCTAGGAAACAGAGCCTCTTTCTGAGTTTTCTTAGGTCATAATTACAAATGAAGACAACTGGTAAAAAACAAGAGAGGAGGGACTGAAGAGATGGCTCAGTTGATAAAGTGCTAGCTGTGCATACAGCCATGTAAAAGCCAGGTACATCTATAATCCTGGTGGTGAGGAGGCAGAGAGAGGAGGATCCCTAGAGCTTACTGGCTAGGTAGTCTAGCTGAATGGGTGAGCTCCAGGTTCAGTGAGAGACCCTGCCTCAGAAAATAAGGTGGAGGGCTGGGGAGATGGCATAGCAGTTAAGGTGCTTGCCTTTGAAGCCTAAGGATCCAGATTTGACTCCCTAGAACCCACATAAGCCTGACATACACACACAAGGTGGCACATGTCTGAATTCGATTGTGGTGGCTAGAGGACCTGGCGTGAGAACTCTTTCTCTCTTCTCATAAAAAAAAAAAAAGTTAAAAAATAGGAGGAAAAAACAGTCCTACTATAGGAATGTGAATTCCAGGAAGAGGACTAGGTAGGATTTGTTTACTACTGTATCTCCCATGTTAAAAAAACAGTGCCAAGTACAGAATAGTTGCCAAATGAATAAATATCTATTATCTTCTAAAAAAAATAAAATGTCAAACAACAGGAGAAAATACCTTACATCTACTTCTGGTTTCCATGTGTGTGTGCACGTACACACACACACACACACACACACACACGTTCATATATACATACAACAGATGAACATGCATGCACACAATATACACACACACACATACAGAGAGAGAAAGAGAGAGAGGTGGGGGAGAGATGACTTAGTGACCCCATTCCCAAGATTTTGGCTTTGTAGATAGGTCTTAGGTGAGCACAGGATTCTAACAAGCCCCAGATAATTCTGCTAAAGGGTCCTTGGGACCACTTTGGAGAAATCCCCCTTTCACAGAAGAGAAGGGATTCTATACCTTTAAGATATACTTTGTTTCCCACAAATCTCCAAATTTGTATTCTGATTTTGGGTGTTCCCAGGAGGATGTGGATTTTTAGAGTGGGAGATAGGACATTAGATGGAAAGCTGTGTTCACCCACAGTGGGCTGGAACTGGGTTAGGGGTGGCAGGAGGGTCCCCTTCCCCTGTTTCCAGGTTCACAGAGACAGGTTAGAAAACACCATTCCAGGCTTGGAAGCAGTGAGGGTTTCTGTCCCCTGGGCTGGTCTCCTGTGGTTGGAAACTGCTCTGAGCCTAGCTTGCCCCAGAGGCAGAGTCAGGCTTGGCCTTGGCTGAAAGAGTACCTAGACTTTAGGATGAGTGACAGAATTCTCTCCCCAGGCCCCACAACCCACTCCATACCCTCAAGAATCTTCAAATTCTCCTGACTTCATGGTCACTAAAAAGGAACAACTTTGAAATAGGAGACCATTCCTGGAATAGTAGCCATTCCTTCTAGAAAGAAACAAATTCTGATTGATTGGAGCAGTGTGCCTTGCTTGCTTTCTGAGGAAGTATCTCTCCTTCCCCAGCAACTCTCACCCTGTCACACTGCATTCCTCCTGCCCCTTCTTCATGAGCTTTGACCTTGAGCTCCACCTCTGGGCTTCCTGCAGGTACATGGAGTTCTTTCCTATCCCTTCCAACACCACATCTGACTTCTACTTTGAGAAAAGTGCCAACTACTTTGATTCAGAAGTGGCACCACGACGGGCAGCTGCCCTGTTGCCCAAAGCCAAGATCCTTACCATCCTCATCAACCCAGCAGATCGGGCCTATTCCTGGTACCAGGTGAGTGGGCTAAGGCCAGATTCCTAGGGGCATGTGGGCTCTGTGCAAAGCTCGCCCAACCAGTACTGGTCAAGTACCACTTTGAGCAGCCCTGAAGGTGCCTGGTATGTGGTAATGGGGGAGAATCATCTTGCCTCCACAGCACTTCTGGCCTAGTAGTAGTGAGAAGCAGAATTGATGCCTACTGTCAACCACCAGCTACCTGCCCATCCCCAGCTTCACATGGATCTTGCCTGGGACTCTTGCCAGCCACAAGATCCATAAGCTGGGTAAACCTTGACACAGCCTGGATTTGACAAGCTGCAGTCTAGCTCACGCTAACTGTAGCTTCCTCACCAGTCATGGTGGCTGGCAGTGACGACTCAGAGGGGGATGGGACTTTCCTGGAGGGGACAGGGAATTCAGAAGACCACCTGGTCTATAATATGAGCTTGAGGAAAATGAATCATAGTCCGCATACCAGGTGTGTGGCAAGCAGAACTTCCTTGCTTTTCTGTGATCTGACTTGATTCCTTCTGAGTGTAGTCTACTGGGCTTCCAGGGATGCTTCCTAGCCTGATGTGGAGGCTGAGGGTGGGGTAGCCTTCTGCTCACCAGTCTGTCTCAGAGTATGCTATACCACCACGAACTGTGACTTATAAATGATCCCGGTACCTCGATACTAAGAGACATCTGAGCCTTGGCCCATGGTTGCCTGTGAGATGACCACTACCCTGGCTGGAAAGGTCTTATGGCCTGGAGGTTCCCTGCCACCCTACCCAGTGGCTTCTTCCTAGGACCTTGCTATGTTCTGTGTGGTGCACAGGGCAGATTTTCTCTCAGAAATCTCACCCTACAACCACTCCCTGAGACTGGGGTATGGGGTGCCCTCTTTGCCTCTTGTACTCCAAGGACCTGGCTTGTTCTCAGATACTCCATTTTCCTGTGGGCTTTGTCTTTCAGGGAAATCCAAAATGCGGCAGGCAGCTTCTCTTCTTGCCTGTTGTGCTCCTGGCCTCCAGCAAGGCACTGAGAGCTAGTGGCCTGCTTCCATGTGCGAGCAAGTAGGGCATCAAGAAAATCTCAAGTGTCCAGCCAGTCCCCTGGTTGGTACTCATGACCATACTTGACTTCTGCAACCTCAATGGAATGTCACAGTAGTTTTTTAGAAGGCAGAGGGTGTGTGTGTTGCAGTTACCTTCTTATTGCTAGGACAAACATTAGATCAGAAGCAATTTTTGGGAGGAAAAGGTTTATTTTAGGCTTAGGGGAAGCTTTTTTTTTTTTTTTTTTTTTTTTTTTTTTTTTTTTTGCGAGGTAGGGTCTCACTCTGGTCCAGGCTGACCTGGAATTAACTATGTAGTCTCAGGGTGGCCTCGAACTCTCAGCGATCCTCCTACCTCTGCCTCCCAAGTGCTGGGATTAAAGGCGTGCGCCACCACGCCCGGCTTAGGGGAAGCTTTATCATGACAGAAGAAGCTGACTCACTTCAGCATACATCCACAGCAGAGAGAGAGAAGCCAACACCAGCAAGACAAGGTGACCCTAAACATGCCTAGTAGGGCTGGACTCAAGATCCATCCCCAGTGGCATACCTCTTCTAGCAAAGCTCTGCCTGCTAAAGATGAGTAGGAAGCTTAATCTTTTTTTAATTAAAAATACTTTATTTATTTATTAGAGAGAGAGAGAGAGAGGAGGGCGAGGCAAGGAGAATGGGCATGCCAGGGCCTCTAGCCACTGCACATGAATTCCAGATGCATGCACCACCTTGTGCATATGGCTTTATGTGGGTACTGGGGAATTGAACCTGTGTCCTTTGGCTTTTCTGGTAAGTGCCTTAGCCACTGAGCCATCTCTCCACCTCAAGGAAGCTTACTCTTAATCAAAAATACCTAAGGTGCTGGGTGTGGTGACGCACACCTTTAATCCTAGCACTTGGGAGGCAGAGGTAGGAGGATTGCCGTGAGTTCAAGGCCACCCTGAGACTACACAGTGAATTCCAGGTCAGCCTGGGCTAGAGTGAGGCCCTACCTCGAAAAACAAACAAATAATCAAGCAAACAAACAAACAAACAAAACCCCAAGGCTATAGGAGACATACATTTAAATTCATACCATTACAGTGAGTATGTATGTGTCCTCTGCACAGATGAGAAAGCCAAGATTCAGCAGGTTTCATGTGGTGACATTTTGAATCCAGGTCTTGTTAAACCTAAGACCTTATTCTTTTTCATGTCTATTATCAGATGAGTGAAGAATCCAAGAAGGTGCTGGGAGGAGAGGAAAGGTGATGACCTGTCTTAGGGAGGTCAGGAGGAGTGGGACAGCATCATGTATGGTATTGCCTGGCTCATCCTGTGTGCTCCTCAATGAGCAGGGTCATTTGGAGAGCACATGATGGACAGGTTCCTGACCCCTACCTTTGGACTATGAGAATTCTGAAGATGCTGATGGTCCACAGTATGGTTCTAGGTGGATCAGACCTGTCATTACCCCTTTTGTGGTTTCTCCCAATCTTTTTTTTTAAATTGACAACTTCCATAATTGTAGATAATATCCCATGGTAATTCCCTCCTTCCCCCAACTTTCCTCTTTGAAACTCTACTCTCCATCATATCCCTTCACCTTCTCAATCAGTCTCTTTTATTTTGATGTCATGATCTTTTCCTCCTATTGTGATGGTCTTGTGTAGGTAATGTCAGGCACTGTGAGGTCATGGATATCCAGGCCATTTTGTGTCTGGAGGAGCACGTTGTAAGGAGTCCTACCCTGCCTTTGGCTCTTACATTCTTTCTGCCCCCTCTTCCACAATGGACCCTGAGCCTTGGAAGGTGTGTTAGAGATATTTTAGTACTGAGCACTCTGTCACTTCTTTTCAGCACCATAGTGCCTTCTGAGTCATCCTAAGGTCACTGCCATCTGAAAAGAGAAGCTTCTTTAACCAAAAGTGAGAGTAGCATTAATATATGGGTATGAACATTAAGAGAAGTGCTTACTGGGCAGTTTGGAGAGCATAGTATATACATTTAGCCAGACATCAGCAGACGTTACACCCCTAGGGCTCATGACTACCCCTGTCGTAGTTTTTTAGTATCAGGCATGTATTCCCTCCCAAGGAGTGGGTCTCCAGTCCAATTAGAGAGCAGTTGGTTTCCCCCAAAACAGACATGCCAACTATTGCTCCTGTTGGCTCATTTGGCCTGGCTGGCCAAATTTAAGGCTTGCAGTATCCACTGTTGAGTATCTCCACTGGTGGTTTCTCTCTTGCCCATTGAACTGCATGCAGTGTAGCTATTTCCAGGTTTCTGTCAGCTGGTCCACCTGGAGGAGGCTTTCAGCTCAGCTCTAGCAGGATTTCTCAGTGACCTTGCAGCCCACGTATGTGGAGTCTTCAACAATAGGGTCTTACCATCTATTCCTGGTGGGTAACCAAGGAGCTCGGCAATGGCCTGTAATGTTTTGGGAGTATCAGGGACCTCCCTGGCCAACAAAACACCGGAAGGTATCCCATCCCTGGCACTGAAAAGTTTCTAGTAACAATCTATGGCTTCTGAGTGTTCCATTGTCCAGAAAAGTAGGTTTCCATATGACTTATTTATATCCTCTTAGATTTTGATTAGCCCTCCCTCTACTTTTCCTTTACTCTATCTCTTTCCCTGACCTCATTTAGGCCTTTTCACCCCCATTAATCTGTTCTTCTACTTGCATATATACAATACCATTCAATTAAGAACCCCCTCCCTTTCTATCCCCTTTCTTGCTTACTGGCTTCTGCTACTGAGTTTTATTCCTACTCACATAGAAGTAGCTAAGATCCACATATGAGAGAGAACATGTGATGTTTGGCTTTCTGGGCCTGAGTTACCTCACTAAGTATAATCCTTTCCCAATCCATCCATCTCCCAATCTTTTTATTTTTATTTTTTGGTGGTGGGGGATTCAACCCAGGTCTTTCATAAAGGAAAGTGCTCCATTTGGTGCCAGTGGCTCCCGTGTCCTTTCTAATAGGCCATACTCTGTTTCAACAAAGGCAGTGTGGGAGCTTTGGCTATGGGGCCTGGAGCAGATGTTCGTATTTGCTGGCATTTGCAAATGATAGCTGATTCTAGTTTTCCATTTATGGAGGTGATATTAAGGTATTTTAAAAGTCAGTTGACTTGAAAAATGATGTTGACATTGTCATGTGCTGGTTTATGGTACAGCAAGAGTCTCAGAGGCTTTCAGTGATCAGTGTTTAGGAACCTGATGTAGCCCAACTCTCACCTTAAAAAGACAAGATCCTGGGGTTCTGGGGCTAGTGACACCCCAAGGCCAAACAGCTATGAGAGACAGATCCAAGACATCAGCTCAGAACCTCCTGGCCACAGCATGGGCTTCTGTTTTATAAAGGCCTGATCCTTTTGCTTCCTGTGGCATGCTTACCTTCTTCCCTTGCCTACAGCACCAACGAGCCCATGATGACCCAGTGGCCCTGAAGTACACCTTCCATGAGGTGATCACAGCTGGCCCTGATGTGTCTTCAAAGCTGCGTGCCCTCCAGAACCGCTGCCTGGTTCCTGGTTGGTACGCCACCCACATTGAGCGCTGGCTCAGCGCCTTTCATGCCAACCAGGTAGCTGTCTTTCCCTGTCTCTTGGGGTGGGGGACCTGGAAAGTCCTGAGTAGGAAGCTGGCAGGAGAAGCCTGGTGGGAGTGGTGGACATTAGATCATTGGAGGCCTTTTAGAGAAACCTCAGACTGGAGGAGAACAGGTGTGGGCTGGAGGCTTGAAAGGTGGGGGGATGCTGTAGAGCTATGAGGTGCAGTCAGGCCTGTGTTAATAGCTTACATCCTAGAAGAGGGTGACTGGGTCAGGGAAGCTGGCAGAGAACAAGGAGTTAGGCACAGAGAACTGAACCTTGGGCAGAGATATCTGCAGGTCCAAGTTGGAGGAGATAGTATACTGTGAAGAGTATAAAGTGTGTTTGTAGCCCACCTTGTTCTTGCTACAGTGGACCTTTGCCCCTGGGTTGAAAATGAGTCCAGAGAACTTTTCTCCTTTTCCTTCTTTCTAGATTCTGGTCTTGGATGGCAAATTGCTGCGAACAGAACCTGCCAAAGTGATGGAAACCGTGCAGAAATTCCTTGGAGTGACCAGCACCATTGACTACCACAAAACCTTGGCGTAAGTGTTCCCTTGACCTTCCAACAGGGCAATTTCATTGGCTTGGCACCTGGGCCAAGAAAATAAAGACTTGCATCACTGGGAGAGACACAGGGTTGGTGGAGATGGCAAGGTTGAGAGAGCATACAATAGTTCTTCCATGATGATCCTTCAGCAGAAAAGCTAATGACAGTATGGCTTATATCCTACCAAAGCTGTCAACTTGAGAAAAGTTTCTGCTCTGGTCACTCCACCCTGGAGCCTGCTGTTCAGTTCAGTTCAGTTCAGTCTGGGCTGAACATTTTCAAGGTGTTTTATCTATGTGAGGTAGACCAGCAACAAGCACCCCCACCTTCCACATGGAATTTTAGCATTAGGCTTTGACTTCAAGTGTCATGTTAGCCAGAGGAAATTAGAATACTACTGTTGAAAGCTCATAGGCCCACTCACCTAGAACGTGGGGCAAATGTGTTGAGAATGCCTTCTCACAGTACTAGCCTAGTTTACAAGGGCTTGGGACTGGGAGAGGCTGCCCTCCAGTGCTGTGTCACAGATGGGTGACATTTGCAGTCTGAGGAGTCCCAAGAGAAGGAGGAATAGATTCATCCTTGTTGGATATTTTCTTGGGAGTATTCCTTTCTCACTGTCATGAGTGTTGAAGGTAAAGCAGGGAAGCCAGTGCTTCACTTGGAGGTAGGAAGTGTGGCACCCTGGGTATAGGAGCTGTGTCACCAATGTCTAGATTAGGACTCCAAACCCATTACTGAGTTCTGTGACTATGGATTTTGAAGCCTCTGTTTCCCCTTCTGTAGGGTATAACTCCTGCCTTTGAGGGTCACTGGACTTAATGACAGTATATATGTAGCTAGCACTTTTTTTTTTTAAAGGCAAGATTTCACTCTAGCTCAGGGTTACCTGGAACTCAACTCTGTAACCCAAGCTCGCCTGGAACGCATGGTGATCCTCCTCCCTCAGTCTCTCAAGTGCTTTAAAGGTGTGTGCCACCACACCTGGCTGCTGCTATTATTTTGAAGTTGGGGCAGGGGTTAAGAAGACTTTTTGGGTTAAAAAAAAAAAAGAACAGAAAAGAAAATGAAAAAGGCTACTCTGAGACAAATTGGGGAATGTTCTGAAAGCACCTCCTAGGATCATGCACGATGGGAAAGAGTCCAGATTATGTGTTTTGGGAGGAACTTGGGCTGTTCGTGTAGACTCCAGCGACTTGGAATATGGAGGTGCTTTTGCTGGGAGAAAGGCGCGTACTCTGCAAGGTTGTAAAGATGGGCCATAGGTGGCACATCTCAGCCTGTAGTCTGCATATGATCCAAGTGTGAGGGAGGAGACTTGGTATTACAGGTCTGTGGACACGTTCTCAGGGGGAAGAGAGCTGGGCCACTCACCCACAGGTTTCCCATCTCCATAGGTTTGACCCAAAGAAAGGATTTTGGTGCCAACTGCTTGAAGGAGGAAAAACCAAGTGTCTGGGCAAAAGTAAGGGACGGAAATACCCAGAGATGGACTTGGATGTAAGTGGGGTGAGTGGGAGGGGTTCTGCTTGGGGGAGGCCTTCTGTCCCCTTTATACCATCTAGCATGGCAGTGGCTTTTGTGTTTCTTGGGCAATGTTCATTATCTAAAGGAGGAAATGCAGGCTGGGCCATAGTGGTCAGAATTGCTCTAGTCAAGCAAGTGTCAATGACCTTCTGTGCAGGGCAGCTTTGTGGGTCCTGAGGATGAAGTAGATGGTGTGCTCTGCCTCCCAGGACTCCCTAGCCCAGGGGAAGCCCAAGGAAGGGGGTGTCCATACATTAGGGGGTAAAGAGGTTAAGTTGGGGACCATACCCTAAGATTTGGGCCTGTGGAATGGAAGGCTAGATCACTCTTGCAGGGGAGAACATTGTGTGCACACACATACAAGGGAAGATCTTGTCATGCGTCCCTCTTCCTGTTTTTCTTTGGCTCTGATAAATGCTTGATTTTGTCTGTCACAAGAGTTTTGATCTTGTGCCCTGTATTTGGGGCTTCTCCCACATGGCTGTTTTCTCTGGAGGCTACTATTTACAAGAGGATTGGGAATAAGTCAGTAATGTATGGCCTGAGGCCACAGTGATGGGGTTATGGCAGGGTCACACTCAACCTGCTTGTCTCCCAACCTGAGCCTTTTTTTTTTCGGTAGTCCCGAGCCTTCCTGAAGGATTACTACCGGGACCACAACATTGAGCTCTCCAAGCTGCTGTACAAGATGGGCCAGACACTGCCCACCTGGTTGCGGGAGGACCTCCAGAACACCAGGTAGCCTCGTGCCACCACAGCCAGACAGATGTTTGTGATGGCAGGGCACAGTGTCCTGCCTCACACTGATCCAGACTGACCTGCCAAGAGGGAAGCTGGGCCCTGCTGGCCAAGCATGATCAGCAATACTCTGCTAAGGTCCATCTGGGGCCAGAAGCCTGGGCAGGTCCACAAGCGCCTTGGAGCCTCCACTGCTGGATCTGTGGCCTACAGGACCTCCCTGATACCAGAGGTCCATTCCGTTCACAGCCTCCCTGTTGAGGAGGCCACTTCCTATTGGTGGAAGGCTGCTTCCTGGTGGGAGGAGTCCAGGAGACTCTCTCCTGTCCCTCACTGTGTTCTACCACCCATTCCCTTTCCACTGTCTCACTGCTCCCTGCTCCAGCAGGGTGTCCCCTCAGTATTAGCTGCCATGTTTCCCTGAGCGCAGCTGGGCCTCTGGTCAAGCCAGGGAGAAAAGACTGGCCACATTCCCAAGGGTTTTGAGTCAGGCCATGCCAAGCTGGTCACCTAGAGGCAGTCCCTGGGCTGTATGTGAATGTGATCACTTTGAAAGGACATTTGGGTTAATGCTGTCAAGTTTCATCTTCCTTTGGGGGAAAAGACTCTCTGGTCCCTACAGTATCCAACCAGAGTTCCAGTGTTCAAGGTCTCCTCTAGGCCATGCCACTGGGCCAGAGACTCAGGCTTTGGTTCTACCCCTTTTCTTCACTCTGGATGTGACATGTGTGGTGTTTCCTGTGGAAAAGGCTGAGGCAGGTCAGGAGTCTGCCATTGTCCATGTGCCCATGTACATACTTCATCCCACACCCACCACCTTGGCTTGGCAGCCATGGCGGAGTTAGCAAGACTGCCATCTGCTGCTTTGTCCAGCGACCTGTGGCTGAGGGTCCCCAGAGACCCCCTCTTAACCTCCCAAATACTAAGAAGCTAAAGATTTTAATATTTTGTTTTTGTTCTTGGTGCCAGAGTTTATACCCTGGGAGCTGGGGTTGCACTGTGTTATATATATATATATGTGTGTGTGTGTGTGTGTGTGGGTATATATATATATATATACACACACACACATATACACACATATATATGTATATATATATATACATATATATTATATATTTTTTGGTTATGTTTGTTTTTAAGTCAGTCGTACACAATGGTGGCAAGCCCCAGCCTCAGAAGGTATTATATCTTAATGCTAGAAATGAGGTAGAAGGGAGGGAAGGTATGTCTTCAAAAGTCTGGGCCTTAGGGAGATGGGGTGAAGAGCTGTTTCCTCTCTCATAGAGGGGACAGAGATAGTGACATGAACAGGGAAGACCAACTCTCCCCAGGAAGTATGAATCCACAAAGCCCAATGTCCCTGGGCTGTTTTGTCCACAGGGAAAAGCCAGGGATAGGGTAGTAGATTGGGGGCTCCAGAGCTGGTCTGCCTTCTCCCTCACATGGTGCTAGGTTGGGGGCTGCCCTAGAGCAAGATGCCCATGGGGACCCACAGATGTGTTGCTGGTCTCTGCAGAGCCCGGGTCTCGGGGCTGTTTTCTGCTTAGGTTCTGCTCCTGTCCCCCTTTTAACAATGTGAAGTAACTGAGGCTGGGGTGGCTTGCCCTGGCCCCCTCAACTGCCAATTCAGCTCCCCTCTGACACCCAGGGCATTCCTTCTGGAGAACCTTGTCTTGTTCAGAAGATGCTAGCATTGTGGGTTAAGATGGATCCTGTGATGTTTATAAAGCCTATTCAGGAAGGGCAGGTGGCTCACTGGGCTGATGTCACCTAGCTGTTGGAAGCAGGGCCAAGAGTTGAACCTGATTCTGAGCTCAGTACTCATCTTCCAATGCTACACTGCCTCTGAGCCCACCCTTGAGGCCCTACTGTGTTCCAGATTCCTGTCCCTTCCTCAGTCACAGCCATGGTCATTCCAGAATATGGGGTAGACCGCTCCTTCCCAGCCAGGTGCCTCTGAGCTCTCTCCTTCCCACACGTGCATTTGCTTCCCTGTCACCTTGGGAGGTTCTTCCCCACCTGTGACCAAGTTGGTCTTTATTCTGAGCTGGTCTTCTCAAGTTCTCCACTGGGGTGGAGAAGAAGGAGGGATGCTTAGCGGAACCAGCACACAGGTTTCACTGTGCAGAGCCATGTTTGAATCATGTATCTCACTGGGGCCTTGGAACCCCAGTGAGTACCTGAGGACAGGGTGGCATGTCTGCTTCCATGCTCACAATACCTTGCCTGAAGGCCAGAAACAGACTCAGTATGGGTCAGAGACTTCCCCAGTGCATGCCCTGAGCCTTGCTTCCCACCCCTCAGTGAGGACTGGGCCTATGATCTGGGAGAACGACAACTGCCTTGTTGTGATATCTACCTTCTGGTTTGAAATTCTGCAAAAGCAGAGTTGGGTTAGCCAAAGTGCCCCTTGTTAGTCAGGCAGCTCCAGTTCTCCCTGATTCTAACCTGAGGTGACACCAGGCAGGTTTGAGACCCTGGGGGAGCAGAAAAGATATAGATTTTGGTCAGTTTCCTTCTGAGATCATTATTGGTCCTGCTACCTGCTGTAAGTCTATAGGTTGCTGCTGCTATATCCTCTCCCTCTAACCAGTCTTCTTGAGGCCCTGCAGGGCCCAGATACTGCCACAACTTACAGGTATGGGGACTGGGGATGGGGATAAGTTATCCTAGGTGCTCTCAGTTCCAGGAGATGAGAAAGCCCAAGGTGAGCCTGGGCAGTGTTGTTCATTCTTAATGCCCATTGATTCACTGCAGACATTTGGGGAAAAAAAGAGAGAGAAATAGCTTAAATTGTGCTGGCAACTCTCCCACCCTGTCCCATCTGAGTCCTCACCATCACTTTTACCTTAGGGTGAGTGCAGTTGTGGGCATCACCTACAGCCGTTGCAGTCTTTCAGGGTTCTGGAGCTTTCCATGGGGCAAACATGTGACCACATGGAAGGTAACAATAAGGTTTAAAATGGGCCCTTTCAACTCTGATATCCAAGTAGTGGTGCTTCTGAGTTTTCTAAGGGGGCTTTGTTGGTTCCCAGCAAAAGAAACTGCTGGCCTCACCTGCAAAAATGGGTCCCATCACAGAGCTATCCCAGCCAGTGTGTTAATGAGGAGCAAATACAGAAATGGCTAACCAAACATTTGATGATGAATTCCCACCATTCAGCATCTAGATTTAAAATTATTAACATTTTGCTACATTTCTTTCCCTCCTCCCCTTTCTCTCTCTCTCTCTCTCTGTATGTATGTTTTTGGGTTTAGTTTAAAAGGTAAGTTGCAGGTGTCATATTTTACCCTTTGGTGCTTCTACCTGCATCCATAAAAAATGACCAAGGCCACAATCAAGATAATAGTCATTTCCTAATAGCATCTGCTGTGAAATCTGTATTCAAAGTTCCCTCAGTTGTCCTCCAAATAACTTACACCTGGTTTTAGAATTGGATCAAGTCAGGGTGCAGCCATTGAATTTTGTAAGCATGTGTATGTGTGTTTTAAATCTCTTTGCTGAAAAGTCTTCTCTTTGCCCATCTGAGTTTTAAAAAAATTTTTTATATTTATTTTTATTTTGGAGAGAGACACAGAGAGAGACAGACAGAGAGGGAGAGGGAGACAGAGAATGGGCGCGCCAGCAGCCTTTCAGCCACTACGAACGAAATCCAGATGTGTGCGCCCCCTTTTGGGCAAGTGCGGCATTGCGCCCTTGCGTCACTTAGCATCTGGCTGAACGTGGGACCTGGAGATTGGAACTGGCGTTCTTAGGCTTAGGAGGCAGGTACCTTAACCGCTAAGCCATCT
Organism: Orientallactaga sibirica; assembly: GCA_036365145.1. NCBI lineage: Eukaryota > Metazoa > Chordata > Mammalia > Rodentia > Dipodidae > Orientallactaga > Orientallactaga sibirica. Next base: position 140,341 of record JAEOAD010000005.1, read on the forward strand.
CTCCAGCCCCCATCTGAGTTTTTAAATGATATTATATTTAAGGCAAATGGGTCTGTTGTCATGTAGAAGTCCCACATTCCAGATCTGCTTGTTTCTTGTTGGTCTCATATTAATTTCTTTAACCCCTGTATTTTCAGGGATATTTTTGCCTTTTTGTTGACTTGGCATTTCCCTCCTGGCTAAGGCGTGTCTCCCTCCACTAACTCCTGTAGCAAGTGCCAAACCAGTTCAGGGGAGGGAAAGGGCCTTCCTGGAGAGGCAGCATCGTACTGGGCCTGGAAGGAAGGGATGGAAGAGAGCACTGCAGCATGAGGAGGAGACTGGGATTGTGTGAGGTTTGGCTGGGGTACTGGACTGTCAGAGTGAATGGCTTGGAGAAGCTGGGCAGCCCACGTTGACCCCAAGGACTGGCTGTAGTGCACCAAACATAGCATCTATCTCTTTTTTCCCATTTCTGTCTGTCCATCTCTGTTTTATCCATTCCCTTTCTGTTTTGTGGTCCTGGGACCTTCACTTTCTAGATGGTCTCTGTGCACTGGAGCAGAGATTGGTCTCTTATTGGGCTGAGAAGGGTCTAGATGGAGAATGCTTTATTCAGGCTGTGTTGAGGACAAGAACAGTGGGCTCGAGGCAGGACCTGTGACATTTTTGTCCTAACTGGCTACAGTGTGAGTCTTCCAGGGCTTCAGTTTCTCCTGTGTAGAATGAGGATATGGGGGCTGTAACAGGAGTTCACAAATGTCCAAGCAGGAAGCAGCTGTGCTCCAGTTGCAGTGAGGGTGGGGGTCCAGCAGGGCTGTCAGCTGTGGGCTGGATGCTGCCCCATCAGTTCCAAGGGCAGATAATAATGTCTTAGTTCCCCTGTGGGCTGGGCACCAGCTCTTTGTGCAGTCTCTGCTGACAGCCAGGGAATGAGGACTATTTTCTCCTAAGAAACTTGCCCCTCTTGCTCTTCTTTCTGACCTGGAGGAGCCTGAGGGTGGAAAGGGTTTTCTATGACTGAGCTAGCTTTTCTTATGGGCAAGAAGGCCCCTTTTTGTAATTTGTGCATGAAATTCATGTGGTTTCCTGGGGAGAGGAGAGGGCCAACTGAGTGGGTGGGGGGCACATTTGGGAGCAGGCAGAGGTTTCCTTCCCTGAGGGAGTGGGGAGGGGCTGCAGATGGCATGCTACCCAGCTCACCTGAAGAGGGCTCTTGAACCAGCCGTTTTGGGTTGTGTTAAACAGGGGAACCTTCCTCCATTAATGTACAATCTTGAACTAACTGCTAATAAAGTGGGGTTCTGTTTATATACTTTGGTTCCACTTGTCTGTTTTTCTAACCTTTATTATTGAAAGACCTACAGGAGATGGTAGGGAAAAAAGGTCTGAATACATGGTCCAAAGCTACGCAGCTTACATGCTGACATGGTCAAGTTCACTCACTTGGGTTACAAACAGATCCATTTTCAAACACAGCTGAGTCCCAACCCTGGCAGCCTATGGCATCTCAGATGACCAAGAGCCTTTGTACACGCTGGATTGACAGAGTCCTGGGGAGGGGTGGGCTTTGCCTTTAGGGGAGACACACAGTCCAGGACTTTCTGCTACTCATACATATCATGACTAGGGGCTGGGCACACTACTTTTTCTTTTTTTGTTATATATATATTTGGTTTTTCGAGGTAGGGTCTCACTCTGGCCCAGGCTGACCTGGAATTCACTATGTAGTCTCAGGGTAGCCTTGAACTCACTGCGCTCCTCCTACCTCTGCCTCCCGAGTGCTGGGATTAAAGGCGTGCACCACCATGCCTGACATTGTTTTTAATATTTTTATTTATTTATTTGCAAAGAGATGGAGAGGGAGAGATAGAGAGAATGGGTGTGCTAGGACCTCTTGCTGCTGCCAATGAACTCCAGACGCATGTGCCACTTTGTGCATCTGGCTTTGCATGGGTTAGTGAGGAATTAAAACACAGGCCATAAGGCTTTGCAAGCAGATGCATTAACCACTGAGCCATCTCTGCAACCCCTTTATATTTTATTTTTTAAATTTATTATTATTATTATTATTATTATTATTATTATTATTAACAAGATGTTTCCTATGGATGCATCATGTGTCAGTACCCTCTTTTCCCTCATCCCTGCCCCCATTCCATTAGGGATGTTCCTCAGTGGGGCTGCAGATATTCCCCATGGGATTGTAGTTTATGCTTTGTGGGAGCAGTAGTCAGTAATTTTGGGGGGCAGGAATGTCTTTGGGCATGATGTCTCAACCTGTGGATATTAAAATCTTTCTGTCCCCTCTTCTGCAAAATCCCCTGAGCAGTGGTAGGTGAGTTTTAAGTCTACTTCAGTGATGAGCTCTTAGGAGTCTCTGGATCTCTACTTTGGTAGGTGTTGAGTATCCTCAGGGTCTGTCTCCTACACTGGCGCTGATTATCAAGAACAGCATGGAAGCAGCACTTGTCTCCCCATTCTTCTGTGCATTCAGCTGTGGCTTGGCTCAAGTGCAAGGGGTAGTTTATCTCCTCCAGTCTCACTACCTTTTTGCCCCCACAATACACACCCTCCTTAGCAGGGTATCTGGGAATTGGGGACCCAAGGGCACTTCGATCAGGAAGCCACATTTTTTTCTGTTTTTTTTTGTTTGTTTGTTTTTTCGAGGTAGGGTCTCACTCTAGCTCAGGCTGACTTGGAATTCACTATGTAGTCTCACAGCAATCCTCCTACCTCTGCCTCCCGAGTGCTGGGATTAAAGGTGTGCACCACCACACCCGGCCTCTGTGTTTTTTTTTTTTTTTAATTATTGACAACTTCTATTCTTATAGACAATAAGCCATGATATTTCCCTCCCCTCCCCCCTTTCCCCTTCACAACTCCACTCTCCATCATATCCCCTCCCTCTCTCCATTAAGTCTCTCTTTTAATTTGATGTCACCATCTTTTCCTCCTATTATGAGGGTCTTGTGAAGGTATTGCTAGGCATTGCAAGGTGAGAGTAGCATTAATACATGAATATGAACGTTAAGTGTAGTGTTTTCAGGGTAGTTTGGTGGGAATAATATATACATTTAGCCAGACAAGAGCAGGCTTTATACCCCTAAGGCTCATGACCTCCCCTGCCACAGACTTTTGGTTAGGTTTTTCAGTACCAGGCATGTATTCCCTCCCATAGAGTGGGCCTCCAGTCCAATTAGTAGTAGTTGGTTTCCCCCATAACAGACATGCCACTGTTGTACTCGTTCAGCCATTTGGCCTGTCTGGCCAAACTTGAAGAGGAAGCCACTTAAAAAAAATTTTTTTTTTTTTGAGGCAGTCTTGCTCTAGCCCAGGCTGACCTGGAGTTCAATATGTTGTCTCAGGCTGGCCTTGAACTCACTGTGATCCTATCTCTGCTTCCCAAGTACTGGGATTAAGGGCATGCACCATTATGCCTGGCTGATGCACACACCACTTCGACTTGATTCTTAGTCCTGTCTTTTAGGGATGTGGAGAGAATTGTACTTAGTGGCCTCACCTGGAGAACTTGCTTGGGATGCAGATTCCCAGGGAGATTGACCTTCAGCTAGTGTTAGTGGGGCAGATTGAAGGTTATTGGGGGTTCTAATTAAGGAGGAGAGCCCCACTGTCCAAGAAAACTTTGGGCAAGATATGTGAGTCTCTAGGCCTCCCAACATCACTGAGGGAAAGCCTTGAGACTATTTTGAGGATGACCAGAACCCACCAAGCAGAGAGACTGTGGCCTCCTAGCCACAATGAAAGAGCCTAGGCCTACTTCGAGAGTCCTCTTGGGCAGCTCTAAAAGTGCAAATTAGGCTGGAGAGATGTCTCAGCAGTTAGAGGCACTTGCTTGCAAAGCCTGATGGCCTGGGTTCAATTCCCTAGTACCTGTGTAAAGCCAAATGCACAAAATGATGCATGTGTCTAGAGTTTGCAATGGTAGGAGGCCCTGGTGTGCCTGTACTCATCCTCTCTCTCTCTCTACCCCTATTTCTATCTCTCTTAAATAAATAAAAATATTAATTTTTTAAAGTGCACATTCCTGGACTCATTCAGAACATCTAGGAGTGGGACCCAGCGGTGCATATTTAACCAACTCCATGTTGCTTAGGCAGAAGTTTTGGGAACACTGAGTCAGACCTCCACGTTGTGAATCAGGGAAGATCTCCCCGCCCGCCCCCGACCCAGCACAGAGCTGAGAGAGGTGGGGGAGGAAAGGTGTGGGCTGGAGTGGGGACCACAGCATCCGAAGGAACACACCAAGCTCTTCACTTGCAGAGGCCTTTCTGGGTTGGTCAGTTGCAAGTAGAGTGTGAGTCACGAGACATTATTAAACGGAATATAGCTAGAGGCTGCTGTACCAAGAGCTAGTGCAGATAGGACATTGCATCCACTGAGGGGCCAGGCTGCACTAGAGATTTCTGAATTTAAAAATAGCTGAGACTCTTCTGAGAGTCACTTAGGAGGAAACCAGGTAAAGGAAAGTATACTGTAGTTGAGTGAAGGTGAGGGGCTGGATTCTGATCTGACCAGATCAACCCTTTAACATCTCCTATCCTGTCTTGGAACCCAAGATTCCTTGGAACATGAAAACCCAGCCCAGCTGTTGATGGAGTTCCCAAGTTTACAATGCCAGTCTCAGTGAATGAAAACCCATCAGACCCTCCTCAGCTCCTACCATGAAGAGTCCATTCAGGGCATCTGGTGTCCAAAGATTGGACCAGGCTTTTTTTTTTTTTTTTTTGAGGCAGGGTCTCACTGTAGCCCAGGTTGATCTGGAATTCATTATGTAGTCTCAGGCTGGCCTTGAACTCACAGCAATCCTCCCACCTCTGCCTCCTGAATGCTGGGATTAAAGGTATGTGCCACCACACACAGCTGATCCAAGTTTTTCAAAGACACCATTCCCTTGGAGAAACTGGATCGTGTACACAGGGTGGTGTGCTGGGAACAACCTAGATACCCATGCATAAGGATCTGCTAAGTAACATCTCATATATACATTTACTAGAACATGATGATGTTGTCGAAAAGATGGAAATTCTGGAAGCAGGAAGAGCATGACTTCAAGACCATCTCAGCCTGGGAAACATGAGACCCTATCTCAAAAAAAAAAAAAATTTAGCTCAGCCTTAACGTTTAGGGAAATTTCTGCAAGACTGATATATACAATATGCCCATTTATGGAATGACAGTTCCGGTTGTGTTTCTACTGGGAATATAAATAATTATTCCTTACCAAAACAATCACAGTGGCTACTTATAGAGGAAGGAGGGGAGACTGGGAAGAGGAGAGTTTTCAAAAGGGATATTACATGCTTTTTGTTTGTTTTTTGAGGTAGGGTCTTGCTCTAAGAGACCAGGCTGACCTGGAATTCACTATGTAGTCTCAGGCTGGCATCAAACTCATGGTGATCCTCCTATCTCTGCTTCCTGAGTGCTGGGATTAAAGCAAACATGTTTTTTTCCTCATGCAATGGTAGTGTACTCATGCATCATTTATGAAATAAAAAGTTTTCTAGAACTAGAAACAGAAAAGGAGGCTTGAAACAACTTGACATGGGATGGTGCTATGAAAGCCAAGCCCTTAGGTTTCTGCCAGATGAGATTCTGAGGAGGACCAAGGTGGTGGTGAAGGACTTTGTTTATCCTGAGTGATTGTCAAGACCCTGGGCTAAAGCCTACTTGTGTGCCGGCAAGTCAGCTTGCCTTGGCCATAGTGCTCAGCTGTCCTATATTCATTGGTGAGATTCTAAGAGCTAACATCACCACAGTTGATATGCTCTGAGGACCAAGTGTAATAACACCTGTGAAATTCTTGACCCCAGGCAAATGGAGACACATTCTTTTGTAAAAAAAAAAGTTTTATTTATTTATTTGAGAGAAAGAGGCAGGCAGAGAGAGAGAGAGAGAGAGAGAGAGAGAGAGAGAATAGGTGCACCAGGTGCACCCCCAGCCACTGCAAACGAACTACAGATGCATGTCCCCTTTTGCATCTGGCTTACGTAGGTCCTGGAGAGTCGAACCAGGACCCTTGGCTTTGCAGGCAAATGCCTTAACCACTAAGCCATCTCTCCAGCCCCTGGAGACACATTCTTATCAAGGGCCATTTTTCCAAATAGCTGGTCTAAGCTCTAACAATGCCAAGGCTGAGAAATGGTTCGGGAGTGAAAGATACTGATGAGATCTGATAATCAAATGCCACAGACGACCCTCAAGAGGACCAGGAAACAATGAGCCATGAATAACTACGGAGGCAGCTGGCACTTTGTGAACCTGGACTGTATGGACTACATAATAGTATTTTCTCAAAGTTATAATGACAGTGCTCCTGAAGATGACACCTGAGGTTGTCCTTTGGCCTCCACATGCATGCACACACGTGCCCACACCATAAAGATACACACACACAGAGAAAATAAGTACACACCGAAGCTGGGGGAGGTGATTCATGCCTGTAATCCCAGGAGGATTTCCATGAGTTTGAGGCTATCCTGGACTACACAGTGAGCTTTAGGCCAGCCCAAGTACAAAATGAGATCCTATCTCAAAAACAAAGTACATACTGATGTATTTAGGGGTAACTGGAAGAAAGTGGAGTTTTACCGTAGGTACTTATCAGGTGCAGTCTAGGTGTGCCCACTAGGAGGCACTATCACACCAGCTTCTGTGGGCTGATTGGCATGAACCTTCTCATCTGGGTCTGGGATGGTAAAGCCTGCTGGCGTGGGTTCAATCCCCTATCCTCCCACATAAAGCTGGACAGGCATTTGATTGCAGTGATAAGAGACCCTGGCAATTTACACACACACACACACACACACACACACACACGCAAATAATATACTGGTAACATTAATACACTAAACAAGTAGGCATGCATGAAAGATTAAAAAGGTACTTGTCACTGTCAGGTCAAACACTATTTCTCTGAGCTATCAGTCAGTCTTCATAACCACTCTGAGGTGGGTATTCACCATTCCCATGGTATAGATGCAGAATTTGAAGCTGAAAACTTAGGTACCTGCTAGGAGTTCTTGGTCCTTAAGGCTCTGCCTGAAGTCCCCCCAGTTGTCCTTCCTGTCCAGCCCTGGTCTTTTGAGTAGAAATAGTGTCCCTGGGGCCTAGTGCTGGAACTCCCTGAACCTAGCCTTGCTCTTTATCCCCAGGACTGGTCAGCTGGAACTGGTGTGGGGGGGGGACCTCAAGAACTCAAAAGTATATGTGTCCAGGAACCCAAAACAAAACCAACAAAAGTACAACCAGATGTTTTGTGAAGCCAGACCTATATCTTCTTCCAGCTCCTGACAGCCCCCAGAGCATCACTTCAGAGGAAACCACCACGACCAGTTTCATAGATCTTTCCAGTATTATTTCACACATATGAGTAAACAGATATACCCTGCTGATTTGTGCCTCTCATGTTGTCCTACCTCTGTGTACTGGTGGAAGATTACACGCTGCTCTGCATGACTCCTCTGTCATAGGGACCTGGAGGAGCCCTGACCTGCGAACCTTTCCAGGAGGGAGGGAGAAGCTGGAATTGGCTTCCCCAGCCTTTGCCACATTCTGGGATGCTTTCCAGGGAAGGGTGAGGTTGATAACACAGTCACCGAAGTGTATACTGATCTGAGCTCGAATTCGGTCCGATTTTGGCTGTGTGACCTTGGCAGGTTCCCCATGCCTCTGAGCCTTGGACTACCCTTTTGTGAAATGGGACTCAAGGAACAGGAGCTGACCCAGGTATGTGTGAGCAGTAAGGCGACAGTGCCTAGAAGCCCTAAGCAGGAGCCTGTTGCACACTTTGTGCTCCAGAAAGTCTGCTTTGGTTCTTGGTGTACCACATAGGTGGTTCCCGCTTCTGATCCTAATCCCGTGGGGCTGCACTGCCATGTTTGTCCTGAGGTTGAGGCGGAGGGACCCAGAGGCCCACTCTGCATGGAACACATTTGATTGTTTTCCCTGGGGCCTTTGGAATTCTGAGAACAGTTTTCTAAATACATACATAGTCACCGTCCATCACAGAAGCAGAAGGGGCCATGTAGGGGTGGGAAGGGGCTGCAGGGACAGCTGAACACCCACACAATAGATGATTTAGGCAAAAGGGACAAATTTCTAGAGGTGCACAATACCAACAGTGATTCACAAAGGAACAGACAATCCAGGCCAACTCAGGAGACCAAGTCAGTAATCACAAAACTCCTAACAAGAGCTAGGTGTGATGCTTGGAATCTCAGCATTTGGGAGACTGAGGCAGGAGAATTGCCTTGAGTTAACAGGCCAGCCAGAGATGTATAGTAAAGACCCTGTCAAAAAAAATCAAACAAGCTGGGCGTGGTGGTGCACGCCTTTAATCCCAGCACTTGGGAGGCAGAGGTAGGAGGATCGCCGAGAGTTCGAGGCCACCCTGAGACTACATAGTGAATTCCAGGTCAGCCTGGGCTAGAGTGAGACCCTACCTCAAAAAAAAAAACAAAAAAACAAAAACAACAACAACAACAAAAAAATCAAACAAGCCGGGCGTGGTGACGCACGCCTTTAATCCCAGCACTTGGGAGGCAGAGGTAGGAGGATTGCCGAGAGTTCGAAACCACCCTGAGATTACTTAGTTAATTCCAGGTCAACTTGGGCCAGAGTGAGACCCTACCTTGCAAAAAAAAAAAAAAAAAAAAAAAAAAAAAAAAAACAAACAAAAAAAAACCCCTGAACCCCTGAATACCAAAAACCTCCCAGTAAAGGAGGCAGGAGATGTAGCTCTATGGGAGAGTGCTTACTTAGCATGCATAAAGCCCTGTGTTCAATACCCAGTACCATTAAAAAAAAAAAAAAAAAAACAGGGTCAAGATGGCTTCACTGGTGAGTTCTAGTAGATATTTGAGGAAGCATTAACACCAGTCCTTAAACTCTTAGAAGACATTTGGAAAGGTGGGAACACTTCCTAATTCATTTTCTAAGGCTAGCATCACACTAATATTCAAGTTAGACAACAACTCTATAAGAACACTGTAAAGCAATATAATATTCCTTATAAATATAGATAAACATATTTCTTAAGAAAATACTAAAAGAACAAATTCAGCAGCATATCAAAAGAATTATATGGGCTGGTTAAGGCGCATGCCTGCGAAGCCTAAGGACCCAGGTTCGATTCTCCAGGTCCCACGTAAGCCAGATGCACATGGTGGCATATGCATCTGGAGTTCGTTTGCATTGGCTAGAAGCCCTGGCATGCCCATTCTCTCTCTCTCTCTCTGTCTCCTTCTCTCTCTGATTGTAATAAATAAATAAATAAATTTAAAAAAAGAATCATATCCATGATCAAGTGAGTTTTATCCCTGAAATGCAAAGGTGGCAAAACCAAGCAAGGCAGTTGGCCACATTAGTGGAAAAAGGGGTAAACATGATTGTTTCAATTGATGCAAAGAAAGTACTTGCTAAAATCCAATGTCTGGGCTGGAGAGATGGTTCAGTGGTTAAAGCACTTGCCTGCAAAGCCTAAGAACCTGGTTCAGTTCTCCAGTACCCACTTAAATCCAGATGCACCAGGTGGTGCATGCATGTGGAGTTCATTTACAGTGGCTAGATGCCCTGGGTGTGCCCATTCTCTCTCTCTTTTCCTCTTCTCTGCTTCTTTCTCTCTCATAAATAAATAAATAGTATTTTTGTTTGTTTGTTTGTTTTGTTTTTCGAGGTAGAGTCTCACTCTAGCTCAGGCTGACCTGCAATTCACTCTGTATTCTCAGGGTGGCCTCGAACTCACAGCGATCCTCCTACCTCTGCCTCCTGAGTGCTGGGATTAAAGGCATGCACCACTACGCCTGGCTATAAATAGTATTTTTTAAAATTCAACATCCTTTCATGACAAAAAATACTCAATAACCTCATCCTGGAAGGGAATTTCCTCAGCATGATAGAAATCCTATATAAAAACATCATGCTGATACCATTCACAGTGGTGGAACACTGAAACTTTCTCCTGCAATCAGAAGAAAGACAAGGATGTTTGGTTTTATCACTTCTATTCAGGAACTTAATTTTTTTGTTTATTTTTTCTTTATTTGAGAGTGAAAGACAGGCAGAGAGAGAAAGAGGCAGATAGATAGAGAACGGGCACACCAGGGCCTCCAGCCACTGCAAACAAACACCAGATGCATGTGCCACTTTGTGCATTTGGCTTATGTGGGTCCTGAGGAATGGAACCTGGGTCCTTTGGCTTTACAGGCAAGTGCTTAACTGCTTAGCCATGTCTCCAGGCCCCTATTCAGGAACTTTTACATAAAACTTTAACATAATACTGGGAGCTCTAGCCTATAGAGTTAGGCAAGAAAGTGAAATAAATGACATTCAATTTGGAAATGAAAAAGTAAAAGCATCTCTATATTACTTGATATGATATGATATAGTATCTAGAAAACCCTATTAAACTTGCATATGCACACACAAATTAGAGCTAATAAATTTAGCAAGTTGCAGGATACAAAATTGTGCAAAAATCAGTTGTGTTTCTACACAGTAATCATGAATAACTCAGAAAGGAAGTCATGTAAGTAATTCCATTTATAATAGTATAAAAATTTTAAATGGGTTGGAATAAATAAAGGAGGGGAGAGATTCTCGGAAAGCTACAAAACATTGCTTAAATAAATGTTACCTAAACAAAATGTTGTTGACTAGAAGACTTAATGTCATCAAGATAACAATACTAACCCAGGGATATACAAGCAAGTACCCTTAACCACTGAGCCATCTTTCCAGCCCCTCAAAGGAATGCACAGAGTAATTATTATCACTATCAAACTTTCAACAGTTTTTCTAAGAATTAAACTGGCCATCCTAATATATGTATGGGATTTCAAGAAACCCAGAATTACCAAAGCAATCTTTAAAAAGAACAGAGTAGGAGCCGGGCGTGGTGGCGCACGCCTCTGAGACAGAGGTAGGAGGATCGCCGAGAGTTCAAGGCCACCCTGAGACTACCTAGTTAATTCCAGGTCAGCCTGGACCAGAGTGAGACCCTATCTGGCAAAACCAAAAAAAAAAAAAAAAAAAAAAAAAAAAAAAAAAGAACAGAGTTGGAGGTCTCATTCTTTTTTTAAAAAAAAATGTTGAGGGGCTGGAGAGATGGCTTAGTGGTTAAAGCATTTGCCTTAGAAACCAGAGGACCCAGGTCCAATTCCCCAGGACTCATGTAAGCCAGATGTACATGGTGGCTCATGTGTCTGAAGTTTGTTTGCAGTGACCAAAGGCCCTGTGCACCCATTCTTTCTATCTGCCTCTTTCTCTCTCTCTTTCTGAAATAAAATAAATTTAAAAAAATTTAAAAATATATAAATAAATATCCCTTCTTCCATAACTGTGCCTGGTTTGGAAGTTCATCACAGTGACCTGAAGCTGTCTACTACAGGCCATTAACATGTTAAAAAAAAATGTTGAGGCAAGGTCTCTCGCTTGCCCAGGCTGACCTGGAACTCACTCTGTAATCAAAGCTGTCTTCAGGGCCGGGCGTGGTGGCGCACGCCTTTAATCCCAGCACTCGGGAGGCAGAGGTAGGAGGATTGCCGAGAGTTCGAGGCCACCCTGAGAATACAGAGTGAATTCCAGGTCAGCCTGGACCAGAGTGAGACCCTACCTTGCAAAAACAAAAACAAACAAACAAAAAACAAAACAAAACAAAACAACAAAAAAGAAACAAAGCTGTCTTCAAACTCTGGTGATCCTCCTGCCTCATCCTCTCAGATGCTGAGATTATAGGCATGAGTCGCCATGCCTTAGTCTCATTTTCTAAATAATTTATTATTTTGTTTATATTATTCTAATTTTACAATCATATTGGTGACTCCTCCTCCCTGTCCTCCCCCCTCCAAAGGGACCCCCACCAATGGGGAATGTGGTTCTTGCACTGTGGGGGTAGTCAAAAATTATTTTTTTATTAAGAAAATTGCTACAAATCTAAAGTGATCAAAATGGTGTGGCATTGGCATCTAGAATTACATACCATGGGCCTGGCATGGTGGTCCATGCATTTAATACTAGCACTGGGGAGAATGAGGTAGAAGGTTTGAAATGGGTTTGAGGCTAGCCCTGGCTACAGAGTGAGTCCCAGGTCAGCCTGGACTAGAGTGAAACCCTGCTTCCACTTACCCATCCTCTACAAATTAAATTACATATATAGGCCATATGGAGCAGAACTGAGAGCCAGAGAAAAACCCTTAAATCCACTAACAGTGTTTTTTTTTTTTTTTTTTTTTAATTTAAGAAAGAGAGAAAGAGAGACAGAGAGGAAGAGGCAGAGAGAATGGGCATGCTAGGACTTTTCAGCCACTGTGAATGAACTCCAGATACGTGTGTCCCCTTGTACACACTGCAACATTGTGCACTTGCATCACTTTTGCATCTGGCTAGATGGGACCTAGAGATTTGAATGGGCGTTCTTAGGCTTTGCAGGCAGGCACCTTAACCGCTAAGCCATCTCTCCAGCCCTAACGGTGGGGTTTTAAAAAATATTTTTACTGGGCAAGGTGGCATTTACTTTTACTCCTAGCACTAGGAGGCTGGGTAGGAGGATCATTGTGAGCTGAGGCCAACCTGGGACTATAGAGTGAGTTCCAGGTCAGCCTGGGCTAAAGTGAGACCCTACCTTGAAACTATATATATATATGATGTGTGTATAATTTGTTGTTATATATAGAATATACATATATATTCACCTATTTGTTTGAGAGAGAGAGTGGCAGAGAGAGTGAGGAGTGAGTGTGGGTGCTGTCCCTGCAAATGAACTCCAGACACATGTACTTTGTGCATTTGGTTTTACATGGATACTGGGGAATTGAACCCAGGCCAGCAGGCTTTGCAAGCAAGCACTCTAACCAGTGAGTAGTCTCCAGCCCAACAGTGAGTATTTTTTAAAATTTATTTTTATTAGATATGGACATATTTAGTATGTAAACAACACATGTTGGTACCATCCTTTCCCTCCTCCCTGCCCCTTTTCTGAAGAGGCCTTCCTTCTTGGGGGTGCAGGTCAACCCCATGGGGATTATGGATAATACATTATGGGGGTAGCAGTCAGTTTTGGGAGAGAGACAATGTCTCTGTGCAAAATATCCCAACTTGTGGCTCTAAAAATCTTTCTGCCCCCTCTTCAGCAAAATTACCTAAGTCATGTAGGGAGCATTTTAAGTCTACTTCAGTGATGGGCACTCAGGAGTCTCTGGATCCTTGGTTTGGTAGGTGTTGAGTGTCCTCAGTGTCTGTCTCCTTCACTCTTGTGCTGATATCAGATTCACCGAGAAAGCAGCACTCTTGCTCATTTCCCCAATTCCTCTGTGGTTTCAGCTGGGGCCGGGGTGGAGCGCGCTGGGTAGTTTATCTCCTCAGGTCCAGCTTCTGTCTGAAAAAGAGAAGCAGATTCTCCAATGGAGAGTGAAGTCAGCACTGGTTAAATGGGAAAACCATTATTAGTTTAGAGAGAATTTAAAGAGTGTAGACCCTCTTCTAGCCCAAGATTAGTGGAAGCTTGACAATGGAAAGCAGAATTGTTATCTGGATATGATTCTGACTTGTTTTCCAGTTCCAGATATGGTTTCCTTTCCACTGAGCAGATCTGTTAGCTAATTCAAGAGCAGTTGGTTACCTGCCATGGCTGTGTGCCACTACTGCACTTGTGTGAGAACAGTGGTTTTTTTGACAAGGAAACTAAGACTGAGGAAAGAACAAACTTTAACAAGTGAACTGTGAAAACTTGTTACCACATACAAAATAAGGAGCTGGACCTTTACCTTACACCATGTACCCCAAATGGACTAAAAACCCAAATGTGGGAGCTAAACTATAAATCTCCTTGATACTTAAAAAAATATTTTATTTATTTCAAAAGGAGAGACAGAGAGCATTTGGCCATCTTGCCTTTGCAAATGAACTCCAGATGCACTTGCCACTTGTGCTTCTGGTTTTATGTGGGTACTGGGGATTGATCCTGAACTGGAAGGCTTTGCAAGCAAGTGCCTTTAACCACTGAGCAATCTCTCCAGCCCAAACCTACTATTATTAGAGAAGGCATAGGTTCAAATAACCTCCCTTCTTCTCACCCTCCATCCCTCCCTCTCTTCCTTCCTTCCAGCTGTACAGTCCAGGCTGGCTTCAAACTTTTAATCCTGCTGCCACATGCCACAATGCCTAGTTTAGTAATGTTTTTTTTTTTTTTGACACCAAAGCCATAAGCAAAAAAGAAAAAAGTAGTTAAATTAGTTTTCATTAAAATAATAATTAACAGGGACTGGAGGGATGGCTTAGTGGTTAAGGTGTTTGCCTGCAAAGCCAAAGGATCTAGGTTTGATTCCTCAGGACCTACATTAGCCAGATGCACAAGGAGGTGCATGCATCTGGAGTTCATTTTCAATGGCTGGAGGCCCTGGCATGCCCATTCTCTCTCTCTTCTTCTCCCTTTTTCTCTGCCAAATAAAAATAAAATAAAGGGCTAGAGAGATGGCTTAGTGGTTAAGGTGCCTGCCTGTTAAGCCTGAGAACGCCGGTTCCAATCTCCAGCTGTTCCAATCTCCAGGTCCCACGTTTAGCCAGATGTAGTGACGCAAGGGCGCAATGCCACACTTGCCCACAAGGGGACGCACACATCTGGAGTTCGTTCACAGCAGCTGAGAGACTGCTGGTGCGCCCATCTCTGTCTCCCTCTCCCTCTCTGTCTGTTTCTGTCTGTGTCTTTCTCCAAAAAATAAATAAATAAAATAAAATAAAATAATAAAAAAATTTTAAAATAAAATAATATTTTAAAATAATAATTAACAGGGCTGGAGAGATGGCTTGGTGGTTAAGGTGCTTGCCTACAAAGACAAAGGATCCAGGTTCTACTTCCCAGGACCCACGTAAGCCAGATGCACAAGGGGGTGCATGCATCTGGAGTTCATCTGTAGTGGCTGGAGGCCCTGGCACCCCATTTTCTCTCTTTCTACCTACCTATTTCTGTATCTCTCTCTGTGTCTCTCTCTGTCAAATAAATAAAAATAAAAATTAAAAAAATAATAATTAACAGCTGGAGAGATGGCTCAGCAGTTAAGAGCATTCCCGTGTAAGCATGAGGGCCTGAGGAGGCTTCAGAGACCACATAAAAAGCTGGTTGTGGTTACACGTGTTTGTAACCATAGTCCTATGGGGAGCATACACTGGAGAATGGCTGGGACTCACGAAGAAAATGACAAGCTCTATAATCAGTAAGACTCCAGCTCAAGTAAGAACAGGTAGAAGAGCTATGGCATGGGATACCTGATGGTCTCCTGATACACGAGGTGGCACATGGGAACATATATGTATATATACCATACATACCACCATCCCACATCTCTCTCTCTCATACACACACACGCACACACACACACACACATAATTAGACCTCTTCTAGAGGGGAGGGAAAGACTGTAAGAGAGGATGGAGGAGTTCTTTGAAATGCTGTCTTCTGGACATGGCATGGCTATTATATTCATGAACTTTCAGTGACTCTGACCTGCACAGGATCTGCACAAGACTGGGCTTGTCAATATAAAGTCATGGGTATTGGAAGGGCTCATGAGGCCTCACCTTTCCCTGAGGAACTATTGGTAGTGGGTGGTAACTAGAGGAGAGGGAGTCATAGTCCTCAGTAGAATAGCTGCTGGTAAGTTGTCCACAATGCTTATGAAAGCAACCCTAATTAAATTCAGTGGGTTACAAAAAAAAAAAAAAAAAGAGTTCAATTATATGTGTGAAAATATCATAAGGAAAATTGTTACTTTGTATGCTATTTAAAAAAATAAATTAAGGGCTGGAGAGATTGCTTAGCAGTTAAGATGCTTACTTGCAAAGCCTAAGGATCCAGGTTTGATTCCCTAGTACCCACATAAGCCAGATGCACAAGGTGGTGCATGCGTGTGGAGTTCATTTGCAGTGGCTAGAGGCCCTGGTGCACCCATTCTCACACACTCTCTCTCTCAAATAGCAAATAATAAAAAATAAATAAAGCCAGGCATGGTGGCACATGCCTTTAATCCTAGCACTTGGGAAGCAGAGGTAGAAGTTCGAGGCCACCCTGAGACTACATAATGAATTGCAGGTTAGCCTGGGCTAGAGTGAGCTCCTACCTTGAAAAAACAAAACAAAACAAAACCAAAAAAGCAAATAAATTAGGTGGGGTGTGGTGGCACACCACACTTGGGAGGTAGAGGTAGGAGGATTGCTGTGAGTTTGAGGCCAGCCTGGGACGACAGAGTGAATTCCAGGTCAGCTTTGGCTAGCATGAGTCCCTACCTCAAAAAAAAAACCCAAAAAATTAATTAATAAAATATAAAAATAAAATAAAAAATAAACCTTTTCTGCATCAAACAACCCTGTTAAGAGAGTGAAAAGACTATACACAGAAATGGGAGAAAATATTTGCGAAATGTCTAATAAAGGTTTATTATCCAAAACAAAGAACAACTCAACAAAAGGACAAGCAAGGGCTGGAGAGATGGCTAAGTGGTTAAGGCGCTTGCCTGAAAAGCCTAACAACCTGGGTTCAGTTCCCCAGTATCTATGTAAAGCCAGACACACAAAGTGGCACAGGCATCTGGAGTTCATTTGCAGTAGCTGGAGGCTTTGGCATGCTCATTCTCTCTCTCTCTGTCTCTCTTCTCTCTTTCTCCCTCTGCTTGCAAATAAATAAATAAAATATAAAAAATCTTTTAAAAGGACAAACAACCCAATGCAAGACTAAGCAAAAGCCTTGAACAGAAATTCCTCCAATGGTAGATAAGCATATAAAGAGGTGCTAGCATTAGGGAAATGCAAATCAAACCTAGTTCATACCTACTAGGACGGCTAAACTTATTAACTTTTATTTATTTATTTATTTTTGCTGTTTTTTTTTCTTCCCTAGGCTGTTTTGGCGTGGTTCCTACGCCTCCATTTTAACCAGAAGCCAACTTTTATTTATTTTTAACTCCATAAACACTTCAAAGCAGAGAATAAGAAGCTACCATGGGCTTCTAACCTGCCCTCCAAGGCTCAGGGAACAGTGCAGAAGAAGGAGCAGAAATAATGTAAGAGCCGCAGTGTGAAAAGCTGTACTGTGAGGCATTGTCCTTCTCACAGGGACCAACCAGTGCATTCATGACCCCACAGTGATTATTGATACCCCCACTGAGGAGCACTCTGGGTGGAATGGGGTGGAAGAAAGGGGACCACAGAGGATATTATGATGAGAATGTGACCAATTTTCAGTATGTTCATATATTAAAGTTCCCAATAAAAAATTATGACAATTTTCATACATGTACATAATGCATTTTGATCACACCCCCTCCCATTACCTTCCTTTGTCCCTCTTCCCCCACACCTCTTTCACTTTCCTTTTTTCCAATTAGTCCCTCTTCAATGATATCTTTTTCTGTTTGTGTTTTGCCCTCCTCCACCATCCAGGATAAAATAAACGTTAATGGGCCCAATATTGTGCAGGTCTAGGGCTGGTAAGACAGCGATTGTGAGATCATAAATGCATTGGTCACTTCATGTGGGGGAGACAGTGTTCCAAAGCACTCCTTCCCATCTTCTGCTTTTACGTTCTTTCTGATCCTTCTGCAAAGTTACCTAAGCTTTGGAGGGAGTAATAGGGATATCTCATTTAGTACTGAGCACTCAGCATTAACTTATTCTCAGCGCTTTGATGAGTAGTCACCACCAACTGCAAAAAGAATCTCCTCTGACCAAAGATGAGAGCAGCACTCATCTATGGGCATAAACATTTAGAGGCCAATTAAATGAGCCCAACATGCCCATTTAGCCAAACAGCAATAGTAGCTTCCCTCCTAGTGATATGGGGCTTTTGGAGTGCCCTTGAGAGCAACTAAGCCTTATCCCTGCTCTTAGATGAGCTGTGACTCAGGAGCTAAAGGGCCAGAATTCACTGTTATACAGCTTCTACTGAGTCAATGGCTTTCTTGGGTTTGTGTCTTATGAATTCAATGAAGAAGATTCACAGACCACAGGAGGGTAAAATAATAGATTTTAGAAGTTTATTAGAGCTTGATAGAAAGGAGAGATCACTGTCTGTAAGGACAGGAGGGAATCTCTAGGCAGGAGAAATTATTGGGTGACTTTGGTTAGGGTTTTTAAGATTTTTTTAATTTTAATTTTAATTTTTGGAGAGAGACACAGAGAGAGACAGAGAGAGAGGGAGAGGGAGACAGATAGAGATGGGCATGCCACAGCCTCTTAGCTGCTGTGAACGAAATCCAGATGCATGCGCCCCCTTGTGGTCAAGTGTGGCATTGCGCCCTTGCATCACTTTGCAGCTGGCTAAACGTGGGACCTGGAGATTGGAACCGCTGGAGATTGGAACCAGCATTCTTAGGCTTAGGAGGCAGGCGCCTTAACCACTAAGCCATCTCTCCAGCCCTGATTTGGAGATATTTTATGGGCTTACTATCTGTGAGTGTGTATGCATGTGTGTAGGTAGTGGCACACATCCTCACTGATATTTGAGGAAAAATAATGAACCAAGACTGCTTTCTGCCATAAGCAGGATTCCCTGTTTCTTTTTTTTAAAATTTATTATTATTTTTTTATTTTTATTTTTTTGGAGAAAGATACAGAGAGAGACAGAGAGAGAGAGGGAGAGGAAGAGAGAGATGGGCGCTCCAGCAGTGTCTCAGCTGCTGCGAACGAAATCCAGATGTGTGTGCCCCCTTGTGGTCAAGTGCGGCATTGTGCCCTTGTGTCACTTTGCAGCTGGCTAAACGTGGGACCTGGAGATTGGAACCGCTGGAGATTGGAACCAGCGTTCTTAGGCTTAGGAGGCAGGCGCCTTAACTGCTAAGCCATTTCTCCAGCCCTGGTTAGGGTTTTTATGGGACGTGGCACAGATTGTGACGTTCCAAGGCCCAGATTCATGTGACAAAGACCAAATTTCACTGTTTCTAAGGGAGAAAGATTGGGTTTCTGTAATATGGGATAACATTTCCAGAAATCTCAGGTAGGGATCATAGTTTCTGTCATCTAGGAAGGGTACAAGCTTAATCTAGAAAACTTTCCTGGAGTGTGTAATTTTCCATGGAAGAAAAGAGAAGGAAAAAAAAATCCAGGTTTTCTTTGGTGACATTTTTTATTTTAGTGACATTTCCTGTTTTTAGTCAAGGAAAAAACTTCACTTTGGGGTTTTGTTACCCTGACTGCCTAGCCAATTTCTGTCTCTTACCACTAGGGTCTATGACCTTCCTAGCCTTAGGCTTTTGACTAGGTTTTCAGTCCCAGACATAAATTCCCTCCTGTGGAATAGGCCACAAAACCAATCAAATTGGATTTGATTACCCCCATAACAGTTCATGCCACTATTGCACTAGTGAGCACATCTTGCCTGGCTGTTCAGATGCATCACTTGCAAGGTCTACTGTTGATGACTTTTCTCACCAGCAGCCTGCATAGCCCTTGCCAACACTGTGACCAATTATCCAGTTGGAAGGAGGCTTCCAGCTCAGTTCCAGCTTGATTTCTCAGTGTCCTATAACCAAAGCACGTGGTGTTTTCAGCAACAGGGTTTTACCATCTAGTTCTGGTGGGCAACCAAAGGGGCTAAGCTTTTAATGTATTTTTGTGTGTGTTTATGGGCATGCATGACATGAGGAAGCCAGAGAGAAACTTCAAGGTACCTGTGTTCCACCTTCTTTGAGACAGGATCTCTTGCTACAAACTATCTGACTGCAAGTGAAGATCAGACTAGCTGGCTTTTGTGCTTTTGATTCTTCTGCCTCTGCCTCTCATTGTCATAGGTGTGTTGGGATCAAAGATGCATGTGCTACTTTGCATCCAGCTTGGCTTTATGTGAGTATTGAGGAATTGAATACAAGTTGTTAGGCTTTGTAAACAAGAAAGGCTAAGCTTTTCTTTTCTTTTTAAAAAATATTTATTTATTTGAGAGAGAAAGAGGGAGGGAGGGAGAGAGAGAGAATGGGTGTGCCAGGGCCTCTAGCCATTGCAAATAAACTCCACACTCATTTGCCACCTTGTGCATCTGGCTTTATGTGGTACTGGGGAGTCAAACTCAGGTCCTTACAGCTTTGCAGGCAAGTGTCTTAATGGCTGAGCCATCTTTCCAGCCCATGGTTAAACTTTTCTTTTTTAAAAAATAGTTTTGGCAAGGATGTGAAGAAATTGGAATCATTAGACATTGATGGTAGGAAGGTAAAATGGTGCTGCTTTACAGAAAACATCTTGGTGGTTAGTTGTAACTGTGTAAATCTAGAAACAATCCAAATGTCCAAAAACAGATGAATGGATAAACAAAATGTAACATATAATACAATGAAATATTATGCAGCCAAAAAGATATGACATCTTGAGGGTTGGAGAGATGGCTTAGAAGTTAAGGCACTTGCCTGAGAAGCCTAAGGACCCAGGTTCAATTCCCCAGACCCACAATAAGCCAGATGCCTAAGATGGTACATGTGTCTGGAGTTTGTTTGCAGTGTTTGGAGATCCTGGCATTTTTTTCTTTTCTTTTCTTTTTTTTTTTTTTCTTTTCTTTTTCTTTTTTTTTTCTTTTCTTTCTTTCCTCTTTCTTTCTTCTTTCCCCCTCTCAAATAAATAAAGATAAAATATTAAAAAAAGAAATGACTACCTAGTGAATTCCAGGTCAGCCTGGACTAGAGTGAGACCCTATCTCGAAAAACAAAAACAAAAACAAAAAAAAGAAAAAGAAAGAAATGAGCTGGACATGGTGGTGCATGCCTTTATTCCCAACACTCAGTAGACAGAGGTAGAGGATCACCGTGAGTTTGAGGCTATCCTGCAACTACATAGTGAGTTCCAGGTGAGCCTGGACTAGAGTGAAACCCTACCTTGAAACACCAAAAAAAAAAAAAAAAAAAAAAAAAGAGAGAGAGAGAGAGAGAGAAAGAGAGAAAGAAAAAACAGAAATGAAGTCTTGATACATGATACAATATGGATTAAGCTTGAAATCATGCATAATGAAATAAATAAAACATGAAGATATTGTATGATTCTACATGAAATAACTAGAATAGATAAGTGCATAGTGATGGAAAATAAATGAGAGGCTACTAGGGGCTGAAGAGAGTGAGTTATTGCTTAATGAGTCCAGAGTTACTGCTTGGAGTGTTAGAAAATGTAGGAGATAGTAGTGGTGGTTGCTGTTGTAGTTACCTTCTTGTTGCTAGGATAAAGCACTCTACCAAAAACAGCTGATGGGAGAAAAGCTTTTATTTTGGTTTATAGTATTGAGGGAAGCTTCATGATGGCAGGAGAAAGCATGGCATGAGCAGAGGCTGGACATCACCTCTGCCACAGCAGGTGGTAAACAGCAGCAGGAGAGTAAGCCAAGTTCTGGCAAGGGGGAGCTGTCAATAACACCCCTAAGCCTGCCCTCAGAAACATGCCTCCTTCTAGCAAGGCTCCACCTCCCAAATTGTTATCAGCTATAATACATGAACTTATGGGGTACATCTGATTCAAACCACCACAAGTTTCACAATGTTATGAATGTTCTTAACACAATGGGATTGAATGCTTATTAATGATCCGGTGTTACATTTTATGTTATATGGCATTTTACACATTAAAAATATACATGTAGCAGTCAAGGAAGCTTGAGGTTTTTATATTGAGATAAACTTCACCTAAATAACAAAATTCTTTAAGAAGTGTAATTCAATGCCTCTTAGTGTATTCACGAAGTTAGGTAACCATCACCATTCTCTCATTTCAGAACATTTTATCACAAAGGAGGGGCTAGGAGGAGGTTAATCAAAATTAAAGTTATTACAAACAAGCCATATGGAAACCTACTTCTTAGCTAGCTAATAATATATATGTTAAAAGAGAGAGTTTGGGCAGAAGTGTCCTGTGGGGTAGATATTGCTGTGCCTAGAAGGCATAGATTATTATTAGAAAAATTTCAGTGCCAGGGGTGAGATACCTTCCAGTGAGCAGTTGGACAAGGAAAATATACCAACTGGTACAATGGTGGCATGTCTGTTATGGGGGAAACCAACTGCTTCTGATTGGACTTGAGGCCAGCTCCATAAGAGGGAAATCATGCCTAGTACTGAACACCTAATGAAAAGCCTGTGGCTGATTTCCCTCTCATGGAGCTGGCCTCAAGTCCAGTTAGAAGCAGTGTGGCTAAATGGATATACTATGCCCACCAAACTGCCCTCTAAATACTTATATTTATGACCATATATTAATGCTCCTCTCACTTTTGGTTAGAGAAGCTTCTCTTTTTAGATGGTGGTGACCACTGGGGTGACTCAAAACTCACCAAAGTGCTGAGAAGAAATGACAGTAGTGTGTCCAGCACTAAGTCAGACATTTCTATCACACCCTCCAAGGTTCAGGGACCATTGTGGAAGAGGTGGTGGAAAGAATGTAAGACCCAAAAGAAGGGGAGCAGTGCTTTGCAATACTTTCAGACACAAAGTGGCTGTGGTATTCAGGACCTCACAGTGGCTGACACTATACAAAACCTGTATAATAGGAGGGGGAAAATGATGACATCAAAATAGAAGAGACTAATTGGAAAGAAGAAGGGATTCAGTGAAGAGGGAATTTGGGAAAGGGAAAGGAAAGTGTGGTGGGAAGGGATTATGATAATGGTTTATTGTCGATATGTATGGAAGTTTGTCAATAAAAAGTAAAAAAAAAAAGAAGAAAGAAGAAGGAAAAAAGAAATTAAACTTTCATCAGCAAGTTAAAAAGAAAAGAGGGCTGGAGAGATGGCTTAGCAGTTGAGGCAAATGCCAGTGAAGCCAAAGAACCCAGGTTCCATTACCCAGTACCCACATAAAGCACAATGCACAAGGTGTCACATGTGTCTGGAGTTTGTTTGCAGTGGCTAGAGGTCCTGGTGTGCCCATTCTCTCTATTTGCCCCCCTCCCCTTTCAAATAAATAAAAAGAACATTTCATCACCTGAGGAAGAAACCTGTTAGGTTTGGAATAGGTGTTCTGGGAGTTTCCTTGGGGTAGCAAAATTTATTTTGCATATTCTGATGAGCCCAGAAGGGGAAGGAAAAGAGAAGGGCAGATCACTGGGAGAGTGTCTCAGTTCTGGTAGGGGAGGGAGACAGAGCCAGAGAAACCATGGCAAACTAGTGCGGCTGGAGAACCCGCCAAGGGATAGAGGACAGAAACCTGAACACGCAGCAGCTGATCCAGCTGTGAACGATGGAAAGGAAAACCCCTGATCAGGCCAAGAGGAGAAGAGGCAGGTGGGTGGGAGAGCTCCTGATTTGGGACAAAGGGGCTGGGTGGGGCTGTAGATCCCTGTGCCAATATCTGGTATGAGCAGGTAGATAGAAAACCTGGGACACAATAGCAAAAGAGGGCAGAAAAGGACTGGGGAAAACTGAAATGGATTTGAACCAAGAAGTGGAGAGAGAAAGAGAGGAAGGGAACAGGAGATAGAGAAAGAAAGAGAGATGGAAAGAGAGACAGAAAGAGAAAGAACAGGTGTGTGCTCCTTAACTTGGAATTCTCTGCCTCAGCCTCCCCAAAGCTGTTGTAGTATGCTACCATGCCTGGCTATGACTTCCTGTGTGCTCTGGACATTTTACACGAAAGGAGCCCTACCACATGTGGCCCTGATGTCCGGTTTCTTTCACTTAGCTTAATGTTTTCAAAGTTCATTCATTTTGCAGCTATCAGGTATTTTTGAAAGGAGGTCTGAGAAGGAGGGCCAAAGACCATCTTTGTTATGAATCAAGGTACTTTATTACTCTGCTCCAAATTTGTAGCAGGTTGAGGACCTCTAAGTCCAGTGGCTGGTGTGCAGATGTACTACACGCTGGTGGGATCTGGTGGGCGGTGGGAGTCTGTGCAGGAGTGGGTTGGTGGAGTTCTTGCTGGGAAATCAGCCCAGGGACCCCACAGCATGAGAGAGAGAGAGAGAGAGAGAGAGAGAGAGAGAGAGAGAGAGAGAGAGAGAGAGAGATTATGAGAGATTAAGAGGGAAAGGAAGGTACTCATGTGGGCAGGCGGTACAGACAGAAAATATAGATACCTGGGGATCAGAAGGAACAGAAAAGAGTGAAGCTGGTGGCAGAGGGCTTTTGTGTCCTTTAGGATATAGGGTGCTGGTCAGTAGGAGGTGGCCATTGGAGATGCAAACTTTAGGGGCCAGGATCTTTGTGGAAGATGCATGGAGGACCTTTGAAGTATCCTAGTTTTGAAGGAGGGAGCTCTGAAACTAACATTAGCATCTATCCAAACTTCATTTTAATGTATCTTTTGTTGTTGTTTTGTTTTTTGAGGTAGGGTTTCACTCTAGTCCAGGCTGACCTGGAATTCACTATGGAGTCTCAGGGTGGCTTTGAACTCAAGGTGATCCTCCTACCTCCACCTCCCGAGTGCTGGAATTAAAGGCATGCGCCACCACCCTGGCTATTTTTTGCCTGTGTATGGTATGCATGTTCATATGCAGGTGGAAAGGTATATGTGTGCAGGGGTGCACATATACATGTGTGCACATGTGTGTGAAGGGCCGAGGTTGATTTTGGGTGGCCTCCTCAATTCTTTTCCACCTTATTTATTCTCTCACTTGAACCCAGAGCTTGCTAATGTGACTAATTTAGCTAGTAAGTTTGCCCTAGGGATCACCCATCTCTGCTTCCTGAGTACTGGAATTGCAGACAGGCTGCTATGCCTGCCCAGTATTTATATGGGTACTGGGGGATGTGAACTCCAATCCTCATTCTTGTGTGGCAAGTGCTTTACCCATTGAGCCAACCCTGAAGCCTCTTAATTTTATAATTTTTATTTATTTGAGAGAGAGAGAGAGAGAGAGAGAGAGAGAGAGAGAGAGAGAGAATGGGCACACCAGGGCCTCTGGTCACTGCAAATGAACTTCAGACCCATGCGCCACCTTGTGCATCTGGCATTATGTGGGTACTAGAGAATTGAACTCAGGTCCTTAGACTTTGCAGGCAAGCACCTTAAACACTGGGCAGTCTCTCCAGCACCTGTTTTGTTTTTTGAGATAGGGCCTGACTCTAACCCAGCCTGACCTGGAACTTATTCTGTAGCCCAGATTGACCTCAAACTCATGGTGATCCTCCTACCTGAGTATCCTCAGTGCTGAAATTAAAGGCATGCATCACCACACCTGGACAGTTTTTACTTGTTTTTTTTTTTTTTTTTTTTTTTTTTTTTCAAGGTAGGGTCTTGTTCTAGCCCCAGGCCGACCTAAAATTCAGTATGTAGTTTCAGGTTGTCCTCGAACTCACAGTAATCCTTCACCTCAGCCTGCCGAGTGTTGGGATTAAAGGCATGTGCCATCACACCCAGTGTATTTTTTACATTTTTAAAGACAGGGTCTTGCTATGTAGCCCTCCTATGTGGCCCCCTCCCTCAGCCTACTGAGTACAGGGGTAACAGGCCTGTCCCGCTTTATTTTAAGTGGGTGAATACTAGTCCATTGTATTGCGTATTTTATTTATCCACTCATCAGTTGATAGATGGGTTGTTCTCCCTTTTTGGCTCTTGCATACAGTGTTTTATGAACATTTTTTGCAGGCATCTGTTGAAACTTTTCTAGGTATATACTTTGGAAGGGAATTACTGGGTTAGAAGATAATTCTGTGTTTAACTTTTTGAGGAAACACCACAGTTTCCACGGGCATGGAACCAATTTGCTTTCCCACCAGCAATGCATAAAGGTCCTAATTTTTTCTACAACTTCACCAAAACTTGTTATTTTCTTTTGTTTGTGTGTATTATAGCTGTGTATGGGTGTGAAATGGTATTTCATTGTGGTGACTGAGTGATTTGCATATTCCCCAGTTTCTAGTGATATTGGTTATTTTCCATGAACCCATTGGTCCTGCATACATCTCTTTGCAGACATGTCTGTTCATGTTTGCTCCTTGTGAGTTATGCTATTAGTCTTTTGTTGTGGATTTCTAAGTGGTCTTTATGGATTCTGAATATTGGATTCTTATCAAATAGATCATTTAGGTCTTTGATCTGTTTTTTTTTTTTTTGGTGTGTGTATAGTATTGTGGTGCATGCATGTAGTATATGCACATGTGTGTGCAGATTTGCATGCTTTGTACACATATTTGTGGTGCCCAGAGGAAGATATAGTCTTCCTCTATCATTCTTCCACCTTATTTCCCTGAGACACAGTCTCTCACAGAACCTGAAGCTCCCCATTTTTTGGTTAGACTGGCTGACCAGGGAATTCAAGCAATCCTGTTCTCCTCAGTGTTGGAATTGAGAGGGAGAAGGCAGTTAAGGTTAGTGGGCCCCCGAAAGTAAAAAGAGCAGGAAAAACTGCACTTGCTACAGATGAAAGGATAATTTGATTTCTTATCTCTTGCCTATTTCCCTAGACCTGTTTTTCTACAACCTGGGCCCCTCCTGGGAGGGAGGTCTTTCCTAAGAAACATTGCGGTTTGTCAAGTTCAGCCCCTAGAACTTGGTGCCGGGGCTAGCTTCTTCCTGAGACACTCCCTAGCCCTAACCAACCAGTTGTCCCTCTGGTTCACCTGAGCTGGAAGACAGGGCCCACAAGCATAAGGTTATAAATACATTAGCAAGGGGAGGGCACATACTCTGAGCTGCCTGACCACTTGGGAACTTCCAGCTGCTGGTGAGTTTCCCCCCTTGGCAGGGTCTGGGCTTGGCTCATATCTAGCTGGGCAGACATCAAAATAAAAGAGACTAATGGAGAGAGGTAGGGGATTTGATGGTGAGTAGAGTTATGAAGGGGAAAGTGTGGGGGGTTATTGTGGTTTATTGTCTGTAAGTGTAGAAGTTGTTAATAAAAAAATTAAAAATACGATTTATCTATTTTTAAACCAGTTTTCTGCAGTCGTCTTCCTCTCCCTCCTCCCTCACATGTTGTGTATATGCGTATGTATGCATGTTCCTCCTATATGTGTGGGTGCGTGTGTAGGTCAGAGGTGGACACCGGGGGTTTTTCTTCAAATCATTCTTCCACCTTAGTTTTGTTTTATTGACAACTTCCATAATTATAGACAACAAGCCATGATAATTCCCTTTCCCCTCACTTTCCCCTTCACAACTCCATTCTCCATCATATCCCCTCCCCCTCTCAGTCAGTCTCTCTTTATTTTGATGTCATCATCTTTTCCTCCTATGATGATAGTCTTGTGCCAGGCTATGTGAGGTCATGGATATCCAGGCCATTTTTTGTCTGTAAGAGTGCATTTAAGGAATACTACCCTTCCTTTGGCTCTTAAATTCTTTTTTTTTTAAATTTTTTGTTTATTTTTATTTATTTTTTGAGAGTGACAGGCAGACAGAGAAAGAGGCAGAAAGAGAGAAAGAGAGAGAGAGAAAGAAAGAGAATGGGTGCACCAGGGCCTCCAGCACTGCAAATGAACTCCAGATGCATGCGCCACCTTGTGCATCTGTCTTATGTGGGTCCTGGGGGATTGAGCCTCGAACCGGGGCCTTAGAGCTCCACAGGCAAGTGCTTAACCACTAAGCCATCTCTCCAGCCCCATTCTTTTGGCCACCTCTTCTGCAATAGACCCTGAGCCTTGGAAGGTGTGATAGAGATGTTTCAGTGCTGAGTACTCCTCTGTCACTTCTTCTCAGCACTATGGTGCCTTTTGAGTCATTCCAGAGGTCACTGCCATCTGAAAAGAGAAGCTTCTCTAGCCCAAAGTGAGAATAGCATTAATATATGGGTATGAACATTAAGAGTAGTGCTTACTGGGCAGTTTGGTGAGCATAATATATGCATTTAGCCAGACACCAGCAGGTGTTACATCCCTAGAGCTCATGACCTCCCCTTGCTATAAATTTTCAGCACCAGGTATATATTCTCTCCCACAGAGTGGTTCTCTAGTCCAATTAGAGAGCAGTTGGTTTTCCCCATAACAGACATGCCACTATTGCATCTATTGGCTCCTTTGGCCTGGCTGGCAAAAATTAAAGCTCGCAGTGCCCACTGTTGTTTATTCTCCACTGATGACTTCTCTCTCTCTCATAGAGCTGTATGCAGTGTCACTTTTTCCAGCTTTCTGTCAGCTGGTTTATATGGAACAGGTTTTTAGCTCAGCTCCAGTAAGATTTCTCAGTTACCTTGCAGTCTAAGCATGTGGAGTCTTCAGCTATAGGGTCTTACCATCAATTCCTGGTAGGAAACCAAGATCCTTGGCAATGGCCTGTAATGTTCTGGGGGCATCAGGGACCTCCTTGGCCAACAACTCACTGGACAGTATCCCATCCCTGGCACTGAAATTTTTCTAGTAACAATCTATAGCCTCTGGATGTATCATTGTCTAAAGGAATAGGTTTCCATATGGCTTATTCATAACCTCTTAGATTTTGATTAACCCTCCCCCACACTTCTTTTACTCAATCTCTTCCCCTGACCTCATTTAGGCCATTCCACCCCCAGTAATCTGTTAACCTACTTACATATATACAATACCAGCCCCTTAAGTCCTCCCCCCTCCTCCCTTCCCTTATGGCCCCTTTTTAGCTTACTAGCCTCTGCTACCAAGTTTTATTCCAACTCACATACAAGTTCAAACATTTGTAGCTAGGATCCACATATGAGAGAGAACATGTGACACTTGGCTTTCTGGGCCTGGGTTACCTCATTAAATATAATCCTTTCCAGATCCATCCATTTCCCTGCAAATTTCATAATTTTATTTTTCTTTACTACTGAATAGAACTCCATTGTATAAATGTACCACATCTTTATTATCCATTCATCTGTTGAAGGCTCCATTTCCTAGCTATTGTGAATAGAGTGGAATGGCCTAAGTGAGGTCAGGGGAAGAGATTGAGTAAAAGAAGTGTGGGAGAGGGTTAATTAAAATCTAAGAATAGAGTGGCAATAAACATGGTTGCGCAAGTATCTCTAAGGTAGTGAGAAGAGTCCTTAGGATATATGCCTAGGAGTAATATAGCTAGGTCATATGATAAATCTATTTTTAGCTCTCTCAGGAACCTCCACACTGATTTCCACAATGGCCATACCAATTACATTTCCACTAACAGTACAGAAGGGTTCCTCTTTGTCCACATCCTTGCCAGCATTTATTGTCATTTGTTTTCTTGATGCTAGCCATTGTGACAGGAGTGAGATGGAATCTCAAAATAGTTTTAATTTTCATTTCCCTGATGGCTAAGGACGTAGAACATTGTTTCAGATTTTATAGACCATCTGTATTTCTTCTTTTGACAATTCTCTATTTAGTTCCATAGCCCATTTAAAAAAATTATTGACAACTTCTTTAATTGTAGACAATATCCCATGATACTTCCCTCCCTCCCCCTACTTTCCCCTTTGAAACTTCACTCTCCATCATATCTCCTCCCCCTCTCAATCAGTCTCTCTTTTATTTTGATGTCATGATCTTTTCCTCCTATTATGATGGTCTTGCATAGGTAGTGTCAGGCACTCTGAGGTCATGGATATCCAGGCCATTTTGTGCCGAGAGGAGAATGTTGTAAGGAGTCCTACCCTTCCTTTGGCTCTTACATTCTTTCTGCCACTTCTTCTGCTATGGACCCTGAGCCTTGGAAGGTATGTTAGAGATATTTCAGTGCTAAGCACTCATCTGTCACTTCTTCTCAGAACCATGGTGCCTTCTTAGTTTTCCCAAGGTCACTGCCATCTGAAAAGAGAAGCTTCTCTAACCAAAAGTGAGAGTAGCATTAATATATGGACATGAACATTAAAAGAAGTGTTTACTGGGCAGTTTGGTGAGCATAGTATATACATTTAACCAGACACCAGTAGATGTTACACCCCTAGGCCATAGCCCATTTTTAAATTTTCTTATTATTTAGTTTTTTGAGTTCTTTGTATATCCTGGATAACAATCCTCTGTCAGATGTATAGCTGAAGAAGATTTTCTCCCAATCTTTAGGTTGCATCTTTGCTCTATTCCTAGTGTCCTTTGTTGTACAACAGCATTGTAATTTCATGAGGTCCCAGTGGTTGATTAGTGGTTTTATCTCCTGAGCAACTGGGATTATATTCAGAAAGTCATTGCCTATTTCAATATGTTGAAGGGTTTCCCCTGTTTTTCCTCTAGCAGTTTCAGAGTTTCAGGTCTGATATTAAGGTCACTGATCCATTTGGACTTTATTCTTGTGTATAGAGAGAGACAAGAATCTATTTTCATCCTTCTACATATAGATATCCAGTTTTCCCAGCACTACTTGTTGAAGAGGCTGTCTTTTCTCCAATGAATAGTTTTTGGCCTTTTGGTCAAAAATCAGATGGCTGTAGCTGCCTGGATTAACATCTGGGTCCTCTATTCTTTTCCATTGATCTATGTATCTGTCTTTGTGCCAGTACCATACTGTGTTTGTTACTATGGCTTTGTAATATAGCTTAAAATCAGACATGGTGATACCACCAGCCTTATTTTTGTTGCTCAAAATTATTTTGGCTATCCAAGGTTTTTTGTGCTTCCAAATGAATGTTAGGATTATTTTTTCTATTTCCATGCAGAATGCCATTGGAATTTTAATGGGGATTGTATTAAATGTGTAGATTGTTTTTGGTAATATTGACATTTTCACAATATTGATTCTTCCAATCCAAGAACATGGGATATCTTTCCATTTCCTAGTGTCTTCTGCAATTTCTTGCTTAAGTGTTTTAAAGTCTTCATTGTAGAGATCCTTCACTTCCTTGGTTTTAGGTTTATTCCAAGGTTTGTCCCTTCCTTCCTTCCTTCCTTCCTTCCTTCCTTCCTTCCTTCCTTCTTTCCTTCCTTCCTCCCTCCCTCCTTCCCTCCCTTTTCTTTCTTTCTTTCTTTCTTTCTTTCTTTCTTTCTTTCTTTCTTTCTTTCTTTCTTTTCAAGGCATTATGAATGGGAGTGATTCCCTGATTTCATCCTCTGCATGTTTGTTGTTAGTATATAGGAAAGCTACTGATTACTGTGTATTTATTTTGTATCCTGCTACATTGCTAAAAGTGTTTATTAGCTGGGAATGGTGGCACACACCTTTAATCCCAGCACTTGGGAGGAAGAGGTAGGAGGATCACTGTGAGTTCGAGGCCACCCTGAGACTACATAGTGAATTCCAGGTCAGACTGAGCTAGAGTGAGACCTTACCTCAAAAAAAAATTGTTTATCAACAGTTTGCTGGTAGGGTCTTTAGGGTCCTTATGTATAGAATCATATCATCTGCAAATAAGGACAATTTTATCTCTTCCTTTCCAGTTTGTATCCCTTTTATGAGTGTCTCTTGCCTCATTGCTATAGCTAAGACTTCCAGTACTATATTAAATAAAAGTGGAGACAGTGGACACCCTTGTCTTGTTCTTTAATTTAATGGAAAAGCTTCACATTTCTCCCCATTTAGTATTATGTTGGCTGTAGGTTTGTCATAAATAGCCTTTACTATGTTGAGATATATTCCTCCTATTTCCAGTTTCTGTAGGACTTTTACCATGAAGGGATGTTGGATTTTGTCAAATGCCTTTTCTGCATCTACTGAGATGATCATGTGATTTTTGTCCTTCAATCCATTTATATAGTATATTACATTTATTGATTTGCATATGTTGTGCCATTTCCTGGGGTCCTTGGCCACCGACGTCCTGGGCGAGAGAGGGAGGAGTTGGGGGGGGGAAGCAGGGTCCATCCTGGAGCAGCGGGTGAATGCAACGACAAAGACATGACGGGCAATGAACACCTGGGAGACCGTCTGATGGACAGCACTCATTTATTCAAAAGGGGAGTGGGTTTATAAACACTTGGGGAAGGTTGAGATGACACATGCAGACTATATGGTGATCAGATGCATAGTTTATGGGCTATTATCTAGGTGATGGAAGAACTAGTAACTTCAAAGCTGTTGGGGGAGGAGTTGCGAGAGAAGATAAGGGGAATGGTGGAAGTCTGTGACTTCAAAGGCTGTGGGGGATGAGAGAGATGGTGAAAAGGCTACATGACTTCAGTCACATAAGGGTCTCTTGGGCAGCTAGCCACAAGGTCAGGAACTGTGGGGGGCAAAGTCTGACTTATGGAATGGTCAGAGCCTTTTGGGGTCCAGGGGGAGGGCCTCGCCAGTTCTGCCCACTCTGGGTCATGACAGGGCACACTACAACCTACAATGTAGGGAAGGCCAGTCACCATCGCCAGGGACTCCTGATGATAAGGCCCACAGCCCAGGGTCCCCGGCCATGTCCAACAGTTTAGGCCAGCCTCCTCACAGTCCCAACCCATTTTTAGCAATGCCCAACACATATGTTGTGCCATTCCTGCATCTCTGGGATAAAGATTACTTGGTTGGGGTGAATTATCTTTCTGATATATTCTTTTTTTTCTGATATATTCTTGTACTCTGTTAATATTTTGTTCAGAAGTTTTGCATCTATGTTCATAATGGAGATGGATCTGTAATTTTCTTTTTTTCTTCTGTGTTTGTCTGGTTTTGGTATTAAGGTAATGCTGGCTTCATAGAAAGAGTTTGGTAGTGTTCTTTTCTATTTTATAGAAAAGTTTGAGAAGCATTGGTGTTAGTTCTTCCATGAATATCAGGTAAAATTCACCAGTAAATCCATCTGGGCCTGGACTATTTTTAGTTGGGAGATTTTTTTATAACTGCCTGGATCTCTGTACTTGTTATAGGTGTATTTAAATGGTTTATCTCATCTAATTTAATTTTGGTAGGTCATATAAATCTAGGAAATCATCCATTTCTTTCAGAGTTTCTTAGTAGAGTATATGTTCTTAAAGTATGTCCTTATCATTTTCTGAATTTCCTTGGTATCTGTTGTAATGGTGTCTTTTTCATCTCTAATTTTATTAATTTGTGTCTCTTCTCTCTTTCTTTTGGTCAGATTTGCTAAGGATTTATCAATCTTGTTTATCCTTTCAAAAAACCAACTCTTTGCTTCATTGATTCTTTGGATTGTTTTTTGGTTTCTATTTCATTAATTTCTGCCCTGATCTTTATTATTTCCTCTGTCTACTCATTTTTGGTTTGCCTTGTTTTTCTTTTTTTAATTTTGTTTATTTTTATTTATTTATTTTTTATATTTATTTATTTATTTATTTTTGGTTTTTCGAGGTGGGGTCCTGGAAGTAACTATGGAGTCTCAGAGTGGCCTTGAACTCATGGTGATCCTCCTACCTCTGCCTCCCGAGTTGCTGGGATTAAAGGCGTATGCCACCACGCCCAGCTCTATTTTTATTTATTTATCTGAGAATGACAGAGAGAGAGAGAGAGAGAGAGGGAATGGGCACACCAGAGCCTTTAGCCACTGCAAATGAACTCTAGATGCCTGAGTCACCTTGTGCATCTGGCCTACATGGGTACTGGGGAATTGAACCTTGAACCAGGGTCCTTACGCTTCCCAGGCAAGCACTTAAACACTAAACCATCTCTCCAGCCCTGCCTTGTTTTTCTTTTTCAAGGCCTTAAGGTGAAGCATTAAGTTGTTTACTTGTGATCTTTAGTATTTTTTTTTTTTGTTGTTGTTGTTGTTTTTGTTTTTGGAAGTAGGGTCTCACTGTAGCCCAGGCTGACCTGGAATTCACTATGTAGTCTTAGGGTGGCCTTGAACTCATGGCAATCCTCCTATCTCTGCCTCCTGAGTGCTGGGATTAAAGGCATGCACCACCACGCCCGGCTTGTATTTTTTTTTTTTTTTTGAGGCAAGATCTATGTAGTCTAGTCTAGCCTTGAACTTGCAAGTTTCCTGTCTCAGCCTCATGCTATCATGTCCAGCTACGTATGCTTCCAGAGAGAGAGGGATAGAGAAACTGTGTGTGTGTGTTGCAAGGGATGGAGTCCAAGACTCATGCAAGGCAGGTACTCTACCACTGATCCACATGCAGAGTCTTGCTTTTATTTTTTAAAACTAATACAAGTCATATACCTTCACTGTAAATGATCCTAAAAGGCCAAATAAGTACACCTGAGAAAATGAGAATCACGCACAATATGGAAGTAAGCTGTGTGCACATTTTGCCTGTAAATGGAGCTTAAAGTTCTGTGTCTCCCCAATGTGTGAAGTGACAGTATACATAGAGCAACAGGCCCAGAGTTTTCTCCCCATTTTGCTGGCGATAGCTTGCGTTTTCAGTCTAATAGATTACTGAGTCTCTTGGCCACAAGGTGGCAGATCTGCCTGTGCACCCAGGACCTCCATACTGCAGACCTCACTTATGCCCCTCTGCCTGGAGGTTTTTTCTTTCAACCCAGTATTTTCTATAGAGCTTTCTTCTCTTAGAGATACATTGTGATCCACTCTTGATGTCATGAAGCATCCTTGTTCATGGAATTTACCTTTGCAAGGGCTCTGCTCTGCACTTTAACTTTTGAATGTGTGGGCTATTCTATATTTTTCAGGACTGTAAACAAAGACAAGCTGATCATTCTTGTGGCTGAATGCTTGAACACATCTGTAGTTATTTTCACAGGGCTGTTTTCTTTCCTGAATCCCACTGTACCATTAGACCAAGAGAACAGTCAGTCAGGATGATGCTGGGTTCCCTGAAGAGTTGTCTATGTCCTGTTATTAGCAGGGCCAGCTCAGCTTAATGTCCCAGGCTGTGTAGAAAAGAGTAGCACAGCTTGCATTTTCTGGGGGTGTGTATTTGTGAGTGCATGAATGTGTGTTCATATGAGTGTGGGCACACGTGTGTGCAGGTACACATGCACATGGAATCCAGAGGTTGACATCAGGTCTCTTCTTCTATCACTCTTTTTATTATTATTCTATATGTTTGAGATGGGATCTCTCCCTGAACCTAGAGCTTATTTTGGCTAGACTAGCCTTGGGGATGCTCCTGTCTGCTTCCCCAGTGCTGGGATTATGGGTGCATGCCACCATGCTTAGTTTACATGGGTGCTGGGATCCAAACTCAGGTCATTATGCTTGTGCAACAAGCACTTTACTTACCAAGCCATCTCCCCAGCCCTTGCTCTTTGTTCTTTTACTTTTATGTGAGTGTGCATATATTCCTGTGTGTATGTGGAGCCCAGAGGACCACCTAAGGTATCATATATATTCCTGTGTGTATGTGGAGCCCAGAGGACCACCTAAGGTATCATTCCTTAGGCAAGGCCCACCTTTTCTGAGACAGGCTCTTCTCACTGACCTGGAACTCACCAAGTAGGCTAGACTGGCTGGTCAGTTATTGCCGGAGATCTTCCAGTCTCAGTTTCCCCAGCACTGGATCACAAGTGGGTACTACCATACCTGGCATTTTTATGTGGGTTCTGGGATCTGAATTTAGGTGGGAAGGAAGCACTTTAATGATTGAGCCATCTCCCCAGCCCCACAGCTTGCTCTTTAATTAGTTAGTTAATTTTTTTTTTTGAGGCAGAGTCTCACTATAGCCCAGACTGGCTTCAAAGTCACTGGGCAACCCAGGCTGGCTTTGAACTCTCAGTGATCCTCCTACCTCAGCCTCCTGACTGCTGGGATTACATGCATGGGTCAGCCACCATGCCCCACCAGGCCAGCTTGCTCTTTAAAAATACTACAGAAACAGCTTCTTACTGAGCTCTGAGAGCCCTGTGAATTAGGAATGACTCCTCTGCAGATGACACCCAGGAGACATTAGTGTGAAGCTCATGACTTACCTGATGTTGGGTTAGAGTTGGAACCAGAGAAAAGCAAGTGAAGAGACTGCATCTATCCCCAGTGGATAGGAAAGGGAGCAATTCCTGCCTCTGCAGAGATGGATTCTGAATGTGGGGCAACTCCCAGGAGTCCTTGGGCTCTGTTCCCAGAAATAGGAGACCAGGGAGTACAGAGGGTCCCAACCCAGTCATACCATCAGGCATCCCATCATACAGGATGCTTTGGTGCTTGACTGGGCTTCCCAGGGTAGAGGAGAGGCTGGGACAGGGAAAACCAAGCAAAACCAGAGATATGCTACAGACATCTTGACAGTTCAGCCTGCACAATGGAGACTGGGGAGCCAGGGAGAGGTGTGATAGGCTGGGAACTTTTGCCAAACCTGTGGGCCCTGTACAAAAGGCCCTGCACCTTCTCTCCTCATCCTTGTCCAGTAAGGGGAGATGATAGTTGGGTTTGGGCCTCCCAAAACATTTCCTCCCTCCCAGCTATTCTCAAAAACCCAG
Organism: Orientallactaga sibirica; assembly: GCA_036365145.1. Classification (NCBI taxonomy): domain Eukaryota; kingdom Metazoa; phylum Chordata; class Mammalia; order Rodentia; family Dipodidae; genus Orientallactaga; species Orientallactaga sibirica. Next base: position 176,412 of record JAEOAD010000005.1, read on the forward strand.
GAACTCCTTCTCAACTAGGCTGTCGGGGGTACTGGAATGAGGTGAGGAGGATGCAGGCCTTCAGCCTGGGCCTAGGAGAAGCTCTGTGGGTAAGAAAGGTGGCTGGGCAGGAATGCTAGTGAATAAAAGAGCCAGTCACTGGAGGCCCATGGAAAAAGCATCCTCACCTTCCTCAGGCCAGCCCTTAGGTGGGACAGGGCATTCCCTGTGAGGCTGGGGTGAGGGCTTCTGAAGCTGTGTCTCTTCACAGCCCAGATCTGTCCTCCTCTCCCAGCCCCTCACCATGGGGCTGCGGCCTGGTTGCTTCCCATCTTCTCTGAGTCATGACTTTGTTACATATAAGTGGATCCAACAGTCAAAGGAGGAAGACTATATGAAAAGAAGCTGTGAGATGGGGTGCCAGAGAGTGGCACCTAGAAGTGTTACTTCCCTCCGAAGAGCTGGCTGTAGCAGAGGAGTCCAGTGCCCCTTCACGAACTGAGGATCTTCTAGTGTGGCTAAGGTGAGCTGCAAAGGCAGAGGCCCTGGAGCCATGAAACCACAGTGGTAGCTGTAATCTCCTCCCCTCACAAATGCCACCTCACCTTTCTGGAGACCAGCCTTGCTTCCTGCTAGCTCCCTAACTTCTAGTACATCACATTTGAAAGTCCTCTGGTCCTGCCCACAGGTTGGACAGGACTTTAGGTGCAAAGTACATACTATGTGCCAAGTGCCATCTCTCCGAGTGCTCACATCCCAGCCAGGTGGTCTCTTACCACCCTGTGTGTCCAGGGTGGAGCCAAGGCCTAGATATTTTGTGAGCTGCCTAGACGCTAACTGTGGGTGGCAAGGCCAGGACCCCACCCTCTCTGTCTGAACACAGGCCTTGGCTTGTAACTGCTGTGCTGTGCTGCCTTGCCACCCTCCCCTCTTCACTGCCCCAGCTGAGGTCCTCTTGCACTCCACCCTCCCTGAGGCTGCCTACCTGGCATACTCTGCCATGGAGGTGAGCCCTGTGGCACTTGCACAAGGCACCATTCATCCAGGCCGGCTGCTGATTAAAACCATGTGTGATGTGGCTTGCCAATGTGGCGGCAGCTCCGGAAGCTAGGCCTGGCCTTGGGCCTGTGGGCTATGGGAAGGGGGGAGGGGGATGGCTGACTCACAGGCCTATCAGGCTGGGAGGGGGTAGTGGTCTGGAGTAGCACTGAACCCCCACCCCCATCTCAAGCTGAAATATAGGAGGCAGCCCTCTACAGGTGATATTGGGGAACTGGCTTTGGAATGCCTCAGACCCTTGCAAGGGTCTTTCCAAGGCTGCTTGGTTTGCTATAGGGTTTGGTTAATAGTGTTACAATCAGCTCAGCATTGCTGGGCCAAACATCCAAACAGAAGCAGGTTATGGGAGGAAGGAATTTATTTCAGGCTTATAAATTTCAGGTGGACACCATCAATGGTGGAAGAAGCTGGCTTCCTTCCCTAAATCCAAGCAGAGAGATACCACCAAATAGCCAGCACCAGAAAATTCATCAGAGCTCAAACTGCTCTCCTCATACCTTCGAGCTGGGACACATGATCCACCTCCCAGGGACACACCCCCTGTAGCAGGGGTCTTCTTATATATAATTTATTTATTAGAGAGAGAGAGAGAGAGAGAGAGAGGGAGACAATGGGCATGTCAAGGCCTCCAGCCACTGCAAACGCACTCTAGATGCATGCACCCCCTTGTGCATCTGGTTTACGTGGGTCCTGGAAAATCAAACTGGGATCCTTTGGCTTTGCAGTTAAATGCCTTAACTGCTAAGCCATCTCTCCAGCCTGCAGGGATCTTCTTGCTAGGGGCTCAATTTTAATAAAGCACCAGAGTCTATAGTGTCATACATTTAAACTGCTACAGAAGGAGTGTGTAATGTGTATGCTGAAATTTATGCACAATGATTCTCATCACTTGGACTCATGATCTTTTCAGGGTTTCTAAAGGGTAGTTGGATATAGTGGCGAGTACCACAGGCTGTGGATACTCACCACCCTGGGTTTGGCTCTACTTCTGCTACCTCCAAGCTTCCTGATAAGAGACCAGCTGCTTAGCCTCTCTGAGTGCTCTCCCTTTCTCTTCATTCACAGCATAATGATCGAGGCCTGGTCCTAGTGGCTGAATAAAGATAGGGTTGCACTGGCTGGGGTTAGCTTTTTTATGCTCATGGCTGGCTCAGCTGGTGTGACAGCCCTGCCTTCACTCCCAGGACCCCTGGCCCTGATGTCTGAGTTGGGGGACCGCCAGGGAGTTCCATAGTACTAAGCTTGGAGTCCCCAGGTTTCCTCTGAGGTGGAAAGTATGAGCTAGTGGGGGCGAGCTGGAGAGCAGTGTGAGGTATTACTGAATTAACACCCCCCATCCTCAAGCCAAGAACAGATGGAGCCTTGTTCACAGGGCTGCCTTCCCTGGTGCTGAGGCCCCCACAGGAAGGGGCGGGTGGGTAGGCCAGACCACAACACACCCTAACTGCAAGCTTAGTTTTGCGGGGATCCTGCCACTGAGTGCCTAGTCTCAGAAGGCACCATGGTTTCTGAAGGCACGCAGCCCTATGAAGCAATCCAGGGCCTCTGCAGCCCAAGGCCGGGAAGAACGTGAGTTTGGATCACAATGGAGCAGGTCCCGCAGCACTCCTCCCAAGGGTGAGAGGAGGTCATATTAGGAGCTCCCTGGATCCAGGGATCCCACTCCATACCCCATGCTACCAAGCCAGGCGCTTCAGTGTCAAATCCAGCAGTCATGTCTCTTCTTACATAGGGCAAGGCTGAGGCCAGGAAGAAGACTGGCTGTGTCATCCCAAGAGCTCAGGTGCAGCATTTTCTTGTGTGGTGGGCTGCTAAGGGGAGGGATGAGCAGATGGCTCTGGTGAGACAGAAACAGGAGCTGATGTAGCATCTTCCTCACTACTGCATAACTGGGTGGACGTCTACCCTCTCTGAGCCTCCATGTCCTCTGATGGCTAAGAAGATCATTTTACCACACAGGGCTGTGTATCTCAGAGAAAAGTCAGCAGCACAGAGCCCACAGTGGTTCAGAGCATGTTTGAAGGCAGCCTGGGTTCATTCCACAGTTCTTCCTTCTGTCAGCTGTGTAACCCTGGACAAGACAAGTTCTTCTAGAAAAAATACTAGAACAAACCTTTGTGGGATTGGTGGAAAACAGCTTAGATGCTATGGACTTGGCATTGTGCTGGCATAGTGATAGTGAGGTTTGTGTGCCAACTGGCCAGGCTATAGACCTGGGTCAGATACTAATCTAGTATTTCTGTGAGGGTTTCTTGTACACGTGATCTTTGTGGAAAGGCCAAGAAGTGATTGATAGGATATCTTATAGATGTAAAAGTCGAGAATCAGTTTGTTTTAGGAAAGAGAGATGATCCCAGATGATCTGCATAGGCCTGACTTCATCACTGTGAGGCTATAAAAGCAGGCCTGAGTCTCCATGTTTCCTTCAAGAGGATGGTTTGTTATGGATGCCAGCATTAGCCCATGCTCTGCACCCAACAGTCCCAGTCTGCCTTCATGATGGCCTGTCCTGTGTTAAGCAGGCTTCTCCAGTAGGCTGTGTGTATAGGTAGGAAGAGACTTGTGGTAAGGACTTGGCTTATGTGCTTACAGAGGCTAACCAGCCCCAAGATCAACAAGCTGGGGACATGGGACAACAGAGTACTTATAATCTGGGTTGGAAGACCTCAGAAAAGATTCATATTTGGCTCAAATCTGAAGGTGGGACAAAGCTGATAACCCACTTGTGAGGCAGTCAGGCAGGAAGAAGTCTCGCCCACTCCTGGGAGGCTCGGTTATTTATTCTTCTATTTATGCCTCTGACTGATTGGATGAGGCCTACCCACATAGGGAGTACCATCTGCTTTAGTCAGTCCAGTAGTTCAATGTTAATCCCATCCAATAACAGCCTCATCAAAACCACCTAGAAAAGTAGTTAATCAAACATCTGGGCACCTGGTTGCCCAGTCACATTGGCTCATAAACTTAACCATCATAGTTGTGGATTTCAGATTTGCCTCGCTGGCCCGAAGTGTAGGCCAAGCCTCGGCAACAGTTCTCCTAACAGATGTCTCTTACTGGTTGGTTTCTCTGGCTGAACCCTGGCTGACTCACAGAATGATCTATAATAAGAATTACCACCATTGTGATTATTATCTTTTTTGAGAACTTCCCAGCTGTGAGTCTGCACATAGTAGGCCTTTGGCAAACACCAAAGAGACTTGTCTTCTAAGGGGAACAGAAGTGATGGTATTTTCTTCATAACCCGAAAGGGGTCCAGGCAGCAGGAAATGCTTTCTCCATCCAGGATCCCACAGCCAGCCTCACTGAAAGTAGACTGGCTCCTCTCTGTGCCCTATGTGCAGAAGAGAAGCCGTTCACATTGCTCCATTGCACACCAGTCCTCTATTGAATACTTCTCCAACAAACTAAATCCTCACACTATCTCTGAGGTGACCATCATTTCCCCCATCTTGCAGAAGGGCAAAGTAAGCACAGGGAAACTCACTTGATACCAAAGGTCCCCATAGCTGGAAAGTGGAGCGTCAGAGACTCTCCACCCTGCTGCTCCTGACAGCTGTGGGCCTCCCACCTGTAGATTGGGGAAGAAGGGTTAGATAGCAGTGACGACTCCTTCTCTGCTTTGCCCCTTTACAAGATGAAGTGGGGTCTCCTTGATTTCAGTTTGAATTCCATTTTTGACTCTTGAGTATCTGTTTCATCTTCACTTTCCAAATACTTGGCAGGGAGTAGTATCTGGAAATATGAACTGACACATCTTTCTTTCTGGGCCTCAGATTTCTATGTTTTTTTTTTTTTTTAATCTTAACACAGTTCTTATGGGAGCTTTTTCCCCACTGCAATAAATACCAAGGAGCAAAGATTTATTTCAGCTCATGGTTTCAGAGCTTTTTGCACATTATGGTAGGACTTGAGAGAGAAGACCACCTATATCATGACAGCCAGAAAGAGAGAGAGAGAGAGAGAGAGAGAGAGAGAGAGAGAAGGAGCTTGAACTAGTGGGTTCTTCTATTCTTACCCTCTTAACCCAGCCCCCAGTTCATAGGGTGGTACCACCATATTCAGGATGGGCCTTCCCCCTCTTAATTAACCCTCTCAGAAGCACCCTCACAGATACACAAAGGTGTGATTCTACATGAACCTAATCAAGCTGACAATCAAGATTAACTACTATAGTCTTTGAGAAAGATTTCCTTCTTTCTAAATCATTTTTTTCTTTTGAAACTGTCTCATTATGTAGCCCTGGCTTACCTGAAACTTGTTATGTAGGCCAGGCTGGCCAAAAATTTGTAGGGATTTCTCCTGCCTCTGCCTCTTGAGTCCTGGGATTATAGGTGTGCTTCAACCTTTTATTTTTATTTTTTGTCACTCACTTTGCATACACATTCCTCTCTCCCAGTCCTCCCGCCACCCAACCCTTATGGTAAAGGAAGGAATAGGAAACATAAAAGAAGTAAAGAGGAAACTGTAGGGCATGAAGGGGAAAAGACCCAAGACAAGGGTACCCACTCTTGCCTCCTCTCCTCAACATGTACTGGAGGTTTTACTTAGGCAAGGAAAAGAAACAAAGGCATTCAGACAGGAAAGGAAGCTCTTTAACTATCTCTTTTCACAGGTAACATGCTTTTTTTTGGAGAGAAACAGAGAGAGAGAGAGAGGGAGAGGAAGACAGAGATGGACACGCCAGCAGCCTCTCAGCTGCTGCGAAAGAAATCCTGATGTGTGTGCCCCCTTGTGGTCAAGTGTGGCATTGCGCCCTTGCGTCACTTTGCATCTGGCTAAACGTGGGACCTGGAGATTGGAACAGCTGGAGATTGGAACCAGCCTTCTTAGGCTTAGAAGGCAGGTGCCTTAACCGCTAAGCCATCTCTCCAGCCCAACATGCTTTTTTTTTTTTCATTGCTAGAGATGAAACCCAGGGCCTTGCATATGCTGGGAAAGTGTTCTACCATTGAGCTAGATTCCCAGTCTTGAAATGATCTTACAGAGGAAATCATAAGGAATCTACTAAATGACTATCAGAGTTAATAAGTTCAGCAAGATTTTAGGATACAAGATGAATATACAAAATCAGTTGTATTTCTACCTAGTCACAATGAATAACCCAAGATTAAATTCAGGAGACAATATTCACAATTGAATAAAAAAGAATAAAATACGTAAACATAAATTTAACAAAAGAAGGGCAAAATTATAAAGCACTGGAAAGAAATTAAAGATCTAATTAGGTGAAAAAATCATTGGCTGAGGCAGCATGTAGTTGCGCACACCTTTAATTCCAGTATTTGGGAGGCAGAAGTAGGATTGTCATGAATTTTGAAGTCACCTTTAGACTATATAGTGAATTCCAGGTTAGCCTGGACTAGAGCAAGATCTTACCTTAAAAAAAAAAATTAAAAAGCGCGGTTGTTCTGAAAGGCACATTAATGTGGTTAAAATGACAGGACTTCCCAATCTAATGACTTAATGCGTCTGAACTGAGTTCTCTACTCTGTTTAACACATAGGCAACAAGAGAATGCTCAGCTCATGAACATAGACATGCAAGACACCATATGTAAAGTGTTTAGCAGAGTTAGCACCTAGGGTAAGTCCATGGATAGAGCAGGGAAGCATGGTTGGAACGTGTAAGTGAGCATTAAGGTCCCCCCTCCCCCAGGGGAAGACAAGCACAGTGGGTCTTGAGTCTGTAGACTGGGCTTGGCAGACTCTGGGTTGATAATAAATGAACAGGAAAGGAGAGTCCATTACACAGGAATGTCTGGGGAGGTAGTGGGGAAGGAGCTCTCTTCTCTGCCAGCACCAGCCAGCTCTGCAGGTTTGATTGATGTGCCTTGCACCACAGCAGCTTCTGGGCCTGGAGGAAGGAGGCCCCTCACTCACCCCTCCTGGAGCAGCCAGATGTTCCTGGCCTTTAGAGAGCTGGAGTGGGGACAGGGAAGGGAAGGCCAGAGGGTGGTCACACAGATGATGCTGGGTTTCTTTCTCTCCTCCTCTGCAACTGGGCTCAGGTGACTCTGGCTCTACTGCTGATTTTATCTAGTTGTTATATCTCCCTGTGGATGGAGGTCTTCACTTACCTTATCCTGCTGAGTGAGACCTGTAGCTGCCCAGGCAAGGGCTCTTGATCTAAAGAGGAGAATGTCTTATCTATGGAAGAGTCTTGTGTTATGACCAGAGCCACTGGGAGAGCTGTGGCCAGCACCTGAGCCCTTTGCGAGGCCTCCATCTGAGGCCTCTGCATTTATGATTTGGAGAATGGGTCTGAAGGCAGACTTGGGACTGCTCAGAGAATAGTTCCATTGGGAGGTACCAAGGGGACCCTCGGGTATATGGTTGGAGCAAGCACCATGGTAGGAACAGAGAATTTCACAGCCATCTCTGGGCTTTCCTATCATTTGAGTATTAAGCACATACTAACTAGAACACATGCATGTCCATGTGCAGAATAACAAAAGAGAGCTAAGTATCACCCTAAGTTACCATATAGGGCTGCCAGGGATGGAGTTCAGTGGTAAAGTACTTGGCTAGAATTTGTGAGGACTTGGGTTCAACCCCAGAACAAAACCAAACAATAAAAGAGATTCAGAGCTGGTGAGATGGCTTAGCAGTTAAGGAGTTTGCCTGCAAAGCCAAAGGATCCCAGTTTGATTCTCCAACACCCACGTAAGCCAGATGCACAAGGGGGCACATGCATCTAGAGTTCATTTGCAGTGGCTGGAGGCCCTGGAGATCCCATTTTCTCTCTCTGCCTCCTTCTCTCAAATAAATAAATAAATAAAATATTTAAAAAAAGAGATTCAGCATGTAAAATGATTAGCTGCTAAAAATGTTAGTGTAAATTATTGTATTCTGGGTCCATGTAAAGAAATTATTTACATAATTATAAAAAATGGGCCTATCTTGGCCATTGCTGAGGCCCTTGGTTTCCCACCAGGAATAGATGGTAAGACCCTATTGCTGAAGACTCCACTTACTTGGGTAGCAAGTTCACTAAGAAAACCTGCTGGAGCTGAGCTGAAAGCCTCTTCCATGAGGACCAGCTGACAGAAAGTTGGAAAAAGCTACACTGCATGCAGGTCAATGGGAGAGAGGAAACACCAGTGAAGGTACTCAACAGTAAACACTGCAAGCTTTAAATATGGCCAGCCAGGCCAAATGAGCCAACGGGTGCAATAGTGGCATGTCTGTTATGGGGAAACCAACTGCTCTCTAATTGGACTGGAGGCCTGCTCCATGGGAGGGAATACATCCCTGATACTGAAAACGTACAACAGGGGTAGTCATGAGCCCTAAGGGTGTAATGTCTGCTGGTGACTTGCTAAATATATATAGTATGCTCACCAAACTGCCCAGTAAGCACTTCTCTTAATGTCTATACCCATATATTAATGCTACTCTCACTTTTGGTTAGAGAAGCTTCTCTTTTCAGATGGTGGCAACCTTGGGATGATTCAGAAGGCACCATGGTGCTGAGAAGTGACAGAGGAGTGCTCAGCCCTGAAACATCTGAAGCCTACCTTCCAAGGCTCAGGGTTCATTGTGGAAAAGGGGCCAGAAAGAATGTAAGAGCCAAAGGAAGAGTAGGACTCCTTACAACATGCTCCTCCAGACACAAAATGGCCTGGATATCCATGACCTCACAGTGCCTGATACTACCTACATGAGACCATCATAATAGGAGGAAAAGATCATGACATCAAACTGAAAAGAGAGACTGATTGAGAGGGGGAGGGGATATGATGAAGAGTGAAGTTTCCAAGGGGAAAGTGGGGGGAGGGAGGGAAATAACATGGGATATTTTCTACAGTTAAAGAAGTTGTCAATAATAATAATAATAATAATAATAATATACATTTATAAAAAATAATAAAAAATGGGTCTATCTTATCTGCCTAACCATGTAGCTATTCTGTCTCTACTCCACAGCATACTGTAAACTTGTGCTGGTATGAGAAATGCAGATCCACTCCGACTTTTTCAGGGTTTTCCATGAGTGCTGTTTTATGCTGGTGGGATTTTAGGTAGCATTCAAAACTGTCCTCTAATGGACAAAGTAGCATTGATTCTCTTTGAATCTGCACCTTTGAACACAGATGCATTACTTCCTTAGTGTAAATTCCATGAAGCAAAACTGCCCAGCCAAAGGGTAAGGTCATGGACACCAGCTGAGCTCCCACTGTGGACCTTCTTCCATGTGGCCATTCATGTCTCGGCCTCATTTAACTGGATGCCTACTCTCCTGGCCACATCTGGAGAAAGGTGGCTGGTGACTGCAGAGGACCCAGAAACAAGACCCTTCTGGGGAAGGAGTGTCCTGACTTGGGACAGAAGACACTCATGGACAAGTCATTTATGGTCACACTTTTCCCTTCGGGACCTGGAGGAGCTTCTGTCACAGACATCTTCAGTGAGTGCAGTCTGTGGATGGCAGGAGCTTTCACAGTCCTGCTTGGACAGTCTACCTGGACTTTGCAATGCACTTGGGAATTGTGGTGGTCATGAGACCAGGGCTGTCATGAGCACTTGCCCCAGGAGTAGACCTGTGCAAGGACCTGGCTGCTCCATGCTGGGGACAGCGATGTGTGATAGAACAGCATGAGCCACGTCACTCAGGGCAGGCTGGAGGAGGGACTTGGCCCACTCAAGGGTTCCTGGAATCCAAGAATCCTGCCAACAGCATGGAACTGGTCCCTTTCATGACATTTGACTGCACACACTCCTCTTTAACCTCACACAAAGCCAATGGTTAATTCCCAGCAGCCTCTCTCTCTCTCTCTCTCTCTCTCTCTCTCTCTCTCACACACACACACACACACAAAGAGAGAGAGAAGCCTGAACTTCCATTGCTTCATACTTACATGTCACCACACTAAGATACAAGATATCAAGAGAATAATACTTTTAATTGAATATTCATTGGTGATTGAGCATTTACTAAGCATCAAACCCTTCCTAGGCACTGTTTAATCCATTTTTAGCTCTGTCACAGAGGAGGTAAAGTCACTTGCCTAAGATCACAGAGGTGGAGCAGAGAAGCCCCACCCTATACACACTGCCCTCACCCCACTCAGGACACACCCTGTCTCCTCTCTCTCTCTTTGCTTGCCTCCTTCCTGCCCAGGCTGAGATGACTGAGTGCTTGCCACAAAAACCCCCATAACCTCACCCAGCCCTGGGTACACTGCTGAACAGACCTGGCTTGTCCAGATTCGGGCAGCTGGAGACACAATAAACCCAAGCTGTAAACTACCCTCTTAGCTTTTTGTGGGGACTTAGAGCTTTTGCCAGCCCTGAGTTTCTTAAGTGGAAGTGAGCAGCAGCCACCCGTCCAGATTATGAAGTTCTTGCTCTTTTTCCCTCTCCCTCCCTTCCCCTTTCTCTCCCTTTCTCTCTTCCTCCTTTCCTTTCTCTTTCTTGTCCTCCTTTGGCCTCCCAAGCTAACCTCAAGGACCTACCTTCTATGTGCCTGGTGCTGGGGCTGGCACTAGGGCTGCGGTGGGGTGGGTATCCCAGGCTTCTGGCCTCAGAGAACCAACAACTCATCCAATCAAAGGTGGTGCAGAAAGAAGGCGCTTGTTCAAGGTCACACAAGGACTAAATGACACAGCCAGGCCAAATACCCATGGCTTCTCCTGCCCAGGCCAAGGATTTATCTGGGGAGCCAGCATGACCCAGCAGGAGAACCAGCTGTCTAAGGTGGCGCATGCTGGCTTCCAGATTCACGGCTTGGAGTTTAGAGCAGCCTATGCTTTAGGTACTTTCTGTGCATTCTTTAACTTATCACCCTAAGAAGCCAACGAGCCAGTGTTGTGATGACCACCCACGTCTACCATTTGCAGCTGCTACAGAAACCAGGGCTTAGAGCTAGCCAACACTCATACCCAGTTCGGACTGTTCTCTTTCTAGGTGTCAATGCCTTGTCTGGGATGAGACCAGGGCACCAAACCAGGCTTGGCAAGGAGCTAGGAAGTGATCAGGTTTTCATAAGGATGGGAGAGGGTGGGAAAATAGTTCAGTCAGTGCAGTCAGTGAAGCACTTACCTTGAAAGCACGAGGACCTGTGTTCAGATCCCCAACAAGCACATAAAAGCCAGTTGCAGCAGCACACACCTTTGATTCCATTGTTTGAGGGTGAAGACAGGAAGATTCCTGGGGCTTATTGGCTAACTAGTCTAGAGGAATTCGTGAACTCTGGGTTCAGTGCGAGATCTGTTTCAAAGCTAAAGTGAAGAGTCACTGAGGAAGACATCCAGTGTTGACCTCTAACCTCCACATCCCTGGACATACACATGCATACATCCCTTCACACACATGTATGCCCATATACATGTGAACATGCATATACCACCCACCCCACAACATACACATAAAGGATAAGAGGAGAAGGGAGCATTCTGGAAAGTGGACACTGTTTGAGCTGATGTATAGAGGCAGAAAAGTCCCTGGGGAATCCTGGGACACAGCAACCCAACAAGGTTTTGGAATACTTCAATTCTTTCCTTTTTAAAAATATATTTTATTTATTTATGAGAGAGACAGACAGAGAATGGGCTCACTAGGGCCTCTAGCCATTGCAAACGAACTCCAGATGCATTCACCACCTTGTGCATCTGGCTTTACATGGGTACTGGAAAATTGAACATGGGTCCTTTGGCTTTGCCAGCAAGCATCTTAACCACTAAGCCATTTCTGCCAGGGTTGGTCTCAGGAGAGCTGCAGGAAGCCCCGAGCTGGGCAAAGGCATCTTTGGCATCATAAACTAGGCTCCATGGAAGGAATAGCCAAGAGAACCCCAGTGGTTCTGCCATCCTCAGTCAGGGACATGCCAAGGGTGAGCCAACATGCCATGCTCCAGGTCCTTAGCATGCATCAACACCAAGGTCTCTGGTATATGGGATGACTGGCTGGGTGAGTTCAGATGGAAGTTGCCCTTGGCCTTGGCAAACTTGAGGGTGCTGTAAAGTGCTATGGGACAAAGGAAACCCCATTCTTACTGGTTGTCTCTGTAGGGTGGAACAGCATAATACAGCACTGTGATGTACTCAGTTACATCCCCAAACCACAGAGATTAATCCCAATGATTCCTTAGTAGAACAAGTAGGTGATTCAGGCAGGAGCCTCCTGACTACAGCCTATGTGCTCATCTAGTCAATCACATCTTCATCCTTCAGGTCTCAGCTCATGACTCCTGCCCCATTGCAAGCCTGCTGTCACTCCCTGCCTCACTCCCACTCCCCACAGACATGAGCCATCTCTTCCTGAGTATCTCTTCTATAGCTGGGGTTTCTCCTGTCAGTTTCTAAGTATACCCTTGTTTGTGGGATTCTTTAGTTGATATTGTGCCGCTTAATGCTAAAAGCCCTGAGAAGGCAGAAAGGTGTCTCTGTTGCGTTTGTAAGAATATGCTTAAGGCTGGATGTGGTAGAGCATGCCTTTAATCTCACAATTGGGAGGCAGAGGTAGGAGGATTGCTTTGAGTTTGAGACCAGTCTGCAACTATAGAGTGAGTTTTAGGTCAGCCTGGGCTAGAGTGAGACCCTGCCTTGAAAAAAAAAATAAAAGATCCTTAGGTCCTGGAGTATAATAAGATTCCAAAAGGTGTTTGAGCACATGGATGGGTGTATGTGTATATGGATGGATGTGTTGATGGATGGATGGATGAGCAAGTGATTGATAGCATGAATGTATGGAAGGATGGTGGGTAGTTAAGTGAAATAATATAGGACTATGGTGCCACTCAGGTTGTAGAGTGTTTGCCTGGCGTACGCAAAGCTCTTGATTTGATCCTCAGCACTGCATAAACCTGGCATGGTGATGTGCAAAGTTAAATTCCAAAACTGAGGAGGTAGAGGAGGAGTCAGATTATACTCAGTGACATAGCAAGCTTAAGGGCAGCCTGGGATACATGAGATCCTTTCTCAAAAAAAAAAGTGCAAAGATGTACACATGATGGATGCTAGATAGGAGGGTGGAAGGATAGGAGGGTAGATGGAGGATTGTGTGCAGTACTTTAGAATATTAGACTAGTAGAATGCTAATAATCATGAAAATATTAGATTAATAAAATCAGATATTTATTTATTGTATTGTTAGAATAAAACACAGATTCTGGGATAGAGAGATGGCTCAGCAGTTAAAGGTGCTTGCTTGCAAAGCCCGATGACCCAGTAACCATGTAAAGCCATATGCATAAGTGGTGCATGCATCTGGAGTTTGTTTGCAGTGGCAAGAGGCCCTAAAATGCCCATATTCTCATTCTCTCCCTCTCTGCCTTGTTTTGTCTGTCTCTTACATAAATAAATAAATGTTAAAAAACACAGTTCAACATCATAATCAAAAGGGACAAATACAGATCTCAACTTCTTCATACCAGAGACGAGCCAATATGCTATGAGAAGTGAAGTAGATTTGTTAGGGTTACACAGTAAATTGAGTGACAATCCAAATCCATGTTTCCTCACCACTGTATAAAACAACTTCTGAGAGGAAGGTCAAGAGCCCTATCCCACTTGTCTCTTCTGAGTTTCTATGACCTGATACAAGTTACTGGGACTTCACATTTTCTTTAGTGCTTTAAAAAATTTTGTAAAAAAAAAAAAAAATTGTGTGTGTGTGTGTGTGTGTGTGTGTGTGCATGCCATGGCACACGTGAAGGTTAGAGGACAGCCTCAGGGTGTTGGTTCTCTACCTCTACCTTCTTTGAGCCAGGGTCCTTCTTGCCTTGCCATTGGAAAAGTTAGTCTAGCTGACCTTCCCTTTGGGCTTCTCCTGGCACCACCTTCCGTTGCTATAGCTTTGGATTACAGATATATGTCACTTTGTGTCCAGCTTTACATGGATGTTGGAGATAGAACTCAGGTCAGCAGGTCAGAGATTAAAGCACCTTTAACTGACAAGCTATCTCCCCAGCATCCACATTTCTTTGAAAGAAAAGATTGGACTTCAACCAGGTCCCAAATCTGTTACTGCATTCGCCTTCTTGAGAAAGCCTATCCTGCTGGATTTGTCAGACCTGAGTCAGGTATCCTTCCCCACACCCTACATGAATCCCCCTAGAACTATCAAAGTTGGTCCCAGGCCCATGGGGTGGAGTGAATTCATGGGTGGGAGGACCAGCTTCTTTCTTTTCTGGAACCAGCCTGGCTACCTGTCATATCCTCATACATGATTTTCCACTCTCAGGAGGGCCCATGGGCTGTAAAAGGGCCCCTTAGTGTGTTTCTGCCTCTGTATACATGCCTGGACCATCTTCACTGCCCTGGATTCCTGTAGCCCCAGCCCCTGTCACTGGGAAGTGGAATATTTTCCCCAGGGACACTCCCAGAGCAGGCCTTGAATTGCCCAGGGTAGGATGAGCGCTCACATGTTGGTAAGGAGTGGGTCTTCAGTGGCAGCTGTAGAAATAAGTAGATCTTTTAAAAGATTTATTTATTTACTTCTAAAATATTTATTTGTTTATTTACAAGAGAGAGAGATTGAGAGAAAGAGAGAGAAGGAGAGAATGGTGCATCAGGGCCTCTAGTAGCTGCAAACAAACTCCAGATGCATGTGCCACTGCAGCTGACTTTACATGGATGCTGGGAAATTGAACCCAGGTCATTAGGGTTTGCAGGCAAGCACTTTAACCACTAAGCTATCCCTCAAGCCCCCAAGATTTATTTATTTTTATTTATTTATTTATTAGAGAGACACAGAGAGAGAAAGAGAGTGAGGAGAGAGAGAGGATGGGTGTGCCAGGACCTCTAGCCACTGCAAACGAACTTCAGATGCATGTGCCACCATGTGCAGCTGGCTTATGTGGGACCTTGAGAATCGAACCTGGGTCCTTAGGCTTTTCAGGCAAGCACCTTAACCACTAAGCCATCTCTCCAGCCCAGTAAGTAGGTCTTAAGGTGTTTGGAGCCCCAGATCTGGGGTTGCTGGGTCTGGAAAAGGAGGGCATCTCAATCCATCCACGTTTGGGTATATCACATGACAGAGGTGCTGGACTTAGGTGCAGACAGGGCAGAGAGAGAGAGAGAGAGAGAGAGAGAGAGAGAGAGAGAGAGAGAGAGAGAGGGGGGCACTCCCAGAGCCATAAAGTTAGGCTGAGGTCTTTGAATTTATCCTCTACTGAATAAAGAACCACGTTTTCAAAAAGGCTTCATGAGATCATTGTGGAGGGGAAACAAGTGAACAGTACAACCAAGTATTTAAAATATGATTTCACCTTTGCTTTGCCCCAGTTCCTGCTCAAAAGCAACCTGGTAGATAGCTGCTATATGTCTTTGTAGTGATTTTCTAAGCTATATTGATTCTGTTTCCTTTATTTTATGGTGGTTCTAAGGATAAAAACACAGGCTTTGCCCATGCCAGGCAAGCCTCTATCTCTAAGCTAGTTCCGGCCCACCCCTCCTTCTTCTAAGGGGAAGCATATTACACATACCATTTTGTCCAGTGACTGCTTTCCAGACTTCTTTTGTTTTTGGTTTTTCGAGGTAATGTCTTACTATAGCCCAGGTTGTCTTGGAATTCACTATGTAGTGTCAGGTTGTCCTTGAACTCACAGTGATCCTCCTACTTCTGCCTTCTGAGTGCTGAGATTAAAGATGTGTACCACCATGCCCAGCTCCAGACCATTTTTTTTAAAATAGTACATGCGGGTCAGTATCATTGATTTTTTTTTTTTTTACTTCAATGTGCTATATGCTGTCCATTCCTACTGATGGACATTGATGTCATTTCCAATCTTTTGCTTCCACAGATGATCCTGCAATAAGCATTTGCTGGTGCATATGTGTTTGAACATATGGTCTGGTACATGTGATAGATAACTTCCTAGACCTGGTATTGCTAGCCAGAGGGTATGTGCATTGAGTCAAGTAGATATTTCTAATTTGTCACCTTCATGGTTTTGGTTAATTGCTGTGGATGCATTTGGTAGGGAGGGGTTCAAGTTACTGAATTACTAGTCGCATAGTCTCCAGGTCTGAGATGGGCTAACAGATCTTCAAGTGAGTTTATTCTGAGGCCCTGTGAGCTCATTCTAGGTCCTGAGCTGTGGGGCGATCTGTAGTGCTTTCTGGAGCGTAGAGACAGAGACCCAGTCCAGTGGACAGCTTCCTTTGCTGTGAGGAGAAACCCCCATTTCCCTGGCTAGGCAAGGATCTTCATCCTTCAAGGGTGGCTGCAAATAGCCCAGGGGGAACAGACAGGCTGCCAGCAGCTGTGAGAAGCTAAGTTCAGCCAAAGCCCATATAAAGGACTGCCAAAAGTTTCTTCTTTTCATTTTTCCAAGCCTTGCACTTTGGGCTGGGTCACAGTGTCATCCTCATGTTTCCTATTACTCTACAAGGCTTCCTTCAAAGGACCAGCCGCCCAGGCCCTTTGATGTCTAGGCTGAGCCTGCCTCCGCCATGGGGAGACACATCTTGCTAAGGATCAAGAAGGGCTCACAGCCCAAGATGGTCCCCAGGCTTTTCCCTGATGTCTTCCACTGGCTCCTGTCCAATTGGTATTGTGGATTCTGGAGGATGGAGGTGCTATCACAGCTTAGCCAAGTTGAAAGACTCTATGATGGAGCCCAGGAGGGGAGGCAGAGCCCAGAGAGGGCAAAGAGATGTTCCAGGCCACAGGCCGCATTGGAAGTGCACTAAAGCTGCCAGGATCACATTGAGCCTGCCATCTTCTTCTCCCCATTCCCCTCCTCACTTCCTGGAGCTTTTGGCACTGACACCCTTACATCTGCAGGTGGTGGTTATG
Source organism: Orientallactaga sibirica (assembly GCA_036365145.1). Classification (NCBI taxonomy): domain Eukaryota; kingdom Metazoa; phylum Chordata; class Mammalia; order Rodentia; family Dipodidae; genus Orientallactaga; species Orientallactaga sibirica. Next base: position 193,193 of record JAEOAD010000005.1, read on the forward strand.
TGTAGGTGTCTACAATTACTCTGCCTACATTTAAATCCCGAGTCTGTCCCTTATAGATATGCAATGCTGGGCAAATTGCTAACACTGCTGATCCTCAAACTTGCTCCTCTTAAAAAAAAAAAAAAAAGAAGAAGAAGAAGAAGAAGATGGTTAATTTTCACCTCAGAGCATTTCTATCTGGGTGAAATAAGGAGATTCATGAAATGTACTGATCAAGTTCCTGGTGTGAAGAGTCTCAAAAAAGCATAGCTCATGACTGTTGATGATGATGAAACAAGAGTGGCCTAGGGGGTTGTGAGAAGGGGCTGGGGTACCTGCCTTGCTAAGCACATCCTTGCTGCTTCATCATGGTCTCGGAAGCCACTGGAGCCTTTAGTGAAATGGGAGGATATGTTTCTTCTCTCCTCCCCCTCTCAACTTCCTGGGTGTAGAAGGACGAAGAAGCGGTGCCAGGCACTGGGTTGGGGGAGGTGCTGTCTGGGCTGGAAGACCTGATAGGTGGGGCAGCATCTGGAGAAAGGTTTGTAGCCCCAGAGTAGAAGAGGGTGGGATGGGGTGGGGTGGTTTCTTGGCAAAGCTGAAGAGGTTTGGATTTGACTTAGAAACACAGTGAGAAGTCTCTGGCAGCTGCCTCCTCAGAAAAGGGCTCTGTGAAGTTCAGCTGGGCCAGAGAGGCTGTTCTGTATACAGGGGCTCTGGGGATCTTGGTGATGGGGAATGGGCTGGAACCTTGCCTCTGTAATTTCAGTGTACATAGTGAGGCTCTGGCACTTCCTGCAGGCCTTCCAGGCCCAGAGCTTGTGTGCTCACTGGAGCCAGGGGACCAGGACAGGGGAGGAAGGGACTCTGAAGCCCAAAGGGAAAAGGGGTGAAACATCTTTGCAAGACAGGCCAAGCCTTGGTGTCTTGAGTCTGCCTTCCTGTTTTTTTCATATCCTTGCATAGCCTATGACATTACTTACATAACATTTTTCTTTAAATTGAGTCACTTTGAAAAAACCTTGAATATACTTATTTCCTAGAGAACTTTATACTGCTACTTTAAATGGAAGATTCCTACCAAGGTCTCATATTTACAGATTCCAAATTTTCCATAAACATCATCTAAGCTCTTAGGTTTACAGAGCACTGTCCTATTTTTCCTGTGGTTTTTTTTTTTTTTTTTTTCCCCTTTGAGGTAGGGTCTCATTCTAGCCCAGGCTGACCTGGAATTCACTGTGTAGTCTTAGTGTGGCCTCGAACTCACATCAATCCTCCTACCTCTGCCTCCTGAGTGCTAGGATTAAAGGTGTGCACTACCACACCCAGCTCTATTTTTCCTTTTAATTGACATTATAATTTGAATGTATTTATGAGGTACAGTGTGATATTTCAGTAGGTATATATGATGTATACAGCTCAAGAGCATGGCAATTGGTAACTCCATACCCTCCAGCATTTACTCATTTTCTTATGTCGGGAAAAGTCAAAAACTTCTCTCCGAAGGCTAGAGAGATGGCTTAGTGTTTAAGGCGCCTGCCTTCTAAGCCTAAGAACGCCGGTTCCAATCTCCAGGTCCCACGTTTAGCCAGATGCAAAGTGACGCAAGGGCGCAATGCCGCACTTGACCACAAGGGGGCGCGCACATCTGGATTTTGTTCGCAGCAGCTGAGAGGCTGCTGGCGTGCCCATCTCTATCTGTCTTCCTCTCTGTCTCTCTCTTCTCCAAAACAAAACAAAACAAAACAAAACAAAACAAAACAAAACAAAACAAAAAAAACCCTCTCTCCAGGCTGGAGAGATAGCTTGGTGGTTAAGGCACTTGCCTGTTGAAGCCTAACACCCCAGGTTCAGTTCCCCAGTACTCACATGGAGCCAGATGCACAAAGTGGCACATGTATCTGGAGTTCATTTGCAGTGGCTGGAGATCCTGGCATTCCCATTCTCTCTCTCTCTCTCTGCTTGCAAATAAACAAAAATATTTTTTTAAAAATTCTGTCTCTCAGCTATGTGAAATTTGCTATTCACTGTTGTCAGCTTCAACCACCCCTCAGTATTTCCCTATTGATTGTGTGTACATATGTGTATAGTATGTGTGATATAGTATATGTAGTGTGTTCATGTGTGCACATGTGTATGCATTCATCTGATGCCCACACTTGCAGAGGCCAGGGGAGAACACTGAGTGTCCTCCTCTTGCTCTTTCACTTTATTTCTTTGAGACAAGGTCTCTCACTGAATCTGGAGCTCACAGTTTTTCAGTTAGACTGTCTAACCAATGAGCCCCAATGATCTGTCCCCCTCAGCAATGGGTTATAAGCATGCATGGCCCAATCAGGGTTTTATTAATTATTATTGTTATTTTAAAATGTGGATGCTACAGATCAGACCAATGTCCTTATGCTTGAGCAGCAAGTGACCCTACCCATTGATCCATCTCTCTAATACCCCTATTGACTTTCCTATTAATCTCCCAGCAAACTAGGAATGGGATATGGTAAGCTCAGTCCTCATGTGACCAAACTGTGAGTCAGATAGTAGGTGCATCTAGGTCTCTATACACTGCCTCTGAAGTCTGCAAGGATTGTCACTGGGTCCCTGGAGGATGTGGGAGTGGTTCAGGGATGTGGGGGACAGAATGTGGGGATGAAGAGATGGATGGAATGGGTACCAATGCTTAACTTGTCTCCTTTTTGTATAGATTTCCATGAAGGAAATCTATACAAATTTTTAAGGAAATAATACGTATATTTAAAAATGTTGTCAGCCTTATCCTATTGTAGGACTTCTCAGCAGGGAACTGGGATGGATCTTTGCTGGCTGCACCATCTCAGGGTACAGCAGCTTTACCTGGGCTTAAGCAATTGCTTGATAGGTCTCATGGAATGATAGGGACTTGCATATTTTAGCTTGAAAGCTAAAGAATGAGAGGCATTTGGGTGAAAAACTACAAAACACAGAGACTGACAAAGCACAAAAAATATCAGCATCACAAAGTGTTAATGCTGGAATGATCTCCAAATACCATCTGGTCTGCTCCTCCCTCCCTGTCCTTTAATGAAGAGAAACTGAGACCTAGAGAAGGAAAGGAATTTAGCTCAGGTCACACAGCATCAGTGACAGAGGCAGAACTAGAATGTGAGTCTCCTGGATTCCCTGACAGTTTCCATATGGAATGCTTTCTTCGGAGGCAGCTGGTTGGGGGACGGGGCTGAGAGAGAGGAGAAGACAAGGTTGAGGGTTTGAGGACCAACAGACAGAGGTATGTGGGGCCCAGCTGCCTGCTGATAAGGGACCCCACAGTGCCATTCCAATAGGATACCTTATCAAGATGTAATTTTTCCTGCTGCAGACACTATTTTCTTTCATGTGTAGATTGTGCTGGCCTTCACGATAAGGCGCCTAGACATGTTCACACCAAGGCAGCCAAAACATGAGGCGGGAGGCAAAAAAAAATTCCTTCTCAATCCCCCCTTTCCCACTCCCCCTCATTTCCTTTCATTCTCTCCAAGTTCTCATGCCTCCCTACCCCACCCCCCCCCAGCTGACTGGCTTCTTCCTGCCTTCCAGTAAGTCAGCCCAAAGGAGCCAGGAAGGTATGTGGCCCAGCAGAGGTCAAAAAAGAGATGTGGAGGTTCCTCCTGAGAAAAGAGGCTCAAGCCACAGGTTACCACAGGTTACAGTGACTGTGCAAGTGCAAGGGGTATAGGTGGGGAATGTGTCACTTCCAGCCTGGCCCTTGGAGCCTTTTCCTCCACTCCCACCAACAACCTCTGCATACAGAATGCATAGTACACTCTGATTTGGATGTTTAAGCTGGGGGTGATTTCTCTACTTTCTGACGCCTACTCCTAATCCAGAATTCCATGGGGGCTTCTGGGAGAGGAGGCTACCCAAACTGCTTCCATTTAAAATCTCCAGACAGAAAGAGCTCTGGCTAGAGAGGAAATCTGGTATATTGACCCTACAAATTCACCCTGAACCAGTCCCTCTGTTTCCTAGGCCTCGGTTTGGCCCTCCAAGGAGGTTGAACCAAGAGATCCCAGCTTTAAATTCCTCCTTTGGCTTTTTCAGATGATGGTCCCTCTCAGGCTTCCTGGGTACTAGAAGGGAGCTGTGTAGCTCCCTGTATCAGGACCCCACCCCACTCTGCTCAGGAAGTTACCCCACCCCTCCACATCTGGATAGAATTTACCCCAAAAAACTCTATTGCTGTGATCTGATCAGGACGGCTCATGTGTCAGAAGGGGCCCTGGCGCAGACTGCTTTTCAGTGAACAGGGCTCCTGGCCCAAGATCCTCTTCCCTTCTCACAGCCCTGGTGCCTTCTGGAGGCTACAGGGTAGATAGAGTATGGGAAGCAGTGTACTGTTGATCAAAAGATGGGGACCTAATGGGACTCCTACCTCCTGTACTGGCTCATGTCCTTCTCCCCCAGAAAGAGACAAAATGGTTGTAGAATCCAGAGGTTGAGGGAAGTTGAAACATTACTATTGCCCACTGGCCCTGCCAAGCCGGTGGAGTGGGGACTCTCCTTGTCTCAGTCCAGACCCTGAATCCTAGCAGGGGGCCTCAAAAGTCAGGTTGTTACTTTCAAGGCTAACAGTGAGGATTTAGCAACCTAAGACTGTGCTTTTGTATGCCTTCTTTGGGAAATCAAGATAATCTCTGCTGGCTTCCTGCGGCTTCTGCCAAGTTGGCTTGTGCAGACAGTGGGCTCTGGGGCTTCCTGTTGCCTGAAGTCACCATTGGACACCTCTTATTCTGAGCCCATGGCTCAAGGACTGCCTTCCTGGCCATTGTGCCTTCTTGCTCCTTCCCCACCCCCATCAACACACAGCAGGATCTGTGTTCTGGGCCACAGTGCCCCATGCCATTTAGGTGTCTCATTAAACTTGGCATCACTACAGTGATGTCCTAAGAGTGGGATACCACCATGTTGCTTAAGGAACGATGAGTCAGCTCACATCAGAAAAAAATGGGTCAGGGCTGGAGGGATGGCTTAGCGGTTAAGGTGTTTGTCTGCAAAGCCAAAGGACCCAGGTTCCATTCCCAGGACTCACATAATCCCGATGCGCAAGAGGGCACATGTGTCTGGAGTTCATTTGCAGTGGCTGGAGGCCCTGGCACGCCCATTCTCTCTCTTTTTCTCTCTCTTCCTTCCTCTGAGACCTCCTTCTCTCCCTCCCTCTTTCTCTGTCAAATAAATAAATAAATAAAAATAAAATATAAAAAAATTAAAAATGTGTCAAAACCTTTGTGTTATCCAGTATTGGCATCATGCTTGTGACTCTCCACTGCCATCTAGGTGACACACAACAATCATAGGTTCCACATGGCCTGGGGGGCTCAGCAGACTGAACTCTCTCCTTTCCTATGAGGACCTACCCAGACCCACTCCAGAGGTGAACTTAACACCTACTCAGGAATGCCAGATCAGAGCAAAGATCGGTGGTTAGCTCTGCTGCCTGGAGGAAGAAAAGTCTGAGGCTGAGACAACATGAACCTCAGGGGCTCATGTTGTTCCTAGGGCCAAAAGATACTGACCCCTGAGCTAATTGGTATAACAGTTAAGAGAAAAGGCTGGAGCTGATAGCCATACCTATATATCTGGTCTGACAGGGATGGGCTGGGGGCTTTAGGCCAGCAGCTTAGACTCCTCCCAGTTTCAAAGAGTCAAGAAGGAGGACAATGCACATAAAACACTTCATGAAGTGCCAGCAGAGTCAGTGCTCTGCTGGTGACATTATTATTATTAGGCATAACTAACACCAAGATAATAACCTCTAACCCTTGAAAATGTAGTAATGCAGAACCTATCTCAGAACTCAGGCAACTCCTTCCAGAAAGGCTCTGAGCCTCACCCAAAAGAGTTCCATGCTGATGCCCCAAAGTTCATGGATCTCCCTCACCAGAAAGCTGATAACAGAAGTGGAAGAGATGAGGAGGACGGTGGGAAGCTTCCTGGAGACTGAAAGGCAGGACAAATTGGAGTGGAGAGTCTGGGTGAGGCAGAGGTGGGAGGTTAAGGTAGGGTCTCAGATACCTCCCCGATATATCAGTTGGTCTGGGGCAATGGGAGCTGCTATAGGCTCACTGTTAGGGTGTCAGGATAGAAGGGCATCTTTAGGATGCTGGCTCTGGGGTGGGTGTAGGTTACATTGAAGACCACCCATGGACAAGGAGGCCAGAGGGAACCCAGACAGAATAGAATGCCAGTGTCAATGCACAGTGGCATGAAATTCCAGGCAGGGAAATCACCATGTATGGGCGAAGCTCCTCTGATGCCATTTATCATGCCATCTTCATTGCTCTACTTCATTCATGAGAAAAACTGTCCTCAGAGAAGGGACTCTCAACAGATCACTAATACCAGAAAGAGACTGAAAATCAGGTCTCTAGTTTCCAGGCCAGTCTCCCTTCCCACAGAATACGTTAAGGCTGCTGTCAAGTGGGCTATAGAAAGACTTTATTAAATGAAGAGATACTCATGGAACATGGTCTTGAGACCAGAACTGGGGACAAGTGATGAATGAGTAATAAGATGGAGTCAGGCGACTCTGGTTGTCGGTCAAGCCTGTGCTCACTATAAGTGTGGCTTGAAGGAGTAGCCGAACTCTGAGTAGTGCCCACTACAAAGCACATCTGTGAAGGGTGCTTGAGCAGAAGCCTGTGCAGATGGAGGCTGAGCTTGGAGAGGGCATGGGTCTGTCTCACAGCAACTATTGCACAGGCGTGGCCATGCAGGAACGTATGGCAGAAATTCAGTCAACATTTCATAATGGCGTGTGAGCATTATGGGCATTTAGTGTCATATTCTGTGCTAACTACTGAGATAAATGGATGGGGAGAGAAGTGGCAAGAAGAGACCTGAGCCCAACACGAGTGAGAAGCCAACGCCACCTGTGGAGATGACTAAACACTATGGGAACTCTGTACAGACAAGGGAAAAGGGCCTGACTGCAAGGAGCTGGAAATCTGCTCAATAGCAAAGCTATGCAGCAAATATGGTCCCCAAAGATTGGCTTCCATTTCCTGCCATGCCATCACCTTGCTCTGTGACTTCCTCCAATGCCTAGCCCTTTCTAGACCTGTTTTGTTCCTGGAAGACATAAGGAAGGCAACTGAGAACTGGAAACCCAGCTCTCAGGGAGGGAGGCTCTCACACCTGAGGCTCCAGGCCTGTTGGGATCTGTCAGCCTGAAGGGGATTTCCTGGGGCTGGCCTCTTCCCAGCTCTGCTGACGTCATCTTTGGATGGGTGCCTAGGGTTGAGAGGGGTGGGTTCCCAGAGCAGCACTCCAATGAGAAAGGCAGGCAGACATGTTTCCAGCCCACATGCTGGCCTTGCCTCTGGGTCCTGGGGTCTCCCACCCTTACCTCTGAGGTGAGGAAGTAGTGGACCCTCTTGTTCAAAAAAGCACCTCTCCCTTGGTCCAGGATCCTGATGAATTTGCTATGTGACCTCAGGCAAGTTCCTGCCCCTTTCTGGGCTTTGGCCCCTGTTTGTACAAAATGAAGAGGACAGAAATTTTCAAGTACTCTTGGAATGCTGATACTTGGGATCTGGCTGGGACTTGGGGCTCCTGGGAAAGAGAATGGGATGGGGCTGGATTCCAAGGACTTACCACCACCCTGTAGAGCAAAAGACCTGGGAAGCAAGGGGTAGATACTGCAGGGAAAAAGGAGCCCCAGTCTCCAGGTGGCTTTAGGAGGGGGCCAGGCCAGACTGAGGGTTTGGGAACATTTATTTTAAAGTGTCTGGTGTCACTGAGGCTGTTTCTTTGGGGTTTGAAATGCTCCAGAAGTCAGCACTCTGCATATGTGTTTGCTGAGCAGAATATGGCCTGTATTTATTCATCCTTTTGCCTGAGCCCTTAAAAATATAGACAGCTAATGTCTTCAGTATGTATAAAATATCCCATATGCTCCGAAACAAAAGAGGCTCTGTTATTAAAGTTTCATTTCCACACACCCCCTCCCCTCCCTCCTGCCCGCCCCCTGACACCCTGCCCTCCTCCCCTCCCATTCAGCGTGCTGGAGACAGCAGAGCCAGGAGGCAAGCGGGCAGGCGGCAGGCAGCGGGCAACTGTGGACAGAAGCTGGGCATAGCAAGTCTCGGCTCCCATGAGAACAAAGTCCGGCTCCAGGTGAGGGGTGACAGTGGGAAAGGACTGCAGGGTCTTCTAGAGAAGAGGGGCCTCTGGAGGCCCTGGGATGGCCAGTGGGCAGTGGTGTCCCAGGTAGCCCTTCTTATGGGTTCCTGTGGGTCTGGGGCCCTGCTAGGGTCTTACTAGCTGGGTCGGAAATGCCCGCTCTGCTGCTAACTAAAACCACATGTGCCTCCCAGGCAGTGGGACAAGGACATAGCCAGGCCTGAGGCTTGGGACTGAGGAAGAGGTAGGCTGGCCTTCTGTGTGCCCCAGGATGGGTGAGGGACTTTGCAGAAAGGCTTGGGGAGTATTTGTACAAACAAGAGGGTGTCAGAGTGTGAGTGGATGTCTGAATTCTCAGTGTGCATGCATATGAATGTGTGTAACACACTCACCTGTCTGCAGGTCGTGGAGTGTGCCTACTCAGAGGGCGTGTGGCTTCCCTCCTGGCCAAGCAGGTAGAGGTCTTCAGTATGCTGGACTCCCTTCTGCCCACTTCTCTCCATCATGCTTTTCCTCCAGTCCCATCAGTCTCCTGGTACCTGTGGAGGCTGGGCTGTCCAGACCCAGCTAGGCATCACAAGATGACTGAAACAAGGCATAGGCTGGTGCTTCACTCTCAGTTCTGTGGCCAGTAGGATCAGTTCTGAGAATTCAGGTAACCTGAGTCTGAAGTCATCTCTCCTTGAAGAATAAGCCTTTTGGGTATTGGCCTTCCCATTTTGGTGGTGGCCCTGCCATGGTCTTGTTGCAAATGTTGGACAGGGTACTGTCCATCACCAGGCTTCAGTTTCCCTGTCCTTATAATGGCATGGCTGGGCCAGGGTAGTGTTTCCGGAAAAAGCCTGGCAGGCAAACCTCTGGTAGCTCATGCCACAGTGCCCTGTATACTGTTGGTTTCATTTTAACAAGAGTACACCTTACTCCTTACTCTTTTTTTTTTTTTTTCCTGGAGAGAGGCACAGAGAGAGACAGAGAGAGAGGGAGAGGAAGACAGATAGAGATGGACGCGCCAGTAGCCTCACAGCTGCTGAGAATGAAATCCAGATGTGTGCGCCCCCTTGTGGGCAAGTGCGGCATTGTGCCCTTGCGTCACTTTGCATCTGCCTAAACGTGGGACCTGGAGATTGGAACCGCTGGAGATTGGAACCAGTGTTCTTAGGCTTAGGAGGCAGGCGCCTTAACCATCTCTCCAGCCCAAGAGTACACCTTACTCTTAACTACACTGGGGAAAATAAACAAATAGCTTATCAAAGCAGTGAGTAGATTTAAATACAGTCTCCTGAAATGAATGAGAACTAAAACCCAGTAGATGATCCTTCAGGACCTGTCCATTTTGGCAGTGACTCTCTTTAGGTTCCTGCCATTGAAAATACTTTTTTTTTTTTTTTTTTTTTTTTTTTTTTTTTTTTTTTAAATGAGGTAAGGTCTTACTCTAGCCCAGGCTGACCTGGAATCCACTCTGGATTGTTAGGGTGGCCTCGAACTCACAGCAATCCTCCTACCTCTGCCTCTTGAGTGCTGCGATTAAAGGTGTGAGCCACCATGCCTGGCTAAGGAAAACACTCTTAAAAGTGTTGTTTGTAGGGCTAGGGAATTTAGCTCAGTTGATAGCGTGCTGGCCTAGCATACGTGAGGCCCTGGATTTGATCCCCAGCACTCTATAAACTCAGCGTGGTGGTTCACAACTTGAGTAATTCGTGCACTCAAGAAGTGGAGGAAGGAGGATCAAGAGTACAAGTCAACATTGGTTATAATAGTGAGTTCAAGGCCAGCCTGGGACACATAAGAAACTGGCTCACACACTAAAAATGTGTTGGATCTGGCTGTCAAGGGCCAGAAGATATGATCTGCTGTGCAGACTACCTTTTGGCCCCCATAAGTTAGCAGCCTTGTAATTCTGTGATTACCGAGCAGAAAGTCCATTTGCCACCTGTGTGTGTGATGGGTGCTGTGTGGGAGGGCATGGATAGAGTGGGGGAAAGATTAGCCCATTCCTGATATGGGTTGAGTATCCAAGGTCAAAGGCAGGGGACTTGGGAAACAGAATGACATTTTCAAGTACTTCCTCTGGTCTCAGCCTCCTTTGAATTGCTGGGGTGGGTGGGCAGTCATGAGGCCACCCTGGCTTCCGCCTTTCCTGCCATTCAGCCCTAGCTCACAGCCACTCCGTTCTGATTTAATCTGCCAAGCCAAGAATGGCTGCAGGTGGGAATACTTTGAGGATTCAGGAGTTGCTGGGTGGTGGTGGTGGGGCTCTTGGCAGTACCCCAGTCACTTCTCCAGTCTTAGCTAAATTAAGCTGACACCCTTGAGGACATGCCCCTCGCCTGCTTCCTGGGTGGTTCACTGTGGATGTTACTGCTGCTTGATCACTGCTTGTATATGGAGCTTCTCTGGTGGCTTGTCTCATCACCTTCCCTCAGGAAAGCCCTTTTCTGCTGCACTGCAATAATGCACCTTTTAGGACCTTTCTTTCTTGTCTCATCCTGTGAGAGGCAGAGGATATCAAACTTTGGCTCAAAGATATGGACAGAATCCTTAGGTAGAGGTGAATTCATGGTTCCTATTTGGGGAAGCGGCAGGTAGGGCTGGATTCATTCTAAACTTATCATTAATATTCTGTGTGATTTTAAATAGGGTCCTTATCCTCTCTTATCCTTCACTCCTCTAACCCCAGGAGTTACTGTCCTTGATGAGGCTGAATGCTCATGATGGAACAGCATCCTGCTCCTCTTGAAGGGACCCTAGGGTGAAGAACTTTGTGAATTTGGGGATTGGACTCACATGGCGCCATCTATACTCTGCAGAACCAGGTTTCTTTGGGGCTGGTGGCAGTTGACTCAAACCCAAGGAAGCAGAACTTAGCATATCTAACTGGCCTTCACAAGTGGTCTTGTGAGCTCTGCTAAACACTCAGCTACTCAAGACCAAGGGCAAACAGAGATCTGCCCTAGATGTCTCATAGGAGTCATTTCAGAAGCCCATTTGGTAGATGGGCGGCTCTGATAGGGGCAGACATGGCCACAAGAACGGCTCTTTCTAAGGACATGTCCTCATGTGGAGAATGGAGCTGGTCCTTTCACTGTGTGTTCTGCCTGATAATCCAGCTATGGTGGCTTATAAGAAGGAACAAGGCAAGGGCAGAGGATTCCAGCTTCACTGAGCTCTCCAGCCGCAGCAGCAATGCCCTGGCTCACCACCTCCTCCAATTTCACCTTGATTCCTTTTCTAAGGTTTGCTAGAGACAGTGTAGAAGTGGTGACAAAGCAGTTTGTCTGTAGAGTCCCACTCGGACTACTGGTGACAATTTCAACTTCAGGCAAGGGAAAAAAGGTCTGCTGTTGGGCTTGGAAGCAAGAAAAAGAAGGGCGAAGTCAGACAGCTCTGTGTGTATCACTCCTGAAGCAGCTGTGGGGACTTGTCATGTCTCTGCATGACTCTAGGCTTTATTCTTGGATCTGTGAGATGGGTCATCAGTAGGACTCAGGAGGTGATAAGTTGACTGGTACAGAAGTCCTGGTAAGCACTGCAGCTGGCATTGGGAACTTTATAATTCAAAGATGTCAGGCTGTCAATAGCTCTGCTCACCTAAGAAGGGATGGCATCATACCATGGCAGAGGAGAGAACCAGGCCCTGAGTGCTGAACCTCAAAATGAGGGACCAGCACCAAGTCTTCACCAGACTGGGTTCCAGTCCCAGTCCTGCTCCTGGCTCTGTGACTTCAGGCAGGTCACTGGATTCTGCAGTGTCAGTTTTCTCACTGGAACAGAGACAGGAATAGCTTATACCTCTCATAGTGGCTTCAGGGACTGTACCAGTTCCTTGAGCTGTGCATAGAGTAAGTGCACAGCCAGTGGGGGCCCAGAGGTCTCGCCCCTCAAATGGATCCCCTCCCATGGACTTTTCTTCCATGTAAGCAGGCAATTGAGTGGCCAGAGGCTCCAGGCTCCTCTGAGGTTGATCTTCCATTTTGCTATGAAATCTAGCTCCAGGGTCTCAAGATGGGAAATGGTCAGTGACAGTAGGGTGACTTCACACCTGAAGGGTGTTAAGTGAGCACCTCAGAAAGCTCCCAGAAAGATAGGTCCCATGTGGGCAGGGATGGGAGAAGTGTCGGAGAGAAGGGACTGGGCCATGCATCCCTGACAGGGCCTCCTCCCAGCTCCACTAGAAGCTGGAATGGATTAAAGGGGAACCGGAAAGCAGAGAAGAATGCAAACAAGCAGGAGAAAGCCTGGAGCACAGAGCTCCCTGGAGTTGTTTGGTCTGCACTCTGGTAGCACTCCTGAGCCACTCCATCCCTCCTACCATATGCACATGGGCACACACAGATCTACACACTGGTGGGCATGCACATCACACACAGAGACACACAAAGACACAAACACCCAGGCATACATACACACATACATATATGGGTACACATAAACATAGATGTATACAGATAGACACAGGTACACACAAATACATAGATACCCACACATACAACCACACACAACACACACAAATACACATCATATAAAAACACGGATATATACACATACATAACCAGACACACACAGAATACAACAGTTATATAGATGCAATGAGGAGCACAGTTACACAGAGGAAACACATACACAAAGACAGTAGATACACATATACACAGACACAGTCATTCAACATATGCACATATATACACAATGCACACTTACAAATAGGGTACAGACATGCAGATATGCACACACACAGACACACAGCTGGAGGGGAGATGCTGGGGCTAGAGAGGGTCTGTGGCTCCTTCTAGCCCAGACTCCTGCCTCCCTTGTACCCATGCACCCAGTACCCAAGCTGACCCTCGCTGCAATAGTAGCGATTCCTGCTATGCATGGAGCCAGCCTCTGTTTTATGCTTTTCCCTTATGCTGCCTTGTTGAATCTCCACAGGCCCTAGGAGGTGGGCCTTGCCATTAGTCCTGATTGACAGGTAGAGAAACCAAGTCTCCAAGAGGGAGAATAACTTGCCCAAGTTTGCAGTTTGTTCAGCAGCTATTTTAAAGCAGACCACCAGAGTGCAGAGCCATTCTCTGGAGGCTCCTCTGCTGCGTTTGAGGCACTGGCCTCTTCTTCCAGCTAGATGGCCAGGTGTAGAGAGCACAGGCACCTCCACCATGACTTGGCCTGGAATTTGCCTTTTCTCAGGCCTGGGGAGAGAATGCTTGTGCACACAGTCACAGTGTAGAAGGTGCAGGGCCAGTCTGCTGAAACTCTGATGAAGAACAGAGACGGAGACAAGTTGGCTCAGCACCCTCTGGTCTCCTTTAGTATCTTCCATCACCTTCTTCCCTCAGCCTCCCCTTCCCTGAGGCTCTACTTATCTCCTCCAGGCAATACCAGCCCAGCAGTCACTGCCTCAGCAAGTGGGTATTTAGCTTCCTTAACAATAGGTTTGGGTGACTGTTGACAAATCATATTTCTCTTTCATTATTTTATTTCAGCCTGTGAGTGTGGTGGGGAAGGGGGTAAATATCTTCTTTTGATTCTTTCAAGTCTTGGCTCTACCCCTCAAAATACTTGCCAGCAGGGGCCCAAACTAAAATATTTGTCATGTCCTCTGTTGGGGTGGGGCTCAGAATGCCAACTGCACAGGTATGGAACATGAGACACGTGGCATGAAAGCAGCACTTGTCCAGTGAGGTCTTAAGCAGTGAGCTTGGTATAATCCACACAAATGTAGCTGTTGACCGAAAAACAGTCAACAAATAAGAACAAACAGTCTAATGTTTCTTTGTATCAGTAAAGGTAGAATGTTGAGAATGAGGTCGGCAGTGGTTTTTCCATGCTCTGTCCAGGTCTGGTTTTCATGGAATGTGTTCAGTTCACTTCTGAGAAACTGTCAGAGTGCTGACAACAGGGATGATAGGTGGGATGGGCCAGGGTCTGTACATTCTTGCTGGTAGCACTGGGGAAGGGACTGAGAGTCAGCTACAGGAAGGGCAGAGAAGGGGCATGGCTTATGTGCACCCATGGAGGATGGAGATAGTGGCTGTGGTGGAAGGCACCAGGAGTGAGGTCTTGCCTATATAGGCAAAGGGTTCTAAAGATGGAAGAGTGAGCCACTTCTGAAAGACATGTTTCCCTGACACCACAGATGTGCCAGCTAACCTTGGGTGCCCAGTGAAAGGGGATTTAGGGATCAGAAAGGCACTTTAGTTGTCTTTAGGGCCAACATTTGACTACCTTGGATCAGTGTCCCCTGATTCCTGAATGTTCCCATACTTGGTGCTGAAGACGAGAGTCCCTCAAGGGAAACCTAGACATGTCCTGCTTGCTTGGGGCTCTGCATGCCACACAGCCACCCCATTCTGCTGTCCAGTGTTTTGGACAGTGGCGATCCACAGACATATCAGATCTGGGGAACCATTGGTGAGCACTTGTTCCAACCCTTCACTTAATGAAGGGTAAATGGAGGCAAGTAAAGAAGGGTTGCTTGAAGTTAGGGGGCACAGAAGGTGACAGATCCTAACTGTAGTTTGAGCCAGGTCTCTAACCCTGGCCCTCTCTTTTGCCTACAAGGTCAGTGATTGGCTGACAACACGTCTTCCCTACCAGAGAAAGCTTCAGGGAAGAGTCAGCCTGCCCTAGGCCACTCCCCATCATGCTTGCTTGGGATCTGTTCATGTGCACTTATTGAACATCTGTAGGTGCGTCCATTACAGTAGATTCAGGGACACAATGACTGCAATATTAAAGGATCGAGTGACAGATCCCTCCTGCCCTCCAGAGCACCTTTTATTTTCTGAAATCACTTGGCCCATAAATGCTGGTCAATAGCACGATTATTATTATTATTATTATTATTATTATTTTTGGTTTTTTGAGGTAGGGTTTCACTCTGGTCCAGGCTGACCTGGAATTAACTATGTAGGCTCACGGTGGCCTCGAACTCTCGGTGATCCTCCTACATCTGCCTCCCGAGTGCTGGGATTACAGGCGTGCGCCACGCCCGGCTTGATTATTATTATTTTGATTATTCAAGGTAGGATCTCACTCTAGCCCAGGCTGACCTGGAACTCACTATGGAGTCCCAGGCTAGCCTTGAACACACAGTGATCCTCCTATCTCTGCCTCCTGAGTGCTGGGATTAAAGGTGTGCGTATTTTTATCACTAGGTTTTGGTTCAGGAAGAAGTTGGTCTGAGGCCATAAGCATTTGGCAGAAGCTTTGCCCTGATATCTGTATTCCCAATCCTCCAAGCTTTATGTCTCCCAGGAGGTGTCAACTTTGTGAACCTTTGGCTTGTGGGTGGAGAAGAACCAGCTTGGAGGGGAAGAGAGGCTGGCTGAGGCCCCTTCATTTCCCTGGCTAGCCAGCTGGGTACCACATGAAGTGAGGCCTCCTGGGGGTCCGTAAATCTGTGGCACATCTGCTGTGGAGGGTGGGGGTGGCTAGGCTGCAAAGGAGAGGGCAAACAAAGCTTTCTCCTCTGAGGTCCCAGCATGCTTTCAGCAGGCTAGGCCCTTAAGCTAACAGAACTCACCATCTTTTGCACACACTTCATGAAGCCACATGAATTATTAAACGGGGTAGGGGTCCAGGGAGATGACACTGTGGGTAAAATGCTGGCCACTCAAACATGAGGACTTGAGTTCAGATCCCCAGGACCCATGTAAAAGTCAGGCATGACAGTACGTGCCTCTAATCTCAGCCTTGGGGAGGCACAGACAGGAAAATACCTGGGGCTTTCTGACTAGCTTAGACTAACTGAATTGGTGAGTTCTTGGTTCAGTGTAAGACCCTTATCTCAAAAAATAAAGTGGTGCTGGGTGTGGTGGCACACAACTTTAATCCCAGCACTCAGGAAGTAGAGGTAGGAGAATCACTGTGAGTTCGAGACCCGCCTGAGACTATGAAGTGAATTCCTGGGCCAAAGGAAGACTGTACCTCAAAAAAATCAAAAATAAAGTAAAATAAAATAAAGAGTGATTGAGGAAAATGCATGATGTTGACCTCTGGCCTTCATATGCATGTGCACACATGTGAGCCTACATGTATACATACATGCAAATTTAAAAAAATGACCCCACAGTGACTACTGATACCCCACTGAAGAGGGCCCTCAGAGGAATGGAGCTGGGGAAGAAGGGACATACAAGCATAAGTCAATGGAAATATGACCAATTTGCACTATTTTTATATTTTATATATTAAAGTTCCCAATAAATTTAAATTTAAAATATTAACTTTATTAAATGGAGCAAGGATAGAGTTCTGCACTACCTGCCTTCTGCTCTGGTCTGGGGACAGCTAATGAATGCTTATGAAGAGACAATTGTGCCCAAAGCTATCTGCACACAGGAATCACTGAAAAGCACCAAACCGTATGGACACCCAGCTCTTCCTCACAGAGATTGTAATGTTCTTCATCTGTATTATGGTCCAGGCTTTGGAACATGTGAAAGGTCCTCAGTGATCCACATTTATGGGCAAACTTGGCAGCTCTCAAAGCAGACATAATGCAGGGCTGGAGAAATTGCTTAGTGGTTAAGGCATTTGCCTGCGAAGCCAAAGGATCCCGGTTCGATTCTCCAGGACCCATGTAAGCCAGATGCACAAGGGGCACATGCATCTGGAGTTCGTTTGCAGTGGCTAGAGGCCCTGGTGTGCCCACTCTCTCTCTCTCTCTTTCTCTGCCTCTCTTCTATCTCTCTGTCTGCTTGCAAAAAAAAAAAAGTAAAGAAGAGCAGAAAACAAAAAAAAAGTTTAAAAAAAAAGTAGACATAATGCAGGTATGATTGGGGGGAAGCAGAGAGTCAGTGAAGTGAAGCAGCTGCCTCAGGCTCTGGCAGCCGGGACAGAGCATGGGAGGGGGACTCACTGGCCATAGCTTTAACAAGTACTGGGCTGGTGAATTCTTTTTTTTTTTTTTTTTTTTTATGAGAGAGAGAGAGGGAGAGAATTGGTGCACCAGGGCCTCTAGCCACTGCAATCGAACTCCAGATGTGTGTGTGCCACCTTGTGCGCATGCATCACCTTGTGCATCCAGCTCACATGGGTCCTAGGGAGTCAAACCTGGGTCCTTAGGCTTTGAAGGAAAGCGCCTTAACTTCTAAGTCATCTCTCTGGGTTGGTAAATTCTTAACAACTGGCTATCTAGGGAGAAAGGCCTTGGTTTATAGCAGCTGCTCATTTCCATGCCGTAACCATGCTCATTTCAAGCTACCAACAGATGTTTCTTGATGCAAAGGTGGAAAGAGATGTGTACATGTGGCTGCAGAGTCAGTATAGTTGGCTTCACCCCCTCCTGGCCACTGTATGGGTGAAGAGAGGGCCTATGGGTTAGAGGGAGAGACGGATAGAAATGCTCTGAATTTTTAGCTTCTTTTATAAACTTGTCACACTACAATGTTCTTGTTCAGTCTAGACTTACCCGGTTGAGTCCCCTTGGGCAGAAAAAACAGCCATGGGGGCTGGAGAGATGGCTTAGGGGTTAAGGGGCCTGCCTGCTAAGCCTAAGAACGCTGGTTCCAATCTCCAGGTCCCACGTTTAGCCAGATGCAAAGTGACACAAGGGCGCAATGCCACACTTGACCAAAAGGGGGCGCGCACATCTGGATTTCGTTCGCAGCAGCTGAGACACTGCTGGCGCGCCCATCTCTGTCTTCCTCTCTCTCTGTCTCTCTGTGTCCCTCTCCAAAAAAAAAAAACAGCCATGGGGACAAGTAGGATGTTCCAGGCTCACCCTAGGTCCTTACTGACCACATGGCCTTGGATCGGTCCTTCCCCATATGGGCCTCCAATTCCTTGTGTGGCCTGAAGGGGACTGGATTGTGGTTTCTGAAGCTGGTTTGGGACCTGCCACACCACAGCTCAACCCCAGCCAGCCATGATCATTATTTATAGTCATGACTTCAATCTCTTTAGTGCTGCCATAATTGGTTCCTTGGCCCACGTATTTGTAAACCCAGCAAGGCAGAAATAGATGTGATGTGCAGGGACTTAGCTGAATTTGTGAGCAGGCTGGATTTTGTGGGTCCATGTTGAACAGGCTTGTCCCCAGGGGCCCTAAATACCAGATTCCACATGGTAATCCAGAGCTTGAAGGAGGCTTTGAATTCCCAAGCCCAGTCCTGTGATAGTGTAATGGGTATCACTGGGGCCCAGAAATGGAGGGATCATGGAAAGTGTGGCAGAGCCAGAACAAAGGCTCTTTGTGCTGTATGACAGGGCCTTTTTCTGGGCCCTCAGAGAACTCCAGTGACCGCTTGAGGTTCCAGAACCTGTCAGGTCCTCTCTTGGCCACTTCCCTGCTCTTGGATCGTGGGTAGAGACTCCTGTATCTGAGCTTCGTCTTCCTTCTCTGTTAACGAGAGGGGTAGTAAGTGCTGACCTCAAAATAGCATCACGAGGCAAGAGCAAGATCCCAGTGGACACACACAGTGGACACAGTGGACACAGTGGACACAGTGGGCCAGTATGCACCCAGCACAGTCCATGTTCTCATTCTTATTATGTCCTCAGGTGTCCTCTCACAAAGCAGTAATTGTAACGACGATAGCTGCATCTTATTTAGCACTTTTGCTAGCCATCTTATTTATTCCTTCAAACAATTGTATAACATCATTATTGTTATTCTCAACAAATATGGCATCCCTCATCAAGTTCTCCCTCGATCCATCCTCTATGCTTTGGTTGTGACAAATCCAGATTCTTCTGCTGTATAAACCAGCCTGTGTTTATTACTCTTGGAAGCAAGTCAGAACTCTGCTGAAGAGAGGAAATGCTGTAAGCCCACTTCTCCTCATGTCCTCCTTGGACCCTTTTTCTCTTCAACTCTACAGTGTTGTTCAGGGTTCTGTTTGGGGTTCCCTTGCCAAATACCAGGGTGCTTTCTCCCATTCTCATGCAATACCTCTGCTGCCTAGAGTGCAGGTCCTCTCCTGTGTGCCTAAAAGTTCCTACTGTTTTTAAGCCTCAGCTTAGATGTCTCTGAGGTTAGGCGCTCCTCCTCCATGCCACCAAGGGCTGTGCCTGTTGGGGCAAGATGCAGCAAGCATTGAACTATATGTAGATGCCTGGCTACCAACTGTCCTCCACCCTACCCAACCCCAAGTTTTGAGGTCAACGGCCATGTCTCTATTTTGTTGTTGTTATTTGAGAGAGAGAAAGAGAGAATGAGACTCTTGATTTTTTAAAAGATTTTTATTTATTTATTAGAGACAGAGAGAGACAGAGAGAGAGAGAGAGGGAGAGAGAAAGAGAAATAATGGGCACGCCAGGGTCTCTAGCCACTGCAAATGAACTCCAGATGCATGTGCCACCATGTGCATCTGGCTTATGTGGGACCTGGTGAATGGAACCTGGGTCGTTAGGCTTCACAGGCATGCGCCTTAACTGCTAAGCCATCTCTCCAGCCCCCACATCTTGATTTTTTAAAAAAAATATTTTTATTTATAAGAGAGAGAGAATGAGTGCACCAGGGCCTCTTGCTGCTGCAAATGAACTCCAGATGTATACACCACTTTGTGCATCTGGTTTTATGCATGTACGGGGAAATTGAACCAGGCTTTGCAAGCAAACACTTTTAACCACTGAGCCATTTCCCCAGCCCAATAATAAGAGTATTAGTATAAGAACCATACCTCCTATGAGTTTTCAGGGTGTGTGTTTCTGAGGACTTCTGCCATTTCTGTTGATTTGATATTTTTTGTAACTGCATATGGGAATTTAATGCCTTTGTGAACTTGAAATACATATGCTACACAAAACCCAGCATGTGTAACCCCCCCCACCCTGGCCCTTCCCCTGTTTTAACAGTACATAGTCCTCCCTGGCCCTCTTTCCTGCTTAATTATTTTTCCATTCCATTTAATTCCATCTGATATGCTTTTCATTTATTTATTATCTGTCCACTCCAACAAACATGTGAGCTCCACGTGGGCAGGGTTTTTCTTCCTTTTGTTCACTGTGTACTGCCAGTGCTTAAAATAGTGAGGGCACATAACGGGCGTTTGGTGAATGTGTGCTGAGTGAAAGAATGAATAAATGAATGACAGAGTCTATACTCTGCAAAAAGGGCATCAGAGCTCCAGAGAGATGAAGTGACTCATCCTAGGTTATCTTGCCATTGTAGGTTGAGCTGAGGTCTGACATAGCATTCACTTCTCCAGCGATGCCCCCACCCTTTCCAGTTCCCTCATGCCAGGATGGCTACCTGCTGCTCTGGGGTCCTCCAGTTTCTCTTTATGCCCACCCAATACTGGCCCATTCTTACCTGATGGAACAGATGGGAGGAGAGCAATAT
Organism: Orientallactaga sibirica; assembly: GCA_036365145.1. Lineage (NCBI taxonomy): Eukaryota > Metazoa > Chordata > Mammalia > Rodentia > Dipodidae > Orientallactaga > Orientallactaga sibirica. Next base: position 213,609 of record JAEOAD010000005.1, read on the forward strand.
CCAGGAAGGAAGAGAAATGATAGCAGGCTGGGCCCTCAGATGTTGCTGCTGATGGCTGCTGGTGCAGAGAGGAAAGAGGCCAGGATTAGGAAGAAGGCTGGCAATGGGAGGTCACACTGTGTTTCTCTCTGGCACTAATGCCACCCACTGGAAGACACTGAAGACAGGAAGGAATCAGTACAGTTTCATCCCAGGCTGCTATTGCTCCACCAACTATACTGCCCAAGGCCTTTTTCAGCCAGGGACACAGGTTCAGGGAAAGGACATGACCTCCCCAAGAATGCACAGACAGGCAATCACAAAGGCCCAGCCAGTCTGGGTTTCGTGCTTTGGCGCCCCCACCTTGGTAACCATCCTCATCCCAGGAGAGAAGCAGGAGCATACTTTCAGCTCAGGTGCATGAGTATAACAGAGGCCTTCAGCTTCATGACAGGGAAAGCTCAGCTGTGGACAGGCTAGACACCACCCCTCACCCACCTTGAGGCTGAGTGCTGCCGGACACAGGTGGGCTGGGTAGATTCTGAGTTACATCTTTCTCCAGGGCAATTCCATTTCGATCATTAACGATGTAAGTCTTTAATCTCTTGGTGACTTCATATTCAAGTGCTGAGTGGCTATAGTGTGCCAGGTGATATACCAGGCATTGGAAGGAGTGTCCCCCTTTCCCCTTCCATCCGTCCATCTCAACCTCCATTCATTTATACTCTCATTCAATAACCCCTTCCACTGATGAGGAAGCGCAGCCTTGTGGGTGAGGGTGATGTTATCAGGACCTGAACCCTAATTCAGACACTCACTGGCTGTGTGAGCTTGGCAAGCTGTGGAAACACAATTTCCTTATTTGTAGAATGGGGCTAATAATGCTACCTCCCTTCCAGGCTCATGAGGAAGATCAAATGAGTGAAATGTCTGGAATAGCACCTGATGTCATAAACACTGTGTGACTATCAGCTACTGTCATCACTATTGCTTTATGTGCCTGGCACCATGCCACAGGCTGAGGAAACCATTTTAAAATACTCCTCTCCCCAGTACCCTTGCATGCCAACCCTGTCTTCTGCTCTGGCCTCACTGTCCTCAGCCCCACCTCACAGAGTTGGCCTTGCAGCAGTCTTCATTCAGTGCTATCCCTACATGGTATCTTCAGCAGGACGGTATCTTCAGTAGGACGGGTTCCAGCAATGAAAGTCTGTTACAATCACCATCGTTACCTCCCTATGCCATTCCATATGTGCTCAACCTCCGCCTCTCCAAGCCATGTGGTTTTCTAGACCCAACTCCAGCAATCCTGCCTTCTTGCTTCCACAGGGATTATTTCTCCTCAGAAGCCTTCCTTCATTCCCCTCAGCCAAGAACTATGAGCTCTGCCTTTGAGTGCATATTTCCCTTTGTTGGCAAATTTATTTCATTTTGTGAGCAATGGGGAGAATACTGTGGAATACTCTCTAGCAGAAGAGTCATACATTCAGAATTGCACTTTAGGAAGTGGATCAGATCCTATATAGTGTACAGACAAGAACAAACTATAGGAAGAGGGAAGTCAGGTAGGAAGAAGGGCCTTTAGGGGAATGAAAGTCCAGTCTTCCTGGGCTATTTCTTCCCTCTTGGCCTATTTTTGCCTTCTACCATAGAATCAGATCCTGTGGGCCAGGTATGATATATTCCTGTAATCTTAGCACTCAGGGTAGGAGTGGGGCAGAGGCAGGAGGATATGAGTTGGAGAAAAAAAAAAAAAAAAAAAAGAAGAAGAAGAAGAAAAGAAAGAAAGAAAGAAAGAAAAAGAAAGAAAGAAAGAGTGATCCTGTGATTTTTTTTAACATAACTTATTTGGGGAGTTGCCTGGGTGCTGGTCACATTTCTACTGATGCCCTGAAGCCTGGTACCCCTCATGCCCTTATGTGACTCTGAAGCTATACAATAGGCTCTTCTGGCCTCTACTCACTTCAGCTTGGGAAGAAGGTATTGACCCTAAATGCCAGGCCCAGTGGGCATCCATACAGCCCAGAGATGGGCTGCTAGATGAAGCAGTGAGCCCATTGTTTTTCTAATATTTCCAATAACTCTGGGAAGCAGCCAAACCCTGGTTGGCAGTGAACTTGACTCTCAGACAGAAGAATTGCCCAGGGCTAAGCAGCCACCAGTAAGGGAGCCGGAATTAGAACCTGCATCTGACTCTAAGCCAACAAAGTCTTCTTCCTCCACCATGTAGGGAACAGCAGAAGGGACATGTGAGTGCCTAGGTCACAGCTATTCTACTAGACCACCTATTCAGTGGTTGGCAACAGGGGTCTGGGAAGTCTAGTCAGGTGCTGGGACTTTAGGATATCTGATACCCAGTTGGGTTCTGGGGTTACAGCTGTTTGGGTGTCTGGGATTAGTAAATGCCCTGCCACATCTCTGAACTCCCTTTGGAGAAAAGCGGATTCTGTGGGCCCTTATCAGTCCTGCCTGCCAAGGCTCTTAGCCTGTGGCCAGATAGGGATGGGGTGTGGTCAGAAATGTAATTAGAGCCTGAGAGGACCCCTTATAAGTCTGCTAAGCCCACTGGGACCTCTTCTGCCCACACAGATGGACTGCCACGTGAGCTCAGCATCTCTAGGGGCTGCAAAGTCCCTGGAGCTGGAGTCTATAGCTGCTGAAAGCAGGAGCCAAGAGCACTGATCCTGGAGCAGCATTGGTTCCCGTCCAGTTACCCCCTCCCCCAAGAGACTCTGAACCCAGTATCTGACTTTCCAGTCTTCATCTTTAGACCACATTCTGTCACCACCTCACAGGAGAGTGCGTTAGGTAAAGGGCTTCAGCTCCACACTCAACTATTGCTATGATTCCCTATGGCTCTGGGGCCTTGTGGGTGTTCCAGGGCTCAGACCTGCTTAGAGACCTATCCTGGTCCCTGGTTGAGTTGGGAGTCCTCACTGTTTGGGAGGGAGCCTTCAATTGGAGCGCTCCTGCCAGCCCCTCCCTCTGGGCTTGGCAGCCTAAAGACAAAGCTGGCCAAAAATATTTGTGTGGGTGGCGGAAAGTTAACTTTTCCGCCTCTCTTCTTTCCTGGAAACCGTGGCCACCATCACATACAGCAAAACAGAAGCAAGGATGGAATGAGGTGAGGCCCCCATGAGGAGTTAGCGAGCCCTGCCCCCCACCAGGTACCCACTCCTGCCTCCTGCCATCTGGTTCTGTGGCATGGGGGGGGAGTCCCCTGAGTGCTGAGAATCATGGGACCTGCAATGCAAGAGTCCAGTGGCCTCTCCAGCACTGGCTACCTTGCTTCACATTGTGCCATTAGGGGTGCTGACTCTAGAGGCATCTGTCTAGGCTCACACAGCCATTAGATCTTTTCAGAAACTACTGGCCTTTTGTGAGATTCTAAGGTCTTTGAGACTGAATTGGCCAAAATCTGGCAGCTGCTGTGAGCGAGCAAGATCTTGGAGAGGAGTGAGGTCTTGGGGACACTCTTCCCCATTTTGTGGCCTTGTGGTGATGGTGAAAGAGTTAGGTGTGAATCCCAGATACTTGGTTCACCTAGCTGAGCCTCAGTTTCCTCTCTTCTGAGGTGGGATTGGAAAGCATCTGTTCACAGTGAGGCTATTGCCTAAGTGAACACCCAGGATGAAATGGATGTGCAGTCCTGAGAGCTCCCTTTTCCCAGGGCCTAAGGCTGCTTGTTTCTCCTGATTTCACTGCCACTTAGGCTGTTCTAACAGGTGTCTGGTTATCTCTCTGATTGGGACGTGTGTTTGCCTTTCCCCTGGTTTGCTCTGAGCTGCCTGAGGGCCTGGTAATGTGCTTATCTCATCAGCTGCCTATCAGTCTCTCTTGGCACAACCCTCACCCTAGCCTCCCTCTCCCCAGGCCAGTTCCTTGATACAGGCTGCTGAGGCCAGGGTGGCTGATCATGGGCAGCCAGGGGTGCGTGTGTATGTGTGTGTGTGTGTGTGTGTGTGTGTGTGTGCGTGCACGCGTGTGTGTCTGTATCTAGTCTTCAATGAGATCCATTTATTCCAAGTTTTTTTCCAGTGTTTTTGACCATGGGCCCCATCCCAAGGGCTGCCTGCTTAACTCAGGGGGTCTTATTCACATCCACACTGTGTGTTCCCAAATGATCTCCAAGCCTTTGTCCCCAGTCTGGAACTCGTACCTGCTTTTCAGGGCCCCAAATACACACTGACCATTTCCCCTGGAAATCCAAAAATTATAATTGCCTGTTTTCCTGTTCCAACAAGCACCTGCACCTTCCCATGTGATCCAGAACTCTGTGTTGCCTTAGCTAAGAACCGGCATGGTACCCCAGACTCCTCCCCCTCTCCACACCCACTCTCCATCTGCCAAGCGCAGCCAGCTCTTCCGCCCAAGAATCATTTCCATCCGTCCCCTCCTTGTCAGCCCTTATAGGATCTTCCACCACCCTCCTGATCACCATCATTCCTAACATTTATAAATAATCATACTATTATTACTATTGCTCTCATTATCATTCACAGCTCTCCCCACCAAATTTTAAATGTTTCATGAGCTAGAGTACATAGCTTATTTATCCTCACTATATCTGCAGGATTTTTTTTTTATGGTATCTAAAATAGAATAGGGGCTTAAGAAAATTTTGTGGAATGAAAGAATAGCCTGCATGTGTTAAGTGATGGCTTCGAAACTGTGCTCATGGTCTGTACGCATTTTCTCTTAGAACTGTTACTGCAATTAAATTGGAATTGATCTCTTATCTGAAGTGCTTGAGACCAGAAGTGTTTTAGGTTTCAGACATTTTCAGATTGTGTAAAATTTGCATATGCATAAGGAGAGTATGTTGGGGATAGGACCCAAGTCTAAATCAAAATTAATTCATGTTTCATGCATATCTTAGACACAGCCTGAACGTTGTTTTTACACATTTTCAGTGTGCCTTTGTATTGACTGCAACCTGTTCCAAGAGGTCAGGGGTGGGATGTGAAGTGGTGCTCAATCTGCATTACAGTATCCTTCTTACAGGTGGGGAGGTGGAGGTGCAGAGGCTGCCAGGCAAGCAGCAGAGCTGGACATGTAAGCATGCCATTGCACTGGCTCTCACAACATCTATAGGAAAACTGCAGTTCCCAGGCTCACATCCCCCTCCTCACCATTCTTGAGATTCCTGTGGTGTATGTACCTTTGGTGGGACTTGGGAGAATTCTTTCTAGGTGGTGCTCAGATAAGTATTTTTAAATAACTAGATATTTATTTAATGTGCATTAGAGGAAAAATGACTTGGCATGATATACTTGTGGTTTTCTTGCATTATTGCCCAAGATAAGTCTAAAGTAATAGAAGCTAAGTTGTTTAAAGCAGATTGAAGGGAAACAGTAAGTAAATAAGTATCAGGTAGGTCAAGGATATGGTGCAACTAGCATGTTGCTCAGGAAACATTTTCCTCTGGAGGTATGGGAACTGTACCCCAAACCCCAGCTAGTTCTCAGGTCTCAGGTCTCGGTTGAGACCTGAGACCAAGGGTGTCCAGATCTCAGCCATTTAGCCCAGAACACTCAGTGAGCTGTGTGGTGTACTGTGTTTTTTCTCTCAGTACAGATAGATCGCTCTGAAGGGGGCTCACATACCAGAGGTCAAGAAGTGTTGAAAAGGAGGTGTTGGGGGCTCACATCTTCACCCAACCCAGGAAGGACTTATTTTACTCCTCGGTTGGACCTCGACCCAAGCCTGTGATTCAGCAGAGGACCTCAGGAGCTCCGTGAAGAGCAGCGACCAGCACTCACCCAGATCACCCACCCCACACCAGAAGGCTACTGCTCCTCATCTCCAAGGAAGGGACCATAATGCTGAGCCCTCACTTCCCACCCTCATCCCTTGGGGCCAGTGAAGGGAGGCCTGCCACCTGTACCTTTCAGATCCCCGATGGGAGCTATAGGTGCCTGGCTCTAGAAGCTGAGGAGAGCAGCAGTGAGGAGGGCCTGCAGGCAGAGGTGGGGCTTCTGGATCTGGAAGAGGATGAAGTATCCAATAGGAGCAGAGGCACCCAAGGAACACCACAACTGCCCAGAGCTCTGAGCATCCAACCACTGCGCTGCGCCAGGGCGGAACAAAGTGGGCCCCAGCATGAAGACAGGTCTAGCCCCTGGGATACGGAACAGTCCAGGCAGGTGCTAATAGCCACCCCCAGCCCTAGTCCTGGGCCAAAGTCAGCCCAGAAACCAGGTAAGCTTGTGTTCTTTCTTCCCAGAGTCACAGGAAATGCCAAAGTCCTTAAACAAGGGCTCTTGCACGTATTTTCCCAGGATGCATAGCCATCACCACAGGTCCATACGTATGCTCAGATCCACAGCTGTGAAGAGGCAGGAGCAGCTGTGGGGTACTACGGTTCCAGCTGTTCCACATCGAACCCCACTTCTTTGTCTGAGGGCAACGTGAAGGCAGCAAGAGAAAGCTGGTAGCATACTTGGCGAAAAATGAGCCCATCTCCCCCTCTCATTTGCCCTTTAATCATTAGTGGTAACAAGTCCCAAACAATGACGGGGCAGGTAGAGCCCCTCATGAAAGGTAGGGAGCTCAGTTCTGCCAGGGTGGGAGATAAACATGGTCTCTGTTCTTTTGACACTCATACAGCACAGAGGAGATTCTCAATCTAAGCTGTGATCTAAACAGTAGGGAAACTGAGACTCAGTGAGTAAGAATGCTGAGTTCACTCAATATATTGGTGGCTGAGCTGAGCTGAGCCCACATTCCTCATTTAGGCCTGGGTTTCCCATCTGTTGGAAACAAAGGCAGAAGCCATGTCACCTTGGCTGCAGTGGGATCCAATGACAGTGTGTGGGCAGAACTGCGTGAAGCACAGAAGGAGGAAGGAAGGAGGAGGATCATTTTTCCCCTGGGCGGGTGTTGGAGCAGGCAGAACCCAACCGGGTGGGGAAGGGCAACCCACTCTGAATCACCTCCTCCACTCTCTGCCCATGGAAACGCTGAAGTGGGTCCAGATGGGAAAGCTGCTCTGCACAGGCAGTTGCTGCTGCCAGCGTATCCTGGGGGTGCCCAGAACAGTCCTGGGAGGGTTTGTGCGTCAAGAGACTGGAGGAATACTTCATTTTTGTGCCAGTGACTCTGACACCCTGACTGGCATCTCACCAGACTTCCCACCCACTCTGCTCTCTGAAATAATTCTTTCCAGGCTCTGACCATCAGCCCACCATGGACACAGTAGCTGCCCAGGCATGGCTCACCCAGGGTCCTGGGCAGGAGCAGAGAGGGACTGTTCTGTCTATCTGTCATAGGGAGGGGGAGACCCCCCGAGTCAGCTTAAATATGGGTCCCTAAGAGCCTGAAGAGCCCACTCCTGAGATTTGCTTCTGTCCTTGGCACAGGCCATAGCTTGAGGTTAGGAAATAGGGATCCTGGCTCTGGCCCCAGTGCCCACTAGCCAGGCCCTACCAAGTCCTTTGCCCTTGGGGAATTTGTTTCTTCATCTGTAAAAACAGAATAAGAACAGGAGCTGTCGTAAGGGTGCAGTCATCTTAGATGTGAGGTTGTTTTGAAAATTTACAGTACTCTTTGAGTTGAAATGAAATTGATCATCAACTCAAACAATAGAACTGCTGTTTGTTGGGCTTTGTACGAAGTCCACTGTGCTATGAGCTTTACACACACCACCTCATCTAATCTCACAGCAATACCCATTACATAAATAACAAAATGGAGGCTCAGAGAATGTAAGATGACTTGTCCAAGACATATGGCTAGCAAATTCAGCCATATTTAAATTTTTGTTTTGTTTTGTTTTTTGAGGTAGGGTTTTGCTCTAGCCCAGGCTGACCTGAAATTCACTATGTAGTCTCAGGCTGGACTTGAACTCACAGGGATCCTCCTGCCTCAGTCTCTTGAGTGCTGGGATTCAAAGTGTGCACTACCAAGCCCGGCCCCATATTTAATTTTTTAAAAAATTTACTTGCATGTACACATGTGTGTGTGTGTGTGTGTGTGTGTGTGTGTGTGTGCATGCCAGGGTCTCTTGCCACTGCAAATAAATGCCTGTGCCACTTTTTTTTGTTTTGGTTTTTCGAGGTAGGGTCTCACTCTAGCTCAGGTTGGCCTGGAAGTCACTATGTATTCTCAGGGTGGCCTTGAACTGTCAGCAATCCTCCTACCTCTGCCTCCTGAGTGCTGGGATTAAAGGCGTGCACCACCATGCCCGGCCCACCTGTGCCACTTTTTGTGACCAGCTTACAGGGTGCCTTGGGAATTGAACCTTGGGCTGGCAGGTTTTGCAAGCAAATGACTTTAACTGCTGAGCCATTTTCCCAGTCCAAGCTGCATTTTAAAAAGATAAATGGACCAGGCGTGGTGGTGCACGCCTTTGACCCCAGCACTCAGGAGGCAGAGGTAGGAGGATTGCAGTGAGTTCAAGGCCACCCTGAAACTACATAGTAAATTCCAGGTATTCCTAGGCTGGAGTGAGACCCTCCCTTGAAAAGGAAACAAAAAAAAAATGGGCTTGTGCTATTAGATATGATTCTATTCTGGAACTGTGTTGTCTACAGACAACTGGAATGGAAGAGAACATGACTGGAGAGTCATTTTAATAACCCTGTTGATATTTTACACCCAGTAAGCCATTTGATAGTATTTCCATAGCCTTCTTCCAAGTCCTTCATTTTACTGAGGCTCAGAGATTGAAGTCATCTGCCTCAGATTGTGTTCTTGCCTTAAACATTGTGATTCCTTTCTCTCCTTAATGTCTAGCCAGTTGCTCTCCAGTTCTGACCTGAACAATTCCAGGAATAAAGGGTCAGGGAAGACTTCTCAGAGGTGGAGGCATGAAGGAAGCTGAGTCTGTGGAAGAGTCAGAATCCCAGTGGTCTTAGGCCAAAGTACCAGTGGCCTTTCTTCTCCCTGTGACAGGGAGTGGCAGGTCCCTTCCCTTTGCCAGGGGAGTGGGTGGGGTAGGAGTAGGGGCATGGAGAACCTGGGGAGACGTCAGGTTATTAGTGGCTTAGGGCTTCCTTTTAAAACTTCCTCCCATTACCAAGGATTATGAGCATCTTCAGACAATCACATCCATCCTTTGGCAATTAAACCTGACTTTCTGGAGCACTGCCTGGTGGTTTGAAGTCTGAGCCATGCATCTTTTGCCTTGGGCACTGAGAGGTCTTTGTTTGGGATCAGTAGGAACTGGTACTGTCTCGCTAAGATCTGGTGATCAGCTGAACAGAACAGAAGAGGGTCATTGGAAGACTGGGGGGGGTTGCAGTGAGCTGAGGTGGGCAATGGCCTCAAACTCAAGTTTTATGCTACCAGCTGCTGCCTATTTGAGAGAATACATGTGTATCACCTCATTTAATCTTACAGCATGGGAGAATATATATGTGAAGGAAAGATTGCTGTACAGATGGACACTGAAGCCCAGAGACAGAAATTAACCTGTTCGCCTTTACACAGTAGTGAAACTGAAGGCTGGAATCCTGAGTGGCTGCCTCCCAGTTCAGCTGCTCATTACTGTGTTGAGTGCTCTGTATGGATTTAGCCCTATGACTTCCAAAGTTGTCTTTTCTTTCCTCCTCCTTCTTTCCCTCTTCGTTATCTTCTGTTTTTGAGACAGGCTGGTGTGGACCTTGATAAATAAGGAACCCAGACCGACCTTGAAGTCAAGATTCTCCTGCTTTTACTTCCTGAATGCTGGGATCATAGATGTGTCCCACCATGCCAGGCTCATATTTTTATCTGTTTTACAGATGAGGAAACTAGGCATAAGGAATTTAAGTAAATTGTCTCATAGCCTGTGGGTGGAGGAGCTGAGATTTGAACCCTGAGAGGTCTTGGGCCCATGCTTTTAAATATCCTCTCTGCTGCCTTGTCTCCATGGAGACAAGGCAGCAGACTGTTCCTTCACCTACCATGGGCTAGAAAAGGCTGTTCAGGCTCTGAGAGTGGGTGGAGGATACAGCCAAGCCACCTTCCCTCCACTTCAGATGTATCAGGGACCCAGGGCTGACCCAGACCCTCCTTTGTCTTGGGCAGGGGGCTATCTATAGGATTTGAGGGACTTTGCCCTTCTACTGGACACTGCACTGAACCATGGGGATGGGGGTGTGGGTCTAGGTTGTCAGAGGAGCATACCCTTGGCCTCATCCATCTGGATTAAGCAAAAGACACTGTCCATTTTATTAATCAGAAAGCTGAGAAGCCAAGGTCAAGGGCCCTGCTCCTCAGCCTTGGGGAAAAGACTTAGCAGGATGCTAGTCAGGGAGCTGCTCACTGCCCTTCCCAAACCAAAGTTGGCTATGAAGGAAAAGTGATTGTGAGGAGCATCATTCACAGGTTCACATATATCTCTCTGTATGCTTGTGCATACACATTACATAGGTCCATAAACATGCACCATAACTCCCATGACAATATATATCATGTTCTCATGCAAACATTCTTGTGTGAAGGGACCTACATATTTGTACATGTGTGAATGCCCTAAGACCTTGACACATCTGTGCAGTGGGTTGACATTGGCATACAACTGCCAAAGATCCTTTCATCCATCATGCCTGTTACGTCTCAGATTTGGCACCTGACAACATGGAGCAGATGCATGTACGTTCTCATACACATAGGTTCCCTCTCGTAGATAAAGGCTGAAGCCATGTTTTTTTCTCCCATTCCTTTTGCTGCACACCCACACTTTGAGAGCTCTCTTGCATTCATGTTCTATCCTACAGGCATATCAACCCTTGCATACGCACTGTCACACACCTACGTGCAGACTGAACCACTTTCTCTTCTCCTTTCTTTTCCAGGGCTCTTTCTCCTTTATATCCACCCACTCAGTAATCCTAACCTCTCTCCCTGCCTCTCACCCACACATTTTGTTTCCTGGTCTCCCACCGGCTCAGCTGCAGTCACTTCCTCAACACATGCACTGGGGAAAGTAATACACTGCTTGGTTCCAATCTCCAGGGCCCACACCCTGCCCCCCAACTGTCACAAAAGGACAACAGGGAATTCCCTGGCGTCCATGAGGTCAGACAGAGGGATAGGAGTGGCAGGAGAGGGTTTGAGTCCTCAGTCCCCTGACCTCTTGCACTTGGAGTCTATCCACTGAGGATAAGCAGTTGGTCACAAACCTGAACATCCACGGGTCTGTGTCTCAGAAAACTTTGGGTGAGGTGGGTGTATGTCATCATATTGCTGACTTCCATTAGCAGAAACCTACACACTACTCTTGACACTGAAGTCAGGTGAAACACACCGCTGTGGCTGGAGGGGTGGTGAACCCAGGCAGGGCGTGTAGACGGTGCGTGTTTGTGTGTCTTCTTTCCAAGTCCACCAACCCTTCTCATGGAGTGGCACTGGAATGTGGGAATACGGATTTTTAACAGCGTCCTGGGGAATGGAACGCAGTGATTACTGCCATTGCTGAGCTCAACCTAAATGGCAAAGCTACATAGCATCTCATCAGGCTGGTGGGGAGGTGACAACTCTCTTCAGCCCCCTTTGCTTAAGTTCTACCTGAGAAGACAATTGCTCTAGTTACTGGGGCTAAGCGAGGTGGGGTAAGGGGATGGCCTGGCGTGGGTAACGCGTCCGGGGAGGAAGATCGACTTAAAAGGGGGTAGTAGTGGAGGAACAGAGAAAAGGGGGAATGAGATGGTGGCATACGAAGCAACCTGGGGAGAAAGAATTTAAGGGCAGAAGCACAAACCTAAAGATACAGAAAAAGATGCAGAAACAGGCAGCCAGGCAGAAAGTGAGGCACAGAGAAGTGAAAGAAGAAGGAACGGGGGGAGGGGAGCTTGGAGAGAAGGCTGATCAAGCGAGGGGGAGTCGCACCCCCCCAGGGCTGGGCGGGGCGGACGGGCTGGCGGGGTGGCACTAGGGCCCCGGGGAGCGGGCGGCTGGAGAGCGGCCGCGCTCGAGTCTCCGGGCTCCGGTCCCGAGCGGCGGCCGCGGCAGGAGGGGCTCCGGGCGCAGAGCCGGCGCTGTCGCCCGGCGGGAGTGCGGGATCTCGGGGCGGGGCGGGGCGCACGCACGGCCGTGGCCAGGTGAGCCGACGAGGCGGCTGCGCCCGGGAGCGCGCGGCGGGCGGCTGGAGGTGAGTGGGGGCACCGGCCTGGCGGGGGACCGCGCGGCCCGGGCGACCTCGCCCCGGCCACCTGCGTAGTGCGGCCACCGCCCCGGAGGAGGTGGCGCATCCGGGCCCCAGCCCCCGCCGGCAGGGTGACCTTGGCCAAGTTGCTGCTGAGGCGCTGAGACTCAGTTTCCCCATGTGTGCGGTGGAGGCTGGAGGATGCTGGGGCTCTCCGGTAGCCCTGGAGCAGGATCGCGCCTGGCCTGCGCCGCCACCTTCCCGAGCTGCGTAGGCTCCAGCCCTCGCTCTCTCCGCGAGCCGATCCCGGGAGACCGCCCTAGGCTCGGGGTGGGCATCAGCCCGGGGTCTGCGACCCCAGGGCGCTCCGGGAAAGTCCGGCTGTCAAGACCCCAGAGCCTGGGGCTGGGGCTGGGGCTCTGCCCGCGGTGGACCGACCTGGGCGCCTGCGGGGCCGCGGGACTGCCTGTGCCAGCCCGCATCCCCACCTCACGCGGGTGGGACTGGGGCTGCCGTAGGGTGGGGGCGCAGGATGCCACTCTGCGTGGACCACCAGGTCCCAACCCTATCTGGGGAAAGGAAGTCCTGTAGGAAATGCTGTCAGGGACACTCCAAACCTCCCCAAATTCTCATTGCATCGCTACTATTGCGGGCGAACCAGATCCTAAAGGTAAAGTGAGTGGAGCGCGGGACCACGACACTGGAATAAACGGTAGGGAATGGGAGAAGATCTGGTTTGGCCCCTGACAAGACCTCCGAGGAATCTAGGGCAAAGGTCTTCTCTTCTTCCTCCACACCCCAAGTTATGTGGAGACAGGGACTCCTGTGCTCCACGTGTGGGTTTTCTAGAAGGGATAAGAGCTGAGTGAGGAGCTGTAAGTAGCATGTGCCCATACCCTACTCCCACCCTGTCTTGAGTGGCAGGTGGCACTGGAGTAAACCACCTTGCTGTGGGATCTTGACAGACTCCCGCCCTCTCCTCAGCTCCCAGAGAGAGCTTGGCAGGGTGGCCCTGAAGGGCAACTGTGCTACAGACCCAAGTGCTGCTGTTGGTTCTAGGGACAGTTCCGTTCCTGTTTTAGAAAGTGGGAGATAAGACAGGATGCTGGTCAGGGAGGAGGGTACAGCGAGGTGCCTTGCTAGCACCAGCCTGCCCTGTCACGTACACCAGGCTTAGTATCCCTATGCGTTGGGGGGCTGAGGCACAAGCTGAACCTTATGTTTGCCCTGCTCCCTTTACCATATTATCTCAGGCAGCAGGCTTAGACCTCCTCACAGAATCTGAAATGTTTTATTGGCTAGCATCACTCAAGTTTGATATGGGAAGAACTGGTAAAGCATTCACTGCGGAGTCCCCATGACCTGCAGCCCCCACTTTTCACCCTATTCCTACTTTGCAAGCCATTTCTTTCCCCTAGAACTTAACTGCAGTTGTCTCTGAATCAGCATTTCCACGGTTAAAGTAAGGCATTACACTCTTTCCATCCGTTGTCAGCTGTTGCCCTTCTGCACTGTTCCAGGTAGCACTCAAGCGGTGTCTGGTTCCTGGCTAGTCTTTTCAGTTAGCAGTTTATCTAACTTCCAAGTTGGGAAGACTGAGGCCAGGGAGAGGAAGAGGTTTGCACAGGGTGGCTCTTCAGGCAGAAGGTGGCAGAGCTGTCACTCCCTGGAAAGAGCAATGTCTTGCTTGGTGGGAGGGGCACAAGGTATCTAGAGACAGGGCAGAAGCATGTGGTGTGAAGATAGACTTCTTTTCCTCTTCTTTACCTTAGTTCTCCAGGGCTGACAGGTGACTCCTTGAAGCAGGCGGGGTTGTGTGGGGAGGATGGGCATCCTGCCTCCCCCCGCCCCCGCAAGGATAGCCCTCCCAAAGAGGTTAAACACACCTCCAGCTCAGGGGCCTGGCCTGGGAGGCACCTTTTCCTTCAGGGCAGCTCCCAGGCTTCCAGACATGAGCTCATCTGAGTAGCTGATGCCAGGAAGGGAGGGACTGAGGGGAAACAGGCAGGGCTGCACAGATCAGGGTACCACAGGCCCCTGGGAAGTAGAGTAAGCACTGTTGGCAAAGATCTGCAGGCTCTGTACTATTGTGAAGAGAGGGCAAGATAGGCCAGAGCAGGGTCAATGGAGAGTGGATGGGGAAAGGCCAAGAGCCCTGGCAGTAGTGCCAGGGTGACCTCTGCCACCGGTTTATTTGCCAAGTGATCTTGTGTGAATCTCTTGCCCTCTGGAGACCTCAGTGTCCCTGGCTAGCAATGTGGTAGAGGGGTACTTAGGAACTGGGGTTGTAGTAGTAAACAGGACAGACAGTCCTGTTCTCAAGGAGTGCATTTGAAACACACACACACACACACACACACACACACACACACACATTTTTCACATATTTTTGAGACCGGGGTGCGGTGTCTCACTATATAGCTTAGGCTGGCTTGGAACTTGTTATGAAGCCCAAGCTGGCATTCAACTTGTGATTCCTCTGTCTCAGCCTTCTAAGTTCTTGTATTATAGGTAAGGGCCACCTTACCTGATTGGGAGTTTCCATTTTGATTTAGAGACTGGGACAAGAAAAAAAGGGAGATAATTTCGGAGAAATAATCCCCGTGAAGATGGAGAGCTAGTAAAGAGGCTACTTTGTGGCTAGGGAAGGCCTGTTTCTGGGACAACAGTGGAATGGAGGTCTGAGTGGTATTTAATGGGTGGTCAGGACTTCCTGAAGAAAGCATGTCCACAATGGCCCAGAGCTTAGGAGAATTCACTGGGAGGGTTCCCAGAGGATGGTAAAAGGCCTACACTCAGGCTTGGGGTGGGTGATATGTGTTGGTTATAGGTTGCATCACCCCCCCCCCCGCTCTAGTCTTTACACTGAAGGCTACAAGAGCCCTTTGTGAACTGTCCCTTAATATGGAGCTCAGTTGCTATTCAGTGTGGCTGGAGAAGTCCACATGGGAACAGCCCCCAGGCTCTGTCATTCCAGAGGCTTACCCAAAGCCTCTCACTGGAATGAACTCTTCACCAATTGGCTGCTGCTGACATTCCACCACCCTGGGTTCATCTTTTCCACTTGGTGAGGCAGGCTGGTGTAGGACTGCACTGACCCTGCCCTGCCCTGCCCTGACCTGCCAGCCCCGCCTCTCTGAGTGCTGCAGTTGGAGCAAAAGTCAGTCTACCTCTGTGTCACCTGCTTCCTGCAGGCATGGCTGGGACATAGATGCTATGGTTCAACCCTGAGATTCCACTCCTAGCTGGCTGAGAGATCCTAAGAACATTATGTAACATCTCTGGACTCTTATTTCCTCATCTATAAAATAGAGACAACAATAGGTCTTGTACTGTTGTTATAAAATATTTAGATGAGTTGGTGATGAATGCTTTAAAAATCAGTTACTAGGCCTGGTTTAAAATGGTTAAAGGAGCTTGCTTGCAAAACTTTTCCACCCAAGGTTTAATTCCCCAGCCACTCACATAAAGCTTTGCAGGCATTGAGCTGCAGTAGCAAGAGACTCTGGCATACGCACATGCGCACACACACATACACGTATAAATAAATAAGCTACCTATTAATAGTACTACCATGTTTTGAACTCTGTTAAAATAGCAAGCCCTTGAAGAGATGACCCAAGGCTCATGCTATCTCCATGTAAATTTCTTCTTGGTGTTTGGCTAGGTGTTCTGATGGTGGGGGATGGGCTGAGCTCAGTGGGAAGAATCTTAACTTAGCTTCCAGGAAGGCTAACTAGTTGGTGGACTTGAGCAATCTTTTGCTTCCTCTGAGCCTCAAGCTTCAGTTTTGAGCCTGGTTGAGATGAGCAGTAAGGATTGGAGGAGAACACAGCATGAAAGAGCCCAAAAGACCCCCAAAATGTTGGCCCATGGGTTGGGGAGATGGATCAATAGTTAAAGGCACTTACTTGCAAGACCTGTTAGCCCAGGGTTCAATTCCCTAGCACCCACTTAAAGTCAGATACAAAAAGTGGCACAATCATCTGGCATTTATTTGCAGTGACAAGATATCCTGGAGCTCTGCCCCCACATATGTGAAAATAAATAAAAATATATTTTAAATGTTGGACCTATAGTGTCAAAGGTCAAGGAGGGGGTAGTAGGATGAGCTCATGAACAAGGTTGACCTGAGACCCTGTGTCTAGAATAAGGTTTCCTGGAGATTGAAAGTACTCAATAGATGAAATCGGTTTTTTTAAAACACTTTTGCTGGTAACTTCCATAAATATAAACGATATTCCATAATCATAATGCCCTTCTGCCACCTTCCCTTCTCCCCCTCCCAAATTTCCCCTCACTGAATCCCTTCTTCTTTCCAACTAATGTCTCTTCTGTTTTGATGTCATCATTTTTCCCTCCTATTATGCAGGTCTTATGTAGGCAGCATCAGCCACTGTGAGGTCATGACTATCAAGGCCGCTTTGTTCCTGGAAGGCAGCATTGTAAGCACTCCTCTCCTTCTTTGGCTCTGTCATTCTTTCTGCTACTTCTTTTGCAATGGTCCCTGAGCCTTGGAGGATGTGATAGAGATGTCTCATTTAGAAAAGCCAGGTTTATAACAAATATTTTAGTCTTCATTACTATGTGTCACGATCATCCCATGTCCCTTCCATGTTGACAGCTCCATGAAACCAGTCCTGTTATTATCATTATTTTACCAGTGGGATACTGAGACACAGAAAGGCTGGTTAGGTGAGCTCCTAAACTCACACAGCTGGTAAGTGGCCATATGCAAACCCAAGCAGTCTGATCCCAAACACTTCAAGCTTGACTACTGCGTGACATGATCTCTTCTGCTTTAGATGGAATGACAGAGAGTCAGAGAGGCCAAGCCACCTCTCCAGAACACACAGTATTTCTCCTGATCCTTATCATCTCTGTCCCTCCCTGGGAAGGAGGAGACTTGTAAAGTCTGGGGATCACAGTGCTGAAGTTGGCAGATGAGTCAGCTCCACCTCCTTTGTTCCCTGCCCCTTTCCCCTGTAGAGTAGGTCAGGGAAGATTAACTGTGCCCTGTAGGCACCATGGACAGGGGAGGCCCTGCCAGGGTCTCATGTGTGAGCATTGTTTATGCTAATGAGCTTACATGGCTGCCAAGTGTCTGAGCTGTAACACCTCAAGCAGTCCAGAATGCCCCATCACTGTCCAGATAGGGGAAATGGAGACCAAAGAGTCCAGAGTTTGTCTCCAAGTCACTCAGATAGGAGGGAGCGCTTCATTGCTGTCCTCTTTCCTAGCTTCTGGGCTGCTTAGGACTTGCAGGTTCCATGGAGAGATGGAACTAGGGTCCCTTTCCATGGATTCCCAAGATGGCCTTGGCCTGAGCTAGGACATGATCCCTTCCTCTGGGAAGACACATGGAGTTGGGGGATGGGGAGGTCACTGATTAAAAAATAGACTGTCATGTGCATGGGGACAGGCATGCCATCACCCAGCCTCTGGCCATTTAGCTTCCCTGGGCCCAGCTGCCAAGCTCCACTCAGTTCTCCTGCTGGGGCCCCACCCACCTTGCCTGGCTCTGGGCCTGAGTCTACATGATTGCCAGCCACACACACTTCTCTGCCTCCTGCATGCCTGTCCATCCTCCAGGCAGATGGTGCTGTCACTGAGCTTGGGTGGGCCTGAAACTTGTTGGCTTCAAGCTGTGCCATGGAAGTCTGGTGTCACCACATACTGGCTGTGTGGCCTCGGGTGAGGACCTGTCTTTCTCTGGGCCTTCAGCATTGATAGCGGAATGATCTCTGCAGCTTTGGAAGCCTTCTCCAGGTTCCTTCTCTCATTTAAAGCTGGGAAAGAGTACTGGAGACCCCATATAGAGAGGTGACATGACCTGCAAAGGCCACTGAGCTGAGAGGCAGAAGAGCAGTCCATGAAGGCAGAGGAGTGATCCAGATCTTTAAAATGTCACTCCTATCCAATTGCTCTGGGCTGAGCGAGGTTTCATGGAGTCACAGAGGCGCAGCCTTCAAAGTAGGGACCTGAGCGGTGTTTTATTCATCTGCTCCTTCTCTTAAGTCACAAATGCTTGTTCAGCCCCAACTATGATCTAGGCATGGAGGCAGGGTCATAGCCAAGTGTCTGCCCTGTGGGGGCAGAGCCAACTGACATTAAAACAAACACCAATGGTGTTGAGCTTGGAGGAGAGGCTGAGGGTGCTATGGTGGGAATGTGACCCTCCCTCCCCCAGGGCGTGAAACCTTCTCACTACCTGCAAACCTCCCAAAATATGAGAAGTGTGGCCAGAAAGGTACAGCTGAGGTGGGCAAGGGAAGAAAGGGCTCTAGGCGGGAAAAGCAGCCAGTACAAAGGCCCTCAGTTGAGAAAGGGCTCTGCACTTTGTCTGAGCTCATATGGGAGAGCCATTGAGGCTGGAATGTTAGGGAGGGTGAGGCTCCCCAAGGAAAACTGCAGTGATGGGGTTGTTCAGAGCCTGGAGCCCCAAAGGGGCTGGAAATAGACACTGGGAAAAAGGAGCCTCTCTGGAACTGTGCTTGAATGCTGGCCTGTGGCCCCCCCCTCAGCTGCTTCATGCACCTGGGGCCACCTGTTTTCTGCCTACATCATTGTGTTTGTATCTGAGAGGCAGCTGTAGCTCAAAGCCCTGAAATCGCAGTCTGTATGGATGCTTGTGTTCTGCACCCAGCTCTTGTATGCTGGTGAGTACAGCCCTTTTCTTTGGACCTCAGCTTCTCCATCTGCATAATAGGGAACGCTCTGGGTTTTCTGTGTTAAAGTAAGGCCCATGCATGCAGTTCCAGCATCACTGGAAGCTGGCTGGAAATGCACACACTTGCCACCCCTACTTCCACCCAGCCCTCTTGAGTCAGAATGTGCATTTTAACAATGGCCCTGTGTAATTTCTATGCATTTTAGCAATGAGAAGTGCTGTTTTAGGTTTGCCCTGTTTAAACTTAAAAAATGAATGAAAACCTATAGAGTCTTCTTTCCTCTCCAGTTTTAGATTTAACCTCCCCAGACTTCTTCTTTATCCCTTGAACCCTCTAAGAGCCCTATAGCTCTGACCCATGAGGTCCCAGTCTTTGGCATCTGGAAACAAGGGCTTGGGGGGGTCGGTGCTTAATACTCCATGACCCTGTGACATCTTTCTTGCTTGTTCCCGTTTGTTGCCCCGCCTTTTTTTCCTTTGGGATCCCTGAAAAAGTAGCTGGGGATGGAGAGATAACTCAGCAGTTAAAATGCTTGCTCGCAAAGCCTGGTGGCCCAAGTTAAATTCCCCAGACCCACATGAAGCCAGATGCATGAAGTGGTGCATGCATTTAGAGTTCATTTGCAGTGGCAAGAAGACCTGGCATGTCCATACGAACACACACTCTCTCCCCTACCCCCATCTCTCTTTCTCAAATAAACAAATAATTTTTAAAAAGGTATCTAGTACTATTCTTAGCATGTCAGGATGGGGAGGAGAGGACATATAGGGGCATTATTTGAGTCATCAGGATTATAGTCAGTGCTGCCAGCATGACCTTCATCAGTGTCATAGCAAGCGTGTCTCCCAGTGCTAAGCGTGGCACTGAAGTGAGAACGTGCTTGGTACTATGCAGAGAGGAGAGCAACTTTCTAGGACCCATAACCTACCCCTTTGCCCTGCCATGCCCATGCAGGACCTCTAGACCTCATGCTGGGGAGTAGGCCCCATGAAATACAGTAGTCAGGGGCTGAAATATAGCTCAGTGGATAGAGTGCTGCCTAGCATGCATGAAAGCCTGGGCTCAATCCCCAGCACCACAAAACCTGGCATGGTGGTGGACACCTGTCATCTCAGCATTCAGGAGGTAGAAGCAGGAGGGTCAGAAGTTCAGGGTCATTCTCAACTACATAACAAGTTTAAGGCCAGCCTGGGATGCATGAGACCCTGATTGTAGAAAGCAAAAAGTTAAAGAAGAAAGGAAGGGAGGGAGGAGGGAAGGTGGCTAGAAGCCCTCGCGCACCCATTCTCCCTCTCCCTCTCTCTCTTTCCCTCTCTCTGTCTCTAATAAATAAATAAATAAATAAAAATAAAATATTTAAAAGAAAGAAGAAAGTTGCTTGGTGAAATCATTTCACTTCTTATTTATTTGGCATATGTTTACTGAGCACATGGTAGATGTGGCAGGCTGTGGATACCCTGATGAATAAAACAGGGTTCTTCATGAAGCTTGCTCATTAGTCAGTCCTCACACTCCACTGTCACTGAAGCTCATGTGCCAGACCTGATCATTGTTTACTTTGCCCATGTGTGCCTGATCCTTGTAACCATGCAGCAGGGTAGGAATTAGGTGACTGTTACAGAGGAGCAAATTGAAGCTCAGCAGTTACAAAGCTTGCTTAAAGGTCACCATGGCTCATGATATGATTGGCTAGAACAATGCAAATATTTCAGATCAAATGGTAGTAAGTAGTGCCAGGGTTTGGGGACTTTTTGCGCTGCCTAATGAGAGGGACCTTATTGTTGCAATGAAATTAACCAGTTGAGGTTGTTCCATCCCTAGGGAACCTGGAGTTGCTGAAGAAGTCCGTTATATATGTCTAGAGTTTTCATGAACCTGAAATGAAGCTCAGCTACCCTGGGGGCTAAAGCCAAATTATATTTGAGTGGACTGGCCTGGAGGTAGCACAGTACAGGAGGCTTAGCTGAGGAGCCAGTCATGTGCTGTGAGATTCTAGGCAGGTCACTTATCCTTCTCTTTTTGTTTCTCTGTCTTCTGTCTCTTTCTCTCGCTCTTTCTTGTTAGTTTTGTTTTGTTTTTAATGTCAGGGGTTCATTATATAGCCCTGGCCAGACTCAAATTTGTGGCACACCTCCTGCCTCTACCTTCTGAATGTTGGCATTACAGGCATGCACCATCACATCTAGCCTCTGGCTCAGTTCTCTAGTCTGTAAAACAGCTTAACAATTCCTGCTCTGCCTGTACTTCTGATGGATGGAAAGTGCCAGGGAAACATAAGTGTCGCATATAGCCAAATAATGACATATCATTAATATATGTATTTGTGCCCATAAACATACTACTTTTGTTCCTTTTGTTTTTGAAACAGGCTGTCATGTAGCCTATGCTGGCTATGAACTCACTATGTAGTTGAGGATGATGACCTGGAATTTTTGATCCTCCTGCCTCCACCTCCCAAGTGCTGAGATTACAGGCATGCACGACCATGTTCAGTTTATGTAGTGCTGGGGATGAGCCCAGGGTTTCATACATGCTAGGCAAGTACTCTTCCAGCTGAATTAGATCCCTAGCCCATCCCTTTTACCTTTTTATTAATTTTTTAGTCAGCACACAAAAATAATAGGTTTCATTATGACATTTCACATCATTATGTATGAGTATTTATTGTTGCACACTGCTCATATTCAACTATAGTAAAATGTATTTTTATTAACATTAGGGAGAGCACAATCTAGGCATTTGCCCATGTGTTTGCTAGCTGTAAGCTTACTGGTAACTTCATGGGCTCTAAAGTCCCCAACCTGGCTGTGCCTTGTGGTCTGATGGGTCTAGGCTGGAGCCAGAAAGTTGCATATTGAATTGCATTCTTCAGGGGTTGTGGACTACATTCAGATTTCTGATCTGGGCAGGAGAGGGAAAGGTACTTCCCAGGGCCTCACATGGGGCTGAAACCCAGGCTTCCAGATCCTGGTCTGACCTTTTCCTGCTACTTTTCAGTCATCCCAGAGCTGAGGAGAATGATGAGTGATGATGCTGATAGTGGCTGCTGATGTGTTCAGGCTGAGCTAGGCATTTTACATGGCGTAGACTGTTTAGTTGCTATAGGAATGGGAAAGGAAACATTATCCAGAGCAACTTGATCTCCTGGCACACTTGAGCATCAGGTGGAAGATTCTGATGTACCTCTGGAAAAGGGAGACGTGGATTTCAAAGCATACCTTCTAGCCACTCACTGTTTTCCAGAAGCATGTGCCCTTGAGATTAGAGCTGTCTGCTAACTCAGTTACCTGTAAACCTGGCAGCTGGGGGGAAAGGGCACACACCCTCCGACAAGGTATGGACCTGATGTGCATACCTCCATGCTGTCAGCTGCATGAGCACCATGTGCCTCCATGTGTGTGCCTGCAGGTGGTCATGTGTGTGCCTTCAGGTGGTCAGTGTGCCCATCTTCATGTGTGTCCTGCCCCTCTATGGAACACATCCTGTTGTGTGTCATGCAAGTTTGAAGCAGGCTGTGCCTTTGTGCGTGGATCTATGTGCTGGGGAGGATGTGCTGGCTCCAGCTGAGGTCAGTCCAGCCTTGGGAAGTGGAGGGGGATGTGGAAGGATCCCAAAGAGTGGTAGAAAGCCATTACAGAAGCCACTTTCCTTATTTGTATTATGTGCCCAATGTAGCCTCCCTCAGGATCTTATCATGAGCCACTTGCTCTGCAAGACCACTCTTGCCCTACATATGCCCACGCCTTATCCCTTGCCTCCCTCATTTCCTCACTCAGAAGCTCTTTCCAGAGGACAACCTTGGTTACCATCATTACCTGTACAAACCTGCAAACCACTGTCTACCTCATGTATTCCACATCTCCTGTTCCTGCTTCACTTTTCTCCATAGCATTTGCCATCTGACTTACTTGCATATTTATTGCCTTGCTCCCCTACTAGAATAAAGAGGGTTTTTGGCTGTTAATCTTCATGTCTGTGAACAATGCCTGGCCCCTAGTTGTGTGCAATAAACATTGGTTGAATGGACAAGTCTGTGTACTACTTATACCTATTTTCTCGAAAGTATCTAACTTTTTTTAAAAACTGAAATACCCACTTTATCCTCTCCCAAAGCATTTGCCTACCTGAGATCACAGGTTTGGTGTGTGTTTTCCTACATATTTGAAACTAATGGGATCATTAAGGTGTTAAATATCAAGGTTCCACTTGAAACCCTTTTGCTTCCACTAGAGGTGGGAGGGTGCCATTCTCTGGCACACATTGGTCTGATGTAGTTTCCCCTTTGAGCAGATGGCTACTCCTTCTCTCCTGGGATTTTGCATGAGGAGTCTGCTTCTAGGTGACCTGATAGGCAGTTGCCTGGGGTTGCTGCTAGGGTCCCCTATGCAAAGGGGATGACGTGGGCAGTAAAGATGGGATGGAGCTGAGCTATGTTTGATGGGCAGAAGTATGAGGCCAGACCCAGAGAGGACTGGTAAAGGGGGACCAGAGAAGGAAAGACACTGAGAGTCCCAACCTTGGAAAGTTCTACAGAGTCAAAGTTAACTGCTTTAGGTGTATGTAGCACTGTCAACTTTAGAGTCATGTCTGCATCTCATTTGCTCAGCAGTTAACTCTGCAAAGCAGAGAGCATTTCTGTTTTGCTGATGAGGATGTTGAGACTCAGAGAAGCAAAGTGATTTACTAAAGGTGGTCAGTTGATGGGCACCCTACTGATTAGTAGGTTGTCTAGGGGGCAGGGATTGAAAAGCAGACATTGGAAATCCCCAGTGCACTCACTAGCCCAACACCTTGGAGAATCCCCAAACTTTTCAGAGCCTCAGTTTCCTCATCTATAAAATGGACATAGAGGGCTGGAGAGGTGAATCATCAGTTAGAGGCACTCACTTGAAAAGGCTGACGGCCTGGGTTCAATTCCCCAGTACTCATGTAAAGCCAGATATACAAAATGACACATGCATCTGAAGTTCAATTGCAGTGGCAGGAGCCCCTGGCATGCTCATATTCCCTCCTTTTCTCCCTCCCCTGTGTATCTTTCTCTGTTTTCTCTTTCAAATAAATAAAAACATTTTTTGAAAAAAGTCTTAAATACTTAAAGTAGACATAAGAGTACTTCCTCCCTTACAGCTTGTGAGGATAAACTATCAGAAGAATGTTAATATTTGAGCTAGAGAGATGGCTTAGCCATTAAGGTGCTTGCTTGCGAAGCCCAAGGACCCAGGAACCTATGTAAGCCAGATGTACATGGTGGTGCATGCATCTGGAGTTGGTGTTTTTTAAAAAAAGAATGTTAATACTTAAAGGAGGAAGACATTGCACTTGAACTTAGTGAGCAGGCAGTTACCTAAGGAACAAGTTTGCCAGGCCTCTGATAAGTTGGCTGTGGTCACCCAGCCCTCATAGCCACCAGTTATCCCAGATGGACTCCCAGCACCTTGGGCAGATGTGAACAAGCCTGAGACCCAAGAAGGCCTAGCCACCCTAAGCCCCAGTTTGAACATATGCTCCCCCTGGGAGAAGCAGCAGTTGTAGGCCTCATCCTAGGAAAGGCACTGGGCTCCACAGCTATTTACCCCTGTGAACAAGTGGTCTCAGCTCCAGAGTGCTTGGGCCATCATTATCATTCCTTCTGTTTTTTTTTTTTTTTTTTCTAGCGGGTTATTTATTTTTCTGCAAGGAAGGAATGTGGGGAATTTACCACAAGGCTGCCCTTCATTTTTTTGGTTGCACTGTGGCCCCTGTCTATGAAAGAAGCATCAGGGACAGATGCTACAGAGCAAAGGAGGCAGAGGGTCCTGGCTAGCAGTGAGGCTTGAGGTCCAGGGCACAGCCATGGTGTGTCTGGCCCATGGCACAAGCTTCACCATACCTACACTCCTGTGGAATTAGACGTGGTTTACCACATGCAGCCTGGCCTCGGGGCAAGCCTGCTGGTGTATTCTGTCAAAGGTTCCTTCTCTTCAGCTGGTCTTGCTTTGGGCCACGGGGTGAGAGGGTAGGGGAGGTGGGGCAGGACTTTGACACCGTCACTTGGAATGCTTCTTATCTCTACTTTCAAGACCTAGGGTAAATGCCTTCCCCTCCAGGAAGCCTTCCTGACTGCGTCGTCCTAAGTTTCTCAGGCTCTGGGTTCTCCTGATACTTTGTGTACCATTCTACTTCACAGGCCTACACAACAACTTGAGGCTTTAGCTCCCTTTCACCCCTTGACTTGCTTCTCAGTTTCCTTCTCCTCCTAGGAACCACCCTCAAAATCTCCAATCAGATTCATCTAAATCTGGAATTTGGCTCCAGGGATGAGTGATACAGCAAATATAAAGGTGTGTTGAAGCTTTGGATTGGAGGTGGGCAACTGGCCCTTTAGTCCACATTTCCTGAGACCCTCCTGCTGATGGCCTCGACTGGGCCAGGGCTATTAGAGAGGACAGAAGTAGGCGCTAGATCCCAGCTAGCACAGGACTCAAGGGAAGGTCCACATCTATGTGCAGGGCCCTTAGTATGACAGGTCCTGAGATGAAGCGAAGGGACTCAGATGATCTAAACCTGCCTGCCCCTGGCAGAGCACAAATGAGGGAAACCTCTCTTGGCTGCCCTAGCATGCCACTTTCCTGTCCCCTGGATTATCTGTATGTCCCTCCTATACTCCCAATACTTCAGTTGGGTTTTAGAGCTTGCAGGTCAGCCCTACCAGGGCCAGACTGAGAGGCAGGAGCCTGGGCTCTGACTGTGGCTCTCCATAAACCCTCTGCTTCAGTAGCTGTTACCCTAAGCCTGAACCCGCTGCTCTCTGCCTACCATTTATAAGTTTCTAGAATCTACAAATTACAGATTAGTGATTCGGCCAGTAGATCATGCAAGATGAATGTTGGGGCCCTAGAAATCCTAACAATGCTTTTTCTTCCTTCAGGAATAAGTGCTAGCCAGATCTCATCACTATCTCCCTCTTCTTCCATCTCTGCCCTGCTTACTCCCCATCTGTTACTGGCCTGGAGATGGAGAACCTGCCTCTTTCCCGTGTGTCTGAGCGTTCTCTCCTGCTATCTCCTATGAGGTTTGCTCGTACTCCAAGGCTAGGCTGAGCAGAGGGTGAGCACTGAGCTTGAAGTCCGGGTGGTCTGAGCTGAGTTTCTTAGAAGTGGCAGCTGGGCTCGATCTGGGAGAGGAAAGTGAGCTCCACAGATGGAAGGCTTGGAGCAGCTGGACTGCCCTGTGTACACCCTGCTCCACCCCTGGCCAAATGTGAGGACTGGGGTGAGCTAGCTAGTTCACGGTACCTTATTTTCCTCATTTCTAAGCTAGCCATCAAGGGACCTCCTTTAGAACTTGCTGTGAGGATTCAAGGAAGGACATGAGAGCCCTTTCCTTTTAGCATCTGGTGCTCAGTAGTGAAAGAGTTGGTCATGGGCTGGGGAGATTGCCCAGTGGTTAAAGGTACTTGCTAGTGCAAAGCCTGCCAACCCAGGTTCCATTCCCCAGTACCCACATAAAGCCATCAGATTCACCAAATAACACATGCATCTGGAGTTTGTTTGCAGCGGCAAGAGGCCCTGATGTGCCTATTCTCTCTTTCTCTCTCTCTCTCTGCAAATAAAGAAAAAGCAAATAAAATAAAAAGAGTTAGCCATGCAGAGGAGTTATGTCCCTGACCTACAAGCTGAGTGAGGAGATCCAGACCCTGACTGCCACAAAGCAAAGTAAGGGACACGTTGGTGCCTAAAGGTAAACAGCCCAGAGAAAGGATGGTGCATGCCCTATGCTACACCCCAAGCTTGGCCTCTGGCTGGCTTTCCATGACTGCTGTGACTCAGTATCTTCTCTGAAGTAGAAATAAGGGTGCTGCTGGCTGTCAGAGGCTTCTATGAAGGTAAGTTAAGCAGGGACCTGTTATAGTACATAGTATGTGGCAAACAGTCTCTGAAGGGTTACTGAGAAGTGAATAGTGCCTGGGTGGTACAAATTCAATGGTGATGGTCAGAAAGGGCTTTTAGAAGGGGTGGTCACACTTGAGGTAGGCAGTGGATTGAAACAATAGAAAGGATGGGAAACAGAAAGGTCACAGTTAGAAAAATCTGTGCATCCGTGCCCCAGGCAGGAGCTTACAGGGTAAAAGTGGGAACCTGGAGCTATTGTTGGCTCCAGAGAGAAGGATACAGATTCAGGGGCTCACCCATTTGGGCAAGCCTTGCTGTTAGGGTGGGTCCTTGAATACCAGAGCAAAGAGGACTCTTCTGGCTCCCCCATATCCTGAGGATATATAGCTCAATTTTTTGAGCAGGAGAAAAGCACGAATGGAGCTGGTGAAGATGGCTGCGTGGGGTGGGTTGATAGGCGGGGGAGAGACTGGAGGTGGAGAGGCCATTTAAAAGGAGGTTGCAAAATCAGTTTTCCTGATAAAGAGCTGGGCTGAGTCATCTGTGGAGGAGAGAATTCATATCCAGCTCCTCCTGGTGCTGTTGAGGTGGGATTTTCCTGTCTTGTCAGCCAGGCGCTTGGCTGTCTTTCCCAGAGGCTTTGAGAACCGAAGCCGGCAGTTGGAGGAGCATCCCAGAGAAGCTGGGCTGCAGGGAGGACCCAGTCAGAGTGAGTAAGCTGAGCACTCAGAGGGGCCCTTGAGGTCTGGGGCATGCGGCATCCCCTCTTTGGGCTGGATTTTTCCCTCTAGGCACTAAGGCAAAGGCATATGGGGCCTCTGTGAGTCTGTTGGTGGCAAAGTTGGAGCTGGGCCTGGGTGTCCCCATTTCTATCCCTGTGTCCCTGTGGCCTACAGTCCTTTTGTCCACCTAAGGGTGGATGGTTTGGTGGACTGCAGCTGTAGTTCGACTGCACTCACCATGTTTGTGGCGTGCATAGAGAACTCCCTGGGGTCTTGTCATTTCCTCCACTGCAGGGAGGATGCAAAAGGCAGGGCTGGCAAGGCAGACAGACCATTACTCAGACCTCCTCATCTTCCTGTCCCAGTCAAGCTAGAGATTGTACAGTGCTGGCCATTGGGTCCTTCCTCACCCCAGCAGGGGGGTAGTTAACCCAGCCTGTTTACCTGTTCTATTGCCACAATAGACTGCCTCACGCCAGTCTGTGTTCCCACCACACCCTGACTGGATACATCCAGTGATGGCATTAGTGTAATTTAGCTTTTCCTTGAATTTCTGGTGTACCCACCTTCTACTGTGGCCTCCCTTCCTCTGCTCCAGTCCCTTCCTTTGGTTTCTTAGTCCAGACCAGCCTGGTAATGGACAGAACAGACAGATGGTCAGACCATGATAAGAAGAGAAAGGGTTTGTCTTTGGTCAGTGCAAAACTAGAATTGAGGGTCTTCTGACTCCCAAACTTAAGATCTTCCCACTTGTCATACCCTACCAATCATTTCTGTCCATCAAGTCATCCTTAGAGGAAGAAGGGTTAGAAGGCACAAGTTATAGGCAGCTGAAGGGGCATTAATCATGACATGAGGAAAACAAGAGGACTCTGCAGACTATGGACCAGGACCCCTGGACCCTTTCATAATGCCGCTCCCTCTGAAACCCCCGTCTGTAAGGGACAATGGTTAACAGCCAGACTTTCTAAATTTTGAATCCCAGCTCTGCCACTTACAAGTAGTGGGTGGGTATCTCTGGGAGAATTAAGAATATTACCTTGTGGAATTGTGAAGATGAACAAAATGGTAAGAATGTGAAGTGCAGAAATATATATATATATATATATATATATATATATTATATATATATATATATATATAATCAGTGTTAGCTACTGATCCATGTGGGAGAAATTGGTACACACAGCATGGCCATCTTCCCCAAGGTGATGCTTAGCCTCTGTGTCCCTCCTCCACTCTAGGCTCTGCCCTATTCCTTCAGGGCTCCTGACCCAATGTCTAGTGCTCTCTATATAGGGTTGCCCCGCTAGGCTTAGACTGAGGGTCTGTATCAGGATTTGTACAGGTGTGGGCCGCAGCCAGGGATTCTGAGCCTCGTGGCCCTTGGCCACCTCCTATCTCTCTGACACCAGGGAGCACAATCTTAGATCAGGTGGCTATTTTTAATTTATGACAAGAGACCCTGGGGTGCCTTAGGTTGGTCAAGCTAACCTAACCCCCAACTTGTTTGTTTGTGCAGGGTGTTAAAAATCACTGGGCTTATTGGCTGGATCTGGTCCAAACCTCCTGCTGGATTCCTTTTCTGTGGCAACCCTGCAGCTGATGTGTACACTCTCCTGGGAGGGAGAGCTTACTCCCCTCAGGCTCTTTCTGCAGCTGCTCTTGTCCCAGAACAGGAGCTTTGGGGCCACTTGAATCTCAGATGGGGGGGTGGTCATCTATGGTAGGTCAAGCTATGAGTGGAGGCCAGATGGGAGTCAGCAGACAAGAGTCCTGGGCCACCTCCTTCTTTGTGACCTTTCCCTTCCTGAGCTTTCCAGGCCAGTTTGTCCCCAAGGGCCCTTCATACTAGCATTTAAGGCTTTTTACAACTCATGGTCAGTTGGAGCTGGAACTGAAACAGGGCAGTAAGGAGAGATGCAGCCAACATGCAGGGACCTGGAGAGGTCTGATTGCTGGGAGCTCTCCCCTGAGAACCATGTGAACCCAGCTCCTTCTTCTCGGCTCTGTGATGTTGAGCAGCTCATTGTACTGCAACACAATGGGCATAATCCTATTTTGTACTTTGTAGGGTTACTGTGAGACTTAAGTAATCTATGTGAAGTGCATGTCTAGGTATGCAATAAGTGCCTACCCAATATTGGATGACGATGCTACAAGTGTTTCATGGGATATAGTTTGTATCTGCGACTCTTTGCATAGTTGTCAGGCTAGAAGCAGAACGCTGTCCACCTGTGCGGCCCTGGGGAGCAGAGCCACTCCAGTCAGTGGAAGTTACTGTGAGCACTTCATAGCAGAATATGTACTAGTGAAGGCACTCAGTCCTCAGAGTAGTGAGACCATGTCAGTTGGATGTGTAAACAGAGATTTGCACACACAGGGGTATGGTTTTGGAAGATGCCAAAATTGAACTTCCAAACAGCCACTTCTCAGATTCTGTCATTTAGAGCTATAAGCACTGCTTCCCCATAACTTTGGAGTTCCCTGTTATGTGAACTTCAGGACACAATGTAGTGATTCTGCTCTGCTGGAAGATCTGTGCCCACCCCACCCCCAACACACACACACACACACACACACACACACACACACACACACACACTCCTGGAGCAGAATGTAGTCACCAATGGCTAGCTCTCTCCAGGCTAGTGTGAGCCTTCTTTCCTGTGTCCTCATGGTAGCCTCACAGCCCTTCTTGACTAAGGAGCCCATGGCTCTAGGAGGCAAAGGAGCTTGCCAAGGTCCCAAGGTAACCAGCAACAGAACGTGGCTTCAGGTTTCTGAGCAGAACAGAGGTGGACACAGCATGGGCTGAACAACTCCTTAGGACCTTCCTGTGTAGTTGGCAAACCCCTTTTCAGATCTTCCAGGCGAGCAGTCTGGCGAAACTCTTTAGGTTTTACAGGGGGTGGGGGGACCCTGGTAGGAGAGTGAGGCCACCTGGGGACACCAAGTACCATGGGCAAATGAGGTAGACTGTGTGCTATGGGGAAAGCCAGTCCCTGGTAGGGTTAGGGAGATAGGAGGCTGGAGTCATAAGGCCTGAGGCTGCCACATGTCTTCTATTGGCCTTGCTGGACTCCAGCATAGGACACTACCTTGGGCTTAGTCCCTGGACCTGTTTCCCTATCTGTAAAATGGTGGGAAAATATATCCTCTATAAAGACCTTTCCAACTCTAATTGTCCAGGAATTCTGAGCTAGGCTGGCAGAATGCCTAGAAAAAGCTGTCCCTGGAGACCCATCAGCATGTCAGGGCCAGTGCTAATGAGGAGGAGGTAGTAGGGAGGGCAGGGTCAGATTCCTCAAGAGCTAATTACCTTCCTACAGTGGGGGAGGGGTTCTAACTGTGACCCTGGCCACCGGCTGACAGGAATCTGTTCATGCAACCACTTGTTAATTCATGATTCCACAGCATAAATTAAGCACCAACTGTGTACAGAAAGAGAATCCTGTAAGTTGACTAACTGAATAGGGGGCTGATCCCTGACCTCAATCCTGGAAGATTGTTTCTCACTCCCTCCTTCCCCAGAAGGACCTTGAGCACAGGCTGTGAAATCCCCTGCCTTGCCATTCTTAGCTGTGTGACCTTGGGACCAACAGGAATCTCTGAATCTTTGTGTAATGCTTGTCTCAGGGCTCTTTTGAGGGCAAAACACAACGGGTCAGTGTAGTTGCTGCTGACAGTAGCCCAGTATATCACTTCTGTACATTCTGAAATGTGTGAGCTTTTTTTTTTTTTTTTTGAGGCAAGCCTAACAGACTGCCCCCTTTTTAATGTGAGTTGTGTGAGCTTTTTTTTTTGTTTTTTTGAGGTAGGGTCTCACTCTGGTCCAGGCTGACCTGGAATTAACTATGTAGTCTCAGGGTGGCCTGGAACTCTTGGCGATCCTCCTACCTCTGCCTCCCGAATGCTGGGATTAAAAACGTGTGCCATCATGCCCGGCTTTTGAGCTTTTAAATAATTATTTCATGAAAAATGAGGAAACAAGCCAGGCGTGGTAGCACATGCCTTTAATCTCAGCACTCGGGATGCTGAGGTAGGAGGATCAATGTGTGTTCAAGGCCAGCCTAGGCTGCAACATAAATTCCAGGTCAGCCTGGACTAGAATGAAACCTGTCCTCAAAAATGATAATAATAATAATAATAAAATAATAATAATAATAATAATAATAATAATAATAATAATAATAATGGGGCTAAAGAGATGGCTTAGCAGTTAAACGCACTTACTTGCAAAGCCTAATGGCTTGGGTTTGATTCCCTAGTACCCACATAAAGCCAGATGCACAGAGTGACACATGTGTCTGGAGTTTGTAGTGAGTGACAAGAAGCCCTAGCATGCCCATACTCACTCACTCTCTCTCTCTGCCTATCTCTCTATCGAGTAAATACAAAAATATTTTAAAAATAAACAAATACAAAAATAAGCAAACAAAAGGGGAAAACATTCTGGAAACATGTAGAAGAAACTGACAAAGTAGCTCTGTGATTTGCTGTGGAGGAATCAGAGGTAGGGGAACACTTTTCACTGTTAACTTTCACATGTTTTTATTTTTTAATATATTTATTTATTTAAGAGAGAGAAACAGGCAGAGAGAGAAAGAGAGGGAGGGAGAGAATGGGTGTGCCAGGATCTCCAGCCACTGCAAATGAACTCCAGATGCATGTGCCCCCTTGTGCATCTGGCTTATGTGTGTCCTGGAGAATCAAACCGGGATCCTTTGGCTTTGCAGGAAAATGCCTTAACTGCTAAGCCTTCTTTCCAGCCCTGTTTTTATTTTTATAAATAAATAAAATGTGAATATCTTACCTATTTAAAAATGATGTATTAGTGGAAGTTCTCTATAAAATCAAATTACCATAGTATGGGTTTGATTGAAAACAGGATCCTTAGAAAGGCATAAAGTAGATGATGTGGGCATTTGTTTGTATGTTCAGAGAACTTTAGGACAGGCATGACGCTAGGGGCCAGAGTCAGAGTGACAGACAAGCAGGACATATTGCCCTTGGAGCTTTGTTTTAGGCATGGAGACAGTTAATAAGGGGACATACAAAAAAGATCATTTCAAACTGAGATGGGACATGAAAAGGGAAGACTCCCCTCAAGGGAAGGGACATGCAAGCTGCGACTTTAGCAGAAAAAGGAACAAAAGTGGAATGGTATCTGGGCAAAAAATATATATATATATTTCCAGCAGAGGAAATAGCAATTGCAAGAGCCATGACCTACTTGTCATTCCCTTCTTCCCCTCCTTTTCTTCCTTCTTTCCTACCTCCTTTCCTTCCATTTTCTTTCTTCCCTCCTTCTTCCTTTTCTTTTAAAAAATATATCTTATTTATTTATTTCAGAGAGAGGAAGAGGCAGAGAGAGAAAATGGGCATATCAGGGCCACCAGCCACTGCAAACGAACTCCAGATGCACGCACCACCTTGTGCATCTGGCTAATGTGGGTCCTGGAGCATTGATCCTTTGGCTCTGCAGGCAAACCCCTTAAATGCTAAGCCATCTCTTCAGCCCTCCTTCTTCCTTTTCTCCCTCCTTTCCCTTCTTTTCCTCTTTCTCCCTTTCTGTTTTGGTTCTTTTTATTTTTTTTTTTAGAGAAAGAGTGAGAGAGAGAGAGAATTGGCATGCCAGAGCCTTAGCCACTGAAATTGAACTCCAGACGCTTGTGCCACCTAGTGGGCATATACGACCTTGTGCTTGCCTCACCTTTGTGCATCTGGCTTACATGGGATCTGGAGAATTGAACATGGGT
Source organism: Orientallactaga sibirica (assembly GCA_036365145.1). Lineage (NCBI taxonomy): Eukaryota > Metazoa > Chordata > Mammalia > Rodentia > Dipodidae > Orientallactaga > Orientallactaga sibirica. The sequence goes on from JAEOAD010000005.1 coordinate 246,684, forward strand.
CCTTAGGCTTCGCAGGCAAGTGCCTTAACTGATGAGCCATCTTTCCAGCCCTTTTTTTTTGTTGTTGTTGTTGTTGTTGTTTTGTTTTGTTTTTCAAGGTAGGGTCTCACTCTGGCTCAATCTGACCTGGAATTAACTATGTAGTCTCAGGGTGGCCTTTGAACTCACATCGATCCTCCTACCTCTGCCTCCCAAGTGCTGGGATTAAAGGTGTGTGCCACCACGCCCGGCTGTTTTTTTTTTGAGGCAGGGTTTTACTCCAGCCCAGGCTGACCTGGAACTCTGTAGCTCCAGGCTAGTCTCAATTCATGGCTATCCTCCTACCTCAGCTTCATGAGTGATGGGATTAAAGGTGTGCACCATCACCCATGGCCCTTTTCTTTCTTTCCTCCCTCCCTCCCTCCCTCCCTCCCTTCCTTCCTTCCTTCCTTCCTTCCTTCCTTCCTTCCTTCCTTCCTTTGTTTCTTTCTTTCTTTTCTCCTCCTCCTTCTTCTTCTCCTTCTCCTTCTTTTTTTGGTTAAGGTCTCACTCTAGCTCAGGCTGCCCTGGAATTCACTATGTAGTCTCAGGTGGCCTCGAACTCACAGCAATCCTCCTCCTACCTCTGCCTCCCAAGTGCTGGGATTAAAGATGTACGCCACCATGCCTGGCTCTTTTTCTTTTCTTTCTGCCTCTCCTTCCTTTCTTCCTTCATTTTGTGTTAGAAGATAAGTGGAGTTTTTTGCAAAGTAAAGTGGGACTCTCTCAAGGTGTTAGAGGAAAACAATGGCCAGTGGGATCATTGTCCCATACTTTCCATTTTCTTTCTTTTTTTATAAAAATATTTTATTTAAAAATATTTAATATATATCATTTTTATTAATATTATGCTTTTTTATGGATACATCATATGTTGGTGCCATCATTTCTCTTCTCAGTGGGGTTGCTGGTCTTCCCCATGGGGTTGTAGGTTATGCCTTGTGAGAGCAGAAGTCAGTTGTGGTGGGGGGAATGCCTCTGGGTATGCCCTTCAAACCTGTGGCTTTTAATTCCCTGAGCCATAGTAGGTGTATTTTAAGTCCACTTCAGTGTTAAGCTCGCAGGAGCTTCCAGATCTCTGCTTTGGTATGTATTGAGTGTCCTCGGGGTCTGTCTCCTTCACCCTGGTGCAGATTGTCAGGCTCGCCGTAGGAGCAGCACTCTTGTTCATTTCACCAGATCCTCTGTGGGCCTTGGTTAAAGTGCGAGGGGTGGTTTATCTCCTTGGATCTCACTACCTTCTAAAAAAGAACAGATTCTTCAACAGAGAATGAAGTCAGCATAGTTAAATGGGATAAACATGGCTAATTTAGAGAGATTTTGATGGACATAGCCCCTCTTTTGGCCAAAGGCTAGTGGGAGCTTGTCATTGAAGACCATAGGCTTGGTCTCCATGGGATTCTGACCTGGTTCCCAGTTCCAGCCATGGGTTCCTTTCCAATAGGTGGATCTCTTAGCCAGTCAGAAAGCCATTGGTTATCCACCAAGGTTGTGTGCCACCATTGCACAAGTGCATATGTCTTGTCAGGCTGGTTGCTTTTGAATATTTTTGAGTACTTGCTCACAATGTTGTTGGCCACTTTCCCCCAGTAGCTCATGTAGCACTTTCCAGCACTAAATGTGCTAACCATCTGGGGACTGGCTCCCTTCCGGATTCCAGCCAGGTCACTCAATGTTCTGTGTTGGCAGCATGTGCTATCTTCAGAAATAGGTCTTACTTTTTACTTCAGGCAGATAATCAAGTGCTTTGATGAAAGCCTGCCTTTCTTTGGGGACTTTGTAGGTCTCCGATCAACAGCTCAATGTGGGTAGCGAACAATTTCTGGTACTGGGGGGTTATATGCCAGAGCCAAATATTTTAAGGTTAGGCTTTTCCCATTCTCTCCAGGGCCCTTCTTACCAGATGATCCCCCCTCCCCCAAACTCCTGTTGAAGGTTATATCTTTTAGTCTTCTACCAAGGAGAAATTTTTTTGTGGTACCAATTTATTTGGGTTTGGTTTTGTGTTTATTTTCCCCCAACCTCAGACTCCCCTCCCCCTGGCCCTTCCATCCCTATCGTCTGGCCCTCGAATTGCCTGTCAGGTATGCTAGCAACTCAAGCTGTTCCAGGTTCGGAACCACAGAAAGTGAGACCATGTGGCATTTGTCTTCCTTTGTTTGTGTAATCTGTTCCAAGTCTGTCCACTTTCCTACAGATTTCATTATATCATTTTTTCTTACTGCTGAGTAGAATTCCCTTGTGTAAATGTACCACATCTTCATTATCCATTCTTCCAGTGGTGGGTACCTGGGTTGCTTCCAGTTCTTAGCTATAATGAATTGATCAGCTATGAACATGGTAGAGCAAATATTTCTGCAGTGAAGTGTGGAGCCTTTAGGATAAATGCCCAGTAGAAGAATAACTAGATTTGTTGGTAGCTCTATTTTCATCTTTTTCAGGAGTCTCAATATTGATTTCCATAGAGGTTGTACAAGTTTGCATTTCCACCGTCCTTCAGTGAATGAGGGTTCCTCTTTCCCCACATTCTTGCATAATTGTCATTTTCAAGGAACAGAAAGAAAGCTGGTATGGCAGATACTTCTAAAAGGGAAGAGTAGTGAGGGATGAGTGGAGAAGTGTGGCTTGACTTGTTCACAGTTTGGAGAAGTACTGTATTAACAACCTTCTGAGGCATCCTGAACAGTTAACCAGGGAAGGCTTCACAGCCATGAAAGGAAGGCCAGGTATCTTTATGACAGCTGATTGTGGGAAACAGTGAGTAAAGATCAAAGTCCAGAGGAAAGAGTCAGGTGTAAGAGGGGCATGGTGACTGTCTGCATGCTATTATTGCCTTCCTGTTTGCTAACTGGGCCCTTGTTCCCCTGCAGCATTGGGCTGGAGAACCAACTTTCCTGAGAAGGATCTGAAGGAGGCCAAGGCACGGAGCCAGCAGATTGCAGCCCAGCTGACCACCCCTCCCAGCTCTAACTCCCGTGGGGTCCAGCTCTTCAACAGGCGCCGGCAGAGGGTGAATGAATTCACGTTGGAGAGCTGTGGCCAGAGGCCACCAAAGCCCAGCCAAGAGAGCCCCCAAGCCCATGGTTCAAGCCCTACAGGCCATGCCCTAGGACTCAGCTTGAGTCCTACTTCCCTGCCCAATCCAGGCCCTCCAAAGCACTTGAGCTCCCAGAGTCCCAACAGGGGGGTCCCTAGCTGTATCATGGAGGGGTATTCAGAGGAGGCCAGTTTGCTGCAACATCTAGAGAAGGTGGCTAGTGAAGAGGAAGAGGTGCCACTGGTGGTTTACTTGAAGGAAAATGCAGCACTGCTGACAGCCAATGGGCTCCACCTGTCCCAGACCCGAGAGGCCCAGCAGTCCCCACCAAGCCCTTCTGCAACCGAGGTACATGGCCCAGCTGTAGATGCCAACCAGAACCTTTCCTCACCCACTGCCATGCTCACCACACCAGCCTCTACCAGCCACCACAACCAGCCAGCTGCTGACGTCAACCAGAACCCTCCAGCCTCTGTCACCTCACAGAGCCTGTCATGTGCTATGGTCCAACAGAATTCATTTGAGGCACAGTGTTCTCCAAATGGCACGACCCCTGATTTCAAACCCAGCACCCCAAGTGCTGATGGGCAGCCCCAGGTGCCAACAGAGGAGGTGAGGTCCAGCATACTCCTGATTGATAAGGTGTCAGCTCCTCCCACTTCCACCAACACCTTCTCCAGAGAAGCCTCTCCCCTCTCCAGCACTGGACCACCAGCCACTGACCTTATGTCCAGCTCCCTGCTTATGGACATCCAGCCCAGTACCCTAGTATCTTCAGCAGAACAAGAGATGTCCGGACGCACACCTGCCACCATGCCCACCAAGGTGTACAGTGAAGTCCACCTCACACTGGCCAAGCCCCCATCGGTGGTCAACAGGACGGCCAGGCCTTTTGGGATCCAGTCAGGCACCAGTCAGATGGAGCTGAGCCCCATGACAGAGAGAAAACATCTTAGGGAGAAGGTCCCGGCTCCCCAGGCCACCACCATGATAGACAGGAGTCCACGACCACAGAGACATGTGATGTCCCAAAGCCCCATGGTGGAAAGGAGGCTGGTGGGGCAGAGAAGCCCAGCTTTGGAGAGACGCCCCTTGGGGAACTTTACCCCGCCCCCCACCTATGCAGAGACTTTGTCCACAGCCCCCCTGACTTCCCGAGTTAGGTCTCCCCCTTCTTATTCTGCCCTGTACCCAAGCTCTGACCCCAAGCCTTCTCATCTGAAGGGCCAGGCAATTCCCACAAGCAAGACAGGCATTTTGGAGGAATCAATGGCCCGCCGTGGCAGCCGGAAATCCATGTTCACCTTCGTGGAGAAGCCCAAGGTGACCCCAAATCCAGACTTGCTGGACCTGGTACAGACAGCAGATGAGAAGCGGAGGCAGAGAGACCATGGGGAGGCAGGTATGGAGGAGGAGCCCTTTGCCCTGGGAGCTGAGGCCTCCAATTTTCAGCAGGAGCCAGCAGCTCGGGACAGGGCCAGCCCCGCTGCAGCTGAGGAAGCTGTCCCTGAGTGGGCCTCCTGCCTCAAGTCGCCCCGTATCCAGGCCAAGCCAAAGCCCAAACCTAACCAGAACCTCTCTGAGGCCTCCGGGAAAGGGGCTGAGCTTTATGCCCGCCGCCAATCACGGATGGAGAAATATGTCATCGAGTCTTCAGGTCCCTCTGAACTGGCACGGTGCCCTTCACCCACCATGTCTCTGCCTTCATCTTGGAAATACTCTACTAATGCCCCTGGGGGCTTCCGAGTGGCATCCCTAAGCCCAGCACGAACCCCACCTGCCTCCCTTTACCATGGCTATCTACCTGAGAATGGAGTCCTGCGCCCAGAACCCACAAAACAGCAGCCCTACCAGATGCGGCCCTCACTCTTTGTCCTATCTCCCATCAAGGAACCTGGCAAGGCCTCCCCCCGTGCTGCCTCCTCACGCACTGCTTCCCCTCGAGCTGCCTCCCCTGCCAAGCCCAGCACTCTGGACCTGGTGCCCAACCTACCCAGGGTGGGTCTCCCACCATCTCCTGCTCTGTCTCGGCCTTCTCGCTCCTCCTCAGGCCTCCAGCCTTCTGCTGTGAGCCCCACCTACAGCAGTGACATCTCCCCAGTGTCTCCTTCCAGGGGGTGGTCTCCCAGAGCCAAGCAGGCCCCTAGGCCCTCCTTCTCCACTCGGAATGCTGGGATCGAAGCCCAGGTGTGGAAGCCTTCCTTCTGCTTCAAGTAACAAGTCCCATGGGAGTCCCACTGCCTGTCAAGGCCTGTTCTCGGATGGCCAGAAAGCAAATGTGTCAGGATGTGGCTCAGTCCTTAGTGAGGAGGATGGGCATCTGGCTCAAGGTCTGGCATTGCTCCAGCTCATTATGTGACCTTGGGCAGATCATCTCCCCATGTCTGGGTGGGGAGGAGGGGCATGGAAAGTGAATACCCTCAGCAGGTCCTGGATGGGCAGAAGGGCTTCCTCCGGCCTTTCAAGCTACAGGGATGCGAGTCTGATGCCAGCGTCTTGCTGGGGGAAGGCCTGGAGAGCTCCTAAAGGGGACATTTGGAGCAGACGCCCAGAGCCTGCCTCCCTCCTGGGGCTCACACTCCTGGCGTCTTTCCTCCTGCTTCTGGATTCTTACTTCTGCAAGCTATCTCCTCCCATATACCTGCTGGACACTGTTTCCTCTCCACTGCTTCAGAGAGCTTGCCTCCCTCCACCTTCTCTCCTGTCCTGGGTACTTCTGGTGCCAGACTTAGCTCACCACTGCTGTCTGATGCTCTTCTAATGCCCTCAGAGACTGCTGCCTCCTTGCCCTCTTCAGGACCTGGTTCCACACAGGGACATTCCTGGGCCCAGACCTCAGTCCTATTTCCACCTGCCTTGTCCTCACTGTTTGAGGGTGAGGGACAGCATGGGGGATCCCTGCAAGAAGGAGGACCCTATAGGGAACTCTGCAGAAGTGGGTGAGCTACTCGCAGAGTGGCCTCTTAGTGTTATATTGACCTCAACCAAGGTCTCACTCACCCAATGAAGTCATCTCAGTGCAGTGAAACAGGCCCAGAGAGAGGTGCTGAGGGAGAAAGGCCTCAGAAGCGAGGAGACAGTGCCCTGGGAAGAAAGGAGGGGGGACAAGTTGTTGTGGAGGACTAGAGGAGTTAGATGTCCATGAAGGTGGATTTTAAGTATAGTTGGAATGAGCTGTCACAGGAGGCCACAAGATTAGAAGCTTGGGCTGGGTTTGGCTTAAGATCAGCTGGTGACAGTGGGAGCATGGCACAGTAAGTAGCTCAGAGGGAAGGGATAGGGCAGACCCTAGAGCTTAGAGGCGAGGCCTGGGACTTAGACCTGGATTCTAACAGACTGGGTTCTGTACCTCTGGGTCTCAGGTTCCCCATTCATACAGAGAGGGTATGAAGTTAGGTGGCTTAAGATATCTACCTTGTTCCTCTTTGATGTGGTGTAGCCCCCAAGAACTAGGTTTTGTAGGGGGGTGGTATGAGAGAATAAAGATGCAAGAAGCAGGATTCAGATGGAAGCTTCCCAAGACCTGGGGCGAGGACCACCCACTTCCTCTTTCCTAGTCCTATTTCTGGGCTCCCAGAGGGGCAGGGGTGGTGGAGGCGGTGCCCATGCTGGGCTGAGCCTGCAGTTCTCTTGAGCTCTGGGCTTGTCTCCAAGGGAACAGAGGTGCTTTGTCAGTGAGCTCATCCACATGGAAGAAGAGGATGTCTGGAAGCTGAGTGAGCTTGGCTTCTTTCAGGCCAGGTACCTCAGAACAGAACAAGCTCCTGGGGGATCCTGCTCCCTTCCACCTTGGGGGACCGGCAGTGAAAGAGCCTAACTGCCACCCTGCAGTTCCTGCCACTAGGCTGGGCTCTTCCCCACTTTGTTTTATCTTCTGTTCTCAATACACTCTGCCTCAAATCTGTTTTGCTTCTTTCTTCTGCGCTGTTGCTGTGATGGGCTGGGGCTCCTTCTCTTCTCCCTGATTTGGGCCTTGAAGTACAGGAAGACTGTTCAGCTGCCGTTTGTGTGTGTGTGTGTGTGTGTGTGTGTGTGTGTGTGTGTAAGTGTGTAAGTGAGGTTGTGTCCTCTATCTCCTGTTGCATCTGTTGTGTGACTGGATCTGCCAGGGGTCAGCTATGTGCTGGTTGGGGTGGGTGGTCCACCTTCAGGGGCTGAAGCCCTGGGCATGCCATTTGCTTCCATTTGTTTCCTTCCCTGACTCTTGCCCAAAGTGTGTTGATGATAGGGAAACACACTGCTCCTAAGGTCCAAATGTATGTATGTATGTATGTTTGTATGCATGCATGCATGTATATATGTATTTACTTATTTTTATTGTGATAGGATCTCACTTTGTAGCCAAGGCTAGCCTTGAATTCACAGCTATTTTCCTGCTTCAGCCACTATGCTTTTTTTTTTGAGGTAGGGTCTCGCTCTATCCCAGGCTGACCTGGAATTCACTATGTAGTCTCATGCTGATCTCAAACTCACAGTGATCCTCCTACCTCTGCCTCCCGAGTGCTTGGATTAAAGGCATGCGCCACTACACCTGGCAGATAGAGTGCGACATAGAGGGAGGAAGGGAGGGAGGAAAAGAATGGGTGTGCCAGGGCCTTCAGTTGCTCCAAATGAACTCCAGACGCATATGCCACCTTGTACATCTGGCTTTATGTAGGTACTGGGGAATCAAACTCGGGTCATTAAGCTTTGCAGACAAGCGCCTTAACTGCTGAGCAATCTCTCTAGTCCTCTGGATTGCTTAAATGTGATTGAAATGTTTTCACCAAAACATTTACTCTTCAGTTCCCTCAGGTCCCCTCCCTCTCCATCTGTTATCTAAATTCAACTAACTTTGACATATTTCCCAACTCATCACCTGCCTGTCTCCTGAAAACAAATTTCTGCTCCTGGTGGCTAAGAAAGAGCTGCCAGATCTATACCTGTTTCCTATGAGACCTTGCACTACCTCTTCCTATCTCTGGCCTGGTGTCCCCTTCTATGCAATGACAGCACTACAGGAAGTAGTCTGGGATCTCCATGTGGTCTCTCATAGTCCATGGCTAACTCTGCTTGTGCATGCCCACCACAGGCTCCACTGTGGGATTGGGTTGACTCAATTCTGTTTTCTAAAATTTCACTCATTGTGTTTTCAAGGAGTGGAATGGGTATGGTACACTGAGCCCTCTGGCAGAAAGTGAACAGCTCTGCTTTGCTGCAGCCTTTTTGTCTTGTGCACCCTCCTGCTCTGCACAGATGGAGTTGGCCACAGTAGTTAGCATGAGGTCAGGCTTGGCTCACTTCCAAAGGACAACAGGCTGCTCACTACTGTCCCCACATTCCAACCAATGCTTAAGCCATTCCACTTCACAGTATTGGTCCACTTGTTGGACCCAGCAATCCCCCATGACTAAGAAAGGAAGACAAAACTTTGGAGATTTTTTTTGGGGGGTGGGGGGAAGGAGAGAGAGAGAGAGACATAGAGAGAGAGAGAGAGAGAGAGAGAGAGAGAGAGAGAGAGAGAGAGAGAGAGAGAGAGAATGGACATGCCAGCAGCCTCTCAGCCGCTGTGAATGAACTCCAGATGCATGCGCCCCCTTGTGGGCAAGTGCAGCATTGCGTCCTTGTGTCACTTTGCATCTGGCTAAACGTGGGACCTGGAGATTGGAACCGGGTTCTTAGGCTTAGCAGGCAGGCGCCTAAACTGCTAAGCCATCTCTCCAGCCCTGGAGATTTTTTTAAATATAATATTTTAGTTATGTATTTGCAAGTAGAGACAGAAATGAGAGAGAAGAAGAAGAGGAAGAAGAAGAAGAAGGAGAAGAAGAAGGAGAGGAGGGGAGAGAAGAGGGAGGGCATGCCAGGGGGACTTTTGCCACTGCAAACAAACTCCATACACATATGCTACTTTGTGCATCTGGCTTTTATGTGGGTACTGTGGAATTGAATACAGGCCATCAGGCTTTGCAAACCAGTGCCTTTAACTGCTCAGCCATCTATGGAAGCAAGAGGTTGACATCCAGGGTTTTCCTCAATCACTCTTTTTTTCTTTTCTTTTCTTTTCTTGAAGACAGAGTCTCTCACTGAACTAGAGCTCACTGATTGAGCTAGACTAGTTAGCCAGCAAACCCTAGGGATCTTCCTTTCTCCAGTGCTCCAGCCCTGGGATTACAGGCACATGCCACTACCCCTGGATTTGGGGTATTGGTGATCTGAATCAGGTCTTCATTATTTAGTTTGAGGGTTTTTTTTTGGTTTTTTTGAGGTAGGGTCTCACTGTAGCTCAGGCTGACCTGGAATTCACTACGTAGTCTCGGGGTGGCCTTGAACTCACGGCAATCCTGCTACATCTGCCTCCCGAGTGCTGGGATTAAAGATGTGCACCACCATGCCCAGCTTTAGTTTGAGGTTTTGATTGGGTAGGAGGCACAGACTAGGCTGGATGGAGGATTGCCAGCAAACTTAAATTTGATTGGGAGCCCAAACAGAATGCTTATTTTTGGAATCTGATTGGATGAATTGTTGGATGGTGCAGGACATGTATGCTTCATGTGGATTGCATGGATTGCCAATCACCCCATTTTTAACCCAGTTAAAATTGCTTAAACATGGTGTAGTCTTTGAACAGCAGGTACACACACACACACACACCACATCTTGCTGGGGGAGATAACACGCAGCTGTTATTTACACCTTAGCTTCATTTTCATCATGAGTAAAATGGATGTGATAGTGTCAGGTTCCTAAGCAGTCTGCTGTGAGGAATCAATGAGACATGAAAGATGAGAATGAATATATAGTTCTATTTATTTGAGAGACATAGAGAGAGAATGTGTGCACCAGGGGCCTCTAACCACACTACCAATGAACTCCAGACACATGTGCCACCATTTGCATCTGGCTTATGTGGGTTCTGGGGAATCAAACCTGGGTCCTTGGGCTTCGCAGGCAAGTGCCTTATCCACTAAGCCATCTCTCCAGCCCCAGAGCAGTGCTTTCTAACTTCAAAGATGTCTACCATCTGGTGGTTAAGGAGTCACACTCCTTACCTATGTTGATAAGAAGTGCAAGGAGGGAAGAGTGCCGACCAGAAATGAGTAACCCTACTTCCTTTATTCCCCTCTGTCAGTTGGATCTTCTTCCTACTCAGAAACATAAGGAAAAAGTGAGGAGGTAGCCTGGCCACATAGAAAAGACTGAAAGGGGCCCTTCATCAGATCCAATCGTTGTTTGTTTGTTTGTTATTTGGTTTTCGAGGTAGGGTTATGCTCTAGTACAGGCTGACCTGGAATTCACTATGTTGTCTCAGGCCATCCTCGAGCTCACAGCGATCCTCCTACTTCAGCCTCCCGAGTGCTGGGATTAAAGGTGTGCGCCACCACGCCCTGCTAAATTTAATTTTTTAGTTAAATATTTACCACTATTAAGATTGGGCCTGCAAGGAGTGGTGGCGCACACCTTTAATCCCAGCACTCGGGAGGCAGAGGTAGGAGGATCGCCGTGCGTTCGAGGCCACCCTGAGACTACACAGTGAGTTCCAGGTCAGCCTGGGCTAGAGTGAGACCCTACCTCAAAAAACCAAATATAAATAAATAAATAAATAAATAAATTAATTAATTAAATCAAGATAATGCAACCATATCGTTCAAGATTCCAAACATACATATAAAGCAATACCAAAAGACTTGGTCCCACCCCTTGTCAGTGTGTGGCTTTGTCCCTGTTAGCTCCATTTCTTAACTAGTAACCGCTTTTTCGTGTGTAGCGAATCCACTTCACAGAGAAGGAAACTTAAGGGTCGAGGGCTGCGTGATTGCTTGCCTAGACCCCCCCTTCAAGTGAAGCAGTCTGTCTCCAAAGCAAGTTGCTTAACCCGATCATAAGCCTCAGCAGAGGCTGACCCCAGACAGCAAAGGTTTTTTGCGGCTTCTGTGCTGAGCCGGGCCACCGCGTAGAACTGCAGGTGCTCCGTGACTTTGCACAGCACCTTTCCAGTCTTTGTATCTTGGGCGGCCAGACTCGGTCCCTTCCCCCTTCCCAAAGCTCTGGTTTGCTGCGACCTGGCACTAACGACTGCCCCGTCCTCTGATCTCTCCTCAGGACCGCCCGGAGAGCCAGCCCGCCTCTCCGCCCTGGACGCCGGGCACGTCCCGGCCCCCCAGCAGCCTGGACGGCTGGGCTAGCCCCGGGCCGTGGGAGCCGGGCCGCGGGAGCAGCGTGAGCAGCCCCCCGCCGCCGCCGCCGCGGTCCCCGTCGTGGAGCGAGCGCTCGGTCTCCCCGCTGCGGCCCGAGAGCGAAGGGCGCCCCCCGAGCCGCCAGCTGCAGGCCCTCCTGGCCCGGAACATCATCAACGCGGCCCGGCGCAAGGGCGCCTCCCCGCGGCCGGCGGGCGCACAGCCCCTGCGGCCCGCTTCCCCCGCCGCCGCCGCCGCCGCCGCCGCCGCGCATGCGCTCCCCGCAGCCCGCCCGCCCGGGCGCCGGCGCTGCGCGCGGGGCCGCCTTCGCCCACCTACGGCGGAGTCCGCTGCCCGCAGGGCGCTCGCTCTGCTCCAGCCCCCGGAGCCCGGAAAGCGCGCCGGCCAGGCCCACCCCCATCCCCTACCGCCGCTCGCCCACAGACTCCGATGTGTCCCTGGACTCCGAGGACTCCGGGGTCAAGTCTCCTGGCATTCTCGCCTACAACATTTGTCCTCGCGGGTGGAATGGCAGTCTGAGGCTCAAGCGTGGGAGCCTCCCCACCGAGGCCTCCTGCACCACCTAAAGCTTCGCTTCCCCCAGCCCTGAAAAGAGGCGTGAGGCTTGCTGTCCTAGCACCGAGACCCCAAAGGGTCTGACTTCATGGGACAGCTCCAGGGCAGCGACCCTAACTTGGGTTCTAGTTCTTGCTCTGTCATTTAGTCATGTAACCCTGAGCAAGACTCTCCTGTCACTAACCCTCAGCTGTCGCAGCTGTTTAATGTGACTTTGGCCATGGCACTTTCCAAGTGTCCAAATTTCCTCTTCCATCCACACGGACATGTCTTGGAGGAGGCAGCTGTGCACGTGGCCCTTGGACCTGCTGCATCCGGGGTTCCACCGTGTCCTTCCTCCCTCTGTTCTCTAGTCTGGCTAATGAGGGGTGTGTTCAGAAGAGCCTAGACTATGACCCATGCCCAGGCCCGGGCTTGATCACCTTGACTCCCTGGCTCCAACTCCCAGGCAGGAGCAGCTGTTTTTCATCCCTTCTCAGACAAGCTCTATTTTTATCTGGTGACATTTAGAGAGATCTCCCAGGCCAACTCAAGGTGCCCTTGTTGGCCCCCTCAAGGGAGAGAGGGCAGGAAGATTCTCCCCAGACCCTTTCATGCTGCTGTCTCCACCCCACCTCAAGGTATACAGAGCATATATCCTCTGCCAGGAGAGAAGGCAGTGCTGCGCAGAGTCCCCAGGGTAAGTCTTAGGCCTCCAGCGCCTCTGCCTTTCTGGGAAGGTTTGGGGGACCAAATCTGGGGAGAGAAATAGAGAGCTAACATGTGCCTTATCTCGCTGCCCTCAGTTTGGGCTTACTTGGAAAGAGGGAGACCAAAAGATCCTTGTTACAGAAAATGCAAGCCAGAGAAAATTCTAGCATTGGGTGGGACTAACTTCAGACTTCTGCTCTCTTCCTGCCCTGAAATGCATTCCATAGTATTAGAAATTAGGGAGATCTCTCTAAAGGTCACCAGATAAAAATAGAGCTTCTTTGAGAAGAGATGGAAAACAGCTGCTCCTGCCAGGGAGCCAGGTGAATACTATGGAGGAGTGGAGGTGGAGGTCGGCAGGGCTTGAATTCAGGGACAGATGAACTAACTGCAGAGTGGGCCAGTATTTCTGGCCACTTAGGCAGTACTCACTTCAGTTTCAGGCCCCAGCACACTCACTGTTCGTGCCATGTCCCGAAGAATGTTCTGTCCATCTCTTTCCTGTACCACTCTGGCCTAGCTCACATCTGGTACCTACTGACCTTGAAAAGCCTGGCTTCAGCCTGTCCCTTAAACCTCAGTAGTTCTGATTCTAGTCCCCAGGAGGGGCACTGGAAAGAATATGGCTGAGTCCTGTAATCACAAGAATTGGCTAATGGTGCCCCTTGAGGTCCAGAATATCAGTTTCAGAATACTTGAGTGGGAGGGTAGAGTTGAGGATCAGATGCAGGTAAGTGAAAGAGTACCGGGATGTTGTTAATGATGAGGGACAGTGTGGTTTGGGGTTGTTAGTACCTCACCCACCCATAAATTAGATTGACATTAACCCTTGAGTCAGTCTAGGGAAAGATGGAGTACAGTCAGAATTAGGTGGTGTACATTGAATTAAAAGGGTGATCTTGGAGAGCTTCTAGTATGTATAGATTCTGTTGGGAATATGAGTAAGTATTCATGCTTAATGATGGCTGGCCACATATACCAAAGCCTCTACCTGCTGGTAGCTAAGGAGACCTGGTGCATCCCAGGGAAGACACTGACAGGCATCTTAGCTGAAGCAATGAGGTAGATCAACTTTTACGTGCATTTCTTCAGAGTCAGCAGGGGGGCAGCCTTGGGAAACTGCAGTTAAGTTTCTGCTGTTCTGCCAGTGTGACACCCTTCTCCCCAACCCTCTCCTAACCCATTAGAACTTGCCTGTGTCCTGCCTCTTGTAGAATTCAGCACAATAAATGCTTCCTGCATTTTCCTGCCTCTTGTGTTGTTTTTGGCTTGCCTGAAGCCCCTTTTTTTCTTCTCAGGCATGGACCAGACCGTGGGACTCTGGGTAATATCTGAGACACAGGAGCTGGGAGTTTGGGAATAAACAGCTACAAGGAGAGGTGGGAAGTGATAGAAAAACCTAGAAGTCCTTGGTTAAAGCCTAAATTCTATCATTGATTAACAGGGTGGACCCACACCTCTATGCCTCAGCTTCCCCCTGAGGACTGCTACAGGATGTTGTTGCTGGTGTTGGCAGGCCAAACTGAGTCATGGCCAGTGCTCTGGGACTAAGACTTTATAGAGGTCAAGTGTGAGTCTAGGTGACCCTAGTGAGGTCAGCATCATCAAAGACTCTTGTTTCCTGGTGTGCCAGCATTGGCCCAGAGAAGGGGGTTATAGCTACACTCCCAGATGAGGGCAAGCATGCCCTGGGGATATCCCTTATGTGCCTCTCTAGAAACTCAGACCCACAAGAAACTGGACAGAGGAACCCAAGAGGCAGAAAGTTGAGCATATGGACTAGAGCAGAGTCCAGGCTACAGTTATGACTGGGTGTTCAGAATGTGCTCTGGGGCTGCACTGACAAGGGCTCCCTACTCTGGGCCCTTGAAGCCTTGCTGTACCTACGCTGCCCTAGGATTGGTTTGTGTGCCTCTTGACCACTGTCATCATTTCAGCTGGGACCTCTCCTGGGCACACTACCTACCGGTGATCTCACTTCAGTGCTGGACACCCCAAAGTACTTCATTCCCAATGGGATGATGAGATTGGCATTCAACCCACCCCCATCTGTTCCTCCTTTCCTTACCTCCTATTTCCAGTCTCTTCCGCAAGACCTATGCATTCTCCAAGTGCCTGCCAACACCCTTTCCTTACTACCCTCTCTGTCCTTGCCCCAGGCCAGTCACTCTTGCCGCTTGAATGGTCCTTTTCACCCCCTTGGCAGCAAAGCTATCTCTGGTAAATACCAATCTGACCATCCCGTGTCACCAACTTAATCTCTTCAGCAGCCCTTTGTATCACTTTCCTTTTGGAAATCTGGTGCCTATCCACCAGTCTGGGCTCAGTTCTCAGCACTGTCCCTAGCCTCCAGCTCTGGCTGTACCACCAGTTCTCCATGGTCTTTACAGATGCAATGTCTTTGCCCCCTCCACCTGATAAACTTTCATGCATCCTTCAAGACCCAGTTCAAATGTCTCATCCTGTGGGAAGTCTGCCCAGGCTCGAAGCCAGGCTGGTAGTATGTTCTCCTGATCCCTGGGCATTTTCTGTGATGTAGCACAAAGACTTATTTACTGGTCTGAGTCTGAGCTGGCTGAGCTCCTTAAGAAGGGAGCCCCTGTCTTATTTCAGTCCATGGCTAGAGGCTCAGAGAATGCAAGAAGGTAACAGAAAGGAGGGAAGAAGGAATAGAGGGAGAAGAGGAAGAAAAGGAGAAAAATTCCAGCAAAGATACCAGGGGACAATTCAATATATTTATGCATGCATTTCTCCATCCATACATTCATTCATCCAGCAAGAATTTACTGAGTTCCTATCACCTATCATTGTAAACACTAAGGACACAACAGTTAAGCGGCTGTGACTGCAGCCAATTTCAGCATTTCAGATGACTGGCATGTGCATGTGTGGATGTGTGTGTACCTGTGGGTGCAAGCCCTTCTGTTTGCAAGGGCCTGTTGCTGGGGCACCTGTCTTCCCTAGGGCTTGGTGCTTTTAGCATCTGGCCCCAGCTCCTATTGCAGCCCGAAATAAAGCTGTGACCCAGGACAAGGCAGGAATGATTCTCGTCAGCTGAAGTCGCATTGACTGCAGGCAACCCTGCTCACTGTCCACTGGCCTCTGACTGCAACAGACACTGACCACACAACTTCCAGCTTCCTGACTGAGGTGTTTATCTTGAGGGTCTATATTCTTTCCTGCTCACTGTGGTCCCATCCTCCCAGGTACCAGCATTCTAGGGGAGCTCGGGAACTCGGGGGTGGTGGTGAGGGAGTAAGCAGAGGAGACTAGGCAATTTGCAGGGCAGGGGCAAAGCCCTTCAAAGTATCCAGGAGTTTGGGCCTCATGGAGGCCTAAATCCTGGGTTGGGAGGAAGAGAACTCTAAGCTCCAAGTTCTTGTACATTAAGTGAGGAGGAATGGCTAGTGTTAAAGGTAAGGGATAGGTGATGGCTCTATTCAGGACTTCATGCAAACAACTTTCTGTCTATAAGTTAGGTATCCTTCCTAGATGCTGTGAATTTTAGTAAGGGTGTTTATTCAGAGACTGATTTGTGGACTGTGGCATTGTAATCCAGCATGGTCACAGTTGCGAATTCTCAGTCATCCCATAACTCTTGTTCCAATTTCAAGCAGACACATTCATTTAGTTTTAGTGGCTCATCAGATGCCTTGAAATCTATCCTCATGGCTTAGTCCAACCATCCCTGTTAAATTATAGAAGGGGAAACTGAGGCACAGAGCTGGAGAGCTACTTGTTCATATTTGCAGAGGAAGTCAAAGGAACTGATTGACTCATGTTGCTCAGCTCAGTACACACAGGGCCTCATGTGGGGGTGGGATACGGATGGAGGGCGTACGGAAAGATCTGGAAGACAAGGAGAGAAATGTGGCAGGGTAGCAATGAGGAGTTCAGGGACTTGGTTTCTTCTGACACAAGGTAGGGAGACTGGGCTGGTGGCTTGCAGGGATTCTCTATGGCTTGTGTTGGTGAACCCTCTTCACAATTCCTGGCAAGTGCCATGAGATGAAAAAGGGGGATGGAGGAAGAGGAAAAGAAGAGAAGAGATGAGAGAGAAGCAAACACCAAGGAAGTAGCCCAGAGGTGGGGAGACAAAGAAGGATAGATGACTCTCTCTGCCTTTTTGGACAGTACTGGGGACAGAAGGAAAGGATCAGTGTGCAGAACCCAGGGTAGCTCCATCCTGGCCCATGCTTGCCTCCCCATAACCTTTCCAGCCTCCAAATCCAGCTCTCCTGGGCCAGCAGATGACAATCACTCCTGAGACTCCATCTCTCACAACCTTGATGCTCAAGGCCTGGGAATAGGCCATAGAGCCCACCTAGTGAAGACAGAGCTTCCCCCAGGAGCCTGTATCCTGATTTATGTGGCATCCCCAGGCCTTAGTTTCCTCCTCTGTAGAGAGACCTCAGAGGTCCTCAATTATGACAGCCCTTGCTTGTGATTACAGGCTACTCATAGCGGAGGCTGGTTTGGCACGGATTTGGAGAAGGTCTGGGGAGGAAGGAGGCAGCTTGAGCCATTTGTGGGAGTCTCTCTCTACAGGATGATCCCCAAGGAACAGAAAGAGCCAGGGATGGCTGTCATGGAGGACCTTGCTGGACCAGGTAAGGTATACCCAGCCCTGTGCTTCAGATCAAGGCCACTTAGGCCTGCTGGTTCCAGACCTGACAAGCAGGTGTGAGTTCCAAAGCAGACCCAGAAAAGCTGGCCCCTGGGGGGAGAGTATTCCTGAGACTTTGGTGCGAACTTGCCTTATGTACACAGAGCAGTTGCTAAAGCTGAGTGTCCCAAATTGGGACCTGGCTCAAAACTGCCCTGTTCCCAACTAATGCCAAATTGAGCTCTGAGGGCTCTGGTCCCAGATCCAATCCTGACTGTGGCCAGAAGTTCCCAGCATACTTACCCTTGCTTATTGGAACTCTGGGTCTCATTGAGGCCCAAGTAGCTAAGTTCCATGGTTGGGGACAGGATTGGAGAGGGTGGCAAGAACAGACTGTTCAACTCAACAATTTTACAAACTCAAACAATTTTACTTAAAATCTGGCTCATCTAATGAATAAAGCACCTAAAATTAATGCTTGCAAATTTTTATAAGACCTCTGTGAGAACTCTGGGTATAATTTTGGAGTTTGTTTATTTGATCCACGTTGGAGCTGGAGCTTCTAAAATATTTTTAAAATTAATTCAAGTATGTTGGAAGGTTCAAGCTCTAGTAACAATCTGGCTCTGTATTGCTGGTTACAACCTAGACTACACAGCCTCTACTAGCACCTCTGATTTGGTGGATGTGGGCTGTGGCTCATACATTTGCCTTTTGGACAAGAGCTCAGTTGACTGTGATGCAGGTGACAGTGAGCCTGTCCTAATAAATGCTCATCCTGGAGCTCTTCTGATACCAGCCTTGGTCAGAGACTCACAAAGTTGTCAATCAGATTGTGTGAGTCATTTTTTAACCTATCTTGTATGATCTTAACCTCTTTTGTTCGTGTCCTATTTCTTTTTATCTTCATGATTTGTTTTCTTGAGGGGACTTGGGGTTTACTGCAGGGCCTCATTCATGGTAGGCAAGCACTCTATCCCTGGGCCACATCCCCAGTCCCTATTCTTCATGATTTTGTATGCTGAGATATACAAACTTGATAAGGTATTGGTGCTTTACAGATGATTTATGCAATGAATCTCATTTCTCATGGCTACTTACTGACCCCCAAATATAGACACACATAATTTATACCAGACTTAAAAGGCATTGTTAATTACTGCTAAGATACCTAAAAATTTGAAATGCAAAATAGGAAGGAAAATCCTTATTGCTGGATGCCATAGGACAGACACTGTGTGTTGTAGTCAGCTTCACATTGCTATGATGAACATCCAAACCAGACACAGTTTATGGGAAGAATGGGTTTAATTGAAGCTCATAGATCCAGAGGGAAGTCTCATCAGTGGTGGAAGAAGCTCCTTCCATACATCCAAGCAGAGGGAAACAACCAAACAGCCCATGAAAATCAAAAGCAGCAGCAAGGAACAGCATCAAGCAGGACCCCCTCCCCAGAGCTTAGACTTCTTTCTTATATCTTTGAGCTGGAATCCAGATTCCACCCCCCCAGTGACACTTTTAAGGTTGGACTCCAGGATCCACCCCCCAGTGATACCTCCTCCAGCCAGGAGGCTGGAGATCCAAGTTACAAGCTCAATAAAACACCTGAGTCAATGGGGACATGCATTCAAACTACCACACTATGTTAGAAGCTTTTGTGCCTTATGCCAGTTGAGCCTCATAACTCTGAAAGCTAGACAGTTTTATCCTTATTCTCCAGATGAGAGATGAGGCTTAGAAGAGCTAAGTGGTCATGACTGGTGAATACTAAAGCTGGGATTTGACTTTAAGCTTCTTTGTTCCCAGATATGCTGCTTCTATATGGTTATCCAAAGAATGCATCCATTAAAAAATATTCAGACAAAACACATATGCATGACTCCTAATAAAGGAAGCATTTGGGAATAACTACTGTTAATATGTTGATTTTTTTAATATGTTGATTTTTTCTGTCATATATAACATCTTACTATAAGTGCACAGAAGTGGGCTAAATACTATGGGATATGTTCTCCAGCTTGCATTTTATTATTATTAAGAACATACTTTGGCCAAGCATGGTGGCGCATGCCTTTAATCCCAGCACTCAGGAGGCAGAGGTAGGAGGATCTCCATGAGTTCAAGGCCACCCTGAGACTACATAATGGATTCTAGATCAGCCTGGATTAGAGCAAGACCCTACCCCAAAAAATCAAAAATAAAAATAATGAGTAAATCTGGGCATAGTGGCGCATGCCTTTAATCCCAGCACTCAGGAGGCAGAGGTAGGATCACTGTGAGTTCAAGGCCACCCTGAGACTATATAGTGAATTCCAGGTCAGCCTGGACTAGAGTGAAACCCTGCCTCAAAAAACCAAAATAAATAAATAACATACTTTGTGATAGATACATCATGTGTTGGTACCATCTTTTCCTTCTTCCCTGCCCCCATTCCACTGAGGGCCCTCCTCAGTGGGTGTTGCAGTCAGGTTCACATTGCTGGCAGAAAACACCCAACAAAGACCAGCTTGTGGTAAAAACGATTTATTTTGGCTTACAGACTCAAGGGGAAGCTCCATGATGGCAGGGGGAAATGATGGCATGACCAGAGGGTGGACATCACCTCGTGGCCAACATCAGATGGACAACAGCAACAGGAGAGTGTGCCAAACACTGGCAAGAGGAAGCTGGATATAATACCCATAAGCCCACCCCCAACAATACATTGCCTCCAGGAAGCTTTAAGATGTTGGGGATTCCTCCTAGGGCCAGCCCAGGAGGGACCGCAGGGTCTCGGCCGAGTAGGGGGTGAGAGGCGTGGAGTCACAACACAGACTCTGGGAGTTGGGTGGAAGCAGGCAGAGGGCGAGCTGCTGCAAACTAGTTTATTCAAGGAAGTGTAGGGGGTTTTAAGGGTTTGGCTGGCCAATCTTTGTGTGAGGTGGTTCCCTTCTTGTGACCAATGACAGCCTGTCTCCAGGCAGACCATCTTGCAGTAGGTTGCTCGCAGGCCTGGGACTGTAGCTGTTGTCATGCTAGGTCTGTGGAGGATGCCATGGCCACAGAAGCCACTTCCTGGTTTCTTCTAGCAGGCAGCCTGGCTAGGACCTGACCTGCATTGTGCCATACATTAATTCCCAAATTGTCATCAGCTAGGGATTTAGCATTCACAACCTAAGTTTATTGGGGACACCTGAATCAATCCACCACAGTGGGGTTTCTGGCATTCCCCATGGGGTTGTGGGTTATGCATTGTGCGAGCAGCAGCCAGTTATTGGGTGGGGGGCAATGCCTCTGGGTATGATGTCCCAACCTGTGGCTCTTACAGTCTTCCACACCCTCTTCTACAAAATTCCCTGAGCCATGGTGGGTGTATTTTAAATATACTTCAGTGATGAACTCTTATGAACTTAGGAGCTGGATTTCTGCTTTGGTATGTGTTGAGTATCCTTAGCATCTGTCTCCTTCACCCTGGTGCAAGTTGTCAGGCTCACCATGGAAGCAGCACTCTTGTTTGTCTCCCCAGTTCCTCTGTGGTTTCACCTGGGCCTTGGATGAAGTGTGAGGGGTGGTTTATCTCCTTGGGTCACTCTACCTTCTGAAAAAGAAAAACAGATTCTCCAATGGAGAATGTTTATTTCTGTTGCTTATTTCTTTTTTGTTGTCAAGTACGTTTTGTTTTATAAACTGTGGTGTATGCACCTTTTTGGTGCATATAGGTTTATGATTGTGCTTACTTGAGCCTACTCTAGTTTTGGTTATTGTGATCTTCTTGTAGACTGTTGAGATTGCTTGTTTGACTCTTTTATGTGGAGTATTCCCTGAAGTATTCTTTGTAGGTTTGTCTTTGTGTTCATGCAATCATAGAGTTGGCTTTTATCATGGAAAGTTTCCCTTTAGCCATCTATTATAAGGGATGCTTTTGCTGGGTTCATTAACCATAATTTTTTAGACTTTGAAGTGCTCCATTCCAGGCCCTCTGACTTTCAGAGTTTCCACTGAGAAATGTGAGGTAATTCTGACAGAATTGCCTTTGTATGTAATATATTGTTTCTCTTTTGCTGCTTTTTTGCATTCTTTCTTTGTTTTCATTGTTTAGTTTTAACAGTGATGTGCCTTGGAGAGTTTCTTCTTTGATCCAGTCTGTTTGGAGTTCAGTTTGCTTCTTGTATCTGGATGGGACTCTCTTTTTGAGAGGGTGGGGAAGTTTTCTTTGGTAATTTTGTTGAATAAGTTCTCTATGCCTTTGGTCTGAATTTCTTCCCCTTCTGGGATATCCATGATCTGGATGTTAGGTTGTTTTAGGGCATCCCACAGTTCCCTCATGTTCTGTTCACAAGATTTTTGAACTTACCAAAAATTTTTGAACTCATGAACTGTTTCTTTTGCCTTGTCTTTTAGCTTTGAGGTTCTGTTCTCCACATGATTAATTCTGTTAGTGAGGGTTTCTAGACAGGTTTTCACTAGTTCAACTTGGTTTGCATTTTCTGTTGCCTTTTTCTGTATAGTATCTATGCCTTTGTCAAGTACCAATTTCAGGTCATGTTTTGATTTTCTTTTTAAAAAATTTTTTTTATTATTTATTTATTTGAGAGTGACAGACAGACAGAGAGAGTCAGATAGATAGACAGAGAATGGGTGCACCAGGGCCTCCAGCCACTGCAAACAAACTCCAGATGCATGCACCACCTTGTGCATCTGGCTTATATGGGTCCTGGGGAATCAAGCCTCTAACCAGGGTCCTTAGGCTTCACAGGCAAGCACTTAACCACTAAACCATCTCTCCAGGCCCTGTTTTGATTTTCTTAATGCTTCTTGGAATTCATTCTTGTATTTTCTTATGTCTTCATTAAGCTTAACCAGCTGGTTATTGAGATCCTCTATTTTTGGCCCATCTTCATTTCATTTATCTCTTTTTTGAAGTCTCTCTGGTTTTCATCTATTAAGTTAAGCCCAGCGAAGATAGCTGTGTACATTTTGTTTATGTGATTGTTAGCTTTTTGTTGATTTGTTACCAGTTATGCAATTTGTTTGGTCAGGATCACATACCTTGTGTTTTCATTTTGGGGTTTTATTCCTGTTGTCTCCTCTGTTTTCATTGGAGACTGCCATTGTGGGACTAGGCAACCTTGTTGGAGATCTCCCAATTTGTTATTTCATGTCTTCTTTCTTTCTTTCTTTTTTTTTTTTTTGTGATGAGGTTTACCCATCTAAGGAGAAAGCAAGAGTTTTCCCTTGTAGTGTTATCAGTGAGTGGTCTGTTTTGTGTTTGAATAGAATAGGCATGTGATGGCTTTGTATTTAAAGATGTGCAGGTTGTGGATGGCGTAAGTTCACCAGCAGCTCTGGGCTGGTGCTTAATACCACAGGTGCGTTTGGAGGTCTGGAATCTCTTCCATCTGGTCTTAGCTGTGTCTTGCCTGTGGTTCAGGGACAGTAGCACTTCTCTTTGCTCCTCTACTGTATCCAGATGGGCAGGTTATGGAGGGCACACTGGTTCCCTCTGGCAGTGGCTGCCAGATTTTTTATTCCCCTTCTGGGGCTGAGGTGACTCCCCAAGTGGTCACTTGGAGGGGGCAGCCTGGTGGAGAGATTGTGAGGATTGCTGGGTTCCACAGCTCAGGCCAGATCAGGGAGTTGGCTGGTGTGGAGGAAACAGGGCAGAAGAATTTGAATAGTCTTGTGCAAATGATTTACTGAGGATGTAGCTCAACATTAGTCCAAATTCAATCTGACTTGGTATGGGGTTTTGGAGACTGAACTGCTCTAGATAATACATGCTGTTTCATCCAGGGGGGCTGCAGCAGACTTCATGGCACTGGGAAGGTCCCTGTAAAAGCTGTGAACTATTATCCACTCATAAAGAGCATCTACATATCTACATACATGGGCACACATGCATGAACATGTACACAGATAGACACACAAAAGAGAATCTGTGCAGCTTCCACCCCAAGGTCAAATCCCACAGTTTTCCCAGTTTTAAACCCCAGTGCAACAAAACATTCTTGGGCATGTTTCTTCAGCTTTTTCCCTAAGAATGAATTCCTTAAAGTAGAATTAGTCAAGTAGGTTTTATCCTTTATCTTTCATAAAATCTGAGCTCAGTTAATCTGTATAGTTTTTGAGAATATGATGTAGGGACCAAATGACTTTTATTATGTATCTACTTATAAATAGTCATATTTTTAAGAATTCCATACATTTTCTTGTTAATATGACAGCAAACAGTGCAAACAACTTCCAGCTCTCCAAATTTTTTTTTTGAGGCAGGGTCTTGCTGTATCCCAGGCTGACTTGAAACGTGCTTCAGCCTGGCCTTGAACTCATGGCAATCTTCCTACCTCAGCATCCTGAGTGCTGGGATCAAAGGTGTGCACAACCATGTCTGGCTTGTTTGGTTTTTGAGATGGGATCTCATGTAACTGAGGATGACTTCCTGCTTCCACTTCTCAAGTGCTAAGATTACAGGCATGTGCCATTGTGCCTGCAAATATTTGGTTGACAGAATGAAGAAATTCATGTCCCTTCTTCGTGTCTATTTGGGATTCCATGGAATGGAGGGAACAGCAGCAGCTGTGGGCTCTCTGTGCTGCTGGCAGTCTCATCCATCTGTTCTCTCCGCAGTCTGTGACAATTCTGGCAACCTCTCTCTTCACTTTTCAGGCTTCCACTACCTCCTCCTGCATCCTTATCTCAGCTAACATTCTTGCTTCATGTTTCAAGGAGAAAGTAGCTGTCAGAGGACATCTGCCAGTCGCCTCTGCCATATCTGTACACTTGGTTGCATCTGTGCCCATTTTTTCTCAGCTTTCCTTCTGGAGAGTATGAGTGGGCTCTGCTTCACATCTGTCTAATCCAGTCCTGCAACTAGGCATGGGACACCTATCCTCCTTGTCTTGGGTTCAGGGACATTCCTTTAGCATTTCTTCTTCCTCTACTGCATTGTGAATCATCACCTGTGCTTTTATTAGCTGCTCTTTCTTTCTTTTGTGGTTTTTTTTTTTTTTTTGGCTTTTTGAGGTAGGGTTTCCCTCTAGTGCAGGCCGACCTGGAATTCACTATGTAGTCTCAGGGTGGCTTTGAGCTCACGGTAATCCCCCACCTCTACCTCCAGAGTGCTGGGATTAAAGGCATGCACCACCATGCCTGGCCTAACTGCTCTTTCTAAATAAGCCACTTTTGATTCCACAGCAGCTAGCAGCCACTGTCCTTCAAGTAGCCATCCATGCTCTTCTTTCCATCCTCTTGATATTCTACCATGTAAATTTCCAAACACAAGCAAAGGTAGAATGTAAGTCCCCATGGCGCTTCCTGTATTCACTAGAAGCCAAAGCTAATAGTGGAGCATGTCATCTCTCTCCCTCCCCATTTCTTCATCATCTGTCCCAAGTGAAAAAAAAAAATCCTTGCAAGCCACTAAAATATTAGCGGATTGAGCTGGGCGTGGTGGTACACGCCTTTAATCCCAGCACTTGGGAGGCAGAAGTAGGAGGATCACTGTGAGTTCAAGGGCACCCTGAGACTACATAGTGATTTCCAGGTCAGCCTGAGCTAGAGTGAGACCCTACCTCAAAAAACAAAAACAAGGGCTGGAGAGATGGTTTAGCGGTTAAGGCACATGCCTGTGAAGCCTAAGGACCCCGGTTCGATTCTCCAGGTCCCACATAAGCCAGATGCACAAGGGGGGGGGCGCATGTGTCTGAAGTTTGTTTGCAGTGGCTAGAGGCCCTGACGCACGCATTCTCACTCGCCCTCTCTCTCTTTCCCTCTCTCTGTCTCTAATAAATAAATAAAAATAAAATCTTTAAAAAAATATTAGCACATTCAACAAAATCAGAATAGTAATGGTATCCAGTAATTGGTTCCATGTTCATTTGTCTCCAATTTTGCAGCTTGTTTTAATCCAAGCAAGGATGCAGATTTTAATTTATTTTACTTTTATTAATTTATTTGAGAGAGAGAAAGAATGGGTGTTCCAGAGCCTCTATCCACTGCAAATGAACTCCAGATGCATGCACCACCTTTTGCATCTGGCTAATGTGGGTGCTGGGGAATCAAACCTGGGTCCTTAGGCTTTGCAGGCAAGTGCCTTAACCATTAAGCTATCTCTCCAGTCCGATTTTTTGTTTGTTTGTTTTTCGAGGTAGGGTCTCGCTCTAGCCCAGGCTGACCTGGAATTAGTCTCAGGGTGGCCTTGAATTTGTGGCGATCCTTCTACCTCTGCTTCCTGAGTGCTGGGATTAAAGCCATGTGCTACCACACCCGGCTTCAAGTCTGATTTTTGTTTTGTTTTGTTTTTGAGGTAGGGTCTCACTTTAGTCCAGGCTGACCTGGAATTAACTATGTAGTCTCAGGATGGCCTTGAACTCACGGTGATCCTTCTACCTCTGCCTCCCAAGTGCTGAGATTATAGGCATGTGCCACCACGCCTGGCGGCTCCAGTCCAATTTTTATTTTTATTATTTTATTTGGTAACTATATCTCTAAAATATCTTTTTAAAAAAATTTTTCTAGGTGGGGTCTTGCTTTAGCCCAGGCTGACCTGGAATTCACTATGTATTCTCAGGCTGGCCTCGAACTCATGGCAATCCTCCTACCTCTGCCTCCTGAGTGCTAGGATTAAAGGCGTGCACCACCATGCCCGGCTAAAATATCTTTTAATCTAAAAACAAAAACAACAACAACAAACAACCTCTCCCCCTTTTCCATGTCATTCACTTGTTTGAAGAAACCAGACCAGTTGTCCTTATAGAATAATTCTGCACCTTGGATTTGGCTCATTGCTCCCTGCTGGTGGTACATCTTGTTGTTCCACTCTGTGTTTCTTCTCCTCCTCCTCCTCCTTCTTCTTCTTGTTTTCTTTTCTTTTCTTTTGGTTTTTTGAGGTAGGGTCTCACTCTAGCCCAGGCTGACCTGGAATTACTATGTAGTCTCAGGGTGGCCTTGTACTCATGGCGATCCTCCTACCTGTGCCTCCTAAGTGCTGGGATTAAAGGCATGTACCACCACATCTGGCTCTGTGTTTCTTCTTGAACCCTCTTTGATCAGGCTTCCACAGCCAAATGCTTCATAACAACTGAGTTGGTGGAGATTACTTCTGCCTCTGGGTTAGCTGTGATGTTCAGTTTTCAGGCCTCACCTGACTTGACATGTCAGCAGCCTTCGACTCCATGGGGCAGTCCATGATCCCTGAAGTCTTTTGTGACTTGGTTTCCAGGTGCCTTATTTATTTGCTGGGTTTTCTTTTCCAGGTTCCAGGGAGGGGTTAGTTTCCTCCTCTTAAATGTGGGAGAACTCTGGGCTTAGTTACTGGCTCTCTGTATCTGTGTTCTTTCTTCCTGACCTCACCCAGCCTTTCAGCTTAAAATGCCATCTATATAACTGACACAGGAAGCTCTGTATCTGATTTTTTTATACTTATTTATATTTTTGCTGTGGTAGATGAGAATGATCCCTTGTATATGCTAGGCAGGTGCTCTGCCACTGAATCACACCCTGGCCCTGTATCTGATGTTACAGAACTACAGTGCTGGCCATGTTGCTCACTTAGAACCTTCTCCTGCCATCACCCTTAACATTCAGTTCTCTGACCTCTAAAAATCTTCCTTTATTGGTCACATGTAAGAGTATGTCTTTTTCTAATAGGGCAATCGCAGATGGTTGGGTTAGGAGCCAAATAGTAAGGACAGTAGTGAGTTCTGTAATTGGCCACAATACTCATCTTATTCATGAGAAGAGAGGCAAGCATCACATTTGTCATTGAAAAATAACACAATCCAGACATTGCGGTACACTTCTTAATATTAGCATTGGGGAGGTGGAGACAGGAGGATCAGGCATTCAAAGCTAGCCTCAGCTACAATAGGGAGTTTAGAAGATAACTGGGGCTACATGAGACTCTGTCTCAAATAAAATAAAAAATAGAAATAACCCTATGCAAAACCAGGGCTTGGGATGTAGCTCAGCTGATAGTATGTTTGCCCAGCACTGTACAAACCAGGTATGATGATACCTTGTTATCCCAGCAATTGAGAGATGGATGTAGGAGGACCAGGAGATCAAAGTCATCTTTGGCTATATAGTAAGAGGATAAGTTGGGTTACACAAGTCTGTCTTAAAATAAAATAAAATTAATAAATAAAATTTAAAAGGCATATATTTAAAACCAAATTCCTTCTGCCAAACTTCTCCTTTCTTCTGCTTCCCCCACCTCAGTGAGTGGTTGTTCTATCAGTACAGTGGCTTGAGTCTTCTCTTTCTTTTATTATTACATACTTGTGATTGCCTTTAAAAAGTATTTAGAAGCCAGGTGTGTTGGCACATGCCTTTTATCCCAGCACTTGGGAGGCAGAGGTAGGAGGATCGCTGTAAGTTCAAGGCCACCCTGAAATTACACAGTGAATTCCAGGTCAGCCTGGGCCAGAGTGAGACCTTACCTGGAAAAACAAAAACAAAAACAAAAAGTATTTAGACACTCCCCACCCCCAATGACTGAGCTCTGCTCTCACAACACATAACCCACAACCCCATGGGGAATACCAGCAACCCCACTGAAACAGGCCCTTAGCAGATTAGGAACAGAGAGGAGGGAAATGTTGGTACCAACACATGATGTGTTCATACAAAGTATATTTCTAATTTTAAAAAGAGTTACAGAATATTATGCAAAATCAGAGGAAATAGGGCAGGAACGATCTAGATCATTAAGAAGCCCATGAAAGGTGAGCTTAAAATCCAGGCAATTTTAACAATTACAAAGAGAAAATGACAGACATAAGGAAATCCCTTAACCTGGTAGTACCAGGTATTTTTGAGATCTTGGGTTAAAGTCCCAGGGGCCTCTAAAAGAAAGAAGGGGAACTAAGATGATTTTAATCACTACAATTAAATCAGAAAGAATGCAGTTATTAGCTTCTGTCATAGTTTATTTAGACTTTGTGAGAGAGCTAAATATATAAAGGTTCTTTATTTCCTGTTTATTATTTGTAATTAGTTAGGTAATTAAAAAATAAACAATAGTTTAAGAAGAAAAAAGTATTAACATTCTGATCTTTACTCACTATACCTTCACCATTATAGGCAAAAAAACCCAGCAGAAATTCACAGAGTAAGTGCATAGTATAAGGTGTAACACTGTTCACTGAGCACCAAGCTCTCTTGCCCATCAGCTGGGAAAAAAGGTTCCAAAGAATGATGACACCCCAGTGTTTCAAGCATGGGAGAAACAGGCATCCTCACACAGGAAGTGCAAAACTGGGACAGGACTCTGTGGGCAGGGGTGCCTTTGGGGTGTGGTGGTAAGAGCCCTCTCTGGCCTATCTGGTAGTCCCTTTCTTGGACCTGGGGAAGAAGCTGAGTGTGCCCCAGGACCTGATGCTAGAGGAGCTGTCACTGCGCAACAACCGTGGATCCCTCCTCTTCCAGAAGAGGCAGCGACGGGTGCAAAAGTTTACCTTTGAGCTTTCCAACAGCCAGCAGGGGGTGAGTACACCTCCAGTCTTATTTTGGGGAAAGGGCTAGGAGAGCAGACTGAGGTCCTCTAGTCCCCCAGGGGGAGTCCCTCTGTTCCAGCTGGGGAGACTATGATAAAAATTGGGCTTGCCTCAAAAAAACAAAACTGGAGGGCAATTTTATTAGTGCTTGAGAGAAAAACCATGGAGAAAGAAAGCTTTATAGCTGGGCCACTGCTGGGAGAAGGGAAATGGATATTAGGAAGAGAGAAAGCCATGCCCAGGAAGCAGGCAGGCTCAACAATGGAGGTCATGCCACATCTGGAGTTCATTTGCAGTGGCAGGAGGCCCCTGTGTGCCCATTCTTTCTCTCTCTGTCTCCCTCTGTCTGTCTCTAATAAATAAAGAAAAAGGAAAAAAAAATCCCAACAGAGCCAGAAGTGGTGGCACACTTCCAGCATTTTGGAGGTGGAGATAGGAGGATAGCTGTGAGTTTGAGGCTAGCCTGAGACTACATAGTGAATTCCAGGTTAGCCTGGGCTAGAGCAAGACCCTACCTCGAAAAAACAAAGCAAACAAAAAAACCCAACTCCTAACCCCCAGGGAACCAAAGAAGAAATAGGGAGAAGAGGAAAAGCTCTACTTTCTGAATAGGACTCAGCAGTGAGGAACCCCAAGGCACCATAAGGGAGGGTTCTGTGGATTTAAGAACATCACCTCATTAAGGGGTACTCCTTCCACATCCTTAGCGTGTCTTTAGGTGAAGGGTTCTCTTGGGACAGGCTCAGTTGGATTAACTATTAAGAGAGGGAACTACAATCTTACATTTTGAGTATCTTAGAATATCTTGTCTCCAAGGGCCAGAGGTAAAATTCAAGTATCAATCTTTCCATCAGGACGAGGTAGTGTCCCTCTGCAAAGCTGTGATAGACCTACCTCCTCCCTTTACCAGAGAAAGGGGAAGTGGGGCTCAAAGCTGATGATGAAAGAGGGGACTATCCCACTACCTCCAAACCTGCTAATGCCCAAGTACCTCATCATCATTCCCACTTTATGGAGAAGGCAACTGAAGCCTGGGGAAGTATCTAACCCTGGTTAAATATTACAACAGCAATGAATATTGATATTCCTCTGTCCTAGGCACTGGGAGTTTATCACTGTGAACTATGACAGCATTCTTCTAATTTCCCTGGAGATCTCCGAATCTCCTCCCAACCCACTCCTCATCCCTTTCTCTCAGGTGTTAGAATACCACAGCCCCTAGATTCTGGGCATTTCCAGGAATGTGATTTGGTGAGAGACACCCCAGGAGAAACTGGGGGAGAGGACATGGCCTTTGAGCACCTACCCCTTGTAATCAGGTTGCCAATAGCTGGAAAGAGAAGGCATATGGTTCCAAGTTCCATGTGTTCCCAGCCTCGCCTGAGGGCCCTGGAGGTGTCCACTCAGCAACTTCCCCAAGTGAGCGAGTCCCAAGTCCCAGCACACTGGCACCAGGTAAGCAGCTGCCCTGGATCCTGGGACTAGGACTGGGGGGATGAAGAGCACACGTGTGAAAGCTTGGGGCAAGAAGAACACACGTGCATGCACGCATGAATACACACATATATAAACATACATACATACATACATACATGCATACAACCTACCCCAGAACCCAAAGTTCAGTCACCCAATGTGCACAAAGTCATATATAGAGTCTATGCACAGGCTCTGATGTTCCTAGTGTCTGGAGATGGGGAAGGCTCCCCTTTACATATTTGGCATCCCATCTCACCACTCTTCTCTCTTGACTCACGTCTTGTTCCTCATCCTCGCTTCCAAGGAGGGGAAGAGTTGGAGTGCCCACTGGCTTTGGCCTGTCTTCCATGTCACTTTGTCCCCAGGTTATGCTGAGCCGCTGAAGGACATCCCTCCTGAGAAGTTCAATCACACAGCCATTCCCAAGGGCTACCAGTGCCCGTGGCAGGAGTTCATCAGCCACGGAGACTATGCAAGCAATGGTCAAAGTTACATCCCCAGCCTCCGCAACTTCCGGAACTTCAACAAGTAAGCCGGCTGGATCCTGTGGGCAGTGTGGAGAGGTCCTTGTCTGATTTTCTTTTCTTTAAAAATTTATTTATTTGAGAGAATGAGTATGGGCGTGCCAGGGCTTCCTGCAGCTGCAAAGGAACTCCAGACACATGTGCCACCTTGTGCATGTAGCTTTACATGGGTACATCAAACTTTACATGGGTACTGGGGAACTGAACCCAGGCCGTGAGGCTTTGTCAGAAAGTGCCCTTAACCGCTAAGCCATCTTCTCCAGCACCCTTGTCTGCTTTTCTTGGGCACTTTCTGCACTGCAGCTCTAGCCCCAGCACATTGTGGTTATTTACAGAGATCTTTCTAGAACAATGCCTCACACTTGTGAGGTGCTCTATAAATGCAAGTGTGTGTGTGTGTGTGTGTGTGTGTGTGTGTGTGAATGAGCCACACCTCCACAACAGTGTGGGGCAGACACCAGATTCCCTTCACTTTGCAAATGAAAAGGCCAAACTTGGATATGAACAGCCTGCTCAAAGTCACAAAACAAGGTGGAAGACCAGCCATCCAGCTTCCAGTTGGAGGCTCAGGGAGCATCCTCCCACTCATCTCATGCCTCACTGGCGGCTGAGTCATATTCCCAGCAGCAGGAGGGTTTAAGGGAAGCCTCTTCTGGGCCAGAGGGAGCAATTGAGGCATAGAGAGAGGAACAGCACTATTGGGGGGGCCACACAGGGTTCAGCTAGGGCCCTGGGCTTCTAGTCAAGAGCCAGAGTGTGAGGTCTTCTGGGTTTAGACACTGCCCACCCAAGCTGTTTCCCAGGAGCCAGGCTGTTGCTGCAAAAGCTGGGTGTCTGGGCCCCAGTACTGTCCTGGCTTAGCCAAGGTTTGCCTTTCTAACCCAGAGGTGAACCCACTCTTTCCATTAGTTCTTGTTGCAAGGAGATACTACACAATTCCTGTTTGGTATACATACATACGGTTTTGTATATTCCTTAAAATAAAAACAAAATACGGGCTGGGGACAAGTCATTGATAGAGAACTTGCCTAGCATACTCAAGGCCCCATGTTCTCTTTGAAAATATATTAGTCAGCCGGGCGTGGTGGCGCATGCCTTTAATCCCAGTACTTGGGAGGCAGAGGTAGGAGGATCGCCAAGAGTTCGAGGCCACCCTGAGACTATATAGTTAATTCCAGGTCAGCCTGGACCAGAGTGAGACCTTACCTTGCAAAAACAAAACAAAATAAAACAAAAATCAAACAAACAAAAAAAGAAAATATATTAGTCAACTGCAAAAAAAAAAAAAAAAAAAGGCAGGATCTTTTTGTTCACTGTCTTCCAATATCAGCTTCCTTTGCAGTAGTGACAAGGTTGTCAGCATGACCTGTATATTTTCAGAACAATTGTTCAGGTAGCAACTTACATAGAAGGCATGCAACATTTTGTGTTTCAATCCTTTGCATTTCATTCTGTAACTTTTTTTCCATTTAACATTGCACCTTTCAAATACACCATACTAATACATATAATTTATTTCCTGTCCCTTAAGCTATTGTATGGTGTTTTGTCGTGTGCTGTAGCATCTTTGGCTTGTCCATTTCTCTGCCAGTGGGTATCGGGGCTGCTTCTGGCTTGTCACTAATGCCCTACTCTCCTGCCTCTTCATGCATATGTGTACACATGAGCCTCCCTCAGCCATATGCTTACAGATGGAGTTGCTGGGTGACCAAACTCACACATTTTCAGGTTAAAAAAGATCTTGCCAAATTGTCCTCTCATTTCCTCTAGTCATCAAATAACCAGTGAAACTTTTGCATTCCTACTGCAGATTCTTACTGCTTGTTCCAGTCCTCGCTCTGCTCTCCAGTTGTGGGTATTTCTTGTAATGGGTATTTTTTGTAAGGAGAAGTGACAAGAGGAAAGAAAACCCCTTCTTCCAATGTTGCTCTTTTCTGGAGCTGACTGGAACCTAGAAGGTTGCTAGGACAGGACAGCTCTGACTCTGGAAACTTCACTCCTCCAGATTTGGAAAGAGCAGAACTAGAGGGACTTGTTAATGATAGTACAGCCTTTTGCTGCTTAGAAGGGGAAAGTGAGACCCTAAAAGAGGCAAGGAGGGGCCATGTGTGTATATGTCAATGTTCTGCCACCCACCCCCTCACAGCCCTCTTCTGTCATCTTTTCCAGGACTCCTGTACCATTTGGAGGACCCCTTTTCGGGGCGACCATTGCCCAGGCAGGCACTCCTTTTGTCCTGGAGCCCTTCAGTGGCTTGGAACTTCTCCGCCTCAGACCCAGTTTCAACAGGGTTGCTCAGGGATGGGTCCGCAAGCTCCCAGAGTCAGAGGAGCTATAGCTCCAGCCTGAATTCCCTAGTCTCAGGGCTCAGGGGCCATCTGGAGCCACAACTTGTTGACAGCACTTCACGGTTCACCTTTTTGACATTAGTTTGATTTTTGGAGACAAGGTCTCACATAGCTCAGACTGACTGCAACTCTCTGTAGCCAAGGATGACTCAGAACTCCTGATCATCCTTCCCCCACCTCCCTAGTGCTGGGATTAGAGTACCACCATACCTGTTTTATGTTTTCCCACATTCTGAGATATAGGTGGTCTTCATCTATTCATGTGCTCAGCATTTCTGAGGCCCTTGTTATGTGCTAGACATGGTGCTAGGCCTAGGTCTAGAGGAGGAAGCAATGGTGATACAAATCTAAAGCAGTAGTATGCTGATGGACAGCAGAGAGCAAAGTGCAATGGACAGAGGAAGGAGCCCCCAACCTGGGTTTGGGGTCGGAGTTCAGAAGCTTGTAAGAAGAATGAGAATGCACTGAGGAAAGAGGCGACAGGAGGGCATTTTGGCAAAGTGGACCAGCATGTGCTAAAATATGGAATTGGGTGCAGGGATAAGGTGTTCTAGAGAAGGGAGAGTTGTGTTACGGATAGAGATAGGGCACTACTGAGGAAAAGAGGAGGGTTTGGTAATGGCCTTGTTGGTTACGATGTAGGGCATAGGAGCAATGCTGAGGGCCAGGAAGTCTATAATGGCTAAGATATGGAATAAGGGGGTGACTATGGGGAACAAAAGAGGAGGTCACAGTGGTGTATGGAGCAATCTAGAAGACAGGTACTTAGAAGGACTCCTCCTCCTCCAGTCTGAGCAGACCACGTAGCTCAAACGATAAGGATGCTGATGAAGTGAAGTGGGGTGGCTGCTGCTTCTGAGTGTCTCCGTGCTAAGTTGGCAGTGGTACTCTCTACATCATCTTCCTAGTTTTCAATACAACCACAGAGAACAGTATTGTCCCTAAGTTACAGAATGGCTATCCTCACTCAAAAGAGGGAACTGAGTGGTTCAGGTGCAGAGTCAAACTGGAAGAATGAGAGCCCATTAAGGACTCCTGTCGGGTCTGGGGAGATGGCTCAGCTGTCAGTCACATGTTTGCAGCAGTAAAAGCCTGCTGGCCTGGATACCATTCCCCAGCCACCATGTAAAGCCACAAGGCAAAAAAAAAAAAAAAAAAAAAAAAAAAAAAAGAGACTCCTGTCAAAATGGGAATCTGTCTGATGAGGAGATATCTCTTGACTGGCCAAGACAAGGCCCATGTACTCTGGAATCACTGAACACAGTGCCAGGCCTTGGAGTTTTGAAGTTAACAGGGGAGGCTGGGACATCCAATGGCATGGAGTCTTTCTGGTTTGTTGAGTGCCATGAACTAGAACAAGTTATTTCACATGTCTGAGCCTCTGCCTCTTCTCTACCTGTAAGAAAAGCACAAGTATATAAGCCCTTTTTGTTGGGGACACAGTATAGGACACTCATGAGGGTCAGTGTTAGGTTTCTTGTGCCCTCTGTTCTTGGCTGGAATTGGTGTTTTAATAGCGGGTACAGCTTGGGAAGTTGGCTGCTGGGATGTGTGGTGGTCAGTCAACTGATGCCAGGAAGAAAGCACTTTATCACTGCAGGGTTCCCTTTGACAGAAATCTTTGTCTCTGGGCTGGGTAGGGCAGTGGTTGTCTTATTCTTTTACACCCCTTCTGGGTTCCAAGGGACCAGCAACCTGAATCATGGGATTGCATGCAATTGATGTATTCTCTTGGATTGAGGGCTGTTGTTTAAAGCCAGGTTTCCATAAACTGAAGACAAACCACAGAATTATCTGGAAAGTAGGCAGGGACTTGGATTGCCTCAGCTTGATTCTGCAGGCACAGAAGAGAGCTTGGGTGTGGGGAAGGCTCCTGCATCCCAAAGTGGATTCTCATTCTTTCCTTCTGACATTGTATTTGGTATTTTAAAAAAAGTGCTGTAAAATTAAAAAACAGACCCTCCTGTGCATATCTATATGCTTTTCTACTCTCCTGCATTGTTTCCCATTCCTACATACCAGCAGTAATCACCAGTTAACAGGTTGGTTTTTTAGAATTGCAAACTCCATTAACAGATACATGTACATGTAAATGGATGGTACATGGTGACATCTTTAATGGAGCCATATTGTGTTTCATTCTTTCTTCAACAAGGAATATTTGGATCCTACAAAAGCAATTGTTAAACCTTTCATGTAATTTAGGGACCTAAAAAGTTGTTCCTAAAAGCCTCCTATTTTGTGTTTTTGTTCTTTATATAAACAATACATACAATCATACAGATACATCTCAGAAGCATGAGAAGCATGGGAAAGCAAGTAAATACATACATGATTACTGATGCAAATAAACGACATAAAACAGCGGTAACTCTGGGATGAGGGTTGTGTTTGTGAATGCCTCTGGGGTAACTGGAAGTTCTTTGTTCTAGATTTGGTTGCTATATAAATGTTCACTTTAGAGTATTTTAGTTGTACAACTATGTTTTATACATTTTTCTGCATGTATTCTACCAAAATCACTCTTTTTTTTTTTTTTTTTTAAAAAAAGCTAATGCTTGCCAGGCATGGTGGCACATGTCTTTAATCTCAGCACTCTGGGATGTCGAGGTAAGAAGATCACTATGAGTTTGAGGCCAGCCTAAGACTACAGAGCGAGTTCCAGATCAGCCTGGGCTAGAGCGAGACCCTACTTTGAACCCCCCCCCCCCCGCAAAAAAAAGGCTAATGCTCAAAGCACCACAAAAAATTTTAAAAGTTAGGGAACAGATTAACTCATTAGATGCTCCTGAAGAACTAGTGAACAAGTGCCCATAATGTATATCACAGAGCTAAACCGATGGACAAATATGAGAATGACACAAGGAAAAAGGAAATACTTAACACTGTTCATAGCGACCCTTTCCAGCAGTAATAAAAAACAAGGAGTACCAAGGTTAATCTTGTCAACTTGATGGATGGAGGGAAGCACACAGAAATGATGTTTCTGGGTATGACTGTTAGCTTCCCGAGAAGACTGGTGTGGGTCAGTGAGCGGAGTGAAGGCCTGCCTATAAATGTGGATGACACTGCCCAAGTGGCTAGGAACCTGGATGACTGAAAACAGGGAGGAAACTCACTTAACTCCTGCTAAGTGGTACATCCATCTCAGAAGTACATGCTTTGGATAAAAATGACATTCAAATGCATTTCAAGAAAAATTGCTGTTTTACCCATTTCTTTTTACAATCAAGCTTGTATGAGGATGATGCCTAAAGACACCGTTTACCAGCCATTCCATATGCATTACCTCCTTTCAATCTCACTACCAACTTCTGGCATACTGTTAAAAAAGTCTGGGCATTTTTACCATCATGGGATCAGCAGAAAGATAAAAATCAAGTTGGGTGTGGTGGCACAGGCTGGTCACCCCAGCATGGAGGAGGCTGAGGTGGGGGATTGTGAGCCAGGTTAGCCTGGGCTATATAGTGAGACTTTGTGCCAATAAATAAATATTAATCAAGTCTAAAGATTAAACAAATTCACACATATAAAAGCTTGTTTATAATTTTCAGTGATCTCAAAAAGCTTAACTCCCAAAGGATAAGGAAAACAGAAATTCAGGAATATTTGTAAAATTGACCCGTTTTAATTGTTTAAAAACAAAAAATACATCAAATTTCCTTTACCATCTACAATTCAATTATATCCAAACCAGAGTCTCCTGACCAGAAGCAGGGAACTACAGCAAGAGCTGAAGACACATGGGGTGAATGCTGAAGACTGGAGTTCTAGCCATGAGCTGCAAGTCTTCCAATCAAACACGCCAGGGCTGTTCCTTTCAGTTTGTGGAAGCACGTGTTTCATAGACTTTATAAAACAATTTCATCTCAGACACGAGGTTTCATCAATGATACACAGCTCCATAAAACCTGATTCCCTCTGACAGGAATAAAAAGTAAATTGTTACTTTTGTCTTTTTCTGAAGGTGTACAGAAGTAAAACTTATCAGATTCATTTAGTAACAAAAGCAAAAAAAGTAAAAAGTAAAAAATAAATAGAATGTCTGGGCTGTGCTGGGTGTTGGTTTCTGCTTGTCGCTGAGGATGTGACTTCAAAGAAGTTAAATCACACTTATGTGACTACAATGATTAGTACTAATTGTTTTTAGATGATAAAAAAAGAAAATACCAAATAGACATAAAAAAGGTCAAAAGCTGTTTTTTTTTTTTTAAAAACCACAGGTCAATTTTTGCCTCCTATTCCCCGAAATACAAAATGAACACAATGGGATGGTAACTCCATCAGAAATGTGAATTCACCCATCTGCTTGTTTCCCACACAAGGTTCAAGGGGAACAGACATTAGGTTTTCTTAGTAATATTATTTAGCAGTAACCAGAGGTGTTCAAGGCAGCTTATTTGAGGTCTACTGATCCTTTGAATAGATGTTGGGAAGCATGGCTGTGGTCCTCTGACTGCCAATGTCTGAACACATTCAGCTACCATGGAAACTACAAAGGAAGGAAAAATACGTCTATTCCAAGATTCATTTACTGGGATTTTAGAATGCCCTTTTTTCACAGAACCCAAGTGGTGATGCTATCTATGCTAGGGGCTGCTGTGTTTTCCGGCATGAGCTCCCATCCTCTGCGGGTCCTGGGAAGGATAGTGGATTGGTCCTGGAGCCCTCATGAAAGGAGGGGGTGGTCCCATAGGGTGGAACATGTGTGGCCCAAAGCCTGCACAGAAAGAGAACAGATCTGTTAGACTTACAGTTTCCATGACAACTCCAAACCTTCAAATCTTTCTAAAATCAAAACCACCTCCACATAAATCCAGACAGACATGGGCTTAGGTAAATGTCAGTTCACAGGACCTGCTCAGGAATATCTACTTATATTACATTCTTGGTTTTAGAAACTCCCTCAGTCCAAAAAGCTCCACAAGACTCAAGACACCTGCTAGTCTGTCTTCTGACTAAATCCTACCAGACAAGAGTCAGTCAACATGTGGGAGGTGAGCAAGAAACCATACCATGTCAAGACCCTCTCTGTCATTTTTTTAACCTCACTGTTTGACACCAGAATGAAAAGATGTTCAGAAACAGACTTTTTTCAAAGATATAGGCTGTCCATGTCCATTCCAGAATGGCCACATGCCATTTCCTTAAAGTATCCACACTGTCACTGACATAGCACAGTGCTATATAAAGTGCTATTCCCTGACAAGGCAGTGAAGCCAAATGGCTCTCAATTCCATTAACAAGCATGAAGCATTCACCTGACAGATTTTTGGAAGTCTTTCTAACGAAGGAAGTGGTTCACTGATTTATACCCTGAAAGAGGTCCACACTTACTAGCCAGGTAATACACATTTATGAACCAATACCTGCCCATAGCTCACACTCTAAAAATACTGCTTTATGTCATCAGCTAGGATCTAGTCCAGAACAGGGAACATGCTGGTGACAGATCACTATAATCCAGTAACTCTTACTTCATTGATACCTACACCCAGTTCTTTAGAAAAGTGGTGCCTTTGCTCTCCTTGGCAGCTGGGAGAAAAGTGAAATATTAACAATCTCAACCTATCAGCTTTACTTGTGGTCTCCTACAGGGAAAATGCAAAGGACTTGCTGTTCAGACTTGATGTGAGGTGCAGGTCTTTCACAAGGACTTCTGGGGCCAGGAAGGAAGAAGGCAATTACCTGGAGGTGGGGGTGGGGCGATCCCAGGGGGAGGGGGGAGGGCAATGTTCACTACAGCTGGAGGACCACTTGGGGGCAGGTTGAAGTAGTTGGCAGAGGCTTCTTCTTCTGCTGCAGGAGGAGGAGGAAGAGCTGGGGGGAAGAAAATAGCAGATATTTAGAAGAAAGGAAGACAACACTATTCTTACCACTTTTATGTCCTGTAAGGAGGAGAGCTGCTGTAGGCTAGGTAGAGCCTGATCTGGGTGTCTCTTTTTGGGAGACAGCCTCTCATATAGCCCAGGGTGGCTTCAAACTTACTACATACTTGAGGATGACCTTGGAACTCCTGTCTCCACTTCCTGAGTGCTGGGATTGCAGAAATGTGCGACCACGTCAGGTTTTATTTGCTATTTGAGCGAACCCAGGGCTTTATGTATGATAGGCAAGCATTGTACCTGAGCTACATCTCCCATCTCTAGCCCCACCTATGTGTATCCTCTAACAGAGGAATCACAGGGGTGACTGAGTTTTTGACATTATCAAGAATCTTACACTTGGGCTGGAGAGATGGTGCAGTGGTTGAAGGTGCTTGCTAGCAAAGCCTGGCTGCCTTGGTTCAATTCTCCAATACAGATGTCAAGCAAGACATGCAAAGAGGCACCTGTGTCTGGAGTTCATTTGCAGTGGCAAGAGGCCCTGGTGTGCCTATACTCACTCTCTCTGCTTGCAAATAAAATTTAAAAACTAAAATAAAGAATCTTATACTCACCTCCTGGCAGTCCTGGTACGGGTTCTAGCTTGATCCCAGAGTCTGTGGTTCCATCTTTTTCTTTTTCTTTTCCTCTGGCTGCTTGGGATCTGGAGACACACATGCACATGGAACATCTGCACTTTATCCCACCTTCTCTTGTTTGATCTAGTCCCTTTACTTCTTGCCTCCCCTTTAGCAAATACCCTTTTCCTAGAGATGTCAAAGTACAGTGAAACTAAGAACAAAGGCTTTTGAAGGCAGAAGGATCTGGGTTCAAAACTATTGTCATTACTAGAAGAGGCAACATGTGTGTGTAACACAGTGCTTAGCACATGGCGAGGGCTCCGTAAAGAGAGCTGCTGCTATTAGCCTGCTCCTCCTTGCTTCCAAGTTGGAAGCACATTCTGCTCTGAACTTGAACTTAGGGCATTTTATCTCTCTTATGCAATTATCAATTTCAAAATTAAAATGGCTATTCTTCTGTTTTATCTTCTGCCATAGCCAATCAGTCGAGGGCAGAATCTAGATATAATTCAATTATAAACATTTGAATCTACCTCTGATGCCCTGGCATTATACTTGGCCTATAATAGCTGGCTTTCAAAGGAGCAGGTCATGGCAATAACACCTTGAAAACATTTCTAAAGAGGTATGCTTCATACATTTTTTGCAGTAGGGTCTTACTCTAGCTCAGGCTGACCTGGAACTCACTTTGTAGACACAGGCTGGCCTTGAACTCACAACAATCCTCCTATCTTGGCCTCCTAAGTTCTGGGATTAAAGGCAAACACCACCATGCCTGGCCCAATATTTTTGCACAGCTTCATTCCTACCTTCCCCATTTCACGTTGAGTCTGCGGCCATTGACAATCAGCTTATTAAAGGACTTCTCAGCAGCTACCTCTGCAGCCTGCCGCGTGGCAAACTGGATGAAGGCACACTGCTGCCTCTGCACAACAGTGATGGTGCGGATCTCTCCAAACTGGTAGAAGTGATTTCTAAAGCAATACAGGCCGAGGAAAATGGGTTAGTAACCCAGACATAGGGATGGAGATGGACTACAAACTCTTTCTCTGAGTCACCACTAGAAAGATATGCCCCCATGGGCATGTACCTAACTGTTGTAGCTGTTCCCTTTATCTTTTCCTACCATAGGTGAAAGATTAAAAGGAGTAAATAAGGGTTCATTTTTTTTTTCCTACGGAAAAATGGGGGATCTAAATTCTAATCCTGGGGCTGGAGAGATGGCTTAGTGGTTAAAACACTTGCCTGCAAAGCCAAAGGACCCAGATTCGACTCCCTAGTACCCATGTGAGCCAGATGCACAAGGAGGCACACACATCTGGAGTTTATTGGCAGTGGCTGGAGGCCCTGGCAGCCCATTCTCCCCATCCCTTGCCTATTTCTCTCAAATAAACAAAGAAAAATAAATTCTAATCCTTACCTAAGGCAACATCAAACTATAGCTTTTATGGTCCATGAGTCAAAGATGCTTTCTGAAATGGGAGCCTTACTATGCTATGCAGGTTAATCTTTTTTTGTGGCTTTTCGAGGTAGGGTCTCACTCTAGCTCAGGCTAACCTGAAATTCACTCTGTATTCTCAGGGTGGCCTCGAACTTACGGCGATCCTCCTACCTCTGTCTCCCGGGTTCTGGGATTAAAGGTGTGCGCCACCACGCCTGGTTATGCAGGTTAATCTTTAACTAAAGTGATCCTCCTGCCTTGGCCTCCTAAATAGGTGAGACTGCAGACACTTGTTACCATGTCTGGCTCTGAGCCAGTAAATGTTTAAAAATGTTTAACGATAACGGGGCATGGTTCATTTGCCTAACAAGTGTGAGGCCCTGGGTTCAATTCCTAGCACTGTAAATTATATCAACAAACACTAAGCAGATAAATAAACAAAATTAAAAATATTTATAGTTGAAAGATAAAGGAGACAGAAGACAGAAGTGGGGGCACATGACTGTGATCTTAGCACTGGGGAGATGGAGGTAGGAGGATCTCAAATTCTAAGCAAGCTTGAGTTACGTAACAGTACTGATCTCAAAAAATGTTTTGGGGGCTAGAGAGATGGCTTAATGGTTAAGGTGCTTGTCCGTGAAGTCAAAGATCCAGGTTCAGTTCCCCAGTAACCATGTAAGCCAATGCAAAGGATGGCTAGAGGCCCTGGTGTGCCCATTCTCTCTATATGCTGCCTCTTTTTCTCTCTTATTAGTAAATAAATAAATATTCTTAAAGATTTATTTATTTATTTTACTCTCTAGCCTTTTAGCTAGTCAACTGGCTCCTGATTAACTAGATCACTTAGATATGGGTTAATGGAGAGAGGATACCATGGATAGGAGGAGGAGTTTCTTCTCCACTGAATCTCTGTGGAAGAGGTAATTCCACTACTATAGGCCCAGATGTCTCATCTAGCCAAGTATAATTTAAGCCAAGAGTAATACATATTGATCAAATAATAGTCTCTTCTAAAAAGCCTACAGTTTAAACCATCAGAATTTTAGAACCACCAAGCTCCCCACCCTACATAATTACTCATACTTGGATGTTTGCCATCCTTTAAAAATTCTAAGCTGAGCTGAAAGCCTCCTCCATGTGGACCAGCTGACAGAAAGCTGGAAAAAGCTACGCTGCATGCAGTTCAGTGGGAGAGAGAGAAAACACCAGTGAAGATATTCAACAGTGGACACTGCAAGCTTTACATTTGGCCAGCCAGGCCAAATGAGCCAATGGGTGCAATAGTGGCATATCTGTTATGGGGGAAACCAACCGCTCTCTAATTGGACTGGAAGCCCGCTCCAGGAGAGGGAATACACCCCTGATACTGAAAATCTACGACAGGGATAGTCATGAGGCCTAGGGGTGTAACATCAGCTTGTGTCACACTAAATGTATACACTATGCTCACCAGACTACCCAGGAAGCACTTCTCTTAATGTCCATACCCATATATTAATGCCACTCTCATTTTTGGTTAGAGAAGCTTCTCTTTTCAGATGGTGGTTACCTTGGGATGACTCAGAAGGCACCATGGTGCTAAGAAGGGAAAGAAGAGTGCTCAGCACTGAAACATCTCTAACACACCTTCCAAAGCTCAGGGTCCATTGCAGAAGAGGTGGTGGAAAGAATGTAAGAGCCAAAGGAAGGGTGGGACTCCTTACAACATGCTCCTCCAGACAGAAAATGGCCTGGATATCCATGACCTCGCAGTGCCTGAAACTACCTACATAAGATCATCATAATTAAAAGAGAGACTGATTGAGAGGGGAGGGGATATGATGGAGAGTGGAGTTTCAAAGGGGAAAGTGGGGGGAGGGAGGGAAGTACCATGGGATATTGTCTATAATTAAAGAAGTTGTCAATAAAAAATAAATAAATTTTTAAAAATTCTAATTGGCTATTAGGTCTCAGGCATCACTACCCTAAGCAAGGATGAGAAGCACTATTGATGACCATAGCTACTCTGGCATCATCACATCATAAAGGATATTTTTATAAAAATCAAGCTAGCATGAGATCAACTAAGTGCCTAAAGAAACACATACTTATTATCATGTTCGCCTATGTTTTTATACATCAATTATTCCAAGGGAGTTAAAAGCAAAAAGAACTCTTGAAATTATACCCACAAACCTGAGATCTGTCTCGGTAATGGTATCACCCAGACCACCAACATAGAGTGTGGTGATAGTCTTATCTTCTGGTGGGTCCAGACGAGGCATGGTTGAAGCCCGCTTTAGAAGCTTATCTGCTACAGGGTCATTGATTCCATAATACCGGTCTTTAATATTCTGATCAGCAAGGGGGTCATCTGGATCTGTAGGCTTCTCATGTCTAGGATTCATGAAAGAATAACACATAAAGATATAACAAAGGGAGAAAATGTCTACAGTAGCTACCTAGTAAAGTTCTAACTATATACTGTGAGATGCCTCCAAACTACAAACCATGTCCACACCAAATACTTTTATCAAATATATCACATCAAGCAAGACTTCCTGGATTTCTAGATAATTCACTTAAAGGGCCATTTGGGATGTAAGAGAAATCTGATTAAAGCTGTTGACTTCACCCAAAAAAAGGGCATATATTTTTAGGCAGTTGTAGAACCCCTAATTCAGATGCTTAGCAGTCTTGACTAACATACACATACCTTTTCAAAGTCTAGTCTTGTTTTGACTCAACTATACATTGAAATTTAAACCATTTATACCCTGACACTAAAT
The DNA here is from genome assembly GCA_036365145.1 of Orientallactaga sibirica. Lineage (NCBI taxonomy): Eukaryota > Metazoa > Chordata > Mammalia > Rodentia > Dipodidae > Orientallactaga > Orientallactaga sibirica. The sequence continues at coordinate 290,243 of JAEOAD010000005.1, forward strand.
TATTTTGGACAGAAATTTTAAGATCAGCACCCACATTATATGGTATAGCAATTTGGTTTCTCAAGGCTTAGTCATAAAGTACAATTTAACCAAACTCTTCTAAATCTAATAGTTCTATGACATGAGATATTGACATGTGTATGTATGAGCTTTATATTTTAAAGCAGAAATCGTTTAAGTCGGCATCTCCCACTTTTACTTAACAAATTGTCTGAAAGCAAATACTGAAAGTGAGGCTCAGTTCTTGCCTGTATGGACATTCTTCTCCTCTCTTACATTCTCCTTTCACCCAGAAAGAACAAATGTGGGGTCGATTCCTTTTGTAGTAGGGTGTGGTCCGGGCCAGTTTGAGTAGCATGTCACTGGTAGATGTAGCTTTCCCCAGCATGCCAACTGGTCGTGTTCCATCGGAGTTTGAAATCTGCATGGGGGTAACAAATTTACAGTGTCAATTTGTTTTTTTTCTTTCTTTCCTCAAATACAAAGCTACATGAAGCACAAGGCACTAAGTTCATTTACAAGCACCACATACATAGCCTGCTCCCATCTCAAACAACATAATGACATCAGCCAGGTGTGTTGGTGCAAGTCTTTAATCCCAGCACTTTGGAGGTAGGTGGATCACCAAGAGTTCAAGGCCACCCTGAGACCACATAATGAATTCCAGATCAGCCTGAGCTAGAGTGAGATCCTACCTCAGCCCCCCACCCCCCCAAAAAAAAGACACCAAGAAAGTAGCAGCCAGGGCTGGGAAGATGGCTTAGTAGTTAAAGGTATCTGCTTCCAAAGCATGCTAGCCTAGGTTCAATTCCCAAGCCACCCATGAAAACCAGATACCGAAAGTGGCATAAGCATATGGTACTATTTTCAATAGCAAAAGGTTCTGGCACACACTGTGTGCTTACATGTATGTGAAAATAAATAAATGAAGTAGTAGCATACTTCTCTCTCCATATTCTGTGTGTAGTACTCTTTGTTGACATCCGACTTTGGCATGTCATCTTTAAATGACAATCCTGCATCACGAACCTGGATGGGTAGGCCTGATAAAAAGGAATAGAGGGGAAAAAAACCCCTCAGATATATTTGCACATATCTACACTGAACATGTACACAAAACACCCACCCACCCCTCTTTTTCTCATTTCTACTTGGTAGCAGACATTTTGCTATATTTTTATTTACACTCTTCAGTACTATCAGGTTAATATGCTATACAGAATTCTAAGAAACTGTCCAAATTCCTGAGCTGTCATGAAATCTGGTGAGGTGACTGTTTCAGGAAATCTTTTAAATGAAAAAAAAAAAAACAAACCCCAAAAAACTATGGTCTTGACCAGTTTTGATTTATAAATTAATAATGTATCGAGTTTTCATTATAACACTATTTACTTAGAATACATGTAACATTGGTTTATCTATTTAGGCTGGTTGTAAAGATTCTAAGGATCTCACAGTCATGTTACAGGTGACTGTATTCCAGGCCAGAATTCTCCATAACAAACATATAAATAAAATAATACTAACCAATATATGGCCAGGAGAGTAACTGTCTGAACTTAACATATGTTACACTTATACATTTTCTCCCTTTTTCCCCCTCCCCTTTTATTGAAGCAGGGCCTTACTCTAGTCTGGGCTGACCTAGAATGTACTCTAACCCAAGCTGGCTTTGAACTCGCAGTGCCTCTCCTACTCCAGCTTCCCTAGTGCTGGGTTATAGTGTGAGCCATCACTCCTGGCTATAAATTTTGGTTGGTTAATTACTTTTTTGCAAAAGGAAAAAGTTATTTTAAAAAAATCTTGCCAGGTGTGGTGGCGCACTCCTTTAATCTCAGTACTTGGGAGGCAGAGATAGGAGGATAGCTGCGAGTTTGAGGCCAGCCTGGGACTACAGAGTGAGTTCCATCCAGGTCTCAAAAGCAGCTGTTCAGAAACAATAGCAAAACACTGACCCTAGCACAATTGAGAAAGACGGCTAAAGAATATTAGCCTAGGATCATTGGACTGGGATTATGGAAAAACTTTGCATGAAGAAAAAAGCCCAGGCAAAGAAATTACTTATCCAATGATGACTGTCTTTTACCTCAACTTGACTACAGAAATGGAGGTAAAAGCTAGTTCTGATGATTTCCCAATTGTTCCTTAAATTTTTAGCATTGCTCAGGAGCACTCTAGTGGAATTATGATTCTCTTTCCTGAGAAAAGCAGACCACAGTGGACATTCCAAAGTGGGACTAAGACCACAGATAGGAAGACGACTGGAAGACAAAACTGGTTTGCTTGTTTAGGGCACCTGCACACTTTCAGATCTGTTGGAAATGGCAAACGTACCATACTCTAGGTCTAACAGGCAGGTTTGACAAACATTCTTCAATTTACTGCAGGTTTGGCACACTTCAGTCTTCTTGAAGCGCATGCGGACCCCAGGGCACCAGCGAAACACTGTGAATGGCCTGGCACAGATCTGAACACATAGCAAGAGTCACAAAGTGTTAATGATTCTGACCTAGACAATCAGTCCAGCAGATTTACAAGCAATGGGGAGGAGTTGGAGAGAGGATCCCTGAATCTAGGAATTAGAAGAGACCTCATCTAGTCTAAATGGCACCTAAATATTTCAATCAGATTTACTTTTCCTCTTCGAATAGTTTGTATACTACAGAAATAAATCTTTCAGTCAAAGTCCTCTCACCCTGGAGGTAAACAACATTAATAATCTGGCCCTTTATCTTTTTTAGGAGGGAAGAAGGAACCATGGAATATTACATAATTCTTTTGAGAATATTTTGACTGCTATGACCTTCTTCCTCAGCTGAAATGCTCATCTGTAGTCATAAAACACTTAGTATACAAACTCAGGGTGTTCAGTGCCAATTCAGACACCTGCTTATGGATCTCTACATTAGACAGGTCCTTTTCTTACCTCCCACACAAATAGTTACCAATGAATATATTAATGACGTAAAAAAATCTCTAGCACTGATTTTTACTAGAGGACTCAAAGCTTAGAGTTGAAAGCCAATTTGGTAGAGAGAAGAGGGAAAAAGAGACTTGGGGTGGGGAGGCAAAAGAAATCATTCTTAATAGACATACTTACTTTGCATTCTTTCCCATACTTTTCTTTGGTCTGAAATAAAAAAGAACTGGAGTTACAGAAGGCAAAAAAATACAAGATGTTTATTTTTTCTAAGTACAAAAGAAGATAAATGTCTTGAGACCCCTGACATTACACAACACAACAAAAAACAAGGGGCTAGAGTAAGGAATATATTCTAACAACATGCTATGAATTATAGTCTCTCAAGTCTACATATAGGTCTATGGCTGACACCAAGTAAGCATCTTTTCACAGCTACAACTCATATTCACTTATGATTCCTAAGAACTAAAATTCCTGGGCTGGAGAGATGGCTTAGTGGTTGAGGCGCTTGCCTGCAAAGCCAAAGAACCCAAGCTCGATTCCCCAGGACCCACATAAAGCCAGACACTCAAGGTGATGCATGTGTCTGGAGTTTGTTTGCAGTGGCTGGAGGCTCTGAACACCCATTCTCTCTCTCTTTCTCTCAAATAAATAAAGTAAAATATTAAAATTCTTGAGCCAGGCATGGTGGTACCTTTAACCCCAGCACTTGGGAGGGAGAAGTAGGATTGTCATTAGTTCAAGTCCAGCCTGAGACTACATAGTGAATTCCAGGTCAGCCTGGGCTAGAGTGAGACCCTACCTTGAAAAACAAAACAAAAAAATTAAAATTAAAATTTTTAACGGTTTCCACAGTCTCCAAGGAGGATGAAGCCATGGCCCTTTTAGAAAGTTTGCCCAGATGGTGATTACTCTACAGTCACTGTGAACATAATAGCCCAGGTTGACCTGGAATTTACTATGTAGTCTCAGGCTGGCCTCAAACTCACAGTGATGCTCCTACCTTTGCCTCTCAAGTGCTGGGATTAAAGGCATACCCTGAATATACTAAAAAATCTGTTCCCTGGCTGGGGAGATGGCTTACCAGTTAAGGTGCTTGCCTGTGAAGCCTAAGGACCCAGGTTCGATTCCCCAGGACCCACCTAATCCAGATGCACAAGGTGGCGTGCCCATTCTATCTGTCTCTTTCTCCCTCCCTCCCTCTCTCTCCAATAAATAAATAAAATATTTTCAAAAAATCTGTTCTCATTAAGCCATTCAAACATATTGAACATACCAAAATATCAGCATCTCTGAGGCAGACCACAACAATACAACCTTAAACTAATCATTGTTGCTACTTCAATCTTATTTTTTAAGGATGGGACCAGCCTTATGATAAATAGACTACACAGTAGAATGGCTGAAAGACTTATGACTTGGACTCAGGAACTAGTGGTAAATGAAAAGACATAAACTCCCTGAGCCTTTGGTCAAAAGACCTCCTTTCTTAGTACACAGCTCAACACATACTAGCTGTCACCATGATCACAGGATCATTGCTGCATTTCTAATGAGGAAGTAAGATGACAGTTCTTCGTACCTCGTCCTGCACTTTGGGTTAGGAAAAGATCATCTTTTCTTCTACCGGCTGAGAAAAACACTACAGACGGTGTGCAGGCAGCACAGTACAGACAGGCCATGCACAAAATTCCCGCTTCTCACGCAACACTCACCATTCGGATGTACGGATTTTCTCCAAGACACGTCTGGCACAGAATGGGGAAGTCCTGGACAGAGGGGGGACTGTGGCTCAGCAGGCGTCATCTCCAAGGAGCCTGGCCTGCCAGTCCCTGGCCGGGCCGGAGGCTCTCGAAGGAGCGGGAGCGGCGGGAACCCCGGCTCCAGCCGGCGCGGCGCGGCGCGGGGCGGGGCGGGGCGAGGGGCGCTGGCCGAACTTCCGGCAGGGGCGGGAGGGGTTCCCAGCGCTGGAAAAGGCCGGAGGCGGCGGGCGGCGGCCCAGGACCCGGTAACCCTGTCCGCACGCCGCGCCGCCGCTCCCGCCTCCCCCGGCCGCCGCGCCGCTAGGCCGCGCCGCCGCTCCCGTGGGTCCGCTCCCTGCCGCCCGCCCGCAGCCCCGGGCCCGCCCGCCGCCGCACGGGCCCGCCTCGCCGCCGCCCGCCGCTCCCCGCCGGCGCGCACTCACCGCATCCTCCCAGTTCTGCCTGTTGTACGTGTTGGAACCCAGCGACGTCGCCATCTTGAGAGTCCCGAGGCACCACTACCTTGCGATTGGGGCCGGAGGACCGCCACAATCCCGGCGTGCCCCGCGGCCGGCGCCCGCCGTGACGTCAAAGGACGCGCCGAGGGCGGCCCGGGTGAGGCGTCCGCGTCACCGCCTCGCCCGCCCCGCTGCTCCACTGAACAGCTGCAGCCTGCGGCCCACCCCTTTCCGAAGCTTCCAAAGCCACGAACGCACGCGATTTCCTTAAAAGTCGGCAGAAGTGGGCGTGGCGGCGCACGCCTTCAATTCCACACCCGGAGGCAGAGGTAGGAGGTTCGCTGAGAGTCGGAGGCCACCCTGGATAGAGTGAATTCCAGGTCAGCCTGGGCTGGAGTGAGACCCTACCTCGAAAAACCGAAAGAGACAAAAACACCTCCGCCTAAAAAAATCCAGCTGAAAAAGGAACAAGCAATGACGAAGGTGGGGCTGAAACAGCATTAGCTACTACTACGCACTTCAACCTAATGCTGGACTGACGCCAGTGTGTCATTCACCCAATAACCTTATTGTAGGGTTGCCAGATTTAGCATACAAAAATACAGAACATAAAGTTGAATCCTGGTCGAATCACTTCAGTATAAATATGTTTGGGCATACGTTTTACTAGGAGAGAATTTGTTGTCAGAAATTCACATTTAACTAGGCAGCCTGTTTTATCTTGCCACCCCCTCCCAAGTATGTGGATCCCTCTTTTATAGAAAAGGAAATTGAGGTTTAGAGAGATTAACCTGCTCTTGATTGCAGACAAAAATGGTGAAGTCACAAATCGAGACATTAGCAATATTTTTCCACCTTCTGACATGAAAAGGGTCTTATGGATGAACAGTGTTTGCATTTTTAGAACTCCTAACCCTTCTCCAATATTTTATAAACATTCTGATACCATTTCCTTCCTTCCATCCATTCTTCCTCCCTCCATATGTCTCTTCCTCTTTTTCTCCTTCTCTTTGGTGGTACTGGAGATGGAACCCAGTGTTTCCCACATGCTAGACAAATGTCCTAATGCTGTATACTCATCCCTTTATATTTATTTTTATTTTGAGGAAGGGATCTTACTAAGTTGCCTCGCTGGTCTTGAACTAGTTCTGTAGTTCAGGCAGGCTCTGAACTTGCCATCTTCCAGCCTCAGCTTCCTAAGTAGCTAAGATTACAGGTCTGTACCACTAGGCCCAGTCATTTTCATATTCTACCTATCATTAAACTGCTAAGTAGATTTATTAAAATTGCCTCATTAAAACAATTTAAAGTATAATGTACAATCAGTGAAGATTTACTTGTACAATTATGAATCCTTAGATATATTCACAAATACAGAATAGTTTGATCATCTCAGTTTCCTTTTGCTTGTAGGCAATTCGCTTATCCCATACCAATGGCTGATTTGGATTCTATCACTATGCATATGCCCTTGGACTTAGGGTGGGGTTATGTCTTGATAAACCCCTGTATGGGGTTTGATCAATCTGGTGAACTGAGCTGGGTGTAGGCTTTGTTATTGTGATGGTTGCCTTTAGTATAGCATGGATTTCCCATCCTCTAGCATTGTTATGCCCTTTAGGTAGAAGCTGCAGAGTTTTTCTTACATGTTCTTGCTTTATCCTTAAGCATATAGCTGTCCTGCACATCTGCACAGTAGTGATGTCCTTTTGTGCCTTTGTCCAACCTCTAGCAACTGAGGCTTGTTATCAAGATGCTTGTTAGGTTGGTAGGAGGATAAATGGGTTCTCTGTTATAAAGCAATCTTTAAAAATTTATTTATTTATTTTTTTTTTTCGAGGTAGTTTCACTCTAGCCCAGGCTGATCTGGAATTTACTATGTAGTCTCAAGGTAGCCTCAAACTTACAGTGAATCCTTCTACCTCTGCCTCCCAAGGGCTGCGATTAAAGGTGTGTGCCACCATGCCCAGCTTAACATTTATTTATTTATTTTAATTAAAACTTTTTATGAGAGTGACAGAGAAAGAGGCAGAGAGAGAGAGAGAGAGAGAGAGAGAGAGAGAATGGGCACACCAGGGCCTCCAGCCACTGCAAATGAACTCCAGATGCAAGCGCCCCCTTGTGCATCTGGCTTACGTGGGCCCTTGGAAATTGAGCCTCGACCTGGTGTCCTGAGGCTTCACAGGCAAGCGCTTAACCACTAAGCCATCTCTCCAGGCCTTAAAATTTATTTTTATTTATTTATTTGAGAGAGAGAAAGAGGGAGAGAGAGAGAGAGAGAGAAAGGGAGAGAGAATGGGCAAACCAGGGCCTCCAGCCACTGCAAATGAGCTCCAGATGCATGTACCACCTTGTGCATCTGGCTTACATGAGTCCTGGGGGACTCCAGCCTGGTCCTCTGGTTTTGCAGGCAATTGCCTTAACCGCTAAGCCATCTCTCCAGCCCTGTTATGATGCAATTTAGCATCAGTGTTTACTAGGTCCCATGTACCTGGACCTTAGAATGATTCCTTTCCCAGCATTCTTTGACTTTGTTCTTTTTCATTTGTATTTCATTTTAGTTAATGAACAATTACTGAGTACATAGTGCTCTTCGTGTTGCTTTCATCCCCTAGAACTAAAAAGATAAAAACTTGTATTTTAAGTTGGGCATGCTAGCACATGCCTTTATTACCAGCACTCAGGCAGAGGTAGGAGGACTGCAGTGTGTTGGAGTCCAGCCTGGGACCTCAGAGTGAGTTCTAAGTCAGTCTGGCCTAGAGTGAGACTGTCCTCAAAACAACACACACAACAACAACAACAAAAGAATCCTTGTATTTGTAGCAAAATAGTAACTATCAAACAAGGTAGAATTTTTTTTCCTCTTGGAAAAATATATTTCAAAGATATCAAAGTAGTTAGTTCAAAGGAATTATCCAAGATGCAGTTCCTGTGGTTATGACCTCTTCTATACATAGTTTGCACCTCATGTTCCAGTTTGGCTCCAGGATTTATATTCACTTTAGTTTCTTGACATTGAACCTACATTGTCCTCTTTCTCATACACAGCTGTTAAACTCTGACTTGTCTGTGGCTGGTCTTACAGTGGAAAGTTTATGTCCTTCCTAAAGTGGTAGGGTGGATGGTACTGGTATAGAATTGTTGGCTTAGCACTGGATCTTGTCCCTCCCAGCTGGAGAGCATTTTTCTTAGTCTCACTAACAGTGGGTCTTTATCTGGGGAGATGGGATTTTCTGTTCTTCTCTCAGGGGCTTGCTTAGGTTTTTTGTTGCTTATGACAGAAGGATCAGTGGAAGGAGGCAAAGTTTCATGCCTCTTGAACAAGCATGCCTTCTGTCTTCTCTCCCAAACCAAACAAGTCTCTCTAGAGCTCTCCCCCCTGTGGAGGTTTTAGAGTGCACTTAGATTAGCTACCTTCATGTCTTGGGCTTTTAGGTTTTTAAAAAAGTTTTATTTATTAGAGAGAGAAAAAAAGGTTGAAGGGGTGGGGGACAGAATGAATATGGGCATACCAGGACCTCCAGCTACTGCAAATGAACTCCACTCTACACTCATGTACCACCTTGTGCATCTGGCTTACGTGGGTCGTAGGGAATCAAACCTGGGTCCTTTGGCTTTGCAGGCAAGTGCGTTAACTGCTAAGCCATCTCTCAAGGCCAGCTTCCAGGGTTTTATATTATCATATTCTTATTTGGCCTTTAGCAATTCTTTAGTTTTAGTTGGCTTCCTGTCAGTTTCTTATATAATGGACAATACTTCTTCCTTCCACATTTGCTAGTGAAACAGTCTGCATGCACTCTCTCCTCAGAGGAATATGTCTCTCCTCAGAACTTAGGCTGTTTGCCCTGCCACATCAGCTCTTTCACTCAATGCTTAGGATTTTGTCATCTGTCTATACTCCTTTTTTTTTTGGTTTTTCCAGGTAGGGTTTCACTCTAGCCCAGGCTGACCTGGAATTCACTATGTAGTCTCAGGGTGGCCTCGAACTCATGGCGATCCTCCTACCTCTGCCTCCCAAGTGCTGGGATTAAAGGCGTGCACCACCACGCCCAGCCTCCTTTTGTTTTTTGAGGTGACATTTAAAAAAATACATTTTATTTATTTATTTTGGAAAGAGAGATAGGCAGATAGAGAGAATGGGCACGCCAGAGCCTCTAGCCACTGCAAACGAACTCCAGATGCATGCACCCCCTTGTGCATCTGGCTTATGTTGGTCCTGGGGAATCAAACCTAGGCTTCGCCGGCAAATGCCTTAACTGCTAAGCTATTTCCCCAGCCCTGGAGGTGACATTTTTGATACATATTTGCATCATAGGCATAGCTTTTGCAGAACTCAGTCCAACTCTTCAGCATCTTTTTTTCCCCTACTTTTTGGCAGTGTTGGGAGATTGAACTCAAAGCCTTGTGCACCCTATGCAATTACTCTAGCACTGAGCTACATTCCCAGTCAGTCCAACTCTTTTACTTAAATTTCAGAAAAACATATACTTCTGCAAATGGAATATTACTATCCCATACTTACATGTAGCCTTAAAAACAAGTACAATGAAGAGCTGGGTGTGGTGGTGCACGCCTTTAATCCCACCACTCAGGAGGCAGAGGTATGAGGATTGCTGTGAGTTCAAGGCCAGCCTGGGACTACAAAGAGAGTTCCAGGTCAGCCTGGGCTACAGTGAAACCCTACCACAAACAAACAAGCAAGCAAAAATGTGCAATGAAACAGAAGGTACTAGCAAAGTGTTATTGTCTGTGAGGAGTGCTAAATGTTACAAACATAATAGTGACATGGTTTGATTTAACCAGAAGGGGGAGGGACCTGAGACTAAGGAAACGATTTTCCTGTGGTTTGAGTTCATATTGTTATTTTCATTTAACTATCAAAATTACTACTTTGCCTTAGTGTTGTGTCTCCTAGGGGCAAAGCCATTGTCTCTATCCACCAGAAATTGAGGGAAAATTAAGTCATGAGTTACCCATATGGATACATTCTGAGAAGTGCATCATCAGGCCGGCCTCCCTCCCTCCCCCTCCCTCCCTCCCTCCCTCCCTCCCTCCCTCCCTTCTTTCTTTCTTTTTTTTGGTTTCCAAGGTAGGGTTTCACTCTAGCTCAGGCTGACCTGGAATTCACTGTGTAGTCTCAGGGTGGCCTCGAACTCTCGGTGATCCTCCTACCTCTGCCTCCCAAGTGCTGGGATTAAAGGCGTGCACCACCACGCCCGGCAGGCATTTCATTTTTGTGTGAACATCAGTGTACCTACACAAACTATGTCACCAAGCCTTTAATATGAGACCCTCATTTATATGCCATCTACTGTTCACTGAAAATGTACTACGTGGTGGTATATGGTTGAATTTCAATTCAGCAAACAACTTGGGCCATTTTTGAGTCTGCTGCTCTTTGAATGGAGGGTAGGAGAAACAGATGATAAGCAGGACTGGGTTTGGCTTTCCAGGAGTTTGCAGGCCATGAAGACTATGTGCATTCAAGACCTCATAGCTCAAGAAAGATGTGCCTGCCTTGCAGAGGTAGATTGTTGTTGATTACCATCACATTTAGATGGGAGTGTTCAGAAGTGATCCTGACAGCACAGGGAGGAAACAGCACTTTAGATAGAACATCAGAAGCACAGGCTTTGCGTTGGAACAAAAAAAGGACATAATCATTTCCTAAAAATGATAAAAGATCAACGTCACTAAAAAGAAATGAATTATCAAGCCATGTCAAGATACAAAGAACGTTTAGTTTTCCTAAATGAAAGAAGCTGGTAGAATGATTTCAACTATGACAGTCTTTAAAAAAGCACAACTAGCTGGGCATGGTGGCATATGCCTTTAATCCCAGCACTTGGGAAGCTGAGGTAGGAGGATCATTGTGAGTTTGAGGCCAGCCTGAAACTACAGAGTGAATTCCAGGTAAGCCAGAGGATAGTATGAGGCCCTACCTCAAAAAAAAAAAAAAAATGCTGGGTGTGGTGGCACACACCTTTAATCCCAGCACTTGGGGAAGCTGAGGTAGGAAGATCATTGTGAGTTTGAGGCCAGCCTGAAACTACAGAGTGAATTCCAGGTAAGCCAGAGGATAGTATGAGGCCCTACCTCAGGGAAAAAAAAAAAAAAAAAAAAAAAGCTGGGCGTGGTGGCACACACCTTTAATCCCAGCACTCAGGAGCCAGAGGTAGGAGGATTGCCATGAATTCAAGGCCTCCCTGAGACACATAGTTCCAGGTCAGCCTGGGCTAGAGCAAGTCTCTACCTTGGGAAAAAAAAAAAAAGAATAAGATAAAAAGCACAACTATAGAGGACAGCAAATATCAGTGGTTTGCCAGGGTTGGGGTACAAGGATTAAGCAGTAGGACAGAGGATTTTTTTGTGTGTATGATGTCCATGTGAATGTAGGAGCCTGTATGTGTGTGTAGATGAGAGATCAATATTGGATGTCTTCCTCAATTGCTTTCTTCCTTATTTTTTGAGACAGGGTCTCTTGCTGAACCCAGAGCTCATACATTTGGCTAGTGTAGCTAGCCAGTTTGTTCTGGTATTCATGCCCATGCCTCCCGAGTGCTGGGATTACAGGCATGTACCACAGCTGGCATTTACATGGGTGCTGGGGATCCAAGCTCAAGTCCTCACACCTGCACAACACTTTATTGAGCCATTTTCCCAGTTTAGGCACAGTGGGTCAGTTTAAAAGTGAAACTACTCTGAACTACAAATAGCACATATATACATTTGTGTAAATCCAAAGAATGCAACTATGGGCTCAGAGTGATAGACAGGAAGTATTGATGTGGGCTTACCAGAATGCAATACTTTAGGGCTGGGGATGTACCCTGGCTGGTAGATGGCTTGCCTAGCATGCAGTAATCTCTGTATTCCATACCCAGCAGTGCATAAAACCGGGTATGGGACTTGGGACATTGCGGGAGGAGGATCAGAAGTTCAAGGTCATTCTTGGCTAAGTATTTGTAGGGGCTACATGAGACAGTCTCTAAAAAAGAAAGTAATATTTGCCAGGTGTGGTGGCGCACACCTTTAATCTCATCACTCTGAAGGCAGAAGTAGGAAGACCCCTGCAAATTCAAGGCCAGTCTGGCCCTACAATGTGAGTTCCAAGTCAGCCTGGGCTAGAGTGAGACCCTACCTCGAAAAATCAAAACAAATTTAATTCTAGCACTTGGGAGGCAAAGGTAGGAGGATCGTCATGAGTTTGGGGGCACCCCGAGACTACGTAGTGAATTCCAGGTTAGCCTGGGCTAGAGTAAGACCCTAACTTGAAAAACCATTAAAAAAAATGTAATACTCTGGTGCTCTTTATGTTGCAAGTGTAGAGGTAGGGACATATGAGAAACCTCTTCATTACTTTCAACAGAGCTCTAAGACTACTGTTAAAAAAAAAAAAGGATTTTAAATCCATGGCTACATAAAGGAAAAGGAGAATTTATCCAAAAAATATGGGGGGGGGGTCCTTGCAAATACAAGCATAGAAACAATCCCTTCCTAATGGAATTTTTTTTCTACAATGGTGGGTGGTGATTAGTCCTGTGGGAGTGGAATGAAGTAAAGAAAGGGAACAGGAGTACATTTAGGGAAGACCATGGGTATTAAATGGGATAGTCAGGGGGATTCCACAAAGACAACATTTGAGCAAAGACCTGACTGGTGAGGTTGTGAGCCATGCTTAGCTCTGGGGATGCTTCTTGGAGAAGAGCCAGTGCAAATGCCAGTGCTTCAGGTCACGTAGAACCTCATACACATATGCAGATAGGAAAAATGCAGGTGAGGAAGAGCTACTGAAGTCATATCCTGGGGTAGTTAAAGGTGGGGTTGGCTTCAGACAAGAGGAGCATAAACAATTCATGTACATCGACAGAAGGGAAGGAAGAATTATGTGGGTATAGGTGGATGATAGGCTTTTTTTTTGAAAGGTTGCACCACTTTGTATACTTCAAAGGATATCTTTTAAAACATATTTATTTATGAGAGAAAGAAGGAATATGGATATACCATGGCTTCCAGTCACTGCAAATGAACTCCAGACACATGTGCCACCTTGTGCATCTGGCTTTACATTGGTAGTGGGGAATCAAACCTGGGTCCTTTGGCTTTGCAGGCAAGCACCTTACCTCCAGGGTGTCTTTTTTATGTATTACCTTTCATTTATATATGTGTGTATGGGCACATACATGCTGTAGCGTGCATGTGGTGGTCAGGACAGCCTTGAGGTGTCTGTGCTTTTTCCACTTTCAAGACAAGGTCTCTTGCTGCAGTGAGCAATGTCATCTAGCTGGCCTGCAAGCTTCGGATTTTCCTGGCTCACAGATACATGCACCACTCTGCATCCGGCTTTATGTGGGTTCTGGGTAATCAGCTGGGCAGCTAGGCTTTATAAGCTAGTGCCTTTAACAGTTGAGCCATCTCTCCAGCCCCTCAAAGGGTATGTTTGTGAGCAATGACCCAGGAGATAAAAGCTGGTAGACATCTAACAAGATTTATACATTTATATAAAACTTCTGAAAATATGTTTATAAGTTCAAGCATCATTTATTTGCATGTGACCATGAACTAACCTGGCCTGAGGTTTTAGATTAGAAGTCTGCCTGTTGATTCTCACATACCAACTTTCTTAACTACTCTATTCCTGTTTTGGACACTGAGCCATGCTTTCAAATAAGTATTCATGACATAAAACAAGACACGCCCAAGTTTTGTCTACTTTATTTGACTACATTATGCAATAAGGCAAAACAGTAACTTGTCATTCATAAATCAAGAAGTGCCTCTCATTCCCAACAGGGACCAAAAAGGATGTTTCTTCACAAATAGCACAACATGTAGCTCATTATGCCTACAAAACCATACTTTGAACAAAAGAAAATTTTTGGTGGTAATCAAATCTCAAACCCAAATGAACTTGAGTCTTAAATTCTGAAATTTTTAGTTTCAATTTCTAAGGACATCTAACTCTCCTATTGTGGTACACACTGACCAGGATTAAAAACCTTGCATCTGATCTAATTAAAAAAGGGCAATAGATATGATTCCTAACTTACAAGCTTACATTAAAACCTATCCCGAAGCATTAAACCAATGGCTCTGTTATTCTGTAAGTTAATTAGGCCTCTGAAGACAACTAATTGTGTTTTTATTTCTGTATCACATGGGAATGAAGAGACTCATCCCTTCAACATTATTATTTTTGGGAATGGTATCAGTTACATGCCACAAAAGCATATAGATGAGCAACTGAGCTAGTCTTCATGTGGAGATACAGGAAGCTCTTCTGTACTCTGACGCCCACTTCTGTCACTGGCAAATATGGAACAGTGGTTTCAAAGTAGGCTTTAGCAGGTAGTGAAATAAAAATTAACTTGATACCTTGTGTGTGTGTGTGGGGGGGGGTCATAAAAAATGAAACTATTTCTATAATCTCTTTGTCCCAAATCCTAAGAAGCTAAACATTAGTTGTTACCACTTTTTCCTTACACTGAAGAAAATGTATTATTTGGGAATAGTTTCATAAAATTGGCCTGTATTCTTTTTTGTTTTATTTGACAAAGAGGGGGGGGGAGAATATGGGCATGCCAGAGCCTTCAGCCGCTGTAAACAAACTCCACATGTATGCGCCACCTTGTGCATCTGGCTTATGTGGGTCCTGGGGAATAGAACCTGGGTCCTTTGGCTTCACAGGGAAACACCTTAACTGCTAAGCCATCTCTCCAGCCCCCTGTATTCTTTAATAATACAATTTAGTGTATTGCAGTAGCTTCCTAGTTTCATTTTTAAAGAGGAGCTGACAGAATATACCTTATCTGTATTCTAGATTATATATCTATTTAAGGACTTAAAATTAGAAACACAACTAGGTTTGTAAACAGTGAATTTTTCTTTTTTCCAAGGTCTCTTGGCCACTTGCTAGGAACACTTTAAGGAAGAGTGGTACAGCTGGCAGGCTACCTGTCAAGTCTCATTTTAGGAAACATCACAGAAATTAAATTAGGAACTCAAATCTACTATCCAAACAAAAACAACATGTCTGCTGTTGGCCAGCATTCTGAGCTTCTTGCAGAACTGTTACATTTGACAAGGTGATCTTGTTTGATACATCCTAAGACACATCTTAAATGCAGCAAGGAAAAAGTTCTGAACATCCAATTTTGGATTCAAGAGTTTATAATAGTTAATGTCCCCTTTAAATCAGTGGAAAGGACATTAGATCAGCTCATGCTAAAATCTAAACTTTTAAATGTTTTCTGCATTCCAGACATGAGTATGTCCACGCAGATTCTCTTTGATCTTTTTCCAGATCCCAAATACTCAGAACAATTCCTTGAATTAGAGAAAAGCTGATGAGAAAGGCAGGGACTGAGAGAGATAAAAGCTGTCTCCCTGTTATTAGCCCCTGGATACTGTGGCAACATTTAAAATGAAAAGGAATTTGATGACATTTAATTGCTTGTCTTTCTTTCTTCCTCCCTCCCTCCCTCCCTCCCTCCCTCCCTCCCCTCCCTCCCTTCCTTTCTTTCTTTTTTTTTTTTTTTTTTTTGAGGTAGGGTCTCTCACTCTAGCTCAGGCTGACCTGGAATTCACTTTGTAGTCTCAGGGTGGCCTTGAACTCATGGTGATCCTCCTACCTCTGCCTCCCAAGTGCTAGGATTAAAGGAGTGCACACCACGCCTGGCTCAATTTTTTTTTTTTTTTAAGATAAAAGTGCATATACTTCTGAGAATAAATTTTGGTGAGAAATTGATAAATGTCCCATGTTTGCTTAGAAGAAGAAGGCAAATGAATGCTTTAAGAATTCACAGGCTTGCCCTGTCATCACAAAACTAAAGATACTGACAATCCTACATTTCTGTCAAATGAAAGTCAAAGGCAAAAGGAGAGTCATGATGGACATGCTATAGACTGCCAGATTATGCTTAGTGGAGTGCAGAGAGCACATCGGCACCAATGCTGGGGCACTAACAGCAGGTCTACCTTTTGATTACCATTTTGCTTCACCTGTCAGATTGTGATCCTTTGAGACACTGGATCAAGAGTTACATGGCCGGTTTTTAAGGTGGTAAATGTAATGCCACTCCCAAGAATAGCCATCCCCTTTCCTGGGATAGAGCTATGTTGTTATTTAGTGTGTAGAGCTCAGTAAGAGATATGCAGACTTGTGCCAACCGAGAGAAAGCAAGAGGAACATCAGTTACCTGTGCTCCTAATCTTGGCCTCTGCTTCACTGCTAGGAGCAGGGTTCAGTAATGGGTACATCTTTATGAACACGGTCTAATGAAGCAGCAGCTTCCACATTATAACACAGATTTGTGTGAAACAGGTACAGGTGGGATCGTCCATCAGGGGAACCTTTTTATGGAAGAAGAGGACCCAAGCTGAGTTCCACATGCTGGGTGAGCCAGATGACTTCTGTGGTTTGATCACTTTCTTCGATAGGGCGGATGGGGGCAGCCAGATTTTTAAAATCATGTTTCATCTTGAAGCACACGGTCACTTCACCCTCCTCACGTTGTGGGGTGACTTTAATGAAAATGCCTACTTTGTTGGCTTTTCTGAAGGCTATAATGCTGGGAAAAGATAAGCACAGTGTTAGGTAGATGATTAGTTAACCACTACGCCTTACAGTCATTTTATGGCACAATGGAAAATCTCTGCTATGGTCACCATTCTGTTTATCAGCAATGAAGAGTTTGTCCAGGAAAAAGTGATATATTTTTACTTCCTTTAATTTTATTTATTTATTTATTTATTTATTTATTTATTTGTTTGTTTGTTTGTTTGTTTGTTTGTTTAACGTAGGGTCTCACTCTAGTCCAGGCTAATCTAGAATTCACTATGTAGTCTCAGGGTGGCCTCGAATTCATGGTGACCCTCCTACCTCTGCCTCCTGAGTGCTGGGATTAAAGGTGTGTGCCACCACACCTGGCTATTTTTCCTTCCTTCCTTTTCATTTTACCATCCCCCTCTCCCTCCTTTCCTGCCTTAGCCTTCCACGTGTTGGGACTATCAGTATACAACTCTATGCCTGGCCTGATCTCTATTTTTTCAATATTTCAGAAGTAAATTTTAGTCACAAAAAAATTCAAGTGGGGAAAAAGGGAAGTCCTTTCTCTTCTCTTTAGCAGAGGCAAAAATGTAAACACTCTGGTTCCTAACCTACCAGCCATTTTTCTGTGAATATATATATTTCTGCTTTTTAAAGCAGCACAAATGAGGCGCATTGTATGTGTAACTTCTACATCCTGTTTAGGGTTGCATCCTACTCAATCATTGATTGACAGTTCTTCTGTTGCAGATGTGGGGTGTAAACATACCTTTACCAGTGTGCACTTTTAGAAGATTTTCTTAAAAAATATTTTATGGGCTGGAGAGATGGCTTAGCGGTTAAGGCGCCTGCCTCCTAAGCCTCTAAGAACGCCGCTTCCAATCTCCAGGTCCCACGTTTAGCCAGATGCAAAGTGATGCAAGGGCGCAATGCCACACTTGACCACACAGGGGCGCACACATCTGGATTTTGTTCACCCCCGCCGAGAGGCTGCTGGCGTGCCCATCTCTGTCTGTCTCCCTCTCTTTCTGTGTCTCTCTAAAAAAATTATTTATTTATTTATTAGAGTCAGAGAGAGGGAGGGGAGGGAGAGAGAGAGAGAGAGAGAGAGAGAGAGAGAGAATCGGTGTGCCAGGGCCTTTAGCTACTACAAACGAACTCCAGACGCATGCACTACCATGTGCATCTGGCTTACATGGGACCTGGAGAATCGAACTGGGTCCTTGGGCTTTGTAGGCATACTCCTTAACCACTAAGCCATCTCTCCAGCCCCCTGTAGAAGTATTTAAAAAAATGTTTTTAAATAATATTTTCATTTATTTGAGAAAGAAAGAGATAGATAAAGAGAATGGGTGTACCAGGGCCTTCAGCCATTGCAAACGAACTCCAGATGTATGCACCACCATGTGCACCTGGCTTACGTAGGTTCTGGGCAAACGAACCTGGGTCCCTAGGCTTCACAGGCAAGTGCCTAAATGCTAAGCCATCTGTCCAGCTAGTCCTGCTAGATATCGTCTGGGAGGGGATGTCTGGAATATGACAGACCATAGATCCAAACACCTACCTTGCTGCTTCCTCAATTTAACTGAAGTCTAGTAATCACTGTACTAATTTTATCTTTGCATTCACTTTGCCACTTGTCTCATTATTTCTTCTCTCCAATGTCCTGCTTAGGGAGGTTTTATCCATTCTGTTAAAAATTTTCATGTTCCCTCTGCTGGTTTACTCAGCAGCTGACTTCCAGCTCTGTGGTGATTTGATTCAGATATCCCATATAAACTATGTTTTCTGAATGCTAGGTCCTCAGCTGGTGGCAATTTGGATCTTCCTGGAGGCAGTGTATTATTGGGGGCGGGCTTATGACTGTTATAGCTAGCTTCCCCTTGCTAGTGTTTGGCATACTCCTGCCACTGATGTTCACCTGATATTGGCCAAGAGGCAATGTCCACCCTCTGCTCATGCTATCATTTTCCCCTGCCATCATGGAGCTTCCCCTCAGCTCTGTAAGCCAAAAATAAACTTTTCCTCCCACAAGCTGTTCTTGGTTGGGTGTTTTCTGATAGCAATGCAAGACTGACAAGCTTCAAAGCCATCTTTCTCTGTCTTGCTTTATGACATAGAAATCTGCTCAATCCATTTCTGCCTTGTAAGTTGGCTCTCTGTTAGATTCTGTCAACAAGTGACTTGAAAGGGAGACAAGCCTAAGAGGAAGAAGGGTTTTGCTCTTCCTTTTTAGCCTCCTGTCTGCTTGGGGTTACTGCAGTGATCAGTAATCATTGAAGAATCCAGTAGCAGTGCTTATGTGATCAGCTTTTTCATGCTACCCTCTTATGGGAGTTTGAATGTATGCCCCCCCAGTAGACTCAGGCGTTTTATTAAAGCTTGTAACTTAGACTTCCAGCTGCATGGTTGGAAGAGGTATCACTGTGGGCATATACTGGCATCTTGCCCTAAGATCTGATTCCCAACCTAAAGGTATGCATAGCAGTCTGAGCTCTGCCTGGGTCCTTGCTAATTTGCTTCTTGTTTTGTGCTTGCCTATGGTACAGACTGGTGGTGGTTTCTCTCTGTTTGGCTCTGTGCAGGGGCCCAGCCTCTTCCACCATTATGGAACTTCCTCTGGATCTGTAAGCTTCAAATAAATCCCTTCCTCCCATAAACTGTCTGGTTTGGAAGTTCATCCTGGTAGTGTGGAGCTGCCTACAACACCTCTGCTGCCACCAACAGACTAATGCCAGGCATCTTTCTTAGCTTCTCTAGAGGATTTTCTTCCAAGTGTCTTAATTTTGGTTATTTATCTTTTGTTATAATTGTCCATTAACAATTTATTTGAAGCCGGGCGTGGTGGCGCACGCCTTTAATCACAGCATTCGGGAGGCAGAGGTAGGAGGATTGCCATGAGTTCGAGGCCACCCTGAGACTACATAGTGAATTCCAGGTCAGCCTGGGCTAGCGTGAGACCCTACCTTGAAAAAACAAAAACAAAAACAAAACAAATAAATAAATAAAAATTATTTGAGTGCTAGAGAAGAGAGAATGGGCACACCAGGGCCTCCAGGCAGTACAAAAGAATTTCAGATGCATGTGCCATTTTGTGGATCAGGCTCTAGGTGGGTACTGGTATCTTTAAATGCTGAGTCATCTCTCTAACCCCTAAATGTATGTTTTTTAAATAGGGGACAGTATACATTTATAATAATCAAATCAGTACTAGTAAGAATTTCCACCTCAAACTTGAGTTAAAAAAAAATATTTGAGAGTTTGTTGATTGTAGCAGGGAAAGTATAGCTACTTGTATCCCTTGAGCAAAGACCAGTCTTCTACTCAGGAAAGGTTGTCCTCTTCAACTGAGTATGTAGCTTTGGGAGGGACACATATGGAGCAGTGAGGGGGGAAGGGGACACCTGCCTAGCTAGCCAGATCAGACATCAACCCTGGTGATCAAGGGGGTGACAGATATTGCAGCCAGATAATCCTCACATCCAATTTTTTGTTTTTGATTGACAGGTTAAAAACTACACAGTTATAAAGTATAGTGTGATCAGGGTAATAAATCTTTCATCTAGGTACTGTTACTGTGTTTGGCGCCTTGGAGCTTTTTTGAATTTCTTGTTTGATTTTTAAGATAGGGTCTCACTCTAGTCCATGCTGACCTGGAATTGACTGTGTAGTCTCAGACTGACCTCACACTGAGTGCTTTTCCTATCTCTGCCTCTCAAGTGCTGGGATAAAGGTGTGTACTACCATGCCCGGCTGGCAGAGAAGAGACAGAGAAAATGGGTGTGCCAAGACCTTCAGCTACTGCAATTGAACTCTAGATATACATACCACTTTGTGCATCTGGCTTTATGTGGGTACTGGGGAACTGAAACCAGGTCATTAGGCTTTGTAGGTGAGAGCCTTAACCACTGAGCCATCTCTCCAGCCCTCGTCTGAACTTCTAATTTGTTCCTTTAGCCTTCTTGATGTATCATAAAATAGGTACTTCAAAGTTCTTTTTAACACTTTAAATTAATCAGTTAAAAAAATCTTTACATTAAATTCACTGTTATTCAGATCATGGGTATTATAATTTCTGTTCTTAGACTTGATTCTGATTCATTTTCTATACAGAGAAAAAAAAATTCTTCTTGATTATTGCCTGGTAGGTGGGAAATAAATACAACGATAAATCTATGGGAATAGAAAACTGCAGCTTGTCCAACAAACACTTGATAAAGTATATTTAGGTGAGAAACAAAGGCTAACAAACTATTTATAAAATGATCTTGCCACTGATGGAAGAAATAGCTGGAAGGACACATAGTAATGATGCTCATCTCTGATGGTAATTTTATTTTCTTCATGGTTTTAAATATAGTTCCAGATCTTTAGTAAGTTTTTATTTGCTCACATGCTTTTTGAGACAGAGTCTCATTCTGTAACCCAGGTTAACCTTGAATTCACTAGGTAACCCAGACTTGCTTTTTCATAACAATCTTCCTGCCTCAACCTCCAAAGTGCTAGGATTACAAGCATAGGCCACTGTGCCCAGTTCTTATACAGTAATTGTTTTACAAAAAGAAAGGGAGCCACCCTTTTGAGGCCACCTTGAGACTACATAGTGAATTCTAGGTCAGCTTTGGCTACAGTGAGACCCTGCCTTGAAAAACCAAACAAAAGAAAGGGGAAAAAGTTAATTTTTAAAAATCCAGACAAAAAAATATATGAGTGGGCATTGTTAAAGTCTAACTGTGAAATGTTCTCTACAGGGCTTATGTTTTGGGTGCTTGTGGTGTTATTTTGAAGACGTGGAGCCTTGAGGATTTGGGGCCTGGCTGGCAGAAGCAGGGCACTTAGGGGTGCACATATGGAGGTTATATCTACCCATTTCCAGTCTTTCTCTCTGCTTCCTGGTGTACATGATGGGATTAGATTACAGCTTCATCTTTCAACTGCCATAGGTGAAGCTTTTCTCACTTTCATACCTTCCCCATCAAAGACTAAAATCCCTCTGAAATTGTGAGCCAAACAAACTTTTCTCTTAAGATGTTCTGTTGAGTATTTAGTCACAGTGATACAAAAGGAATAAGATGTTCTATTGAGTATTTAGTCACAGTGATGCAAAAGGAATACAGGGAACCTGTATCAGCCAACTGTGTTCTGAGGATCACAGAAAGATCACTTACTCAGGATCATCCTGAAAGTCCTGAGGTTCTGCCAATTCATCATACTCTGCTGCTGCATCCTTGCCAGCTAACACAAGCTCTTTAGGAGGGACCACCACCTAAAGAGCAAAGTAGAGGCCTGTGTCAGAAGAAATGAGCATGTGGCAGGATATTCAATTCAGGAGAATATGGCCAGTGTCACACTGATCTAGACATACAGATGAGCTGCAGGTTTCAGGACACACATAGCATTATACTCCCAACACAGAATTTGATAATACTGCTTAGGAACAGACATTTCTTTTCTCTCTCTTTCTCTCTTTCTTTCTTTCTTTCTTTCTTTCTTTCTTTCTTTCTTTCTTTCTTTCTTTCTTTCTTTCTTTCTTTCTTTCTTTCTTTCTTTCTTTCTTTCTTTTGTAATTTGAGAGAGAATAGCCACTGTGAATGAACTCCAGGCGCTTGTGCCCCCTTGTGCTCATGTGCGACATTATGCGCCTGCATCACTTTTGCGTCTGGCTAAATGTGGGATCTGAAGAATCAAATAGGCGCATTCTTAGGCTTCACAGGCAGTCTCCTTAACCGCTAAGACATATCTCCAGCCCGGAACAGACATTTCTAATCCAAGAAACTGAAGGAAATGATAAAGCCCAATGCTTACTTCACTGGGGCTGTAAACATTAAAGCGGGGAGAGGGGACAGTGCTGAAAACACGAATGCCTCTTATATTTCTTCTTTCTATTTGCTTTTTGTTTTCTTATTTTAATGTTTCATTTCTGAGGGAAAAGAGAAGTACATGGGTGTTTGCTATATTATTTAAAAAATTTTGGGGGGGCTGCACTGCATGCAGCCGTATGGGAGACAGAAGTAATCAGCAGTGGAAACAGTGGACACTGAATATTCCAAGTTTGGCCATAGAGGCCCAATGACTGAACGGGTGCAATAGTGGTATGTCTGCTCTTGGGGTAACCAACTGCTCCATAATTGGACGGAAGGCTTTCTCTATGGGAGGGAATACATACCTGGTACTGAAAAAAACTAAGCAAAAGTCTATGGCAGGTGAGGTCATGAGCCTTAGGGGTATAAAGCCTGCTCTTGTCTAACTAAATGTATATTTTATTCCCACCAAGCTGCCCTGAAAGCACTACACTTAATGTTCACATTCACATATTAATGCTACTCTAACCCAAAAGGCAACATAGTGCTGAGAAGAAGGGATGGAGGAGTGCCCAGCACTGAAGCACCTCTGTCACACCCTCCAAGGCTCAAGGCCCATTGCGGAAGAGGGGGCGGATAGAATGGAAGAGCCAAAGGAAGGGTACGACTCCTTACAATGCAACTGTTCAGACAGAAATTGGCCTTGATATCCATGACCTTGCAATGCCTAGCAATACCTTCGCAAGACCCTTATAATAGAAGGAAAAGATGATGACATCAAAATTAAAAGAGGGACTAATGGAGAGAGGGAGGGGATATGATGGAGACTGGAGTTCTAAAGTGGAATGGGGGGAGGGGAGGGAAATATGCATTTTTTGTATGTAAGTATAGAAGTTGTCAATAAACAAAAAAGAAAAAAAATTTTTGGTATATTTGAAACATGACCTTTAAAAAAAACATAAAAGAGAAACGATAGCTCCAATAGTATTTTCTGACATACATGTCTGGTTATGAAACACAGTTAAGTATTCTTCAGACTTACTCTGATGGTTCAACTAGGCCTTAACTTTGTTATTTCAGAGACTAACACAAACACTACCACATTTCTAATTCTGAATACAAATTACAGAAAGGGGGCTGGAGAGATGGCTTAATGGTTAAGGCACTTGCCTGCAAAGGCAAAGGATCTCTGTTCAATTCCCCAGGACCCATGTAAGTCAGATACAGAAGGTAGCACATGCGTCTGGAGTTCAGTTGCAGTGGCTCGAGGTCCTGGTGCACCCAATCTCTCTCTCTGCCTCTCTCAAATAAACAAATGTAGCAAGGGTGGTATAAAGACAGAAAGATAACAAAGCAAGGTGGGCATATGAATTTGGTAATTGTTTCTCTTTCTGTCCTAACTAGGGCTGCTTATTTGTGTTATTTTAAAATATTTATTTATTTATTTGAGAGAGAGAATGGGCGCACCGGGGCCTCCAGGCACTGCAAACGAACTCCAGATGCGTGTGCCCCCTTGTGCATCTGGCTTACGTGGGTCCTGGGGAATTGAACCATGGTTCTTAGGCTTCACAGGCAAATACCTTAACCGCTAAGCCATTTCCCCAGCCCTTATTTGTGTTATTTAAAAAAGGAATAAGAGCTGGGCATGATGGTGCACACCTTTAATCCCAACACTTGGGAGGCAGAGGTAGGAGGATCATGAGTTTGAGGCCACCCTGCATTTCAGGAAGTAAGCCTGCGTTAGAGTGAGACCCGACCTCAAAAAACAAAAAAAAAAAAAAAAGGCTAGGTAAGTGGTGGCTGGAGGTGATGCTAGTGAGTGAAACCATAAAAAAAGAAGGAAAAAGGGAGAAGGAAATTCTCTAGTGATAGTATTTGAATACAAGTTAAAGATACAATCATTCCTTGCTATGAGTACCATTCTGAATTATCAATCAGTAGTACAAGACCTAAAGAGAATAGTGCTTTTCTTAAAATTCATAGCAGTCTCTTAATGGAAATGTTATAGAAGCTACATTTCATTCTTTCAACACTGATGGTCAAAATCATCACCTTAGTATTTAGTTACTGCTATTTATATTCTTTGTAAACAGGGAATTGACAAGAGACATACCAGCTTTTTAAGGAGATGATACTTCATGTAAGTCTTCAAGAATAAGTATGTTACACTGTGTTGCTAAAAGGGCATGTATACTAGAGAAATGGGGTAGGAAGGGGACATTCTAAGTAAAAATGAACTGTAAATGCAACTTCCCAGTATGAAAGTTTATATTCCATTGGATCTGCCTGGATTACAACCATACCTGGAGAATGCTAAATTTAAAGATCTAGAGGAAGGTTATGGCGGAAGAGCAGACAGAAGTCATCACCATGGAGTTCTTATGCCACATCAAAGAGTGGGAACTTCATCTTAAAGGTAGAGACATGCCAAAACCAGGTACAAAAAATGAGCTCAGTCTCCAAGATCAAGATACCACCAAATGTGGGCTAGAAGAGAGCCAACGCATATAAAATTCCCTCCAAAACATATATGATCATCCCTTCTATCTAGTACTAACTTCTCTCTCCGTTGGAGAATTTGCTTATCTTTTTTCAGGTGGACAACGAACCTGAAGGCAGGATCAGCTAACCATACCTCACCAGGGCCCCAGCTGAAACCATAGAACAACGCAGGGGAAGGGCAAGAATACAGCATTCATGGCGATCACGACACCAGAAAAAGGCTGAAGGAGATAAACACAGAACATCCAGCTCCAACTAAGCCAGATATCCAGAGACACAGAGGCTCCCAAAACCTCATCACTGAAGCAGAACTAAAATGACCCCAATGTGGCTCAGGGAAACTCACGGAAGAGGGGGCGGAAAGATTGTTAGATCACAAGTTGGGGCATTATGCACAGAGACTGGGGCCCACCCCCCAGAACTCTTGACTAACCTCACAATGCACGACCCACATTACTCATTGATGAGGGTCCCTTTGAAAGTGGGAGGACAGGGAGGAGGACAATGGATCCAATACTATGAATGTAAAATCAGAATAATATAAATAAAAAATATATATTAAAAAAAAAAAGTTAGAGGCATGCCACATGACCAGCATGCTGTGCAGTGAACTGCAGAAAGACTACCATGATCAAATTGGTGATGGGTTAGAATGGAGTCAAGGTGACTATAAAAACAGTGACATCAGGTAGGAAGCTATTCTCAGAGATCATGGAAGAAATAATGAAACTTCAAACAAGGCCATGGCAGTGTGTTGGTAATAAAGTAAAACTGAGAAAGTGGAACCAGTTGCTGATAACATTCAGATAGGAGAGACAGAGACAGAATGCTCTTACCTTAGCAGTGCTGTTGATGTTATCAGGGTCCCCTTCCTCACACTCCAACAGAGTCACATGGGTGAGGTTCTCCACTGGATTTGTAAGAGTCAGGAGGACCTGGCTCTCCTGGAGAATAAGAACACCATCCCTCAGACATGCCCCATCATGCCACCAAGGCTGATGTTCTTAGGGGTTATATGAAATATTTCACAAAACTATCCCTGCATTATTCCACCACAATACCTACCTGTACACACCTCTACATCACTGCACTTTGACAGTGTTCACTTGCCTTGCTCTATTGTCTATGTTAGTTACATACTCTATAGAGTTGCTATTTCACTGAGGAAATTAGGCAGATCCCACAGAAAGGGCCAGTTACCAGACCCAAAAATTCTGAGAAATATATGTTTTCTATATAATTGCTTAAAGTTTGTAATTCTTGTTTCACTCAGGTTGTTTCTTAGAAAATAAAAAGAAAGAAGCCCTCTTAAATAAAGGAGCCATACA
This sequence comes from Orientallactaga sibirica, assembly GCA_036365145.1. NCBI lineage: Eukaryota > Metazoa > Chordata > Mammalia > Rodentia > Dipodidae > Orientallactaga > Orientallactaga sibirica. The sequence continues at coordinate 316,545 of JAEOAD010000005.1, forward strand.
CTAGCCAGATGTATCAACACAAGGGAGGTGATGGGAATGCCAGGCTGAGACTATAAAAATCTTTTAAGGGCTGGAGAGATGGCTCAGCAGGTGCTGATGGCTAGAATCCCAGCTTAAAGAAACTTAAAGTCTCCATCCCTGTATCATTTCTTTCTCTCTTTCTTTCCCCTTCCTCTCTTCTCCCCCACCCCCTTTCATTTTTTCTTCTTTTTTTGAGGTAGGGTCTCACTCTCTAGCCCAGGCTGACCTGTAATTTACTATCTAGTCTCAGGGTGGCCTTAAACTCATAGAGATTCATCCACCTACCTCTGCCTCCCAAGTGCTGGGATGATAGGCATGTGCCACCACGTCCAGCTATTCTATCTTTCTTTTCTGTACCTTGCTCACTGCATCCCATCATACACACAGCCACCCATATACACACAGGCATAGATCACTGACTAATCAATCTTTGTGTCAATAAGCAAGATACTTACCTTCATGTAGCGAAGGTTGGGAATTGACATGATTCTCACTTCTGGAATATAATTGCTACCAAAAAATAAAAATATATTAATATTCATTAAAGGCTCTTAAATATCTTTTTTTGTTGTTGTTGTTTGTTTTTTTGAGGTAGGGTCTCTCTTAGTCCAGGCTGACCTGGAATTCACTGTGCAGTCTCAGGGTGGCCTTGAACTCACGGCAGTCCTACCTCTGCCTCCCGAGTGCTGGGATTAAAGGCGTGCGCCACCATGCCCGGCCCCTTAAATTATCTTTTAAAAAAGAAAGCTAGGGCTGGGCTTGGTGGCGCACGCCTTTAATCCCAGCACTCGGGAGGCAGAGGTAAGAGGATTGGGATCACCATGAGTTCGAGGCCACCCTGAGACTGCATAGTGAATTCCAGCTCAGCTTGGGCTAGAGTGAGACCCTACCTCGAAAAAAAAAAAAAAAAAAAAAAAAAAAAAGAAAAGAAAGAAAGAAAGAAAGAAAGAAAAGAAAAAAGAGTAGTAGGGCTGGAGAGATGGCTTAGCAGTTAAGGCACTTGCGTGCCAAGCGACCCAGGTTTGATTCCCCAGGACCCATGTAAGCCAGATGTACAAGGTGGTGCATGTGTCTGGATGCCCTGATGAGTTCATTCTCTCTCTGCCTCTTTCTCTCAAATAAATAAATTTTAAAAAAAGCAAACTAATGCAACAGATAATGTTAACTAGAATATGTAAAAGAAAATCAACTGTATCACCACAGTAAGAGACAAGATATGAAACCAAACTGCAATGACCTCTTTCTGAAATCATAGGAATAAAGCATATATGAATATAGAGCTAGGTTAGAGCTTATGTTTGTATCATGACATATTTTCCTTGCAAATTTATTACATATTTTTCTTTTAAAAATATTTCTTTATTTGTAATGAGTGGGGGCACACCAGAACGAACTCCAGATGCATGTGCCATTTTGTGCCTCTGGCTTTATGTGGGTACTGGGAATTGAACTTGGGTCGTGAGGCTTTGTAAGCAAGCACCTTTAACCTCTAAGTCATCTCTTCAGCCCCCTGCATATATTTTTCAGGATTCTATGTAATTCACTTTAAAATGTATTTTATTTTATTTATTTGAGAGCGATAGAGAGAGAGGCAGAGAGAGAGAATGGGTGCACCAGGGCCTCTAGCCACTGCAAACGAACTCCGGATGCATGCACCACCTTGTGCATCTGGCTTATGTGGGTACTGGGAAATCGAGCCTTGAACTGGGGTCCTTAGGCTTCACAGGCAAGCACTTAACCACTAAGCCATCTCTCCAGCCCCTGTAATTCACTTTTATAACTCTAGAAGGCAATTGATTATAACAATCAAGTCTCATCACTGCTATATGGCTATAGAAGCACTGACATATTCTTACCAAACACACAGTACTCACTATGTGGCAGGCAATGTTCTAAGCACTGTAGAAGTATTAATTCAATGATTTTGTTTGTTTGTTTTTCAAGGTAGGGTCTAACTCTAGCTCAGGTTGACTGGAATTCACTATGTAGTTTCATGGTGGCCTTGAAGTCAAGGTGATCCTCCTACCTCTGCCTCCTGAGTGCTAGGATTAAAGACATGTGCCACCACACCTGGAAATTCACTGATTTTTGCTGTGACTGCATGAGACAGATATTACTACTATAGCCATTATGAAAATGAGGAAAATGGGCATGGTAGTAAATTGCAGTGCCAATTCCAGACAGTATGCTTACAGTATCTTTGCTTATAACCACTATTTATTTTGACTCTGTATTTTATTTATTTTTATTTATTTAATTTATTTATGAGACAAGAGATAGAGACACACAGAGAGGGGGCCTCTAGCCACTGCAAATGAGATGAACATGCCACCATGTGCATCTGGCTTACATGGATATTGGGGAATAGAACCTAGGTCCTTAGGCTTTAAAGGCAAACGTCTTAACCACAAAGCCATCTCTCCAGCCCTATTTTGACTCTATAAATGAGACAACAGTTATTACACCTCGCTGTGTTTGGTCTGGACTCAGAAATGTCCAGATTTAATTCCCAGCTAAGTATGTACGGACTAAGATACTGCTTTCTAAAGCTGAGGTAAGATATTTACCTCTTTTTTATGCATGATGGCAATAATGTTGTATGCTGAGGTCATTATGAAGAATAAGTTAAGGCTATGTACCAAAAATGCTTTGAGGCTTGTAAAGTCAGCAAGAAAATATCATGCTTTTGTAGAACATTCATTGAGTTTGTAAGGATATATTTTGTGTTTGCTCTGTGTAACATTGAGTTGAGTTTTAAATGCTAATGTCTAATGCTAATCTGCAGGAAATGCAGATTCCACCTGGGATTGCTGTGCTGAGTTTGTACTGGGGCAATGACCTGGGACAGATTCAAGCAGTATGCCCCCAATAGACAATGCCAGAATTGTATTTAAAAAAATGAGTTTGCTCTCCTATATCAAGTTCCCATCAATCTTGGGCTCCAAGAGGGCCTACACCTATTAAATTCTCTCTAAACTAGTAATGATTATTACATTTTTCCAGTGCTGACTTCATGCTCCATTGGAGAATTTGCTTCTCTTTTTCAGATGGACGCAGAACCTGAGGAGACAATCAACCCATTGCACCTCACCAGGGCCCCAGCTGAAACCATAGAATGACTGGGGAAATGAGCAAGAGTGCTGCTTTCTTGATAAACCTGGTACCAACACAAGGGTGAAGGAGATAGATACAGAGAACACTCAACTTCTACCAAACCAGGGATCCAGAGACACAGACCTCATCACTGAAGCAGACCTAAAACAAACCCAGCATGGCTCAGGGACATTTGCAGAAGAGGGGGGTGGAAAGATTGTTAGAGCCACAACCTGGGGCATTGTACACAGAGACATTGCCTCTTCCCCATAACTGATCCATACCCCCACTATGAACAATCCACAATCCACATGGGGATAACTGGTATCCCCAATGAGGGTCCCTTCGGAGAGGGGAGGACAGGGAGGAGGCTAAGGTTGGTAGCAACATGTGCTGTTTACACACTGAGTATGTATATAACTAATAAAGAGAAAAAAAAAAGTTCAAGGCCAGAATGGGCTACAATGAGATTTTTGTCTTAAAAAACCAAAAACCAAAAAAATCAAGTCAATGTAATTTGTCTTGATATTTTTAGACCCTTCTCTGAAAGAATCTAGCAATCCCCAAGCCTATCAATTTTTTTAAATGTTTTAAAAAATGTTTTTAAAAATGTTCATGTTGGGCTGGAGGGATGGCTTAGCAGTTAAGGCAATAGCTGCAAAGCTAAAGGACCCAGGTTCAATTCCCCAGGACCCATGTAAGCCAGCTGCACAAGGTGGCACATGCTTCTGGAGTTCATTTGCAGCGTCTGAAGGCCCTGGCACACCCATTCTATCTGCCTCTTTCTTTCCCTCCCCATCTCTGCCTCTTTCTCTCTCAAAATATAAATTAAAAAAAATTTTTTTTAAATGTTCCTATCAAATTTTAGCATTGTTTAATATTTCTTTTGGTCATTTGGAATTGCTGTATACTTAAGAGATTTTCCTTAGACTTCATGTTATGTAAGTAAATTTAAAACCAAAAAAGGCCGGGCGTGGTGGTGCACACCTTTAATCCCAGCACTCCGGAGGCAGAGGTAGGAGGATTGCTATGAATTTGAGGCCATCCTGAGAATACATAGTGAATTCCAGGTCAGACTGAACTAGAATGAGACCCTACCTTAAAAAAAAAAAAAAAAGGAACAGAATGGTAAGATTAATTCTGATGTAATTTTCTTTTCCTTTATAGACCAAGGATAAATATAATTCATATTGAAAAAAACCCTCCAAAACCACCATCAATAATCCAAACACTAAGCCCCAAATACTCACACAGCAACCAGCTGGATTTTGAATTTGATAGATGTTGGATTAAATTCTGGCTTGCTCAAATTATGTTCACATTTCTAGAAAGAAAAACATAGTATGTCAGAGGAAAACAAGGACAAGCTTTGATGATCCACAGAGCTACTAAATTCAGGATATTTACTATAATTTTTATTTTGCTTTAAGACTACAATTTTAAAACAATTTATGCTGATAAAGAATATATTGGACTTCTGCACATAAGCAACCACACTGTCACAAGTAGTTTAATACTCTTGTGGTGCTTAAAACCTACAGTAACTAACTGCCTGGTGTAGTGGTCACCTCTTTAATCCCAGCACTCAGGAAGCTGAGATAGGAGGATGGCAGTGAGTTCCAGGTCAGCCGGGACTACATAATGAATTCTAGGTCAGCCTGGGCTAGTAACTCACCCCCCCCCAACAAAAATAAACATGTAACTAAAAAAAAATACCATACTGACTTTGTGACATAGATGGCTACTAATGTCCCAACTTTACAGATACTAAAAGGGGACACAAGAGCCGGGCATGGTGGTGCACACCTTTAATCCCAGCACTTGGGAGGCAGAGGTAGGAGGATCACCATGATTTTGAGGTCACCCTGAGACTACATAGTGTATTCCAGGTTAGCCAAGGCTAGAGCAAAACTCTACCTTGAAAAACCAACCAACCAACCAAACAACACCACCACCACCAACAACAAAAAAAAAACAACGGGGGCGGGGGGGATGAGAATAACCTATACAACTTCAGAGCCCAGAAGAACTAAAGCCAGGATTTATTTATTTTTAATGTAATGTCGTACCCTTGTGGTATCCCATGTACTTGCCTATGGAGGTTAGAGAAGAACTTTGGGTATTCTGCTCCATCTTTATTCCCCTCACTCTTATTTGAGCTGAGTTTCTTACTGATACCAGAACTTGGTGTTTTGTTTTTTTAATGTGTGTGTGTGTGTGTGTGTGTGTGTGTGTGTGTCCGCCCAGAGCAAGGGGGTCCCTGGTCTCAGGCACACATGGCCACATCCAGCTGTTTTACAGGAGATCTGGAGACTCAAACTCAGTCCTATTCTGCTCAATTTTCTCTAATCCTTTTTTTTTTTTTTTCTTTTTTCTCTCTAGAGGCAGGGTCTCACTCTATCCCAGGTTGCCCTGGAACTCATTCTGTAGTCTCAGGCTGGCCTTGAACTCACAGTGATCCTACTACCTCTGCCTCTTGAGTGCTATTATTATTATTTTTTTAATTTTTGGAGACAGACACTGAGAGAGACAGACAGAGAGAGAGGGAGAGGGAGACAGAGAATGGGCGTGCCTGCAGTCTCTCAGCTGCTGTGAACGAAATCCAGATGCGTGTGCCCCTTGTGGTCAAGTGTGACATTGCACCCTTGCATCACCTTGCATCTGGCTAAACGTGGGACCTGGAGATTGGAACCAGGTCCTTAGGCTTAGCAGGCACCTTAATCGCCAAGCCATCTCTCCAGCCCTTGAGTGCTATTATTAAAGGTGCCACCACGCTGGGCTCTCCATTAAATTCAGTTTCATTTAAGTTCTCAGCACTGGCATAATGCAGCTTTTTTTTTTTTTTTTTTGCCAAACTATCTCATGAACTGCATCTAGCCCTGTTTCTAATAGAGTCCTTTTTTCCCATGTGAAGCTCCCTCATATGCCAAGCCTCCACAGACAACATTCTATAGATCTTCTGATCTTCCCAACTCCCACAGGGATGGTTTCAGGCCCCTGCAGGTCCTCATGCTTATATAGGAAGTGCACTTAACCACTGGGCATTTCTCACCAGCCCAAAGCTAGGATCTAAATCCAAGGAATCTATGTCTAGGCCTATATAAACTTGATTAAGTCTTTTTTAGCTGAGTGTGGTGGCGTACTCCTTTAATCCCAGCACTAGGGAGGCAGAGGTAAGAGTATCACCATGAGTTCAAGACCACCCTGAGACTACATAATGAACTAGAGTGAAACTACCTCAAAAAAAAAAACCAAACACACAACAACAACAAAGATTTTTAACAGTACAAAAGTACTGTCCAATGTACAGATCTTATTACTAATGTGTTCCCTTTCCTTTCCCCAGAGCCAACCTGCGCACAAGCAGGCTATATACATCAAAGTATAAGCACACATCCTTTCTTTTGTCACAACACAAAAGGGTGCATTTTACACATTTTTTGTTCTTTGCTTTTTTTGTGTGTGTGTGATACTTAATTTTATTTATTTATTTTTTGCTTTTTCGAGGTAGGGTCTCACTCTGATTCAGGCTATCCTGGAATTAACTATGTAGTCTCAGGGTGACCTTGAACTCATGGCAATCCTTCTACCCCTGCCTCCCAAGTGCTGGGAATAAAGGCGTGCGCCACCACGCCTGGCTCTTAATTTTTTTAAAAAATATTTTTATTTATTTATTTGACAGAGGGAGAGAGAGAGAGAAGAATGGGTGCGCCAGGGCCTCCAGCCACTGCAAACAAACTCCAGATGCATGTGCCCCCTTGTACATCTGGCTAAAGTGGGTCCTGGAGAATTGAACCAGGGTCCTTTGGCTTTGCAGGCAAATGTCTTAAGTGCTAAACCATTCCTCCAGCCCATGTTCTTTGCTTTTTTCATTTAACTTAAATTGTAATTCCACTCCAGCACACACAAAGGAACCTTCTTGTACTGTAATGATTTCGTAACTTGTTTAACCAGAGTTAATGACTGGACATTTTAGGACATTTCTACTATTTGGCAGCTCCAAACAAAGCAGCAGTGAGTGTTCTTGGACAAACTTTCCAATGTGCAAATCCATCAATAAGACAATTTCTTAAGAGGAGATCAATGGATGTATTTACTTTGATAAACTGCTAGCTTAAGCCATTCTTGGAGCAGTTTTTTTTTCCTGAGGTAGTGTCTCATTTTAGCCCGGGCTGACCTAGAATTCACTATGTAGTCTCAAGGTGGCTTCAAATTCATAGAGATCCTCCTACCTCTGCCTCCCGAGTGCTAGGATTAAAGGTGTGTGCCACCACGCCCGGCTTCTAGCAGCAGTTTTAACATACACTTTTGTGATTACTATGTAAGTTTAAAAATATTTCATGTTAAGCTGGGCGTGGTGATGCACACACCTTTAATCCCAGCACTCCGGAGATAGAGGTAGGAAGATCACTGTGAGTTCGAGGCCATTCTGAGACTAACAGTGAATTCCCAGTCAGCCTGGGCTACATGAGTCCTTACCTTGAAAAACCACAAAAAAACAAAACAAAAAACAAAACAAAACAAAATAAAACAAAACACCCAAAAACCTTTCATGTTTATTGACTAAGGCTTTTCTCTGCCGTGTTAGTACCTGTGGGTTATTTTTACATTAGGTTATCTTGGAATGTTTTGTTTGCTGTTTTTAATATTGGGTGCCACCAGGCCCAGCTTTATATTGGGTCATCTCTTCCTTACTTAGTTGCTGAAGTTGTTATACCTTCTAGACAGTGATTATTCATTATGTAGCTTACAAATTATTCTTCTCAGTCTGTTACTTATCATTTCATTTGTTTACAGATTTCCTTTGGAATAGGGACAAGTTTTACTGTGTTGAAATATGTAACTTTTTACTTTATAGTCTGTCTTATTTATAGAATCCTCTACTCAGAAGTCATAAAGGCATTGTCCTAAATTTTGTTTCTAGTTTTGCCCTTCATATTTGCCTTTTAAATTTCCAAATTTCCCGAAAATGTTTTTTATGTAAGTATTGGGTAGTGACTTGGTTTGATTTTTTTCTTATAATTTATTTAGCCACAAGTTTTATTTATAGAGGCTGGAGAGATTGCTTAATGGTTAAGGCACTTGTCTGTGAAGCCTAAGGATCCATGTTTGATTCCCCAGTACCCATGTAAGCCAGATACACAAGGTGGCACATGTGCCTAGAGTTCATTTGCAGTGGTTAGAGGCCCTGGTAGGCCCGCCCATTCTCTTCCTTTCCCTTTCCTGGATGCGCCAGGGCCTCAGCCACTGCAATCAAACTCCAGATGATTGTGTCACCTAGTGTGCATGTGTGACCTTGCACTTGCCTCACCTTTGTGTGCCTGCTTTATGTGGCACCAGGAAGTTTTGGACATGGGCCCAGGCAAATTCTAAGCCATCTCCTTTTCTTTTCCTTTTGTTTTTTAGGGTTCCTTTGGCTCAGCTGACCTGGAATTCACTAGTCTTAGGGTGACCCTTAACTGCAGCGATCCTCCTACCTCAGCCTTCCAGTGCTGGGATTAAAGGCATGCACCACCACACAGCTCCCATTCTGTTTCTATCTACCTCTTTTTCTCTCTCTCAAATAAATAAAAGTTTTATTTATAGTTGGGTGTGATGGCACATGCTTTTTAAAAAATTATTATTTTAGAAAGAGAGAACTGGCGCACCAGGGTTTCAGCCACTGCAATCAAACTCCAGATACTTGCACCACCTAGTGGGCATTGACCTTACACTTGCCTCACCTTTATGTATCTGACTTTTTGTGGGATCTGGAGAGTAAAACATGGGTCCTTAAACCAGAGGCAAGCACATTAACTGCTAAGCCATCTCTCAGCCCAGCACATGCTTTTAACCTCAGTACTTTTAAGAGGTAGGAGGATCTCTATGAATTTGAAGCCACCCCTGAGACTACACAGTGAATTCCAGGTCAGCCTGGCTAGAGCAAAACCCTACCTTGAAAAACGAACAAAAAAAAGCTTTTATTTATTTTTGCTTGAGACAGGGTCTCATGTAGTCTAGGCTAGCTTCAAATTTGTTTATAGCCAGTTGACCCTGCTGTTCTGATCCTCTTGCCTCCCGATGTCCACTCCTCATCCAAGTAATGGATTACAGGCTAGAATCGATCACAGTGCTGGCATTACAGGTATGTGACACCATGCTGGTTTTATGTGGTGCTGGAGATTGAATTCAGGGCTTCATCATGCTAGGCAAGTACCTTGCCAATGAGTTATAGTCCCCAGAGGAATTCACTAGTCTTAGGGTGACCCTGAACTTGCAGCGATCCTCCTACCTCAGCCTTCCGAGTGCTGGGATTAAAGGCATGCACCACCACACCCAGCTCCCATTCTGTTTCTATCTACCTCTTTTTCTCTCTCTCAAATAAATAAAAAGTTTTATTTATAGTTGGGTGTGATGGCACATGCTTTTTTAAAAAAATTATTATTTTAGAGAGAACGAGAGAGAGAACTGGCGCACCAGGGTTTCAGCCACTGCAATCAAACTCCAGATACTTGCACCACCTAGTGGGCATGTGTGACCTTACACTTGCCTCACCTTTATGTATCTGACTTTTGTGGGATCTGGAGAGTAAAACATGGGTCCTTAGGCTTCGCAGGCAAGCACATTAACTGCTAAGCCATCTCTCCAGCCCAGCACATGCTTTTAACCTCAGTACTCAGGAGGCAGAGGTAGGAGGATCTCTATGAATTTGAAGCCACCCTGAGACTACACAGTGAATTCCAGGTCAGCCTGGGCTAGAGCAAAACCCTACCTTGAAAAACGAACAAAAAAAGCTTTATTTATTTTTGCTTGAGACAGGGTCTCATGTAGTCTAGGCTAGCTTCAAATTTGTAGCATAGCTGAGAATGACCCTGAACTTCTGATCCTCTTGCCTCCACTGCCCACTCCTCATCCAAGTAATGGATTACAGGCTAGAATCGATCACAGTGCTGGCATTACAGGTATGTGACACCATGCTGGTTTTATGTGGTGCTGGAGATTGAATTCAGGGCTTCATGCATGCTAGGCAAGTACCTTGCCAATGAGTTATATCCCCAAGGCTGTAGCAAATTTTTATTTTTATTTATCTAATTAATTAATTTGAGAGAAGGAGAAGTAGGGAGGGAGGGAGGGAGAAAAAAAGGCAGATAGAGAGAATGGGCATTCCAGGGCCTCTAGCCACTGCAAAAGAACTCCAGATGCATGCACCACCCCGTGTACCTGGTTTGCGCGGGTATTGGTGACTTGAACTGGCATTAATTCCTGAGTCATCTCCCCAGCCCCCCCTTTTTTAGAAAAAATATTTATTTATTTGAGGTAAGGTCTCATTCTAGCTCAGGCTGACCGGGAATTCACTATGTAGTCTCAGGGTGGCCTTGAACTCACAGCAATCCTCCTACCTCTGCCTCCTGAGTGCTGGGATTAAAGGCGTGCACAACCATACCCGGCCCTGATTATATATTTTTTTTGGTTTTTCAAGGTAGGGTCTCACTCTAGTCCAGGCTGACCTGGAATTCACTATGTAGTCTCAGGGTGGCCTTGAACTCATGGTGATCCTCCTACCTCTGCCTCCCAAGTGCTGGGATTAAAGGTGTGCGCCACCATGCCCGGCTATATTTTTTAATAGAAATATTTAGTGTTGTTTTTTTCTTCTTTCTTGCTTTCTCTTTAATTTTATTTGTATCAGTGTTTTACCCATAGCCTACAAAGTGTATACTCTTGTACTAGTGCTTGTGCATCTGGCATTTTCTCTGTGCTTACTATATACAGTTAATATGTATTGACTACAGTGGCCAGATTCTAATCACATCTACTCTAATTGCTGTTCTGTTGTACAACTGGCAACTCTATGAAAAAATCTTTACCCGGCAGCGCAGAGACCGTTTGATCAGAAGATGTTTATGGCGAGGATAGAGCTGTGATGCACAGATGGGCTGGAAGTCAGGCTGTAAGAGGCGCTGCTGAAGGGTGGTCACTGGCAAGACAGGTGGAACCAAGCTCAGCACACAGTGGTTTTCAATATCAAACTTGTATGCGGACATACTACATCATGCAATATGCATTTATAAATAGTATTGTTCAGAAAACACTAATGTAGAAATTTGGTAGACATTTGATAGTTCTGCAAACAACTACATCTATTTTATTTCACATATTACTTTACTACTACTAACTATTCCATTAAAAACCTCCAATTATAGGCATGTAAGTACCATATAGAAGAGAAACAAAGTAGAATGCATAAGATTACCCTCTGTTAAATTGACTGGTCTTGTGTAGTAGTCTTCAGGTAGAGGCTCCACTTCAAATGCAGCCTGACCTGGCTCAATCTTTATCTCCTTTTGGTCCTCTCCTTCTTTAAGACTAAAAAATAAGAAGTAGTAACTTCCCAAAGGGTCCTTCAGATAATCCTCAAGGTCTACATCAAGAATTGAAGTATTCTTTTACTATAGAGTACCATACAGTTTGAGTTTTTTCTAAGTATGAGAATCTAAAATCACAATCTTTAAACACTCACTGTGATGCCTGTTTTTCTCAAAGTCATGTAATGAAGAAACTTACGAAAGTCCAGCAAGAGTACTAATGGATGTACCAGCTCGTGGTCGCTGCAGCCTGGTTCCAAGACCATATTTGTCCTAAACAAAGTTCAGAAATTTCTATTAGGAAGTCCATTTTACATATCCTATTTATTGAAAGAAAGCATTGGGGTGGGACAGCATGAGAAGCTTAGAGAAATAAGCAAAAATAAAAACAAAACCAAGAAGCTATTTACAACTGTTTTTAGTTGTAACCTACACAACTCTTCTATCCCTAGAGTAGAATAAAAGTACCCAACATGGAGACTGAAACTACATTCATACAGTAAAAGGAGCAAATGGAAGCTTTTACTACTGTTCTAAAATATTCACGCTATGGCTCAGGCAAGAACTAAGTGGAGTGTCTAAGATACATGATGACTTTCCTTCTGGAACACCAGTGACTGTCTGCTAACTTCTTCACCAAGAATCATAAAAGTGAACTTACCACTACATGAATAGTGTGTTGCTGTTGAGCCCCCAAATAGCAGCAGGTTGCAACAGAGACAAAAAATGCAGCATAAGATAGAAGCAAATGCATAGAGCAGGCAGGTATATGGGAAAGTTGGAAGGATGAAGCATTAGTTTGAAGTCCTCTCCTAATAAAATCTGCAGCAGTACATGTACTTATTACAACACCAGGCTCTATGGAAACACTCACTGCTCTGGCAAATGTAGGTACTTTGAAAGTATTAATGTTTTACTAAATTCAAATCTACTTTTTTTTTTTTTTTTTTTGGTTTTCAAGGTAGGGTTTTCACTCTAGCCCAGGTTGACCTTGAATTCACTAGGTAGTCTCAGGCTGGTCTTGAACTCATGGTGATCCTCCTACCTCTGCCTCCCCAGTGCTGGGATTAAAGGCATGTGTCACTATACCTGGCTCAAATCTACATATTTTTATATGTATATTACAAACCTTAGGGCTTAATGGCTTAACAAATGCTCACATGGATATAGCATGATAATTTACTTAACCTTTGTAATGTGTAAAATGGGGATAACACTATCAACAACATAGGACTGCTGTGAGAATTAAATACATACAATCTACTTAGCAGTGCTTGACATGTCATTGCCATTCAATAAACATTATTTATTAAATGTTGACATGATAGGCCTCAAGCAAGCACAAAGAAAACAAAGTTCTGTGTAAGCAAATGAAACTTGGGGGACAATTACAAAACTCAAAATCCTGTTCAGTAGAATTAGAATATAAACTAGTGGTGCATGACACCAACAAATGATTATCAAAAATCATACTTGTGTTTATCACTACTTATTTAACCACAAAAATATATTGTGAAAGGCTGGGGACATAGCTCTGTATACCACTTGCCCAAATGAGTGAGATTTTAGATTCAATCTCCAGCACCACCAAAAAAGTACAAGTGTCAGTTTTTTTCATCTTAAAAGAGATGGAGATGAGAAGGTGTTAAAAAAAAAAAAGAAAATAAAAGAAAAAAGACATTGACCAAAACAAGGGACCCACTACTAGCAGGGTGCCAAAGGCTACTAAAGAAACAGGAATCAAATCTACTACTTGCCCATCTTCTTTTCACTCTTTCTATAATTTACAGAAGATGTAAGCACAGTTCTATATGGCCTACAAAACTGAACAGTAGCTTTTAGGGGGGTTATAATCAAAAGAGAAAGTGGCAGTGGAGAAACACAGATATCCGTAGTAAAACAAAGAATTCAAACATGGCCAAAACACAACTGCTGGGCAGTGACTGAGAAACTGAGTTGCTACACAATACTCAGCAATCTAGAACAATGGCCACTTTCTGAAATGGTCACTGTTCTTGTGTCTCACAGATCTTGGGTCTTACAAACTCCTTTTCATGCCAAATCCTCACCGAAAAAGCCAGAGGCATATAATTTCTGCGTCTGGCCAGTTTCTTGCGATCTCGTTCAACTTTTTCTTTCTGAGCAAGTTGCTGGTAATATTCAATCAACTTGTTCATCTGTAAGAAATCAAAAGACTGTGTCACAAAAAATGTCGACAAAATTAATCAACTGCACTGACTAGAAATAAAATGAAAGCAGGAAAATCTGCCCATTGAAGAGAATTTCTCTTCGTTTTTCAGTCTTATGAAACCTTTACATCAAGAGAAGAACTGTACAATGAAAAGACCTCAAAACTGTTCTTTTACTTTGTTACTTATTTTTCATTAGGACTACTTCTATGGGGCATTTCATTAATTTTTCTCCTTCACTGACCCATTTTTCAATTTTTATGGTATTTTATAAATCATTAAAACAACCTATGTTAATAATAAAAATTCAAATGATATACAAATATAAAGAATAAAAATTAAAACCCCTCTTTATCCTTTGTATCTAAGTTGATCCTTTTTTTGGGGCGGGGGGCGGGGAGAGGTCTTACTGTGGCGCAGGCTGACCTGGAATTCACTATGTAGTCTCAGGGTGGCCTCAAACTCTTGGCGATCCACCTACTCTGCCTCCCAAGTGCTGGGATTAAAGGCGGGTGCCACCATGCCCGGCCTAAGTTAATCTTTTTACTCTTCAAGATCCACTATTATCAGTTAGCTATCTTCCTTAAACACTTAGAAACATTTCTTATACACTTAGAAGCACATTTAAAAGTATCTTTTACAGGTATTTTACAACATCTGTGTAGAGACACACAATTTGATATATAATAAATACCAGTCCTTTTATTTTTCACGTAAGAACAAAAGTGATTGTGCTTCTTTCTCATTGTAAGTTTCATGGGGATCTCAATCCATAGAAATATATAGGTCCATCTCTCTACCCAGTATAAACACACTTACCTTGCTGTTTTCAGACACTGCACCCTATTGCATAGACCCATTTCCTACAGTAAGTAAAGGGTCTTTTGGTACTATCTTGTCTTCTTGATTCAGCAGCAAATGCTCTTAAGACACTGATCTGATCTCATCATCTCCTTGTTTAAAAACATTTAGAGACCCTTCAAACTTCCAGGCCTACATATCCTGTATGGTCAGACCCCTCTACTTTTTTGGAATTTTCAAGGCAGTGTCTCACTCTAGCCCAAGCTGATCTGGAACTCTGTAGGTCCAGGCTGGCTCTGAATACACGGCAATCCTTCCTCAGTTTCTTGACTGCTGAGACCACCATGCCCAGTAGTCTGACCATTTTTTCCAGTTGCCTATGACCACGCTGTGCTCTAGTCACACTTACTCTCTCAGTTACTATATACTTGGCTTCCACCACTGATAAACTCTTTGCATATGCTGTTCCCTGCCTGAAGTCTTCCCCTCTGTGCCTGTCATCTTCAGACTGCAACATAATCCTATGATGTGTATGTACATCACTAGTTGAAATTCTGCCTAGGAAATACATACTTTATCCCTCACACTGATTAGCACAGTTTTTATTTTATCTGGAGATGATTTAAGCTTTATGAGAATGGACCATGTATCCCTCCCATCCAGCAGTCTGTGCTACAGAGTTAAGTACTTGATAGATGTATAAGATTTATATAAATACACATAATACACACATGCATGTGCACAAGTGCCAGTGCATACATACTTATGATGTAAGAATCTAAGAAATACATATAGTGAAGACCGCAGGAAATCTGTATCAACCTCTGCTATACATGGTTCATGTGAGAAGACTCACTTTTCCTATACTTTTCATTCAGGACATTTTTAGTATTTCAAATTTTTGCTGATGTGGTGAAAATTATAAATTACTGTTTAATTTGTGTTTTAATTGTATATTGTTCATTTCTATAGCAGTTAGCCACTTTTTTAAAAAAAGTTTTTATTTATTTATTTATTAGAGACAGAGAGAGGGAAAGAGAGAGAGGGAGAATGGGTGTGCCAGGGCCTCCAGCCACTGCAAATGAACTCCAGACGTATGCTCCCCCTTGTGCATCTGACTTACGTGGGACCTGGAGAATTGAACCGGGGTCCTTAGGCTTCACAGGCATGTGCCTTAACCACTAAGCCATCTCTCCAGCCCCAGTTAGCCACTTTTTATGTTATTCTAACTCAGGGGTTAAAAAAATCAGCTATAATAAGCACTGCAGAGACCAATTCATCAAGAACACCTAAAGGAGGCTGAGAGATGGCTTAGTGGTTAAGCACTTGCCTGTGAAGCCTAAGGACCCCGGTTCGAGGCTCAATTCCCTAGTACCCACATAAGCCAGATGTACAAGGTGGCGCATGCATCTGGAGTTCATTTGCAATGGCTGGAAGCCCTGGCGTGCCCATTCTCTCTCTCTCTCTGTTGCTCTCAAATAAATAAATAAAAATAAACAAAAAATTTGAAAAAAAGAACAGCTAAAGCATGATCTGATAACCCTTCACCACCCAAATCCAAGACTACAAAATCAGTAGTGTTCCTAGGGTTAAAATGTATTCACTTATATTTCTATGAATAGCTGATAAATTAAACTTTAATTCATTGTTGAGTATGTGAAGAAATGACAAATACTACCTTTCCCCTTGTTCTGACCTATAATTTGAACACAAAACTAAAACTACACCTATGTTTTCCCATTAATTTAAGTAAACAGAAAAGTGACAGTGACTGAAGCCCTCACATAGAAGTACATTCTGTGCATAGCAGAGAACTCAGTACAAACGCAGCAGGGCCTTCTAGATACAGGCCATACCCACTGGCAAGATAAAGACTGGAAGGCTTTTATTCTAACTTTCCTTATTTCATCCTTTGAGTCCTATGAGCTTTTACTTACACGTTGTGTGTGAGGATTTTCTGGTTCTTGCCAACCACCACTAGCTGGAAAATAAACATTAAACAATAACTCTTTTTATTTTCATAAAAGTTGGTCATCTTTAGGCCATAAAATAAAACTTAAAAACATAAAGTTATAGAAATTCCAAGAAAGAATACTAGAAGTCTTACAGAACAGCATGCTCAGAACAGTTTTATTCCTTCCTCCTCCCTCCCTCTTTCTTTTTGCAGTATTAGGGCTTTTTGCACACAGATCAGCACTCTACCATTGAGCTATTTCCCATCCCTTTTTAATACTTCTGAGGTGGGGGCCTTGCTAAGTAGCTTAGGCTGGCCTCTGTACCCAAAGCAGAACTTGCATTTGCAATACTCCTGCCTCAGCCTCCCAAGTAGTTGGAATTATAGGCCTGCACCACCAAGTCCAACACAAGATTGTTTCTGTAAATGTAATGGTGGTAATAATGACCACTATGAACACCAACAACAATGTATGCACAGCCTTTGTGTAGGAACCTGAAATGTATTACGCTGTTCTTTATCTATGACATGATGCAAACTTTAAACAAATAATGCTGTAAAAAATGAATATGCACATTCCCCTCACCACCACCACCAAAACAAAACAAAACAAACAAACAAACAAACAAACAAAAAGATCCAAGCACAGAGTTAAAAACAAATGACAAAAGAAGTCAGATTTGGTCATATGTACCTTACCTAGCACTTTGTAAGTGGAGGCAGGAGGATCAGGAGTTTAAGGCCAACCTGAGACCCTGTCTTAAAAAAAAAAAAAAAAAAAAAAAAAAAGACAAAAGAGTTGTAGGCACCTCACCAAAAATGCTATATATGGACAACAAATAAACATGAAAGCACAAAATCTACAAATCAGCTAGGTGTAGTGACTCACTCTTGTAATCCTACAACTTAAGAGGTTCAGACAGGAATGTATGAGTTTAACTGGGGCTACACAGTGAGTTCCAGAACAGGCTGGACTAACAGCGTGAAACTGTCTCACACACTACAGCCACAGTGAAGTGACTCTACATGAACTAGAGTGGCTAATATAAAGGAAAGTGACAACATCAAGTTCTGTCCAAGGATCTCAACCTTTCAATTTTGTTTGTTAGAATTCAGAAGTATACAGTCACTCTGGAAAATCATTACTAGATAATTTAATTTAAATATACATTTACCCTACGACCCAGCAATTTCATTTCTAGGTAGTTATTCAAGACAAAAATAACATATCTACACAATGATTCACAGGCAAATGTTCACAGAAGCTTTTACTTATTTCACCCCCAAACAAAAACAATCCTCCCTCTAAAACATAGATGGTCATCCCTTCTATCTAGTACTAACTTCTCTCTCCGTTGGAGAATTTGCTTATCTTTTTTCAGGTGGACAATGAACCTGAAGGGAGGATCAGCTAACCATACCTCACCAGGGCCCCAGCTGAAACCATAGAACAATGCAGGGGAAGGGCAAGAACACAGCGTTCATGGCGATCACGACACCAGAAAAAGGCTGAAGGAGATAAACACAGAGAACATCCAACTCCAACTAAGTCAGATATCCAGAGACACAGAGGCTCCCAAAACCTCATCACTGAAGCAGAACTAAAATGACCCCAATGTGGCTCAGGGAAACTCACGGACGAGGGGGTGGAAAGATTGTTAGAGTCACAAGTTGGGGCTTTATGCACAGAGACTGGGGCCCACCCCCCAGAACTCTTGACTAACCTCACAATGCATGACCCGCATTCCCCATTGATGAGGGTCCCTTTGAAAGAGGGAGGACAGGGAGGAGGACAATGGAACCAATACTATGAATGTAAAATCAGAATAATATAAATAAAAAATTAAAATTAAAAAAAAAAACAATCCTCATGGCCACTCTAGAGAATGAATAAACAAACTGGTATATCGACAAAATAGAAACAATAAAAAAATGAGTACCCACATAAAGCCAGATGCACAAAGTGGCACATGCATCTGGAAACCCCCAAACAAAAATGACCCTCCTGGCCACTAACTAGAGAATGAATAAACAAATTGGTATATCTACAAAGTAGGAACAATAAAAAACATTTGTACTCACATAAAACCAGATGCACAAAATGGTACATGCATCTGGAGTTTGCAGTGGCAGGAGGCCCTGACACACCCATACTCACTCCCCACCCCCAGATAAATAAATAAAAATATTAAAACAAGAAAAAAGCATGAATGAACCTCAAAAGGCTACTCTATGCAAATATAAGAGAAGCCAGACACAAAGAACAATGTATAAGATTCCAACTATCCAAATACATAGACTTTCAGAAATGACAAAATTATAGCATACTGATGTAGTCAGGGGCCAAGAAGTATGGAAAAGGAGCTGATTGCAAAGGGATCTGAGGAAACATTACGGTGAGGGAAATGTGTTATCATGGTTATGGTGGTGGTTACATGATGAAACCTTTGTCAAACACTATTATATATACACTCTGTCTCAATAAAACTGAACAAGTAATAGGAAGAAAAACCTATATAAAATAATACCATTTCACACTATCAGTTAAAACCTTAAAGCACAAAATAATAAGAGCTGCCAAGGATTTGGAGAATTGGATGGTCTGCTCTTGTATAATACTAGTATGATTAAAAGCTGGTAAACCAGCCAGGCGTGATGGCACACACCTTTAATCTCAGCACTCGGGAGGCAGAAGTAGGAGGATTGCTGTGAGTTCAAGGCCACCCTGAGACTACATAGTGAATTCCAGGTCAGCCTGGGCTAGAGTGAGACCCTACCTCAAAAAAAAAAAAAAAAAAAGCTGCTAAGCCGCTTTGGAGATCTAAAGTGTATACAATTTATGATGGGCAATTTTACTTCTGCTTATGCAGAGAAATGCTTATTTTTATGCCTCAGGAAACACATTAAAGAATATTTGTAGCAGTACTACTTTTTAAAAAGGTGTTGATGTATTTACATGGGTGTGTACTATATAAACGCACCAGGGTCTCTCTGCTGCAAATTCGAAATGCATATGCCACTCTTTTGGATTGGGCTTTACATAGGTGTTGGGGAACTGAACCTGGGCAATAGGGTTTTTGCAAGCAGGTGCCATTAACCACTGAGCCATCTCCTCAACCCCTGTAGCAAGGAGGCTCATAGGGCTCTGGAAGCTCAGAAAGTAATAAAACTTATAGGAACCTCTGCAAGGTCATATAAACAAGAAAGAATTGCTAAGGAAGAGAAGACTCCAGTGGAGCTGCCTATAAGCTGGGTAAGATGCTCCAGGGATGCAGCTTTCTTGGGTTGTCACCTAAAGTTTGGTGAGGCTTTTCAGAGATATAGCGGTCCAAGAGTTATGAATGCTTCTGTAAGTCCTTTAAGGAACTCCAATAAACTCATTGTTCACCAAGCTGGACTTGTGTGGAATTATTTCTTTGGTCTGTAATGAGTGCCCTATTTGGGTTAACAAATGTTCCATGTCCTCCCAGGAAAAGCCACACAACATTTTCTAATATAAAACTAACAGGGCTGGTGGTATAGCTCAGTGATAGGGCACTTACCTAGCAATGCATGACATCCTGGTTGGAATCGTCAGCACCCCAACAAGAAATAAAATTCTTATCACATTTCAGGTAAATATCAACCCACCAGCAAACATTGTGTGTGTCAGAGGACAACCTTGGGGAGTTAGTCCTTTCCTTTCTCCTTGTTTGAGATAGGGGTTTTCTTGTTTGCCACTTGGCAGAAGACTAGTTGGGACCTTTGGGACTCTCTGGACTCTCCCTCTCATTGCCATAGGTGAGCTGTTTGTGTTGTTTACAATAACGTCAATAAACAGATGTGTGTGCCATTGTCTGGCTGCCTGTGGGTGTTTTTTAGGTATCCACACACCAGACAGCAGGTTTGTGAAGCAAGTGTCTTCAACCACTGGGCCACCAGCTCCCCACGAATGAACATTTTTTATTTATTTTATTTTATTGTTATTTATTTATTTAACAGAGAAAGAGGGAGGGAGGGAGGGAGAAAGGGGGAGAGAGAGAGAGAGAGAAAGAGAGGGAGGGAGAATGGGCACGCCAGGGCCTCCAGCCACTGCAACCTAACTCCAGATGCATGTGCCCCCTTGTGCATCTGGCTAATGTGGGTCCTGGGGAATCGAACCTGGGTCCTTTAGCTTTGCAAGCAAATGCCTTAAATGCTAAGCCATCCCTCCAGCCCGAACTTAAAGAATTTTATTTGTATTTATTTATTACAGTTAGAGAGAGTGAGAGAGAAAGAGCCAGGGCTTCTAGCCACTGCAAACGAACTCCAGATGCATGCACCACCATATGCATCTGGTTTACGTGGGACCTGGAGACTTGAACTTGGGTCCTTAGGCTTCACAGGCATGCACCTTAACCACTAAGCCATCTCTCCAGCCCCACCAATGAACATTTTTGAGTAACTATGATATATACTTTTTTGAGGTAGGGTCTCATTCTAGCCCATGCTGACCTGGAACTCACTATGTACTTTCATTTCAGGGTGGCCTCGAACTCACACTGATTGTGGCAGTTTGAATAGATGGCCCCCAATAGATGGCCTCCTGGCTGGAGGCAGTGTCACTGGGCAGATCTGAAGGTGTGGTGGTGGGTTTGAGATTTCAATCTAAAGACATGCAAAGTGTGCCTAGCTGGAGTTCCTGAGGTGTGCTGTGTTACTTTTCGCTTGTGGCTTCCTCTCTCTCTGCCTGATCCTGTAAGA
Organism: Orientallactaga sibirica; assembly: GCA_036365145.1. Lineage (NCBI taxonomy): Eukaryota > Metazoa > Chordata > Mammalia > Rodentia > Dipodidae > Orientallactaga > Orientallactaga sibirica. The sequence goes on from JAEOAD010000005.1 coordinate 337,667, forward strand.
GCAAGCCAGCTTCTTCTGCCATTATGGAACTTCCCCTGGATCTGTAAGCTTCAATGAATCCCTTCCTCCATAACTGTGCCTGGTCTGGAAGTTCAGTTCAGCGAACCTGAAGCTGTCTGCTATGGTGATCCCCCTACCTCTACCTTCCAAGTGCTAGGATTAAACGTTTGTGCCACCATGCCTGGCCTTGCTAACTTTTTGTTTCTGAAAAAAGTATGCATTTTTTCAACCAATGTAGAAAGGCAGAAAAACAATTAAGAGCCCAAGTATTCTAAGCCAACGGGAATGTAACAGACTCAAGATTTTTTTTTTTTTTTTTTTGAGGTAGGGTCTCACTCTAGCCCAAGCTACCTAGAAATCACTATGTAGTTTCTGTCTGGTGCCAAACTTACTGCCATCCCTCTACATCTACCTCCTGGTGCTGGGATTAAAGGCATGTGCCACTACACCCAGCTCAAGGATTAATGGCATGCTGGGCATAGCTGCTCACACTTGAAATCACAGCACTCAGAAGTTTAAAGCCAGCCTAGCTATAGAAAGGGTTCCAAGTCAGCCTGGGATAGAATGAGATCAAAAAACTGAAAAAAAAAATAGTATTAAATCCAAAAAAATTTCACACCTGTAATTCCAGCTCTTGAGACACAGAGGCGGGGTGGGGGGGGTAGATAAGAGTTCAAAGCTATCCTTGGCTACGTACTAAGTTTGAGCGCAGCCCGGGGTACACGGGACCCTGTATCAACCTTCCCACTGAAATAAATTAAAAGAAGAAATTTCAGAAAGAACAAAGACAGTGGGGAATTAGGGAAGCTAGTATTTATGTAAAGCATAAATAGCAACTCAAGATTTTGAAACTAACAGTATAATGTTTTACTCTCCAATGTTAACCGTGAAATACAGAAAATGTAGAAAATAAAAAAACCAATGGGGCCGGGCGTGGTGGCGCATGCCTTTAATGCCAGCACTCGGGAGGCAGAGGTAGGAGGATCGCTGAGAGTTCAAGGCCACCCTGAGACTACATAATTAACTCCAGGTCAGCCTGGACCAGAGTGAGACCCTACCTTGCAAAAAAAAAAAAAAACAAAACAAAACCAATGGAAGTTTTTAGTTGGGCTTGGTGGCATATCTTTAATCCCAGCACTTGGGAGGTTGAGGTAGGAGGAAGACAAGAGTTCAAGGTCATCTGGGGCTAAAAGTGAGTTTCCAAGTCAGCCTGGGCTACAGTGAGACCCTACCTTGAAACAACAACAATAACTACAACAACAACAACAAAAGGACGAAGTTGCCTAAAAAGAAAACTGAGTGCAGGGGCTGGAGAGATTGCTCAATAGTTAAAGGTGCGTGCTTGCCAAGCCTGATGGTCTGGGTTTGATTCCCCAGTACCCAAGTAAAGCCAGATGCACAGAATGGCACATGTGTCTGGAGCTGGTTTGCCAGAGGCCCTGGCACACCCATTCTTTCTCTTTTTCTCATCTCTTTCACTGTCAAATAAATAATTTTCTTTTTTTGGAGAGAGACACAGAGAGAGAGAGAGAGAAAGGGAGAGGAAGACAGATAGAGATGGGTGCACCAGCAGCGCCTCGGCTGCTGTGAATGAAATCCAGATGTGTGCGCCCCCTTGTGGTCAAGTGCGGCATTGTGTCCTGTGTCACTTTGCATCTGGCTAAACGTGGGACCTGGAGATTGGAACCGGCGTTCTTAGGCTTAGGAGGCAGGCGCCTAAACTGTTAAGCCATCTCTCCAGCCCTATAAATATTTTCTTTAAATGAGTATAATCAGGGCTGGAGAGATGGCTTAGTGGTTAAGGTGCATGACTGTGAAGCCTAAGGACTGAGGTTCAATGCTCCAGGGTCCCATGTAAGCCAGATGCACATGGTAGCACATGCATCTGTAGTTTGTTTGCAGTGGCTAGACCCCTGGCATGCCCATTTCTCTCTCTCTCCCTCTCTCTGTCTCTAATAAGTAAATAAAAATGAAAATAAAATCTTTTTAAAAAATGAGTATAATCGGGCTAGAGAGATGGCTTAGAGGTTAAGGCGTCTTCAGCTAAGCCTAAGAACGCCTGTTTGACTCTCCAGGTCCCACATTCAGCCAGATGCAGGTGACACAAGGGCACAAGGGATACAAGTGTCTGGAGTTCGTTCACAGTGGCTTAGAGACTGCTGGTGTACCCATTCTCTCTCTCTGTCTCTCTCTCCAAAAAAGCAAACAAACAAACAAAAAAACAAAACGAGCATAATCTCTGTTTTGAAGCTCAAATGATGACAAAGTGGTCTTTAAGTTGAAATGCAGTTATTCAAGTATATATGTGCATGGAAATATAATGAAATCCATTAAGTTTCATAGAGAGGGGAGGGGCTTACAAGGTTCCATTGCTTTCTGAGGGTCTATGAGCAATTACTGTTTGCTGGGGAAGGGAGAGCCATTTTCTTCAGTGGTATAGCCACTGGTAAGTTGCTATAAGTAATCCTAATTAAACACAATGAGTCACCAAAACCAAACAAAAATAGACATCAAAGTAGGTTGACTAGCTGGGAAGAAGAAGTGGATCAGTAACAGGAAGGGGAATAAAGGTAATGGGGGGTGAATTTAATCAAATTTCATTATATACATGTATGAAAATGTCATAATGAAACTTATTATGTATAATCAACATATGCTAATAAAAACTTGAGACATTATTTTGTACAGTATATTCTAAATTCCAAAACATCTATTTTGTTTTGCTGGTAAACATTAAATATGACATATAATATGTAATATATATATATATTTTTTTTCATATCTGGATGTCTACAATATAGACACTTGGATGTGGTATTGCCAGTCATGATAAAAACAATTAAAAAGTTTATTAGAGAGCTGAAGAGATGGCTCAGCAGTTAAGGTGCTTGTCTGCAAAGCCTGACAGCCTGGGTTGAATTCATCAGTACCCATGTAAAACCACATGCACAAAGTGGCACATGTGCCTAGAGTTCATTTGTAGTGGCAAGAGGCCTGGATTGCCCATTCTCTCTCTATCCCTCTCTCTCTTTTCTTGCAAATAAATAACTAAATAAAAATATTAAAAAGAAAGTTTACTAGAGTTCACACCCATAATCCCAGCACTCAGGACCTGAGGCAGGAGGGTTTTCTGTGAGTCTGAGGTCAATCTGGGCTACATATTAAGTGCCAGTCCAGCCTTGACTCCAGTGTCACCTTGTCTAAAAAATAAAAATAAAAATTAATAGAAGACATCAAACTGCTATTCAGTATGGTAATAAGAACTCTCATTTGTTCTAGCCAACACTTGATACAACCAATTTAAAAATGTATGACAGCTGCTAGGGAGATGGCTCAGTGGTTAAAAGGTGCTTGCTTGCAAAGCCTGCTGGAAATAGGTTCAAAAAGCCACCCATGTAAATTACATGTCAAAGGTGGAACAAATGTCTGGTGTTCCTGTGCAGTGGCAAGAAGCCCTGGCATGCCTACATACAACATATGCAAATAAACAAATTAAGAAAATGAATGATAAACATGTATGCCAAATAAATGAAGTTTTAATTTGCATTTTTATTACTACTGAAGTTGAACACAAGTTTTTGTTTTTTTGGTGTGTATGCGTAGGTTCGTGTGTGTAAGTGTGGGCCCACAGGTGACACATATCACCCATATGGAGACAGAAACAATTTTGTGTGTCAGCCCTCACTGTCCACTTGTTTGAAGCAGTGTCTCTGATTGTTGCTGCATCTGCCATGCTAGCTGGCCTGTGAGCTTCCAAAGGATTTATTGGTCTCTGCCTCCTGTCTCACCATATGCATGATGGGATTTCAGGACCTGCACTGCTGTATCTAGCTTTCTGTACATTCTGGGATCTGAACTCAGGGTGTTATTGATTTTTAAGAGTTCCTCATCTTGGGTCATTTATCTTTAGTTTGTTATTGTGAGCCCTGCTTTGTTAAATTTGTCACTTTTATCCTTTAAGTTTGTTCACGTTGTTACAACATCAGAAATGTTTACTTTTTATGAAGAATATTAATAGTTTGCTTCTAAGAAAGTACTGGATTCATAAAAGCTACCCTACCAATTCTAAGAAAGCTAAATCATGTTACTGTCTCAGATGAAACACCATGATCCATCAATGTGGAAATAAGTATAAACGAAAGACTGAAAGACAACCATTCTAAATTTGGGTTATACTGCCCAACAGATCACAGAATGAATAGTTTAGGGGCAATAAAAGCACTGACAGTTGCTCAAAATCTCACATTCCAGTCCACCTCACTCACCTACAGACTTGTCTGCCATGCCCACATCTCTAGATGTCCAGCGACAAAATCCACAGGCCAAGTAATAGGCTTTCTTCATGGTGGTTTTGGCTGGGTCATCTGGAAGCTGTGTGGAGATGCTTGTTGCCCGAGTGGAAAGGGTGTGCATGCAGCCAGGACAGTCAAAGCAGTTGGCACATCTGTGGCATGACAAACACAACTAATATTTAGCACCACTAGGTGCCAGACATTGGTTCTGATCAGTGCATTTTAAACATTTGCCACTTTAAACTTTTTACACGAGACATTTTGACACAACTTCTACTATACAGGCATATAAAATTGATACACAAATCAAACATTTGCTGATATTAGATAATTTCTCTTAACATAAATCATTAATATATGCATAAAATTTTTTGTAGTAGGGTCTCACTCTAGCCCAGGCTGACCTAGTACTCACTCTGCAGTTCCTCAAACTCACAGCGATCCTACTACCTCTTTCTCCCAAGTGCTGGTATTAAAGTCATGTGCCACCAGGCCTAATCTAGTGTGTGTGTGTGTGTGTGTGTGTGTGTGTGTGTGTGTGTGTGTATAATTGTACCACTTATTAATGGTGAAACTTGGGTTAGAGGGATGGCTTAGTGGTTAAGGCGCTTGCCTAGGAAACCTAAGGACCCAGGTTCAATTCTCCATTACCCATGTAAAGCCAGATATACAAGTGGCACATGTATCTGGAGTTCGTCTGCCCTGACATGCTCATTCTCTCTTTCTCTAATAAATAAATTAAATTAAATAAATCTTGGCTGAATATTTAATTTTTTAGAAGATAGAGGATCTTCAATGTTAATCAACATTTTGATTTTATACTTACCAATGCCTTGCATAAATATGTAGTACAAAATGAAAGAAGTATGTATGGGCTATTTGAGAAATTGTTGGAAACTCTGTCCTAATCCCATATCAAAACTCATGCAACAATTTTTTTATGAAACTCAAGTCAGCAACTCAAAACAGCAATTTTTCTTTTTTATAAAAAGTATTTTTATTGGTTATTCATTTGCAAAGGGTGGGAGAGAATGAATGAATGAATGAATGAATGAATGTGAGTGTGCCAGTACCTCCTGTCACTGAAAATGAACTCCAGACACATGTGCCATTCTGTGTATCTGGCTTAATGTGGGCACTGGGAAATCGAACCCAGGCTGTTAGGTTTTACAAGCAAGTGCCTTTAACCACTGAACCATCTATTCAGCCCCCAATTTTTCTTTTTTGAGGCAGAATCTCATGTAGGCCAGGCTGACCTCAAACTTGCTATGTAGTCAAGGATGTCCTTGATCCTCCTGTCTCTATTTCCTAAGTATGGATTACAGGCATGCACCACCAAACCCAGTTGTATGTAGTGTTGAAAAGGGAACCTAGGGCTTTGCTCCCACTAGGCAATCACTCTACTAACTGAGCCACTTCCCAGCCCCCAAACAGTAATTTTTAAAATTAAGCACTTTAACACAATTCAACACAAAGTTTACCAATTTGATGGTTGGAAAATATTAAGTCTTTGCTTTCTGTAACTAAGCCATTATGTTTTTATAAGAGCAGAAAATCTTGTCTGTACAGTAAAGACACTGCAATTCATAACATATAACAGTCTGAATTTTGAGCTGAGGTGTTTTAATCAGCATTCAATGGTACTGCATGGCATAACAGCATGTGTACAGTGCAAAGTGGGCATGCTGTATGCTCAGAATCAACGCTGCAGTGAAGTTGCGCAATGCGACTCAAGTTAGTGCTGCCAGAAACACTTCAGATTCATTATGTGTTGATTTTTAATTATTTTTTGGTTCAGAAACATTTTTCTGTTATCAATTTTTTCAACCTCTCACATTCAGTTACATGATCCTATACACTATTAAAACCCAGTTTAAGAAGTTGTGGTCATGATGTTAGGAATACAAGAGAGAATATATATAAGGAAAGTGACTCTCAAGAAAAAATATCTGAGTGTGTCTAGTCAAGTTTAATATTTCAAAGTATCATATATTCTTTTTTTTTTTCTTTGAGGTAGGTTCTCACTCTAGCCCAGATTGACCTAAAACTCACTCTATAGTCTCAGGCTGGCCTATAGTTCATGGCAAAATCCTACCTCTTTAATTCCAATTGCTGAGATTAATGGCATGAACCACCACACCCAGCATATTACATATTATTTTGTAAAAATTTTATTAGTGAGAAAGAGAAAGAATAAGAATGTGTGTATAGGTACACACCAGGGATTCTTACAGCTAGAAATGAATTCCAGATACATGCACCATGTCGTGCATCTGATTTTATGTGGGTACTGTAGACTTGAACCCAGGACCAGTAGGCTTTGCAAGCAAGCACATTTAACCACTGAACAGGAGGCTCTGGAGTGCCCATATTTTCTCTCTCTCTCAAATAAATAAACATTTAAAAAATAAAAATAAAATAAAATACTTCAACAGTACTCAACACTTTCAAGGTCATCAAATCAAAGAAAGTTGAAGAATCTATCCCAAACAAGAGAAGCCTACACTAACATGACTAATACATTGTGGCTTCTTAACAAAAAGGGAGACTGCAATTTTTTTAAAAACATTTTAAAAATATTTTATTTATTTATTTGAGAGAGAGAAAGAGACACAGAGAGAATGGGCATGCCAGGGCCTCCAGCCACTGCAAACGAACTCCAGGTGCACGCGCCCCATGTGCATCTGGCTTACGTGGGTCCTGGAGAGTCAAACTGGGATCCTTCGGCTTTGCAGGCAAATGCCTTAACTACTAAGCTATCTCTCCAGCTCAAGACTGCAATTCTTAAGTTTACAACAGCTCTAGTACAGAAATTTTATTTTAAAAACCCAAATGCAATGATAATTCTATAAAAATAAAAAAGAGGGCTGGAGAGATGGCTTAGTGGTTAAGGCACTTGCCTGCAAAGCCAAAGGACCCAGGTTCAACTCCCCAGGACCTATGTAAGCAAGATGTACAAGGGGGTGCACACATCTGGAATTCATTTGCAATGGTTGGAGGCCCTGGCACGCCCATTCTCTCTTTCTCTCTCTCTCCCTGCCTATTTCTGTATCTCTCTCTCTCAAATAAATAAATAAAAATAAAACATTTTGAAAAATAAAAAAGAATTGCTTAAAAAGAATGGTCTAAAAAAGAAATCTAGGGCTGAAGAAATGGCTTAGTGGTTAAGGCGCTTGGCTGTGAAGTCTGAGGATCCAGATTTGAGTCCCCAGTACCCACATAAGCCAGATGTACAAGGTGGCATGTGTGTCTAGAGTTTATTTATAGTGGCTAGAGGCCCTGGTGTGCCTATTCTCTGTATATATCTGCTTCTTTTCCTCTCTCAAATAAATAAAAATAAATTTAAAAAGAAATTTAATTCTGTGTTTTCCTGCCTGCTAATTTTATTTTATTTTTTTTATTTTTGGAGAGAGACACAGAGAGAGACAGAGAGAGAGAGGGGGAGACAGATAGAGAATGGGCGCCCAGCAGTCTCTTAGCTGCTGTGAATGAAATCCAGATGCGTGCGCCCCCTTGTGGGCAAGTGTGGCATTGCACCTTGCGTCACTGCATCTGGCTAAATGTGGGACCTGGAGATTGGAACCGGCGTTCTTAGGCTTAGCAGGCAGGCGCCTTAACCGCTAAGCCATCTCTCCAGCCCCTGCGTGCTAATTTTAAAAGAGCTGCAAGTCTGCCGTGGTGGTGCACACCTGTAATCCCAGCTCTTGGGAGACTGCGCTAGAAGAATTTGATTTGAAGTCAGCTTGGTCTACATATAAGGCCCTGTCTCCGCTCCTCTGTCCACAAAACAAACAGAAAACAAGTATTTGTCCTGTTCTTACCTATTCTTTTTTAGTTTGGCTTCAGCAGATGGCATATTTTCTAAGCAGCTGGGACAATAATGGGAGTCCACCTAGGAGGAAATCAGAAAAGAAAAAAATTAGAGAAGGTCATGGATATAGCTGGTTGGTTGAATGCTTGCCTAGCATGTAAAAAGCCCTCGGTTTGAAGTACAGCACCAAAATCAATCAGTCAATCAGATGTGGTAATGCATGCCTTAATCCTAGTACTCTGTAATTCCAGCAGTTAGGAGGTGGAGGCAGAAGAATCAGAAGTTCAAGATCATCCTCACTTTCATAATAGCAAGTTAGAGCCCAGCTTGAGTACATGCGATTCTGCCTCAAAACAAACAACAACCCCCCTCCCCCCAAAAAAAGACAGATAAAGAAACTTAGTTTAACTTGTCAAATAGTAAAATTTATAATGTTGTATCTCTAGGCTGGAGATGGCTCCTACTTAGGGCGCTTCCTTGCAAAGTCTGACAGCCCAGGTTTGATTTAGCCAGTACCCACATAAAGCCAGATACACTAAGTGGCACATGTGTCTGGAGTTCATTTGCAGCAGCAAGAGACCCTGGTGCAAACAGTCTTTCTCTTTTTCTTTCTTTTTTAATTTTAAAAATTATTTTATTTATTTATTTATTAAAGACAGACAGAGAGAGACAGAGAATGGGTGCGCCAGGGCCTCTAGCCGCTGCAAATGAACTCCAGACACATGCACCACCATGAGCATCTGGCTTACATGGGACCTGGAGAATTGAACCTGGGTCCTCAGGCTTCGCAGGCAAGCGCCTTAACTGCTAAGCCATCTCTCCAGCCCTCTTTCTCTCTGCAAATAAAATAAAAAGCTAAATAAAAAAATATTTTTAAATGTCGTATCTCAGCAGGTAAGAAATTATTGACCTGGAAAAAAATCGGAAATATTTTCAGCTTAGCTGTTTGTTTTATTAGTTCTTTGGGTTTAAAACAAAATCCTACTTTTCCCTTCTGGTATTTCCTGTTCCCTATCATCAGAATTTCATGTGTCAACACTTGCCTAGTTTAGTTTCCAGGTTTCCAACTGAAGAACTCTATGATCTAATGAACAGATTAATAATCCAAATGTAAAGTTGTGATCAATATTCTCCAGTATCTGAATACAATAATTTGACAATACTTTTGGTAAGGGAGATTAAAGAAAACATGTTTACTAAGCATATGTTTAAAAGTACCTAGCTACAGCCAAACAATTAGAGATTTAAAAAAAATTTAATAGCAGAATTTTATTGCTTCATAGACTCAAAGGCCAGAAGTTGGAGATCAAACTGGTCACCAGGGTGGGCTCTTTCTGAGGGGTTAGATATTTTTAAATAGCAAGCTGAACAGGTGGGTAATTTTATTCAACTTAAGACAGTCTAAAAATTAAATGCACTGTATTTTCAAAAGTATAAATATTTTCTTTACTGTAGGTGGTTTCTACTTGATAATTATAATAGTTATCTGCAGATAGATATTTATAGATATTTACTTAATCATAGATACTATGTTGGGAACTGGCTTTTTTTTTTTTTTTTTTTTTTTTTTTTACCCGAGACTAATTCTTCTTCTTATTTTCTTTTGGTTTTTCAAGGTAGGGTCTCCTACTAGCCCAGGCTGACCTGGAATTCACTATGTAGTCTGAAGCTGGCCTCCAACTCACAGGGATGCTCCTACTGCTGTCTCTCAATTGTTGGGATTAAAGGTGTGCACCACTATTCCCCATCTGCTACTCATTTTAAATGATGAATAAAGTTGCTACTCAACATAAAAATAATTAACTAATTTTTGTACTGACACATCATAAATGGCAAAATACAATCCATTTCTTTTTGTTCCTTTTCCAAATTCTGTTTGTCCCTTAATATTCAGCTTTAGACTCAGATTTCCCATTAGAACTTTCTGGACTGCTCCAGCCCTCAATAGTCCCATCATTTTCAAATTCTAACGGACATCACATCACAGGTACACACCAAGCTGTAAACAATGCTGACATAGACTGAAAGTTTGGATTAATGAGATCCTCAGAGATCATGGAGACTGAGCTCCCTAATAACTACCACAGGATGTGGTCCAGTAAGTTCTGAGAATGGCGCTGCTGCAAAAGAGGCACATCTAAAAGAGATAGGACCTGCAAGAGAGATACACAAAGTACTAGTGCAAAAATGTAAGGTAAATATGGCATTGATTTTTTTTTTTGTTGTTCCTTGGTTTCCTTGACTGCTTACATTTTGAAAAACATCTCCAAAAAAGTAAGTATTAACATGTAAAATGGTTTACAGTATACGGCATGTTTTCATATGCATTTTAACAGTCCAGGAATATTTAACAAAAGTCTCTGACTCAGGCTTTAATTCAAATCCTCATCTTCCCTCACACATGCAAATGATACTATGCAGCCTACAGAAAATGCTTGCTTCTTTACTTGTAAAGACAGAGTTTCACAATGCATTCCAGGCCATCCTAGAACTCACTGTGTTGTATAGCCTAGACTATGGTGTCCTCAAACTCCACTCCTCTTGCCTCAGCTTCCTTAGTCCTGGGATTACAGGTACGAGTCACCAGCCTTTTCTTTCTCCTCCTCCTCCTCTTTTTTGAGGTAGGCCAGGCTGACCTGGAATTCACTATGTAGTCTCAGGGTGGCCTTGAACTCAAGGTGATCCTCCTACCTTTGCCTTCTGAGTGCTGGGATTAAAGGCATATGCCACCACGCCTAACCTTTAAAAATTTTTATGTTTGTATGTATGTCTGTTTGTGTTTGCACGTGTGTCTCTTACTGCTGCAAATGAACTTTATGTGTTCTGCTTACATGGGTGGCTTGTGAATTAAATTCTGGCTAGCCCTCTGCAAGCCAGTGCCTTTAACCACTTAATCATCTTTCCAGCGCCAGCTCTTTTTATTTCTTCTAAGAGGTTCAGCTTCAATAGCTGAGCACCATGGACAAAGCCTGCAATCCCATCACCTGGGAGATGGAGGCAGGAGGATCAGTAGTTCAAGGCTGGCACTGGCTACTATCGTGAGTGTGGCCAGCCTGGACTAAATATGCCTATGTCTCCACCCCTGCACCCCTCCAAACAAACAACCTTTCCTCACAGCATCCAACGTTATCTTCTGTTTTTGGTTTTTCGAGGTATAGTTTAGCTCTAGCCCAGGCTGACCTGGAATTCACTCTGTAGTTTCAGGGTGGCCTCGAACCTCAGCCTCCCGAGTGCTGGGATTAAAGGTGTGTGCCACAACGCCTGGCCCCTTACTCGTCTTTTAATCTCTAAAGTGTGCTGGATAAACGAGTGATGTCAAAGCTGCAGACGTTTTGGGACTTTGTTATTAGATGCTTGTTTTTGACTGCCGGGGGTGTTTGGGAGCAGTACCATTTCACCGACCACCTAGTGCCTGTGACGCGCGCTTCTTTCCCGACAGTTGATCCACCATCATCTTTTTCTGCTGTGGGCCTTGGCCTGGACTGAAAGATGTTTGATGGAGGCCCAAAGTAGGGTTAGACCTTCCCAGAAAGAAGAGCCATGATTGAGAACACCGCCCTCCTCCTGGACAGACAGTTATCTCAGCGTGCCCCCCGCGCCGCCCACGCTCAGGACGCCCCGCAGGAACTTAAATACTGCAAATCTGTGTAACTAGAGGGGCTCTAGAACAAGACGACCCCTTCAACAGCACCCGGGCCGCCGCTGTCTCAAGTGACAGGCTGTCAGCAAATTAAATCGCAAGCCACACTGAATGGCAGGAGATTTGGCCAATCAGCAAGCTAGGAAAACGAGTGCCCACCTACAGCCGGCGGAACTTCCCCACCGGCCACAATGACTAGGATGAGCCTCCCCCAGCGCGAACTGTCGGTGGACAGCGCCATTACCTCGTGAGACACACACTCCAGCGACCGTAGCTCGCTGCAATAGCGGCAGAAGTAGAGCTGCGAGAGCGGGGCCCGCACCTTCTTTTCTCCCTGGACTAGATAGAGAACCCGCTCCGACTGCAGCAAGGACGCCATCTTGGAGAGGGAGGAGCCAGTGACCCGCCCGCCACATCACGTGACCTAGAACCGACGGTTGTTCTCCCCGCCTTCTCTACGTCTGTCCACGTAGACGTTGGCGTAAGATTTCCGACACGGTAGGGCTTTGCGACAGTTGAAACGTAAAGTAGGTGGGACCCCTACCCCCACCCTTCCGTCACACTCTGCAGGTCCCTGGGCGTTTAGGCTCTGGCTCAGGGGTTCCTTGCTCTGAAGGGAAGAGCTCCTGTTTTCTTCGTGTCCCCACCTTTCAGGACGCATGGAGGGTCTAAAGGAACAGGTTCCACGGGAACTGGAAGGCTAACTCTTCCGACAGTCTTACTAGAAGGCTTGATCTTTTTCCCCAGGAAACATGCGCATCATTTCATTTACTTAGTAAGCTCCTCCACGCAGTAGCCGTATCTCACTTCTAAGTTTTTAGTTAGCGTTGGATTTAAATCTATAGTGTGTGCATTCAATATCAATAAACAAATCAATGAATGAACCATGTTGGCAGTTAGCTGTATTTTTCTGTTTAATGCTTAGGTAAGTAAGACAATTGAAATGCCCAGCACTCGTGTCCTGTATTCTTGCATGTCTTTTCATTTCGTTTAAATATGTAAGTATGTGTCTGACATTACAGCAGGAGATGGGAACAGAAATATTCACACTCATTGAGAACTTGCTAAGTGCAGGAAACTCACAACTTTATATTCATTGTTTCATTTAATTCTCACAGAACTCCAAAAGGTAGGTTAAGAGCATTATTTCAATGTCACAGAACAGGAAACTTGGGCTCCAGAAAATGAGTTTATCTAAGGTTTCATAGGTAAAGGTCAAGTCTGTTCTGTCTTGGAGCTTGCACAGAACCTTATATATAATCCATCCAGCATATTTTCACATACACAATGATGATAATAATACCTTATGTTTACACATTGCTTTCAATTTATATAGTACTTCATATATATTATCTCACACTTAAATTTTTTTTTCTTTAGAGATAGGGACTCATTCTAGCCCAGGCTAACCTGGAACTCAAGTGGTGGTGCACACCTTTAATCACACCACTCAGGAGGCAGAGGTAAGAGGATCACTGTGAGTGTGAGGCCAGCCTGAGCTACAGAGTGAGCTACAAAGTGAGTTCCAGGTTAGCCTAGGCTAGAGCAAGACCCTACCTCAAAAAATTAATTTTATTTATTTGTGCATGTGTGTGTGCACCAGGGTCTCTTGCTGAGTTATGTGGGTGCTGGGGAAATGAACTGTAGCAGACAGCTTCAGTTCCACTGAGATGAACTTCCAGACCAAGCATAGTCATGGAGGAAGGGATTTATTGAAGCTTACAGATCCAGGGGAGGTTCCATAATGGCAGAAGAAGCTGTCCTGCTCTTTCTTTTTAATTTTTATTATTATTTTATTTATTTATTTTTTTGGAGAGAGACACAGAGAGAGAAAGGGAGACAGATAGAGATGGGCGGGCCAGCAGTCTCTCAGCTGCTGTGAACAAAATCCAGATGTGTGTGCCCCTTGTGGTCAAGTGCAGCATTGTGCCCTTGCGTTACTTTGCATCTGGCTAAACGTGGGACCTGGAGACTGGAAACGGGTTCATAGGCTTAGCAGGCAGGTGCCTTAACCACTAAGCCATCTCGCCAGCCCTGTCCTGCTCTTTTTTTTTTTTTTTAAAAAAACATTTTATTTTTATTTATTTATTAGAGACAGAAGGGGAGAGAGAGTGGACGTGCCAAGGCCTCTAGCCATTGCAAATGAACTCCATTTGCATGCGCCACCATGTGCATCTGGCTTACGTGGGACCTGGAGAATTGAACCAGGGTCCTTAGGATTTTCAGGCATGTGCCTTAACAGCCAAGCCATCTCTCCAGCCCTGAATCTATAATTTTTTTTGGATATTTAAATAAAAATTTTACATTTTATCAAATCAGCAAATATAACCACATGAGTATTGTTATTAGCAAAAGTGGTGATATTGATGGTAAAAAATAAAAGAAAGGAAAATGCACCTCAAACCAGAATGCCATAACAAGTTTCATGGAAGCTGCGTTTTATTTGAAAATCCACCCATTTTGCTAACATACATTTTAATATTGTAAACAAAATTGAATTTGCAGATACAATGCAACAAGTATGCTTAAACTCATGTTCAGAATTGCTTTCCTACAATGAACTGTCCTTCTTAAGGCCCCTCTCAACCTGAGCAATAAGATGTATTTACATGAAGCACTGATCAACAGTGCAGTTGAATTTTTCATTAGCTGGACTCTTAGCTAGACATTGACTTTAAAGATACTATTTCCCCTTATTTAAAAGGTGCATGATCATAACATGGCAGAAGCCAAATACAAAGTTCAAGGATTTTTGTCCCCCCGCTTCCCCATAACACCTCCTAAAGTTTTAATGAAAAGAAGAAAAGTCTTGAAATGAAAGCAATTCCTCACATTCATTTTGGAAAGGCCTAATATCAAATGGAAACAATGACATGCCAAGCACAAGCAGTAAAGAGCCCTTCCATTGCACTAATGCTCCCTCCTAAATGTAGTGCTTGTCCTAGTCAGAGAATTGTTCCCTTGCAAAATCCTAGGCACAGAATTGAGTACAAGGATTAATGCATTTATAATGCCTCTCTAAATTCCAGAGGGACTGAGAATTCTTAAGAGATTCAGAACCATGGACTTGCTTTAAACTATTTAGTACTCTGTATGTCAGCTGAAAAGCATTCTGAATCAGATTCATTCTTGTGGATAAAAATCAAACATACTGTGAACATCCATACTCATTCTCAAAAGGAGGTTTAATACAATATTAATATTATGTAAAATTGATAATCATAAATAAATACAAATACTTAAGGAATGTCTACTGCAAACTGAATATAAATTTTTTAAAAAGAAGAGTTAATTTCAGAAATGATTTCTATATTTTTCCAGTCCAGTCCTCAAAAATACAGAAACTGTAACTGAAATTAACTATTTTTAAAAAAAAATCTATAATTTTTTTGATTTGTTCAATGTCTCACTTATCATTCAGCAGTGTACTATTTAGTTTCCATGATTTTATGTATGCTCTATAGGTTTTTTTGTTGTTGATTTGTAGTTTAATCCCACTGTGATCAGATAGAGTACAAGGAATTATTTTAATTTTCCTGTATTTGTTAAGATTTGCTTTGTGTTCCTCATATGTAAGGTCTGTTTTAGAGAATGTTCCATGTGCTACTGAAAAGAATGTGTATTTTGCAGCATTTGGATGAAATGTTCTGTAGACATCTGTTAGGTCCATTTGTTCTATGACCACATTTAATCCAAATGCTCCTCTGTTTATTTTTTGCTGGGATGACCTGACAATTTATGAGAGTAGGGTATTGAAGTCACCCACTACAATTGTGCGTGGTGTTGTCTCTGACCATAAGTCTAATAGCATTTGTTTGATGAAATTGGGAGTACCCATGTTAGGTGCGTATATGTTTGGGATTATAATGTTCTCCTGTTGAATTGTTCCTTTAATCAATATAAACTGACCTGCTTTATCTTTCCAAACTAATGTTGGTTTGAAGTCTATCCTGTCAGATATTAGGCTAGCAACATCTGCTTGTTTTCTAGGCCCATTTGCTTGAAATACCATTTTCCATCATTTCACCCTAAGATAGTGCCTGTCTTTGGAGAGGTGTGTTTCTTGGAGGCAACAAACAGAAGGATATTGCCTTTTAATCCAGTCTGCAAGCCTGTGTCTTTTGGTTGGGGCACTGAGGCCATTGATACTAAGAGTTACTATTGAAAGGTGTAAATTTATTCTTGCCATTCTTGTTTTGTAGTGCTTACTGTTTTTCCTTTACTCTTTGGTATTTACTATTATTTGACTATGATTTATTTTTTCCTATTTCCTCATGTGTGTGTTTTCCTTTCTCTTTAGCATGAAGGATCCCTTCAACTATTTTCTGTAGAGCTGGCTTAGTGGTCATGCATTCCATTAGCCTGTTTTTGTTGTGACATGTCCTTATTTCTCTGTCAATTTCATTGGATAGCTTTGCTGGATAAAGTAATCTTGGTTGACAGTTGTTATCTTTCAGAACTTGGAATATATCATTCCAAGTTCTTCTTATTTTAAAAAGTTTGTGTTGAGTAATCTGCTGTTATCCTGATGGGCTTAACTTTAAAAATTACTTGACTTTTCTGTTTTCAATATATTTCCTTTGGTTTGTGTTTTTAGTAGTTTAATTGTAATATGGCGAGGGCAGGTTCCTGTGTTCTCCTTCAGGAGTTTTTCTTTTTTTTTTTTTGGTTTTTCGAGGTAGGGTCTCACTCTGGTCCAGGCTGACCTGGAATTCACTACGTATTCTCAGGGTGGCCTCGAACTCTCGGCAGTCCTCCTACCTCTGCCTCCCAAGTGCTGGGATTAAAGGCATGTGCCACCACGCCCGGCACCTTCAGGAGTTTTTCTTCTTTGATTTATTTGAGCATAGTTACAATCATTCTTTTAAAATCTTTGTCAGGCATTTTATCTAAATCAGTCTCACTGGAGGTCATTACTGATGGATTTATAATTTTTGGTGGAATCATATCACAGTGATCCTCCTATCTCAGCTTCTCAAGGGCTACGGTTAAAGGTGTAACCCCCTCCCCCGCCAGTTTATTACCTTCAATTTAAAACTTATCTTCCTTCTAAAGCATGGATTCTGTGAGTGTCTGGAAAAGGGCCTGAACCAGAGTAGGCACATAGAACATTTTGTATGATGATTTTTATATGTGAACATTTATTCCATGCACAGGTTACTAAATTTGCTAACATTATCTGATAAGTTACATATACACAACTGCCCATTAGAGGGTAGAGAGGGAAAAGGAGGGAAGGAAAGGAGAGGGAGTGAGGAGGAGAGAGGGAGAGAGAAGAGAAAGAGAGAATCAAATCAGTTTTACTTTTTCCCAGTTCCCTTTTCCAACAGAAAGCCTGGCTACCTCTGCTTAGACAGACTGAGTTTCCATTTTAGTCACCAGCAGTGGAATTTCCAGTGTGTAGATGGCAACCAGCATGGGCCTTAGGCAGTTGTGAGATACAGGCTTGAACAAAGGAGCAGAAGGAGATACAGGCCTGGGCAGACACCTCGCTTGGTTTACAATGCTCACAGTGCCAGCTTCTTCAGTGGCATTTGGCTGCTGCACAGAGACAGTAGCTGCTTTGGCCTCTAGATTGGAATTGACAGATGCCCACTGTAGTCTCCTAGTACAGCAGCTGGATATGATAATGTGAGCTATCAAGATTGTACTGCAAATACTTTTTTTTTTGTTTATTTTTATTTATTATTTTGAGAGTGATAGACAGACACAGAGAGAAAGAGGTAGGTAGATAGAGAAGGGGTACACCAGGGCCTCCAGCCACTGCAAAGGAACTCCAGATGCATGCACCCCCTTGTGCATCTGGCTTACGTGGGTCCTGGGGAATCGAGCCTCGAACCAGGGTCCTGAGGCTTCACAGGCAAGCACTTAACCACTAAGCCATCTCTCCAGGCCTGCCTGTTTTTTTTTAAATTATTTATTTATTTTATTTTAGAGAGTGAGCAGACACACAGAGAGAATTGGCCTGCCAGGGCCTCAGCACTGCAACCAAACTCCAGACGTTTATGTCACCTAATGGGCATGTGTGACCTTGCTCTTACCTCACCTTTTGTACATCTGGCTTATGTGGGATCTGGAGAGTCAAACATGGGTCCTTAGGTTTTGCAGGCAACCTCTCCAGCCCAAATACCTGTTTTTTTCAGATGCAAAAATAAGTTCCATGAGCCAGGCATGGTGGTGCACATCTTTAATCCCAGCACTTGGGAGGCAGAGGTAGGAGGACCACCATGAGTTCAAAGCCACCCTGAAGCCACATAGTGAATTCCAGGTCAGCCTAAGCTAGAGTGAGACCCTACTGCAAAAATCCCCCCCCCCAAAAAAAGTTCCATGATATGAAAATGTCATATGGAAATGTACTGCTTTGAAAACATCAACAACAAAAAACCCTAAGCATATCTGAATACACATATTCATTAATGATGATAAATGCATAAATGCAAAATACTAATCTAAGATATGACTAATAAGAGAAGCTAGGCTAGAAGAACAGAAGAACTCTTTGTACTTTTCTCACTTAAGGTCTTCCTGCCTAACTCTCCTCAGTGCTGAGATTATAGACATATGCCATGTCTGAATCCACAAGTTTTCTTTACTGTTTCCTGTTTTTAAATTCTATAAACACAGCTTTCCACTTTATACAATATCAGCTAATTTATGTCTACAACAGAGTAAGAAACCTATTCCTCTTTAAACAACACTTAAAAATAAAGGCCAATAAAAGGCAAAGCAAATGCTTGTGGATAACCTATTCACTTTACTCTGGAAATTTGTTGTATGATTCATTCTTGCTCCTATTCTGAGTGTTATGTCTCTAGAGCACCCGCCTCTTTTCAAGACTCTTCTCTGTGCTTGCTAGACTCACAGGAAGCTAGTGTCAATTCTGTGGAGCCCTTCCCCAGGACACTTCCTTTGTGTTCTGCAGAGGCAGCTGAGATAAGGGCTCAGCATCTTCATTTGGTGTTAGTGCAAGACACACAGCATGAGCTCAGGTTAACCACTGTGGCTGTTATCTAACTACTGCTAATGTTTAGCAGAGGATCCTGACCTTTCAAATGATGGCTTACAGCAGATATTCCAGAGCCACACTCTGTTCCATTCACCCTGTGAGCTCACACTGACTCAGGGGCTGTCCATGAAATGAAGGTGAAATCATGGAAGAATATACTAAAAGTAACCATAGAGATTACATACTCTCTTATTTTAAATAGGAGTTAGAGGTAAAACTAGGGTTGAACCAGGTTTCTTGCTTTTGTTATGCTTGTCAGAACCCCATATCTACATAGTTCACTGTTCAACTTTAAGACTTGCTTTAGGGGATGACCAGGATACTGCTTGCTGAACCAAATAAAGAAGAATTGAAGATTGAATTCCTCTTTAACTCAGTAAATGCATGTTGAATGAATGGAAAACTATCTTCAACTATCTGGAACTTGGAAGTTAGCACTAAAAATGATTTTGTTTCTTTTTTTAATTTAAAAATATTTTTAGAGAAAGAGAGAGAATTGGTGTGCCAGGGCCTCAGCCACTGAAATTGAACTCCAGATGCTTGTGCCATCTAGTGGGTATGTGTGACCCTGCACTTGCCTCACCTCTATGCGACTGGCTTACGTGAGATCTGGAGAGTTGAACATGGGTCCTTAGGCTTTGCAGGCAAGTGCCTTAACTGCTAAGCCATCTCTTCAGCCTGTGACTTTTTTTGCTTTTTGCTTTTTCAAGGTAGGGTTTCACTCTAGTTCAGGCAGACTTGTAAGGTAGTCTCAGGGTGGTCTTGAACTCACGACTTTCATTCTATCTGTGCCTCTTAAGTGCTGGGATTAAAGGTGTGTACCACCACACCTGGCTAGCCCATGACTTTTGTTTCTAAAACAAGGTATGTCTGACGTTGGCTTTGAACTTGAGATCCTCCTGAGTGCTGAAATTATAGGTGTTGATCTATCTCTTCCAGTTAAAACTATTTTTCCTTGTTAAGCAATTCCTTGTATGTGTGTGTAGTGGGGGTTGGTAGGTATATGTGGAGGTCAGAGGAGAACATTGAGTGTTTTCTTGTACATCCACATATTTCTTTGAGATGAGTCTCCCCCCACCCCAAGAAGGTGCTGCTTTATGTCAGTGAGCCCCATAAATTCTCTGGTCCACACCCCCATAGATTGGGGTTACAGATATATGGCTATGCCCAACTTTCACATGGGTGTTAGAAACCCCCATAAGCAGCAAGTACTCTTAACCACTAAGCCATTTCCCCAACCCAGCAATATTTTCCCAAACTTTCTAATTGACAGTTTTCATATATGTACACAATGTGTTTTGGTCATAATCCTCTCCTATTATCTTCTTTTGTCTCTCCTCCCATATCCCTAGGAATTTATTTTTGTAGAAGGTAGAGCAAGAAATGGAGGAAGAGGGGGAGATGGCCCAGCAAGTACAAGCAGCATGAATGCCTCAGAGTACCTGAGACTGATTCCGCAGCTCCCTCATTGTTGTAGTTTCATGATGCTGGGATGAATATCCACACTAGGCACAGTTTAGAGGAGGAAGTGATTTATTTCAAACTTACAGATCCAGGGGAACTTTCATAGATGGTGGAAGAAGCTCCTTCCATAAAGCCAAGCAGAAAGAAAAACCATACTGAGCAAAACACCAGCACCAATACGCATACCAAAAAACAGCAAGCAGCAGGGGCTCAGGTAGAGCCCAAACTTTTCTGAATATCTTTGGGCTGGAATTCAGATCCACCCCTAAATCCACCATTGGGTGACCTCAGGATCTGCCCTCTCAGTGACACCTCTTTCAGCCAAGTGGTTGGAGAGCCAAACTACAAGCTTTAATAAATCACCTGTCTCAGCAGGGTCTTCTGGAGCTACATGTACTTCATTACCCTGCTTCAATGCATGTCCATGCTTCCAAAATCAATACCAGATGTTCAGGACACAGCCATTATGAGAAAATAAATTGTGATCTTGAACAATAGTTTTTTTTTTCCCCTTTCTAAAGAGTTTGCTTTTCTACCATTGAGTCTTTCTTGGGTGGAATCACCTCAGGTATCCTTTTCATTGTTTCAATGTAAAATACTTGATGCATATTTAATGGTGGTAATCTCTTTAACAATAGCAGCTTTAGCAACCAGTCTCTGTACCAGTGGCCTTAAAATTCCTGAAAAATTTCCAACTTTAAATCTTATATCTCTCAGTTCTATATCTTCCACAATTCCATTACTTTCAAATTCAATCTTGCCAGGTGTGGTGGCTCACGCCTTTAATCCCAGCACTTGGGAAGCAGAGGTAGGAAGATCACCGTGGGTGTGAGGCCACCCTGAGACTATTTAGTTAGTTTAGGGTCAGCCTGGGCCAGAGTGTTGCAAATGGGTCTGGCTGTACATGGGTGGCTAGGGAATTGAATCCCAGCTAGCAGGCTTTGCAAGCAAGAATTATTAACCACTGAGCCAGTTCCCTAGCTCCAGATAAATAAAAAGAGCAAAAAATAGGACTGGAGAGATGGCTTAGTGGTTAAGGCACTTGCCTGCAAAGCCAAAGGACCCAGGTTCAATTCCCCAGTACTCACATAAAGTCAGATGCAGAAGGTACTATATGCATCTGGAGTTCATTTGCAGTGGCTAGAAGTCCTGGAGTGCCCATTCTCTCTCTCTTTCTATCTGCCTCTTTCTCTCTCTCTCTTAAGCAAATAAAATATTTTAAAAAGAGCAAAAAGTAAGATGTGAGGGTAACTGGCTGCAACATCTGCCACCCCGTTGATTGCTGGGGCTGATTCAGCTGGTCTAGCTGGCTATGCAGGTGTCCCCTTCCTCCCTCACTGCTCTATGTGTGTCCCTCCTGAATCTGTGTGATCCATGGATATCTGGGCATAGAATCTTCTAGGCAGAGAATGGTCAGTCTCCCAGGCTCAAAAGAGGAAGAGCAAAGTGTCAAGGAGGTTGTTAAAGAGTGAGCATGTGCTAGTCCTTGAGCAGGTATCACCAGTGGAATGGGGCAGCTTATGTAGTATCTTCAAGGGCATGTAAAAGATTCCTCATGGATGTGGGGAATAGGAACCATTGCATGATTTCAAGCAGAGCCATGATGCACTCTACATTTTATAAGGGTCATTCTGGGTACAAATGTTTTGAGATAAAGACACCAGAAAAGGTAAGAGCAGAGGTCAGTTAGCCGATTGTGCCAGTGATCCAGGCAAAAGACAAGAGTGCCATGGGCATGGATGCTGGAATGTTTTGAAGATAGAGCTTGTGGGGTTTCTTGAGTTAGCTTTGGGCCGTTTGCACACAGATTACAATGTGAAGGGTCTCATTTGGAATCATGCAACAAGAAGGTTCGGGGGGGAGGGTGGCAGAGGGCAGTTCTTTTAGTGATTTGATGGAATTAAGTCACTGAAAGTTTTATTTCTTCAGAGACCACTATTAATACTACCTGTATCTTCTGCCTGAGGTAAAAATAAAAGCACCCAGGAAAGGACTAGACACTTTAATGAGAGAAGGGGATGAAGCTAACTTGTTCATTCTCTCATTTAATTTGTTCCAACCCCAAAGTTTGATGGTTACTACACAAAAAGCATATTTTATAAGAGGCACCAAGAAAGAACCAGGCAGTTGCTAAACACATTAATCTGATCTTCAGAGCTCTAACTTGGGCTGAGACATTACTGCTGCTGCTGTGTGAGATCCCAGCCCATTTGGAATGGTGCTTTTGCAAACAAGCTTTGCTCCTTACTGAGAGAGTAAGATGAACTAATGGGAGGAAAGTAGACAGTGTGTGTGTGTGTGTGTGTGTGTGTGTTGAGACAGAGTCCAGATAGGCTTTAAACTCTTGGCTCTTCTTCTGCCTTCCAGAAGTGAGATTTCAGATATGAGCCATCATGCCCAGCTAATGAGTGTTTTAAAGGAAAGAATATTTCATGAAAGGAACAGTGAGTTCAAGTGCTTTTATCACATTTTCCCCATTGATATCACAGTTTTCTTTAAGAATTAGACTGGCATTCATTCTATTTCTTGGCTATACAAGTGTAAATGAACACTTTGGAATTAAGCCATGAGGATTGATGGAAATAATTATAACCATTCTAATGAGACCATGTGACCATCACTCTAGTTCAAATCTATAAAATGTAATCTCATTTCTTTTGTTTTCTTTGGATCTGCTTGACATCGTATTTCATCTCAAATCTACTATGTTTGGAAAATTCTATTATTTTGCCCTTCTGCCTACTTGTTAATTTAATGTGTTGCTTTAGCTACAGTAACCTTTAGTTACAGTAAAAATTTTGCATGTAGTTTTCAGGCTAAAAGCTATTTCTTTTGAGAGTTAGCAAGCCAGTGGAACCTCTTTATATAGCAAGAGGGCATTCTATCCAAGGATTAAAAAGAAGCTTGAATTTTTTCAGGATGAAAGGGGAAGGGAGAGAGACCCTCAGGAATCCTGGTGTCCAGTATCTACTCTTAGGGAAAACCTGATCTGTTTAGTGGGCCTGTAAGGACATAGCCATTATTCCTCAGGACATATCCATTAATGGGATCATTCATCAGAGATATGCCTTGAAAGGTAACCTTAAGCCAGGTGTGGTGTCTCATGCCTATTCTAACACCTAGGAGGCTGAGGATCTCAGTGAGTTTAATGTCAGTCTGGACTACAGACTGAGTTCTAGGTCAGCCTGGGCTAGAGTGAGACCCCCACTTCAAGAAAATAAACAAACAAACCCTTATAAACAAACAAACAAACAAACAAACAAACAAACAAACAAACAAACCCAAAACTGTAGCAATCTTAAGATTTTTGAGCCTTAGTTTTAAAAGGATTTTGGAGGTGCAAATAACTTTAGAGAATATTGAATCCAACTTTTCCTCTCCAGAGCCTAAAGACACAGTAAACTAAGAACAGAGGAGCTATAATTTAGTTCTGCTTAGTGTCATTATATTGTGCCACTATGCCCCAGAACTCCACCATCCAGTGGAATTCCTCTGCAACATCACCATTTTGCATACTTCCCATGACAGGAGCTCATACTGTCCATGACAGAAAAGCCCCTCTGTCCATTTTTCAGAAGGCTGTCCTCCTTTCTCAGTAAGCTGAGTCCTGCCTGTCCTCAGCAGACACTGTTCGGTTGTAGGTCTTCTCTTTCTGCCTCAGGACATACCACAGAAGTTTGCTCAGAGTACCCGCAGCTGGCATAAACCCTCTCCATCCTGACATGAGCCTGCTTCACCCTGATCATTAGACCAAACTTCCTGTCTCCTTGCAATTCTGCCCAGTTTCTTCCTGTTTTTGAGGCACTTTATATTCTAGATACAGCATGACCTAGTTAAAAGTTTCTTTAGATTGATGTGGATAGGAGTGGACACAGTGGATTATTGTTAATTTTGTGTGCTAGTTAACTAGACTTTTCACAATATTCACATATTTGGTTAAACTTATCTAAATATTGCTGTGAAGGTTATTTCTGAGATGAGATTAGCATTTAAATCAACAGGTTTCAAATAATGTAGATTACCATCTTTAATGCAGCTAGGCCTCACCCAATTAGTTGAGGTCCTTAAGAAAAAGCTTGGCTTTCCCTGAGGAAAAGGGGATCCTGCCAGCAGAGTGTCTTGGATTCCAGCTCTAATATTCTCTCTTCCTGTATTTCTGGCCAGTTGGCCTATCCTGACAAAGTTATGAGTGCCAGTTCTTTAAAATCAACCCCCTCCCCTTCTGCCTTCCACTTCCCCCTTCCCTATAACATAAAGTTATATAGTTTTCATTTCTGAAAGGTCTGTAGTAAACCCCATCTCCCATTTATGACTTTCATTTCATAAACTACTTTTAGTAATTTAAATCTTTTAACTGTTTGGTGTAAATAAAGCTTAATCAATTTGATTAAAAGAAGTAACTTTTGATTTTGTTGGTTTTCTTCATTGTTTTACTGTTTTGGAAATTAATAACTGTTCTAATCTTTACTAATTTCTTCTACTTGCTTTTGGTTTAATTTGCTCTTGTATATTTTTTTCCTTTGGGAGATATGGAAAAAAAATTCACCCCAGATGTGGCACCAAAAGACCAAAGAAATGATTCTATCCAAGTCTAGCGTGGTGATGCAATAAGTTTATGGGAGCAAGTGACTCAAAAGCAGCTGCTTCACTGACAACTCCCACTCCAGCATGGGTGACAACTCATGAGATTCACATCATTGGTCTCAAATTTCAACTGTTCATCTTTTGTATACTCTAGCACCCTACAGACCACCTGCAGCTGAGAGCTGGGACTTATAGGCGTGTGCAACCACACTCATTTCATGTGCTCGGGGCAAGCACTCCTACCAAATGAGCTGAGAGCTGGGACTTATAGGCATGTGCAACCACACATATTTCATGTGCTTGGGGCAAGCACTCCTACCAAGTGGGATTTATAGGCGTGTGCAACCACACTCATTTCATGTGCTCGGGGCAAGCACTCCTACCAAACGAGTTACACCCTCATCTGTCAATTTTTTTTTTTTTGCATTTAAAAAATATTTTTTTATTTATTTGAGAGAAAGAGGGAGAGAGAGAGAGAGAGAGAGAGAGAGAGAGAGAGATAATGCACATGCCAAGGCCTCTAGCTACTGCAAACAAACTCCAGATGCATGTACCAACTTGTTTACATGGGTCCTGGACAGTAGAACTGGGATTCTTTGGCTTTGCAGGCAAATGCCTTAACTACTAAGCCATCTCTCCAGCCCTGGCATTTTTTTTATTGACAACTTCCATACTTACAGACAATAAACCATGATAATTCCTTTCCCCTTCACAAATCCACTCTCCATCATATTCCCTCCCTTTCTCCATTAGTCTCTCTTTTATTTTGATGTCATAATCTTTTCCTCCTATTATGAGGGTCTTGTGAAGGTAGTATTAGGCACTGTGAGGTCATGGATATTGAGGCCAGTTTCTGTCTAGACAGTTACGTGCAGTCTTACACTTCCTTTGGCTCTGATATTCTTTCCACCATTTCTTCTGTGATGGACCCTGGGCCTTGGAGGGTGTGATAGAGATGTTTCAGTGCTGAACACTCCTCTGTCACTTCTTCTCAGCACTATGTGCCTGTTGGGTCATCCCAGTGGTCACTGCAATCTGAAAAGAGAAGCTTCTCTAACCAAAAGTGAGGGTAGCATTAATATATGGGCATGAACACTAGGTAAAGTGCTTACAAGGCAGTTTGGTGAGCATTACATATGCATTTAGCCAGACAAGAGCAGGTGTTAGACACCTAAGGCTCATAACCTCCCCAACCATAGGCTTTTGATTAGGTTTTCTGTACCAGGCATGTATTTCCTCCCATACAGGGCCTCCAGTCCAGTTAGAGAACAGTTGGTTTCCTCCATAATAGACATGACACTATTGCACCCATTTGGGCTTTTGGCCTGGTTGATCAAACTTGAGGTTTGTACTGTCCACTGTTTTGACCACTGTTCAAGGATTGTTTTGATTTTTTATTTTAATGCCAGGAAGTCAGAGCAAAGAAATTTATCTCCACCAAGCTTTACATGCAGTTCCTAAAAGTGAGTGGTTTCCTCTTTTCTCCAGGTCCCTCCTACTTGCTAACTTTGCTGGCAGGTACTTCCTTACTGAATTGTTAGCACAATGTTGGGATAGGCTCTAGTTTTAGATTTTTCCCAGAGGGCTTTGTAGCCTTGCTTCTATATAAGAAGTACAACACTTTTCTTTTCTTTTCTATTCTATTCTTTTCTTTCTTTTCTTTTCTTTTCTTTTCTTTTCTTTTCTTTTCTTTTCTTTTCCTTTCCTTTCCTTTCTTTCTTTCTTTCTTTCTTTCTTTCTTTCTTTCTTTCTTTCTTTCTTTCTTTCTCCTTTGAGAGATAGAAAGAGAGAGAAAGAGAGAGTGAGAGAGAGAGAATGGGTGCACCAGGGCCTCCAGCCACTGCAAACGAACTCCAGATGCATGTTCCTTCTTGTGCATCTGGTTTATGTGGGTCCTGGGTAATCTAACCATGGTCCTTTAGTTTTGCAGGCAAACACCTTAATGACTAAGCCATCTTCCCCAGCCCAACACTTTTCTTTTTTATTGGAATTGAATATGAGTGTGGTTTTCATGTGTGTGCATTTGCATATTTGTATTAGGGTACACATGTGTGCATTTTTATGTGAAGGCCAGAGACACCATTGAGTGTTTTTCTCAATCACTGTCCACTTTTTTTTTTCTTTTGAGGCAGAATCTCTCACTGAACCCAGAGTCTACCAATTTAGTTAGACTAACTAGCTAGCAAATCTTGGGATCCTCCTATGTCTTCCTCCCCAGTATTTGGGTTATAGTGCATGTTGCCACACCCAGCTTTTATGTGGGTTCTGGGGATCATTTAGTCTCAAGATGGCCTTGAACTCAGGACAATCCTCCTACCTCTGCCTTCCAAGTGCTGGGATTAAAGGCATGTGCCCTTAACTCAGGACATCATACTTGCATGACAAAGACTTTACCAACTGAGCCATCTCCATAGCTCCCCAAGAAATATAACTCTTATTTCCTAGTGATTAAGTGATTATAACTGATTCTGAAGTATGAAACTATTTGGAGATAGTGATTATATAATATATTCATCCAACTTATACTGGTAAAGAGGAAAGCAGATTCTGTGAGTTTATTCAGATAATTACATGGCCTGGAACTCAATAAATATATTTACTACTGAGTTATAAAAGTATTTTAAAAAGTCTCATTTCAGTTTTCATAAGCATAATTGGCCAAATTGAAGGGTCTCAATTGATCAATAACAATGTACATAATATAAAATAAAGAAAATCTGGGCATGGTGAATGCACACCTTTAGTCCCAGCACTCAGAAGGAAGAGGTAGGAGGATCATTGTGAGTTCGAGGCCAGCCTGAGACTACATAGTGAATTCCAGGTCAA
The DNA here is from genome assembly GCA_036365145.1 of Orientallactaga sibirica. Taxonomy (NCBI): domain Eukaryota; kingdom Metazoa; phylum Chordata; class Mammalia; order Rodentia; family Dipodidae; genus Orientallactaga; species Orientallactaga sibirica. The sequence continues at coordinate 365,290 of JAEOAD010000005.1, forward strand.
CCTGGGCCACAGTGAAACCCTACCTCAAAAACAAAACAAAATGAAAAGAAAGAAGGAAAGAGGGCTGGAGAGATGGCTTAGCAGTTAAGACACTTGCCTGCAAAGCCAATGGACCTTCAGTTCAATTCCCCAGGACCCACATAAGCCAGATGCACAAGGTGGCACATGTGTCTGGAGTTCGTTTGCAGTGTCTGCAGGTCCTGGCACCCATTATCTCTCTTTCTATCTCAGTCTGCCTGTTTCTCTCTCTCTCAAATAAATAAAAAATAATTTTTTTTTTTTTGGTTTCTCGAGGTAGGGTCTGACTCTAGCTCAGGCTGACCTGGAATTCACTATGTAGTCTCAGGGTGGCCTCGAAATCACAGCAATCCTCCTACCTCTGCCTCCTGAGTGCTGGGATTAAAGGCATGAGCCACCACACTTGGCTAAAGAAGGAAAGAAAGTAAAAAACCCTTACTTGTGCATTTCAGAAACAATCCTGTAAGGTTTGGGAGTGACCAAGACTATGCAGACCACTCTGAGGCAAAGATGAAAGTTTTTATTCGAGAAAAGCATGAGCTGCCAGGGCTGACTCTCAAGAGAGGAGCACAGCCAACCTGAGTTTTCACGTAGTGGGCTTTATAGGGCTTTTCAGTTGGGGGAAGGTGAGGAAGAGAAAAGAAATCCTTTGTTCTTTACATTAGCCATTTCAAATAATTAGGGTGAGACCAGAATAGTGACCAGGCAATTTACGAGATAAGGGGGCAGGAAACCATGACCTGGAGGTGTTGTTAGGCAAGGAAGGGATAAAGGCTGCGCATTTTCTTGAGGAATGTGGGAGGCCCACTTCCTTATATCTCTGTCACCCTTCTGCTATCCTTGGTGACTTCATTTTGGGAGCCTATTCCGACCTAACAAATTCTGTCTCTGCTTCCCTTCTCACTGTAGAGGCAGTGGGATTACAGGTGTGCACCACTGCCTGCCTAGAGCTCTATGTGGTTTCTGGGGATCTGTATTAAGGGTCTCACACAAGTCTTTTTACCACTGAGCCATCTCTCCAAGCCCCTATAATTCTAATACACACACCCCCAAATTCTACTCTTGCTTGCTTTTACAAATGTTTTTATTTTATGTATTTATTTGAGAGAGAGAGAGAGAGAGAGAGAGAGAGAGAGAGAGAGAGAGAGAGAGAGAGAGAGAAAGAGAGAGAGAGAATGGGCACGCCAGGGCATCCAGCCAATGCAAACGAACTGCAGATGCATGCGTCACCTTGCACATCTGACTTACTTGGGTCCTGGGTAATTGAACCTGGGTCCTTTGGCTTTGCAGGCAAGCACATTAACTGCTAAGCTATCTCTCCAGCCCTCTTGATTGCTTTTTAATAGCAATTGACAGTAAAGGATTCACATCTTTTAAAAAGTCTCTAAGTTCATTGAAGCAGAGCCAATTTAGTAAAAATATTTACACGTCCAGAGGATACCTCCCATCCAGTTCTAGTAATCAGGGAATACTTTGAATTGAGACTGCCCTCCTTTAACATTTTTATACTAAAGCTCTCTGAATTGGGCTCTACTTGTGTTTAGGACTCCATATTTGCTCTTTTTGTGAAAGCATGCTGTTGAGTGATAACCCATAGAAATTTTGTCAAATCGAGCTGGCAATGATGATTTGACATCATTTTTGCCGACCTCATTCCTGAGTCAGAGGAAACAGCAGGGATAAGTCCCAGGCTTCTATCGTATCCGATTCCGTCCTGCATGAGGCATATAGGCCCTGGGAAAAGACAGAAACTGAAATACAATTGGTCTGGGATACTTTTCAAGGCGCTGGTAGCCTCTGCCTGTGTGCCCCCCTCCCCAAAGTAAGGTGGAAACAAATGCCACTGAATTAAAAGATGGGTTGGAAGTCCCCACCGCTTTCCATGGGCCATAGAGGGAAGCAAGAGATTGAAAATGTACCAAGAACAAGAAAGAATGGGATGCTTCTCAGATTTAAATTCTGCTGAGCTGTTGGTCACCTTGGACTTTGATGGTACCACAAAATAAACAGAATGCTCAGAGGTGTGTTAACGCAATTAGCCAGTCAGTCCTCTAAACTAATGTTTACAACAGGGCTGTGAGACCCATTTTATTTTTATTTAGAGAATACTTTATTAGTTTTTGTCATTAAACCCACACAGATTAGACCTTACACAGTGTGTTACCCCTGTACAAAAGGGAAAAAAAACGAACATTTCTACACCAATGTGGCTGTTAATTCTACACGATGCCCACTCAAGGTGGCAAGAGACACACGTTATTATCCTTGGCTTATGGAGAAATGAACAGAAAGGCAAAGCGTGTTCAGAATCAGCAGCACATTGCACACCAGAAACCCCGATTTCTGGATTCTCTATCTAAACCTACTCACCATACTTCCCTTTGTCTGAACTACAAATGGAAAAGGCCTTGGAGGACCCACTGTAGGCTAACTCTCCCTTTACAACCCGCACCACGGCAGTCCCTTCGAGGAGTGAAGTGCCTTCTGACTACAGGCTGAGCCGGGCGAAGCGACTAGGGGGCGCCCCAGACTCCAGGGTTTCGTCCTGTCGGGTCCCTTTATCGATCCCCGCAGGCCTCGGGGGAAACTGGGAGGAGCTGAGCGGGATTCGCCCCGAGGGCGGTCCGCAGCGGCCGCGCTTTCCAGTCCCCGAGCTCGCGCGCTCCCGGGGCTCAGGGGAGCGGGATTTGGGCGTGGGGAGCCCGGGACGAACTTGGGGGCACCTAGAAAAGCTCGCAGTCGCTGCTGCGCCGGGAACTTTCTGCACACTCCGACTGGACCGTGGTCGGGGGCTGCACGATTTGGAGCGGCGGATCGGGGGTGAGCGAGGCTGCAGGGGTCCTCCGTGCGCCGTACGCGGGGCCGAGTGCTTCAGACCCCAGGTCTGCCTTCGTTTCCCCAGGACCCCCGCCCCCAGCAAGCCTTCGCCTGCCTCGCCACTTTGGGGCGTCTTCTCCCCGCCCCTCCGCCCTTCCCTCCGGCTCTCTGCCGGTAACTTCAGCCACCTTCTGCACGCGCTCGTGGGCTGTGGGGGAGGCCGGGCGCGGAAGGGTGAGCCCCAGCCTCTCCCGCAGATCGGCTCGGCTTCTGCCAGGGCAAGGCGCCCCGCCGCAGCCGCTCCTGGCTCCCCGGCCCGGCGTCACCCCAGCTCCCCAGCCTGGGCGCGCCCGGACGCCAGCCACACAAGCTTGGGCTCTTTCAACACCCCAACAATCGGTTACTGGAGCCCAGGAGTTTGGAGTAAGTACAGATTTTTTTTAGCTCTGGTTCTGTCTCTAGTTACTTCATAATCTCTGGGAACCTTGTTACTCTGTCCGTGAAACGGCGGAAAATGTCCCTAGACACAAAGCAAACGAAAAAGGGCGGTGAAAGTTATCTTGGACAATGGGCCTTTCTTCCAGGCTCCTTCCTTCTGCCAGGTCATCTGTTCCTTCAGTTGGAACTTCGTTTCCCCAGTACTCAGCTCGGCCCAGTTTCTTGAGTGTGGGGACAGTCCACCCGTCCTCATCTTTGTAGTATACCAGGACTTGGCACAGGGCCCGTAGATAAAGTACTCAATATGGAACATGGAGACCGCAAAAACCTGAGCAAGCATCACCCACCGGATGTCCTTCTCATTGAGTGGCTTGGATTCAGCTCCACTTGTTCCTTCCTGACTTGCAGAGTACTACTGGCAGCTGGGGCTGGCGATCCCTGGATCGTGCAGTCAGTGGACACGAAGATCTTGAAAGCGTCCTGGCTGCGTTGGTGGAGCTCATCAGTCACTCACCTGTCAAATATTCCCTATCTGCCATGATGGGCTTACAACACAGCGGGTCACTCGGCCCGGCCGAGGCAGTGTGAATGCCTCACTGGAGATTCTCAGTCACCGTGACTGAGGCAGGCATTTCCCCTCTCTGGATCTGCTCTTCCCCATATGTAAAACACGGAAGTAGGTGCTGGACAGATGCTGTTTGTCTGTGGGTAACCATGACGTACGTGTACTTTTGGGGTTGTGCGAGGAACGCCCTGACCATTAGACCGCACCGGACAGCCCGGCTGAATTTTAAGAATTACACACAAAGTGAGTCTCTGTTCCAGCAGAGGTCTGTTTCTGTGCTGTGAGGTGACAAGCCATGCTCCATTGAGAATCCCAAACTGACCTCGGATTCTCACAACTGTGGACTCCTTTGCACAAAGGTGTGGGGATTCCCCTTCCTTGGTGTAGCCAGGCAGCAGTGATGGTGTCAGAAACACAGAACAAAGTCCAGCCTCTAAGGATCTGGTAGGGTCAAATGCTGGGCCCAAGGGGTGATGGACTAAGAGGGTAGGGGGTTAAGTAGAACTTCAGGTGCTTTCCCAACTATATTATGGTCCTGTTCTTAGAAAATGTACTTCTCAGCCGGGAGTGGTGGCGCATGCCCTCAATCCCAGCACTTGGGAGGCAGAGGTAGGACGATTGCCATGAGTTTGAGGCCATCTTGAGACTACATAATGAATTCTAGGTCAGGCTGAGCTAGAATGAGACCCTACCTCGAAAAACCAAAAAAAAAAAAAAAAAAAAAAAAAAAAAAAAAAGTTCTTCTCTATGGATTAAAGTATACAAATGAAGGGGCTATCTCCAACGACAGTGGATCTTTATTTTGCTCGATTTTACACTGGTTTCACCCATCTTCCATGTAAAGATATGCATTAGTAGCCCCCTCCCCAGTTTATAGGAGTCAATGCTGGCATCACCACACCCTGCAGCCCCACCCCACCCTCCATCTTGGCCATATATATTGAATGATGGAATAATAATCCTACTTGACATTAATTGGTACTTCCTGTGATCTAGGCATAATTTTCATCATTTACATATATTCTCTTATTTAACCTCTACCACGATCCTATTACGGAGGTACTTTACAGTTAATAAGTGCTCAAACTGAGCTCTAGAGAGAGTAACTCTCTCTGATCTCACAGAGTAAGTGTCAGAGTGAAGTGTGATTCCAAGCAGCCTGATTTAAGGGCCTATCCTCTGAACTCAGTGGAAACAGGAGTTGGATCTTGCCTTATTGACAGGACATCCTGGGGGAAGTTAAATGAGAATTTGTCAGCCAGTGAGTGGATCACTAGAGACTCTGTCCCCTTACTGCTCACTAGAGGCAGAAGGTGAATCCCAAGAAAGAACAGAGTGTTAAAGGCTAAGCATTGGATAGCCAGGAAGGAGAATGGGTCAGAATCAGAATTGCCTGGCATTTTAGACAAAACAAGACAAATTCAAACTATACACTTTAAATTGTGTTGTGTATTGTGTACAGATACAGCGTCCTTTTTTATTGTTCTGGCTGACTGATGAGTCACTAGGTAGGATTAGGGTGAATGAAATAGAGAAAAAAGGAGGAGAAAGGAAAAACTAAGTTTCTCAAATTTCAATTAATGACAGGTATGCACGCATGTCACTCACTACTCCTGATCCCTACCCTAAGCAAACATCACTAATAACCTCATACCTCATCTCCACAAGGATCCCAGATGCTTAACTCAGTGCTCTGGGCAACCTTGACCAGTTGATCCTGTAGCTTCCTTCTTGTTTTCCCAGACTCATTCCATTCCTCTGGAGTATTACCATTCAGGAAGCGACAAGTGGCAAGTTAGAAACCCTTTCTGTTTTAAAATAATATTTATTTATTTATTTGATATCTATCTATCTATCATCTATCTATCTATATAGAGAGAAAGAGACATATATATCTAGACAGAATGGGCGCATGAGGCCCTCCAGCCACTGCAAACTCCAGATACATGCACCACCTGTGCATCTGGCTTAGTGGGTCCTGGGGAATTGAACTTGAGTCCTTTGGCTTTGCAGGCAAGCACTTTAACTGCTAAGCCCTCTCTCTAGCCCCATTTCTGTTTTTTTAAAAATTTTTAAAAATTATTTTATTTATTTTTGAGAGACACAGAGAGACAGACAGAGAGGGAGAGGGAGACAGATAGAGATGGACACGCCAGCAGCCTCTCAGCTGCTGTGAACGAAATCCGGATGCATGCACTCCCTTGTGGTCAAGCGCGGCATTGCGCCCTTGTGTCACTGCATCTGGCTAAACGTGGGACCCGGAGATTGGAACCGGGTTCTTAGGCTTAGCAGGCAGGTGCCTTAACCGCTAAGCCATCTCTCCAGCCCCCCATTTCTGTTTTTTAAAATATTTTGTTTATTTATTAGAGAAAGAGAGAGAGAGAGAGAGAGAGAGAGAGAGAATGGGCCTCCAGCCACTGCAAATGACTCCATCACCTTGTGCATCTGTCTTACCTGGGTATTGGGGAATTGAACCTGGGTCCTCAGGTTTCACAGGCAAGTGCCTTAACCACTAAACTATCTCTGTCATTCACCCTTTCTGTTTAATGCTTGGGTAGTACCTTAAAACCCCTGGGGCCTTTTGAAAATGTTACTTTTTATTTTATTTCATTATTCTGCTTTCTTGGGAATGGTCTTCAACCTTAGTCTATCCTGGTCCTGGGGTAAGAGCTGCAGGGGAAAGCAGCACATATGGAGTGCTTGGGTTCAATTTCCTAGAGTGGACCAGACCCTCAGAAATCACCTTGTCCATTCTTTCTAGTTGGTGAATGCAAAACTCAAGTCCAATCAGAAAGAGGGATTTACACAGGATCACACTATGTATTTATTTAACAATGCACTATTAACAATTTACCATGATTAAATTTAGTAGATTTACACATTTTTTTTTTTTTTGGAGAGGAGAGAGAGAGAGAGAGAGAGAAAGAGAGAGAGAAAGACAGATAGAGAATGGGCACGCCAGTGGCCTCTCAGCCACTGTGAATGAACTCCAGTGCAGCATTGTGCCCTTGTGTCACTTTTTGCGTCTGGCTAACTGTGGGACCTAGAGAATGGAATGGGTGTTCCTAGGCTTTGCAGGCAGGTGCCTTAACCACTAAGCTATCTCTCCAGCCTGATTTAAACATTTTTTATTCAGTTAGGACTCTATAGGTTAATTTAAACATTTTAAAATTCTATAGGTTAATCAGTATGGATATTACAACAGTTATATTAGATGTTGTCACACTGCATTTCTTTCTGAAGGCTGCAGGAAGAGTCATCTCCTTCTTATGAGTTGTAGTCAGAACTCAATACCTATGGTTGTGGGACCATCACCATTTTCTTTTGGGCTGTAAACAGAGGGCCAGTCCCTGCCTTTTGTAGCTGCTGTATTCCTTAGCTGCCAGCTTCCTTCTTCCTTCTTCAATCCAGCAATGAATGGGTCCTTTCTATGTACCTTTATCTGACTCCCCAATGTTGCCTTCTGCTTCCAACTTTTTTTTTTTTGAGTCAACGTAGCCCAGACTGCCCTTGAATTTCCTATGTGGACAAGGATGACTTTGAACTTCCTGCCTCTACTTCCCAAGGGCTGAGGTTATAGGCATGTGCCACCATGCCTGCTTTATGTGGTTCTGGGATCAAACCCAGGTCTTTGTGCAGTCTAAACAAGCACTGTACCAGCTGAACTACAAGCTTAACCCCTCTCCACTTTTATTTATTTATTTATTTATTTATTTATTTATTTATTTATTTATTTATTTTTTTGGTTTTGCGAGGTAGGGTCTCACTCTGGCCCAGGCTGCAATTAACTATGTAGTCTCAGGGTAAGCGATCCTCCTACCTCTGCCTCCCGAGTGCTGGGATTAAAGGCGTGCGCCACCACGCCCGGCCCTCTCCACTTTTAAGGGCTCCTGCAATTGGGTTCACCTGGGCAATCCAGGGTAATCCCCCATAAAATGCCCTTTAATTGCATCTGCAAAGTCTCTTGCCTGTGATCTTATAGCTTTGCCCAATGAATCATGCTTCCTTATCCATATCCAAGTTTCTGGGGACCAGGTTATGGCTTTCATTAAAGGGAGACAATATTCTTCCTGCCACACATCAGGGGCTGTCTCTTGAGAAAGTGACTGGTTTAGGATCACACGGGGAGGTAGCAGCTTAGCAACATGCTGTGTCTCGGGGTCCCTGAAGCCCTTCTCATGGAGTCTCCTTTGTCAGCCCAGCACACAGCAGCCCACAGTTGCTGGCAGATGATGGTGAATGGTACTGCCTTAAACGGTATGCTGCAGATTTAGCCTAGGTTTTCTCTTCTGTTGGCTCTGTGTTTTTAAGACTCTGTGACTGGTTGGTAAGATGCAGTCTTTGTGGAGTCTCAAGCAGCTTTGGCTGCCTTTCTGATCTCTTTGAAAAAAACTATCCCATGTTTTTCCATTTTTGCAGCTGCAGAGGAGCAGAAACCCAAGCAAGGAACAGATCTTTAGACTGTCAGGAATTTTGGAGGAGACAGGCTAGTTTGGATGAAATGAGAACAGAGTGTTTCTTAAGGATCACTAAGAGATCACCGAGTGCTTCTCGGATCACTAGAGAAAGGCCTCTATTTGATAAAGGACACATTTTTGATAGTTTGTGTGTCCTGTCCATTCCTTCTTTCTGGACTTTTTACTTGACACAAAAGTCCCTGGTAAAATGACCAGGTTGAAACAGCAAATGTTTGAGGCTGACTATTACACAATGGAAGAAGTGCTATTTCTAAGAGTAAATATGAGGCTAGGATGTTCTCATGTTGGATGTGGCATGGGAAACCTATCTCCTTTTTTTATCAGTTTCCTTGTCCTCTTTGGAGAACAGAGAAAGAAGAGCTCACATCTTGTGCGTCCTTCCCACATGTGTAGCTCCTGCATAAAGGGAGTTTATGCTTACCAGCCCAAGCAGGTCAACAGGAAGGAATCCTAGAGTACTTAATTCTAAGAGGCCTGTTATGTACATGCTAGGCTGGGAAAGAAAGAGGTCTCCTTCTTGAATGAACAGAGACCTCAGAAAATGATGAAACTGACTGTGGAGACAGCTCTGTGGGTAAAGTGCTTATTATATGAGCGTGTAGACCTGAGTTCAGATCCCCAAGCCCATTTGCAAGCAGAGAGAGGAGAGTAAATTTGAATGAGAATGAACATGGGCACCTAGGACTTCTTGCCACTGCAAACAAATGCCACTTTGTGTATCTGGCTTTATGTGGGTATTGGGGAATCAAACCCAAGCTGTTAGGCTTTGCAAGCAATTACCTTTAACTGCAGAGTCACCTCTCCAGCCCAAAAAAGAAAGTTTTAGCCTGATAGGAAAAAAGCCAATAAAAACAAATCAACAAGTGCCAAATAAGCTAGTTTTAGACCATGAAAAGTGTATGAGGAAAATAAAGTAAGAAGAAATACAAATACTGTCTGGTAGGTGTCAGTGATAGCTTAACGGAGTGAGTCTGGAAAAACTTCTGACTGGTAATAGGTAATATTTCAGCTGAAACCATGGGTTAAGCATTGGTAACATTCTAAGACTAGAGCAAGCACATAGGACTTCAAGTGGAATACGCTGATGGGACACAGGTCATTAGGTGCTCCAAGATGAAGGTATAGTGGGACCCCCTTCTTGGAAGTTGGGTTAGCCTCTATGTCTTAAATGCTTCATTCTTCCCTGGCAGGCTCAGTAGCTCTGAGGATGAAGCTTTAGAGACAGCTCCTGCAAGATAGATGATGCTGACAAACGCTTGAGGCTGGTTTCCTAGGAGTCGTCACCTCATTGTTCACATGCTGTAAGAGGCTTGAAGAGTCACAAGTCTTCAGATAATCCTCAGCACCAGTGAGTCAGAACTGTCTCTTCTCTGGCCCGTGTCTACTGGGAAGGAAATAGCAGTGGAACTGTCTGCTTTGATCTCTAGCAGTGCTGGATGAGAGCCACACCTGCAGGATGCCACCTGCCCCTATCTGCCTTTTCTTCTACTTTGAGATAATTAAACTTGCCTGCTACAGGAAGTCATTTCTTTTATTGCCCTCTTCCTCAGCAAGCTTCTTGGTGGTAAAACCAGTTGGATAACCACTGGCAATCTCTCAAATGTTAACTGTTAGCTACAATTCAGAGGTGAAGGGTATGCTGTTTCCAGTGGAAGCTCAAAACTTGGGAGAGACCATCAAAGGCTGTTTGCTTTATGAAACTTATCACTGTGGTTTCTTCTATTGGACTCAGATCAGCTTTAGAGCAGTCATGACACCCTAATTAATACTAGGCATTCCAAATTAATAAATAATTAATTAATACTAATTTGGAATTACAAATTAATACTAATTCCAATTAATACTAGGCATACCTCCCTTTCTGAGCTCAGTTTAATTCTGTTTTTGTTTTTTGGTTTTTTGAGGTAGGGTCTCACTCTGGCCACACTGACCTGGAATTAACTATGTAGTCTCAGGATGGCCTCAGACTCACGGCAATCCTCCTACCTCTGCCTCCCAAATGCTGGCATTAAAGGTAGGCACCACCACACCTGGCTCAGTTTAATTTTATGAAGTTCTATGTGCAAGACATCATCTTAAGTGTTTGTATTAGTCAGCTCTCTTACTGTAACAAACACTGAAGGTAATCAACTTATCAGAAGAAAAGATTGGAGGGCTGGGGAGATGGGACAATGGATAAGATACTGATTCATACCATCATTAGTTTTGTGTATCTCTCCCATCCTCTCCCTCTTTTAACCCAGTCCCCCCAGACTCTTCCACCCCCTGTATTCTGTCCCCACTTGCCTGTTGAGTATTCTCTCCTCTCACCTCTCCCTGCTTCTCCTCTCTCCAAGCCTCAGCCTGGTTTCGTAACCATATAACTACTGATGCTTACTACAACTTATAAACAAATCAAGCTATTGTATGTCAGGATCTTCATATGAGAGAGATAATGTGGTACTTGTCTTTCTGAGCCTGTGTAACATTGCTTAGTATCACTCTCTGTGGGGGAGACATTGCCTCAGGATGCTCCTTTCCATCCCGTCACCCCGTGGCTCTTACAGTCTTTCTGAGTCTTCTTCCAAAGTGTTTCCTGTGGTAAAATGGAAAGGTGGTGCCCATGACCTAATCCAGACATCATTACCTCATGGTACTGTTCTGTTGAGGACCAGGTTTCTAGTACATGAACTCTTGAGGATTAAGCCATATCCAAACCACAGCACCATGTGTCATCATTGTTGGTAAAATAGAAATATCATCTAAGTCTAAGATACTAACAAATTCTATCTGAAGAAGGGAGGATACTTGGTTAGGTTAGTGAATCCTTACAGCTAGGAGTTTCTAACCATGATTAGAATTAATATTTGTAGAGCCTACTGTATTAGAACACTGTTATGTGCTAGGTGTGATTATCTCAAATAATTCTCCTAATACTATGAGGCAGATATTAGTTTCCCATATTTGGTTCTGTTTTCAGCTGAGCAAACAGAAGTGTGAGGAAGTTCAAGTAACTTATTCAAGGTTGCACTTCCAGAAAGTGGTAACCCATATTTAAACTTCAGCTGACTGGCATCAGAGCTTTGCGTTATTTTCCTTTCCTTTCCTTTCCTTTCCTTTCCTTTCCTTTCCTTTCCTTTCCTTTCCTTTCCTTTCCTTTTTCTTTCTTTCTCTTTCTTTCTTTCTTTCTTTCTTTCTTTCTTTCTTTCTTTCTTTCTTTCTCTTTCTTTCTTCTTTCTTTTCTTTTTCTTTTTTATTTCAAGGTAGGGTCTCACTCTAGCCCAGGCTGACCTGGAATTCACTCTGTAGTCTCAGGGTGGCCTTGAATTCATGGTGATCCTCCTACCTCTCCTTCTCAAGTGCTGGGATCAAAGTTGTGTGATACCATGTCTGGCTTCAGAGCCTGTTTTTTTTTTTTTTTTTTTTTTTTTTTAACACTGTTCTGCAGTGTAGATGTGAAGGATTCCTTCTCTTGGCTTTTTATTTATAAATATTCCCTGCATTAGGAAGAGTTTTCATGGCTACATGGTTCAGTGGTTAAAGGCACTTGCTTATAAAGCCTGATATCACAGACATGCCTTTTGACACATGGTTGGTAATGCCATTGCCTAGGCTGAGCTATATAGGACATATGCTGAAGTTTATTTTTCATTCATGAGTAAATAATAAAGTTTTCCAGTTCAAAATGATAGTAATTCATACTGAATGCTATTTTGCTTCCTATGGTCATAGAAGCATTATATCCTTATCAATGGTAGGGTTAAATTTATGATGTAGGCTAAATTTTGACATGAGCCATTAATCAGAAACAACAAGCAGTTTGTGAAGCAAATGACAAGCAAATTTATCTATATCTATTAATTAGATGTGCCAAGATACACATTTTTGTGCCAATGCACCCAGATGCCAAATGAAGTAATCTGGCAGAGTTTAAGAGTCCTGCTTTCTTTTTTTTTTTAAGCAAGTTTTTCTAGCTTATAATTAAAGATGCTGGACATATAAAATTTGTTTAGTTCTTATTTGGGGGCAATGTTTTCCTTTCCTAGTGTTTGGAATCTTTATTACAATGGGAGGAAACATGTTTGAGGACAGTGAAGAATAAAAGACACACTCCCTGGCTAACAGTGTCCTCCAACAGTGTCTCAGAAAGGGATTGGCTTTGGGTGTGCCTGCCTGCCTGCCTTCCTTCCTTCCTTCCTTCCTTCCTTCCTTCCTTCCTTCCTTCCTTTCTTTTTCTTTCTTTCTTTCTTTCTTTCTTTCTTTCTTTCTTTCTTTCTTTCTTTCTTCTCTCTTGCTTTTTCTTTCTTTCTCTGTACTTCACCTAAAGTATTTACTTTTATCTGTTTTCACACTTTGGATTTTAAAAACAATTTCATTTATACAAGAGGGGTCTTGGTACAGTCTCAGATACAGGCCGTAAAATGCTTTATTTATTTATCTACTTGCTTGTTTTCAGAGATATGATCAGGCTTTGTGTGTGAATGGCTATTTGAAATGGGTAGGGCTGAGAGTGGTGAAGAACTCCTATCTCATACCTCTGCAGTAGGGCTGGCTCTTGCGTTCATATCCATACTTTGTGGTTGTGGATGAGCCCTGCAGCCTGTGTTCTTGTAAGTGGAAGGCTTGGCTTATGGAAACCAACAAGTGAGATTATGGCATTTAAAGATTCCTGGCATGTGAAGTTGCAGAATCCGATGCTAATGAGTTTACTGGAAGGGCTTTTGTGGGGCTCCTCTCTCCCAAGGGTGGCTAAGTGTGATGTAATTTGGAGACCACAAAGAATGATCTCGCCCACCCCCATGCCTCTTTAGCAGTTTGTGTCTGCCGTGACTTACACTTGTGTGTCTTAGACTCTGGAGAGAGTGACTTCATCTCCATGCTGTGTCAGGCCAGCCTGTGCTTCCTCCTGTTCTGCAGGCCCTGGCCTGACAGTCCTTTGGCTCAGAGGCTTCTCTTTCATCTTGGAACTTGTCCAAGTCTGCGTGGCCTGACTACAGAGCACCCAGCTAGCCATCAATTCCCAAATTTTAGTGCGGAGGAGGGTCTGAGAGACCCTGAAGACTGCCGAGTCCAGGAGTCCCCAGACCTGAATGTACATTCAGGTCCACTGGGTGATGGGACACAATGTTCCCTCCCCCCATTTCCTCTTTATTCTCATTTTGTAAGTTAAGATTGGGGCCCAGAAATTCTGCCTACTCTGCTAGGGTGATCTTTCCATGGTATTGGGCATGGTGTATAGCATTGAGATACACCTGATCTAGTCTCATGTATTCATTTTATTTAAAAATTATACAGCTGGGCATGATGGCACATGGTTTTAATTTCAGCACTTTGGAGGCTGAGGTAGGATTAGTGTGAGTTTGTGACAAGCCTGAATTATAGAGTTAGCTTGGGCTAGAGTGAGGCACTGCTTCAAAAAAAAAAAAAAAAACACCTAAATATTATATATTTAGTTACTCTTTAATACAGAAAGTTATAAAGAACAATACCCTAATCATATTATTCCCTTTACTTAGTTGGGATTAGAGATTAAAATACATACTCATGTTTAGAAAATTCAAGTGACATGTTAGAGATGAAGAATGAAAAGCAAAACCTCTTCTGCCACTGGTGCAATTCCCCTTAAAGTAACCACTATTAACTCTTTCCTGGGATGGATTACACTCAGAAAGTGTTTTCCATTGTCTTGTCCTTATTTGTCTATCTTCTTAATTCTTCAAATCCAAACAGAGGGAATCACCCTATAACATTATCTTGTACTGTTTATTCTTTTTTCCATTTCATATAGTTTGGAAGGGGCTGAGGATGCAACTCAGTTTGTAGAGTACTTGCCTAGCATGCATAAAGCACTGGATTCAATCTCTAGCATTGTATAAATGTGTTTTTTAATTTATTATTTACTTACAAGGAGGGAAAAGGAGAGGGAGAGAGACAGAGAGAAAATGGGTGCATCAGGGCCTCTTGACACTACAAACAAAGTAGCATACAATATTTTGTGCACCTGCTTTATGTGGGTACTAGAGAATTGAACCTGAATCATCAGGCTCTATAAGCAAGCACCTTTAGCCACTGAGCAATCTCTCCAGCATCTAGCATTGTGAACTGAGTGTGATGGCAGATAACTCTAATGCCTTTACTTTGGAAGTGAAGACATGAGGATCAGAAGTGTTGGATCATCCTCAGCCACAAAACCAGTTCTAGGCCAGCCTGGATTACATGAAATTTTGTCTCAAAAAAGGAAAACAAAAATGGCGCTCATCAATGTCAAACTATTTTATCTTTTTTTGGGGGGGGAGGTCTTTTGAGGTAGGGTCTCGCTCTAGCCCATGTTGACCCGGAATTCACTATGTAGTCTAAGGGTGACCTTGAACTCACACTGATCCTCTTACCTCTACTTCCTGAGTGCTGGAATTAAAAGTGTGCACCACTACACCTGGGTATTATTACTATTTTTTTGAGGCAAGGTCTTACTCTTCCCATGCTGACCTGGAACTCATTCTGTAGCTCCAAGCTGGCCTTGAACGCACAGAAATCTTCCTACTTCTGCCTCCCTGGTGCTGGAATTGAAGGCATGCTCCAACAACCCTGTATCTTTTTTTTTTTTTTTTTTTTTTTTTTTGATGTAGGGTCTCACTCTAGCTCAGCCTGGCCTGGAATTCATTATGTAGTCTCAGGCTGGCCTTGAACTCACATCAGTCCTCCTACCTCTGCCTCCTGAGTGCTGGGATTAAAGGTGTGCACCACCACGTCCAGCCTCATTTTTTTGTTTTTAAATATATTTTTATTTATTTATTTTCAAGGAGAGGGAGAGAGGCAATATATACACACACACACACACACACACACACAGAGAGAGAGAGAGAGAGAGAGAGAGAGAGAGAGAGAGAGAGAGAGAGAGAGAGAGAGAGAGAGAATGGGAGGAACTTCTAAACCAGGCACAGTTATGGAAGAAGGGATTTATTGAAAATAGAGGGGAAGTTCCATAATGGCAGAAGAATCTGGGTCTTCTTTCCCAGGCCCATGACAAGAGAGAGAAGCCACAAGCCACACCAGCACCACAAGCAAGCACAGGCACTTTGCATATCTTTAGACTGGTCTACTCCCACACCTTAGGGCTGAACACTGGGATCCACCCAGTGACACCTCCTCTGTCCAGGTAGCTGGAAATCCAAAGAGCTTTAATAAAACCCCTGAATCTATTGGGGGACATTTATTCAAACTACCACTACTGCCATCTGTAAAAACATAAAGTGGATGGTCAGTAGAGTCCCTCTCTCACATAGTTCACAGGTTTGGTGGTTGATGTTACAAGTGAACGTGTTAATAAAGTGCCTTGTATAGATCTGGTAATAGGAGGCCCAGCATATGAAGGTGTTATGATTACTGTTCAAGTTGCCTTAATGATCACACGGGAAACCTCTGACTTTTGGAGGTTTCCTTCCAAGAAGGGAGACAGGGAGAGGGCATACAGTGTTGACTTTCCTTTTCTCTTCCTTTCAGAGCTGGCATGGATGCCATCAGCCAATCCCCTGTGGAAATCATGCTTCCCAAGCACATCCTGGATATCTGGGCCATTGTCCTCATCATCCTGGCCACCATTGTCATCATGACTTCCTTGTTGCTGTGCCCAGCCATTGCAGTCATCATCTATCGCATGCGGACTCATCCAGTTCTCAATGGGGCTGCCTGAAAACCTCTCAAAGCAGCTGATGCAGGATAAGAACTTCAATCTCTAAAAACCAGTGGAAGAACTCTGGAGATTGGACCCGGGCTGTAGTTTTGATTGTGCAGCTGTCAACAGTATAAACTTGGTTGAGGGACCTAACTCTTTGAGTTTCAGGTTCCTTATTTTTCAACTAGAGGAGATACTCCCTGCCCTCCTACCTCATAGGGTGGTGAGAACCATACGACTTAGTGCAGACGGAAGCTGCTGGTGGGCAGTGATGTTACCATAGGTGATAGGTGTTACATCAAGTGATGAGAAGCTGTGAAGAACCAAGAAACCTAAAATCTGGTGATAAGTCTTAAAGGTGGTGAGGGATCCTGGGAGGAGAGTAGCCTTGACCAGTGCTTTTCACATCAGACCATTCAAAATGCATCCTATCCCCATCTAAGTTGTTTTCTTTGAGTAGGATTCCCTCCATTTTTCTCAGTCAGTTGGGGTGAGAGAGCTGGTATATTTGGAGGAGAGAAGTGAGCAGAACCTTCTCTGTGCTAGTCTCTTTCTCTCTTTTTTTCCCGAGGTAGGGTCTTGCTCTAGCCTAGGCTGACCTGAAATTCACTATGTAGTCTCAGGTGCACCTCAAACTGAAGGCAGTCTTCCTACCTTTGCCTCCTGAGTGTTGGGATTAAAGGCGTACACCACCATGCCTGGCTGGTTTTGCATTTTGTTCCTATTTTTGGTTTTTCAAGGTATGGTCTCACTCTAGCTTAGGTTGACCTGGAATTTACTAGGTAGTCTCAGGGTTGCCTCAAACTCACAGTGATCCTCCTACCTCTGCCTCCTGAATGCTGGGATAAAAGGTGTGTGCCACCATGCCTGGCTTTGGTTTTGCATTTTTTTAATTTTTATTTTTTGTTGACAACTTCTACACTTATAGACAATAAACCATGATTTCCCTCACTTGACCCCCTTTCTCCTTCACAACTCCACTCTTCATCATATGCCCTCCCTCTCTCCATTAGTCTCTCTTTTAATTTGATGTTATTGTTTTTTTTTTTTTTTTTTTCCTATTGTGAGGGTCTTGTGAAGGTATTACTAGGCACTGCAAGGTCATGGATATTGAGACCAGTTTCTGTCTGGACAGTTGCATTGTAAGGAGTGGTACCCTTCCTTTGACTCTTACATTCTTTCCACCACTTCTTCTGCAATGGACCCTGAGCCTTGGAAGTGTGACAGAGATGTTTCAGTGCTGGACACGCCTCTGTCTCTTCTTCTCAGCACTATGTTGTCTTTGGGTCATCCCAGTGATCATCACCATCTGAAAAGAGAAGCTTCTCTAACCAGAAGTGAGAGTAGCATTAATATATGAATATGAATGTTAAGTGTAGTGCTTTCAGGGCAGTTTGTTGAGAATAATATATACATTTAGCCAGACAAGAGCAGGTTTTATACCCCTAAGGCTCATGACCTCCCCTGCCATAGGCTTTTGATTAGGTTTTCAGGACCAGGCATGTATTCCCTCCCTGAGAGCAGGCTTTCAGTCCAACTAGAGAGCAGTTAGTTTCCCCCAGAGCAGACATACCACTATTGCACCAGTTTGGCCATTTGGCCTGTCTGGTTAAACTCGAGGCTTCCAGTGTCCACTGTTTTCACTGCTGATGACTTCTGTCTCTCATAGTACTATATACAGTGCAGCTTTTTCCAGCTTTCAGTTGGCTGGTCTACAGGGAGAAGGTTTTCTGCTCAGCACCAGCTTGATTTCTCAGTGACCTTGCCTCTCAGGCATGTGAAGTCTTCAGCAACAGGGTCTTACCATCTGTTTTTCAAGGGAAACCAAGGGCCTTGGCAATAGCCTGTAATGTTTTGGAGGCAAGAGGGACCTCCCTGGCCAACAACTCACTGGAATATATCCCATCCCTGGTACTGAAAATTTTCTAGTAACAATCTATGGCTTCTGGATGTGCCATTATTCAAAAAAGTAGGTTTTTATATGTCTTATTCAGAATATCTTCAATTTTTATTGACACCCCTCCCCCTTGTTTTATGCAGTCTCTTCCCCTGGCCTCACTTAGGACTTTCTCCTCCCTGTAATCTGTTCTTTTACTTACATATATACAATATCATCCCCTTAAGTCCTGGTTTTTCATTTTTAAATAGTGCCAGATGAGTTGGGGTGATGAAGTTCTTTCTATAATAGAGTCTCCTAAGACTGTTAGTTAGTTAAGAAATGTTGGAAATGCAGAGTGGCTGAATTTCCTGCCCAGCTTTAAGGGTCTTCAGCCCCCACTTCCTCATGTGTTCCATAGTATTCTGCTGTCCAACCTCCTATCACTAGCTCTATTTTTTTCGTTGTTTTTTTTCTTTTTCCTTTTATTTCTCTGTGGTATTAGATTTAAACCTAGGGCTTGGTGCATGCCAGGCAAGTGTTCTATCACTGAGCTATATCACCAGGCCTTCTAGCTCTATGCACATTCCCTTCACTGTCTCCCACCAGCACTGTGGCTGGTCCAAGGTACTTATATTTTAAAAGGTTTTCTAGGACGTGTGGAACAAACTCAAAGTAATGATGTGCTTATATTTATATAATTTTTGGGCCATTCATGCTCATTGATACCCCAAATCAGGAGTATCCTGGGATTTGTTAAGTTATGTAAGAAGGTAGTACAAATAATAGGTAGTATTGGATGAAAACAATGCTTTACTTTGATCTTATTTCATTTATGTACAAAGTCAGTTTCTAATAAACTGATAGAATGAGCATATCTGAGTTTTTTTTTCTTTAAAGAGTACCTTTTAAGCCAGAAACTTAGATAAAATTATGCTGCTTAATTTTGGGAACTTAGAGACAGTTTGAATGTAGGAACAGAAATGGAAAGAGAAGAATTGCATTGAGTAGGTGGGTGAACAAACCTCTAATGCAGGTGAGAAGACTAGATTTTGAAAATAAGGTAATGAATTTAGTATAGGACATGTGCTTCAGGTGTGTGTGTGTGTGTGTGTGTGTGTGTGAGAGAGAGAGAGAGAGAGAGAGAGAGAGAGAGAGAGATATTAAGATTGATTCAGACTAGTTGGTTTTGCTTTGTTTGCAGTACTGGGGATCAAACCCAGGGATTCACACATAACAGACAAGTGCTTTACTGTTGAGTTTGATCCCTAGCCCTTCAGCATATAGTTGGAAATATGCTTTTATTTCTTGGGAAAGATTTTATGGATGAAATTAGGGTTTGGAAGGTTATGGGATATAATTGATATGCTACAGGATCAAGCCAGACAGTCTGTATGAGTGAGGTGCTAAGTTCAGGATTCAGAATATTTAATATGGGATTAAAGAGTGGGTAGAAACGCACTTCAGTAAATAGCACCCAGGAATAGCTGCAGTAAAGAGGTAAGAGATTTTTCTTTTTTTTTTTTTTTTTTTTTTTTTTTTGTAGAACAGGGGATTGAACCCAGGGCCTTGTTCATGCCAGGCAAGTGCTCTCCCACTGAGCTACATCCCTAGCCAAAGAGTTAAAGTTTAAAGGAGGGTTTCAAGGGATAATTGGTGTAGGGGATTTCTTTGTCCATTTGGATTATTAGTTATTTTTACATCACTGTGACCAAAATACTAGACAACTGCAGGAGGAAAGGTTGATTTTGGCTCATGGTTTCAGTTCACCAGCAGAAAAGGCCTGGAGAATTGGTTCATCTGTCATGGAGAGATCATGAGGGGTCAGTTATTCACATGATACAGACCAGGAAGCACAGCATAGCCTGGAACCACAGATGAACCACTGATCTGTCCTGTCGTTGTAATTTTGCCTTTCACAGAATGCTATATAAGTAAATCACAAAGTGTTTTTTTTAGTCTACTTCATTGACAGCATATTTACTTCATATGTGCTCTGATCCTGTATGAATATTCTCTTCTAGGCAGTTGAGTTCTTTCCAAATTTTTATTATAAATCAACTATGAGCATGCATGTATAGGGTTTTATATAAACATCAAGTTTATTTATTTATTTTTTAGGTAAGCTAAAAGTGGTAACCATTTTTTAGTATTGCCTTCCTACCAGCATCAAATAAGGTTACCTCTTGCTAAATAACTTTGTACATGGAATTTACTCCACTCCATTATATGTGTGTAGTAGTATCACAGATAGTAACCATATCTTCATGTCCTAGCTTGGCATCTGTATGTCTTTAGAATTGAGTTGCTTCTTTTCTTTCTTTTTTAAAAAAGATTTATTTATTTATTTATTTGAGAGAGAGAGAGAGAGAGAGAGAGAGAGAGAGAGAGAATGGGTATGCCAGAGCCCCTAGCCATTGCATACCAACTCCAGACACATGTGCCACCTGACTTATGTGGGACCTGGAGAATTGAACCAGGATCCTTAGGCTTCATAGGTATATGCCTTAATTGCTAAGCCATCTCTCCAGCCTTATTTTCTTACTATTGAGTTTTTTAAAAAAAATTTATTTTATTTTATTTACTTATTTAAGAGAGAGAGATTGAGAGGGAGAGGCAGATAGAGAGAATGGGCATGCCAAGGCTTCTAGCCATTGCAAAAAAATTCCAGATACATGTGCCACCTTGTGCATTTGGCTTATTTGGGTACTGGGGAATCAAACCTAGGTCCTTAGGTTTCACAGTCTTAATCACTAAGCCATCTCTCCAGCCCCAAGAGGTTTTTTGTTTTTTTTGGTTGTTTTATTTATTTGTTTATTTGGTTTTTCAAGGTAGGGTTTCACTCGAGTCCAGGCTGACCTGGAATTCACTATGTAGCCTCAGGGTGGCCTTGAACTCACGGCTATCCTCCTATCTCTGCTTCCCAAGTGCTGGAATTAAAGGTGTGCACCATCATTCCTGGCAAGAATTTTTTTTGTATATTGTGAATAAATTGTTTTGCCTGTTCCTTAATTTGCAAATATTTTTCCAAGTCACTAACATCTTTTTCAGTTTATTAACAATATTTTAAAATTTTAATTTATTTTTAATTTTGGGAAAGGTTTTATTGGGAAGTGGAATACATGAAATTGAGATCCAAATGTGTCAGGGTTTGTTTCTTCTGAGGTCTCTTCTTTGGCTTGAAGATGGACATCTCCCTGTGTCTCCATTTGTTCTCATTTCTATACTTGTCTGTGTCATAATCTGCTCTTTGTGTAAGGCCACTAGTATTATTAGTTTAGGATCCGCCCTAAAGATCTCATTTAGTTTTAATTACCCCTGCAAAGATCCTTTCTTTAAATATACTTACATGCTGGGGTACAACAAGTTAAAGCTTCAATGTAAGAACGTGTTTTTCATTCTTTTGATATAATGAAGTTGATCACTCTTCTTTTTTAAAACTGGCTGATGCTATGATCTATTTTGAACAACAGAATGTTGTAGAAATATCCCTTAGACAAAGTGCTTGGGACTGAAGTGCTTCATATTCCAGAGTGTTGCTTGGACCTTGTAATGTTTGCATATGCATGATCAGATCTCATGGACATGTTGCTCTAGTATCAGCATGAAAATTGTTTGCATATA
Organism: Orientallactaga sibirica; assembly: GCA_036365145.1. Taxonomy (NCBI): domain Eukaryota; kingdom Metazoa; phylum Chordata; class Mammalia; order Rodentia; family Dipodidae; genus Orientallactaga; species Orientallactaga sibirica. The sequence goes on from JAEOAD010000005.1 coordinate 386,757, forward strand.
AGCTACACCTTATACATGCAGCCCAATGACTGGATAATGAAGATGTGCTATAGATATACAATGGTGTTTCATTTGGCTATAAAAATTAAAATATAAACTTTACAGGAAAATGAATGGATCTATAAAATATTATATTAAGGGAGTTAACTCAGGCTTAAAAAGATATATGCTGCAAGTTCTCTCATATATTAGAATCCTAGTTGCTGAGGCTAGAGAGATGGCTTAGTGCTTGCCTGTGAAGCCTAAGGAGCCAGGTTCGATTCTTCAGTACCAAAGTAAGCCAGATGCACAAGGTGGTGCATGCTTCTAGAGTTTGTTTCCAGTGGCTGGAGGCCCTAGCATGCCTATTCTCCATTCTCTCTGTTTCTTTCTTTCTTGCTCTCTCTCTCTGTCCATCTCTCACAAATAAATAAATAAAATATTTTTTAAAAAAGAAAAAAAAAGAGAGAATTTATTGGATTAGCTTACGGCAGTCCAACAATAGCAGGTTGCAGGCCTGAGAGTCAAGGAAACTGGTAGCTGCTCAGTCCATGAGGCTGGATGCCTCAGCAGTCCCAATCCAACACTGAAGGCCTGGAGGATTCCTGGAGAGCCATGCTCTTCAGTCCACGTTGGCCTTCAGTTCATGTAGATATTTAGTACATGCTGGTCTTCAGTCCACGCTGGTCTTCAGTCCACACTGGAAACCAGCAAGCAGCACTGGCAACCAGGTGGGAGGAGGGGATCCTCAGTGTTTGTTTTTTTGAGACTGGGTGACCTTATTTAGTATAATTCTTCCCAGATTCATTCATTTTTTTTCCCTATGAATTTCAGAATTTCATTTTTCTTTACAGCTGAATAATGGACTCCATTGTGTATATGCACCATATCTTTGTTATCTATACATCAGTTGATGGGCATATGGGCTGATTCCATTTCCTAGCTACTGTGAGTACACTAGCAAAAAACATGGCCGAGCAAGAATCTCTATAACAAAGTGCAGAATCGTATGTCCAGAAGTGGTATAGCTCAGTCATATAGTAGATCTATTTTTCGATTTTTGAAAAACCTCCATATTGATTTCCATAGTGGCTGTACTAGTTTACACTTCCACAAACAGTGAATGAGGGATCCTCTTTTCCTATACCCTGGCCAGAATTTGTTGTTTTTTTCTTCAATTTCAAATTAAAAAATTAATTTCACAATCCAAGCTCACCATTTATAAATCTAGTAAAGCATAGTCCATGTGAATTTAGGTTGAGCCTAGGTCCAGTATTTCAACAAAAGGACAGCTTTTCTAAAAGTTCATATGCAAAGGAGTGATTTGTCTCACACAGAATATTTAAATTGATTTGAAATGAGAAAATGAATACTCCTTTTTAGATGTTAAAGCAAAAATTTTGGAGGCATATTAAAAGAATCTGACAACTGGTATTTCATTCTAATATCCTAGGGATTCTGTAGTACTCCAGTGATGGCTGAATCTCCCTTATTATAGAAAAAAGTCTAAATTCCAAGGCTTTCCCCATGGCTGCAATAAAACAGGCTATCTCCTCAAAGAAGAGTCTCGGTTGTGGTCTCACCAGACTACGTTCAGTGTGCATCTCTTAGGAGATAGCTTTATAGCGAGGGGACACTAAATCAGTGGTGTGGTGATTTGATCAACAGGTCATCTGGTATAAATGTGCCAGAGCATGCACTGGCTAACTCACAAGCATGTATTTAAAACTTGGATCCAATTTTAAGAAGCAAATGATAAATGGACTATCTCTGAGTTAACTGACAGTCTAAAACCGGAATGCCAACCCCTGGAACAGGAAAGTTCACAGGACCAGTTAACCACTGACACTTCTTGATATGTCTATTTTCAGTTCTGTTTACAAATGCCTAGTTTCTGTCTTAGTAAACAGCTTCCAGACTATTCTCTGGATATACTGTGCAGTCTGTGATTAACAACTGCTCAGTCAGGATGGCTTGACCATGACTTCCTATTTATAGGTTTTGTCTGTCAGCCACTGTTGTATTCAGATTCTTGATGCTGGGAAAACACCGGACCACAAACAGCTGATGGAAGGAAAAGGTTTATTTCAGGCTTATAAATTCTGGGGGAAATACCACCAGTGGTGGAAGAAGCTAGCTCCCTTCCATAGATTCAAGAAGAGAGACACCACCAACAGCTAGTACTGTACAAGAGCCAGAGCTCCAGCTGCCCTCCACACAACTTGGTGCTGGACTCAAGATCCTCCCGCAGCGACAAAGCTCTTCCTGAGCAGGAAGCTGAGTCCATTGATGTTTAGAGTTATTGCTGAAAGGCGTGAGTTAATCCCTGTCATGTTGATGATTTTGTGGAATTTGGTGTTTTGTTGACCTTCATTTGCTTTAACTCTGGTTTTGTTTATTGTTCCCCCCCCTCTCTCCTATAGCCTCTTGAATATGTTTATTCTTCTCTTCAGTGAGAAGCAGTCCATCTAGTATTCTCTGTAGGGCTGTGCTCATATATTTCTATAGCTGGCTTTTATCATGAAAAGCTTTTCTTTCTCTTCTATTATGAAGGATAATTTTGTTAGGTGTTTGGGTTGGCAACCATGGTATTTCAATATTTGAAATACTCCATTTCAAGCCCTTCTGGCTTTTAGAGTTTGTATCGAAAACTCAGATATTACTCTGATGGACTTATTTTTATAGGTGATGAGCTATTTATGGCTATTTATGTCTTTGTTTTTTTTTTTTTTTTTTGTTCTTTCAAGGTAAGGTCTCACCCTAGACCAGGCTGACTTGGCACTTACTCTGTAGTGCCAGGCTGGCTTTGAATTCACAGTGATCCTCTTACCTGTGCTTCTTGAGTGCAGAGATTAAAGTCATACAACCCTACACCTGGCTATCTTGAAATTTTTATTACTCTATTTTTGCTTTCTGTACTTTTTTTTTTTTTTTTTTTTTTGAGGTACAGTCTCACTTTAGCCCAGGCTGACCTGGAATTCACTCTGTAGTCTCAAGGTAGCCTTGAACTCATGGTGATCCTCCTACCTCTGCCTCCTGAGTGCTGGGATTAAAGGTGTGTACCACCGCGCCTGGCCCCATGCATTTTAATTATTATGTAACATGGGGAATTTCTTTTCATGTCCTGTTTATTTGGTGTTCTGTATGACTCTTGTATCTGGATGGACTTCCCTTACATAGTTTTATTGACAATATTTTCTATTGAACTGAAGTTCTTCTCCTTGTGTTTGCCTATGATTTTGTCTTTTCTTTAAAATATTTTTATTTTTATTTGAGAGAGAGAAAGGCATAAAGAGAGAATAGGCACACCAGGGCCTCCAGCCATTGCAAACTCCAGATGCATGCACCACCTTTTGCATCTGGCTTATGTGGGTCCTGGAGAATCAGACCTGAGTCCTTTGGCTTTGCAGGCAAGCCCCTCAACCACTAAGCCATCTCTCCAGCCCACATTTGGTGTTTTGAAAAAACTTATTTTATTTTATATATAGTCTAACAGGTTATACTCGTTTATCTCCTAGCCCCTGCTCCCATCTCGCTGGGGCCCTCCTCAGTGGGGTTATGGTATTCACTGTGGGGTCATGAAGGCCTCAGTCAGTCCCTGTGGTTTAAGGAGGGAACTGTCCCGCCTGGTGCTCCTACCACTCTGTGGCGCTTACAATCTTTCCCATCCCCTCGGTCTTTTTAAAATGTCTTCCATGTCTCTCATGTTGTGCCCAAGTGGTTTTTGAACTTGCTTCTAATTTTTGCCTCTTGAACTATTCCCTTTGCCATGTCCTGAAGTTCTGATATTCTGTCCTCTGTCTGATCTATTCCATTGGTATGGCTTTACTAAGAGCTTTTTTCCTTTTCCTTAAAACATGCCTCTACTCCAAATAAATCAGTCAAAATAAAAGCTCAAGATGACCTCAGTCCCATCTGTCTAGTCCTAGTGAGCAGCAGCCAGCTATGATGACAGGTGATAGATCCAAATTACTGCCTGATGTGTTAGCTTTTTCCCATTTCTAAACCATCCTTAAAGAAAATCGTGAAAGGCGTCACGCCATCCTCACAGTAGTCCAGGAGAGCAGCCATGCCACATGGATTCCTATTTACACCAATAAAAAGCTGGTAGTTACTGAAATTAGCAAGGATGTGCTTCATTTGCATTGCAGCCCCTGTCATAAAAGGTTTTACTCTTTCTGGTTTCTGTTCTTCAAGTTTGCCTGTGAGTGATTTCATATAATCTTTGATGTACTTCTTGTAGGCCTCTTTTGTGAAGCTGGTTTCTGAAGGTGATGGCTCACTACAGTATCAACACCCGTGACTACTGTGCTTTTGGCACCTTCACCCTCCAGGCCTTTAATGGAGCCATTTCCACCGAAGAGCAAGTCATCGCTGTTACCCTTTGTCCTACTGACCATCTTGCCCTCCACCTCCAGGCACAGGCTGCCCCTGATCTCCTCGATCGTGTAAATGTCAGAGAATGGTTCATTATAACGGTGAGGCCCGAGTAGATGATCACGATGGTGGCTGGAGGGAGATGACTGTAGCAGCAGGTCTAGAGAGCAGCGCTGGGGGTGGGGGGCGGGGCAGCAAAGGCCCTACTGGGAGCTTTTTAATTGTGTTTTTCATTTTGATTTCAGTTAGGTTTTTTTTTTTTTATATTTTATATTTTCATTTATTTATTTGAGAGAGAGATACAGAAATAGGCAGGTAGAGAGAGAGAATGGGCATGCAAATGAACTACAGATGCATATGCCCCCTTGTGCATTTGGGTTACATAGGTCCTGGAGAATAGAGCCTTGAACCTGGGTCCTTAGGCTTCACAGGCAAGCGTTTAACCACTAAGCCATCTCTCCAGCCCTCAGTTAGGTTTTTTTTTTTTTTTTTTTTTTTTTTTTTTTACCTAGAAGTATCTGTGTCTTCTTTGAGATGATAAACTTTCTCATTAAATTTAGTTGATTGCTTGTGTTCTCTTGGAATTTATTTAGGCTTTTGTTCATGCCCTCTTTGAATTAATTCAGGTGTCTCCTGAGTTCTTTTAGTTAACTCTCTTGCATTTCATTGAGCCATTTGTTCTCATTACCTCTAATTTACTGTATATGTTTATCATAATTGTGTTTGGCATTCTGTGTTGGGGTTTTCTTCTAAGTCTTTCTCTTTGGAGTCTTCAACTTTTGGTCTTCTTGGTGGGGAGTTCTTGCCTTGGTTTCTTTTGTTACTTGTTTCAAGTTGGGGCTTGCCCATCTGGAGATATTCCCTTGTCTTCTAGAGGATGTGGCAACAGTGACTGCACTGAAGGTGACAGGGTAGGCTGGGACCAGGACAACTCCAGTAACAGACATGCATCTGGGTTGCAAATTCACAGGGCCTGGACAAGTCCAGGTAGTTTACTCAAGTGAGAGGCTGAATCCTGTGGTGAGCAGCCTGGTTCTCCTTGTTCCTGGTGGGCAGCCTACACATGCATCTGGGCTAGGCACAGTGGGGAGCCTGTCTGACTGCCTGTGTCAAGCAGCTTGGTACTCCTGACTCCAAGCTAGTGGCCTACTCTTGTTTCCAGTTTGGGCGCATAGGGCAACCTATCTGGAGGCCTGTGCCAAGTGGCCTGGTCCTCACTCTGGCCAATAATTTCTTTTTGCCTGTTAGCAAAATTGCTAATTTTGATATCTATTAATTCTCCTTTTTCTTATAAGATGGTGTTTGTCACATGAATGGCAATTTTGAATGGCATTCTGAAAGTTTTGAATATCATGATGTGCTTCAATGTTAATTTTTTTGTTCCATCTTTTTTAACCTGTTGAGTTTCAGCCACAGTTCTTACCTGCAAAGTGTGTGTGCAGTGCTGGTTATCAGTTGTTTTCAAAACCTTTTCTGTGATATTTGAATCTATTTTAACTTGCTCCACCTAGTGGACAGTTTTGTACCCTGCAACAGCTGGCCCGGTATTTACAAAAACTTTTGGAACACTGTGTACATAAAAGAGCCATGCATCTTCTTTCAGCTTGAGCCCAGCCCAGCCCAGCCCAGCTATCTGTAGATGATTTACAGAATTGCTCTTTTGAGCTCCCTCCTCATAGCTCACACCCAACACCTTCTTTTTCGTTGTACCCTCTTCCTGGTGCTGCAAATAGAAACCATGACTTTAGTTTCCCCACTGTTTTGGGCTTTCTGTGAATGCTTCTGTCTCTGTCACCAAGCCCTGGGTACACACAGACCAGGAAAAACTAAAAATAAAAATGAGGATTCCTGATTCTCACACTCTTGGAATCACAATTCCTTTGGTCAGACAGAAGCACTGCTCTTTCTTATGGCTTTTAGCTGCCTGCCTGGCCACTGGTGTAACTGGACTGGGACAGAGAAAGAATAAAAGTTCAACACTCTCTTTAACTCATTGGGATTCCTTTTTACTGGTTTTTGATTCAAAATAAGAGGGCTTCCATTTGAGCTGTATCAGCAAACCTCTGGAATTCAGGCCACCTTTGATTTAGGCCAATAAGATACGGATGCAAGAAATATTAAGGAACATACCAGTGCCAGCTCAGGGTTTTCCTTTGCAGCCCTCACCTGCTTCATGCATTCTACTTGGGGCTTTTGCTATGCAGTGGATGAGACAGGGTTGGTATTCTTAGCTCATATGAAGCAGGAACATTGACCCTTAAATATAAAAATGTTATTATGGAGAATTTAAAATATACAGAAACCATTTATTGATTGATTGACTGTGCGTGTGTGTGAGTGTGTGTTGTGCACGAATATGTTGACATGTGTGTGGGTGCACATGCATGTTGATGTACATATGTGTAGAGGCCAGGGATTGATGTCTTCCTCAGTCATTATTTACTTTATTCTTTAAGATAAAGTCTCTTGCTGCATCTAGAGCTCACTGATTCAGCAAGACTGGCTATCCATTGAGCCCTAGGGATTCCCTGTTCTCTGCCTTCACAGTGTGGGTTTATAGGCTTCTGTCACCATGCTTTGCATCTTAAGTGGGTTCTGGGGAATATGAACATAGGTCCTCATGTTTGAGCAGTGTGGTTAGTTTTATCGAGGTGTCCCCCATAAACTTGCATGTTCTGAATGCTGGGTCCCCAGCTGTTGGCAATTTGGGAATTGGAGCCTCCTGGAGGTGATGTATTCTTGGGGGTGGGCTTATGGATGTTATAACCAGCTTCCCCTTGCCAGTGTTTGGCATACTCTCCTGCTGCTGTTGTCCACCTGATGTTGGCCAGGAGCTGATATCTAGCCTCTCATCATGCCATTATTTCCCCTGCCAACATGGAGCTTCTCCTCGAGTCTGTAATTCAAAGTAAACCCTTTCCTCCCACAAGCTGCTCTTGGTCAGGTGTTTTCTGCCAGCAGCATGAAGATAACTTCAACATATAAATGCAGCATTACCCGCCGAGGCACCTCCTCTTATCGTACCACCTACCCACCCCTCTATTTTTAGTTTTTGGGAACTTCCATATAGATTTACATAGTGTATACACAGGTTTACATTTCCACCACCAGCATAGAAGGGTTTCTTTTTTCTCCACACTCACCAGCATTTGTCATTTTCTTGATGATAGCCATTCTGAACAGAGCAAGATACAATGTCAAAGCAGTTGTAAATTGCATTTATCTGATGCGTAAAAACATTAAACACTTTTTCTACTGTTAATTGGTGACTTTTATTTCTTCCTCTGAGAAGTGTTTAATCAGTTGATTAGTCCACTTTTTGATTGGATGATTTGGTTTTCTTCTGGTATTTAAATTTTGGAGTTCTTTATAAACTCTAGATACTAATTCTGTGCTGGATGTATAGCTGGCAAACTTTTTCTTCCATCTTGTAGGCTCTTTCCTCACTGTGCTGATTGTTTTCTTAGATGTGCAGAAGCTTTTTAATTTCATGCAATCCCAGTTCTTGGGATTATTTGTTGTGTTATTAAAGCCCTCATGACCTCCTCTGCCATAGGCTTTTGATTAGGTTTTCAGTACCATGCATGTATTCCCTCCCGTAGAGAGGGCCTTCAGTCCAATTAGAGAGCAGTTAGTTTCCCCCAGAGCAGACATGCCACTATTTCACCCGTTTGGTCATTTGGCCTGTCTGGCCAAACTTGAGGCTTCCAGTGTCCACTGTTTTCACGACTGATGACTTCTGTCTCCCATAGGGTTGTATGCAGTGCAGCTTTTTTCCAGCTTTCAGTTGGCTGGTCTACAGGGAGAAAGTTTTCTGCTCAGCACCAGCTTGATTTCTCAGTGACTTTGCTGTTCAGGCCTGTGAAATCTTCAGTAATAGGGGCTTACCATCTGTTTCTGAAGGGAAACCAAGGGTTAGGGTCTTTTAACTATGAGTGTGTAAAACAAAACAAAAAAACACACATTGCACAGAGTAAACATTTATACTGTAAACGATGGCATTGTAAGGAAAGATTGAACCAATGCAAAACCCAAAACAGACAGGGCAAACATCAAATCCTCCAGCTCCAATTCTGACATCTGTAACTAGTTGTGAAGTCTCTGTGTACTGGTCACATGTCATATCCAGAAGATAGCATTGTCTTGCCCACCTACCCTTCTTTTTGTTCTTACATCCCTTTTCTTCTCTTCTACAGGTTTAGATGTCCTATTTAGGAATTAACACCCAACAGTCCCTTATTCTTAGCAATTTTGTAAGCCATGCACCTCTGTTTGTTGCAAAAGGAAATTCTGTGATTGAGATTACACCAAGTTTCTTAAGAAAATAATGTGTACTTTACAGAGCAGGTAGAATTTATCAGTAAGTGTTTAAATGAAGACACTTCCATGAAAGAGCAATTTCAGAAAGTTGAATGAGTTAAGCAAATATAGGATTATGAAGTTTGCAGAAACTAGGGAGTATGAAAAGACTTTATAAGCTCTAAAGCAGAAGGAATAAAAGAGGCAAAGAAAATACTTTTCTTAAAGCCCCATGTGAACATTTCGCAGAGGCCATGTAGCATGGAAAATAGTCAGTGATGGATGCAGCTATAGTAAGACATGCAGCCCAGTCAGGGAGACAACTAGGAGGCCATGCCCTTGACTGTACCTTGTTCTATGTCAGAACTTGCTGTGCCTTCCGTTGGCTGAATTATGCTGGAAACTGGGAGGTGAGGAGTTGATGTAGTGTATATAGATATCCACCTGAGGCACAGTGGAGGCTGAAGAGGTAGATATGAGAAGAGATGATGGAGAATAAATAAGCAAAGGCACATTTGATGCTCTCAGACTTCTCTACTAATGATATCATGATGTCACTGATAGGTGAAATCTAGAATAGTCAAACTCACAGAGGCAGAGGGTAAGGTGATAGTTGCCAATGATGTGGGGAATGGGGTAAAGGGATATTGGTCAAAGGATGCCAAGTCTTGCCTCTATAAGACAAACATGGAAATCTAATGTATAGCATAATTATGACAATTAAGATAGTACTCTATAATATACTTAATATTTCCTAAACTATAGACCTTAAATTGTACCCCTTTCACACAAAGGGTAACAGTATAGAGGCAATTTAGCTGGATTGTGTCACTTTACAGTATTCATATAGTAAACAAAAATTGGGCTGGGGAGATGTCTCAGTGGTTTAAAGGCACTTGGTTACAAAGCTTGATGGCCCAGGTTTAATTGCCTAGTATCAATGTAAAGCCAGATGCACAATGTGGCCCATGCATCTGGAGTTCATTTGTAGTGGCAATAGACCCTGGTGCACCCATACTCACTCTCTTTCTCTATCTGCCTTTATTCTTTCTTCCTTTCCTCCCTTCCTCCCTTCCTCCCTTCCTCCCTTCCTCCCTTCCTCCCTTCTTCCCTCCCTCCCTCCCTCCCTCCCTCCCTCCCTCCCTCCCTCCCTTCCTTCCTTCCTTCCTTCCTTCCTTCCTTCCTTCCTTCCTTCCTTCCTTCCCTTCTTCTTCTTTCTTTTTCTTTCTTCTTTCTTTCTTTCTTTCTTTCTTTCTTTCTTTCTTTCTTTCTTTCTCTTTTTTCTTCTTTCTTTCTTCTTTCTCTTTCTTTCTTTTGAGGTAGAGTCTTGTCCAGGATGACCTGGATCTCACTCTATAGTTCCAGGCTGGCCTCAGACTCACAGTGATCCTCCTACCTCTGCCTCTCGAGTAATGGGATTAAAGGTGTGTATCACCACACCTGGCCTCTTTCTTTTTTTAATTATTGATTTATTTGCAAGGAGAGAGAGGAGAGAGAGAGGGAAAGAGACTGATAATGAGTACAGCGGGGCCTAGTGCCACTCAAATGAACTCTAGACACATGCACCACTTTGTGCATCTGGCTTTATGTGGGTACTGGGGAATTAAACCCAGGACTTCAGAATTTGCAAGTAGGTGCCTTCAACTGAGCAATCTCTCCAGCCCTTTGTTTCTGCCCCTTTCTCTCTGTGTCTATCAAATAAATAAATAAATAAATAAATAAATAAATAAATATTTTAAATAACTAAAATTTTTGCTTTAGTGTGTACAGTTTTTATATGCCAGTGATAGTTAAACAAAACTGATAAAATTTGATAGTAGCCTCTTGTATTCATTTTCCCAAAGAGTCCTGTAAAAATAGGAATCTGTATGATTACATTACTTGGGATAAAATAAAAAGTAAAAGAAAACAGTTGTGTTGAAATAATACATCGAGTAAGTGGATTCCAACTTGAACTTGAAAAGAGTAGGCTTCATATTATGGCATGTTAATATCATTACTAGAAGAATATAATTCATGAACAAAGTAAAAAAAAGCAAATCAATTCATCTGAAAAAATTGTCAACCACATACAACAACCTTTCTTTGTCACATCTTGAGATTTAATATAATTGTGTAAACTGAAAATACAAACAAAACCCTATGGCTGTAGCAGAACTTTGACAATGATTAAATATTGGTGATGAATTGGAATTATCACTTAACTTTCAGTGTGATAGTGACATGGCATTAATATTAATTGAGTTACTTATATTTTATTGTTCCAATTTTAGTATATGTGCTACTGAGGTGAGCACAATTATTATGTTTTAAAGAAACATTGGCTGACTTATGCATGGAATGATAACATGCCTTGGGTTTGAATTAGACTAATTCACTGGAATTAGATAAAATAGTATTGGCTATGTTTGTATAGCTCTTGAAACTGGCTAACAAAAACATGCCATTTGTGTGTGTAAATCTTGTGTGTGTGTGTGTGTGTGTGTGCAGGTGCACATATGTGTGCAGGTGTTGGTGGAGATCAGAAGACAACCTTGGTGCTATCCTCCTTTACTGAAAGAGGGTCTCTCATTGGTCCAGAATGCAATGAGTAGGCTAGACATGCTGTTCAGTGGGCCCCAGATGTCTGCTTATCTCTACCTCCCCAGCACTGGGATTACAAGCATGCACCCCCCCCCCTTTTTTTTTTTTTTTTTGGTTTTCGAGGGTCTTACTCTGGTCCAGGCTGACCTGGAATTAACTATGTAGTTTCAGGGTAGCCTCGAACTCTGGCGATCCTCCTACCTCTGCCTCTTGAGTGCTGGGATTAAAGGCGTGCACCACCATGCCTGGCTCCCTTTCTTGTTTTACATGGGTTACAAGCATTTTATTGGTTGAGTCATCTTCTCAGTCCCGCATGCTACTTTCTTAATATTATTTTCTCTACCTTTGAGTGTTGAAATGTCCTTAATAAATGGTTTATATAAGGAAAATCAGAGTGATATGAGAGCTAGTCTGCATTAGAACATAACTGAGGGCGACAGTACTGAGGCTGCAGAACTTTAGGTGAAGAGCAAAGTTCAAACACATTCTTGTGGAATAGCAGTCTCTTTTAACTTTCCTTTTCCTTCTTTCTTTCAGTTCCATTATTTGTTCACAGTCATGGGTCAGCTGATCTCCAGTTCACCTAATCATGTACAACTAGAAGATTTGTCCTCCAGTTTCACTGCATACTTTAAGAACTTAAAGATGGAAAATAAAGTCATGTCACAGGCAACTATCAATGCTATTTATACTTGATGAATGGAGACGTTCAGACAGTAAACTCTGCAATCAACAATGCATTAAAAAATTTATAACACCCCACTCAACATTGCTATTACAGGGGAGTCTGGAGCAGGAAAGTCCACTTTAATCAATGCTCTGAGAGGGGCTGGACATGAAGATGAAGATGTAGCTCCCATCGGAGTAGTGGAGACAACCATGCACAGAACTCCATACAAACATCCAAACTTGCCCAAAGTGACAATATGGGACCTGTCTGGCACTGGAACCCCTAATTTCCAGCCAAATGATTATCTAAAGAAAGTAAAATTCAAGGAGTATGACTTCTTTATTATTGTTTCTGCTACATGTTTTAAGAAAAATGATCTTGACCTCACCCAAGCTATCAGAATGATGAAGGATTTATACTTTGTGAGATCTCAGGTAGATTGTGATTTAAGAAATGAGAAGCTATGTAAACCAAGTACCTTTGAAAGAGAAAAGGTCCTGCAGCAGATCTGAACCCATTGTGAGGCCACTTTTAGGGAGAATAACATTGATGAACCACAGATCTTCTTGATCTCTAATCACAATGTAGCTGAATTTGATTTCCCAATCCTGAAAAACATCTTATTAATGAATCCCCTTGCTCACAAATTCCTGCTTTCCTTGCTCATTGTTATTGAGGTAGCCATTGAAGAAAAGAGAGATTTTCTGAGGAAAGCTATCTGGCTAGAAGCCTTGAAGACTGGAGCATGGGTTAATCTGCCCACAAAAGGTACCATCACAAACAACAATGTGGAGACGCTGAAGGCAAGCTTAAGCCATTATCAAGTCCTCTTTGGAGTAGATGACACATCCTTGCAGAGTTTGGCTGCAGATTTGCAATTGCCTGTGGAACAACTCCAGACAACCATTAAATCTCAAAATTTGTTTGAAACTAATGGTGAAGAGAAAATAGGAGAAATACTTTTGAAATATATGGAAGTGTTCTCTTTGGCTAATGGAAGCCTCCTTGGCATGGGCCTTTACTTTACAAATTATTCTATTTACAACTATTTTCTTGACACAGTGACTGATGATGCAAAACTTCTCTTCAAAGAGATATTTTCAAGAAACAAGTTGATTTCAAGTTAAGCTGAAATCCTGTGGATATTGAAATCCAAATTCATGAAAGAAAAGTGGCTCAGTGAATGTGTCTGCATATTTATTGAGGCTATCCAGTTTTCTGTCCACACTAAAGGGTTGCTTAATATAGGTGCCATCATCATTGTGATAGTTTATATTGATTTCCAACTTGCCAAGATCCAGAACCAACTAGAAAATAAGTCCATCACAATGATGATATATAACTTGATCTCAAACAACTCATACCAAGCTTCAAAATGGATTCTGACCTGGCACCTATATTAAGCAAACTAAGATTAAAGTAAAATCACCTCATTTAGTTTTTATTAGACATTCATGAACAGTATTTTGCTTCTTCCCTGTTCAAAGACATCTCTTGCTCTTAGTCCAGCTAATATACTCTATAAGCTGATGGATATGCAACCCTGTTCAGCCCTGGCCACTGTCCTGGCCCTGGCCTGGTTCTAGAGTGCCTGTCAGGGTACACATGGCCAGTCCCAGCCCTGGCTGGGGATCCTGGGCCCCAGTACCTAGGTGTGGTGGTTTGACTCAGGTGTCCCCCATAAACTTAGGTATCCTGAATGCTAGGTTCCCAGCTGATGGAGATTTGTGAATTAATGCCTCTTGGAGGCAGTGTATTGTTGGGGGCAGGCTTGTGAGTGTCATAGCCAGTTCCCCCTTGCCAGTGTTGGGCACACTCTCCTGTTCCTGTTGTCCACCTTATGTTGTCAAGGGGGTGATTTTTCCCCCCAAAGTTGCTCATGGTCTGGTGATTTCTGCCAGCAATGAGAACCTGACTGCAACACTAGGGCACCTTATTGGGTCTATGCAGCTAGTGCTGGCTTTGGCCTGGGCCTATGACCATGGGCAACCTCAGCCAGTGCCTCTGTTTGGATCCATGTGGCTGGTCCCTTCCCGACCCTGGCTCCAGCTTGGTTCCATGACATCTGCCTGGGGTACTTAACTCAGTCCATGCTGCTGGACCTGGACAGGGTCCTAGGATCAGGGCCCAGGTCTGCTACACAGGGCTGCTTTTGGCCCTGACCCAGCCTAGGCCTGTGATCCCAGGACCAGACCTAGAGGTGCCCAGACAGATCTATCTGGGCAGATCTGGCCTGAGCAGGACCCTGGACCATGGGCCCAAGACCAGGGGCTCCTGCCCGGGCCAGGTAGCCAGCCCACATATGGCCAGGGCCTGTTATCTCTGGCCTAGGACCAGGGCCCAAGGGCCTAGGGACCTGCATAGATTCATATGGCTGGTCCTGCCCTGGCCAAGACCTGTGACCTTGGGCCCCTTCTTCTGACCTACAGAAGGAAGCACCCACCTGGGTATAGATGGCTGGCCCTGACCCAGTCCCAGGCATAGTCCCTTGATCCTGGGCCCAGGACCATAGAAATCCTCCAGGGCCCACTTGGTCAGCCCTGGACCAGTCCAATGACCAAGCCATGACCTAAGGCTCAGTGCCAGGACTGCCTTCCCATTACCTGGGAAAGCCTGGGTGCTTGACCCTGGTCTTAGGACTGAGGATTCCTGCCTGGGTCCATGTAGCCAGCAAGGGCCTCAGCCCAGCCTGTGTCCCTGGTCCCATGAACCTGGACCAGAGACTAGGGGTGCCCACCAGTTTCCATGCTACCAACCTTAGCCCTGGCCATGGCTAAGCCATAATGAACAATAACTTAAGAATAAATTTCTGTCATTTGCAGCAAAATACATGAAACTGAAGGACATTATGTTAAAGAAGCAAACTAAAAACAGAACAAGTACTGCATATTTTCAGACATGGAAATAAAAAATAAAAAGCTCCACATTAAAGTAGAATAATGAATAGTAGGAATTTGGAAAAGCTGTGAGGGGAGGGGAAAGTTGAGTTGGACTTGATTAGAGCACACTGTATTCATGTATGGAAATATTACATTGAACCTCATCAAGATGTTCAGTTGATACATATTAACAATAAAAAGCTTATCCATAATTTTAAACTCACAGATTTCGAATCTCTAAATTATATTAATGAAAATGTTTAATTTTTATTTTTTAAATTGGAGATGAATTATACTAACACCTATTAGATAAAAGCAAAAGAAATTTTCTAAAGTGTCATAGCCTTTACATTCATTTCAACTCACTTTACCTGAAAACCAGTAAAGGAAAGCAAATGAAAACTTGAAAAGTCCTGATAGTCTAATATGACCTATTTTCATTCCTAATTTCATTCATAAATCCAATAATGTGATTTGCTATCACACTTTATCCTAAGAAGAACATTATTGTGTCACCATAAATATATCTGATTTAATAATGTCTTTTATAGTTGATTAAGATATCTGAAATCAAGAGACTGTCCATTGTTGAAATGGACCAGCTATCTCAACTGAAGGACAAATACAGGTAAGTAGAATAGCTTTCTAGTATTGTGAGGCACCTGGTCTGCTTAGACTTAGGTTATTTCTTTCCTCGCTTGAAACAAGTTAGGTCAGTGATAAGGAAAGTAATGGGTCTCCTTTGCCTTAAAGCTCATCCATGTCATAAACCTGGCTTGCCCTGACAAAATGGGAAACTCTATATTACTTCCTCATTATTAATTTAAGAGTTTAGGCTAGGTTGTTTCCAGAAAGTCTTGCCATTTCAACGTTTTATGAAATCATGAGTATTAAAGTGCCCACCTTACTTTGAAACCAGACATTCTTTTAAACAGTGAGAATTATACGTTAGACATAAAGCCCAGTGACTTCCCTTTTTGCTCGCTGTGAGAAAACCAAGGATCTACCCACATATTCCTCAGAATAGGAAGGTGTTTGATGATTTTCCTAATAATTGTTTGATATTAATTTTTTTTTTTTTTTTTTTTTTTTTTGGTTTTGCAAGGTAGGGTCTCACTCTGGTCCAGGCTGACCTGGAATTCACTATGTAGTCTCAGGGTGGCCTCGAACTCTTGGCGATCCTTCTACCTCTGCCTCCCGAGTGCTGGGATTAAAGGCATGCGCCACAACGCCCGGCGATATTAATTTCTTATTTCATTACATTATAGTTTTACATCTTACTTCTTTCAGCATTGCATTGATTCTAAACATGGAACAACATTCTTTTTCATTGTTATGGTTCCCTTAGTCACACAAACATTCAAGACTACAGTGTATACTAGACCAATCCAGAAGCCTCAGGGTTGAGAAAGCTGAGTTCAGCAGCATACTGCAGAATGTACTAAACACTATAGATTTTCCAATTGCCTTGGCCAGTCCTATTGCTAAAAGGTTACAGGCAGGCTGACTCCCCAAGCATCTGCCCACCTCCTTCCCATGTCTTTAGAAACTCTAGGCTCTATTCTTCATTGTACTTAAAGCTCTCTTTCTTGACCTGGACATTGCAGTGGTTCTCTTCACAGCTGACAAATGTGTTAGTGTCTGTGTTAAACAGAGACATTTCTACCTTTGTGAGAAATTCTTCCTCTAGATTACTTGTTGTTATTGTTTCTTTTTCTTTCTGTAAAAGTTGGATTGCAAAGCAGGGAAGAATTTATTGAAAGTCTTGGATGTGGCCAGAAAAGGACAATACTGCATGTGAGTTGCTCATGAGAGTGTCACAATGAGGTGGTTCCCTGTGTCCAGGATTTTACAATTATTTATTATAACAGAACTCAAGGGAAATAATGTCATTCAATCCATTATAAAGATGAAGACACAGGTTGGGGAGGCTAAATGACTTGCTCAATGACATGTTGCTATTTAGTGGCAAAGAATTGAATATAGACAATATTTATGTTCAATCACCAGAAAATAAGTCTTGTCTATTATGCGAGTGCCCACATACTTTACTATACTTTATTCCTGTGAATGCTGGTACCCATATATGTTACTATACTTTATTCCTGTGAATGCTGGTACCCATATACATTACTATACTTTATTCCTGTCAGTACATGTGACATTCATTTGTTTCTGAAGACAAAAATTTTCTAAAGCATGATTTAAAATGTAGGATGTAATGTAGGAGTTAACCCCAGCATGTTTCTTCCTATGTAGACTTCATATCTGTACCTTGGATTCTATAATATCTTACTTTGTGCTTTAGTTTGAACATCAATTGCTACATATGAAAAAATTTGTTTATGTTCCATATTTCATCTAAAATATAGTTTTCATTATCATTTGAAATTATAGTACCCACAGGAATATTTTACATAAAAATTATAGAAAAGGGAGATAAGGAATTTGATTTTGATTTTTTTTTTTTTTTTTGGTTTTTTGAGGTAGGGTCTCACTCTAGCTCTGGCTGACCTGGAATTCACTCTGTATTCTCAGGGTGGCCTTGAACTCATGGCGATCCTCCTACCTCTGCCTCCTGAGTGCTGGGATTAAAGGCGTGCGCCACCACGCCCGGCTGATTTTGATTTTTAAAAAAAATTTTTTATTTATTTTTGGAGAGAGAGAGAGACAGAGAGAGACAGAGAGAGAGGGAGAGGAAGACAGAGATGGGCATGCCAGTAGTGTCTCAGCTGCTGTGAACGAAATCCGGATGCGTGCGCCCCCTTGTGGGCAAGTGCGGCATTGCGCCCTTGCCTCACTTTGCATCTGGCTAAACGTGGGACCTGGAGATTGGAACCACTGGACATTGGAACCAGTGTTCTTAGGCTTAGCAGGCAGGCGCCTTAGCCTCTAAGCCATCTCTCCAGCCCTGATTTTGATTTTTAATTACTCATCTACCAGATAAATGAAGACAATTTAGAATCCATAGAATCAAATGCATCTATTTGCAAGGGACTGCTCAAGAAAAGTGGGATGCTGTATTAGAAATGAGCCACCTCTACCATACCGTCCAGGGCCCAGGAGACATTACAGAGGAAGTAGTGATTTAAACATGAGTGCAACTCTCACTGCTAATCTGACAATCTGCTCTAGGGAGATGTTGATAGACACTGAGGACACTCAAAACTCATTAAAACAGAAATCCAAAGGTTGAAGAGAGTTCAGCATTAAAGTAGACTTATACCTTCCAAGGTTCTGGGAACACTGCAGAAGAGGGGGTGGAAAGACTTGAAGAGCCACAGAGTGGGAAGGAGAATCCTGAAGCATTGCTGTCCCCCCAAAGAATGACTGCTATATTCATAACCCATGGTGAATATCAAAAACTCCAGTGAGGAGGGTCCTCAGTGGAATGAAAGCAGAAAAGAGAGGATAGCAGGAGGGGAATGGGACTAAGAAACAATTCGTCTAAACAGTAAAGTTCCTAATTAAAAAAAACAACAACAAAAAAATGAAAACACCATGGCATGCTGAAATATGTTATCCGGTATAATTTGCTTAATGAACCAGGAGAGAATGACACCCTCCTGCTATATAGAGCTGCATCAAATCCATCTCACAAGGGAGGGAACATAGACTGACAAGAGTAATATAAGACTTGGGTCTCAGTACCACTTATATGATGCCTGAACATCTATTTGTCTATTACTTTGGTCTATTTCATGAGTTTAGACTCAGATGAGAATGAATATGAAAATCTCTTGATAATACCACCGTGTAGTCCTGTTCTTTCTGAGTTATAAAATTGGTTCAGACAATCTCTAAGTGTAGGTATGATATAGAAGAGTGGTCATGACCAGGAGTACCAAGGGCATGAGCTTGTCTCTGTGGGGATGGGAATGGGCTCTGCCAGAGATCTGATGCCAGGTGAGTGAATACATGTTTCCAGCCTATTTGTAGATGGGTTTGATTTTCTGCAGGGCAGGAGACATTACCAGGTTTCATATCCTAAGGCTCTTTATCCAAGTGCATTCCTTATACCCTTCTGCAACACTTTGCCTGGTTTGTTTAAGGGTCCTCATCCTGATCTGACTCCCCTGGGCAGACCATGGGATCCTGCTTAGCTCTATCTGCCTTTCCCAGGGTGAGACTTTCTTCCTCCCCTGGTGGTGAAGGGTCTGCCCTTAGTGGGGCAGATTTCTGGGATCCAACCATTATTTACCTTCTTGTCATTGGCTTAAATTTGTTAATATGCTTTTAGGATTAGCTTCACTTAATACTAAACATTTTTCATATAACTCATCAGTTTTCCAAATTTTTGAGACATGGTGTCTTAGACCAGTGGTTCTCAAAATATAGTTCCTGAAGTAGTCATATCAACGCCCCCCTGGGAACTTGTTGAAAGGCAAGTTTTGGGATCCAATTTCAGACCTACTTAATCAAAAATTCTGGGGGTGAGGTTCAGCAATTTGTGTTTTAACAAGCTCTCCGGGGAATTATAATGTACATGACTGACCAAAAACCCTGTTTCCAACTATCCCATCCTCTGTGGATGCAGGTTAGGTCACTTTATCTTCTTGCTCTTCTAGTCAGTTTCTGTTACTTTCCACTGCATCTTTGCCAGTCGATTAAAGTCCATACAGATTACCATCTAGGTTAAGATGACCATGGGACATAAGTCCCATAACTTGATGCTATGATTGAGACATTGATTCTGATTGATGCTAACTAGGCACTTATGCTTCAGGGCAAACAAGTAATTCTCTCAAAAACAAAAGAAATACCAGCGGAGATGGAAATTGGTGGGTTGAGGGTCAGGAAGTCAGAATACTCTATTCCATACTGAGGGGATAACTTCTCTTTACTTTTTTTTTTTTAAATGAGGGGGAGTTTTATTTTTAAATTTTTATTTTTTTAAATTTATTTTGGAGAGAGACACAGAGAGAGATAGAGAGGGAGAGGGAGACAGAGATGGGTGCGCCAGCAGTCTCTCAGCTGCTGTGAACGAAATCCAGATGCGTGCGCCCCCTTGTGGGCAAGTGCCGCATTGCACCCTTGCGTCACTTTGCATCTGGCTAAACGTGGGACCTGGAGATTGGAACCAGCATTCTTAGACTTAGCAGGCAGGCGCCTTAACCGCTAAGCCATCTCTCCATCCCCTCTTTACTTTTTTATTTTCTTCTTTTTTTCCTAAAGGAACAGGGGAGAGTAGTTTGACATTGTTATTAACTAATAAAAAGAAGAGGCAGTATTTTATTTGTAGACTCTGGGCATTAATACCTAGAAGTTTAAATGTGAAAACTAAGGTGAGTCTTCATGACTGCTATTTAATGTCTCCTGGAACAAGTAAAGGAAGCTACAGTACATCTCTGTTTAGAAGTCATGGTTTTCATTAAATTTAAGTAAGTCTCCCAGAAGCTTTAAATTTAGGGTAACTTCAGAGCACAGGTGGCTTCTGTTAAGTGTAATTAAATTCCCTTTATGGCTGCCATGGTTTGGGAAGGCAGGCTGTCAGGCTTTGACTGTATAATTAGCTCACAGGAGCTTTGATATCAAAGTCCATTTCTGAGAACATCTTTCCTTCCCTCCTTTTTCCTTTCCTTTATCTTCTTTCACAGATGGCTGATGCTATTGTGAATGTAAAAATATTCCATAATTATACTTAATAACCTTGCCAATTACTTGGAGACAATATTTCTGAGTTTACTCAGAGGGAATCCAAGTTTGGTTTTCTTTTTCTTTCTTTTTTTTTTTTTTTTGAGGTAGGGTCTCACTCTAGCCCAGGCTGACCTAGAATTTACTATGTGGTCTCAGAGTGGCTTCGAACTCATGGTGATCCTCCTACCTCTGCCTCCCGAGTGCTGGGATTAAAGGTGTGCACCACCATGCCCGGCTACAAGTTTGGTTTTCTACTGAGCAGACAGATAAGGCACCCAGAGGTACTTGATTTCAGATAATGATGATGACAATTATTATTATATGTTTAAGGCATCCATAAGTCAGAGGTACCGATGAAAATTAAAGTTTGCAGTCACCATAATGGCAAAACTATTGCCAGACTGATATGGATTAAGAGCAAGGTAGCTTTTTCCTGATAGGGACTGGCCTGCAGAAAAATGGATGTCACATTGTGTGGCTTGGAAGGACTAAAACTTGATTCTGATCCTGTCTCATCCAAAATGGCTGAAAACAACAATTCTTCCTCAGCAACAGTAACAGCTTCCTGTTTCTTCCTCAGTTTGTTCATGTTCTTGGCTCCACCAACCAACCAGGCCTGATGATAAGGCTCATTCTAATTAGATGTCTGGTTCATATAAATGGGCCTGAGTCATGTGTGTAAGTCCCTTCTGTCCTTCTGCCCTTCTTCTCTTTTCCTCTCTTAGATTCTCCTAGTCTCCTCTATTCAGACTGGAAAGAGGGAGATCTTCTTTTGACTAGATGTTTTCTTCTGTTATCTCTCCCTAAAATAAATCTAATAATTTACACTTTTCTGAGTCTGCATTTTCACTTCTTTGATAACTTTGACACAGACATGAATTTGCAGTTCATGGGCCTGCATCTTGATGGACATCTACTCCATTTTGCATCAAGAGTACATGGGGACCTAAGTATTCTCTGTCAGTCCCTTTCCCTTCCAACCAAGTGTATACTTCCATTTTTAGATTTAGAAGGAGTTTGTGCACATTTGCTGTGGTTAGTCCAGGAACATTGTAGAAAGCTCTTATGTAATTCAAAGTATTTCCCAAGTGACAAACTGAGTCACAGAAGTCATTTGCTCAAAGTCACACAGAATAGAAGCTCAGCTTTCTCAAGCCTGACCCTAGTGAAGTCTTGCAAGTTGAGGTGGCTTTAAGAAGAAGCAGCTCCTTCAGGCATTGACATTTTCATATGAGAAGAATTCTTCCTCAGAGATTCCAGCACTGCATTTTTCGGTAATTGTGCTCATTTTATATCAGCCTTTTTCCTAACATAAGAGCATAATAAATCATTGTGAATATAATGAAAGAAGCTTGTCAGGACTCTGATGAAATTCAAATATTCTTGTACTCTTGATATCAACTATACCATCTTGAGTATGGACACAGATTATCTAGGTCAATTCAATTTCTGTGGATGTAAATATTTATTTTCCTTAAGGTTGTACACAATATAAGTAATATATAACACTTGATTGTAACCCCAATCTAGTACATGTATATAATAACACACAAAATTATTATTTTGACCTGGGTTTGATTGCCCAGTACCCATGAAAAGCCAGATATACAAGGTGGCCCGGGCACCTGGAGTTTGTTTGCAGTGGCTGGAGGCCCTGAAACACCCTTCTCTCTATCTCCCTATTTCTCTCTCTCAAATAAATAAATAAATAAATAAACAAACAAACAAACAAACAAACAAATATAAAAAAGAAGTTGAAAAAGTTGTTTTAATATTGTTTTAACACAGCTAAACAAATAAAATGTTTGTAGGTTTTCAGTCCACCTTATTAGTGCATTATCTATAAATTGACACTACTAAAATCAATTTACCATCAAATTGTATGCTACTTATGCAAAGTACAAAATACTTCAATTCAGGATTGAATGGATATTAAAAGATTTTTTAAAAGTGTGCTAATAATGCTCTATAAATGTTATAGTGTTCTTATGTTATAGAAATTAATTGTATAATGTTATAGTTAATTACACTGCTCATTTTTCTTTTTTCCATATTTCAACATGTAATGATAAAAAGTTAGCCCTCTAGTGAATGTGCTGTCATTCAACATCAAGGCCTTGTGTTAAAGATGGTCATCCTTGCTGGTTCACCCACAGTGCTTCTTGGGAATCTATTCTATCTGCAATTCTTGATACCCCTAATGGAATAGTACATTCTCATTCACAACCCCGTAAATTATAGGAGCCAGCTTAAATAAATGGCTTAGTTTATAGATCCTATTGTTGCCTTGAATCTAAGCTGTATTTTCTGGTTCTATTTCCTTGAAGTTTCTCATTTAGGGAAATTGGTAAATGTGTGTGGTCCAATAAGGGCTATTGATAGAGTGCCTGACCACTCTCTGTGTAGCTTTAAAAGTCTAACAAGGAAGCCTGAGAATGATGAACCCCAACTCCCAGTTCTTGTGACAATGAGACAATCCCTGATGTCTAAATTGGGCCAGAATTCTGGTATCTGCATAACTGGTTCCAGACTGGGTGGGTCTGGGAGCATAAGAAAAGAGAGGGCTTGCTCTCTGTACAAGCTAAGACAATGCGAAGGATGGTATACTCATGTTGGGAAAGGCAAGGCTATAAATCCTAAGACTGCCTTTAAGAGATGCCACCTACCTTTGCCTTATGCATCCTACTCAATTTACACATTTACAGAAAAATCCAAGTATTTTCCACAATATTTGTCCTTCATATGCTTGCTAATGGCTAAAATGTCTATAAGGGAAGTTACTTTCATGTTGCTGTGAACAAATACCTGACCAGAAGTAACTCCAGGAAGGCAAGGTTTATTTTTGTCTTATAGTTTTGAGGGGAAGTTTCATGGCAGGGATGGCATGGTGGCAGGAGCTGGTTATATTGATAGGAAGCAGAGGACTAATAGGAAGTGGGGTCATGTCACAAAACCTTAGGGCCCAGCCCTGGTGACCCACATCCTTTAGCAAAGTTCCATCTTTTAAAGGCTCCACACCTTTTCCAAATAGTTTTACTAGCTGGGCACCAAATGCCCAAACACATGAGCCTACTGGGGATATTTTACATTAAAAATTTTTTAATTAAATTTTATTTTAAATAAAAGGTTATACTCTTATATCCACATAATTCTATATTTAAACAACAAAAAGCCATAATCTGGTTAAAATATCTAGAAACAAATACCTGGTTGACTTGAAGTATTAGAATTCACTTACCCAGAAGCATAGGCAATGAGTTTTAAGCACTGCTTTCAAGACCTTTGATTGATGGGAAGGTGCTGGTGTGGATGGTGTGTGGACTTTTGGGAAAGCAGATACTGCTGCTCTTGACTCACTGTGGTGACGAACAAAGGCCTTTGTGTCTTCTGTGGTCCTGTATGCTTAAGATATACCCAAGTGGAAGTCTGAGGTATTTTTTTGTGAATCCAGGAGTATTTCTGTTATATTTGGCCTTTGGGAATCAATTTTACTGCTTTGTAGTATGAGATTTTCCTTTTTCCAAATGCAACAGAAAATGAAGTCTCCAAGCTGCCAAGAAGGCAAGGCATGTATAAGTTACCAAGCTTGGACTGGGGGAATGGGAAGGATGGCTGACGGGTTTCCTCTGCACTTGGGTGCTAAGATCCTCATTTTGTGCATTAGTAACAACTGAGTTTCTCTCTGTTCTATAAAGACTGGGGCAGCACGAATGCAATGCGAGCTATAATTCCCAGCACAGGGTGTTTCTGCTTAAATCTCTTTCTTCTGATATAAATTATTTGTAGCTGATAATATGCTCTGAGATTGTCTTAAATAGTTGTGGTACCTGTGAGATGATGCAGAAAACAAATATTCTTAAAAAATCACCTACAACTGCTTCCTGAGCTAGCTCACATGGAGGATTAGACAGGAGGTAATCAGCACATTATAACAGAGCCTGAGTCAGGGATTTGTTTGTGTCATGGACTCTAGCAGAGTTTAAGCTACATATTAAGTGCACTTGAAAACGGCTTCAATCAGAAGTAAATTAAGATGATTATAACAGACATGTAAGTCTAAAACCCTTTATCCCCTCTCCTGTCCTATGCAGTCTTCATTGTAGTCATTATCTCATTGAGGACAATGGAGAACCATTGTCTTCTCTGAATTGTTCAAAGATATTTGCAATTGTGGAAGCTAATGTCAACGTTTTCCCTCCCTGTGAGTTTGCAGATGTTTTAAAATGTATAGGACTTACTGACATTGCTAACAAATATTGGCCTCTTAAAAAAAAACTATCTATCTATCTATCTATCTATCTATCTATCATCTATCTATCATCTATCTATCTATCATCTATCTCTATTATCTATCTATCTATCTATCTATCTATCTATCTATCTATCTATCTATCTATCTATCTATGGATCTCTAGCTATCATCTAACTAATCTATCTATCATCTATTTATCTATCATTTGTGTATATGGGTGCCAATGATACTGAGCATATGTGGAACTCAAAGGATAACTTTGAGGTGTCTGTGGTCCACTTTCTCTGAGACAAGGTCTCTTGCCACTACAAACCAACTGTTAGACTGTAAACAAATGCCAGTCTAGCTAGCCTACAAGTTTTGGATTCTCCTGGCTCTGCCTCCCATTGTTGTAGGAACACTGGGACCTCAGATGCATGTGCCACTTTACATATGGCTTTATGCAGATGCTGAGGAACTGACCCTGGGCTAGAAGGCTTTGTGAGCAAGCACCTTTAATCACTGAGCAATCATCCCAGCCCCAAGCATTGGCCTTTAAAGGTCTTTTTCTTTAGATACATCATGACCCAGTGATCAGTCATTTGCCTTCACAAAATGGGTAATTTTTTCTTCCTTGAGCTTTTAAGTGAGTCAAAAGACAACAAAGGCTGCATACTTAAAGATTTCTTTGCTGTTTGGAAAGCCTTTTAATCTCTGAAGCTGATATTTGATGAGAAAGATAGCATCTTTTCATATCAAAAGTTAACCTGCAGAAATTTTGCAATGGCTTTGGATTGTAGTCACTGAACCAGAAGCACCAGCAGCATCCTGGCAGTTAGAATGCACATTCTTAGGCCCAGAGCAGTATTACATAATCAGATTGTTTTACCAAGAGTCCATGTGATTGTGATGTGTGTGCAAGTAAAGAGACATACATGTGTTCAGTGGGTCCCAGCAACAGGAATACAGCTGCGGGAGATCCAAAGCAACACTTGGTGAGTGGTGAAGATCAGAGATGGGATACAAAGATGTTAGGTAGTGAATGAGAGAATAGGAGGTTGAGTTTAGGTGGCTAACACTGGCCACAAATCCAACAAAATTGCTGCTGGTAAAAATCTGGGTATTGCCTTTTCTCTTCAGTATTTTATACTTCTGAACCTCAGAGGAAGTGTTGACTTAAAATGGAAAGGGAAGCAGGAAGATCCTTGGAAATACTAAATCACAGGCATGACCAGTGGTTGTCAAGTTGACAATATAGAAATCTCTGCACACAGATGGGAGCTTATTTGGTGATATTAAATGAAATTTTATCTGAGTGAAAGCATATACAAATTAAACATAGATGGATAACTGACATGAAATTGTTAGAATTGTTTGTAAGACAATTTTCCTTGGCAAAAATCATATTTTTAACTCTGTACCAGCTGAGAATCAGGTTAAGCACCATGGGTGAAAGCCATGGGATTATTGGCCATTTGGATTTAGACTGCAAGTTTATGGTTAAAGATTGAATGACATAGAATCTAATACGAAATCCCCTTTGAAATAATCTTATAGATAAAGGTATCTTGTGCACTAAGGTTTAATCATTCAGTAACATATGGAATACCAACTGGAATATGAAACTTTATGAATGTTGTCCTTCCTCAATGTAACCAGCACATAGCTCTTCTGTGGGTAGCAGCACAAAAATGTTCTCTTCCATTCTCTAAGTAATAATACGATGAGCAAGTCATATTGCACAAAGTGTAAATAAATTATTTGATTATAGAAGAATAAAAAACAGGCAAACTAGACCTCAAGCCAAACTCAAGGCTTTTGAAAATAAAATCTTTCAACTGTATAAAGGAGGGGCCTTATGCAATACAAAATATCACTGTGGAACAGCTGATTCTTTGGGATCTAGGGTTCTTCGTTTTCTAATGCCATTCCTTTCCTCTCATGTGCCTTATATGCTGAGCTAGTATTCCCACAGGCCATGTTTTTGACTGGCTGCATCCCTATTCTGACTGTCCTGAAATGGTAAGCATTGACACTGATTGAAAAAGGACTTCATCATTCCTCATATGTCCACTAATGATTCATTGTTCCCATTATATTATTCAGAAATAATAAATAAGATTTCCATGTGCCATTTTTATAAACAATAGTACTTTGAGTCTTTTAAATAAAATATGTGTTTTCTGTTATTAGATGTACAGAAAAAAATGAAATAATGTATCTTACTTAGAGTTCTAGAGAGGATTCTTTTATGTTAATGTACTTTTTAACAAATGAAGCTTCAGGGCAAAGTCCACTTAGCAGCATCTATGGAAAATAAATGACAAGCAACACACTGTAATTAGAAATGCAGTCAGAAAACAAAGCTAGCTCTTACCTCAATGTAGAACTGGTTTTTAACCGTGTAGAACCTGATGTTATAGCACATATCTTCTCTGATCACAGTGGAATGACTAGAAATCAAAAGGAACACCAGCAAGTGTGAGAATAAATGGAAATTAAACATTCTCTTGAATAACCAATTGGCAAATGAGCAAACCAAAAGAAAGTTACAAAATTCTTAAAAAACTTGAAACACAGCATACCAAAATTTATGAATTAACAAAAACAGTTAATGAGACTAAGCTACTGTGGCGTGGTGGCACATGACATCAACATTTAATCCCAGCACTCGGGAGGCAGAGGTAGGAGGATCGCTGAGAGTTATGAGGCCAGTCCCTGAGACTACATAGTGAATTTCCAGGTCAGCCTGGACCAGAGTGAAACCTGATAAAAATTTAAAACCAAATATATAAATAACAAAAAAAAAAAAAAAAAAAAACAAAACAGTTAATGTATTGCTAGTTGGTCTCAGAAGGTTTAGATTTTTGACACCTAAAATACAAGTAACAAAGTAAAACAATCAACATTTTATGAGACTGAAGCATTGCCTACTGTGGCTAAGGAGGCACATGATTTCATCAACATTTAAAAAAAAGTATGTACTTCAAAAAGCACTATTAAAAAGGGAAACTTAAGTTGTCTGAAAATGTAAAGTGCAGTAGAACTCTTGGCTTTCTATTTACTTTATAAAAGGTGAATCTGAAGTTATTATGATATTGATTGATTACAAGCATTTAGTCTATAATGAGTAATGAGTATATATGAGTAATTAAAAATTTAAAATGTAAAAAAGACACTATTAAGAAAGTAAGAATAAAACTTTAGATAATATGTTGTCAAATTACATATCTGATAAAAATCTAATATTCCAAATATATAAATAACAAAACAAAAACAATAATTCAATTAAATGGGCAAAGACTGGAATAGACATTTCTCTAAAGAAAATATGCAAATGGAGAAGTTGGGCAGTTTCTCAGAAGGTTAAACATAGATTTATCATGTTACTCAGCCTAGGTACACATTTCAAGAGAATTGGGACCATATGTCCATACAAAAATTTTGTGTTTATAGCAGCACTACTCAGAATAGCTGCCACAAGGAAATCCAAAAGAACCATCAGTTAATGATTGAGCAAATAAGTTATTTCACCACGGAAAGAAAACAGCATTGGTATGCTTTTAACTTGAAATGTTATTTTCAATGACATATGTGAGACTTTTATGATCTATCTGTATGTAATTTTATGTACTTATATATAGTTATAGTTCATATCTAGAATAGGAATATTTATTCAGACAAAAAGATTAGTGGTTGACTTGGGCTGTGAGAAATAAGGAAATGGGAAGTGAGGACTATGGAGAATCACCAGGGCTGGTGAATGCTGACCTTCACAGTCAGTAAGAGACTCCATCACAATGAAACAGGCAGGTGAGTAATGGAAGGGGAACACCCTCACTTTCCTTCAGTCCTCTTGGGGGCAGGCAAGCCCTGGTGAATGCTGACCTTCACATGGTGATTCAGGTGATTGCAGGTGAGCAATGGCATCAACTCAGGCAAGCCCATATGGTGATTCATCCTTACACATCCTTACACGTCACACACCAAGTATTAAGCAATGCAAATATAAGTTCTGCACGAGTTTATAAGTACGCTATGAACCATTGAATTGCACCATCTAAAATGGTTTTATGGAACATGAATTACATCTCAAAACATTTTTGTTTAAATTAAAAGTTGATTGACAACAGTAAACACTATTTGACTAAGATAGGAAAATGTTATAAAAAATGGAGAAGGAAAAAGAGGGTAAAATTAACTATAACATAAAGTGAAAAAGTTCTGAATTTAATAAAGTGTTGTAGCATCCTAGGAGAACATGGATGTGATATGCTGGGACTGGTGGTGTACCCACCCTCACCCTCTAATGGTGGTGGCTGAGATTCTTCTCATTTCTTGGGAGGACTGTGATGGAATTATGAGGCTGGACTAGGGAACAGCAGCAGCAAACCTCTGAAGAAGTCTTAAAGGCATCCAGAATCCCTTTGGCCCAAACCTGCATCACTAGACAAAATGGACACAGCTAAGTGGGTAATTCAGAACTGCTCCCAGTGACCTGGGGGTTTCTGTCACGCATGGCTTTCAGAATCAAGCTCATCTCTATTTGCGCTAGTTATTGGACAGTTACCACTAGGTGGCATCATTCTGCAGCTCTCCAGGATAAATCTGCAACTTTGGAACTTCTGCACATTTCAAAAACTGCACAATTGAATATCTCTTCATTTATATAATCGACTTTCTAGCCAAAAAGAAGGCAGACCCTGAGCCGGGCGTGGTGGCACACACCTTTAATCCCAGCACTTCGGAGGCAGAGGTAGGAGGATGGCTGAGAGTTCGAGGCCACCCTGAGACTACATACTGAATTCCAGGTCAGCCTGGGCTAGAGCAAGACCCTACCTCAAAAAAAAAAATAAAAATAAAAAAATAAAATAAAAAAAATAAAAAATACAATACAATAAAATAAAAGGGCTGGGGAAATGGCTTATTGGTTAAGGCATTTGCCTGTGAGACCTAAGGACCCTGGTTTAATTCGCCAGGACCCACATAAGCCAGATGCACAAGGGGGCCCATGCATCTGGAGTTTGTTTGCAGTGACTGGAGGCTCTGGCGCACCCACTCTCTTACTCTCTGCCTCTTCCTCTCTCTCTTTCTAAAATAAATAAATAAATAGAATATTTAAAAAACAACAACAACGAAAAAGAAGGCAGACCCATTAATGTTCAATATATTGAAATGGTATTTAACAAATTCCTCTTCCTTGGATTCCAGGCTCACATGGTTTTACAGGTAATTTCTATTAAGCCTTTAGGAAATAGTTGATTTCTCACTCAGATATGCCAGGAAATAGAATAGAAATAAAATCTAGTTAGCTCAATTTATGGCTCTAGAGTAATAACCATGATTCTCAGTGCATATGTGGACATACCCTTCTTCCAGATGTGAGACTGCACTAGTGGAACTTTATTATTATTTTATTTTTTATTTTTTGATTTTTTGAGGTAGGGTCTCACTCTAGTCCAGGCTAACCTAGAATTCACTATGTAGTCTCAGGGTGGCCTTGAACTCTCAGTGATCCTCCTACCTTTGCCTCCCGAGTGCTGGGATTAAAGGCGTGTGCCACCACGCCTGGCTACTAGTGGGACTTTAAAGCCCAGATGACAACTCATTGTGCCTAAAAATGTGCCATGAGTGGTGGGCCCTTCCCTTCTCTCCATGTATCCCAGAAAATGAGAACTCTGCATGCTCTGGCTTGGCACCGAGGCTACTGCACTAGCATTTCTGCCTTACCGGTATCCCTGTGGGGTGGCTCTTATTGAGTGGGGACTGAGTATCACACTTACTGGCATTCCTGAGTAGAAGAAACTGAGGCATGTAGGAGTGAACCTCGCAGGTGAGGCTGGATGATTAAACAAAGCACCGGGAGAGGGATTGGCAAGCATCCAGTGATGTAGAAGTGACGATGGAGATCACGATGTTGGCTTCTAGACACCATGGGCACCACTTCTCTCTGAGCAGGCTGAATGACTGTTCTCTTCTATGGAGCGAGTCACAGCTGTTTGGTTGCACACCCTTCTAACAACAGCTGGCTTAGAAACTGATTCCTGGACTGGATTGATATGGGCCTTCCTGAAGGTTCTGCCTCAAAACAGGGATAGAGGGTGCAGCTAAATTGGGAAGGTAACCATCAGCTGGCTGGGAACAAGCAGGTTTATCAGATCTTAGGTGCTTGGGTGGTGGATGACCAAGTTCTGGGAAGGTGCAGGCTGCCACACAACAGGAACTTGAGGCAGATGGAAGACAGATCAAGATAGTAAGTGATCTTGCTGAGAAAGGTGAATGGGTAGCTGAGGCAGCTATTTTGCTTATAGTTGCTGTTTCTGGGCAACACACAATATTAATATGCCCAGGAAAAAGCCTACACAAATGGAAAATCCTATGAGACAGATTTGAGACTGAATTTAACTTATCCAAGAATGCACATGTGCCCTGCGGAATAAAAGTTCAAGATGTAAGCAATAGGCATAGTAAATGATCTGGAGAGATGGAGAGACGTCTCATGCTCTAGGACAAGATGTAATAGCAGTGGTAACTTTCTTAAATTAATCTATAACTTTCATTTCCTAAAAACTTCCAGTTGGATGTTTGATGAACTTAATGTCTTTGCTTTAAAATTTGTATAGAAAAATGAAAGTTCACAAATAGTAAACTAATAATTTAAAAAGCTTATCTATAGATCTAGTATATTAAATATCTATCTATCGATCCATGTATGATCTATCTGTGAGCCAGGGTCTTGTTATGTTTCCTAGCTTGGTCTCAAGTTTGTGAAGTCCAAGTGATCATTCTGCCACAGCTTCCCAAAAAGCTGGAATTACAAGTGTCTAGCAAATGAACATTTTGAATTGTGATAACACATGAGATCTACCCTTCTGAGAAAATGCAAGTGTATAGTGAAGTTTTGTTACCTCTAATCACAATATTCTAAGCAGACTTCTAGTTTTTTAAATTTTTTTTTGAGAGAGACATAGAGAGAGACAGAGAGAGAGAGAGAGAGAGAGAGAAGGAGAGGAAGACAGATAGAGATGGGTGCGCTAGCAGCCTCTCAGCTGCTGTGAATGAAATCCAGATGTGTGCGCCCCCTTGTGGTCAAGTGCGGCCTGTGCCCTTGTGTCACTTTGCATCTGGCTAAATGTGGGACCTGGAGATTGGAACCGCTGGAGATTGGAACTGGCGTTCTTAGGCTTAGGAGGAGGAGCCTCAACCCCTAAGCCATCTCTCCAGCCTTCTAGTTCTTTTTTTAATACAGCAAGCCAATATTGGAAAACAGGAATAGGGTTTCTTGCCCTAGAGGATATTAAGACACACTACAAAGTTATAGCAATAAAAAGTTTTATGTTGGTATAAGGGCAGCCAAATATATCAATGAAACAGAACAGAGTCAATAAAAGCCTCATATATTGATTAGAAATGAATGCAATAGTAAGGTGGCATCCTAAGTAAATGACTTAGAAAAGGAAAGACTGTAGAAGATGCTGTTAGAAAACCTGGACCACCATGTGGAGAAAAATAAGATTGAGGTCATTATACTATGTGTAAAGTGGACTCCAGATAAATGACAATTCTAAATGTGAAAGTCAAAACTGCACAATGAACCAGAAAACTGCCATCTTTATGTTATTAAGTTAGGGAAGGATTTATTCAATAAAAGTTCAAATGCAATATCTATAGAAAAATTGTTTTGATTACATCTGGGCAATATTATTACAAAGATTAGAATGTTAATAGACTATAAATAAGATTTCTAATGCCAACAGGAACTAATAGCCAGGACATTAAGAGCATTAAATTAACAAGTAAATTAACAAACCAGGCTGAGGAAATGGCTTAGCAGTTAAGGCGTTTGCCTGTAAAGCCAAAGGACCCTGATTTGATTCCCCAGTACCCACGTAAGCTAGATGCACAAGTGGGCACATGTGTCTGGAGTTCATTTGCAGTGGCTGGAGTTCTGGTTGGTGTGCCCATTCTCTTTTTCTCTCTATCTGCCTCTTCCTCTCTCTCTCTCAAATAAATAAATAAAAAAAGTTTTTTTTTTTTTTTTTTTTAAAGAAACAAGCCTGTGGTAGTTTGAATGGATGTACCCCAATAGATTCAGGAGTTTTACTCAAGCTGTAACTTGGATATCCAGTTTCCTGGCAGAGGAGGTGTTACTGGGGGCAGATATAGAATTCCAGTCTAAAAGATATACAGAGTGCCTTAGCTCTGCCTGGGTTCCTGGAGTGTGCTTTCTTGTGCTGGTGGTGATTGCTTTTCTCTGTGTGTTTGTGGACCTGTGACAGGGGGCCAGCTTCTTCTGCCATAATGGAACGTCCCCTGCATCTGTAAGCTTCAAATAAATTCCATTACTCCTATAAGCTGTGCCTGGTTTGGAAGTTCATCCCAACATTGGAGTGGATGGTGACAAAGCCCTAGTGGAAAATGGTAAAATCTAGGAGGACAAAATGTGCAGAATATGTAAAAATTTTATAAGAAAAATAAAGAACAAACTTACAGGAACAAATAAAAAAGTTACTATAAAGACAGAGGGAAATGCTGGGGCATAAGGAGTTAAACCTTATAGGTGTTGGGCTAGGGCAATAGCTCAATGGGTAAAATGCTTGCCATTCAAGCATGGGAACCTTAGTTCCATCCCCAGAACCCACATGAAAATGTTAGGCGTGGTAATCTCAGCATCTGTACACATACCAGCATGCATACACATGCATGCATGCTCTCTACACATATTCCAAAATAAAGTAAAAATGGACATGTGAAAAAATAAAGGTCTTAAGGAATAAGGAGTGGGGACATGTGCAGAGGAATAAACTAAGTTCTACCAACTGAAGAACACTAGTACCACTCACTTCCACCAACAGATACCCAAAGAGAAAAGAAAAATGATATTTCTGTCTTGTTTAAACTTAAAGGACATGTCCATCATTTTCCTGGTTTTGTTCCTTGAGGCCATGAAAACACCTTCCCTTTAGGTAGAGTAACCTCTGGAACTATGAAGGCTTGGCTTATGAACTTTCAAAGAGGAAGAAGAGCAGCATTCTTCTTCAGAATTCTTCCTTTAAGTCATCTCCTTTCAAAAAAAAGTTGCATTCCTACTCATTGATCATTTTCTGGGTAAATTTCACCCTCAGGCATCTTTTCCATTGTCTCAATTCAAAACAGTTGGCCCACTCTTAAGTGGTGGTAATCAAATTACAATTCCAACTTTAGTAACCTAAACTCAGTCTCTGTGCCAGAAACTTTAACCTTGTTTGGATTTTTCCTTTGATTAATTGTACATCTTTCAGTTTTATACCTTCTGCCAAGCACACTAATGCATTATTTTAAAATTCAGCCTTGATTAAACTCTATGGGCATGGGCAGAAGACTGTAGCAAGCTTTTATGCTAGTACCTCAGTCCCAACAAAGTTTCCTGCCATCTCTTCTTCCTCTTTGAAAGCTCATAAGCCAAGCCTTCATAGTTCACAATTTTCTCTGAATTTAGCATTTTCAAACTATCATCAGAATTGTCCATTAAATTTAACTGCACTGTGAGGCTTCTGCAGTCCCAAGTACTAAGTCCTTTCACATTCCTCCAACACACAAGTTCCAAAAGACTAAAATTGACATGGTCAGATTCATTGCAGCAATAATCCCACTTCTGGTACCAATTTAGTCTGCAGTCATCTCCTTGTTGCTAAGACAAACATCCAACCAGGAGCAGCTAATGGGAGGAAAGGAAGTTATTTTAGATGTACTAATTCCAGGAGAACACCATCAATAGTGGAAGAAGCTGACTCACTTCCATAGATCCAAGCAGGGAGATACCACCAGAAAGCCAGAAAATACCAACACCAACTCCAGAAAGTAAAAAAAAGAAGCACAAAAAACCAGAGCTTTAACTACTTTCTATATACCTTAGGGCTGGACTCAAGTTCTGACCCCAAACACACCTTTGGGCTGGACTCTAAGCTCTGCCCCCAGTGACATGCTCCCTGTAGTAGGGATCTGCCTGCTAGGGGCTCAAGAAGGAAGTTTAATCAAAATACCTTAGTCTATGGGGCCATACATTCAAACTAACATACCTTGGTCTGCAGATGGAAAGTAGAAGTTCAATAAACAATCACAATAAGAAACAAATTCAAAGATATACAGATGGTTGGCAAGAAGGGTACAATGAGTAGGGAAAGTGTTCCATTACTAGGTCACATGAAGTAGGAAGCATGAAGAGAGAAGAGACAGACTATGAATGAGAAAATGAATATAATAGCAGTATATAAAGAAAGAGGATGTGGGTCATTTAAGTTCAAGTAGATGCTTTAATGGTCCCTTAAAAGGCAACAGCTGAACTGGTGTGGTGGAGCATGTTTACAATCCCCAGCACTGGGGAGATTGAGGAAAGAAGTTTGAGAAGGTCAGCCTGGGACATATGGCAGAACCTTGTCTCACAAACAAACAAACAAACAAACAAAATAAACAATCAACTAAACAAACAGAAAAATAAGGAAACATCTGGAAATCTGAGGAAACCATTATGTTAGGTGGGAGAGATGCCTCTAACTTTTTCCTTGTCAGCAGCTTAAGCCATTTTAGTCTAGAACTAGAAGCCATGATAAGGATGACTGAAGAGTTTCTTCCATAAAAACTGACAAAAAATAAAAAGTAACCTTTTTTTTGAAAAATTTTTTTTGAGAGAGACACAGAGAGAGACAGAGAGAGGAAGACAGATAGTGATGGGCACACCAGCAGCCTCTCACCTGCTGAGAATGAAATCCAGATGCGTGCGCCCCCTTGTGGTCAAGTGTGGTGTTGAGCCCTTGTGTCATTTTGCATTTGGCTAAATGTGGGACCTGGAGATTAGAACTGCTGGAGATTGGAACCATTGTTCTTAGGCTTAGGAGGCAGGCGCCTTAAATGCTAAGCCATCTCTCCAGCCCAAAAGTAACCTTTTAACAAGCAAAATGGTCTGAAGGAGGATTTCCTTTGAAGGTGTCTGCCACCAGATGGCCTGTGTGGCTACTGATCAAGTTGGGATTCTGGAGTCCCATGGAGCTCAGCCTCTTTCCACACTAGAATCATCTGATGGGGTTTTAAACCTTTTAGTGCTTGTCCTTTCCTTTCAGGTGTTCTTATTTAATTAATCTAACATGCAAACAAATGTCAGGTTTCTTTTTTAAAAGCCCCCCTTGGTGAATTCAATGTGACCCTAAACCTGAGAACATGTAATTGTAGAAAAACTTTAGGCCTAAGTAGAGAAAATTGGATCTCATAACCTAAAATTTTCCTTGTGAGCTCTGGAATTATGTGATCTTTTTTTGTTTGTTTTGTTTTTGTTTTTGTTTTGTTTTTTGAGGCAGAGTCTCACTCTACCCCAGGCTGACCTGGAATTCACCATGTATTCTCAGGTGGCCTTGAACTCATGGTGATCCTCCTACCTCTTCCTCCCCACTGCTGGGATTAAAGGTGTGCGCCACCATGCCTGGCTGAATTATGTGATTTTAACTTCTAATTCAAATAAATGTGCCTGATTGCTTTTTGATACTGACCTTTCCCCCTGATGTTTCCTGTAATCAAGGCTTTCTTTCCTCCCCTGTGTTCATGCTTTGAGCTGGCTCTGGGAAAGGTACTGCACTGCCTCCTTAGAGGTAGATGGTCTTAAAGTTCTGTTTCTCCTCAGATTAGAAATCACAGATTTTTTTTTTCCAAAAGGATAATTTTGTGTAGATTCTGCTACTTAAATAACAGCACAAGATTGAAAACAGCACATTTAACTATGAAGAGGCTATCAACAGTAGTCTTAAGTTTATTTTTTTTGGTCCCCGTGTTGACTGGCTTAGAAACCTTAGACTCTTGTTAACTTTGACTATTGGAAAAGACATTTAGGTATGATTTCAAGAACACCACCTACAGTGCTTGATAACTGCTTGCATCTTGTAGGGAAGGGGATGAGGTTGGGAGGAAAGAGGGAATAAGGGAAGGGAGACATCAGCTGCAGAACTCCAGGCTGTAATGAGGCATAACTACCTGAAGTCCCCTTCTGCTTTCCTGTAGAATAAACTTTTTATGAAATTGGAGTCCTCAGATGCCTTGTGTCCTTTTCAGACTTGTCTGTGCTTTCTTTTTCTCTTCCCTGAGGGGTAGGCTGGCTCTCTGTGTCATAGTGTCATTTTATAGAGTTAATTCTTATGTCTCTAGCCTCCTTTCAGGAAAAGCGATCAGGGCTTGACATTATTACAGGCCTCCTAAAATACTTGTGGGAGAATAAAGTTCATAAAAACATAATCAGTTTGTTACTTCTAGAATACCAACAATTTTTGTGCCCAAACCTTAACCTTCTAACCATTGAAATGTTAAGTGTAAACGAGTTTCACCCTTCTGTTGCCTTAAATAAATGCCTTCCTTTGAACACAAGCTTTTTCACAGGTAAAATTTCCCAGCTAATTTCATGGCATTTTTTCATGAAATCATCAGTTGGCCATATTTACTTCTTTCTAAATTCTCACATTGGGTGTAACAGGGTGCGCAGGTGTGTATCTTCATAAAACACAAACAAAATTCTGCTTGTTGGTTACCTCAGTTTTAAGTGCTCATTGGCCTCCTGGAGCTAGTTACCACATCAACTCATGGCTGGCACTGTGTATGAGAGAGAAGATGAGCATTAAGGGCAAAATCTCAAGGATAGAA
Organism: Orientallactaga sibirica; assembly: GCA_036365145.1. Classification (NCBI taxonomy): domain Eukaryota; kingdom Metazoa; phylum Chordata; class Mammalia; order Rodentia; family Dipodidae; genus Orientallactaga; species Orientallactaga sibirica. The sequence continues at coordinate 424,069 of JAEOAD010000005.1, forward strand.
AGGGACACATTCATGAATAATACTGTTTTCTTTGATTAATAAAGAGAAACATAAGCTCATATAAATATGGATTATTTTAAATTTACATATACATTGAAAAATGATACACAAACAAGACAGTACCTCTTATAACTTAACTGCATGCCTTTCATTACAGCTGATATGTAGTGCTAACTTGGCTTCCCCAGAAAACAGCATAATGGGGATTTTTGTTAATTGTTAATACACTTCCCTGTAGCATACAGATACAAAACAATCAGTAAGTGTGGTGGTTTCAATGAAATACTGTCCCCTGTAACGTTATGTGTTTTGCTGTTGAGCATTGCTGGAGGAGGTGTGCTGTTGGGGGTAGGCTTTGGGGTGTTATAGTACAGTCCTCTTCCCCTGCTGGAGCCAACTATCCTGAAGTTATCTCCCAGCTGCTGTGGCAAGCTATGATGCCCAGCATCTGCTCTGCCTTGCCATGATAAAACTTCCCATTGAGATTATAAGTCAAAATGAACCTTTTCTTGCATCAGCTGCTTCTGGTGAGATATATTGTCCAAGCAATGAGAAGATAACATCTAGAGAAGATTGGTACTGAGGAACAGGGTTGTTGTTGCAATAAACCTGACAATATGGCTTATTTTTAGCACTGATTTGTGGGAAGAATTTGGAATTTGAACCTGTAGTGCTGCAAGCAAAGCTTTATGAGCCATTCTGGTGAGAGTTTTAAAGACCTAAATGCAAGGAAAGTGTGCACTTTGGAGGCTTGGTTTATGAGGTTTCAGAAGGGAAAGAGGACTTTGGGACTGGACTAGAGGCAGTTTATGTGTTCTGAGAACTTGTGTGAAGTTGGATTTATAAGTAATGAACCAGTGTGTTTGGCAGAAGAAAAGTACAGAGAACAAGGATGTGAAAGATAGAAAGTTTGGAGTAGAAACAAATGAAAGTGAATTGAAGATATTGGGTGCCAGACCAGAGACTGTGGCTTCAGCTTCAATTGTTTAAACGATTACCAACATCGAGTGTGGGATAGCTGCCTACATTAGGACAAGAGAAGGAGTTCTGACTCTTTTGAAAGGAGGAGTCTGAAGGAAGAATGCTGAAGGAACTTCCTGCTCCTCAAAGTTGGCTTTGCTGCCTGCTATATTAATAAACTTGGTGTTTCATCAGATACTGGTTTTGGAAGTATGATAAATGTGGGAAAGAGAAATCCCTGGGTTTGCAACATGGTTCTGAAGATGGCCACTGGGTGAAGTGAGGTAAGGTTGAGTTCCTATATGGAGGATCTGTGAGGCCATGGCATGGGTCCATGAAGATGAAGCATGGGGGTATTGGAGAGGCTAGGTCTATGGTATGGCCATCAAGAAAAGATGCTTACTCTGATTCAGGTTTTCCTGCCTGGAAAGTAAGCATTTAAGTTAGAAGGGCAAAATTTGGAGACCGTAGATTTCATTATGGGTACTAGATGCTGGACAAGGAGCTGCAGGATTTGATGTTTGTTCTACTGGTTTTCTATCTTGCATTGGTTCAGTCTTTCCTTTATTTGCCTTCTTCTTGCAATGGGAATGTTTACTCTGCCATTTATGTGTTTGAAATCAATCTCTCTCTATATTTTTAAATTTTATTTATTTATTTATTTGCAAGCAGAGATAGAGGAGAGACAGACACAGAGAGAATGGGTATGCCAGGGCTTTTAGCCACTGCAAATGAACTCCAGATGCATGTGCCCCTTGTACATCTGGCTTACATGGGTCCTGGGGAATTGAACCTGAGTCCTTTGGCTTTGCAGGCAAATGCCTTAACTGCTAAGCCATTTCTCCATCCCTGGAAGTCTATTTTTTAAAGTCTTTTTTTTTTTTAATTTATGAGAGAGACAGCAAAAGAAAGAGCAAGACTGAGAAAGTGAGAGAGAGAGAGAGAGGCATAAAGAGCACAGAAAGGCCTCTAGCCACTTCAAACAAACTCCAGATGCACATGCTACCTTGTGCATCTGTTTTACATGGGTACTGAGGAATCGAACCTGGGTCCTTAGGCATTGCAGGAAAGTGCCTTAACTGCTGACCAATCTCTCCAGTACTCACTCAATAATTCTTACACATTACATATTCCAACATACAGTCTTATTACCAAATGACCTACTATTGAAAGATAGTGTGAATACCTCTGCTTTAGGCTATGGTAACTGAGGATTTGCTTGGCTTCATATTCTTTCCTTGTCTTTCCCCTGTGGTTTTTTTTCATGGAGGAGCTGACCCATGAAAACTGTTGTATACCAAACTCCTGTGTCCATTCCCACTGGGTTTGCTGAAATTTGACAGATTGGCACCAAGTTCAAGGATCCTCTTGTCCACTATTGCCTTCTTCCCCCTTTTCTTCTCTTAGATATCAAATTAGCACCATTGCCTGAAAGCTTTTCCTGCCAAATCTTTCCCCTCACACTAGGTTCTCACTGAGTTTAACCAGTGGGGAAGAGACTTGACAAACACTAGAGGGAGGTAAGGTAAGGAGAAATAAGCCAGTGTATTTCTTTTTTTTTTTTTTTTTTTTGAGGTAGGGTCTCACTCTGGTCCAGGCTGACCTGGAATTAACTATGTTGTCTCAGGGTGGCCTCGAACTCTCGGTGATCCTCCTACCTCTGCCTCCCGAGTGCTGGGATTAAAGGCGTGCGCCACCACGCCCGGCTAAGCCAGTGTATTTCTAATTCTCCTTCTCTGCTTTGGACTGAGTTGAATTTTTTCTCTGATCCAGATTCTGTGAGGTAGACCTGCCATTCATCCAGTCTTTGTTGGATGATTGACTTTCCTAAGCTCCAGCAATACCACTCTCCCTGCTCTGTCTAAGGTGGTAGTAGCTTCCTGTTGTTGCTAATATCTGAATTTATGCATCACCTTGTTTGGCTCTAAACTTTTTTTTATCACATGTGTAACTTGTTCTATTCCATATTTTATAAATCCTTGCAGTGTTACATAACTCAACTTGCTCTTTCTGGATAGAATGAGTTTAAAGACTATAGGGATTAAAGTGTGTTTCCTATGGTTATCTGGGAGACAATTCTCGAATTTCAATCATTGTTAAACATCCTTAATAAAACTACGTCTTTAATTTGAGTAGCTACAAAAAATTCTTGCACCAATAACCCATGGATCTGCACCTCTGAACAGACCATTATTCAGTCTCATATTTCTGTTTTTGCAAGCAATTATGCACGTTGCTGTCAATACCAAGTTCTCTAGAGAAACTTGTGTTCATATGTGCCTTATGACACATTACTCCCATGCTAATATTTCATTTAATCGAACCCTCCCAGCCCTGAATGAGAAGTGCATCTCTCCAGACACCCAATTTACCATTATTCAGGGACTCACTGAGTGGAATGCATCTGGGTCAATAATTCACAGAAGTATGGCACATTGAAAGTTCAATACAGAGGAATAAATAAATTAGGAGTGTCATTTTTCTCACACAATGAGAAGCTAGAGGTGTATGTATATGTGTGTGTGGCAGGGGTGGGAGATATATAGATAGTAATTCCAATCAAGGATTTCAGAGATGAGACCTTCACTGTGGCAGAAGCCCTGACCATGGAGGTGCATAGCTCTGATGTCCCTTCAAGGAAGAATTTGCCATCCTGAGAGACTATTTGGGTCCTGACTCAACTTTTGACTGAGCACTACAATTTCCCTAGGAATCTCCCAAGTAGCGGCAGGAGACACATGGGCAGATCATTTCTGCTTAATTCAGGAACCCTCTAACAAGCAGTCTATGTTTAGAAGGTTCCCACATCTTGCTGAAAGTGGAGATTAGCATTTAGTTCAAGGCTCCTCCTGCCCACTATTACCTTCTTCCCTTTCTTCTCTCACAGATACCAAATTAGGATCACTGTCTGAAGGCTTATCCTGCCCTACACCCTGCACTATGCTTTTAGGGCTTTTCCTCCAAGTAAACCTCTCCCACTCCCAAACCTTGACTCAGTGTCTGTTTCTTGGAGTTCTAGCTTGCAGATTTTCTCTTTGTCTTTCCTTATTGGTCTTTGGAGGGTGCAGAATGTTTTTCTTCCCTCCATCTCAGCATGGTGCCCAATTTTCCTGTAGGGTGTAGCATTCCTTTTGTCTCTCAGTGGATGTTCCTGTCTTCAGTTTTTTTTTTTTTTTTTTTTTTTTTTTTAGGCCAGAACTGTGTTATTAACTATAAGATCTAGTGGGGCTAAGAATCCTTTATTGTTGCGATATTTTCAGTCCTAATAAAATTGAGCTCTGTCACCATTTCTCTATAGCTGTTGTCAGGCTAGCAGCAAGAGTAGCACTCATGTTTAAATCACCATTTCCTCTGTGTTTTCTCCTGGGTCCTGCAGATGTGATAGAGGAATATCAATAACCCCATTGTGGAGGGTACTCAGTGGAATGAGGGATATAAGAGGATAACCCAAGGGGACTATGACCAACATACAACTTGTTCATACAATAAAGTTCATAATTAATAAAAATAAAAACTTAAAAAATTGAGTTATTACACCTGGTACTGGGAACTAAGTCAGTATCCCATGGGCAAGAAACTTGGAGACTCCAGAGAAAGAGGTGAGAAAAGAGTGAGCATACAAATAACTGTGCATATCTCCTTTAATACAACCTGCTCTCACTCTTGGTCGTCAGAGAATCTGTTCTATTTTATAGATGGCAGAGAATGCCGAGGAGATCCAACTTTACATCCATCAACACAAGAAAAGATGGTGTCTGTCCACCATAAGATGTTGCATGTCTAACACATCATCTGGATCCCAGGAGACACTGCAGAGGGAGCAGAAACACTAATAAGGCTCTCACTGCTACCAGGGATATGACAGCAGACAGTATGGCAAATCAAAACACACCAAAGCAGAAACCCAGAAGCCACCGAAAACGCAACACTAAATTAGACTGCCAACAGGCTCACCATGGCTCAGGGAACATTGAGTAAGAGAGGGCAGAAAGATTGTAAGAGCCACAGAGTGAGTAAGAGGATCCTGAGGCACAGTACCTCACATAGGTCTTCATGACACCACAGCGAATACCAAGAAACCCACGGAGGAGAGCCTCCAGGGAAAGGGGAGTGAGTGGGTGGGGGAGAATCTAGAGTTTAACCATTTATAAAACAAAAATAAAATTAAAAAATTGAGTTCTGTTACAAAAAGAGAAAGTAGGTACTATATTAGGCAACCTGTACTTTGCCTATTTTCATTTCTGAAAGATCTTTAGTTTATGGAAGCAATGTGCCAGTTGGTGATGGTAGTGGCAATTAGATGTAGAAAGGAAAAGACAATCTTCTGTTCTTTGTACAGTTTGGGAAGGATTTCTTCAAATGGAAATGATTGATTGGAAACTCTTAACTTAAACTAGTATTCTCATTTAACAAACAATTATTTGGTAATAAATAACAGGTAAGTGAGAGCAAGCATTCTTACCACAAGTACTTCCTGAGCACCTGCAGTGTGTATTCTATATATTTGGAGTTCCTAGTGAACAATGCCCTCATGGCTTAGGGCCCCACCTACGGAGGCTGGATTGGGTGGGTATATATGTCTTAGATGCTTCTTAGTATATTGTTTAGGATCAAAAGGGATATAAATATAAGGTTACATGAATTTAAATAAGCCAAAAAAGTGTCACAATTAAAAACCACCAGTGTTTGTCTGCTGTGGGAATTATTGGTAGAGTTTGGATCAGTCTTTGCCTGGAGATACTGACTGACTCCCAGTTAAATGGGCTTGATCACACCTGCTGGCTGCATTCCCTCCTCTGAGTTTGTCTTCATTTCTTAGGTGTTCATCTATTCATATTCATATAATCTGCAAATGGGGGCTCAAGTTGACAGAGTGAGTTGTCATTTCTCCTTTCAAATAATGCATTAAAAGGAAATAACTTATTTGGTGAGACTATGTAGGTGGCCAAATTTTTAGGGATTTGCCTTTGACAAGCTATTTTTGAATCATATATATGTGTCTGTGAATATTTTCAGCCTTTGTTTCTAAATTCACATAACAAAATTTATATAACTTTACATCCATTTTAGAAAAATAACTCATCTTTTAAAAATGATGTTCCCATTATTTAAAATGCTTTGATATTGTTTATATTTATGGAAGTTTTCAATAAGAAAGTTCCAAAAAATTCAAAGTGCTTTGGACTTTTTTCTACTCAACTAACTTCAAGTTAGCTTATGAGCCACACAATAAACTTGGTCCTTTTACAATAAGGAAAGTAGAGTCGATCAAAATACCACTTATTGGAAAGATCATTTATCTTATTTACTAGACCTGACTCTGAATACCTTTGTCTTCTCCAGATTAAATCCCTCCATAAATGATAGAGATTTCTCACCATTGAGGAGATTCATAAGTGTAGGTCACAAACTAAAGGTGATTTTTCTTTTATTAAATTTATTGTGCACATAGAATGTGTATTCACGTGTGTGAGTCCATATGTGGAGGTCAGAGGACTACTTTCTATCAGTCCTTGAAATGTGTCATGGTCTCCCTTCTCACTGTAGGTGCACTGAGATTACAGAAGCCTGACACAACAGTTCCTGCTTTTTGCATGCAGCCTGAGTACCTGTAGTCAGGTACTCGCAGTTATATGGCAAGCATTTTATCCACTGAGCCAGCTCCCCAGCCCCAACTAAAGGTGACTTTAATAAGAAGTGTTTATAAATATTTTGAGTAATGGTAGGGTTGTTAGAGCAGGTCACAGAATGTTCGTCTCCATGCCCTTCTGGAAAAGGCCCAGCCCTTTATTTTGGCAGGTATTGGAACACCTTTTCCACAAACATCCAAGTATATATTCTGACATCCTTCTTTGCCCAAATCCAAGATAAGGGATTTTTTTTTTATTTGCAAGAGAGAGAGAGAGAGAGAGAGAGAGAGAGAGAGAGAGAGAGAGAGAAAGAGAATATAAATGGGCAAGCCAGGGCCCATTATCATTGTAAACAAATTCCAGAAGCATGCGCTACTTTTTGCTTCTGACTTTACATGGGTACTAGGGAACTGAACCCAGATCATTGGGCTTTGCAGGCAAGTGCCTTAACCATTGAGTAATCTCTAAAGCTGTTTGGCTAGCTTTCTTCAGTGCCAGGAGGTGATATACGGCCTCCTGGGGGTGAAAAGTCATCGACAGTCTTACTTAGCTATGTCCCACATGCACTATTATGCAGATTTGCCAGGCAAGGTATGCCCATTGGTGTAATAGTAGCACGACCATTAGGGGGGTAACCAACTGCTCTGAGGTTGGATTTGAAGTGTGCTCCATAGGAAGGAATTTACAATCTGGTGCAGTAAACCTGGCCAAAAGCCTGTGACTAAGGAATTTCTAGGCCTACTGGAGAAGCTACTGCTGTTATTTGGACATGAGGGGAAGCTACTGATGTTATTTGGCTAAATGGACATGATATGCTTGCTAAATTGCCTTCTAAATATTTCTGTCTATGCCTATAAATTAGTGCTACTGTCAGTGTTGGTGAGAAGCATCTTTTTGCAGTGGGTGGCAGTTATTGCAAAGATTCATAACTGATCAAAGTGCTGAGAATAAGTGACTGTTGACTGCTTACTTTTAAATGGAACATCTATGGCACCCCCCCAAGACTCAGGGATCATCATAGAAATGATGGTGAAGTTGGAAGAAGGGGTAGAATTATGTGAAATGCTGTCATGACATGTCTGACATGGCATGGCCATTACAATTCTGAACTTTCAGCAGCTGTGAATACATTCACAAGACTGGGCCTGTCAACATTCTGTCACAGATGGTGGAGGGGCTCATGAAGCCTTGCCCCTTCCTCAGGATTTATAGGCAGCTACCATTTGGTAGAGGGGAGAGAGAGCCATTTTCTTCAGTGATGTTGCCTGTGATAACTTTCCTATACTCCTATAAATAACTACTCATTCATACGCCTGTAAGTAACCCTAATTAAACTCAGTGGGTTACCAAAAGAAATGAATGGGGGCATGAAAGTAGAAGGAGGATTAGTTGGGAAGAGGAAAGAGATCAGTGGGAGGGGGATAAGGGTAATTTATGGCAAATATGATCAAAATACATTGTAGACATGTGTGAAAATGCCACAATGAAGCTCGTCATCATATATAATTATTATATATGCTAATAAAAACTTAAACAAAAGCCAGGCAAACAAAAGAGTTCTAGTGATATTGACCTTCTCAAGTAGGGCCTACAGAGTTGAATCCAACTAGTGTAACCTTTCTGAGCTAGACCATAATATCAAAAATCAATAATTATTAGTTTGCTTTTGCATTCCAAGGCACAGTGCTTGGTATGCAGAAGACATTCAATAAATACATGGAATAATGACAAAACAAAATGCACTTAGCACAAATTAGACATTTACAATGAGTTTTTAAAATCTTCTCAATCTACTTTAAAACACATTATTTAACATATGATTTTGAATCAATTATATACCAAAGGAATTTGCAAAAAGTAATGTAGGGAAATCCTTTATACACATTTCCCAACTACCTGCAATGGTGATATCCTATATCAGCAATTGACTGGCCCAATGGAGTCTCCCCAGATCCTGCATGCATTTCCTTGTTTTTATGTCTTTGCATATGTATAGATGGGTGTCACACTTGCTACACTGATAATGTTATTTCTTTAAACTCATATTCCATCTGCCTTTCTCCTATTCCTGAAAATAACTTAGCTTTTCTCCATCTATAAGTTATCATTTAAGAGTATTTTGTAAGTAGATTCACATAGCACCTCACTTTTTGAGACTGACTTTTTTTCTACTCTGTAGATCCATCCATGTATCAGTAATTCATTCTTTCTTTTTTTATAACTGCTGGAAAGTATTCCACAGTGTATATGTACTAGTTAGTTTCCAATGTTTTGCTATTATAAATATACTTGCTATGTGTACAAAAAGAGAAATACTACATATACATCTTTCAGATCTTAAAATATCACAAAGAAGCTAATTCTAATCCTAGACATCAGAGTTTGGCAAAGATTGCTAAGATGTAATTACATAAAAAGTTTAAAGATTTTTATTCAGTAACAGTGAAGGAAACATAATTTTCCTCCTATTCTCCTAAATATTGACTGGGACCTTTGTAAAAAAGAGCTTAACAGAACTGAACAAGTTTATCAAGTTTATTAACATGCATATTTCATATGTACATGGAGAAACCCAGGGAAAGATAAACTCAAACAAGTGATATATATAGCCTCTTCAACAAAGAACATTGGTTTTAGGGAAGTAACAAGATGATGACCTTAATCTCAGGCTGGAGAGATGGCTTAGTGGGTAAGGTGCTTGCCTGCAAAACCAAAGGACCAAGGTTCCATTCCTCAGAACTCACCTAAGCCAGATGTACAAAGTGGTACATGTGTCTGGAGTCCATTGCAGTGGATAGAGGCCCTGGGTGCCCATTTTCTCTCTCTTTCTTTTTCTGTCTTTCTAGTAAATAAATAAAAATAAAATATATTTTAAAAAGACCTTAGTCTCTAGGGACAGCAAAATGTGAGAGGAAAATGTATGAGTAACTATTGGTCTTTAGTTGCAAGAGCCTAGCTGGTAAAGCTTGTTATGTATTTTTCTTTTTTTTTAATTGACAAGTTCCTTAATTGTAGACAATATCCCCTGGTACTTTCCTCCCTCCCCCTACTCTCCCCTTTGAAACTCCACTCTCCATCATATCCTCTACCCCTCTCAGTCACTGTCTCTTTTAATTTTGATGTCATCATATTTTCCTCCTATTATGATGGTCTTGTGTAGGTTGTTTCAGGCACTTTAAGGTCATGGATATCCAGGACATTTTGTGTCTGGAAGAGCACATTGTAAGGAGTCCTACCCTTCCTTTGGCTCTTACATTCTTTCCTCTACCTCTTCTGCAATGGACCCTGAGCCTTGGAAAGTGTGTTAGAGATGTTTCAGTGCTGAGCACTCCTCTGTCCCTTCTTCTCAGCACTGTGGTGCCTTCTAAGTCATCCCAAGGTCACCACCATCTGAAAAGAGAAGCTTCTCTAACCAAAAGTGAGAGTAGCATTAATATATGTGTATGGGCATTAAGAGAAGTGCTTACTGGGCAGTTTGGTGAGCATAGTAAATACATTTAGCCAGACACCAGCAGATGTTACACCCCTAGGGCTCATGACTACCCCTGTTGTAAGTTTTTAGTGTCAGGGATGTATTCCCTCCCATGGAGTGGGCCTCCAGTCCGATCACAGAGTGGTTGGTTTCCCCCATAACAGACACGCCACTATTGCACCTGTTGGCTCATTTGGCCTGGCTGGGCAAATTTAATGCTTGTAGTGTCCGGTGTTGAGTATCTATGCTGTTGTTTTCTCTCTTTCCCATTGAACTGCATGCAGCGTAGCTTTTTCCAGCTTTCTGTCAGCTGGTCCACATGGAGGAGGTTTCCATCTCAGTTCCAGCAGGAGTTCTTAGTGACCTTGCAGCCCACGTATGTGGAGTCTTCAGCAATAGGGTCTTACCATCTATTCCTGGTGGGAAACCAAGGGCCTTGGCAATGGCCTGTAATGTTTTGGGGGTATCTGTGACTACCCTAGCCAACAACTCACTGGAAGGTATCCCATCCTGTTATGTATCTTTCTATGAAGCAGCTCCAGTTGGTCAAGAACTGATGATCATCTTGGTGATCAAACTGTGGAAATTTAGGTCCTGATTTTAGATAAATGATTAGGGAGGAGGTCAGAGAACTTTTCTTCTATCAGCTTCTTTTAAAAAAAATATTTTATTTATTTTTGGAGAGAGACACAGAGAGAGACAGACAGAGAGGGAGAAGGAGACAGAGAATGGGTGCGCCAGCAGTCTCAGCTGCTGCGAACGAAATCCAGATGTGTGCTCCCCCTTGTGGGCAAGTGCGGCATTGCGCCCTTGCGTCACTTTGCATCTGGCTAAACGTGGGACCTGGAGATTGGAACCGGCTTCTTAGGCTTAGCAGGCAGGCGCCTTAACCGCTAAGCCATCTCTCCAGCCCTATCAGCTTCTTTTTTATGTTAAAGGTTAATTTTTATTTATTTATTAGACATAGAGAGAGAATGAGAATGGGTGTGCCAGGGCTTCTAGCCACTGCAAACGAACTCCAGACGCATCTGCCACCATGTCCATCTGGCTTACGTGGGACCTGGGGAATCAAACCTGGGTCCTTAGGCTTCTCAGGCATGCACCTTAACTGATAAATCATCTCTCTAGCCCTTTTATCAGCTTCTTAATTCCCTTTCAGTCAAAATAATTCTCATGATAGAAAAGCATATTTTGGGGTAGCTCTTCACCTTGTTAAGCATAGATTATTTACAGGAAAGATGGAGAAAATTTTGCTTTGGATTCTAATGAAAGCTTTGTTCTTCATCTAACATATATTTCATATTTTGAATAATTTTTCAGAGATAGTACCTGAATGTAGTGTTAGACACATTACTTCAAAACATTTTATTTGCTATTAAAAGGACATATTTATTGTAATAGTTATTATTATATTGTTTTTTTCCAGAGTTAAGCTAGTCCATCAATAGCACATGAAACTTCTGGACTCAATGACCAAAGTCACCACAGAAGCTTGCCTTCCTTTCTGAACATTTTGTGTCTTCCCTACTTTTCTCTCCTCCTACTATGTGGATTGAGTATTACCCAAAGCTTATCTTTGATCACAGAATCCATCTCCTGCATGAAGTATTTTCTGACTTTCTCCAGTTATCTGATATTCCATTGTCTCTAGACCTGTAGACTTGGAGAATTGTGCATTTTTCTGATAGTGTTTACATCCCTCTTGGCTTATGGTACTTGTAATCTTGTCAAGACATTTTTCTGCAATGTACACCCCTGCTAGATTTAGAATGCAGCTGGTATCTACTAGGATGGTATTAATTGCATAATAGGAGAAAAGCCCTCAGTCCATCTACTTCCTTTAAGTACTCTGTATACAGCAACCACTAAAGGCAAAATGAGTCCCTTCTGTGGAATTTCATGACCTTAGCATTGGTGGACTCATCAAACATCTTGCACCAAAGAAACATGCTAAAGTATGACCATTATTTAATTGTTATGTCTACAAGGATCAAGACTAGTTTAGCAAAATATTTTTCTATATTTTGATTGTGGGTTGTTTGAGGGTGCGTAAAGCTTGGTACTTGCCTGGATTAAACAAACAAACAAAAATTAAGGATTCTATAAAATAAGACCATTTACAAGGTCCATTACCTTTTGACTTTGAGTAATTGCCTAATTACCGTAAGTCCAAAGCTAATTCATGGAATTACATCTAATAATGACTTACATTTGTCTAGAGTTTGGAGGTTTACAAGGTGCTTTCATTTGTAGCATTTGTTCAATTAATCAATTAAATAGTCAATTAACAAATGAATCCTTTAATAGAAATTTACTTGAAACTATTACACCTTAAACATTAGCAACCTTGAGTGTAAGTGTTCCTTAGATAAATATAGAAAGTTTTGGTTTTCAAAAGCTTTCCTTCTATTTGGGGAAGATGGGAATAGAAAGGTGTAGACCAAAATGTTGTGATACAGGCTACACACTTTACGTGGGGACACAAAGTGGAAAGGAAAGAGGGGGCTAGTCTCACTAGGGGACATCCAAGTGGGTGGGAAAGCATTCATCAAGGAGGGGCCCATGAGGAAAGCCTTGATTTTGAGCAAGGTTATTGTTCACACTGATGGTATAGAGAAGATTGATTCACAGGGCTTAAGCATCTTCTCTAAGCTGCTCCTAGGATTTTAAAAGCACATTCTCTAGCTCCATGTCTCTCCTCCATCCTATACAGTTCCTGGAATGTGAATCTTCATGTTCTAGCTCAGATAAGAAAAAAAAAGTCTGAAATGGTGGGTTATGTGTATTGAGAATAAGCCTGGTTCCCAGAGCAACATGAAAAACATTAACATTATTCACCCATAACTTAAGCTGGAAAGCCAAACCCCAAATAATGGCGTTGTTAAGATTGATAGGCCTGCAAAATTTCTTTGTTGTATATGGTATAAAGGAATTTTGTTAAAAAATATTCAAGTGACTTTGACATCATTTCCCACTAGACAATATGGAAACACATTTTGGAGGTTTGGCATGAACCATCAAATGAAATAGGGTTGGAAAAGATGATCTACTTGCCCTGCCATCCCCATCCACAGACTGCAGTTTAATTTCTTTCTTATTATATTCACTGAAAGCCACTGGTGTTTTTCATGGGAAGGATATTTTCCTTTCATCATGCTTTAAAAAAAAATTATTTTTATTTACTTATTTATTTTATTTTATTTATTTTTGGACAGAGACACACAGAGAGAGACAGACAGAGAGGGAGAGGGAGACAGATAGAGATGGGCGCGCCAGCAGTCTCTCAGCTGCTGTGAACAAAATCCAGATGTGTGCACCCCCTTGTGGTCAAGTGTGGCATTGCACCCTTGCGTCACTTTGCATCTGGCTAAACGTGGGACCTGGAGATTGGAACCAGGTTCTTAGGCGTAGCAGGCAGGCACCTTAACTGCTAAGCCATCTCTCCAGCCCTCATCATGCTTTTTGTGTATGTGGTCACATCCTATTAAGTTGGTAGTTTATTGATTTTCAAATTGGCTCAAAAAGGCACCAATGTGCACTGAAGAGAACAATGGCAAAAAAATTGGTATGGGTACATATTTTATTTGCTCTCAGAAAGACATTTTGATTTTGGATGCTAGAATGCAGTATACCAAAAGTTTCCAATACAAGTGATGATCACAAACTTAATGGGATGATATATTAGTTGCTTTCTCATTGCTAGGACAAAATACCTGATCAGAATCATCTTAGGGAAAGAAAGGGCCTATTTAAGATTTCAGCTTACAGTCTGGAGAAGTTTCATTATGGTGGTGGAAGCATGGCAGGGGCATTTTCACATCAGCAGGAAGGAAGGAGGGAGCAATCAGGACTGGGCTGTAACATCCCAAGGCCCACCTCCAGTGACACACTTTCTCCAGCAAGGATACACCTGCTAAAGGTTCTACAGCCTTCCTGAACAAAGCCGCCAGTTGGGGATTAGGTACTCAAACACATGAGTCTATGGGGGAACATTTTACATTCAAATCACCACAGAGGGGTATGGTCAATATTTTCTTTCTCGCTGTAATTCATGTAATCACATAGGAATTATGAGTTGGATAAATTATTACCATTAAATACCTATAGTTAGGGAAGCAGATATCTTTTATTTATTTATTCTTAGCAGATATCTTTTTTCATTTTATTTTTGAGTTTTTAATTCAGGTGTATGATGTATTTTGAACATAATCATCTCCCATTACCTTCTCTGTACCATTTTCATATTCTCCATCCACTGAACCCTTTCTCCTCAACTAACCTCTTTTCTACCTTGTTGTCTTTTTCATTGTGTATCTGTGACCCACTGAATTTAATTAGGGTTGCCTTCATGAATGTGGGTGGTGGGACCTTATTTATCAGAGCACATGCAACTTTCCAATGATGACATCAAGAAAAGCAGAACTCCAAACTCACCTTTAGTCACATTTCTATTATTCTAGCAGGCTAGGCAGTCCTTATTTTTGTGATCCCTTATAGGTTAAAGAAAGCTTTCCAATGATCTTTTTGGCCCCCATGAGAACTGTCAGGGAAGATATAAAGAGAGATTATTTAAAAAAAAATTTTAAAAAACTTTTTAAAATTTGTTTGCGGGGGTTGGGGGGCTGCCAAAGAGCTCTTGATGCATGTACCACCATGTGCATCTGGCTTGTGTGGGTCCTGGGGAGTCGAACCTGGGTTCCTTGGCTTTTCAGGCAAGCGTCATAACTGCTAAGCCATCTCTCCAGCCCATACAGTATTTTTTTAACCAATGAAGAAACTGAGACCCAGACATGAACAAGGTAGGCTGTAGCTAATTATAATGAGTACTTAAAAAAATTTTCCTGAACCATCGCTAAGAAGTTCTGTATATTAAATCACATTTTTCCAGAAAAATTCTGTCAAAGACACAGATTTTACCTGTAATCCTTATCTAGTATTTCTCACATGTGTGTATTAGTTGTAAGAAAAATTGGATGAGAAAAATGAATGATTTAGTATAAACCCACTGATAAGAAAAGTCATAGAAAACATATACTTTAGCAGCAAAAATACATTGTATTGCTTTAATATATGAAGAGCAGCATGTGATCAAACTGTAAGTATCAAGAATCACATTTCTTTGGCTGGAAGAAACTACAAAAGAAGTTAGTTTGGATGAACATAGCTCACTAGGGATCCTCATTGTACACTGTATACACTTTAAATTACAGAAAAAGAAAATGAGGAGTCATTTCTAACATAAGCACACTTTTCTCAGGCCATATGAGCCTGCAACTTAAGAAGGGTCATATAAATGGTAATAACCTGTATTTTTAGCTTTTAATTCCTCTGTCCATTACAAACCTACTATCATACTCATCCCCAGTGGAATCTCCAGGGGGCCCCTGCATAGGCTTCCTATTTCTGCCAAGTACCTGTGGGTTTTTTTTTTTTATCCTCTGCTTAAGGCCCCATGTTGTTAGGCTGGCTGCCCTCGGAGGGCATAGCCATTGCTCTCAGTTGGTAGCTGGTAGGTGGTAGCTTCCCCTATTCCCATGCCTCTGACTTCTTCCTTGGAGTTCTTGATGTGAGCCAAGCAGAAATAAGATAATGCCATCACCTTTGGGGTTACACATGAATCTCAAAGCAGGGCAAAGTTTTGACTTATATTTTTCACTTTATTTTTTAGATAGCCATTTTTAGTGGCTCATTTTAGTTCTCATTTTAGTGCTGAGATCTGAGCCTGTGAGAGTAGATATAGCAGGGACAATGCTGGGGAAATGATTAAATTCTGTGTATCACCTTGTCTTCCCCTTGGTTCCTAATTCAAATGGTCATTCACCCTATTTGTTCTATAATTCTGCTAGAAGGGCCCAGAATCCTAGCAAAAAACTAAACTATGAATACTTAGTGCTCAACTAGGGGCTTCCTCTTCTATTGTCAATTCTCTCTCTCTTTTTTTTTTCTTGACTTTTGTTTCTTTGGTTAATTACATTTCTTTTACTTTTAGCTCACAAAGTGAACATTGCTTTGAAAAGCAAAACTCCTTAGGTCCTAAGGAAGAAAAGGAAGGAACCCCACTGGAGCAGTTATGCATTTCCTATCAGAAGAGGAACATTCCATTTTTGTCTGGTATGATAGAAATCACATTAGCTGATGTTTCCTAGGGTTAAGAAATAAAGACTGGAACTCATGTTGTATGCACAGAACAAAACAAACCTAAACTGAGATCCAAAAGAAATGCTTACAATTATTCAAGGAGCTGGAGTTTACTGATTTGCATTTGTAAACAACAAGTATCTGGGAGCACTCCTGTTTTCAGTGTGAGATGAATGGCCCCCATTCTGACGGGAGATTCCTAGGAAGATTTGTTGGAGGGAACATCATCTTCCTTTATATCCATAATCTTCTAAAATAACCCAGAGCCCACAAATATCCAAAAGAAGATGAATGATCATCTGATGGTTTGATACCTATTTGTAGGGAGATGTTCTTAGCCAGATAACACTTTTAGAAGGCAGAACAATTTGGGGACAAAAATGCAGTCATCCCACCAAAGGTTAATGGTAAGATCCTACTGCTGAAGACAGCATATGCTGTTGGGGCGGAACATGGAGTGACCTGGCTAGAAGCTGGAAGAGAGTCAGTCCCCAGAGAGTTAGCTTGTTTAGTGCCAGAAGGTGTTACATGAGCAACTGGGGGCAAATGACCAACAGCTGTCTAAGCAACTCATGGTCTAAACTACTCAGCAGCAATCAACCTGACATGATGTTCACGCAAGTGCAATAGTGGCACATAGCCATGGTGGGTTACCAACTGCTCTTGATTTGGTTAATGGATCTGCTTAGTGGAACAGAACCCATACCTGGAACTGGGAAACAAGTAAGAACCATATCCAAAAAATGAGTTCGCTCTTCAATATCAAGGTCCCACCAATAGTGGGATACAAGAGGATCTACACCTATTTAATTTTCTTTAAAACAATAATAGTTATCCATGTATCGTGCACTGACCTCACTGTCCATGGGAGAATTTGCTTCTCTTTTTCAGATGGACGTAGAACCTGAGGAGAGATTCAGCCCATCACACCTCACCAGGGCACCGGCTGAAGCCATAGAGTTATAGAGGAAATGAGCAAGAGTGCTGCTTTCTCAGTGAACCTGGTATCAGCCCAAGGGTGAAGGAGATAGACACAGAGAACACTCAACTCCTACCAAACCAGATATCCAGAGACACAGAGACTCCCATGACTGAAATAGACCTAAAATGAACCCAACATGGCTTAGGGAAATTTGTGGAAGAGGGGGGCCGAAAGATTGTTAGAGCCATAAGGTGGGTCATTATGCATAGAGACATTGCCTCACCCCCATAACTGATGGCTACCCCCACAATGCAAGACCCACAATCCCCATGGGGGGACAGGGAGAAGGCTAATGATAGTACCATCATGGCTGTATACACAATAACTAATAAAAAAGCTGCAAAAAATGAAGGTGTCAGATGTCAAGAGACCTGGTATTTTCTTCTATAAACTATGGTTACTTTTCAGGGAAACCCCTTTCTTTCCCTTTCTGTTGGCTGCTATGTAAGTAAGCATAGATCCCTCCTCTAAAATTCATATGCTATGATTGTAAAATGTGTCATCACACCCCCTGGGTTTCTTCAGACCCAAAGGAAAGTTTTCAGTTCTGAGGAGAGATATTTTCACTTACATTTGTTGAGAACTGTGTATGCGCCAGAGACAATAAAAAGCACTCATTACATGTGTCATTTAATTTCTTTTTTAAAAAAAAAGATTTTATTTTTATTTATTTATGAGAGAGAGAGAGAGAGAGAGAGGGAGGGAGAGAGAGAAAGAGATAATGGGCATGCCAGAGCCTCTAGCCACTGCAAACAAACTCCAGATGCATGTGCCACCATATGCATTTGGCTTACATGGGACCTGGAGAATTGAACCTGGGTCCTTAGGTTTCACAGGCATGCACCTTAACTGCTAAACTCTCTCTCCAGTCCATCATTTCATTTCTGATGATGAGATGGTGATGGTGACAAACACGGAGCACTTGCCCCTAATTCCTTCTAATCAGTTTGTGTATTGTCAAACATTTTCCTATTCATCACAAACTATATGAAGTGTGTAGTCACGATCTTCCTTTTCCAGGTGACCATGCGGGAACTGAAGAAACAAAGCAAAACACCAGTTTGGAGAACTGATCTCAGTACTTATAGACAGCTGTCTTATCTTTACAAAGAGGTGGAGGTTCCACTGATGACCACAAGTTGCATGATTTAGGTAATGTTAGATCAAACTCAGACCTGACTTGTTCTTTCTCCTTCTTAATGCTTTGCTGCTTTGTCTTCCCAGAGACAACCTTGCTTTGTCCTGAGCTGCAGAGCATGACTTTTTTTTTTTTTTTTTTTTTTTTTTTTTTTCTTAGAGGTAGGGTCTCACTCTGCTCCAGGCTGACCTGAAATTAACTATGTACTCTCAGGGTGGTCTCAAACTCATGCCAATCCTCCTACCTCTGCATCCCACATGCTGGGATTAAAGGTGTGCACCACCATGCCCGGCTTAGAGCATGGCTTTTAATGAAAGATAAGTTTATCAGGTGAAAAGGAGACTAATGAGATACTTGGGATGCTTTTCAGTAAGTAAATTGTCATCTTCTTGCATTCAACTTGCTATAACCAGAACAGTAACAATGACCTCGGACTGTTAGAAGCAGTATGGGAGTGGACCATCTTATTTTGGGTATATACAGTGGAGACCAACAAAATTTTCCTTTAGTTTGCTGAGGCATAGGCCAGAAATTGGATATATTAGATATTGGTTTTCCCCAACAGCCTCCTCTCACTCCTTCCCATTTTCATTATATATTAGAACACCATTACTTTAGGAGAGAAATAGGGCTTAAAACTGGGTCAACATTAAAAATATAAGAAATGTCAATGCCAGCCAGTTTTTTTCTAAATAGATTAGACCTAGGGTATCAATTCAATGTAACTTTCTGGGCTTGAGTAGAACAGTACTTTTCTTCATTTCCCTTCAATAATAATGAATCTCAGGTACTTCCTTGGAATTTTCAGACTTCCCTGTGAAAGGAAGAGGCAAGAAGAGAAATGTGGTTATTTCTAAAGAATAGCTGAACTTAAAGCTGGATGCTCATGTTTGTAAGCAAGAAGAATGTGGGTGTCTATTCATACTGTATGTTAGGAAGATGAGGCATGCATGCATAGCATGATGGCAGCTCAGTTTCAAACCTAGATGGTTCAAATGCCCTGTGTCTGTGCTACTTCCCTACATTTTACTGTTGATTGGTAGGATACTGCTTTATAATAGATAACTTATCAGATATTCTTTTATGGGAGTTAAAATTTTGTGTAGGTAACTTACTAACTTGTACAATAGTTTGAAATTATAATTTTCAATCTGGGATATTTTGAAGAATCTTCAGAAAATAAAATTATTTTTAGAAGTTTCAAAGCAATATGCATACCAAAAAACTTTAACTATTTTGTGTGCCTCTTCTATCCCCCAGTGGGCTTCGGGTGAGGGATAGACAAGGTTTAGATGTCATTTAACTATATTACTTGGCTATTATGTTTTTTTTTTTTTTTTTGTTTTTTCGAGGTAAGGTCTTGCTCTAGCCCAGGCTGGCCTGGAACTCACTCTGTATTCTCAGGATGGACTCGAACTCCCGGCGATCCTCCTACCTCTGCCTCCCCAGTGCTGGGATTAAAGGCGTGCGCCACCACGCCTGGCTTGCTATTCTGGTTTTGAATTTTGCCTGTGTTCTTCAGATTATTTGTATCATGCCCTCAAACCCAAAAGAGTCTCAAGTGAAGCAGGTGCAATAGAGGAAGAACTGTCCTCTATTTTTCGTTGGTCAGGCCCAAGATAGAATGCCATGTACATTTCGTCACAATGTACATTAAGACATGTATAAGCAATCTGTATACATTTATGAGAAGTTGGATTGCAAAAGGGAAATATCTCAGTATTTTGTAGCTGATGAAAAGGCTTAAAAGGTTGAATAATAGCCTTCCAACATTAGAAGGAGTGTCTAATGGAAGAGGAATATAGGTTGGCTGTATGTAGCTCCAGGCTGTGAGATTCATCCTTACAGGGAACAATTTTCTGTCAAACCTATCAAAGGATGTAGAATTTCTGTAGAAAGTGATGATTCCTAGCCATTGAAGATGCTTTTGGAGTTTTGATGAGGCATGGAGTAACTATTTTAGAGGAAATTCAAGTGTAGTATGAGGACTGAATTTCACTCCCATAGTTCTTTCCAACCCTGAGTATCTGAGCAACTGTCAGATTGTCCTGCTAGGCTACAGGTGGGCTGTGCCTTGAGGGGATGATTATAGAACAGGGTGGGAAGAATCTTTAATGACAGAGACATTATTTTGTTCATTATAATTTTGCTCTGCCATTATATTTTGCTTTGTTTGGTATGTGCATAGTATGTGTTATGTGGCATGTGCTTGTATAATATATATAATATATATAATATATTATACAATATATATTATATTACAACACACACACACACACACACACACACACACACACACTTGTAACACATGCACTGGTGTGTGGAGGTCATGAGAAAGCATCAAATATTTTCCTCTAGTGGTGTTACATTTTGTTTACTTGACTCAGAGTCTCTCACTGACTCTAGAGCTGCCATTTTCTGCCAGATTGACTGGCTATTGAGACCTAGTAATCTCTATTTCTGTTCCTCTCTGCTCCTCACTGGGCTGGGGTTACAAGCATGCTGGGCCAAGCCCTGAGCTCCAGCTCTCACACCCTCTCAGGCTCTCATGCTTGTGTGACCCACTGAGCTACCTTCCCAGGCCCCTTATTTTGCCTTTTTTCTGTCCTACACATGCCTAAAATATACCACGGGCCCTACAGATATGAGGCTGCAACTGAGTGTTTGCTGTCACATCATCTCACTGAGCTAGGCTTTTAGCACTGTTATTTGACAATAATTTTACCAAATTTAAAAAACCGTCAGGCTTATACAATAAGGCTCTCTGGTTTGGATTCATATAAAAACTCTAATTTTTTGTTTATAACATTTGTAGTTGAAGTCATCTTTTGGGGGAAGAATGAATTTGAGTTAGAAAACAAGTCAGAGCTTCCATACACAATTTAAAGATGTTTTGAAAGTTTTTCATATGCTAGGACTCTGCTCAGAGCATGAATCTTTACTTGTTAAGATAGTGTTGAGATTCTGATTCCTTTTGTCCACTAAGGAATTAAATGAAAATGATAGGGTTTTGCTCATAACCTACAGCTGAACTCCTATAATGACAAGCAGTAAATATTTCAGGTAAAGAAGTAGGAGGTTGACAGACACTATGTGCTTGTGGCAGCATTTAATCTTCAATGATCTCAGTTGACATACTTAGAGTAAGTTTCTCTTGATCTGTTATAGAACTACAGCAGGAAAATGTAATTTATGGATCAAGAGACATTTAAGGCATGGTATTTTCAGTAGTTCAGGTTACCCTCCATTGTGGATATACTGTCCATGTCTTAGAAGGAGCACGGAGACCACTGCCAGAGTCCATTAATCTTATTTACCTCCAAGAACTGACGTCACGAGTATTGAATCTATGGAGAAGATTCCAAAACTCTACAAAATGGGTTTGGAGGTTTGTAGCTTAGTTGAGACTAATCCTTTGGGCCAGAGGTCATTCTAAGGACCAGTAATATCTGGGCTGGCTTTATAAGGCTTGCTTCTCTTGCTTGTAATGTACACACAGAGCTAAGTCCCTAATGGGAAGGTTTCTCTCATAGTTATGGGTTTTGTTCTAATGTCAGGGCTCCATTGTAATTATGCATTGGTTACTAGGTGCTTATTTGAATTTTCATGAGTCTCAACTCAATTTAACATTAGTAATTTGGACATTTATTTACAAATACAGATATTTGAATTGTTGAATTTTAAAACAAATTGTATTTCAAAAATTTGTGCAAATGAAAGAAATTACTTGGACAAGGGCTTTTACTCTAAGTGAAGGAAGTTTGTCCAAATTAAATGGAGGCTAAAAGATCAGTGTTGTATTGTAGGCTGGAGGACTCAATAGGAAACCTAACCCTGAAGGATTTTGAAGGTTTTTAGGACTTGTTCCTGTCATTTTAGTAAGCCACTTAAGATTTGAACAAAAGGGATAATATTCTTTAAAACTGGCTCTGACACAGGATAGATTCAAGAAAGACAATGACATAATCATTTGTCCACAATTTGGGGAAAGTTGGAAGATTGCTTCTAATTTATTAGATGGGCAATACAACTGTGAGAAAAAAAAATAAGGAGCAGAACATAATAATGCATAAATAATTCTTCTTTTATATATGTGTAGGTTTTCATCATGGAACAAATATTTGGCAGACATGTTCTCTTTAAAATAATAGCAGCAAAAACTATTTGCAATCAATGTTTCAGAACCATTTGTTTCTTTGCACAGTCTTACAAGCAAACAGGATTGCACTGAGCATTTATCCTAGTGTGTGGCTCTGCAGAGGCAGGTGCACTATTATGTATGCTTTTATCTCAGCCAGAGCTCTGTGGTCACTGCCACCACTATTATTCACAGACCTGGAGTGTCAACAAGATAATCGAAATAGCAAAGTGGGAATCAAGGGTTTTTCAGTCATTTCTTGAAGTCTTAGAAAGATCATTTCCTGTGTATTTCTTACATTCAAAATAGAAGACTGATGTAGTTAATCTTCACCAGGTCAAAGATTTCCAAAGGAAATGAAATGATTTTCTAGTTCCTTTGCAGTTTAAGGCAAGTGCTTTAGGCACTTCCAAACTTCCCCTCCTGAATTTATTATAAAAAAGTAAAACATGCCGGGCGTGGTGGCGCATGCCTTTAATCCCAGCACTCGGGAGGCAGAGGTAGGAGGATCGCCGTGAGTTCAAGGCCACCCTGAGACTATATAGTGAATTCCAGGTCAGCCTGAGCAAGAGTGAGATCCTACCTCAAAAAAAAAAAAAAAAAAAAAAAAAAAAAAAAAAAAAAAGTAAAATCAGGAAGTGGAATACCCTATAATTACGAAAGCATGATCCCTGTGTAGAAATCCCAGTAGTACATAGTGGAAAAGTTCTTAATTATAGTACAGCAGGTGTTAGTTTTACACCTAGTTTGATTGCATTTCCTGGCTAATAATTTTTGTGTGGTTGGGATAGGTATGACTTCTAGGCTAGAACATTCCATGCCAATATGAGATGTTCCAGTATTCTCTTTTATGCTTCAATGACTCCTGATGGGTTTCCAGATGGCTGTGGCTTTGTCTGCCTAGATCCAGGAGGGACAGAACTCCTAGCCAACCTGCAGTGCACATGGATCAGGAGCAAGAAGACATTTTAAACCACTGAGATTTTGGGAGCATATATATCTACATGTCTATCTCTGTGAGTATTAGAATAAATTTAGTTTTGATTGGTAAATGTGATGAATGGGACAAAATAGTGGATGTAGAAGGTCTTTTTCTCTTAAAAGTTTAGAGACCTTTCTGTAGGTAGATGTCCAAGTTTCTCTGAGGATAAATAAGCTTCCCATCATACATCCAGACAGTCCATACTGTCATATGGGTTGAGCAACCTCTTGATGGAGATGCTGTAGAATTAAAAGAGTGGAAGGTGGTTGGGTGAGAAAACTTCAAAGCCACTGTATCATGGAGATATTTGGATCTCCTCTTCCCAAGGTGAACCTTTGCATCTTAACCTTACACGCTTAGGTATGGTCAATGAAATGTTTGCTTTAGTATTATCTCTTTTGTCTTTCCAAAGTGGTTTTGAAGGAGAAGCAGGACAATTCTTTATTTGATCCCACAGCTCAAAGCTCTATCTTTCAACCAACATTCCCAGTTGTGAGCAGTAGTCTGTATATTAATCCTTTAATTTTAGGATATTATAGGTGGGCATGCAGTTGTAGAGAACTCTGGGTACCATTTATTCACATTTGCCTAATACATGTTAGGAAACTGTAGTGCTCCATTCAAACCAAGAAATTAGCATAAATATTGTTAATATTGCAGGCAGTTCTGTCATCACAAAGATTCCTTGTGTTGCCCTCTTATAGACATTCCACTTTCTTGCCACCTTCATCTCTCCCTTAACCACTGCAGACATTAATCATTTCTCCACTTTTATAACTTGTCATTACAACAATGTTTTATAAGTGGATTACAACTTTTGGAGTGCTTATAAAAATCTCAGTATAGCTCTCTGAAGATTCATGCAAGGTCATCTCTTTTTACTGCTGAGTAGTATTTCATAATGTGAATACAGCACAGTTGAATCACTCACCCACTAGAGAACAACTGCATTGTTTTCAGTTTTTGGCTACTATGAAAAAAGTTATAAACCTTCTTTAATCACTTTTTTTTGTATAGACTTTTAATTTCATTGGGTTTCCCTAAAAATGTAAATTCTGGGTCACATGATAGTTACACACACACACACACACACACACACCCATTGTACTCCCTGGAAATATCATTTTACATTCTTGCCAGCAACATATGAATGATGCAGTTTTTTTCATCTTCATATTAGCATTTTCCATGGTCACTATTTTGGATTTTAGCCATCAGGATAGGTTCTTAGTGCTATCTTGGTGTAGTTTTACTTTGTACTTTCCTAATGGTTAAAGATACTGAAATCATTCTGTATTATTACCATCTGTTCCTCCTCCCCAGTAACACATCTTTCCTGTCTTTTGTTCATTTTCTAGTTGGATTAGTTTAGTGCTTAGTTTTGAGATTTAAAAAATATATTATTGATCTTAATCCATTGTTGGAATTCAGTTTATAAATACTTTATCATGATCTGTCGATTTCATGCTCTCAATGAGATCTTTCCCAGAGCAAATGATTTTAATTTTGATGATATCTAGTTCATTCATGATTTTCTTTTGTGGATTATGTTTTCAATTTCAAATCTAGTGGTTCTTTGCTTTGTCTTACACCCTGAAGATTCTTCTCCCTTTATAATCCTTAAAATTTTATAGCTATACTAGGTTTATTATAACTCTGTGAGTCCACGGAGTTAACTTTTATATAAAATGTGAAGTTGAGTTGAGGAAAAGGTTCATTTTTCATTATGGCTATACAGTTGCTTCAGTACCATTTAAAGGCTCTTTCCTCCACTGAATTGCTTTTTCAGTGTTGTCAAAAATCACTTAGATATATTTGTGTAAGCTTATCTATATCATTTCTATTCTGTTCAATTTCTCTGTAGACAGGAGAATGTTTATTTCTTCATTTCTCATTTACATGACATCTATACCTTGGCCAATAGGACATAGTCTTGTCTTGATTATTGTAGCAAATAATGCTGTAAAATAGAGTAATTTTTATTCTTTTCAAAATTGATATATTTTATCTTTACATACAAATTTTAGAACAATCATGTCTATGATTACAAAAAGTCATTCTAGGATTTTAATAGGAATTCCTTTAAATATGTAAATTAATTTGTGGAGACTTGGATCTTTATTATATTGAGCCTTCTAATCTATCAATAGGGACTGTGTCCTAGTTATCTGCTTTATTTATTTATTGTTTTATAATTTTCAGCATGCAAGTCTTATACACAATTTATTAAATTCATGTCTATTTCACTATTTGAGTAGTTGTAAATGGTACTGTTTTAGTTTTGGTGTTCATGCATACATTGTGACCATACATACATGGATGCATCAAATACAGAGTGGACAACATTTGTAAAAAGATACTGAACAAGTACAGAATTTTTCTTGTTGTTACAGCTATTTCCATAGCAGTTACTATATACTAGATATTATTAACAATCTAGAGACTAGAGCAGGCTATATGTAGGTTATATGCAAATTTCTACCATTTTATATAAAGTTTTTGAGGAGTCATAGACTTTTGAATCTGCAGGAAATCTTAGAACTAATTTCCCATGGATACTGAAGGATGACTGTAATTGAATATTGTGACTTTATCTTCTACACTGTAACCATACTGAATTTTTAAAATTAGGTTTAGGATCTTTTTCTCCCTCTCTCCAGAGTCCTTCCCTTCCTCTTCTTTGATTTTCTTAATTCCCTAGGATTTGTTTCATAATAAATAGGAGCAGGTTTACTTGTTTCTTCTTATTTGTATGGATTTTGTTTCCTTTTGAAAAATATTTTATTTATTTATATTTATTTATTTGACAGAGAAAGAGAGAGACAGAGAAAGAGAGAGACAGAGAAAGAGAGTGAGAGGGAGAGAGAATGGGTCTGCTCCAGGGCCTCCAGCCACTGCAAATGAACTCCAGATGCATGCACCCCCTAGTGCATCTGGCTAATGTGGGTCCTAGGGAATCCGAACCTGGGTCCTTTGGCTTTACAGGCAAACACCTTAACCACTAATCCATCTCTCCAGCCCTTTGTTTCCTTTTCATGCCTTATTTCCTTGGCTAGAATTTTCATCTTTATCCTAAGAACATTCTCATTAAGAGAAGTGAGAGCAAACAAATTTGTTGTGCTTGCATTCTTAAGGGAAAATGCAGTAGTTTACCATTAAGTATAATGCTTGTCTATTTTACATATATATATTTTTTGTGAATATGTGTATCTGTCTGTCTGTGCATGTTTAAGTATGTGCATGTAGAGGACAGAGGGAAACATTAAGTGACCTTTCTCAGGAATCATGCACCTTTTTCAGACAGGGTCACTTTACTGGACTGAAAACTTACCAAGATTAGACTGCATGGGCAGTAAGTCCCAGAAATATGTTCGTGTCCACCTTCCCAGTGCTGAAATTATAAGTGGGCCACCATGCCTCACTTTTTTTTTTTTTTTTTTGGTTTTTCAAGGTAGGGTCTCACTCTGGCCCAGGCTGACCTGGAATCCTGGAATTAACTATGTAGTCTCAGGGTGGCCTTGAACTCTAGGCGATTCTCCTACCTCTGCCTCCCGAGTGCTGGGATTAAAGGTGGGCGCCACCACGCCCGGCCATGCCTCACTTTTTTACATGGGCTCTGGGGATTGAACTGAAGTCCTTATGTTTATGAGTAAAGCATTCTACTGACTTGAGCTAACACCCCAGCCCTCTGACAAACTGGGAATCCAAAATCCAGGATCAAAAAGTCCCATTGGTTCACCTCCCACAGCGGCTAACAGCAGATAGTTTCATATCACCATGGGAATGCACGAGGAAACATCACCCCTCATTCAGGAAGCAGAGAGATGGGTGCCTTGGCTTGTTCTTATTTTGAAAAACACCATGGGGCATCACAGAAAATACCTGGATCCCTTTTGAAGGCATTTTCACAGTGCTTCTAGGATTGATGCCCCATTAGGCCACCCTTCTTAAATTAATCTACCCCTCAGCTCTCTTGCCATGACTCCTTTAGGTTTTGGCTCTCCTGGGCCATGAGTGGGACAGGTTGGCATGATTCTGTTTTATTTACATCTCCTTTTGGAATTTATTATTCTCTTTTGTTTTATTGACAGTTTTCATACATGTACATAATGTATTTTGATCACAATCTCATCTCCTCTTGCACTTCCAACCCATCTGATGTCCACTGAGTGCCTTCTTTCCAACTAGTGCTCCTATTTAGATGTCTTTTCTCTCTTGTCTGTTCTTCCTCTTTGGTTGTTTCTTTCCTTCCTTTCTTCCTTCCTTCCTTCTTTCCTCCCTTCCTTCCTTGCTTCTTTCTTTCTTTCTTTCTTTCTTTCTTTCTTTCTTTCTTTCTTTCTTTCTTTCTTTCTTTCTTTCTTTCTTTCTTCTTCTTCTTCTTCTTTCTTTCTTTCTTTCTTTCTTTCTTTCTTTCTTTCTTTCTTTCTTTCTCTCTCTCTCTCTCTTTCTTTCTTTCTTTCTTCTTTCTTTCCTCTTTTTCTTTCTTTCTCTCCTCTGATCCTGATGGAATGCTGATAGGCCCAATGTTTTTTGTGCAGATCTTGTACAGACAATGACAATTATTGTGAGGTCATGAAAGCAATGTCCACTTCATGTCCAAAATACAGCATCCCAACGCACTCCTCTCCATTCTTTGGCTCTTACATTCTTTTCACCCCCTGTTCTGCAATGTTCCCTGATCTCTGGGGAGGGTGCTACAGATATTTCATTTAGTTCTGAGAACTCAGTCGTTACTTGTTCTTAGTACGTAATCAAGTTTTGAGAATTCCTAGTACTTACCGCCATCTGAAACAATAATCTTATGGGTATACATATTTAGAAGAAAATTTAGCCAAACACTAGTAGTAGGTTCCCTTCTAGGGGTTATGCTATTCACAGCCATAGACTTTTGACAAGGTTTTTAGTACCAGGTGTGAATTTCCTTCCATGGAGTGGTCCTCAAATCTAATCAGAGAGCAGTTGGTTACTCCCATAAGAGTTATTATGCTACTATTGCACCAGTGGACATATCTTTCCTGGCCAGTTGTGTAGTTAAGTCCATTGCTGGGGAAGAATGTTGATGACTTTTCTCCTTCAGATGCCTGCAAAGCACTTTCTAGCACTATTGTAGCTATGGGGTAGGGAGGAGGCTTCCAATTCAGTTCCGGCTTGATTTCTCAGTGTCCTGCAATCAATCCATGTTGTGTCTTCATCAATAGGGTCTTACCATCTAGTCTTGGTAAGTAACCAAGTGCATTAACAATATTCAATATTGTTTTGGGCGCCTCAGAGACTCTTGGAATTTTACCATTTCTATCTTTCTAGCTAAACTTCAGGCCCCTTTCCTCCATGATCACCAGATCTCTTATTCTCTGACTTAATTAGTATTTCCATACTTCTGATAGGATGACTCAGGAGTGAATGTATGATCTAAAAAATTCTGCTTGTTATTTCTGCTTCAGCATTCCCTGTTCTGCACTGTTTGGGGTTTCAGAGTCAAGATTGTCAGCAAGGTATTGCTGCTTTCAGCCCTGCCATTCCTCTGCTCTGAGTAGTGAGTCTGCTACCTGCTTGAGGGCAGAAATTAAAGGCTGAAATAAAAGGAGAAAAGAAAAAAATTAAACAGAAACATGTTAACATCTAAAAATATTCTGCCACATTTGAAAGATGAGAGAGTTGAATACATTAGAGAGGTTCCATTGGGAAAAGGAATTGTTCTTGAAAATGGGGTTTCTGCAGTTGCAGAGCCTGTGTTGGACTGAGGCCCATGGAATGCTCTGATGTCATCATGAGGTCAGAGAATCCTTCAGTGGGCCTGGTGACCTTTGAACCTTAACAGCCATGCAGTGTAGTGACCACTGGGCAGGGCTGCTACTTGGTTAAGTGATCTGAGTGCTCCAGCCATTTATGAAACTTAGTTATTTTTATTTTTATTGAATTATCTCAACAGATTTCCTGAAAGCCAACAAGGGCCAACTAACCTGTAGGGAAAAGGTGGAATTAGAAACTAAGCATCCTTTAAGGGATTGTTCTGGTTGAAAATATGAAACGGCGACAAAAGAGGAAACATCTGGAAATAGAAGAGTCCCAGGAAGCTGATGAGAAGGCAGGAGGTATGTACTGGGCAGTTTGACTGGGGCACATGGGCCTGAACAGCCCAAGATTTATCTAGGAAGAAGGTGAGAACACATACCTTTGAAGGAAAGAGAGTGAGATAGAGAGAAAGAGAGAGAGAAAGAGAGAGAGAGAGAGAGAGAGAAAGAAAGAGAGAGAGAGAGAGAGAGAGATACACCTTGTGTCAGCTGATGTTACCCAAATCCATCCTGAGGGTACAGTGATGTGAGATGGAACAAAAATCCAGATCCTCATGGTGGAAAGTGTCAGCCTTTGT
The DNA here is from genome assembly GCA_036365145.1 of Orientallactaga sibirica. Classification (NCBI taxonomy): domain Eukaryota; kingdom Metazoa; phylum Chordata; class Mammalia; order Rodentia; family Dipodidae; genus Orientallactaga; species Orientallactaga sibirica. Next base: position 453,879 of record JAEOAD010000005.1, read on the forward strand.
CTACATACTTCTTTCCTGGGTGATGACACCTGGAACTATGGACACTAAGCTCTGGACTATTTGATTCAGGGTTGTAGTTTTGCTGAATTATCTGAGTGTTTCTTCTTTTTATTTGCTTTTCCCCTGGGGTTCCTGAGTAGGAGCTGTGAATAAGGGCTGATAGAAATCTGTAACATAGATTAGATCCTTTTAAAGGGTGAAAAGTAGTCTAATGATTTATAGGGACTTGTTGAGACCCAAACTGTGAAATGAAATAATTGTTAGAAAGGCTACGACTTTATCTAGGATGGATATCATTGAAAGTATGAAGGTTTTATTCCTTCAGTGGAAAGGTTAACAGTGGTCCGTTGGAGTTTGTAAATGCACAGATTTGGGGATTTTCAGGGGGAAATGACGGGGAGGAAAAGGTTCTTTCAGAGACCAAGATCATAATGGGATGGGTGAGACTCATCAGGATCTTGGGGAAGTAGGGAACACTGATAGCTGTCAACTTTTTTCCTTGGCTGCATGGTACTTGCATATATTAAATGGAAATAAGCATCTCTCTCTAAAGTGGGCAGTCATGTGTAGGAGTTGGGACCCAACCTAGATGTCCAGTTGGAGGGTTACACCCATACCAGAGCCCACCAGCTTCCATAGATCCAGGGGCCTGAAGACTCCAGGATGATCCCAGAGAATGGAAGCTCAGATTGTAGGCACATTTCCATGGGGCTGAGACAGGAAAGGGAAGGCAACATTTTTTCCTCCAAATCTCCCCTTCTACTTTAGAATATTTAGAATATTCTGTCTAGTTGTGTTTATTAGGAGGACAAGTAGTAGGACAAGGGTAGTAGGGCAATTACCAGTTGTGAAGTGTGTAAGGAAAAGTTCCTGTTACCTTACCTAGACCTGGCTGAGCCTCAGTACATATGATAGTATATCCATTTTTTTTTGTAAGGCTTCAATGAGAATACTCACTCATGTCCCATTAAATATCATGAGTCTAAAGAAAAGGTCACACACAACTGGTTTATTAAACTACAGAGAGCACATAGTTATATAAGTATACCTTTCATTCACTACATGCACATATAACCTATGTGTGTGACAATCTTCTCTTCCCACTCTAAAATCTGATGTTTGTATGGTATGTGTCCTTAACTCTCATACAAACATAGCCACCTCAAAATTTCTCTAGATATCCCTGAAAGGACTAGGTAATATCATAACATGTCACATCTGTAGCACAGTGTGTATGTAGAAATATTGGATCCACTTTGTAATTGCACACTTTAGTAAAATATATATTCTTCTCTACCCATTTAATTAAGTATTCCAAATAAAACCTAGAATATTTGGATGAAGTTGGATCTCAGATAAGCCATAAATAATTTTTTAGCGTGAATATATACTAAATACTGCATAGGACATAATTACTCTAAAAAAACATGACTTACTTGAAATTCAAATTTAACTAGGCATCAAGTATTTTGATCACTAAATCTGATAATAATATATACTTACCATGAGCTGACATATTATACCATATAAGTACCATGAGCTGACCTATTATATTATATATGTCTGTGTAGAATAAGATGGAAGGTGTAATTGAAGATGGACTTTGGTTCAGTATTCTCATTGAGTAGGATAGTGCCTCATAGATAGATAGAAAGCTAGCAGCTGTTTACTCAATGAATAAATGAACACATATCACAGATATGCCACATCATATAAGCAGACAAGTTACATATTCCCTAAGTTCCAGGTTGTGAACACAAGCAAGCTCTACAGATACAGTCATATTCTGCACAGTGATCTTACACTTATAAAAGAATGCCTGATGTACATCAGTCTTACCCTTCACATGTATTTACAACTATCATACAGGTCTGTATGCTTTTTTTTTTTTTTTGTGGTAGGGTCTCACTCTAGCCCAGGCTGACCTGGAATTCACTATGTAGTCTCAGGGTGGCCTTGAACTCATGGCGTCCTCCTACCTCTGCCTCCCGTGTGCTGGGATTAAAGGTGTGTGTCACCACGCCCGGCCAGGTCTGTATTTTTAACAAGACACTAATAAAATTACTTTCGTCTGTGCTTAAGGGATGGCATGGCCACTAAGAGTGAAACTTCAAGCCATGTGTGCTCATAATACCTATCGTGTATCAGACACTCAGTAAATATTTTATTTTTAGATAGGTAAGTGTTATAAGCATGCCCAACCACCAGATTGCTGTGCCTTTTATACTTTCCTCAGGAATTTCAAAGTCACAAGAGGATGCCCCTCAGCCTGAATTCACTGGAGTGAACAAAGTCCAGAGTCCAGGAGTAGGGGAGGTCTCCTCTGCCTCTGAATACTTCTCCTGTGTTTCTTCTCCATACAAGCTCATCCATCGTATTAAGGGTGCGAAGATTCTTCAGTGTGAGACTCTGGGTATGGGGTTTGTTGGGTGTGAAACTTTTGGGTGGAGGCTCCTTGGGTGTGGTGCAAGGAGGCATATAGATTCATACACGAAGCTGAGAGGAAGTACAGGGCACTTTAAGGTAGTCAGGGATCTATGGAGGAACTCAGGGGAGCACAAACATGAGTTTGATGTGGGAGATCATAAGCGATGGCATGATCATGGTGGGGAGTTAGACATCAGTGGCTAGAAAGGTCTGGGCTTGGCACATCAGGCTAAAGGACCAGATTAAGTACCTTCAGAGAAATTATGTCTTTGCTTTTACAGTAGGACACAATTCTGCAGCATATATTTACAGCCAAAAAACCTAACACATAGCCACACTCCACACAGACAAATACACTCTTAGTACACACACACAACATGAAAATACATGACCCATGATGCTGTCCTCCTACAACATATCCTACGTTCCACAGACACCCCACCACTGAATTCACCAAATCCCATTCTCAATAGCATGCACAATCTATCTTTACTCCGTTCACTCCACATTCCTGTGTGTGCACATTCTGTCAGTATCCCAATTCACACAAATGATGGCACATACACCACCCCATAAAGTGCCAACAAGTTGAGCACACAACTGCATTATACCAAAGTCTCTGCTCTCATGCCACATACATTCATGCTTGCATTCCCTGTTTCCTGCAGGCTCTGCTGTACATGTTCTTATGTTTCTAATTTCCCTTCTCAGGAACCCGGAAATTACAACGAGACAGTCCCAAGCCCAGATCACCCCTAGCCCTAGTTCAGGAAGGAGGGGAGACTACTGTCCCCTCACAGCATGCCTCCTCGTCCTGTCCATCTTATAAGACTTGTGTGTCCTCTCTGTATACACACAAACAGGAAAGGGGCATGAAAATATACTACATGCAGGTGCAAATGAAAAAAGGTGTGGCTGTCTCCTGGGAGACAGAGGAATCCTCAGAATCCCTAGAAAAGCATCCAAGGATGGAAGAAGCGACCCTTCCTGAGGGTGTATGGGTAGGTACTCCCCCTTCCGATGTGTCCACCAGAAACCTCCTGTCGGACAGTGAGCCCAGTGGGGAAGAGAAAGAACATGAGGAAAAGACAGAGTCAGAAAGCCTACCAGGGTCACCCACAGTTGAGGAGAGACCCAGGGCCAAGACACCTGACTGGCTGGTGACCATGGAGAATGGCTTCAGGTGCATGGCCTGCTGCAGGGTCTTTACCACCATGGACAGCCTCCGGGAGCATGTGCAGTATGGGATCAGGGAAGGCTTCAGCTGCCACGTCTTCCATCTCACCATGGCTCAGCTGATAGGCAATGTGGAACCAGAGAACATCCAGGAGGAGGAGGAGGAGGACAATGACAACGAGGAAGAAAAGAAACAAAAAGAAAAGGGGGATGAGGAGCAGCAGCCCACAGAGGAATACCTTGGCATGAAGAAACCCTGGAGCCAATGTCCAGGCTACGTGTTTGATTCTCCAAAGGACAGAAGTGAGCAAGGGCTGGGTCTGCTCAGGGGTCTGTCTCTCCAATCTATGCTTGGGCCTGTATCAGGGAGAGAGTGGGGTTTGTCAGTTCTGGGAACTATGAAAGGGGGATAACTGAGCCATCTGCTTCTTGCTCAGGAATCTTACATGACTGTAAATTGGGTTATCCTGAGCTTTCCAGCTCCTGCAAGAAGTTCAGACAATTTCCATGGGCTAGCAGAACACATTTCCTCATTAAGTAAGAAGTATCTTTATTTTGGTTTCCACTCAGCAACTGAGATTCCTAGCCCAGAAGATCCTGGAAGATGGGGTGACCTTCTCTTGGTAGAGGTAAGCCCCTAAGTAAGAGAAAGGCTAAAAATAGCCTATAGAATAGGAAGTCTATGCAATAGAAAGCAAGACTCTGCTGGGCTGTTTGGTAGCTCTGCATCTGAGTGAACTTGTGGTATATACCCAGTGCTTCTAAGGAAAGGGACCTCTGTTTACTGACTGAGAAATGGGAAGCTTTTGACTAGGATCTTTCTCGGTATCTCTTGACTATCCTTTACCTTAAGAGGAAACACTATTGCCATTCTAGGCAGACAGCTCAGCACAGCTTCAAGTGCCAGCACTGCCTGGAAGGTGATGGAGCCCCAGTAGGTTCCGAGGTTTAGGTCTTCAGTCTGAGCTGGGCCTCACTCTGGTTCATGGACATGGCTCTATGCAGAGAGGCAGTGACAGGGAAGTGGGGTCTCCAGAAACCTAGACATGCTCTAGACGTTTCATTTTGCTGAAGTTGATTAGGAAATGAATTAACTGTGGTTTCTGCACCATTCTGACTTTACGATAAAAGCAAAAGATAATTGACTAGCAGAGGTCATGCCACTTCTCATCTCTTCCTGGTGCCTCGTTTATTTTCTCACTCTCAGGAAGAAGAAAGGACCATTGAGACGGCAGCTGCAGCAGAATGCCAATAGTGCAAAGAAGGACCAAGGACCAGCACTCAGTCTGATGTACCAACATCATATGGAATAAAGATTGTTTTTCAAACCTTGTCTGTTAAAATTCAGTTAGAAAATTAATCTATCTATCCACCTGCCCATTCCTGGTAGTTGGTGAATGAACACTATAGATATCTCCAGTATTTTCTAAAGGTACCAGTCAATGCCCAGTACCCAAGCTCCTGGAACTGATCATGAATCTGTGTGACAATTTTTTTTCCCAAGGCTAGATTTCACATTTTGTAGGAGAGCATGACAAATTCTACTGGGTTCAGAAGAAATAACTAGGAAATATCAGGCACTGTGGAAACCATATTTAGTGGGCCATGGTTGAAAGCATGGAGCAGGGTTTGGTTGGAGAAAGGAAGCGTCAGGGGCTTGGAGGGTGGTTTGCATGTCTACCCAGATCTGGCTTAAAAGAGAGACTGTTAGTTGTGGCTTCATAAGGAAATAGGCGGTCAGAATTTCTCTGTCTTGATGCTATTAATGGAATGGGTTTCTTCCAAGATGGCAAGTCTCTTAAATAAAGGTCAAAGAAAGATAATTTGGACACGAGGAAGAAAGAACTCTGATATTTTTAGTTTGGTTATTTTTTTCTCGAGGAAAGGGATCACCAGCCCTGGCTGATCTGAAATTCACTCTGTAGCCCAGAATGGCCTTGAACTCATGGCAATCTTCCTACCTCAGCCTCCTTAGTGCTGGGATTATATGCATATATTACTATACCCAGCTGCTAAGTACATCCTTATTCTTTTTTTTGAGGTAGGGTCTCACTCTAGCCCAGGCTGACATGGAATTCACTACGTAGTCTCAGGGTGGCCTCGAACTCAGGGAGATCCTCCTACCTCTGCCTCCCAAGGGTGCTGGGATTAAAGGCGTGCACCACCACACCTGGCAGTGCATCCTTATTTGGCCTTTCAAAATTTGACCCCAGCACCTTTAAACTTCCTCTCCTGGCATTGCTGCCACCCACTGGAACAAAAGTGATCTATAAAATTATTTATTTGCAGAGAGAGAAAGAGAATGAATAGGCATGCCAGGGCCTGTAGCCACTGAAAATGAACTCCGGATGCATGCGCCCACTTTGTGCATCTGGCTTTATGTGGGTACTGGGGAATCAAACTTGGGTCCTTAGACTTTAGCAGGCAAGAGACCTAAATGCTAAGCTATCTTCCCAGCCCCAGACTGATTTTGATACAATTCATGAAGCTGTTGGTTTTTCAAAGGGTGAGAAGTCATAACATGTCTTTCTAATCTGAATAGGGGTAAAGCTAGGCCCTAGAAGACAGATGGAGTTAGGAAATAATTTGAAATTAAGTGCTTTCATTTGTTTAAACAGAATGTCTGATTCCCAAGACCCACGGGTTGCTGGTGAGCCTGTAATGGATCTTCTATGAGGCTTTATTGAGTCAGAAAGGGTCCACTGATTTGGTATTCTCATTATTTCAAGAATAATAAAACTGCTTCCTCACTGGACTTGTGTTTTTAGCTTCTTCATTTAAGATCATTCCCACATCCCTTTCCTCATTTTAATTCTCCTTTAATTCTCATTTAAGGTCTTCATACTTTAAGTCTTATCCTTAAGCTTTCACCTTCCTACTCACTCACATTGTGGAAGATTCCACTTACTCCTTAACAACTACTGTACACTCTGCAATTTTTACTTCTTTTTTGTTCCCCCCACAATTGAGGATATCAGGAGTAGAATCACTATTTCATTCTTCTTATCTATCCTTGGTCTACATTATTTCCTTTGCTTTTTATTTTATTTAAAATTATTTATTTATATGTGAGAGAGAAAGAGAGAGAATAGGCACTCTAGCCACTGCAAACAACTCCAGATGCATGCACCACCATGTGCATCTGACTTCCATGGGTACTGAGGAATCAAACCTGGGTCCTTAGGCTTCACAGGTAAGCACCTTAAACCATTATGCCATCTCTTCAGTCCTTCTTTTAATTTTTTAAAAATTTATGTCTGTGTATGTGTGCATGTACATGCCTGCACATGAGCACACAAGGGCTTCTTGTCACTGCAAACAAATGGCAGATGCATGAGTCACTTTTTTGTCTGGATTTTTATTGGTACTGGGGAATTGAACCTAGGCCAACAGAATTTGCAAGCTATCTCTCTCTCCAGTCCTGACTTTTTAAACAATCATGTTCTTCCATTGTTGCTTCAAATATCAAGGATTTGCTCCACAAAGTGGAGGATATCGATTATAAAAATAAGAACTGGGGCTGGAGAGATGGCTTAGCGGTTAAGGTGCCTGCCTCCTAAATCTAGGAACACTGGTTCCAATCTCCAGGTCCCACGTTTAGCTAGATGCAAAGTGGCACAAGGGTGCAATGCCACACTTGACCACAAGGGGGTGCAAGCATCTGGATTTAGTTGGCAGCAGCTGAGAGGCTGCTGGCACACCCATCTCTATCTGTCTTCCTCTCCCTCTCTCTCTGTCTCTCTCCAAAAAAAAAAAAAAAAAAAAAAAAAAAAAAAGAACTGTCATTGCTGCTCTTGCCAGGATGAAGACTTTCCAGTAATACTTGGAGGAGGGTCACATGAGCTGTAGTAGGTATGTGAGTGCTGCAGGGGACAATTCTTGACATGCTTGTGGTTCCTCATGGGAAGTGCAGGAGGAGGGTTCATGAGAAGCTGGGAACCTGAGGCCAATGATTTAAATGATTTTCTACCAAGACATACATACACACATATTAATGATACCAGATCCTCTCGGTGGTGTCACAAACAAGAAATTCTGAATAAAACTCTGAATCCCTGCTCAGAGTAAGGTCACTTCAGAACAGTTTGAAACTGATGAACTCATCTTTTAATTTAAGCTATTGGTAGGGTTGCATTAGAATACATATAACTGAATATTCTTCCCTGGAATTCCCTGACAAGAACTCCAACAGTAAGGGAAGACAGATGGGTGTCTTAATGGCAACAACCCATGCCCTGCAGGAGCCCTGGAAACTGCAACCCAATGACTCTTGATTACACTTCTGAGGGCTAGGAGCCCTGGTCATGGGTCATCTGTCTACACTGATCTCACTCAACAGCTCATGGTTTCTGGCTGTGTGGTTGCTGCAGTTTCAGCAGCTCTCCTTTCTTCATGCCTCTCCTGGGTCTGGACGAGTTTGGTAAGAATCAGTCCCTCGCATCTGTGAGGTAGATGGTGTGTCCAACATGCTGGAACAGGAAAGAGCTGCGTTCTCACTATTGTACCTTCTCCACTTCCTGTGTGAGTCCTCATCAGGTTTAGTGAGGCTGACATTTTCTTTTCTTTCTTTCTTTTTTTTTTTTTTTTTAATATATTTTTAGGTCTACTTCAGTGATGAAGTCTTGGGAGCCTCTGTGTCTCTGGATATCTGGTTTAGTAGATATTGAGTGTTCTCTGTGTTTATTTTCTTCAGCCTTGTGCTGGTGTCAGGTTCACCAAGAAAGCTGCACTCTTGCCCATTTCTTCCGTTACTCTATGGTTTCGGCTGGGGCCCTGGTGAGATGCAATAGGCTGATCCTCCCCTCAGGTTCAGCGTCCATCTGAAAAAGAAGGACAAATTCTCCAACGGAGAGAGAAGGAGGCTGACATTTTCTAATTCCTAATTTACAAGTCATTCTAATTTATACTTCAAACAATATCTGCTCCTTCCCCTACTAGTGTAGACAGAAACATTCCTGTTTTATCAGAGAGCAATTAATTGAAACTCTCAGGAGGTAAGGGCATTTACATGCTATTTCCACCAAAAATAGGTTTAACATTTTAGATATAGGGAGAAGCTACTGATACAATTTTGGGTAAAGTTGGAGAAATGTGATAGACTCCTTGTCTCCACAGTTGTGCCTTAGTCTTTGACATTCCTGTCTCACCACTACTGCCCTGTAGGCATGGGTTCCCAGCTCTCAACCCAAGGCATTTGTACTGGGAATTGCATCTATGTGCAACATAATAAAATTATATCTATATACATCATAATTAGCATAAGCTCTTACCTTGCTCCATACACAAACATTAACAGAAGAAATCTTTATATGGGAAACTTATTTTTTAATGTTGTGTGTGTATGATGGATATATATGTGTATGTTGGTATGGGGGAGTGTGGGTACATGCACATCACATGTGCATGTGAAGGTCACATCTGCTGTCTGTCAGTGCTCGTCTTCCACCTTGTTTGAGGCAGGGTCTGGTGCTATCCACTGCTGTGTAGGCCAGGTTAGCTGGCCTCAAGCTTCCAGGAATTCTTTGTCTCCACCTCCCATCTTACTAGAGGAGAGCTGGGATGACAGGTGCATGTTATGGTTGTTCTGGAGACTTGAACTCAAGTCCTTCTGCTTGTGTGGCAAGTACTTTACCCACTGAATCATCAGTACGCATCATCACCTGCTTTTGATAAAGGTAACATACAACAACAGGGGTGTGGAAACCTTGCAAAAATGACATTTGCTCCATTGGATAACTATTTTCACAAAACAAAGCTTTGGGCTTTACATATCATTTCACAAAAAATAGTCCCTTCAAATTGATCATAGACATAATAGTAAGAGCTTAAACTGTAAAACTCTAGAAGAAAACAGGGGAATTTTTTGTAGCCATGGAACAGACAAACTTTTTGTAATTTTAAAGTAAACTGTAGAAGAAAAGTTACAAGTTAAATTTCATCAAATTTGAGAAAGCATTTACTTTTTTTTGTTTGAGGGCATTGTTCTTTTTCTTTTTTTCCCCTTAAGTAGGAACTTTGTATGGACACAGCATGTGCTGGTACCATCATTTCCCTCTTCCCTGTTTCCATTCCACTGAGGGCCTCCTCATGGGGTTGTGGATTATGAGTTGTGAGAGCAGCAGTCAGTCATTGTGTGTGTGGAGGGGCAATGCATCTGGATATTTCCTCCCAATCTGTTGCTCTTACAGGTTTTTTTGCCTCTTGCAAATCCCTGAGCTGTGATGGTTGTGTTTTAAGTCTACTTTAGTGTATTTACTCTTAAAAAGACATAAGGATCAAAAGGAGAGGGAGAAGAAGCCTTAAGGATTTAGCTAGTGGTAAGTTTGTTCAATGAATGTGGATAGCATTCACACTTACTCAGATAAAAATAAGTCTCACAGAACATTTAAAATTATATTACAATACTCTATGAAATATTTAGTTATTTCAAGTTTGAGTTAAAAGAAATATTTTTCGATTAAGTTTCTAGAACATAAACCACTCTGTTCTGGTGGGAAACACAAATGACTATATAAATTGAATATAAAATTCATGAACATCTGGAAGCCTGCTAATTGCAGACAGAATGTCACATAAAACAAGAAATCAAAGAGCTTCTTTCTGGCTCATATGTCTTTAGGAGGTGGAAATCACTTTCCTTGGCACCAACATACCAGTATAACTGACAAATGTTGAGATGGTGCACTCCACCGTATGTGCTTCCTTGGGGGCTGGTCAAGTCTCATGAACACTGGAGTCATAAACTACATTTGGTCTAGGGCAGGGTCTGATGAATTCTTAAATCAGTGGTAATAAAAGAGCTAGTGCAGACGTTTAAATACAGGAAACAGGGAGCTGAAGTACCTTGGCCAATTGTGATAAAGTAAACTACTGATAAAGAAATTCAAATCTGCAGGGAGTGGTGGTACATGCCTTTAATCCTGGCAGAGGTAGGAGGATCACCTTGAGTTTGAGGCCATCCTAAAACTACATAGTGAGTTCCAGGTCATCCTGGGTTAGTGTGAAACCCCTACCTTGAAAAACCAAAAAAAAAAAAAAAAAAAAAAGAAAAAGAAAAAAGAAAAAGAAAAAAAAAAGACAGAAAGAAAGAAATTCAAATCTAAGGAGTGCCATGCTCAGAGAAATAAAACTTCTATAATAATAGTGCACAAGCCAAATCTTGCATATAAACCTGCTTTAATTGGTCAAGGATTTTTTTTCCTCTTAAATTTAAGCCAATATTTAAAATTCGAAGAATTTCATAGAAAGATGCTTCTGCCTTTTTTTTTTTTAAATAAGAAGATCTAATAATTTCTTTTAGGTACAGTCTACTAATTAGTCTTATGCACAATGACTTCCTCTCTCAAGGTGGTATATGCTTCCCAGTTAGCATGGCTCCCCAGTTATCAGTGAGCATACACAGTGAGCACACATTCAGCCCTTTGGTGTCCTTTCATCAACCTCATTGGGTTTTGTTAGTATTTGAGGTCATGAAGGCCTGAAGACCCATGAGGGGTTTCTTATCTCTCTGAACTCCTGTTGTGCTTGTAGTTCCTTTCTTCATTTCTTTATTACAGTTGTAAGGATGCTGATAACACTCTCATGCTTTTAACTTTCTTACGTTGAAACGTAGACTAATGATCAGGAAGCCTGAATATAAAAATCAACTTGATTATAACATTGAACTGAAGAATATTATTTGGCTCACTACATAGCCAAGGGTGACCTAGGTTAGACTTGAACTTATAATGAACCTCCTGTCTTGCCTCAGTCTTTCATTTGCTTGGGGTACAGATGTGTAACTGTTCTCAATAATTTTTATAGTTTTGACTATGAAACTCTGTTTGGACTATGATAGCTCCTTTATACTTGTTAGCTTTTTATTTATTTTTTTAAAAAGATTTTATTTTTATTTATTTCTTTATTAGAGACAGAGAGAGGGAGAGAGAGAGATAGAGAGAGAAAGAAAGAGTGAGAATGGTTGCACCAGGGCCTCTAGCCACTGCAAACAAACTCCAGATACATGCACCACCATGTGCATCTGGCTTATGTGCTACCTAGAGAACTGAACCAGAGTCCTTAGGCTTCACAGGCATGCATTTTAACCACTAAGCCATCTCTCCAGCCCTAGCTTTTTATTTCTTTTTTTATTTCTTTTTTTTTTTCGAGGTAAGGTCTCACTCTGGCTCAGGCTGACCTGGAATTCACTATGTCATCTCAGGGTGGCCTCGAACTCTCGGCGATCCTCCTACCTCTGCCTCCCGAGTGCTGGGATTAAAGGCGTGTGCCACCACGCCCGGCAGCTTTTTATTTCTTAATGTATCATCAGTATCTATTGAGAATCTAAATATGTTTCTTGAAAATATTTTAAACCTCTTTCATTCTTTTTTTTTTTTTTTGTTTTCATTACACAGGAGTGATTTAAATAGCATACACAATGCTGTGTGGAGGTGGTGCTGATGGCTGGGAAAGAATCACAAGGGAGGAATTGTGCTGGGTTGATTCAGGTGTCTCCCATAAACTTATGTAGTTGGAATGCTAGGTCCTCAGCTGGTGACAATTTGGGAATTGAAGCCTCCTGAGCAGTGTATTGTTGGGGGCAGGCTTATGGGTGTCATTGCTAGCTTCCTCTTGCCAGTGTTGGCACACTCTCCTGCTGCTGTTTTATACCTGATACTGTCCAGGAGGCTGATGTCCACTCTCTGCTCATGCCATTGTTTTCCCCTGCCATCATGGAGCTTCCATTGTCTGTAAACCAAAATAAACCCTTTCCTCCCACAAACTGTTTTTGGTCTAGTGTTTTCTGACAGCAATACAAAGCTGACTGCAATAGGAGTGATAATCCAAGTTCTGTAAAACCAGTAAGTAATATCATGGATATAGCACTGAACTACAAGTCAGGAAGCCAGGATCTATTTCTGGCTTTGTTCTTAAGAACTTTGGGTAAGCTTCTTGGCACATTGCTTTATCTATGGAACAATTTTTAATTCTTTCAAATTTAAATATTCTATATTATGTAGATCAATATGTACTTTACAAAAACATGGCATATGCAATAGTGTTCTAAAATATCTTCTTCTAGACTTTCCATTCAAGCTTATATCCTTTAAATTTAAACTAGCTGATAAGGAAGGGCTAAAGATAGAAGCCTGTGACCATTCTAGTATCCTAGCAAGTATTATATAACAAGGCATCATGATCACATTAATAATAAATGCTTGTTTAAGGATACTTACATTTAAATTCCTATGTGCTTATACATTTAAAGATAATCATTGCCCTTTTTACTTTCCCTCAGAAATTCTGTCATAATGGAAATAGAGGAATTCTTTTAATTTATTAATTCTTCCAAGGCTCCATGTCATCTCTGTCTTAAAGATGTCATTAAAATTTGATATGTTTAATAAGAGAACTAGACATACCATTTTAAAGTATCCCCTTGCTTAGGTCTTTACAAGATATTAGTGTAATTTATTACTTAATTTTAAAATTAAAAATGTCTCTACATGACATATTTTCAGAGTTATATATACATGAATGGTGTATACATTGTTTAATGAAGATGAAATTCTTGAAATTATAATTTCATGTATTTTGAGATAAAAGAAATACCATTTTGAAAGATTTTCCTGAAAGAGACATTCTTTTTTGTAGCAGTTTCAGTATGTTTCCTTGACAACATTGCTGCTAAGACTGTCTCTTTGTGGTACTAAAGAATCTGTGATAAATGATTGACGTCAATTTTAAATATAGAAGATGTGAATACACCATGTGTACTTAAACATGTTGCTATAATCATACAACCAAGTGAGGTCACCATCACACTATTTAAAGCTATATTAGATTTTTTTATTTAGAACAATAAAAATTTCAAAACATGAAGCTTTGAAAACTAAAATAATAAAGAAAATTTCCAGAACAAATAGGTATATCACTACCACTGGCACTTTCAATGTCATTGACATAGACCTTTTCCAAATACTGTCCTAAACATCATTAATGGAAGTCTTCACTCATTACTGAGCTGTAAACTGGACAAGGTGCTGAAGTTTTGTTGGTAATGATCTCCTTGGAAAGTAATAATTAAATAGAGAAAACAGCATTCACTATGCAGGAAATAGAACCAACATTGTACCTTTATCTCACACCAAATGGATTAAGACAACAAGACATTCCAAGAATTACCTTTCTCCTGCTACGGGGTTGGAACTGCCATCTGTTTCCTAGATAATTTCTCAAGAAGGATTGCTTTAGTGTTAAACCTAATACTTAGCATATGTGTGACTGATGCTCCATTTTGGAGTCATGAAAAATAAAATGCAGCCAAGCCCTCCAATTGTGGGAGGAAATATAGAACGAAAATATACTTTTTAAACTTTTTTTTTTAAAAAAACAAATGCATGACTAATCCACTACAGCTGGATGCTAACATTGAAATGACTATCTTTCAACATATCCTCCTCCTACTACGACATATAGCTGATACAACAATTACAATGTGTAAAGACCGCCATTGCAAATTGGGAATTGAAACTGCTGATGTGCACTGAAGTGGAACAAGAGAAGATGGCACTGGCCTGACATCATAGTGTTGAAATCACATCAGGGTGACCTTGAAATATGCCGGTAGGAAGCAGGAGTCAAAGCAGATTTTCTGTGCTGCAAACCTTGAAGCAAACACTAGAGACTGAAAGTAAGAATTAAAAGAAATCCTCCACAGACATTAGATCGCTGGACCTCTAACCCTCTCAAATGTGAGAGAGGACTAGTAAAAAGATTACTACCCAAGGCTTCCAGTAGCTGTAGTTCATGGTATTCTACTGGCTCTTACTTGAGTAAAATCATTCTATGGCTTTCCAATCAGAAACTAAAGAACATGGTGCAGGGTGGAATCAAAGGAGCTGTTCCAGGTATTTGCAAATTCTCTAATCAGGAAGATGGAATCCAAGAGGCTACTAATCAGCTTTCATGAAACTGCCTGGCTACGTGTTTTGCCTGATGGTAGGTTAAAACTCCAAAATTGACATCCTTATTGGCATATGTTTATCTTATTATATTGTACAATTGGTCTGTACATGATAATATGATGGTTCTGAGCTCTGTTCAGGTAAAGCATCAATGAATTTTTATATTTTCTCCTAAACCCTAACATCATGACACCTTTTCAAGTAATATTTGTTTCATTTAGTAGTACTTAGAAAATGTTTATGTGTTAAGATGCTGTAAAGTGTTTAAAATATTTATTCATTTAAATAATAATGACCCGAAACCAAGATATAGGCACCACAGTGTAGACACTGTGAGTAAAACAGAGCAGTAAACATTGGCCTTTGGCATTTGGAAGGTGCATTGTTATTGGTTCCCATAAGAGTTTGTTATAAATCTCACAGGTACCAAACACCCTACTAGGCAATAATTGAGATGGTTTGAATCAGGCTTCGCCATACATTCATGTGTTTTGGATGCTTGGTCCCTAGCTGATGCCAGCTTGGGAGGTGGAGTCTTGCTGGAGGAGGTGTGTTGTTGGGGGCAGGCTTAGTGCTTTTATAGG
Source organism: Orientallactaga sibirica (assembly GCA_036365145.1). NCBI lineage: Eukaryota > Metazoa > Chordata > Mammalia > Rodentia > Dipodidae > Orientallactaga > Orientallactaga sibirica. Next base: position 469,012 of record JAEOAD010000005.1, read on the forward strand.
CCAGTTCCCCTTTGTGAGAACTGAGCTCCTGGTGCTGTTTTACACCTGCTGTGGCAAGGAGGTGATGTCTGGCCTCTGCTTGGGCCATGCTTTTCCCTGCCATCATGAAGCTTCTCCTTGAGACTATAAGGCAAAATACATCATTTCTTCCTATTAGCTGCTTTTGGTTGGGTGTGTTGTCCTCAGCAACACAAAGGTAACCACAACAGTGTTCAAAAATACTTTTTCATTTACATAAATAAAGAGTTACAACCAGACCTAGAGAAAGGAGGATTCTTAAACTTACATTAGAATTCTCAATTTAACCTCCTATTTTCTTATGTAAGGAATTGAACATAGGTTGCATTATTGGTTCAGTCATTTCCAAATAATTATTGGTTAGTGTCTGAGTTCAAGAATCCTTCTAGCATTTTGATACATAGATATAGATCTATATTAATAGATAGAAAATACAGACTTTATATCTATTTACATATATATAATTGAGTAGACCCAACATGACTTTAGATTAAGAATCTTAAAACAATGAAATAAGCCACTTTACAAAAGGCTTGTGAAATTAGGATTATTTTTGTCTGGTTTGTCTCATGTTGTAAAATTTGTATTCCACTTGTATACAAAAATGCCATTTTGAAAGCACATTCTAAGGATTCTATGGTAGAAGGCTTTGTGTCTCATCATGAGAGGAATCTTTAGTTTTACCATAAGTTACACTGTCCTTTGCATTTCTGGTTTGTTTATTGCATATTTAAATGTATGAAATCTTGAGTTATATAAAGAATAAATTACATCATTCTCATAAGTGTTACAGAAATTTTAAAATAGGATTTGTTTTATGCATTATATAGTACATACCCCGGCAACATTAATATATATTATTACATGTTTTTGCATGTGTATGGGGTGTGTGTGAGTGTGTGTATGTGTGTAGAGGTCAAAGGCTGGTGTAAGTTGTATTACCTGATCACTCTCTATCTTATTTTATTGAGATAGAGTTTCTCACTTGAATCTAGAGCTTGCTTGGTTTCTCACTAGACAGCTTGGCCTGAGGATCCTCTGTCTCTGCCTGTCCAGTGTTGATATTATAGATGGGCTGCCACAGCCTCTGGCATTTACATGTGTGCTGGGAATATGAACTTAGGTCCTCTTGCTTATGTGGTAAGTGCGTTATCCACTGAACCATCTTCTAGTCCCAAGATATATTACTAATTTTTCTTAAATACACCTATTTTATAAAGAAATATGTTTGGATGCAAACCATCCTAAGACTATTTTCATAAGTTTTATTTGATATTCATAAAACTCCAATTTTCTTCAGTTCGGTAATCATGGATGTGTAATATTGCTATACTTTTTTTCTTTTTACTCTTAATGAACATTTAAGGAGATTTCTGTAATTTATGTATGTATAATACATTATGCGATTCTGAGCATGCTAAAATATATTCAGTAGTTGTCATCTAAATAATACCAATCAACAGTATAGTATTTCTTATCACTCAATTATCCAAACAATATGTATGTATGTATGTATGTATGTATGTATGTATGTATGTATGTATGTGGTATTATGTATGTATTAGTTATTGCATGGTATTGTAGTTTTTTGAGGCAAGGTTTCTTATAACCCAGGCTGACCTGGAATTCCCTAGAGCCCTGAGCTAGGCATCAACTCATGGTGATCCTCCACCCTCAGCCTCTCCAGTTCTGGGATTATAGGCATGCACCACCACATCTGGCTTGACACATGTTTATAGATCATGCTCTATGTCTCCATTATGGCACTCCACTGAGGAACAAAGCAATCACAGGGTCTTTCTTCACAGAGTTTGGAACTAGTTCTTATGCAGAAATCTGACACATGATACATTTGTCATTGATTTTCTTTTTCTTGTTTTCAAAGATTTTAAAATTTATTTCTAGTTGAAGCACATAAGAATAGTGACTTTTTTTAAATTTACAATTTAGTACATAGTTTTTGGAAAAAAACAATGAATAAATATGTTCTCCACCCAAGGAAGAAGTTATTTAGCTTCTATCCTGAACATCATCTATACTTTAACTCAAAACTCGTAACATGGAATTTCTTAAATTATCCTAGTCTATTAAACAGCCAAAATGGTAAATAATTTTACCATTATACAGACTCTTTTTTTTTTTTTTAGTGAAAAAAAATAATCATTAATCTGGATTGTTCTTATAGTTTAGGAGAAAAAATTGAGTAATAAACTTTATGCAATTCCGTTGTATTCTGGGAAAAATCTATGTATGCTTATAGAAATGTCAAGTTTCTTAGAAACCTCAACAATAGCTCCTTTGGACACCTTTTGATTATCATGATCTACACTGTCATTAAAACCGGGTTATACTTTTTAAAATATCCTAAGAGTTAAGATCAGCTATCATGGCATCTTAATGAAAGTTGCTATCAGTTGACAAGTTTAATAATAATTCCAAAATGTCATCATTGTGCCATTTACCTGAAAATAAAGCTTTATTTCTTGATAGAAAAAAAAACTATGTTTCTTAAAGTTGTAAGCAGAAATTGAGGGGAAAGGATAGTGTGTTAGTTTTATGGCATGGCTCTCATAATATGATACCTAGAAAAGGTGGAAACTTGCAGCTTCAATCAGTGACTGTTCTGGTATAATTAGTGGTGCATCTTGGTTGTATGGGCTAAGGTAAGCCACACCCCACCCCAGAGGCACATGTTTACACAGAGAGGAACACTATGGAAAACTGCACAATTCTAATTCAAAGGTTGCGTTTGTTTCGACATTCTAAAGTCATTGCTCTAAAAAGCAGCAGTGGAAGAGGACAAAGACAGAGAGAAACACAGATATTAAAATCTCACAAGTTGCTCTTGTTTATACAGTACAAATCGGTATTTAAAATAAATTTTGTTACTGAATACCTAAGGTGCATTTCCCCCATTTTCTTCAAATGTCCTTCCTAATTATATGTTCATGCATAGTGTCAACTTTCTCTGAAGATTTTATTTTTGTTTTATCTTGAATCTATGCAGTATTTCCTTTTAATTACTGTTCATGCACCCCTCACTGTGAATAATGCCTAAAGCAGATGGCGCTTCCTTCTATAAAGATACTTTTGGCCAAATATCAAACAGAGTTAATTTCTGAAGTCTGATGAGTACCCTTCTGCCTGTTTGCATGTCTGTGTCACAATTACTTAGGAACATGGCATCACTGAGATCATTCTGTCAGATCTGTATGTTCCTCATCTCTAACCAGCACCATATCACAGATACAGAAATATACTTCAGGAATTGAGGAACTTCAGAACTTCATCTATAAAAGTATTCACACAATATTCTATAAATCAATTCAATTCAACACAGGTCAAAGATACTACTTTTCAAATCCAAACACAGAGACATATTTTTAAACTCCTATACATTGGATTTCCACCTTACATGGCTTTATCCTTGAAGAATGTATATATGATACATTTCAGTATTATTCTTTTCTACATTCCAATGAACTATTTTCTTCAGTGAAACACATCACTCTTCCTAGTGATTATCTTTGAGGTGATCACCAATAGTATTAGTTACAGCCATCACTGTAAACTATAGTGAATAGTTATTAACTATTTGATTACTTTGTCATTTTGTAATGTGATAAGTGGGGCAATTGAAATAGTCATATGTCACAGTATCACAAGGTATATACATACAACATTGCAACGGAATTAAATTTCTATTTTTTTTAAAAGGCAATATATGAGATGAATTGGTAAAGAATATTTGGAAAGAAACCATAAATAATCCTTTCAAATCATGACAGGCAATTTTACATGCACATAGATGAGCAATTTTAAATAAGCAGAAATTAACTTTATGGAAAGCACCTTACAAAGATCTAGTTCATACCATAACAAACAATTAATTTGAATATAGAAATGATTTTTTATAATTCCTCTCTTAGGAAACTGTTGGCAACCACTGAGAATATTTTTTTGTTAGGGAAGTAATTTTATTCTTCATTGTATGCCAGATTATATAGTAAATTAAAAATCACAGTGAGCCAAAATTTCTCTGTAGAGCATTAAAATACAATCCCATTTGTAAAATGAAATTATGCGTATATGGGGGTACTCATAAGTATGCTAAGTCAAAGGCTATTCAATAATGAGAAACAGTAATGAGACAAATGAAGACACTTCTGCAATTCCCATGATTCATCAAGCATTAAAAACCACCAATCTTTTTTTGCCATAAAGTTAGATAATGATTTTATTTTAGAATTTTAAATGTTTTTTAAATTATTATTATTGTTATTATTAAAAAGATATTTCATTCGGGTACATCATGTGTTGGTACCCTTTTTTCCCTCGCCCCTGCCCCCATTCTGTTGGGGATGCTCCTCAGTGGGGTTGCAGGTATTCTCCATGGGGTTGTAGTTTATGCATTGTGGGAGCAGTAGTCAGTAATTTTGGGGGAAAGAGAATGTCTTTGGGCATGATGTCTCAACCTGTGGCTCTCAACCTTTCCATTGTTAATCCCTACACAGCCCACAGATGTTTCTCTTCTTGTTGCATGCACGGAGAATATGTTTTATTAAGCAATTATTTTACATTACAAATTTTATAATTAACCATTTCCTATAAATGTCCTCTCACATCAAACACTGAGCTTATGAAGAGAAGATCAAAATAGGGAACAGTAATGTCCAAGAGAGCTGTGCCATCAGGAACTCATAAACTCAGTGGGAAGAGAAGCCACTCATTATGACCAGGACCCACCACTACATAGCAAGTGTTAAAGCTCATTTGTCCTGGGCTTGCTCATAGCTCACTGTCTTCCTCCTTTCCTACTATCTACTTCACTGATTTCCTTTGCTTTTCATTTATTCCACTTATCTATTAAGTATCTAGTATCTCACTCAAGCAACAAAAGCAAACATGTTCTGCGCATCCCTTCTAGGATCTACAGTTTAGCTGTTAGATTTTAATCATTATGACAAAATATTTGAGACTATCAAGCTAAAAGTGGGAAACACTTATTTGACTCGTAATTTCAGAAGTTTCAGTCCTTGGTCACTTGGTCATGTTGCTTTGGGCCTGTGGCAAAGAAGAACATAACATCACAAAGCACATGGAGGAGGATGTATGGTCCCCTCATGCTGGATGTGGGGGAGAGAAAGAGAGAGAGAGATTGAAAGAAAGAGAGAGAGGACAGACTGGAGTTCCAATATCCCCTTCAAGGGTATGCCTCCAATGACATAATTTCCTTCTACTTGGTTCTACCTCCTAAAAGTTCTACCATGTTCCAATAAGGTCACTGGCTAGCAATCAAGTTTTTAACATATGGCCGTGGGGGAGTACTTTCTATAGTCAAACTGTATCAGGCAGAGAAGATAGATACTTGAACTGACAAACGGAGGTAAATGTTAATATGATAGTGTTATGAAGGAAAAGTGTATGGTATTATGTCAGGTTACTACAGCAGGGTTTGATATAGTCAGAGGGAGAGTTAAGTCTTCTCTAGAAGACTGACACATTTAGTAGGCATGTAGGCTTGTCATATGTGGAGGGATGGGAGAAGAGGTGAAGCATGCTAGGCAGAAGGAAAAATATATGTGGAAGGAGAATATTTACAGCACAGTCCACTGAGCAAGAGAAAAAGTGGAGAGTGGGATGAAGTCTTACAGAAAAGAGCAAGATCTAAAATGGCAGGAATTTATACTAATTACTTACCCATTTATTCTAATAATAAGGAAAAGCCATAAAGATATTCAAACATGAGGTGACAGGGTAATATTTGAAACAAACACTCTCACCGTGATTTGTAAACAAAGAATGGGAAAAACCAAACCATATATCAAGAGACACAGACGCTCCCAAGACCTCATCACTGAAGTAGACCTAAAATGAACCCAACACGGCTCAGGGAAATTCATGGAAGAGGGGGCGAAAAGATTGTTAGAGCCACAAGTTGGGACATTATGCACAGAGACATGGCCTCTTCCCCATAACTGATGGCTACCTCCACAATGCATGACCCACATTCCCTGACGGGGAGGGTCCCTTTGGAGGAGGGAGGACAGGGAGGAGGCTAATGATGGTACCAGCATGACTGTATACACACTATCTACATAACTAATAAAAGAAAAAAGAAAAAAAAAGAAAAGGGGCTGGGGACATGGCTTAGTGGTTAAGGCTTCTGTCTATGAAGCCTAAGGACCATGGTTTGATTCCCCAGGACCCACATAAGCCAGATGCACTAGGGTGCACATGCGTCTGGAGTTCATTTGCAGTGGCTGGAGGCCCTGGTATGCCCATTCTCTCTTTCTCTCTGCCTCTTCCTTTCTCTGTCTTTTCAAATAAATAAATAAATAAATAAATAAATAAATAAATAAACAAACAAATAAATAAATAAATAAATAAAATATTAAAAGCTGGGCATGGGGGCACACACCTTTAATACCAGCACCTGGGAGATAGAGGTAGGAGGATCGCCATGAGTTCAAGGCCACCCTGAGAGTATGTAGTGAATTCCAGGTCAGCCTGAGCTAGAGTGAAACCCTACCTCAAAAAAATAAAAATACAAAAAAGAAAAAAAGAAAAGAAAAGACAATCAGGACACAGGCATAGAGGCCATTGTAGTAGTTAGGGACTGAAGGTGACAAGGTAGGAAGTTGAAAAGGCAAGGGGCAGTAATAACATTCCAGAGGCAGAGAGATCCCTGTGCAAGACATTTAAGTGGTTACTCTTATAAAACTCAGAGATGGATTGGATATAAGATGTAAAGGGTACCCAGAAGAACTAGGGTACCTCTTTGTTCTGGCTTTGATAATGGTGCAGTATGGTAACATTTACCAAGAGATAAGATAAATGAGAAGGATGAAATCTGATGGTGAAGATAGAAAGTAACGAGGACAGATCAAGAGATGATGCAGACAGAATTTTCCAGTGTCCTAGATGTAAAGGAAACAATCAAGCCAATGGCTCTGGATTCTTGAGCAGATGTCTTCCTCAGAAGGACGATCTGTGAGTCGTCTGTGTGCAGGAGAGACTTGAGCTTTGAATGTAGAATGAGGATAAAAGACCCTGGATTTAGCTTGAGGAAATCCAATACTTGATATCTTGACTTGGAGAGTCAGCTTGCAAAGGTTATTTATACTCTGTGTCCCCCTTCATGAGTCCATATAACTTAAAGAGCCAAGCAAGAAGATAGGGTTTCACAGAGGCTAATGGAAAAGAATATAAGTAACCGTGAAAATAAAAATACACAGAAAATTTTTTAAAAATGCCAAATATGTTGAATACTGATAAATGTCTTCATAAGTTAATTACTGAATATATAAGAGCTTTACTGATAGAGTTATACAGGATAGGTGGAAGCTAGACCAGAGTCCATGGAAGAGTAAAGGGGAGATGAAAAACATGGAGACACTCAAAAAGTCTTCTGAGAATGGTCTTATTGATTTATGTTGGTCTGTCCATCACATCCTGCCTTGCCTAAAGCTGTAGGACTTTGATAAGGTTTCACCTTCATCTTAGCAAGTGATCTGTCTCTCAGTCACACCACTTACTGGTTCACACTCTGCAGAAGAGGAACTTTGGCCTTGGTTGACATGTATTAGATGTCAGTTCTAATTCTACACTGTATGTCCCCAATGTTAGCTAGTCATGTAGCATTTCCAGTTATTGTCATGTAGATGCACCTACTATATGGAAATGCCATAAATAGGAAAAATATGATTTTCTAAAAATGTAAGGTTATCATAAATTTTTAAAAAGCAAAGAATTAGAATTGTAGCTCAATTCTTTAGCTTATAAAAGACTGTGAGCCTCATTTTTGATTTTAAAATAAACATAAAATGAGAGGTGCTAGTTAGCAAGACAGATGTTATAATCACAATCACCCCAAAAGACATACATGTATCTGCATGTTTATCTTGGTTGGCATGCTTATTTCATACACAAGTTCTAAAGCTATCAGGTTTTCTGCCTATAAATTTGGTGATAAATAAGTGTGACCTTTCCTAACATGAGCAAGTTATGAAACTGACACTGTCCTGTTTTATAAATGCAGGGATAGCTATGCAGAATCTCTTCTCTGTAAGGCAATCTATAGCACTATGACCTACAGTTAATCATCTTGAGGGGGTCCAACTTAAAGAATTTCATAAGGTAATGCCAAGTGTCACTTCATTCAAGAAATATTTGGTGAGTATGTTCCAATGCCATATATGACTCTAGGGACTGAGATTTATACGCAAATACAACAAAGTCCCTATAATCAAAGCATTTACACCAAGAGCGTAAGATGTTCATGTAAGCAAATCATAGTTCAGAATCAAGTGTTCAACAATAAGGTTTATAAAGAGCTTATTAATCGTTAAACTATCCTAAGCACAGGTCATCAGGAAAGACATCTAGGAAAGAAATCTGCATACATTTTTTATTTTTATTATGTCATGAAAATTTTCACTTGTGTATATTATTTTAATAAAAATTTATTCTTATTAAGTACATTTCTGAGGCTTATTTTATTATAGTGTAAAGGATCATTCACATTTATTAGAGTTTCTATTTTTCTTCTGGGATAGGTAGGACTTTCAGTTATCAATTAAGAATGACCTGGTTCAGAGCACTGTGCGAGGCAAAGGAAACTCACATGCTCTGATTTTTATTTTATATTTTAAAAATACTACATTTTATTCATATTTTACAAAGGAGTGAAGAAAGGGGAAGGCTGGGAGCTAAGGGGAGATAAAGTGTGTGAGTGTGGGTTGGGGGAGGGGGAAGAGAAGTACACCGAGTGGAGCCCAAAAGCCCATGTGGGCCATGTGTAGCTCAGGAGTCCCTGTGACCAGAAAGGGATCTGGGGAAAAAAGCATGGAAAGAAAAGAGAAAAGAAAGTTCAAGGAGCTCCTCCATGTGGGGAGCTGGAGGAGATAAAGAACCCATGCAGAGAGTAAGGGCCAGGGGGGCTGTAATGGCTGGGGCTGGGCCTGGGCTGAGCTCACCCACAGCTGGAAGTTCCCAAGTGATCAGAGAGCCTGTCCTCCCCTTGCAAAGGTATTTATAACCTTAGGGTGGTGGGCTGCATTTCAGTTAGGGCTAGGGGCTGTCTCAGGAACAGATTAGCTCAGAAGTGGGGGGTGGGAGAGTGTGTGTGGGGGGGAACAGCTGCACTTGACCAACCACAGTGTTTAAATCCTATGAAAGACTTCCCTCCCAGGAGGGTCCTGACTGTGTGTGGAAAAAGTTCTTTGGAACTGGGTAAGAGATAAGAAAAGCTTTCTTGCCCTTTTACCTTCAGGGATCCAGTCACCCTAACTAACCCCTTTCATTCCCCCTCTCATGAGAAGACACTCTAACTGCTGCTAGAGAACAAGGGGGTGATGACGTTAGATGGTTAACTATTTCCTGCCACAAAGTTGTGGCAGTTAGAGAGGCTCTCCCAGAGAGGGGAACTATTCTAAAGGACCCTGGGAGTGTATTGACGGAGTGCAGGAAGATAGTCTTGGAAGAGAATGCTGGGAGAAAGAAAAAAAGTAAGGAGTTTCTGAGAAGTGAGCACATCAGCATCTTTCTCTCTCTCTCAAATAAATAAAATAAATAAAAAATAAATAAATAAATAATAAATTATTAAAAAAAGAGTAACTAAGGCAACTTTTTATTTTTATCTTGAGACAAGCTGATCTGGAACTTAGGCCAGTTGCCTACTCCTTTTAAGTAACAGGACACTACAATATTAAAAAAAAAAATACCTGGCAAATTATGAGTCACCACCTCAGAGAGAATTTTGTTGTTTTTAATAATCCTCTATAGAAGTTGAAGTTGACCTAGACTATAAACTCAGTAATTATATTTATGATATCATGCAACAAAGTATGGATTTGTTTATATAAAATTTCAGCTCGCCATAGGCTTTATTTAAATCTGATTTTTTTTTTTTTTTTTTTTTTTTTTTTTCGAGGTAGGGTCTCACTCTGGCCCAGGCTGACCTGGAATTCATTATGTAGTCTCAGGGTGGCCTTGAACTCATGGTGATCCTCCTACCTCTGCCTCCCGAGTGTAAATCTGATTTTTAAAGACAAACACCAAAAAAATAAAACAAAACAAAAAACCTTGAAATAAATCAAATGCCAACACAAACTTTAGGAGAGACCTGTTGGACTATTTGGATTAATAAAGAAACCACAATGTGTTTATAAACAACAGCTTATTTGTTTAAAGACCAAACAAAAGAGAAAACATCAGGCACAATTCAAATTAAAAGTATGTACTTATTTTTATAAGTCACGTGGTTTAAAAAATATGGAGTCAGGCTATCACATTGGAACCTTGAATTGTAGATCCTCCTGTTTTCAGCTTCTCAAGTAGCTAGGATAATAGGCCTAGCTCATTTTACTGTTTATAATACCTGCATGAATAAATGTTTTACAATTATATAAAGACATATTTGACATAGAGCAATTTGGCAGAAAATCACGGCAGGTAATGAGCACCATCAGGCTTGTCTTTTCCATTGTGTCTCTGTATTTTTTTTTTTTTTGAGAGACAGTATGGTTACTTTCCTCACCCAGTTGACAGAACCACAGGACTCAGCTCCACAGGGGGAAGGAGGCATGTGATCAGGACCCAGGCCTGTTAAAAACCCCTTTCCAGCCAACTGCTTAGGCTCTGGGCTTGACTGGAGCATTTTCAGTCTCCCCCTCATTTAGGGGGCCAGAGACCCACAGTCGCTGGCTGGAGTCTTCCTCCAATCTGGAGGTGAGGCTCAAATCTCAAATTGAATTGGGTAGAGGCCCTAGCTGCAGGATAGGTGCAGCCCAGAGCAGGAGTCAGAGCTCCATCTGTCCCTGCACAGGGATGTGTCTTGTGGCACAGTGGCTTGTAATGGAAAACAAACCTAGAAGACATTCAGGCCAAGGGTCTTTGGTTCTGGAGCCTCCATGTGGCCATGAGGCCTCTCCCCCTCAGCTCAGTAGAACCAGCTCCCAAGCTCTGGAGGAGTTTAGCCTTGAGGTTTGAGCTCAACCCAGTGCATCTCCCTATAAAAGTTGTCACCTTTATAAAAGATCCCACCTGGTGCTACACCAGTTTGGCCTCAGGTGATAGCGCATTTCAGTAGGGCTCCATCCCAGCAGGATAGAGCAGGCCAGGCCAAGAAGCCATGGAAGAATTAGTGAGAGAGAGAGAGAGAGAGAGAGAGAGAGGCTGCTAAAGTATAAAGGATCTGGAGTACCTCTGGAACCGATGGGAGTAGCAGCTGGAGCTTACCAGCGGCTCATAGAAGTAAAGTGGGGAAACCAATAAAAATGTGGCTATTTGTATAAAAATCACTCTCAAGAGCTCTAGGTGGGACCTCCATTATGTAATGGGGAAATTGAGGTTCTGGGGTGCTTCCTGTAATCCCAAACCCTGAGTTCATATCTGCAATCTAACCAAAGAATTGGCAATTCCAGATTCAAGAGAAAGATTTTTCAAAAGTTTTATTTATTTCTTAGAGACACAGAGAGAGAATGGGTGTGCTAGGATTTCCAGCCACTGCAAACTCCAGATGCATGCACCACCATGTGCATCTGGCTTACGTGGGACCTGGAGAATTGAACCTGGATCCTTAGGCTTTGCAGGCATACACCTTAACCGCTAAGCCATTTCTCCAACCCTCAAGAGAATGATTTTTTTTTTGAGAGAGAGAGGGTCAGAGACAGGGAGAGAGAGCTGCTGTGAACGAATTCCAGACATGTGCGCCCCCTTGTGGGCAAGTGCAGCATTGCGCCCTTGCACCACTTTGAGTCTGGCTAAAAGTAGGACCTGGAGAATGGGTGTTCTTAGGCTTAGGAGGCAGGTGCCTTACCCCTAAGCCATCTCTCTAGCCCAAGAGAATGATTTTTAAAATACCACATTTTATTCAGATTTTACAAAGGAGTGCAGAAAGGGGAAGACTGGGAGCTAAGGGGAGATAAAGTTGGTGGGGGGTGGGGCAGGGGAGAAGAGAAGTACACCAAGTGGAGCCCAAAAGCCCATGTGGGCCACGTGTAGCTCAGGAGTCCATGTGACCAGATAGGGATCTGGAGAAAAAAGCATGGAAAGAAAAGAGAAAAGAAAGTTCAAGGAGCTCCTGCCATGTGGAGAGCTGGAGGGGATAAAGAACCCATGCAGAGAGTAAGGGGGCCCTCCTTGAGCCCCTACCAGCTGGGCCTGGGCTCAGGCTGAGCCAGCTAGGCCCAGCCAAGGGAAAACTCACCCATAGCTGGAAGTTCCCAAGTGATCAGCGAGCCAGCACTCTTTTTTTTTTTTTAAAGTCCATGTGATCTTGGGAAAAAAAAACCCACAATATTTCTGAGCTGCAATTTTATCTTTTGTAAAATAATGATAAGAAAAGTTGAAATGATTTTCTTAGTTCTAAAGTATCCTAGAAGTTTTTCTTTTTTATGCAATTCATTGTAAAAGGAAAAAGTGATTAGGAGAAACAAATTAAAATAAGCAGATTCCAAATTACAAACTGTTTAGCAAATAATTATGAAATGATATTAGACATTGATATTCAAAATAGTTATCTTGGGGAAAAACATTCAACTTGAGATCATTTTAAGAAATAAGTTTGTGATTAGAGCTAAAAAGCATATCACATTCATTTCTAAAAGCCAAGGTACATAAATAATACATGGAGAATAAACCTACCTATTAGAAAAGAAAATAAGTGTTTGTAATTACATTGGATTTGAAACTCATTGGAAAAACGTCCACTAAGATTTGTACAAAGCTATCAGACATGGGCAAGGAGGAGGCAGCGTATGATTAGAAAGCTACACATGGCAAAGGGTACTGAGGAGGAGGTGAGGCAAGAGTGGGTGAAAGGTAAAAGCAGATTTTAACATTTACATTTTATTTTATGGAATTGTAATGCTTGATTTTTATATGAATTTTCATACATTTGGCTAACTAACAAGCTTAAATGCAAATTTTAAATAACAATTATTCTTGGTACAAGGACAGACTAAGCATACACTTTCATCATTCCTTTCCACCAAATTCTGTTGAAATAATGTTAAAAAATACACAAATAGCAAGGGTTGCCCACCAATCCACACTGCATTGTTTCTAAAGCACAATATGGATTCCAGTAGGCTAATGGGTACAACTAGGGGTGGGGATTCTGGCGGTAGTGAAGCGAAAAGTTGAGCCTAGGTCTGAAGCTGAGATTCAATGCTGGGCTGCAGTGCCATTTAGCCCAGGACTGAGAACAGAGTAGAGCATAAGGGGATCAACTGTGAGGAAACCTGAGAGATTCCTTCAACTGGCCCTTTCTCAATCACATAGCTGCCTTCTATATCTATTCTCAGGCAAAACACTTGGCATAGGACACAAGTATATCTGATGAAATCCAAGTAACTTCAGATCAACTTCTGCGGTAGGAGATGACATTCCTCCCATACTCAAGCACCCGTATGGGTGCATAGGCCCCCGCAGCTGGCTGCGCCCACATAGTCTCAGAGAAAAGCTGCCAGTCAAGCACCTCTGCTGTCTGTCATGCAGAATACAGCCATGTTCAATGTATATATTTTGAGAAACTACTTGAGTATCAGAAAAGATAGACCACTTGACCTTGATGCTAGACTTTCTTCAAGTGACATGAATAACAGTATTAGATCCACACAGAAGAAAATAGAAACAATAATGTAAAATGTTTTTTAAAATTGGTTTCAGTTTTAAAAAGTATTTACTTATTTTTTTTAAGGTTATACTCTTATATCCCTTCTACCCTGCCCCCATTCCACTAAGGACACAGGAGTGGGTTATTGATATTGACTCTGGGGTTATGAAGACCTCAGTCAGTCTCTGTTGGGGATATTCCTACCCACTCTGTGGCTCTTACCGTCTTTCTGCCCCCCTCTACTGCAATGCGCCCTGAGGCTTGGTGTTAGAAGTATGATTTAGTGTTTTCTATAGTCTATGGGTTTCCACTTTGATGAGTTTTGGGTGACCACAGGGGCCTGAATATGAAAAATGGGAAGGAAGCATTAAAAAATGAGTAGGTCTACCACCTCTATTTCACAGAGCAGAGCATTAAAGGTGAGCTTTGGAAGTGGATATAAAAAAGCACAAGTATATGGATATTACTGGACTTTTCTAGAGGTATCAATAGGTGATTATTTAATATTTTACTTTAGAATACATGGAAAAAAGAAAAAAGGGATAAAAAGACTGGAATTATATAAAGGAAATAGATTCTTATTCTTAGAATTATAGATCAAATGGGTTTGGTGATACTTGCCTATAATCCCAGCACTTGGAGGGCTGAGGCAGGTAGATCACAAGTTTGAGGCCCATCTAAGCTAGATAGACTGTTTCAACAAAACAAAACAACAAAACAAAACAAAACAAAACGTAATCATAGTAAGTCTTTCCTAATGTTCTTAAACCAAAAGATGAAGGAATAAACATAGTATTTATAGTTGTGGAGATAATTATTATAATAACTAAAACAAACAAATTAAAATAATTAGTTGCTTCTGGTGAGTAAGATTGGGGCCAAGTTAAAGTCCAAAAAACCCAGATAATCCTTGTCACATATTACAAATGACTCTGGCTTTTTTTTAAAAAACAAAGATATAAATTTCTCTGATAAAAATAAAACTTTAATGACTTTAAAAAGAAGGCTTTAAAATAAAATTTAAAACCTTTAATATTGTGAGTGTCTTTCATGAAAACCCGGGGAAAGTGGCTTTGAACAGGCCTCATTCATCTAAGCTCACAGCACAGAGCTCTCTCAGAGAAGGTGATGCCCCTGGGTAGTTGGTCTTTTTACCAGAACTTCAAATGCCCAAAGAAGATAAAATAAACTTGACATATCCCTCAGCACAGTGTGTTCACGACTGAGAAGAAAAGAAGCTGCCTATAAAGCAGAGAGAGAAGTTGTCACACTGTGAAGACACTTCTCAACAAAGGACACTAAGAGGGAAAGATTAACACCAGCTTTTACCTATCAGGATGAATAGAATCTAAGGGACAAAAATGAAAGCTGGAGAAATGTAGTATGGAAGTCTAAAAGTGTATGTTACGTTGTGTTACATATGAAGTGGATATTAAGGCTCAAGACTGGGAACATGGAAGTTCAGTGGTAGAGGCTGTGCAAGGACCTGGATTCAATTCCCAGCACTGACCAACAAACAAATGAACCCTTGGGAATATGATGATTACAGTTTAACACCATAAAACCTACATGATGTTATATACTCATAATTATCTGTTGTGGAAAATAACCTGGTTCTAATGGCATGCCTTCAGTGGATTCTCAGGTTTACTACATAGAAACGATAACCAAACTAAAACAAAAACCAACTAAACAAAAACCCATTTTGAACTCAAAGAACTAGGACAAGTCAATGCTTTGCAATTGACTAAGTATGGGAAACTATCTGAAGTTTAGCTTCCTGTATGTATCTCATTAGAAATAATCAATGATAATTGCTATCAGCAATAAAATAATTGCCTAAACTTATGAGCTTTGTTTATGCTGAAGATCATGTGATATGTACTTTGAACTTGTAAAAATTATGCAAATGTCAGTTCTGATAATTATCATCAAGAGCAGGTTTTCCCACTCACTGAGCGGTTGCCAACCATGATTTCTTTCTCCACTGGGTGGAGAGGTGGGGAGGACAGGAAGAAGGAGGTTAAGACAACGGCAGCTAGCCATTTCTTACTAACATAGCAATCTGTCAGTAACTATTAGGACATTCTGAACTGGTGAATATAAACCTTCCCTATAATTTGCTGTTCATATCTATAACAATTACAAAGAGATATTAGTCTGAAGAGATGGTTCAGAGGTTAAGAGCACTTCCTCTGCAAGCCTGAGGGCCTGAAGAGGTCTGAAAGACCATTCAAGTTTTATTCAGAGGCAAATAACTGAGTGTGGGCACGGGTGTCTGTTACTCCAGACACAATCCTTTAGGGGAACAGAACCATAAGAATCACCAGAGCTGGCAGAAAAAAATCACAAGTCCTGGAATCAGACTTTGCTGAAGTAAGCAATGGAGAGAAGAGTGATGGAGCAGAGAAGCAGGACACTGACCTTTGTCTCTGGCCACTGCAGGTGAGTGCACCCTGCGACAGGTGAGATCATGGTATACCGTATGAGCACATACATGCATTCATCGCACACACACATTACAAAGAAAGAGCAACAATATAATTAATCTATTACTATAGATTAGGTTTGTTGTTGTTAAAACATTTTAGACACGAGCTCCTATGATCTAGGACAAGACTATTTTTTCCAGTTTGGATGCCCTTTATTTCTTTCTTTTGCATAATTTCTTTGGTTAGGACTTCTAGAATTGTGGCAAATAAAAGTGGTGGAAGTGGACATCTTTGTCTTGTCCTAGATCATAGGAAAAAATTCAACTTTTCCACATTGAATATATTGTTAGTTGTTGGCCCATTATAAATTAAATTTATTATGTTGAATATGCATTTTACAAAATATTTTATTAATTTATTTGTGAGAAGAAAGAGGGAGAGAGACAATGGGCACACCAGGCCTAATTGCCACTGAAAACACACTCCAGATGCATGTGCCACTTTGTGCATCTGGATGTACACCTAGGCTGAACCCAAACTGGCATGCTTTTGTGTTAAATTTTATTAAATGTCTTTTCTATGTTGATTAGGAGAATCATCAGGCTTTTGTTTTTCTTCTTGATGTATTACAACATGCTCATGGATTTTCATATATTGAACCATCCTTGTATCTCTGTAGGACTGGATCATGATGAATAATCTTTTTAAAAAATTTTTGAGATAGGGTCTCGCTCTAGCCTAGGCTAACCTGGAAAAAACAGGAGACAGATTTGATAGGAACTAATTGGTCATCTTCGCTTTCCTGCTGTATGTTAAAGAGGAAGGCACTGGTCCCCACAGGACTGTGACCACAGGTCATTCATCCACTCATCTTCATGCCAACCGTCCTTCATTATTCTATACCAAGCAATGGTTTTATCCTTTGTGAGACAAAGTAAAGCACTATCTGGACAGAGAGAAATGGTCTTCTGTTACTGAAAAGGCACACCTCTGCTACAGTGTCTTTTTAATATATTTAAAAAGTCATTTAAAAATTGCATCTCTAAGCTGGGCGTGGTGGCGCACGCTTTTAATCCCAGCACTCGGGAGGCAGAGGTAGGAGGATCGCCGAGAGTTCGAGGCCACCCTGAGACTACATAGTTAATTCCAGGTCAGCCTGGAGGACCAGAGTGAGACCCTACCTGGAAAAACCAAAAAAAAAAAAAAAAAAAAATGCATCTCTGCAAAAGATATTTTAAAAAATAAACCTTGAGGAGAAGGAGTGATGGTTTAGCAGTTAAGGCTCTTGCCTGAAAAGTCAAAGGACCCAGGTTCAATTCCCCAGGACCTACATGAAGCCAGATGCACAAGGTGGTGCATGAGTCTGGAGTTCTTTTGCAGCTAGAGGCCCTGGCCTGCCCATTCTCATTCTCTCTCTCTCAAATAAATAAACAAAAATAAAACAAACAAACCTTGGACTGGAGAGATTGTTAAGTGGTTATAGCACTTGCCTGCAAAGCCTAACAACACAGGTTTGATTCCCCAGTATCCATGTAAAGCCAGATGCACAAAGTGGCACATGTATCTGAATTCATTTGCAGTGGCTGGAGGCCCTGGTGAGCCCATTAATTCTCCCTACCCCCTTATAAATAAATACATACCTAAAAGGTATGAAGCTGAGTAGTCAGAAAAGAATTCAGTGGTATAATCAGTAATCATTTTCTATGTATCCCCATAGCTTAATATATTATGCATGTCAATATAAATAAATGGCCTTGGATCAAAACTACATAAATATATTTATAGTGTAGCACAGAAAATGCCCTACACTAACCCCAAATTCTCTTTGTTATCAGCCACACAAATTGAGGCAAACTTATACCCATACATGCAAAAACAAACAAAAGCCAATTGAGGTTAGCTGAATTATTCAAATTCCTTCCCTGAAATTCATCTAGGAGCCTAGAAGCAACTGGTAAAATGTAAGGAAATATTATGCTAGAACAAAATTCTAGATTATTAATGGATGTGGTGATGTACATCTTTAATCTAAGCACACAGGGGGCAGAGGTAGGAGGATCACCATGAACCTACCTGAGGGCCATCTCTCTCTGTCCACACAGTGCTTTACTTTGTCTCACAAGGCTGTGTGCCTAATAGCACTTTGACTGGGCCATTAGAGGATATAACTCTCTTTTTAAAAAAAAATTGTTTATTTTTATTTATTTATTTGAGAGAGAGAGAGAGAGAGAGAGAATGGGCGCACTAGGGCCTCCAGCTACTGCAAATGAACTCCAGATACATGCGCCATCTTGTGCACCTAGCTAACGCGGGTCCTGGGGAATCGAGCCTCAAACAGGGGTCCTCAGGCTTTACAGGAAAGCTCTGAACCACTAAGCCATCTCTTCAACCTGAGGATATAACTCTTTAAGGAACACTCAGTCAACCCCATCCTTCTGAAAGCAGCACTTGCATCACAGTGAACCTAAGGCAGAGACAAAGCTGATCCTCCTGTTAAATCACCATGCTTGGCATTTCCTTATTGTACTTTTTTTCTCATTATAAAACATGATCTTTCAGGTACTTCCCCACTCACTATTTTCAAGCTAGAGCATTTCTAGATATCTGTGGATATCTGTAGGCAGTGCTATATTAGGATCAAAAAATATATGGATTTTATGCCAACTTCGATCATCTGTAGGCCCATGCTGGATCCTCAGGCAAGTTGTGACTTTCAGTTAAAGAAATGCTTCTTCTAATGAACTCCAAATCTCTTGCTCTGTTTAACAAGAACCCACTAAAAAATAAACTCAAGGCCTGACACATTATTACCTTTATGTCATAAATAATAGCTCTTTTAAACAGCATAGTTAACAATGTATTTGATAGGCATAAACATTATCTTAGGGAAGATTCTGCATATCAGCTGATCTAATTAATAGTTTCACTATCTGTTCACAAGGTAATACTCAGATCTCACTAGCTGGACAATAAACATGTTAAACTACTGAAATGAACCTTAACTTAGAGTCTTAAGCATATGTTGGTGGCCTCCATGCATCTTTATTAAAACTGGCTATTTTTACTTATGAAAATATTTTTGGTCTTACACATTGCTAACCTATAGTCAATTATTTTCTTCTTATCATTATTGATTTTGCTTACCAGATTTCCCAGAATGTTTTTCAGATGCCATTATTTTTTCTGTATCATTACTTTCAATTTATACTAGTATTTCCTTTATCATATAGTTGCTTCACTAATTCAGCTGACGCTTGTTAAACACTTGTTTGCACTGAGCACTGGATAAGCCTTTCTTCTAGGCCCACTAACAACTGCAAGCCCTTCTCATGGGCCCCACATTGTAGCGTAGTGTTCTCAATCTATTCTCCCCACTGTAGCCGCAGGCTGATGCTTTCTAAAGCTCTCACGACAAATATCAGAATGTTTACTTTGGCCACAAAGTCTGCTCATTGTGTCTGGCCTCTACTTATCTTTCTAGCACTGTTGAGAATTACATTTTTCTATCTAGACTTTATTGCACAATGTTCTTTCCAGTGCTGCCCTATCCCAGATCTTTGCAAATATTACCTGCTCTTCCTGAAACAAATGTCAAATCATTTTCCAAATTTCAGACTAAGCACCACTTCATTACCATGTTCTCAGATGACCTTTATAAGTAGATTAATGATTAATATATGCTTTCCACACCACTCCCTCCCCTCTGCCATGGTGATCACATTTGTAATGTCAAATTTACTTCTGTGATAAGTTAGTGAATACCTCTTTAGCCTATTAGAGGAAGAAACAGTCTTTTGTGGAATGATGAAAAGGGCCCAACATCTCCTCATGTCATTAGTCCTTCCTGCTTTATAAACACAGCTGTCATTACAACTCCCTCCCTCCTTGTCTTTCTTCTTTCTCTTTCTTTCTTTCTTTCTTTCTTTCTTTCTTTCTTTCTTTCTTTCTTTCTTTCTTTCTCTCTTCTTTCTTTCTTTCTTTCTTTCTTTCTTTCTTTCTTTCTTTTTTTCTTCTTTCTTTGTTTCCTTCCTTCCTTCCTTCCTTCCTTCCTTCCTTCCTTCCTTCCTTCCTTCCTTCCTTCCTTCCTTCCTTCCTCCCTCCCTCCCTCCCTCCCTCCCTCTCTCTCTCTCTCTCTCTCTCTTTCTTTCTTTCTTTCTTTCTTTCTTTCTTTCTTTCTTTCTTTCTTTCTTCTTTCTTTCTTTTCATGGCTGGGAAGATGGCTCAGTAGTTAAAGATGCTTTTATTTTGCTTTTGAGCCAGACTCTCATTCTATCCCTAGAATTAACTCACTATATAGCCCAAACTGTCCTTGAACTCCCTGTGATCTTTCTGCATCAGCCTCCTAAATGCTAGGATCATAGGCATGAGTCATTGTGCCCAGATCAAACTCATTCTTATATACCTAGGGAGCTCAGAACACTTAATTTACTTCAAAGAAAGTTTTGAGGACATGATCTGTGATGTTTTCATAAATTCCAAATTACATTTGCAATATTAAAAGAGGAAACCTTAGGAAAAATTTCAGGTGTGAATTTCAGTTGCTAAATGTTATAGACAAAAAGAGAAACATTTTTCAAATCCTTATGTTTACATTAGTTAAGTGACTACATGACTCAATGTTTCACAACTGTCAACATGGAAATTCTAATTTAGGGAATAAAATTACAACTAGGAAGCATAAATTTTTTTTTTCAGAGAGAAAATATGTATCTTTAGCTATTCAATTTAGAGTGACTAGCTTGTTATTCTTGGCATATTGGTATTTCCCCATCATCCCAAGTCCCTATGCTGATGTCACCAGCATCATTCAGAATTGTACATTTAAAGCCTAAGATTCAAACAGTAACTGGTAGCCCTGTTCATCATGTATACACCAAAGCAGAGGCACTAACCTGAGTCCTCCACAGCCTGGCCACATTGCTTCCCAGAATAAGGACTACAGATATTTTTTCCAGTAGTCAACCATGAATACCAAGATACATGCTAGTACTAATTTCTTTTTAAAGTACAACACACTTGAAATAGATTTTGTACATAAGGAGTGAGACATATTAAATTAATTTACTATCCTTTGAACAGAGGACAGCATGGAATAAAGATATGCTTTTGATATCATGACTGTTTAAGGGCAATTTAAAAAGATGATTGAGAAATAAGAAAACACTAGAGAATAGCTAAATTTATTAATTCCAACTCCTAACTCAATCTTTATTCAGATTAAATTCAATGGAATATTTTCTTTGATTTTTTTAAAATTTATTTTTTATTTATTTATTAGAGACAGAGAGAGAGTGAGCGAGAAAGTGAGAGAGAATGGACATGCCAGGGCCTCTAGCCACTGCAAATGAACTCCAGATGCATGCACCACCATGTGCATCTGGCTTATGTGGGACCTGGAGAATCAAACCTGGGTCGTTAGGCTTCGCAGGCAAGAGCCTTAACTGCTAAGTCATCTCTCCAGCCTTGATGGAATATTTTTATGGAAAAAAATAATATGTCATACCAGATCCTGCAGAACACAAGACCTTGGAAGTGTGAGTTTTCTGTCCCTAACATGCATTTTGCCTTCAACAGTCTCTACACTGAGGGGGATACCTGAGTTTCCACTACACAGGAAGTGGAGTCTTACCCTTGCAACTCTCCTCAGAAGTAAACACTTTCTTATGAAGCCTTCCACACAAGATCACAAGATCTAGACTTGGAAGTGAGAGGAAAAACAGTTGGAGGTCCATTCTTTCTATCTCTGTGTTTATGCTTCAGTCCAGCATTCACACAACCAACGCTGCTGCTGCTATTCTTTCCTTCTTTCTCTCTCTCTTGCTCATGACTCAGAGAGAAATAATTATGTTGTATAACTTACTTCTGAACTAGATGAAATAAGGTAAGTTCAAGTTTTCAGTCTGTACTTTAGGTAACCCATTAATGTTATTAATGTAAATGTAACCAATTATTACATTTTTAGAAAGATTCTCTTCAAAAGGCTATGAAAAATTCAAGCTATCAAGATAAACCTAGATTTCCAACTTTTCTGACCACATCTATTTGAGATTAAGAACATCTGTAGAGTAGGATGCCACCCTCCTCTGATCTTAGCCATGAAGCAACACACATCACTAAGTCACTAACGCTACTCTCAAATTGAACTGCCTTGTGTCTATAAAAAATGTCTTTAAAATGTTATAAAACTGGAGCATAAGAGAAAACTGGTTATTCCAGACAAATATTTTCACTTTGCCCACAGTGATGGTTTTTGTGAGGTAGGACTCTGAATTAAAACTGCACAGGCCAAGGTTACTGGCCATGTAATAAAATGTCAGGCTAAAAAAGAGAGTCATTGGGGAGTGTCATGTGAACTTTGATTCTATAAATCAATCACTGAACTCAACAACCTCATTACATCTAGCAAAACCAAAACACAGATAATCTCCTAAAAGTGAAATAAGAAATGAGGGCACAAAATGTCAAGTTTTAAGGCTCCCAACATTCCCAGTTACCTCTTCTCCCTACCTCCCACAATCACCATCATCACCACTTTGAGATCTCTTTCTCACATTCAGCCTCAGGCTCCTATGGAGCACATAAAGGGAATTATTTACAGGAGTTACTCTCTATGCCTTTTGTTTTATTGTTTTTCAGATCATTTATTTGATCAAAATTCATAGTTGGAAGGGACATTTGAGAAATCCTAATAGGGTAAAATACTACCAACTTGATTGTGATTAGCAATTAAACATTTCTAACATTAGACCTATTTAATCCAGTAAATGGTCTGCATATTGAAAGAATTAATGAGAAATGTACTTTAAATTAAATTTGTCAAGATTTTTCCCCAAGTTTCTTGCAAACAAGAAAAAGTGTTAGCCAATATAAAAGGTTTTCTGATTTAATAGTTTTCTAATTTCTTTTTGGAGATATACCATGAAAGAGGTGCCAATGTAAGAAAGGCAAAAATGTAAGGTAGCAGTGTAAGAAAGGCAAAAAAAATCCAATCATACAAAGCATATTTCTTACCACTGCCAATTTAAAATATTTTATTTATTTGAGAGAGAGTGAGGAGAGAGAGAGAGAGAGAGAATAAAATGGGCACACCAGAGCCTCCATCCAGTGCAAAGGAACTCCAGACACATGCACTGCCTTGTGCATTTGGCTTACGTGGGTCCTGGGGAATTGAACCTGGGTCATTTGGCTTTGCAGTCAAGCATCTTAACTGCTAAGCTATCTCTCCAGCCCATTATCATTGTTTAAAAAAACATTTAGTTTTTATTCATTCATTTGAGAGGGAATGACCACTGCCAATTAAAAAATACATAAAACCTTAACTTTAACCATTGGTTATTTATTCTGGCAGTTGACCTGTATCTCAGTAACCATATGTAAAAGAGAGATTAACAATGTTCAAATGGTTAATGTCTTATGTATCTAAGAATAAATACAAATTCAAAATAAGATGCAAAATTCTTCCTGCTCCAAACAGGGAAGAGTTTTTTTCTTCTCTTCTTTTTTCTCTGAATATTTAACTAGCAAATTATGATTTTAATTACTTTTTTTCTCTTAAGATGTACACAGATGCTTTTGAAAATTAGAGAGGCCTTTAACAGTTTTCTACCCCAAGAATGTCTTTGTCAAGGACTTTGTAGATTTTTTTTTGCAACATAAACACTGATTGTTATATTTCAGTTTTAAAAATATTTTTATGGGGGGGGAGAGAGGGCACATCAGAACCACTTGCTGCTGCAAGCTCCTGATACATTCCCAAGTTGGGAATCTAACTTTATGTGGGCACTGGGGAACTGAACCTGAGATTGCAGGGTGTATAAGCAGCATCTTTAGTTACTGAGCCATCTCCCCAGCTCTATATATCAGTTTCTGTGGGAGAGTAAGAGGCTAACTTCTCAGAACACTTTGCTCCAGGTGCAAAATTACTCTCTATCATAAAGTCCTGAGAAGCTTGCTTTCCCTTGGATAAAGCTGGCTAGCTAACACAAAAGGCCACCTTAACTGCCAGGTGAAATAAGGTTTAAGCATGTGTGACAAATGGTGTTCTGAAGGCCTCGTTCTTGAGAACTTTTCAATGTGTATATTGATATATCCACATCATGGCTGGATCTGCTTAAACAAAGATGAGGTTTTATTTTCTGTCTTTCAGGGGATTGTGTATCAAATTCTGGTTTAATGCTTATTAGTAATAAAAGTATATTCTTTCTTAAATATCTTTATAGAAAGGATTTCTGCATCAGGAAAAGATTCTGTTTTTAATTATATACCTCCAATGCATAGGAAGAGCTGTACACAAATTCTCCAAATAGCATACAATTATGGCAACTGTATCTATTGGTTGACAGACATGTTCCTTTAAGGTTGCAATCATTCTTATATTTGCTGAGTTTTTAATTGAATAGTCATCCTGTATTGTGGCTCTCCATTAATTTTGTATATCTATCCTTAGTGGGAGACATAAACTAGTTAGCTCATAAACATTGATATGGAAGTGTTTGGTTTATGCCTTAGTTTGCTTTGTGAAGCTGTAGCTGAATACTGGAGACTGGGTCATTTGTAAAAAGCATAGATTTATTTCTTACAGTTCTGGAGAATAAGTCTTCCGATGTCGAGGGACCGACATTTGAAATGAGAGCTGTCTTCTTCCATCATACCAGGGAAGAAAGCAGAAGGTCCAGGTATCAGCAGAGAATGGAAAGGAGTGGAACTCATCCTTTTATCAGAAGCCTTTTTTCATGACAGAATTTGAGCCCTCATGACCCAGTCACAACTAACAGTCCTGCCTTTCACCATGGTTGCACCAAGGATTAAGCTCTCATCACATGAACTTTGGAGGACATACTCAAACCATAGCAATTTATTTCCACTGAGTTTTAACGGCATTTGCATTTAAATGCCATTAAGTGTACAGTCTCTGCTTTAAACCATCATCATCATTTGTCTTCCATTAGTCCAAACAATAGTTAGTATTGTATACATCTGCTTCCTATCAGGTATTCAGTACTTTTTATGCATTAATTTGCTTGATTTTTACAATATAATTGAAGTAGGACATGTAACTTCCATTTTGCAGGGAACTTGCAGAGGCAAGATATTATTTACTAAGGTCATAAGTTTATAGAATTATTTGATGAGAATTCCTGTGTTGGACATTTGGTTCCTAAGCCAATGATTTCAGTAATACCCTAGTGTCACTTATAAACAAAATTTCCAAGTTTGCTATCTGTGGTGGTCTGAATCATTTGTTCCCTGTAAACTCATGTGTTTTGGAATGGTTTGGAATCCCAAGCTGATGGCAGTTTGGGAGGGAGGTGGAGTCTTGCTAGAGGAGGTGTGTTGCTGAGGGCGGGCTTAGGGGTGGTATAGCAAGCCGATGGCAATGGGGAGGGAGGTGGAGCTTTGTTGGAGGAGGCATGTTGTTGGGGTAGGCTTAGGGGTGGTGTGGCAAGTTGATGGCAATTTGGGAGGGTGGTGGAGCTTTGCTGGAAGAGGTGTGTTGTTGGGGTAGGCTTAGGGGTGGTGTAGCAAGTTCCCGCATGGTAGAGTTCAATTTACTCTCTTGCTCCTATTTCCCATCTGTTGTGGCAGAGGTGATGTCCAGCTTCTCTGGGTCCTTTGGCTTTGCAGGCAAACTCCTTAACTGCTAAGCCATCTCACCAGCTCTCTTTAAAGGTTTTTATTTTATTTTTTTATACTCGGTGACCATGAGCATAAAATAGAGTCTGAGGTATATGATTCATCTTAAAAGAAGAGAAAAATATCCTTTAATTTCAGTTTCTCTGTGTGACCTGTAACAGGCATGTGAATCTAATCAGTGTAGTTTTGGATAAATTACAGAAATTTCTTTCTGCATGCAGCAATTTTTCTCAAACCTAGCTGTCTCTGATGTTCATGCTATTCTTATGTTCAATTACAGTCAAGTTAGCAGGTTACTTGAAAGCAATAACACCAGGGTCTCTTGCCTCTGCAGACAAACTCTCATATGCATGCACTACTATGTGCATCTGGTTTTATGTGGGTAATCAAAAATCAAAATCAAAACTGGGTTCATCAGGGGAGGCTGTACCTGGATGAGGGACAAAGACACAAAGAAGTATCTTTAACTGCTTAGCCATTTATATAAAGGGAGACAGAAAAAAAATTTTTTTTACTGACACCCCTTCATGGGTTTTTATTCTAATATTTTATGTTACCAGAGGGTCGGGGGTCTCTTGAGTGATAGGCCTCAAGAATGTCTGTTGAGATTACAGGCAGGGCGGATTTACCAGTCCTGTTTGTTTAACATACACATCTTTGTTACCTCTTGTTCTTATCCCAAGCTTTTGGGAAGGCTTGGTAAATTTCATAGAACTCCTGAAATCTTTCTTTTTCTTCCTCCAAATGGTTGCAGTTTGGCTCAGTGGTCTCCAACATCAAAACTGGGCCATCAGGCTTTGAAGCAAGTATCTTTAACTGCTGAGCCATTTCTCAAAAAATTTTTACTGACACCCTTCATTTATATTCATAATGTACCCTGATCATAACCTCCTACCACAACTCTTCTCTGTTCCCTCTCCAATCCCCAATCCCGCCTCATAGAACCCCTTCTTTCTAACTAGTTCCTATCCTTTTAATGTCATCATGTTTTTTTTTGCTCTCAGTTAGGCAGGTCTTGTGAAGATAGCATCAGTCACTATAAGATCATGAATACCATGGTCACTTAATGTCTGGAAGACAGTATCCCAAAGCACTTCCCTTTCTTTGGCTCTTATATTTCTCTGCTACATATTTCACAATGGTCCCTGAGCCTTGAGGGTTATGATAGAGATGTCTCACTTAGTGATGAACTCTTAACTCTCTCTATATAGATAAATGACATAGATATAGTTACAGGTGATATAGTGGTGGTTAGAATTAGGTATCCCCCATATACTCATATGTTCTGAATGCAAGGTACCCAGCTGGTGGTAATTTAAACCTTGCTGAAGGAAGTGTGTTGTTGGGAGTGGGAATATATATATATATTAAAATATATATATATTAAAATTAGCTAATATATATAATATATATAATATATATAATATATATATTAGCTAATTTTCCCTTGCTTGGCACACTGTCCAGCTGCTGTTGTCCACCTAATTTTGGCCAGAAAGTGATGTTCAGCTTTTGCAAATGCCATCCTTTTCCCTCTAATCATGGTGTTTCTCCTCAAATATGTAAGCCAAAGCAAATCTTTTCCTCTCGCAAGTTGCTTTTGGTCAGGTGCTTTGTGCCAGCCATGAGAAGTAACTACAACAGTAAAACTGGTACCAGAAGAGTGGGGTAGTTACTACTAGAAACCTGACTTTTGGGACAGATTTTCAGGAGAAATATGGAAATATTTAAAACCTTGTCATAAGAAAAATCTTGGAGTGCTATAAGTACAGCTTGATGGATTCTGGTCAGAGTTGAAAGACCTAAATACAGAAAGAATTGTGGACTGTAAGGTTTGGCTTATGAGGAGAAGAAAGACCTTTTGTCTGGATTGGGCTAGAGGCAATTTGTATGAGAAGCTTGCTGTTATGAATGTATTCTGAGAATTTGTGCAGGGTTGCAGCACAGGGCCGGTGTGAGGATATGGCACAGAATGAAATGAAAGCTTTGGGCTAAATACAATAGTTCAGTTCAACTGCAGTTGTTTCAGATATTACAGCTATTGAGACTGGGCAGCTAATATACATTGAAACAAGAATAATGCTGACCATTTGAAAGGAGGGGGTCTGATTGCTGAAGGAGTCTTCTGCTTTTCCATGTTGGCTTTATTCCTCCCTGGATTAACAAATTTGGTAGCCAACCTGGTACTATGGACTATAACAAATATAGAAAAGGGAGGGTCATTGGATTTGCAATACAGTGTTGTGTTTATTTTTTTTTTGGAAATGGTCACGGGCAATATGAGGCAAGGTTGTTGGAATCCCTGCATGGAGACCCAATGGAGCCATGAGGATGAACCATGCGTAGCAGTGGAGACCCAGTGGAGATGCCAGAGCTATGGGATGGCTGCCAAGGAGAGCTTCCAGCACAGTATGGTGTTTTCTCTGGGCTAGGAGCAGCCCAGCTGGAGGGGTAGAATTAGGAGACTCATCACTGGTTAAAGTTTTCAGATTTGAAGCCACGAAATTTGATGTTTTCACTGTTGTTTTATTTTATTATTTTATTTTTTTAACTTAAAATTTTTTTTTATTAATTTGCAAGCAGAAAGAGAGAGAGAGAGAGAGAGAGGAGAGAGAGAGAGAGAGAGAGAGAGAGAGAGAGAGGTAGGGAGGGAGGAGACAGACAGAGAATGGGTGTGCCAGGGCCTCTATCCACCGCAAATAAACTCTGGATGCATATGTCACCTTGTGCATCTGACTTTATGTGGGCACTGGGGGATCAAACCTGTTTCCATAGGCTTTACAGGCAATCACCTTAGCTGCTGAGCCATCTCATCAGCCCCACAGTTTTATTTTTCAGCTTCATCATTATTACTGCTTTGTAGAATTTTAAGTTTTGTTACACAGTGCTATCAGAATTTTACTTTATGTTTTCTTCACTGGATTCTATCTGCAAAGGAAATTACCAGATCTATGTCAAGAATATTTTGTGGAAATAAGTGTTCTGTCTTTCACAATCAGTAGTCAACACTGTTACCCTTAATATCACACATAAAGGTAAAGATGTAAATAGAAGACAGCTTGTGTCTATTGAAGCTCTCTCACTTCACTTTACTTGGTAGCTCTGATGATGCTCTCATCTTAAGAAGTGCCTGGCTTCCCAAGTCAAGGGGGGCTGTATTCATTTATTCTTGAAGCTCCCTTCCTGTACTCTCTGCTGACATCTGGGCTATACTAGTGCCTTGGAGACTTACATAACTCCATCTTCGCCTCATGGGAAACATGCACACTTGTGCTTTTCTTATAAGTTGTCTACTCACTTAGCTCGAGGTGAAGAGAAGCATAGAAGTCCCCTAATCCTCAGTTACAGTCTGAGTCTCAGATCACAGGATGCCCGCAACTCTCCACCACATTGTCCTCTGAGTCTCATTTATTTTTTTCTACTCTTGTTGTGAATGATAAAGTCTTCAGATTTGTTTTTAGTTACCAGTCATTTGAAATTCTTCACAGTTGTACATTTCCTTGGAATATGTAGTTATTGACCAATCCATCCTTGGATTTGGGACTTGAATTACAATGATGAAACCCATGAAAAGCATAGTCCTTAGCAGTCTGCTGCATCTTGACTAGTTTCTTAAGACTAATGGAAATTCACCCTTTGTCTTGGAAAGGACTAGTTTTGCCCAATGCACGTTGTACAAATGCTAATACAAAATGAGAGTCTCTTAAATGGAAAAGCATGGTGATGATTTTGGGCAAGCCAATGGTTGTCATAATTCAGGGTTTATTGTTGGCTTTAAATGAAACTTTTCTCTAGTTAGACTGAAGAATACAGAGGTCATGAGCTAAGCTGTTAAAAATATGTAGGATCAGATATAAAAAGAAGTCTCATTCTATGTTCTTCCTGACTTCTTTCCTGTCTGTGTTTTATTCCCTTTTTAAATTCTTTTAGCACTCACAGCTAAAGATGTAGGAAGAAATGCAAAAGAAAAATAAAGAAGCTTTTGGCAAGTTCTTAGTCTCTGAACTAGCCATTCATATGTATTGTGGATCATAAAAGGGAAGCTGGTAAATAGTAAAAGCCAGAGTAAAGCAACGTGTCATCAACAAAAGCAAAAATAGAGATGATAATACAAATTCTAGACTTCATCCTGCAATACTTTTTGCTCATATGACCTCCACTGAGATCTCTCTGGCCCTCTGGATACAACACAAGTTTGATAATGGTTTGTAATGGCAAATGGTGGAGGGTGGGGGAAGTAGAGGTCATGAAATTCACCTCTCACATCCATCTTGTTGTGAAGAAGCTTAGCTATAATTTGCTCCCTAACTTCTGTTATTTGGATTGTCTCTCATGGCTACAACCCCCCACCTTCTTAAGAAGACCACCTCCTTTTGCTTCTTTAGGTTCAATAGTAGCAAAGCCTATTTGCATCTTCATTTCTGCTGTTTCCCTTAACATATCAACACTGAGATCAAATGGGTAAGAATTTGAAGCACAATCCAAAAGTAAATAAAGTTACCAGTTATATGAAGGCCATGATAACCTTTTCACCTCAAGATTTAGTTAAATAGGGCTGGAGAGATGGCTTAGTGGTTAAAGCACTTGCCTGTGACACCTAAGGACCCATGTTCTACTCTCCAGATCCCAAGTTAGCCAGACACACAAAGGGGAGGCAAGCACAAGGTCTCACATGCCCACTAGGTGGCACAAGAGTCTGAAGTTTGATTTCAGTGGCTGAGGCCCTGGAGTGCCAATTCTCTATCTCTCAGTCTCTCTCTCTAAAACTAAAAGTGAAAGATTTAGTTCAAAAAAGAAGACCTTTTATACTTCTTTGAAAAATATTTTATTTATTTATTTTCAAGGAAAAAGAGAGAGGAGAAAATGAATGAGTGAAATGGAGACACCACGGTCTCTAGCTGCTGCAAACAAACTCAAGATGTATATATCACTTTGTGCATCGGGCTTTGTGTGGGTACTGGGGAATAGAACCCTGGTCGTTAGACTTTGCAGGCAATCACCTTAACCACTTAGCAATCTTCCAGCCCAAGACCTTTTACAGTTCTAAGGAAACTGAAGTCAGCAAGGAATGGGAGAGAATACTAAATACTGCCTGATAGAAAACATACATAGAAGGGACTGACAACAAGATCAGAGACTGGTTGGGGATGTAGCTTAGTTGGTAGAACGCTTGAATAGCATGCATGAAGTCTTATGTTTGATCCCCAGAACTGCATACATTGGGCATGGTGAAGTGAATTGAGGCCAGGTTGGAATACCATCAGGATTTCTCAGCAATGGCCTGTAATGTTTTGGGGGTATCAGTGACCTCTCTGGCCAACAACTCACTGGAAGGTATCCCATCCCTGCCACTGAAAATTTTCTAGTAACAATCTGTGGCATCTGAGTGTTCCATTGTCCAGAAAAGTAGGTTTCCATATGGATTATTTATATCCTCTTAGATTTTGATTAGCCCTCCCTCCACCTTTCCTTTACTCAATCCCTTCCCCTGACCTCACTTAGGCCTTTTCACCCCCATTAATCTGTTCTTCTACTTACATATATACAGACCACCAACAATACAAAAACAAGGTCAGAGACAAAGTAAAGAAAACCTGAATTCCAGTAATCCACCAGCTGTTATTTGATTTCCTTTCTTTCAAGTCTCCAAGTCTTTATTTTCAAGTTTTTTCTCTTTCCATGATTTTATTCAGTTTCTAAGAGGCTCCCATCCATTCTAAAAAAATATTAAATTAAATTTATTTATTTATTTGGCAGTGGGAAAGAGGCTGAGAGAGAGAGAGAGAGAGAGAGAGAGAGCGAGAGAGAGGGAGAGAGAGAGGGAGAGAATGGGCATGCCAAGGCTTCCAGCCACTGCAAACAAACTCCAAATGCATGCACCCTCTTGTGCATCTGGCTTATGAGGATCCTGGAGAATCAAACCGGGATGCTTTGGCTTTGTGGGCAAGCACCTTAACTGCTAAGCCATCTCTCCAGCCCCCCCCCATTCTATTTCTTTTTTAAAAAAGATTTTAATTTACTTAATTTATTTATTAGAGACAGAGAAAGGGAAAGAGAGAGGGAGAGTGAGAATGGGCGCACCAGGTCCTCTAGCCACTGCAGACGAACTCCAGATGCGTGCGTCCGCTTGTGCATCTGGCTTACATGGGACCTGGAGAATAGAAGCAGGGTCCTTAGGCTTCATAGGCAAGTGCCTTAATCATTAAGCCATCTCTCCAGGCCCATTCTATTTCTTAATGACACTCAGCCACCTCCCATTCCTCCATGTCAGCACATCAGGCATTGTTCTTTTATTGCCTCCTCCATAGCTCCCACTGTAAAACCTGTCTTTAAGTTCTCTAAATTCTATATTGAGGATTTTCTTGTGCATATCATTTTAACCCTTTAGCATCATCCTCACCTCATCTCTTCATGATTTCATTCTGTCCTTGGAATAAAATGTAGCTTTATTTATTTATTCTAATAGAAAAATACTTGTCAAATAATTTAATATATGAGGAAAAATTTCCCCAGTTTTAGTGTTTAAATTCCATTTTCTTCATAAATCCCTTCCTTTATTTCTACAACAGTTTCTTCACTCACTAAAATTCTGTAACATTTGACTTATATTACTCTTACAAAAGATATGTTCTATATACATTACATAATCATGCATGCACATAATTATAAAATATAAAAATATTTTCTGTTAAATTAAAAATTGCTCTGGAGCAGGGAAAATCCTATCTGTTGTATACTCTGCAGCACCTATTTTCAATAAATAATTTTTGAATTTGAATTCTCCGGTACACATAACCATTTTTCAGACAAAATTATTTTTAAAACTAAACAAAGACTATCAAAAATATAAAAGTCATGCATTATACATTCATCTACATCTATTTATTTTTATTATTTTGAAAAGAATTAAAGAAAATGAGAGTAAAATCACAAACAATACTTAACTTTGAAATGTTAACCAAACCAATCCCTTTAGGAGTGACAGCTTATATCTATAGTAACAATGTATATATATTTTTTGCTCCATGACAAATTTAGTTATTTTGGACAAACATGTAGTATTTTGTTAGCAAAATGAAGCCACTTGTGCCTGCATTACAAGTTTACTGATTGGCATAGAAATGAAGTAGAGACAGAAAAACAAATGTTGTTTTGCAAGTATGTTTTCTGTTTTCACAAATACGCCCACTCTTCTTGCTAAGAATGAATAATTTGGACCCAAGTTTTTCCTCAAAAACTTTTAAAATCCTTCTGCTTGATCAGTCTCCCAACATATTTTTCTAATTATTTGGGACATCTGCATAAAAACATGTTCTTTGATTTAGCTATTCATTCCCTTAATAACCATCAACTGAATATTAGCATTATAATTTCCTGAACAACTTTTCATTGTATTCTCCTATAAAGAGTCCAGTGCTTGTTTTATATTTTCCTTGAAGTCCTTACTCTCTTAAGGATCATTCTCCATCTTGATTTTACTTGTAACCAGATGCAATGGATCTCTTGAGTTTTTTTCAGTTTTGTTTTATTTGCCTGTCCATTCTTCTATTGTCAGCTCTTGGTTTCTCTTGAATGTTGCTTTCTTATTTCTTCAGTCAGTGTGGTCTAGATAGGTGGAGCCAATTCTGTCTTCTGTAGCTCAAAAAATAGGCACACGACTGTGTGTCTGTTATTACATTCCCTAATACTGTATGAAGTTAGCATAGGGCCAACAAATCAGATTGAATTCACAAATATCTCTCCCCAAATCTGATGGGAATTCTTTAAAAAATGTACTGTCTTTCAATTAGG
This sequence comes from Orientallactaga sibirica, assembly GCA_036365145.1. NCBI lineage: Eukaryota > Metazoa > Chordata > Mammalia > Rodentia > Dipodidae > Orientallactaga > Orientallactaga sibirica. Next base: position 502,507 of record JAEOAD010000005.1, read on the forward strand.
GTGCCAACAAGGTGACACAGCTCAAAAGCTTCTGAGGAGAGCCCATGGGAGGGTGGAACCAACATATGGAAGCAGAAACAAGAAGTGGTGAAAGAGGATTCTCGTGCAAGTACTGCACACCAGGATTTAGAGAGGCCTCTGGGCTTTTCAACCGTGAAAGTCAATGATGTTTCTAAAAAATTAGACCAGTTTATAAGTTAATTCTTATCTTAAAATCATGAGAGATCCAATTTATTTTTGGTCTCTTGCAAACCCAGATATTCTTACTTGGTATGACACAGAGGGCCACTTGATGTTCAGCTGGCTTCTTCTCTTACCAAGCCCTGCTTGCCTTGCATCTACTAACCCTGAGCTGCCACATTCATGTGCATTTTCATGGTTCAGAATATAATTTCCACCCACAAATTCCCATTTTGCAGATCTTAATTAGTTTTCTTTCAAGCTGTAGAAATGAGTAAAAGTCTGGAACAAAACGGCTCACTTTAACATATGGACAAGTGTTATTTATAGCTAAAGAAAAGGAAGTGATGGTACTGAAAACAGGAGTGAGAGATACAGTCCAGCTGGTTTTGGCTCTCCTGTGTCTTTGAACCTCGTTAAACTAGTTGACCACTCATGATTGGTTAAAAAACAGCTACCTATCAGAAGGAAAGCTTATAATCTGTTTACACATTTAGGTTACAATTCATTATGTAGGCAGGAATCTTTGGACTAAATTACAGAGACATATATGATGTATATTCAGTGATCAAAATGAGTAGATGTGAGAGCATGAGTATCTAGGGAAACAACTATTTATATAGATTCCAAAAGATGCTGCCATTCAGCTCCATGTTGCTCATGAATAAAATTTTCATTATGTATGAATGACATCCCTTCACAAGATCTTGAATTTTCTAGCAAGCGTTATAAAAAACAAAGCTGGAATAAGACTTGAAATGAATTACTCTGTTTTACCCAAAAGTATAAATTTTCCAAGCTTCATTTTCTTCATCAACCTTGTTGACAAGGGATTTTATATTATTTCTGACTTTTGTCTCACTGTTCGGAAAGAATGATTGAATTGGTCTTAATAATAGATCAGTCTCATTAATAAATCTCTGAGCTACTCCAATTTACATGAGCTTCATTATGAAAAGTAATTGACCACACTGAATGTATTATGGGAGACAGCTAATGTTGAATACTAAAGCATAGGGAGGTTCAGGGGGAAGGCCAGATGCAAGGTAAAGAAAGCTGAGGAAAATAAAACAACAGAGATAGTTGGGTTCACTAAAGGTCCTTAGCGTGAAATTAAACTTCACATTTCATATAAATAATTGTTTTACTAGACAGCAAAATGCCCTATACCAAATAAGCCAAAGATAATTTGTGACCATGTCAGTATTTGATGTCAATGTTATAATAATCAAAAACTGTGAACCAAGCATGTGTTCCTACACCTATAATCCCATCACTGAAGAAATGGAGGCAAGAGGATCAGGAGTTAGTCCAAGGTTATCCTTGGCTATATAGTGAGTTCAAGGCCAACCTGGGCTACAAGTGACCTGTCTCAAAACAAACAAAAACAAACAAATCTAAAACTAAAATTTAATAATCCCCCCCAATAACTTGGTTAGGTGCCTGATGGTTTTGATTGTCAACTTGAGTGGATTAAGAAACTCCCAGAATGCTAATGAAGCACACCTTTGACTATGCCTCTGAAGGTATTCATGGAGAGAATAGCTGAAGACTGAGTACCCACCCTGATGTGTGTGTGTGTGTGGGTGGGTGGAGTGAGGGGATGTATCAAGGGTGAATGGAAAGGGCAAAAGGAAAAATCTAGCTTTGCACCATCGTCATCGTTTTCCATTTCCTGATTGCAGACACAATGTGACCAGCCTCCTCACTCTCCCAGCTCCATGACTTCCCTGGCACCCAAACCATAAGCTAGAACAAATCCTTCCACATGATTTAGTCAGGTATTTTTCACAATAATGAGAAAATTAATTAATAAGAGTGGCTGGTTCTCCTGTCCATCAGGTTGTCACCATCCTGTAATCACACAGTAATTATCAGAACTGGAAAGCATTCCAGTTGCATTTCTGATATTCTATTAATTTTAAATGGTTTTATTTTCACATGCACTCATCAATTGGACATTTTAAATGGATAGGATGACTACCACTGCATTCTAATACAATATTCCCAGGGGACAAGGGACAGCAAGGAGTAAAGATCAGGAGAAACAGTAGTAATCCTTCTTCAATCATGCTATTGAAAAGAAATTATGAATAATCCTGTGTTCACTCCAATTGAGATACTATACATTAGAAAAATGTCTCTTTCTCTTACATGCAGGTACAAGTAAGTTCAAAGTATGGCCTCATCTTGGAGACTGGAAATAGAAACATTGGCTTATATCAGGTATGCATCAATTGGTATATATTAAAGAAATCTCCAATATCATGTATTAAGAAGACCTAAAAACTCCGATGGCTCTGGGCATGTTACACACAGAGAGACGGTGCAGGATGATGGGACAATGGAAGCTTGACGGTCAGGGGTAGAGTTCATGGAGGAGAAGGCATCAAGTCTTTCAGGAAGGGCCACTTCTTAAGCAGAAGGGGGAATCCTGGCAGGATGAAAGTGTAGAGAAGTGGTTTGACACAGGATGTTAGAAAGCTGCTCACATGGGTTGTAATAGGTGCCTTCCTTAAGGAAAACTCACACATTCTCTTCACTTGGGGATTTGTCAGTTACTCCATCAGACAGCCCCTGTACTTGATACCAATGCCACTTCTGGTAACCTCATCGCAAGTACTTCTAAAGTAATTTCCTGAAGGTAGCATTAGAGAGATGAAGAAAAGATGGCAAGTGAGTGCTGACACTGACTGGAGTCCATTTATGTTGCCCGTCTACATTTGGGGATAAGCTCAACTGTGATGAGTCCAGTTTACTCTCACAGTTGAAGTGGGAGCCTTTCACATATAAGCCATAACACCAAGGGAATAAAAATGCCTTAAAAGTCACAGTTGAATTTTAAATCACCAGTGTGTGGGTTGAATTAAATTAAAGCAACCTAAAAAGTAAAGAATAAGTCCCAAGAACTAGTTACTGCCTCTTACAGAAGACACGCATAGATTCACAGTTTGAGGCCTTACTGAAGGTTCCTTAGCAGAAACCCATTTACTTACAGGCAGAGCAGCAGAGTCTCATCTTGGTTGCACAATAAAGGCGTTGTAGATAGTTTTAACACCCACTGGGGAGAGGATTCCACTTCATCTGTGAAAGCAGACTCTCCGAGTGGAGATTAAGCAAGTGACTTTCCCCGGCAGTGGAGTTGGGTGCCATTGACATTGCCCTTCTTAGAACCACCAATAGCCTTAAGGGCTAGAAAGGGCTGGGCCACCAGCATGCTCACCATCATTTTAAAAATTACATCTCTTATAGCACAGTTTCCACAGATGTTTGAAGTTTTATAAGCTTTTGTTTTCGTGAGCAATAATTGGCATAGCTCACTAAGCAATTAGTAAAATGATCAGAAAATAGTCAAGCAAAGTAGTCCCAGCTTTGAAGAAAGTGGTGAAAGAAAACAATGGAGCCAAGCAACAGACAGAGTAAAATATTTTTCAAAATAAAGATTCCTAAATTATAAACATGACCAATGGTTCATAGTAATTCACTCATTTTGTAATTAGTATGCTACATATATTAACCTCCATAAGAACATAGTACCCACCCACTCGAGTTCTTACAAGAGGTCCCTAAAAGTGCTAAGAACTTCACATATTAAACTCATTTCATGTTACAATTTTATGGAAGAATACTCTATCTTAGCAATGAAGAGATAGATCAATTTGACAGGATGTAACCCACTAGTAACTGAATTAGATTTTCTGATTCTTAACCCCCTCAAACCAACTTGATTTAATTATCACAACCCTATTTAATACAGGGCTTCATACACAGCTTTCTCAATGTTGAAGAGGTAGATATGAATTATGTTATAATGAATTTGAAGTGTACTTACTTATTGTTTATGACAAAAATCACTTAATATTCCATTTGTCTGGAAATTCAGCCAGGATTAATTTCTGTCTTACTAGGTGGGCTTTTTAAATGTTCTCACTGCCAGTTTCAAATCATCCTTCCAATGGGCAGCTTTTACTAATGGACACAGTTTGCCAAGGATTGCCAGTGTTTTTGGAATGGAAAACCCTGAAGCTTGATTTTTGGAGTCAATTCTTTCCATAATACTAGTTTTTAAAACATTGTTCCCTTTCAAAACAGCTGGATACTGGTAATAAGCCAGAACATCCAAGAATCCACACAGATCTTAAGGTGAAGGATGGTACTTCAAAGTATCGGGAAATTGCTTCAATGTGTTTTTGAAAGTGTTTATAGCCATTAAGAAGCTCTGTAAATGACTGATTTCATTCTGTTTACACAATGGAGGAGTGAGGAACATATTATAGTCTACGTCATAAAAGAATGGGTAAAGCAGAAAATAAAAACAACTCATGAATAGCACCAGACCCCTATCCCAAGAGTAATCTGCTATTTAATTTAAAGCCTGGCTCACTCTATTTTTTTCCATTCAAATACTAGGAGAAAAGAAGCTGAACAATTCCAGCTTGAAGATTAGAGCAGAGGTCCCAGAAGTTTAGAGGAACCCACTCCTACAAGAAGATAGGCCTTTAAAAACCATAATTTAGTTTTCTTGTTTGTTGTTTGTCAGATAAGCCTACTCCTCTTAATTTATTCCAGCTGTTTCTCCTGAAAACATGGAGCTTGCAATTTGATACAGGTCTAAAAACTGGTAAATCATAGAATGCTGATAACCAATGCTAAAGGAAGATATAGGAACCATTATTGGGTATTTGACCTTTTTAAATAATAGAGGAATGTTTCCCTTTTTATGCGTAAAGCCCTTGACAATGTCATGATTATGTGCCCAAAATGTATTACATGTCCCAGTATTAAAATATAAGGGATATAATCCTACCATATGTTCTTGAATACATTAACCTTAATTGGCATGAAATTTGGATTTCATATAATTTTGTCTGAGTATGAGCATATTTGATATGAATCTAGGACCACTCATGGTTTTCCTTTATTTTGATATCTTTGTTCCTGATTTAAAAAGGACAAAGAAATCTCTATTTTATAATTTTAAAATGCTTCCATTGGGCTGGAGAGATGGCTTAGCCATTAAGGCACTTGCCTGTGAAGCCTAAGGACCCAGGTCTAACTCCCCAGAACCCATGTAAGCCAGATGCACATGGTGGTGCATGCATCTGGAGTTCATTTGCAGGGGCTAGAGCCCCTGGTGAACCCATTCTCTCTCTCTTTCTTTTTCTCTCTCAAATAAATAAATTAAAAATCAAATGTAAATTTTTAAAAATGCTTCTATCAGTTTGCTAGGTTTGGAATTAAGAAAAGACTAGTACATTGGGAATACTGAGTTAAGCAACAATTATGATTAAACAATTTTGTATTTTTCCATTTAATTTTTCATCTCTGCCATACTCTTACAGATTAATTCATTTCTTTTTTTTTTAAGGCAAAAAGAGAGATACTAACGAAAGCATCAGTGCTTTGAGCAATACCGATGCTGTAATAATGAGAGGAAAAAAAACAATTTCATGTCCATATTTCAGGCTGATACTGTTTCCACGATAAGACATAATTTTCAGAGCAAAATAGCACATGTGTCTGTAATCCCAATGTGCCTATAGCAGTGGGAGGTTGAACTAAGAGAATCTTGAAGCTTGCAGGCCATCTAGCCTGGAACACACATCTAGACTGCTGCAAGTCAACCTGAACTAGAGAAGAGTAAGGGAAATGTGACAGCACATTGTAGCCGCAGCAGCTCAGCAGGTCTGGTAGAGGAGCCTGTGGAACTCCCCTGCTGGACTGTAGGACGGGCATCTCCTACAGCAGGTACGTTCTAGCTTGAATTAAGCCATTTTGCACACCGTTGACCATTTTATAAGCCTTTTTCTTCTGTACTAAGCTAGAAGGATCCATTAGGCTAGCTTCCATGCAGGAAATCCTTCTGACAGCATGTCTTCAATAACTCACACTCTGTGGTCCTAGATCTGCCTCTTTGATTATTGTGTTAGGCTTGATGCACTGGGATTGGCTGGCTTTTCCTAGAACACCTCCCTCTGCCTCTTAAACACACACTAAACAAGTCCAAAGGTGACACAAAGATTCCATTTCAGTCTAATTCAGATAGTTCTTGCTTCTTAGTGTTACATAGTTTTGTAACTCTGATAGTTAGCTATTCTAAGTCTTCTCATGTTCGAAGGACCAGTGCTCATGGGGCTGACATCTTTCTTGTCAGCTTGCTTGCATCTGTTGCTAAGTCTCAGAGGCACTGAAGCTGGAGGGAATTAGTTCAAGTAAAAGCAGGGGCTTCTCTATAACTGTTGGTTACCCCCATAATGCATGACCCACATTCCCCAATGAGGAGGGTCCCTTTGGAGGGGGGAGGACAGGGAGGAGGCTACCGAGGGAACCAACGTGAATGTAAAATTAAAATAAATTAAAAAATTTAAAAAGCAGGGCCTTCTCAAAAGGGGTTGTGTTACTGAATCATGTCCTTTTGGGTAGCCAAAGTCTCTGTCTAGCCACCAAATGTTTGGGAACTTGATAGGGCTGCCTTCCAGAGTAATTTAATTCTGACGAAAGACCACAGGACCAGCTTTCTATCTGTCCCACCAGGCACCTTCTCCTCTCTTAAAATCAAGACAAACCATTTACTCATTTTTAAAAACCTTAAAAAATTTATTTAAGAGAGAGAGAGAGAGAGGGAGGGGATGGGTGTGTCAGGGCCTCCAGCCATTGCAAACAAACTCCATACACATGTGCCACCTTGTGTATCTGACTTACATGGGTCCTGGAGAGTCAAACTTGCATCCTTTGGCTTTGTAGGCAAGCACCTTAAGTGCTAGGCCATATCTCCAGTTTTTCCTCCCTCTCCCTCTCTCCTTCCCTTCTTTCTCTCCCTCCTTTCCTCCCTCCCTCCCTCCCTCCCTCCCTCCCTCCCTCCCTCCCTCCCTCCCTCCCTCCTTCCTTCCTTCCTTCCTTCCTTCCTTCCTTCCTTCCTTCCTTCCTTCCTTCCTTCCTTCCTTCCTTCTGTGTATGTGTGTATGTACATGTTCTTGTGTGTGAGTGTGGGTGTGTATATGCCACAGTGTGGATGTGGTTTCAGGTTGATTCTCAACTTACATGCAGCTCTGAGGTAAGGTCTCTTGTTTAGTGCTCAGCTAATGAGCTTTAGGAAAATTCTCCTGTCTCTGCCTCACTTCTCCCTGAGGTACACTGGATTGCTTGTCATAGCTTCCAGGTTTTATGCGGGGTCTGGGGATCTGAACATGGGAAATCAGAGTTGTGCTTTATCCATTAAGCCATTTCCTCATTTTTTCTTTAAAAATTTTTAAAATTTATTTGAGAGAAAGAGGGAGAGAGAGGAGGCAGGGGAATGGGCATGTCAGGGACTACAGCTCCTGAAAACAACCTCCAGATGCATGTGCCTCCTTGTACATCTGGCTTATGTGCATCCTGGGGAATCACCAGTGTCATTTGACTTTTCAGGCAAGCACCTTAACCACTAAGCCATCTCTCTATCCCATTTAATTATTATTATTTTTTAATTTATTTTTGCAGAGAGACACAGAGAGAGACAGAGAGGAAGGGAGAGGAAGACAGATAGAGATGGGTGCACATGCAGTCTCTCAGCTGCTGTGAACGAACTCCAGATGCATGAGCCCCTTGTGGGCAAGAGCGGCATTGCGCCCTTGTGTCACTTTGCATCTGGCTAAACGTGGGACCTGGAGATTGGAACCAGCATTCTTAGGCTTAGCAGGCAGGCGCCTTAACGGCTAAGCCATCTCTCCAGCCCCATTTAATTATTATTTTTTTTATCCCATTGTAGTGGACAGGATTGTGGGAATCATCCCAGACTTCTGGTACTAAGACCTTTGGAGTTACGAACTGAGACTACATGTCATACCTGAATGATTGAACTGTCTTGAAAGTAGAGTCCCAGTCCCAGTCAGACCCTCAGATGTCTTCAGCCTTGTCAAAAGTTTGGCTACATGTGCATGAAAGATCATTTAAACATGTGTTAAGTGGGTCCCACATTCTATATATATATAAATAAAATAAAGGTTGTCTATTGTCTAAGCTGCTAAATTGTAGGTTATTTGTTATCTACTGGTACATAAGGAACATAGCCATAGTTCTAACTTTTCTATGTCTTCCTCTCTCCCATATATACATTTTACTGGGGGCTTACACATGGGATGATGGAGATTACAATAGTACTTAAATTCCACTTCATGTTGAAATTTATGCAGAGAGTTTTAAAAATATTCATGTTTGTTTTCTATCCCTGATTTCACAGGCCCGGAGTGCAGCCTGAATATCATGATTGAATCTAGAATCAAGGATGTGGTGTTTAAACAATATGTCATCCAATTTCAGGTGAGGTTACTTGTAGCCAATGTGACCAAATATTTACTTCTTTCTAAAAGTGACAGGTTGGGGCTGTTTATGTGCGAATCAACATGTTTTTGTGGTGGGCCTTCTGAACAGGGGTCTGAAGGGAAAGTACATGTATCATCACTTGCTAGTTATCTTGTTCATTTCAAATGGAGACCAAGCCTGAGGAATCAATGGCAAAACAATATAGACCTCACGAATGACCTCAACCTTGCCTGATGTACAAACATGTAAAACTGTACTCAAGATATTTCTTGTAAATGTGAATATTAAACACTGGGCTTAAGGTATACCACCAGAAGCAGCCAAAACATGTATAAATATGTCACGGGGGACTTTTCAATGGGGTAGACCAAATGAAACAACTGGATAACTATAGCTAATTAAATCTTTTCTTTCTTACTCTTGTGTTTGTCATGGAAAAGCACCCTCCTTGCATTTCTGGACCTGCAGTGAAGGCCCTGAAACACTGGGTTTCCAGATTCATGAATCCTTGTTTGTGCAAACAAACTCTTGAAAGGCTAACTGTGCATGCAGCCCAAAGAAAGAGGTGGCGGGAAGCACAAAGGAAGATCCAGGTGTACAGGGACCACTTTTCACTTACCTCAGCTTATACTGCCATATGCCTTGAGTTTTGAGTTTCATGATAGATGACCTTAACTATTTTCTTTCTTTTTTTTTTTTTTTTTTGCTTCTTCTAACCTTCCACTGTATCCAATCCTCCTTGTGTTTCCACATGCATTCATACCACACACATATCATATACTTTTAGCTGCAAATAAAGGAAACCCAAGCCAAACTGTTTAAAGAAAGGAAGAAAAGATGTGCTATATCATCTAATTTTAAACCTCAGTGATAGGACAATAGACTAGTTGGATAATTGAGCTGTTCACTGACATTATACAGCCAGATTCAGTCTATCTATTGTACTCTGGTATCATCTGAAGCCTCAGACACATTAACCTCATAGGTACAGACCACTCCTTTGACTCAGGGCATGAAGAGGAAAGAATAGAGAACATCTGTTCCAATTTATCCCCTTTTTATCATGAAGGAAAAATTCACATACATGGTCATACATGTTCACAGAGAAGCCTTGCCACACATCTTATGGTTGGAAAAATTGAGCTATGTGCTCATGCCAATGGTGAACAGGAAAGAGTAAGAAAATATAATTGTAAAACTAGACTGGATGTACTCCACTGAGCTAAAGATAGGATTGTATGAGTATAGACACACAGACATGATTCCTTTATATCATCCACACTGGTTGAAATACTTTCAACTGCTTGATATGTATCAGTTAGCAGTTGCCATGATAATGCTGCAAAGCGCACAATCTCATCGGCATGAATCATTCTCAGGAGTATCCCGGTTATCCTGAGAGGTTTGGTTCTGCTAATCTTAGCTTAATTCACTCATACTTTAGGATAGTGGTTCATATGAGAGCCAAGGCTGGGCGTGGCTAAGTGGCTTGCTTCAAGCTATGGTCCCAGTGGGACTTTACTCCTCACAAAATTGGATAGAGGTTGATCTCACATGTATTTATTCTGGGGTGCTGACCAAGGGAGTTGTAAACTTTGTCAGATAATCACAAAAGCATGAGAAGGCTGGCAGAACTGTGATGTCATCGAGGAAAGAGACCTAGCCCTTTAAGTAATTTAAGTAAATTAAACATGTTCTCAATTTTACATTCAGCATTAATAATCTAATGTACATGCAAGAGATATGTAGTTACCTTATGTTCAAAGAAACTCTGGAAAAACCGTCGGCATTGACATGTGCTAACTCCAGTGGCTTTGTCATGCCAAGTTATCTCCACTAATGTGATAGGCCTTCAATTCTACTTATGGCTTTAGGAGCTCTATGAATTCAAATCACCATTATTATTTCTAAATTATGTAACTACACACAAGGGACACAGACTGCATTATTAGATTTGGTCATGAGATTAATGAACTAGGAGAGTTTCATTTTTTTCTCCCTAATTCACTTTTGGTTATTATAGCAATGAAAAATGCAATAAAGAGAGTTGGTTTAGTAAGCAGCCAATTTTACTAAATACTTATAGTCAGTCAGGTCTGTATTATAAAACAGCTGTTGAAAGGCTGATTGCAGGCAGAGAAAAAGAGAAGTAGAGAACCCCTCCATCCTCCTCAGTGCTTTGTTCTGCCTTCTCTATGTCTTGGGGTCACAAGACTGAACAATATCTGCAGGCAGAAAACCAAACATGTCCTGTTGAAGCAACTTTCCTCTCAAGCTCCTGTGAGTCCGTGAAGCTGGTGAAATGCTCAGGTTTCAGACATACACGTGTTACAACTCAGGATCCTAACAGCAACCTTTTCCTTCTCTTTGTCACAGATATTCACTGGAGCAGGTTTCCATAGTGTAGTGGTAATCACGTTTCCCTCACATAGATCGTCACTGGAATGAACTAATGGGACTGGAGAAGAAGGAAATCAAGGTGAGCCATTATTATTAAGGTCATGACATCTTGTCTAAACAACCTCTGGGCAATTTTGTCTTGATTCCTTCCACTGCCCTCTTATGCATGGACTGCCTTGGCCCTCCCATTGCTCCCAATTCAGCAGAGCTCCAGTTTCTTCTTTATGCTCTTTATTAAAGTAAGATGCTTTCTCCTAAACTGAAGATAAAGATAAACCCTGGGATTTTAAAAACCACTGTGAAGGAGTTTGCTCAGCAATTCCCTAAAAGGTCACTCCATGGAGTAAGGCGAGTGAGCCAAAGGGTTGGCTCATTCAGTTGTCTGAGGTGTTAATGTCATGTTACAGTTTGGAGTGTTCTGTGTAATAAATAGATTCTTAATTTGTGCCACTTTTGAGTTTCTCCATCAAATATAAGCATTTTTGCATATTTAAATTTAAATAGGCCATCTAATTCTAATTAGATTTAAAATGAGTGTGGAGAAAATAGCTGAAATGCCCACAATTTATGCTCAATAAACCACACTAATTAAATTATCTGAATAAGTCTTTGTCTAGAAAACCTGCTGTAAAATGATGTATCTTTTCTTTACCTAAAGTGATCCAAAGGCTCCCAGAAGCTAGTAAGAGGCCAATTTAAAAAATCCATCTTTGACAAAGGCTGTGAAGAAGGGTTTCAATTTATTTTCCTAGTAGCCTGGACCATTCAACACAAATTATAGTTGTAACAGACATTACCAAGGAGGGGTTAAGTCATCAGTTGTGTTGGTACTAAAAACCTACTTTAAAGGAGAAAAGAAATCTTTAATTTCAAAAAGCCACTGGATAAATATAAACTTTCCTTACTTTATTGTTGTCTTATACTTAGAGCCACAACCTTTGTTATCATGCCATTATTCCAATAAATGTTTCTACAAGATTCAGATTTACTCAATTATTTGCATGCTTTACCTCCACTATTCAAATTTCTGCCAAATTCTAAATTAATTCTATTCAGAATTATTTTCTATAGCCAAACAATGGATGAATATTGTCTAAATGCTAATCTGCTGTTTATTCATTTTCCTCATACAGCCCCAGTCCCTCAGAGTTTGACATTTCAATAAATCCTTTAAAAAGGATTAGAATTCTGCCTTGCTATATTTTGTTTTCCATGAAAATAAATTAAGAAACTTTCTCACCTGTAACCCTTTAAAAATTAGAAAGAAGCCCATCTTTCTTCTTCTAGAAAACAAGCTTTGAATGTGGAATTAATTACAAGCATCTGGAATAAAAAACAGCTCCAAAGTAACAAAAGATGAGTTCACGAGATTCTGGCAGAAGCTTTTCTATAATTTGTTTCCTTCAGAACAATCTGATCAGCCTCATTCTCACTAGATGCTCAGGCAAAGAATCCCATATGTGCTTATGCAATATTCAAAAGGCCGTGAAATTTTTTTCTGCAACTCTATCTTCAGCCTTTGGGTCTCCCTGTCATTGGTGGCAACCTGTGCAGAGCTGGTTGAAAATGCAATCCATCATGTGATTCCTCTTAATGTCACACATTCAGAAGAAAGATTACACTCTGAGTCATGATTGTGGGAAATGAAATTTAATATGAGGAGCTAGTTGATATGAAAGTGACTAGTTGTACCCAAGTACATCCAACAGACTTGCTAACACAGAACAGATTATGTAGAAGGACCTGATTCAATCCTGTAATTCTTAGAGTACCTACATCAGCAAACACCCACGGTAAGCAGAGATAGCATCAAGGCTTGAGGGTTAGCTATGACTGGTTGGTTGTGCCTCAAGTTTTTTCCATCAAGTAGTTCACAGGCATCCCCTGTGAAGACAACAGAAAGGCCTGAAATATGTGGGACAACATGCTACAAATGTAAACAAGGATACCGGCCAAGATGGAAAACAGAAAGACCTGACATATGTTAGATAACATGACTCATATGTAAATAAGGGGTACTGGCCAAGATTGACACCTGGCTACAAATGACTCAGCAAAGTATATATAATGTAAATAAATGGCATAGGTATTTGGCATCTGGCCACTTTTATGACTGGTATAAAATATCTGTTGAGTTCTAATGTGAGTGTCATGAGCTGAGAATGGGCTTTCCCTGAATGAAGTATGGTGTAACAGCCCTCACCCTGAGTAAAGCATGGTCACATTTCCTACAGCCTCCAGGGATAGTCTTTAAATGTGTCTGCGCCTCACAATGCTCCCTCCCTGTGTATGGAGCTTGGGCCCTCAGTCAAACTCTCATGATTAGTGTCATAAACAGAATCAGAACCTCCTATAATCACATAGGTCTCATTCACTTTTCAACTGTCCCGGCTCACCACTCTGTCCATAAAACATGGTCAGTCTGACCAAGGAAATAAACCCTGTGGCCAAGATGTTACTACACTTTGGCATTGACCCATGCATTTGGCATGTAATGTACTTCAGTATGTAGGTAAATTTAGCATGTGATTATTCAGAAAACTATAGAAATGAACATTAAAATATGATTTGTAGGAAAATGAGATTTCTGTCCAGAGGAGTTATTGGCTCAACAATAAATAGCCCTCATCAATGAAATTATGCATGCCAAGCCAGTTTAAGTTCCTCTCTGTAGAACCACATGAGTAAATTTAGGGATTTGATCCAGAAAAGCATGTAATATGAACCTTACTTTCCATTTGCAGCTTTAGCCTCATGTTCTGAGGGTCTTTTGCACGATAGTTTTATCATTTCCAACTCCACTGTGTCAAGCCATGTCCTAGGGATCATGAAGCGAGGAAGCCAGGACATAGCAAAACAAGCAAAGAGTCCTACAAGTCAAGTTAGAAAGAGCGGCACGTGGAGATTTATAAGTTGATGTCAATTTGGATAGGAACAAGAGTGTATGTAGTGACCAGAACCTTGGGAAGGAAAATAATATATCACCTGCGGGGCTTCTTAAGAGACAGGACACAGATGTGGTGTTAAATCAGTTCCACAACATTTTATGACATTTAATTACAAGATAGGCTCCAACTATGGCTGGCTATGTGTTCAGGTTAGAAAGTAAGTGCCTTAATAGTTGGCTTTCACGAGCACATGTCAATCTTTGAAATATCAGTCTAGAAACTCAGTAATTTAAAACCCACCCAATAAGGTTCTTCTAAAATCTAACTATTTTTTTTTGAGAGTTGTCTATGAAACCTCACAGAGAAAAATTTCTGCAGCTTGTGGAAGAAAACTCATCTCTTGTTTGGAAAATAACTACACAGTGTTACATCTATTTGTCATAGATTACTACTTAACTGTCATGTTGTTTTTAATGGCCTAAAATAGAAGTTTTGATTTACCAGATAGGAAATGAGTCACTTGTAGGCAGAGGGTTAAATGTAGTCTATTTCTAGTTCTGCTTTAAACGCACAGGTGTGCAGGTACACACACATGTTCAAACACAATTTCAACCTCTGTTCAGACTAGGTATTTTATAGGTACATGACCTAGTGAGCATTTGGTTCAGATATTGTATAACAAAATCTATCAGTGAAAAACCCTGCAAATCAAAGTCCAGAGCCTGGGGAACTAGAGATCCAATGCATACCCATCATGCCTGTATCCTCAGTGGATTTTGTAGAGCATGAATATGTGCATAAAGTGATTTGTTCTTTGATAGCAAATAGAAAATTACACACAAAATGGTGGTTTGGTTACATGTATTGATTCTCTGAAATAAGTATAACATGAGAGACATGAAAAAAATCTGAAGAACAAAAAAAAAAATGAGAGAGGAGATGATGGCAAACAATATACACCCATAAAACTTTAGGAAGTGGATAAGTGGATTGAGAAGCAGTAGATGGCTTGGTGCATGAACAAAGGGCATATTTAGAGAAGAAGGAGACTGAGGAGGAGGAGAGCAGAAGTCTCCAGAGGCCTGGGAAGCTCTCAGGAACTGGAAACACCAGGCTCTTTGGAGGCATGACAAGTACAGTGGCTCTGATACTAGCCACATTCACCAACCTGTGGCATATGAGTTTAACTCTGCACCCTTCAGAGAGGAGAAAATGTATTGTCTAGAGAAATTAAGTGCAGAAAGATGGATGGTCACAGGCTCAGCAGAGTGAGATTTAGGTGCCCTGTTGAGCACAGTGGCAAAGAGAATGTGTATAAGAAGTGAGGGCTGGGTTTGATGGTGTCCAAGGCAAATGTTAAGGACTAGATATGAAAATGGCACTGTATTTCAGTGGCATAGTAAAAAGTGGAAGATAAAGGAGATGAATAATTAAGAATTTCCCACCTTGAAGTCATAACCAACTAACTTCAAGGGTGAAGTTGACACAAATCTCTTTTGGATTTTCCCACACTTTTTTGAAGAATATATATATTCCAGATAAAGCTGTACCTAGCCCCTTTTGGCATATAAATATAAATATATACTCTAAATAAAGCTGTACTTGGCCTCTTTTGGCAAAGAAAAGCTACTGTGGAAAATATGTTGCCTACTGTTAATTAAATTATTTAATTTTTTTTTTTTGAGAGAGACACAGAGAAAGACAGAGAGGGAGAGGCAGAGAGAGAGAGAGAGAAAGAGAGAGAATGGGTGCACCAGCAGCCTCTCAACCGCTGTGAACAAATTCCAGATGTGTGTGCCCCCTTGTGGGCAAGTGCTGCATTGTACCCTTGTGTCACTTTGCATCTGGCTAAATGTGGGACCTGGAGATTGGAACTCGTGTTCTTAGGTTTAGCAGGCAGGCAGGTGCCTTAACCGCTAAGCCATCTCTCTTGCCTGGCTTCCTTAATTTCAAGGGGAATTAAACTACAGTCAATTATTTTATAAAATATCTTGGAGTAAGTATTAATAATGAAAAATAGGAGGAGTCCCCAAAAGGTAAGAAAAATGGTTTATTCATGTCAGTGAAGTTAAAAAACTAATATTAACTTAAAAATTTATTGGGACCTTTAATATACGAACATACTACAGATTGGTCATGTTCTTATCAAGTTATCCTCTTTTGTCCCCTCTCCTCTGCCCCCATTCTACTGAGGTCCCTTCTCAGTGGGGTATTGATAATCTTTGTATGGTTATGAATGAACCAATAAGTTCCTATGGGGAAGACAGTCAGTACCTCATAGTGTGCTTTCTCCTGTGGCTTTTACATTCTTTCCACTTCCTTTTTCACAAGATTCCCCAAGACTTGGAGGACATGTTGGTGCTAGAAATCTCTTTCAATGTTGAGCTTTCTGCAGTCTCTTAATTTCTGCTTTGATAAGTTCTGATTCTCCTCAGTGTCCACCACCATGTCCATGGAGAAGGTTCTCTGGCTAACATTGAGAGCAACACTCATATTTAATTTGCCACTTCCTCTGTAATGGTTCCTGCACCCTGGCAGATATGATAGAGATTACTTGTTCAGTTCGGAAACTCAATTTTCTTTTCTTGTCATTCTGATGGGTCTTGAGTCTCCCCAGTATCCACTGCCATCTATGAGAAACAGGTTCTCTAACAAAAAGTGAGAATAGCATTGATCAAAGGGGAGAAACATATACACTTAGAGGGCTTTTTGATGGGGTATAACAAAGCAATTAGACAAAACATAGTGGAAGCTTTTCTCTAGGGTCTATGACCTTCAAGGCCATGGGTTTTTGATTGGGTTCCTAGTACCAGACATGAGTTCTCTCTCACTGAGCAGATCTCATATCCAATCAGAGAGCAGTTGATTATCCCCATAACTTATGTGCCAGTATTGTAGTGGTGGGGACATATTGCCTGGATAGTTGATTTTGCAGCTTGTGGGATCCACTGCTTGTTCACACCATGGTGACTTTTATCCCTCAGAAGCTGACAGCACTTTTCAGCACTATGATAGCTAGCCAGTAGGGAGATGACTTCCATCTTTTATTAAACTTATTTTGCATCAATACTCAATACAACTGCATGTTTGTGTGAGGTTTCAGTTTCTGAGGCATGACAACCTTTCAAAGTAATTTTTCTTGTTCTTTTCCCCCATACAGCCACTATGTTATCTCCAAGGGAGGATAATGTTATAAGAGGCACTTAACTTAGTCACCATATCAAATGCCTGTTGCTGCATAGTAGACAATTTAGTCATGTTACCTTGTCAAATAAAATAATTTATTGGATTATATAGATAAACACACACACACACACACACACACACACACACACACACACACTTGGCCCCAGAACTCAAACAATGTCAGCAAAATACAAGCTCTTTCTTCTCCTGACTCCACTTTGTGATATGTATGATGTATTCTTAGGCTCTACAGGAGGTAATAGAGCTAGTCAATGCCTACTTTCCATGTTTAAGTTCAGTAGAAAATAAAACATACCTATTTTAATCATCACATGACTCACTTATTGGCCCACTTAGTATTTAGTTTCCTGAGGCAAACGAGATCATATTCCTGGAAATAAAGGCTGCAGTTTTCATCTTGTAGAGCCCTGTCTGAACAGTGGGCTAGAGAATATGGGATGTATTACCTCTAAAGGAATACTGGGGTGCTTTCTCCTCTAAGGAGTCAAGCAATACTAATTTTTTATCACCTTCACAAGACCCTCATAATAGGAGAAAAAGATGATGACATCAACATAGAAGAGAGACTAATTAATTGAGAGAGTGCATTTGATGAACGTGCATTTGTAAAGGGGAAAGTGAGGAGAGGGGAGGGAATTATCATGGTTTATTGCCTGTAATTATGGAAGTTGTCAATAAAAAAATTTAAAAAATTGTCTTTGAATCACAGATACTTGTCCCCAAGCCAACTTACACATTTCTCTTGGTGAAAAACAAACAAACAACAAACAACAAAATACAAACAACCCCCCCCCCAAATACAGGCTAATGCACAATTTTCCTTTAAAAATTAATGATCAGGCCTGGAGAGATGGCTTAGCGATTGAGGCACTTGCTTGCAAGGACCAACGACCCAGGTTTGATTCCCCAGTACCCACATAAAATTAGATGCACAAGGTGGTGCATGTATCTGAAGTTTGTTTGCAGTGGATAGAGGCCCTGGAACCCCAATTCTCTCTTTCTCTCTCTCTGAAATAAAAAATAAAATATAAAAAATAATCAAACCACATTTAAAGTTTCTATGACCATTAAAGTTCTCAGTGGAGTCTTTTGTAGGAGCATACAGCAGTGATGGAAACTATAATTATGCAGATGACTGTGATGGAACTCCTCTCTCTGGAGGACATGCAGCTTTCCCTTGAATCCAATCACATCCCACTCTCAAATTTGAAGATGAAATATAAGGGTTTGCATTCACATCTATGTCTCCCCTCCAGGCTACCAGCCACAATTAACCTCTGCAGGAACCTTGGTATTTTGGACAGCTACATTGTATATCTCTGAGACTGACAGAAGAGTACAGGTCTCCCACATGTTCCAGTAAATTGCTAAGGTGAATTGCTTTCTTTCCCAGTATAAAAAGTGAGTTTATAAAATTGACTAGAAGTTCTTCCATTATAGCATTTGCCTGAGGTAAACCACTTTGGTCATGTTCAGCTGCCCACTTGCCTCCAGAACATGGATAAGCTGTCCCTGTCATTGCCATTCATGAAGTCCTGATAAGGTCCAGGCTTTATAACTATAGAAATTCAGAGAAACCAGCATAACTCTTCTATTTTCAGACCTTATATTTTCTTTTTCAAAGGAAATTTTATCACATTTATTGAGAACCTTAAGGACTCCTTAAGGAGAT
This sequence comes from Orientallactaga sibirica, assembly GCA_036365145.1. Taxonomy (NCBI): domain Eukaryota; kingdom Metazoa; phylum Chordata; class Mammalia; order Rodentia; family Dipodidae; genus Orientallactaga; species Orientallactaga sibirica. Next base: position 521,155 of record JAEOAD010000005.1, read on the forward strand.
TGTATGGGTTTGTATAACTCTGATGTGTTATACAATAATTGAGAAATGTACTTTTGAATCTTAGAAGTTGCTTGTGCTATGCATAGCTAACTTCCCAGATAAAAAGGGTGTTTTGAGTAATAAATAATCAGCAAAACATCTACTAACTTGTGCATTCATGGCTAAACTGTGACAATGAGTCTAAGGGAAAGAACTATATATACACATATAAATGTAAATTTATATACTACTATATATGGTCTTACTTGAAATATTTTCTCTTCTTGAATAAACGTATGTTCTTTGATATAAGTAAATCATAATGTTCTAAAGATTTAAAAATTAATTTTAAACTTTCCATGTGCATAAAGCTTGATAAATTTTATATATCTTTAGATGATTTTATCAAGTGCTTTCCTAGCAAAAGAGATCTTCACCCATCAGGAAGAAAATTATGATCTGCAAAGTTCAACTGTTTTCAGGGTTGGAGTGGAGGAAGCAATCTGTTTCTTTCATCTTCCCCCATTTAAGAAAGAAAATATATACAAGGGTCCAATTCTGTATGTATATACACCACACAGGGAAACAGAATATCAGAGCTGAAAAGGACCATAAGCCATCTAGTCATCTAATTCTTTCCCACTCAACTATTGTCCACCTCATATTTACAACCCACAAGTGCCAATTTAGTCTACATCTCTAGACACTTGATTTCTCTCCTTCCTGAGGTAGCCTATTTTCTGTTTCATCCAAGGCACTATGTTCTTAACTTGTGGCCCTGAATAGTTGTGGAGTCCTCCAAACCCTACTTCCCCCAAATGATATATGATTTTCTTACTTAAATGGGTCCAAAAAAGTTCTTATAAAATTGAGAACAGAAATGTTGGTTTGATGTATAGGTTCAAATTATTAACCCCAGTGGTCATTGGTTTTAAGTCCATGTAGCTTAGCTATATACACTAGAAGCAAGGCAACACATAGTATTGTCTTCCAATTCAGCCATTTGTCACAGTGTGATTTTTTTTCAGCATAGTCACACTTGGCTCTTGTCCCAAGGACAGAAAGGAAATGAAAGAATAGTGACATTTCTGGTCATATGATTGGGAAAGAGCATTCAAGAACTTTGTCCACTAGCTTTCCTTTTCTTTTTCAACTATGTCAACCTTCAAAAGTTATGATTTATTACTTACCTATTAGGTGCACAGTTAGATATTTAGAATGTGGACCCAATAGCATGTGCGTGCTCTGATAGGACAAACATATGCTCAGAGAACAGGCCCTGCACATCCAGGCTTTAAGTCACTTATCAAATAAGCCATTTGAGTACTTGAGATCCAGTTGCATATAGAATTTAAAACTTTTGCTGGGTCCTGGTAGGTGGAGGAAGCCCTGAGAAAGGAATTTCTGAAGACTGAGAAGTAGAAATATATATACAAATGCCTATCAGCTATGTTTTATTTTTGCCAGGTGGGGGAATGAATGTGTGACAGAATAAGAAAACAGATGTCAACAAGCCCTAAACAACTTAGAAAAGCTAAGAGTAAGCTGGTTGAAAGATGAGACTTAATGTTGAATTTCAAGATGCACTGTTTAACTTTTCCCTCAACTCTCTCCACTGAAAGGGCTTAGAAGTCCAGAAGCAATTATCCCTAGGAGAAATGAGCACACCTGATACTAGGTCTCCAGTAGCCACTTTCTCTCAAAGAGAATTATGAGTTCTCACAGACATGGCAGGCTCCAGACCTCTGGCAGGGATAGTACAAGGTGAACACAAAACATTTTGTACCAGAAAGCAAAGAATTCCTAAAAACAAACAAAAATAATGGAGTTCTGTCAAAATATCACATGGATTCAACTTGAAATAACCCCTATTATCCCAACTAGAGAAATCTTTAACACCAAAATAAATAAGGATTATAATCCATATAATAAAATAAGAATCCATGAGTCCATACTGCTAATAATTAGATGACTGATAGACAAACAGGCAGGTAGGCTGACAAACAGATGAGAGGGTAGTTTTAGGGATGGAGTCATACAACTATGACTCGGAGGTAACGAAGTCCGATGATGGATTATCTACATGCTGTGCAAAATGGGAGGCTCATTCTGTTAGGAAATCCAGTGTGGCTTGGGAAAAGTCTGAAGGTTTGAGAACCAAGGGTAAGACCAGAGGAAGGCTCAAGCCCTGACAGTCTGTTGATATCAGTCCCAGATTCCAAAGGCTGATCAACTTGTAGTTCTGATATCCGAGGGCAGAAGTTCATCCAACTCAGGAAGAGAGGGAATTCACCTTTTTTGCCTTTGAGTTCCACCTAGGAGTGTAGACAACTAGAGGACACCCATGCACAGTGAAGGTAGACATTTCCCACTCAATGTGACAATACCATCGATCTCCTCTGAATATCACTTCACCAGCCATTTAGTCATGTTCTTAACAAGTCAACATCTGAAATTGAGTAGGTAAGGTAGGGAAGTCAGCCTCACTATAAAATTCTGACTAGTCAGTCTATAAAGGTATATTAAAAGACTGAAAATTATGCAATTATCACAACTAAAATTTATTTAGGCAAGACTTATCAATGGATAATAAATGTGGAGCAATTGGAGTGAACAAGATTATGGTGTTTTAGAATAAAAAACACTCACTACACAGTGAATACAGTGATAGCAGCTTAGCTGAATGAATTAGTTTCACTGATAGAAGTGGCTAGGGTATGCTTTAGATGTATTTCTTTAGGGACATAAGCCCCCTTGGGTAGTATTTGAGCCTCAAGCACCTAACTTCAGTTTGAGCATGAAGAAACAGCAGAAAAAAACCAAACTGAAGCATATTCTATATAATAACTGTCCTGTAGTATTAGGAATGATATGAAAACAAAACTGAATGATCCCAGATGAAAGGGCACTAAAGTGGCACAGAAATTACATACAATTCACACTCCTGGATTGCATCTTTTATTGGGGTAAAGTGGAGGAGATATGCTATAAGGATCATTACTATAATAATTGAAATAGATTAAAATATTTTATTAGTGATAAGTTTCCTGAACTTGGTTATTGTCTGTGGTTGTATGAAGAAAGAGTTTTAGGAAATGCTTCCTAAAGTCAATAGTTTAGAAAAAAAGTACATATCTTTTTAAAGCACAGAAAAGCTAAAGTAAATATGGCAAAATAGTAAAATTGTTCAAAACAAAAAAGTTAACAAAAACGATTCAGATCCTCTTTAAATTCCCTGCTTGCTATTGAACACCCAAACATACTGTACTAATCCTATCCAATCCAGTCAAGTCCAGAACTAATTGTACCACTTAAGAGACAGCATGGGGCTATTGAAAGAGGACTAGTGGAGGCCAGTAGATCAAACACTACAAGCCCAATAGCTTTCTTTGCCTCAGTTTCCTCATGCACACAAGAAAGCATTTTCAGGTTAGTTTTAAAGAAGACCTTTACAATAGCCAGCAGGTGGGCTCCATGTTTGATGTGCCCATGTTTGAGGGCAGCCTAGACAACCATTCCCTGGGGATGCTGCTAGAGGAAAGCCATGGCTGAAGACAGAGAGTGAGCATAATTTATGACATCCCTTTCAAACCTTAGATTACATGGATTTAAGTTGTTTTTGGGATCCAAGAAGACTTGGCAAAATAGTAAATAAAATTATTAATAAATAACTAATAATAAATAAAGTTAATGATATGATTTTTAAACCAACTCTTTTTGGTCATTTACATACAGCGTAGATAAAACCTATTCAAGATATTATTCTATAATTCTTAGAACACATGCATAGACTTTACAGTGTCATTTTAAAAGTAAAAACTAGATACATTAGAATGCTTTTTAAAATTTCAGATGTTTTGAGCAAAGAGCTCTTCAAGAGTCAAGGATGTTTTCACATTGAATGCCAAGCCTTACATGTAATTTCTTGGTGCAGTAGCTTTATCTCTTCTTCCTATCAAGGTCCTGAAAAATTTTAGCTTCTGCCTATTGCATTCTTGCAAAATGATTTCTACATTATGAATTTTTTTGTTGGTATAGCATCTCATTTCTATACAGCAACATTTGTATCAATCAGGCTTAGCTGGAGAAGCAGAGACAGCAGGAGACAGACTGATGATAGGTAATGGCCAAATAGGTGGGTAGGTAGACGGCAGGTAGATGAATGGATAGACCACAAAGAGCTGGTTTATACAATTGCCGAAGCTGGCTTCTTCTCAAATCTGTAGGAAGGCCATAAGAAAGGGAAGATGATGGGTATTTCTTCTCTGTCTTTGTTGATCAAATCTCTTTGCTCTTTCCCAACCCATTCCTGCACTGCTGCACTGTAGCATCTTCCATACTTGGAACTCAGTTACATTTTCATGTTCCTTTCACAGGAGCATGTAGATAAATGTTTTATTGAATAGCTGGAGAGAAACTACAGTCTCATTGACACAGCAAAGGGCAAAAAGAAGCCATCATATTATTGAAACTCATATATGTAAATAAGAAAGTTAAAATGTTATTTCGATTTAGAAAGCACAACCTTTTATTCCATATCACTGTCTTTTTGACAAAATTTTAATGATATGAATTCAAACAAACCTAGAGTTTTTTTCTTGTAACAGAATAAAGATGTTTCTCTAAACACAAAGGAGATATTTCTTGTGAATGACATTTTTTTTCTGGAAACAACAATAAGAAGTTATAAAAAGCTAGCCAAACTCATACCCCTTTGCAGTATACTATTTCTACTTTCAGAAGGAAAGCATTAGCTTCTATACAGCTCATAAGTCAGGTTCACCATGATAAAGGACCAGAAATTGGAAAATATTGGATATCATAAATGACACTATGGCTGGGAAACTAGACATTGTCATAATTTACCATGATTCAAAACAAAACAACTCTCAGCTCTATGCCTCAAGGGGACAGAGGTTAGAAAAACATTAACAGTTGTTTTATGACCGCTTTAGAAGCAAGGCCCCTAAGGATAAGCAAAGCCTCTGTTTTCCCAAGATCTGAGGCTGGCAGCATTTCATCATGGCCAGAAGAGCTGATTCTCTTGTCTTAATTGCACACATCCTTCAATGGAGGGAGATGAAGATTGCATGTTGCCAGTAACCTTTGCCTCCCTTACCCTGAGTCTGCAGTGGCCAGGAACCTTAACTCAGACAACAATTTTCTACAAGCCATGGATCATCTCTCTGGAAGCTGTTCATACTGGGAGGAAAGGCTGCAAAGAATTTTATTCTCTACTCTCTGTTAGAACAAAAGGAACGTGGACATGTACCAATGGTTCTTTCCAGAGAGAAATATAAAGAGCTCACTTAGCAATTCATTAGGGAGGGAGAAAAGTCAAGATGGCCTCTACTGCTGAGTGCTTATGCCCAGTTGCATTGCTAAAGTAGCCACTCTTCACCTTGGGATGGACAATGTTTAGTAAAGCCTGAAGAGTGGTTAAACTGTGTTTTCCGATTACCGGCATTTTAGTCTTTATATTTATTTCCTAAAATATACCCTGTACAGTGAAAAAAACAGAGGATGAGAAAGCCCTGCTGAGATCGAGAGATTCTGGGGTAGGCCATTGGTGATTAAGACACACCGTTTACCTACCAGCTTTGCTGGAGAATAAGCCACACTCAGCTTCAATCCGGGTACGTTGCAAGGGAAAGAAGTTATTTATGGAAAGGTAGGCTCAATTGTCTAGACCATATCTTTGTCTGGGAGGACAGGTAAGTCCACAGAATGCTCCAACGAAGAATTTAAGACTCCTGCAACAGCTTCCCTACCATTACCAAAGTCAACAGCTTGGCCCAGGAAAGAAAGACCTTTCCTAGTCTATGAAGGACCGAGCACCTGAAATTAAAGGAAAGAGACAAAGAGCTTGCAATGCCAACTTTGTAGAGAAGAATCTAAAAAGAGCCCGGGTTAGTCTTACTAGAGGGGAACGTGGACTAGGATGCTGAGGGACAGCTGGCCTATGTAGATGAAAGTAACAGGCATCATTTGATAGTGTCCTACAGAGATGAATGAAGCAACGGGCAGAATACACAGAAGCAGAGGCATAGCCATTAAATTCTATGTCAAAAATTTTTCGCTCAGGGTCTTTGGGAATACAGGAAAGGGAAAGAAAAGGTTCTAAATTAGTTAGAAAATATCGTTCTATCAGCCTTGAAAACAACTGTAAGGAGACTCTATTGTTTAAGATTCTTCTAGTTGAGGGGAGCAGGAAATCACTTTCAGCTTAATCACAAATGGAATACTAGCACACACTTTGAGTCTAGGGGAGAGATGACTTTGGACACCCAGTGCTAACAACATCCAGCTGTGGTTGTCTCCTCGCTTGCACTTTTACTGCCCCACTCTCAACCTGAGCGATAAAGACAAAATCTGGCAGCAGCAACTCTTGGGCTGCATTTTAACTTAGAATCTAGAAGAAAAACCTAGAGATGCTCTATCAAATGATCTCCTTATTCTATTGTTTTTAATGGCTCATATGCTTGGCTTTAGGACAATTATAGACATCAGAGAAATCCAATAGTCTGATAACCTTAGACTCTAGTCCATTTTAGGGCTTCCTGAAAAGTCTGAGGATGGAGAGAATAAATCAGGATCTAGTTATTAGGGAAATGATTAATGAGCTTGTTATTAAATTAATAAGTCAGTTGTGATTACATATGTATACATAAATGTACAAATATATGTACATAAATACATACACACACACACACACATATATATAATTGTGACATGGAAAAATTTGAACCTTTAAATGATATGTGTGTAAGAGGAGGGGAGGGAAACAAAAAACAAAATTTGCTTTATAAGCACCATAATTTATCTTAATTCTTTATATGCCAATAAAAACACGAGATAAAAGAATAAGAGCTGGTTGTGGCCTTTTAAAAATATTTATTTATTTATTTATTTGAGAGAGAGAGGGAGAGGAGAGAGAGAGAGAGAGAGAGAGAGAGAGAGAATGGGCTCACCAGGGCTTCCAGCCACTGCAAACGAACTCCAGACACATGGGCCACCTTGTGCATCTGGTTTATGTGGGTGCTAGAGATCTGACCTGGGATCCTTTGGCTTTGCAGGCAAATACCTTAACCACTAAGCCATCTCTCCAGTCCTGGTTGTGGCCTTTAATTCCAGCACTTGTGAGGTATAAGTAGGAGGATCGCCATGAGTTTGAGGCCACCCCGAGACTACATAGTGAATTCCAGGTTAGCCTTGGCTAGAGTAAGCTCCTACCTCAAAAAAAAAAAAAAATTTGTAAAGGCTAAAAATGTTATATGTGTGAAAAATGATACTATTATTTTATGAAAGAAATTTTCTTTAGTGTCTATATTGTTACTTGGCCATAGAAAGCCAGCTTGACACTCCTATATGACAATTTCTTCACTTCTTTGAGTAAATTCTTTTAGTCAAACACAATTCAAGCTTATTACATTTCCAAAATTGTTTCCTTTCTCTTTCTTTAATTTTATCCTCACAAAATCCATTCTACTTTTTCAGGCTGCACTTATTAGGAAGTTGAGTGAATTGCTTGTATTATTTATAATTGAAGGGTTTGCCTCTCCTCTTAGATAATACTACCATTGAGCACATGTAATAATTTGCCTTTTGTTGGGAGGAAAGCTTGCATGCCAGGGTTTTCTCCATCTATTCAGTTGTATTCTCTGTGGTCCTCTTATTATCCTTCTAGCCCTGAGGGTAACTGAGAACTCTATTGTCTTCCTCAGCCATGACAAGCTTTTCTCCCTGTGTATGGTCTTCCTGACTCTATTTACCACACCAACAAATCTGTTAGTGAGAGTAGTATTTTAAATTTTGATTTGGAATATCTTCAAGTCTAAGCATGTATGCTCCATGTGACCATGTACCTAACTCCTATTGACTATCTTTCAGCTGGGGCCCTGGTGAGGTGTGATGTGCTGATTCTCTCCTCAGGTTCTGCGTCCATCTGCAAAAGAGAAACAAATTCTCCAATGGAGAGTGAGGATAACTATTATTGTTTTAGAGAGAATTAAATAGGTCTAGGACCTCTTGTATCTCACTATTGGTGGGATTCCCATTTTTTAAGTTATCTCCTTGAGAAACTGGACTGATGATGCCCTCTTTACATCAGAAATCACATATGAGTTATTCTTGAGCCAATATGCATAGATACCAATCTGTTGGTAATGATGGTACTTTTACATTTTGATCTGGAATACCTCCAGGCTAAGCATGTGTGCTAGTTATCCACATTCCTCTCCACTCCTGCCTCTTTCAGCAAGTCATGTCTTAGGTTCCATTAGTATTTGAGTTTGAAAAACCCTGCTACATATGTGAGTACCTGGAAGGCCCAGCCATAGATAATTCAACGAAAGGCCAATTAAAAGGGCAAGTCACCATGCCTGTGGTCCATTAACACATCTCATAAAAAGCTGTACTTCGTGATCTTCCAGGCCTGACATGAAGGATTCTGAATGTAATATAAAAAGCTATGAAGTCATGATTGCTTTCTCTTATAAGGCACTAAAATTCACAGAATTTTTTCTGTGTGATGCACAAATTATAGCATATATCCATCTGGTTTTCAATTTATTTGTTTAATTTGAAATATCTTCCTCCAGCACAGAACAATAGATGAAGTACTTACAAATCCAGACACAAAATTATCTCATATTTTTCTTTTAGCTTAGCAATATACAATAAAGTAACAAACAGAAACATTAAGAGCTGAATTATTCTGAAATTGGTCACACAGAATTCTCAGCTACTTGTCAAAAGATGTTAAGCAACAGATTAACCAGGCAATGCATATATTTACATGAATCTAAGAACATTTTTGTAGCCTCCTACAGTTAAGATATATAGGGCCATAACAAGCCTCTACACAACACTCAGATCATTTGTATAATTTAAGTCCACATTTTGAACAACAAAAGGCAATAACAGACACCAAAGCATTCAATCTGTGTTGGCAGCAAAGAAATTGCATTATCCTTTCATTCGGAAGTTCTTGGTTACAAACAAAAAGACCTGTTCTATCTTATTAAAGCAGAAAAAAATACATTATTAAAGGATGTGAGTTTTGGGCTGGAGAGATGGCTTAATGATTAAGGTGCTTACTTGCAAAGTCAAAGGACCCAGGTTCGATTCCCCAGGACCCATGTAAGACAGATGTACCAGGTGGCACATGCATATGGAGTTTATTTGCAGAGGCTGGAGGCCTCTTTTTCGCTCTCTGCCTCTTTCTTTCTCAAATAAATAAATGAAAATACAAAAAGGATGTAAGTCCCAGAATTTCTAGTACAGCTGCAGAGGCAGACTGAAGGTTATTATTCTAGCGACAATCTTCAAAATGACAGAAGATTCTGCCAACACCAATGGTACCACGACCACAATGCCAGAGTGACACTAGGTACTAAAGGTTACCTTGTAGATTCCCGCACTGTGCTTCTGGACGGCTGACGTTATTGCAGTTCCTCAGCAGAGTGGATTCTGCCCAGTACCTTCCTGCCCACTTTGCCATTTTAAGGTCAATTCCTGCAAAGAGGTGGTATGACTCAGCCCAGTCACGTGTTTGTTCCTGGCTAATATGCATGGTGTAGTAAGTTTCTGGGTTATGCTAATGTAAGAGGTGGGATCATAGGGTGAGTAATTTCCTCAACACCGGAGAAGGGCACAAGGATAAAGAGGAACAAAAATAAATGACTTATGCCACAAGGATCTCAAGGTGCAGAGTAAAGAAATGGTGAGGAGAGATGAAAATGACATGTTGAAGAACACACTCTTGTGGCCTTTGTAGCTTGGTTTACAAGACAGAAAATCGAAATTGAATGTTTAATTACAAACTGTCTGTGTGAGCAAGTAGAGTGATTTGTTTTCCAGGTGGCCTGCACCACTGGGGACTGACAGGATCTTGGAGGTCCAGAGGAAATGATGTCATATCTGAGATCTGAAGAAAGACTAGGACAAGTCATTGCAGTCAGAGGAAACAGGTGCCTTGGGCCTGTGAGGAGTCTGAGCATGTGAAAGGAGCTTGGTGTACTACTGCAGGTTAAGGTCAGAGAGTTGTGGGGCACTTTGTAAAATAAAGTTTGCAGGTGGATGGGACTAGGCAAGAGGTTATTCCTGTCTGCATCCTAACAGTTAATGTAGTCGGGCTATGAGGGAGAACCCTGAAGCCACTTTATGAGGGAACTCTGATGTTATGTGGCCAAGCCATGATGGTGGCAGTGTGGGTAAGGCATGCTGACAGTGACCCCAGCCCAGGTCACTTTGCAGTGGGTCCTGGTGATCCTTTGTCTGCATGTGCTATTTTAATCAGTTTTTTTCACATCTGTTATTTGGAAAAACTGAACTACATGCATGGCTAATATCTTTTTTTTTCCTTGATTTTGAGTTTAATGCCACACGTGCTCCTTTTTATTTTTATTTTTGGCAGGGGGAGGGACCACATTTGGGACAGATGACACTGAAGAGTGTTTGCACCTCCTGTCTAATGCAGTTAGACATGCTGAAACGCCTTGGAAATTGGAATTAAGATAAAAAGGCATCATGGTTTCCAAACAATAGTGGATGACCAAAGAATTCTATTATCACTTTTCCCAGACTTCTACTTGAAAACAGCTTTTCTCTGGTTGTCATATCTACTAATTCTTTGCCAGTTAATTCTTAGTTAATTCCTGCATTAAATAGCAACAGAAAGGGCTATGAGAATTTCATTATTTTTTCAATTACTTGAAATTCAATTAAAGCTAAAGATTTCCTTGCATTAAAGTAACCTGAAGTAATGGATTAAAAAGTGAGGTTTGGAACCAGAAAAACCTGATTTTCATTCTGTGTCTATCACTTCCCAGTTGTACAACACTTTTGAAAGTTTTTGATCTCTCTAGGCCTTTATTTCTGCACTGCAAAGAAGTATAATGAAGCCTCTGGTTGAGTTGTAATTATATGAAAAGATGTTTCAACAAATTGGAAAACTATAGAAACAAACCACTATTAGACATGAAGATGATTTACTAAGTAAATAAGGAAGAAATGCAGAAACATTAGGGTGCTTCATAGCAAAGACATTATCCAAAATTTCTGTAGTATGATAATAGGCACAAAGTGAGGCCAGATCTGTTTTAATTTTGCATATTTCTCTTCTTCCTTCTCTCTCTCCCTCCCTCCTTTCTTCCCTCCTTCCTTTCCTTCCTTCTTCCCTCCCTCCCCCTTTCTTTCCTTCTTTTTCTTTTTCCTTCTTCTTTCTTTCTTTCTTTCTTTCTTTCTTTCTTTCTTTCTTTCTTTCTTCTTTTTTTCTTTCTTCCTCTCTCTTTCTTTCTTTCTTTCTTTCTTTCTTTCTTTCTTTCTTTCTTTCTTTCTTTCTTTCTTTCTTCTTTCTTTTTCTTTCATCAGTCTGTGTGTCTTAGATTTTCACCTTGGTCTTAGATTTCAAGCATGTGAAAACCCTGTACCAATCCACAGCAGTTTCTCTGCCAGATCTGCCAGACCCCCTACAAGTGAGTAATGATGGTAAACTGAATGGGGGAAGGAGTTCCTCCAGCTCATGGTTGGGTTAGGTTTCATCTCATCCCATTATGTCGTATGGAAATGAGTTAATAATATTCCAGACACATGATCATCAGAGATCAATTCCCACTTCCAACTAACCATCTATTCCTTTTTATTGTAAAGTCTTCACAAGTGTAATATGTGCATTTTAAACTTCCAATAACCTTATAGACTTCATTTAGTTTTCATAGATTTCATTTTATTTTCATGAGACATATAGTCTTATATCTATGACTGCATCAGATGGGTTCCTCCTAATTATTGCATAATGACTCCTGATATATATTTCCCATGTCTTGATATCTATTCTGTCAAAATTGCTATCATCTATAATCAACACTGTAATAAATATCTTTGCATAGTTCTTGCTATAAACATTTTGAACACTGTTTGGATAAAGACTCAGGAGCAGAAGTGATGTTCACTTAATATGCCTCCACCATATTAGACTGTCTTTCTTTATAATGGTTATACCATTATACCAGTCTCTTCCTGGGTCAGACACAGTTAAGGACACTGGGCCTCTGCAGGTTTAAGCAGGTCTGAGCTGTCAGGCACGACCAAGGGCGCCAGGCCACAGGAGGTTGCAGAAGGCCTAGACCTGAGATCGGCCCCCTGGGACACCTGGATGTCCTGCTAAGACTTAGGTTTCAGTTTCCTAGTGGCCATGTGACCTTTTACCACTCACCCAGAAGATCCCTATATGTTAATGAGGTATCAGCCAGCAGCCTTCACACAGCCAATCCCCCTGTGACCAGTACCCTGTACCTCTTCTTGCCTCTCCATGAACACTTATAAGCCCACTCCCCTGTCACATAAGCAAGCTGTCTTCTGACACAGTCTCCTGGGGGTGTCTTCCTATCCCACTCACGGCCACTCAAGACCCTGCTCTGCAGTGACCTGGACCTCTGGGAAAGGATGCGCAGCAGCCCCAGGGAGGCCAGGAACCACATTCCTCCATGAAGCTCCCTACATGCCTTCCTCCCAGACATCCCTCAGCATTATTTAGATTTCTAATTTTGTCATTTTAATAGTATAGATTCCGCTTACATTTTTCTGCTTATCTTCAGAAAACTTTCAAGTGTTTGGCTTGGAAGTTCTCAGCAGATTTTCTTGTGCATATCCTTTAATTATTTTCTTACTGGTTGAATTATCCATTCATACATAGGTGGTCCTTGCTACTTACTAATCCCTTGCCAGTTTGAAAAAGTTATTTACTAGTCTCAAAATTAAGAAACTTAGTGAGATCCATAAGGATTTTCAAAGTTAAAATAAGTGTCAAAAATCACAAATAACATTTGTAAGTACTTTAGCACAAGAAAAAAAAATGAAATAAATACCACAAGATGGTTATCTTGGAAGAGGACATAACATGAAACAGATTAAGGTTAAAACTAGAGGCTCTGATATAAATCAATGATGAGAATGTACCTTGAACTGAAGAGTATTACTATTTATCTTTGTAGAGCTGAAAATATGTTTCTCATTTAATCATCTATTAATTTGGTCTGTGGTATTCTTTCTGGAACAGAAAGCCTTAATATTGATGAAATCACATTTGTCAATCTTTCTTTTATGGATTTTACTTTTTAAAAAATTTTTATTTTTTTATTGTTATTTTTTTGGAGAGATACACAGAAAGAGAGGGAGAGGAAGACAGATAGAGATGGACGGGCCGGCAGCCTCTCAGCCCCTGAGAACAAAATCCAGATGCGTGCGCCCCCTTGTGGTCAAGTGCGGCATTGCACCCTTGTGTCACTTTGCATCTGGCTAAACGTGGGACCTGGAGATTGGAACTGATGTTCTTAGGCTTAGGAGGCAGGCGCCTTAACTGCTAAGCCATCTCTCCAGCCCTGGGTTTTACTTTTGAAGTTTGTGAAATATTCTCCTTTCTCTGACCATAGAGATTGTCACATAAATCTTCTTGTGTTATCTTTATAATTTTTTCTTTTCTTCTTAATCTTCCATCTATCTGGAGGGCACACTTCATGGAGGTCATGTAGTGACCATTGCATTTTTCTTAACACTATGAGGCAATTTTCCAAAAACAAAAAAGTAACATTTCCCATTGATTTGTTGTACTTCCTTTTTGATTTATTAAATTCCCATGCACATATGCATGGGGATTTTTAGGTGTATGGCTTTCTTCTATTTACCTATTTTTGTGATCTCATGGTACAAGTACCTCATTTTTTTTTTTTTTCACTTTGGGGATTGAACTAAGGACCACATACATGCTAGGCAAGCACTTTATCAATGTAGCTACAACCCCAACTCTCTGCCTAGAATTTTGTTTGAAATTACAGGACATTTAAACATTAAGTTGAAATTAATCCATATTCTTATTTTATAAAGTTATCACCTCAGAGAATATCTAAATGTCATCTATTTATTTAGTTATTTATTTGTATTACTTTCTATTTTGTATATGAGTGTATGTTTGCATGTTCATGTATATGCTATACTGTGTGTGTGTGTGTGTGTGTGTGTGTGTGTGTGTGTGTGTGTGAATACATATGGAGACCAGAGGACCACCTCATGTGTGCTTCCTCAGGAATGTTGTGCACATTTCTTTTGGGAAATAATGTCTCATTGGCTTAAGTTCCCCAATTAGACAAGACTGGTTGCTCAGGGTATCCCGGGGATCTTCCTGTCACTGCCTTCCCAGTGCTTCCATTCCTGGCCATGCACACCATTCCTGGCATTGTTAAATGATGGGTAATGAGGAATAGACTCAGGTTCTCATGCTTGTAACACTAGCACTTTACCGACTGGGCGATTTTTCCAGTCCTTTCATGTAGATTAAGTTTTACATCTTTTACTAGAATTTTAAAGTGTGTCAGGAAAATGATTTGAAATTTGAAAATGAAGCAAAACAGGTAGACATCTCAGCCTTTAAATAGCATAGGGGAAAAGGGTTACTTAGGCTTGCCATGGAATGCACTCCTTCTTTGCTATTGATAAAATGTCCAAGAGCTCATGAAATTGTAACTTCTAAAATTTTGTCAAGTAGATGTCAATAATTTTGTGTCCAATGGAACAGATAACCACAAAGATTTATGGTCTGCTAGATATCAGCTTATGACTAATTCAGTAGCCTTATCCTAATATTTTTCTGTTTTATTATTTATAAATCTCTGACTACTCTTCTTTGACTGGTTCCTTCATTCACTTTTAAGCTTTATGAATCCTTTTTGAAATTTATAATCTAGTAAGTTTTTCATTTGTCTTACATATCATAGGTTAGTTTAATTCCTTGTATACATTATAATTTTGGTGTGATTAGGAACAGAATATTACATTTCTGATTTTCTGAATATGATTTTGGTTAATCTAGAGGAATACTATTGATTTTGGTAGGGTGATGTAGCATCAGTTTTGCTAAAATCTTCTATTTGGTCTCATTTGTTCTCTCTGAATTTGATTAGCTTTTTCAGACAGAAAATCATATTATCAATGAGCACACAGCTATAAATTATATACATATAAGCTTGAAAAGCTGGATAACTCAGACAACTTCAGGAAAATTGTTATATGTCAGCATTATACCTGGTTTTTTAAATAATTCTCTAGAGTTGACCCTTAATTAAAATTCATATTGATATACTTTCAAAAACTTCATTGATATCAACTACACCTGCATGAAGCATTGCATTAATTGCACACAGAAGAGTACAAACATGTACTGAGAACATTTTGTGAAATTTTGTTGGTGGGTGCTTGCCAAAACCAAGCTCTTGTGGCTTGAAATCCTATAAAACTTTTAGTAAGTTACACTGAGTTACTTCAGAAGCAAGAAAAATTCAGAAGAAAGTACCACTTAATAGGAATTGAGAGTACTTAGTTGAAATGCTGAAATAATTGAACCCTGCTGTTTTTGTATGATTTATACTCTTGTGTTATGATCTTTGTTCATTCAATACACTCACTTGTTTGCAGCAAATGAGTTATTATTAGAAAAAGAATTATACTGAGTTTGTAGGATAAAACCACCTAGTGTGGATAACTGAGTGAGGGCTTCTCTTAACAAAATCAAAGAATTAAGAATTATGGTTAGAAATACAAAATTTGAATTCAAAGCAACTGTAATTCCTCTTCCTAGTAATAGATAGGAACAAGTTGTTTTGTGAAGTTTTATTTGTTGTTTCTTTAACTATATGTAGCAAAACTATAAAAGTACTATTAAAAATTAATAGTTTTTCTCTGTCTACCTCCAAAGACAGTAAGTATTAACAGCTTCATGCATGTATGCATACACATAAGAAATGATAGTTATGTTCTTGTTGCTATTTTTATGGAACAAATATTTGATCATGTCATATATTAATTTGTATCTTCCTCTTGCTTAAAATTCTAATGAATGGCAAGTTATGTAAATTGATAGATAAAAACCGAATTCTCAATGGTATATATCTTTCTTAAATTTACTTAACCATCTTTTTGTTGATGAATATAAGTTATAATCACTTCAAGAAAATGTTGTGGTTTCAATTTACAATGTCCCTCATACATAGGCTCATGTGTTTGAGCACTTGGGCCCCAGATGGTGGTGATGTTTGGGAAAGTTGTAGAAATTTTGGAAGGTGAAGCCTTGCTGGAAGAAGTAGGTCACTTGCAATTCGCCCTGATCTTTTATAGTCTGGCTCCACTCCCGCTTCATCCTCTGCATCCTGCCTGCCAATGTGACTAGCTCAGCCTCCTGCTTCTGCTGCCATGCCTTTCCCACATGCAGTTCCCTGGAACTGCAAGCCAAAGTAGAACCTTCCTCCCTTAAATTGCTTCTGGTCAAGTATTTGTTCACAGCAAAGAGAAAGTAACTAATAAAAAAGTGTTAGTATTTCTGCCCTGTTGTCAGTTTTTATGAATAAAATTTCAATAGAAAATAATCTTATTATTTATTTACATGTTATCTAAAGCTGGTTCACTTTATAGCCCCAGAGATAAACTGCCATAGACACCAAATGGCATGAAAAGCTCAAAAATATTTTCTATTGTTTCCTACATGTAAAAACTTTGTTGACCTTGGCTTAGAATTTTTTTTCCATCACATGGCATAATAAAGCCATATCCTTATATTATAGTATCTTTGTTTCTACATTGTCCTAATCTATATTATCTAATAAGTACCAGGAGATAGAATTTTGGGGTCAAAGGTTTATATGTTATAATTGAATATAAGAGCTCATATTTATTTCTGAAAAAGATATTGGCAATTTCAATTTTTATCAGCAACTTTATATGTTTGTATTCTAAATATCTGTCAACACTGAATCTAATTATTATGTATTTTCCCCAACTGGCTAAGTAAAAACCTAGTATAACATGTTGTTTATTTTGCATTTCCCTGCTAGCAAAGATACTTCTTGCATCTTAAGACTATTTTCCCTTTGTTATGTATTGAAAATATTTTCAAGTCTACTTTTTTTAACTTTATTATGTTGTGTCCATTTCTTGATTCTTTTACAGAGTTACAGTTTAAATCCACAGCAGAAACCTTTGTGTATTTCTGTCTTATCAGATTATTTTTCTACTTGTCAAGTTAAAAAAAACTCAATTGATTATGCAAAGATGCATCCATCTATCAATTAATAGACTAACTATACTCCACACTTGGATCTAGAAAGGTAGACGCATTTGTTATTGAGGAATACAGAATATGACTTCACCTGTGTTATTGTTTCCACTGAACTGCACAAGTGTATAGTCAGGTTCTTCAAGCAGACTCAAGCAGATTTTATGATCTGCCTGAACATGGGTTGCTAGAATGAGAAAATGTATACACAGACTTCCCAGTTCAATTTCAATCTGGGTTAAATAGCAAATACTTTAGCATAAGCATGTTCTGTGCAATCTTTAGGACAGTCTTATAATAAAAAAAGATTGTTACCTTAAACAAATGTAACTGAACATTCTTTATTTTGTATGGCAGCCCTACGTTGGACAAAATGCTTATTTGCTAAGAGTCAAGCAGTTCCATTTATAGGAATTTTTCCATTAGCCTATTCCCATTCCAAAGGTGTAAAAATATATACTTGTCATTTATTGACAGACATTATTTTAAAAGGTAGATGTAGCTCTACAAGATATGAAAGAACCAAAATTATTATTTCAAATATATCTTCCAGCCAATACTTCAGTGACTTTAGCTATTTAATTCTACAAAAAGAAAAAAAAACCTAGCTAAAATAGCAGGATTTAAAATCAGTTATACTACCCCCACTAATAAGATTCCAATAATCCCTTTAATATTAGTTTATATTTATCAAACCTGCCAATAAAGACACAAAATCACCCCTTAGAAAGGAGCTGTCCCAGAGGTTCCTGTCTAGAACACATCAGCCAAAGTCTGTTAACGTCTATCTTTTCACTGGGCCTTGGGATTTCCTTTCCTTTTCTTTCCTTTGGCACACATGAGCACATGTGTATGTGTGTACATGTAGATTATTTGGTTATGTGTGTGTGTAGATGTGTGCCCTATGTGTATGTGTGCAGAGGCTAGAGGAAAATGCAGGTTGTCCTCTTATTGGTCATCATTGTGTTTCTGTAAGATGGGGGTCTCTCCTTCAACCTAGAACAATCTCCATCAGTAAGTCCAGCAGTTCTTTAGTCTTTGTCCAACCCTTACTGGGCAGACATGCATTTAATATTGCATAGATAGTATTTCTATAATGTATATCATAGTGTTTACAGTATAGTATTTACAGTGTTGAAATATGGCTATTATTAATCCCTTAATATTGATAAAGTCAGAGATTTTAAGCAGATCATTCAAGGACACCAGGTCATAGCAGCATAACTGATCAAGACCATGTAAAGCTCCCGTTTTCACATTTCCTTCTTCTCCTGTAAGCAACATTCTGTAGTAGGCAACATTGTTTTAGATAACTCCAATCCCTTCCATCACATCTACTCCCATATTTCACTCAGAGCAGAAGTTAGAAAAACCAAACAATCCCTTTCCACATTCCATGGCAGCTGGCCCAAGTCATACAACATTGCTTTGGCCAGAGAAGCCTCAATATAAGTCAACTGAGGCTTCTGGAAAAAATGTGTCTTTATGACTGAATGGATCAACATGAGTGAGTTTTCTTTCTCCACAGATGGCAGATGTGATGATGGGGTATGGCGTCCCTGCCATGTGACTATGAAGAGAAAGCTAGGCAGGCCACAGGACTGTCTTCCAACTCTAGTACTGTTGGCAATGAGAGCAGTCAACTTCCTGACCTTCTGATCAATGAAGGTAAAACTACTTTTTATGGGGGTGGGTGAGAATTGGCATGCCAGGGCCTCTAGCCACTGAAATCAAACACCAGATGCATTCACCACCATTTTCTATTCAGTGTTACTTTCCTTTCTATACAAATTATTTGGATGCTTGTAATTTTCAATAGATTCATACTTAATCACTGATAGATATTATTGTAGTTTGGCCTTACGATAGCCTTATGTGTAAGGGTTAGTGCACCTGTTTCATGAAACTGTGACTTGAAGAAGCCCAGGATAGTCAAAGGTTGCATAGAGCTAATGATAAAGTTAGGATGCAAACCTGTGTGCATGGATGTTAGGTATTTAGCAAAACCTGTGTGCACTGATTTTAGGTGTCTACCTATTTCTTAATTATTTTGCATTGTTTTGAGACCAGGTATCTCCATGTAGTTCAGGTTGGCCTCAAACTAACAATCCTCCTACTTTAACTGCCTCAGTTTTGGGGTGATGGGCAAAAGCTACTATTCCCAGATTGTTTTCTCTCTTTTAAATATATGTAAACACTTATGTGATATGAGATAACAGTTTGTTTTCATATTTAAAATGTGCAATCAATAAGTATTTTCTATTCTCAAGAGACAGATAAGCATTTAAAAGGAAAATTTACTTAATCCTCCTGAAATCATAGTGCTTAAATTCATTGAGTACATTAAACTATGTCTTTTTCTTTTTTTTTTTTTTTTGGTTTTTTGAGGTAGGGTCTCACTCTAGTCCAGGCTGACCTGGAATTCACTCTGTAGTCTCAGGGTGGTCTTGAACTCATGGGCGATCCTCTTACTCTGCTTCCCAAGTACTGGGATTAAAGGCATGCACCACCATGCCTGGCCTGTGTTTTCATTTTTATGTACAGTTTTGTATCACAGAAGAATGATCTGTGATAAAATTAAGACTGAAATCCAAGGAACATCAGAAACAAAGAAAAAAGAACAAATTTATGTGTTATAATGTGAACAGACTATGATGGTAATAGTCAAATATCAGCTGAGCCAAGGGTAGAATATGAGTTTCTGGATTATTCCACAAATGTGTTTTACCCTGATTTTAGAATACTATGCTGGCTGGCCAGACTTCAGAGTCTTTCCAGAGAGGGAAAGAAAAATAAGTTGTTATCTTAAAAAAAAGTACTTCAGAAAAAAAGATTTTGCAAAGGGCAGAAAAATAACATGTTGTACAAAGGTATTACAAAGTCAAAAAGAGCTGGGTAACTATTCATTTGCCCACAGTCTTAATAGGATAAATTCCTTCAGGCTCTGAGAAGATAATGAGCATGCCAATTATTTTTCTCAGGGCACAAGAGTAGGACAAAGAATAACCATTGTTTTCAATGTACTAATGACAAATTGAACAACTCAGAAATGTCATCCTCAGCAGTGACTCTTAGTTGAGCAAAGAGATATAAACCACAGGTGAGTCTTGCCATTGGCATCCCAATCTCTGGAATCAGGGTTCATTGGCAGTTTGAGCATGATGTTCTCAAAGTGGATGATGCTAATGATGTACTACAAGGAGATTCACAGCAACCAAAAATCTGTTAGTTCCAAGCCAGTTGTCTATTTTTCCCTGTAGATGGAGAGTACATATTTACTCTGCTTTCAGGAAAATATAGTTAATAAATAAATTACTTAATGTAAGTAGCTGTCAGGGGTGAGGGAAGACAAAATGGATTCATGAATATGCCTTGCCCTCCTGAGGCCTTTTGGCATAACAATAGCTTCTACTTATTTTATTCATTAGGAATGACTTCCGGATACGTGCACAAATATCACATTCTGTTCATCTTTATTTAAGTCTTGGAGGAAGCTAACACAGGAATTTGGTGCTTTCAACAGCTTCCTCAGTTCCTCTGTTTGTTGTGTTCCTTGTTACTCATCTTGGGCCTTTAGCTTTGAATTTTTATTTAAATGTTTTAAAAATACATAAAAATGTTGGAAGAAGAGAACAATAACACTAATCATTAAGACTCACTAAAATGTTAACACTTTTGTCACATTTGCTTTAATTTACTTCCCTTCTCCCTCCTTTCCTCCTTTCTTCCTATCTTGGTTAATCTCATATTCTTTTATATATGAATATACTATTTTACTGATCCATTTGAACACAAGTAACAGACACCATGACTTTACCTCTAAATATTTATTTTTAGAACATCAAATAGGAATAAGAGGTTTCTCTTGTATAACTACAGTTTCATTTTTCCATCAAATTTTTCCCACTGCCCCCAATTGCTTTTAAGATTATCTTATTTTCTCTCTCTTTTTTTCCAAGGTAGAATCTCATTCTATCCCAGGCTGACCTGGAACTCACTCTGTAGTGCCAGGCTGGCCTTGAACTCACAGTGATTCTCCTACCTCTGCCTGGGATTAAAGGCATGCATCACTATGCCTGGCTCTTATTTTTTCAATATAGGTTCACACACTGTATTTGATTATATCTGGACTCTCCTTGAGAACTTTGCCTTTGTTTCTGTTTGGATGAGATTGAAACACCCTAGAAAGCTCTCATGCATTATATCTATATTCTGTATTGACTTTTTCTTCATATTATAGTCAGTTTAAATATTTTGGCATAGGAACTACATGGGTGATGTTATGCATTTTCTATTGTATCACATACAAGCTCTGCTTACTTTCCTTGACAATTAAAACGTATTACCAGGGCTGGAGGGATGGATTCGTGATTAAGGCATTTGCCTGAAAGCCAAAGGCCCCAGGTTAAATTCCTCAGGACCCACATTAGTGGGATACATAAGTTGGCACATGCATCTGGAGTTTGTTTGCAGTGGCTGGGGGCCCTGGTGCACCCATTCTCTCTCTCTCCCCCTCTTTCTCTCTGTTAAATAAATAAATAAATACTCATAACCAGTGGAAATATTCTGAGGTCATGTGACTATCTAATTTCTTTAACATTTGATTCAAAAGTTTTAGTATTCACAGAGGTATTAGTCTGAATCACTTTTGGTTAAATTAGAAATTAAAAAAAATGTCTTTCACTTATATTTTAAGTGGGCACACCAAGGCCTTTAACCACTGCAAACGAACTTCAGACATATGTGCTGCCATGTGCACCTGGCTTACATGTGTCCTGGGAAATCAAACCTGAGTCCTTAGGCTTTGCAGGCAAACATCTTATCTAAGTCATCTCTCCAGCCCTCTTTTGTCTGTGTTTTTAGTGAATAAAAAATGGCTTTCTTTCTCTGTCCCCCATTATAGATTTGTATTCAATGTGATATAATTTATTACCATCATTATCCATTTCAGTGCTTAACTTGTCCCATTTTGGCAGGTGGAAACCTTTTCCTCTTAGCTTCTGTTATTCTTTTGACATGACCCCATTAGTCTGAGCTTCTTTGCTTTATGACTCTACAAACAATTCCAGATTTACCTTGTACTCTTCTTGCCTTGGACCTGGAGTCATCCCTTTCTCCCAGGAACGCTAACTCCTTTAAGCCTTTGTGTTGTAAAAACTCTGAATTTACAGGATGACCACCCGAAATTTGGTTATATTGTCATGACTGATAGCACATACCAGTAGAGTGAAGCGTTTTGTTCCCTATGCTATTGTGAGGCTTTCTTGGAAAAACAGGAAAAGCCTCAGAAGCTGCTCTGAAAGTGACCCAGGGAGCGGCAAAGGATACTGGCATGGGGTGTTTATGGTGCTCAGTGTGGGGCTGGTTAAGGATTGCCATGTGTAGCAGACAGCTTCAGGTTCGCTGAGATGAACGTCCAGACAAGGCACAGTTATGGAGGAAGGGATATTATTTACTGAAGCTTACAGATCCAGGGGAAGTTCCATAAAGGCAGGAGAAGCGGTCTGCTCTCACAGGACCAGGCAAGAGAGAGAGAAAACAACCATGCACACACAGCACACAGAGAAAAACTACAGCCAAAGCCCCAGCACACTTCAGGAACTCCTATTAGGCACACTTTGCATATCTCTACAATGGAATCTCAAACCATTACCACACCTTAAGATCAGCCCCCAGTGACATTGCCTCTAGCAAGGTGATTGCAAACTATAAAGTAATAAAACATTGACTATATTGGGGGACATATATTCAAACTACCACACCATGTTCATAATGGGCTTGTATGGTGTGAACTGTCCACCAGTGTCAAGCTTTCTCCTCAGCCTGTGCAGTATGGGGCAGAGGGACATGGGGGAGGGGTTATGAATGTTAGCTGCTAAGCATTAAAGACGTTGTCAAGCTGGAATACACCTGCAAAGCTATGTGGTGGATATCAGGTACATGAGCCTGTTTTTTTCTAGTCTCCTCACAGAGACCATGAAGCATATGGAATAACATAGGGAACTACCTGCTCTGGGAGAAAAGTAAGCTCAAGGCAAACAGAATTGCCATCAAAGCCATCCTTCCCTTCCAAAGTTCTTGACATTTTCATATTGTTTCTAAATCATTTATAAACAGATCATTTTTCTGTGTACAAAATCAATTGTAAATGTCATATGCTTTTGTAATGTCAGAGGCCCATGAGAAGGTCAAGATTCTAAACTTACCTCTCAGACAGGATCCTAAGATCATTGTGAGAGCCTTCATATCTCACAGGAAATGTTAAAGCATAGAGTCCATCATTAATGTCATCAATAGAAATAAATACTAATGTACACTCTCCGAGGATAAAGCTGCAGACCTTCACCAACAAATTATAACAATAATGATAGTAGCTTGCATGTGTGTGACCTTAAGTTGTTGTCATCCTCATAAAAGCTCATTGAATTAATATTAATATTATTTCAATTTTGAAGTGAGGAACTTGAAGCCCAGAAAGGTTAAACCACGTGGCCATACCCACAGTGGGCAAGTGAAGGAGTGAGGAGTCAAACATTAAACAGGGAGAGAACACTAGCAATTAAACACTTCAAAGTTAAATATTTTATTTCTAAAAATAGAGCACAGATTAAATTTTATTGAAGAATAGAAAAGGTCCAGCTACTTCACATTTTAATCTGTTCAGGATGAAATTTTATTCTGTACTATCTACTTTTATCTCAAACTATTAGAGTTAGAACCTCTAGAAAGCAAGTAGTCCAATGTCTAGAAATTGGTTTTCCAATTTGCTTTTCCAATCCAAGGGTTGAAAATTTTGAAATTCAGTCACAAATGCCCTGTTGGGGGTCTCAATGTAGTATTCTCTTTTTATTCTGCTGAAACCCATATACAGCTTGCATGGTGAAATAACAGAGGTGTTGATTTCAAAACTAGCCATAATGGATTAAAAAGTCTTGTCCAACAACTTTTTAAACTTTTAAAATTAATTTTTAGTTAGCATACAGAGATTTAGGTGGTATTCAAATTGGCATTTGCAACTACAATTCACTTTAGTTGATTGTCCTTCCTGTCTCCTCTCCTCAGTGCCCCACCCTCAGCTTCATCCCACCTCTGTTTACTTGTCACATGTGTTCTTTCACATTTTTCAGTCTTTCTTCTTACTTGTCTCTTTATACTCACCTTTGGTTACCATTCTAGCTCTATAGTTTTACTCACATTTGCCTACATTTATATGCATATATATCAGACAGAACATGTGGTTTTAGTCTTAGTTTGAGTCACTTTGCTTAATATAATTTCTTCTGTGTCCATCCATTTTCCTATAAATTTCACAACTTTATTTTTCTATATTCTTGAGTATAATTCTATTTTGTATATGTATCACACTTTCATTACCCTGATTCCTAAACTAGTTAAAGACTCAACAAACAAAGAAAACTACAGACCAATTTCCCAGATGAACATAGATGCAAAACTTCTCAACAAGATTCTTGCAAACTGAACTCCAGAAAACATTACGAAGATCATCTATCATGATCAAGTGGGCTTCTTACTGGGAATACAAAATTGGTTCAGTATATGCAAGTGAACAAATTTAATATACAATATAAATGTGGTGGTTTGATTCAGGTGTCCCCCATAAACTTCAAGTGTTCTGAATGCTAGTCTCCCCAGCTGATGGCAATTGGAAATTAAAGCCTCCTGGAGGCGGTGTATTGTTGGGGGCAGGCTTATGGGCATTATAGCCAGCTTCCCCTTGCCAGTGTTTGGCACACTCTCCTGTTGCTGTTGTCTACCTTATGTTGACCAGAGAGTGATGTCCACCCTCTGCTCATGCCATCATTTTTCCTGCCATCATGGAGCTTCCCCCTCGAGCCTGTAAGCCAAAATAAACCTCTTTTTTCCCACAAGCTGCTCTTAGTCGGGTGATTTCTGCCAGCAATGCGAACCTGACTGCAACAATAAACAAACTTGAGGACAGAAATCACATGATCATCTCAATTGATGCAGAAAGATTGAAAAATGAAAAATGTCATGGAGAAAATAGGAATACATGGAACATACCTCAAAATAATAAAGGACAAATATGAGAAACCCACTGCCAATATTATATTAAATGAAGAAGATCTGAGACCATTTCCTCTAAATTCGGAAATGAGACAAGGATGCCCATTCTCTCCACTTCTATTTAACATATTACTCAAAGTCCTTGTGCAGCCACTTACATCTCAATCTAACATATATAGTATACTCTA
The DNA here is from genome assembly GCA_036365145.1 of Orientallactaga sibirica. NCBI lineage: Eukaryota > Metazoa > Chordata > Mammalia > Rodentia > Dipodidae > Orientallactaga > Orientallactaga sibirica. Next base: position 546,469 of record JAEOAD010000005.1, read on the forward strand.
TATAATATATATATTTTTGGTTTTTCAAGGTAGGGTCTCACTCTAGCCAGGCTGACCTGGAATTCATTATGTATTCTCAGGCTGGCCTTGAACTCATGTGATCCTTCTACCTATGCCTCCCAAGCGCTGGGATTAAAGGTGTGTGCCACCATGCCTGACTCTACATAATACTTTTTAGAGAACTTTCAAATACATCACATTTAATTTCATCATTGATCTAGTGCTAACAACAGGAAATTTTCCATGCACATATATAGAGTGAATATCTTATATAGTCAAATACGATGCATCCTTTTATAAGCCTTATGATATCCCCTTGACATAGCACTTTATTCATGCCATTTCTTTGACATCCAGCTATATTTCTTGTACTTGACAAAATGTCATCTCAGGTGTGCTGGCGTTCACATATTCTGCTCCGTGATGCTGTGTCTGCTAAGGCTTGGTGTATAGCAGACCATGTAGAAATCTAGTAGTGCAAGAGTCCTCATACCTCAAATAACCTTTGATTGACAGGGAACCAGAGCTGGTAGATAAAGGCGCCAATTTTCCCATCTGTGATAGATGATGCCAAAGCACATTCTTTACAATTTTTATTTATTCATTCATTTTTTACTAACTCATTTATTCACTCATTCAGTGTATGTATGTGCATGTATTCCCCCCCATGTTGGCATGCGTGTGCCACGGGGCATGTGTGGAGGTCTGAGGACAGTGTTTTGGGTTGGCCTTTGCCTTCCACCTCATTTAAGTCAGGGTGTGTCATTATTGTCCGCTTCTCAATTTGTGCACTTCTGAGAAATTCTCCTGAATCCACCTTCTCAAGTAGGTGCATATAGAAACCTACCATAGCTTCCAGTCTTTACATGGGGTCTGCAGATCTGAACTCAGGTGCTCAGGGTTGCAGGACAAGAGCTTTATCATTGCGCCATCTCTCCATCCCTACACAGTTCCAGTGGGACCCTGGCAAGACTGAGTCCCACCTGAGACAGGCCTGTTTGTGATTATTGCATTCTTGGTGAGCTGCTATTCTTCATGTTTCACGCCTCTTAATTTTTCATGCCCAATCTGCTTTATTGGATTTATCTATAGTAATTAATAGTCAATATTTATATAAAAAAGTTCCATGGGAACTATTCATTATGTCCTTGTCACAAGATCTTTTTAAAAAATTAAAAAAAATTATTTATTTATTTGAGAGCAACAGACAGACAGAGAGAAAGAGACAGAGAGAGAAAGAGAGAGAGAGAGAATGGGCACACCAGGGCCTCCAGCAAATGAACTCCAGACCCATGTGCCTCCTTGTGCATCTGGCTTACGTGGGTACTGGGGAATTGAGCCTCGAACCGGAGTCCTTAGGTTTCACAGGCAAGCACTTAAGCGCTAAGCCATCTCTCCAGCCCCATAGGATCTTTTTGAGGGAAAAATTCCAGCCAAACCAGAGAATGTAAATATCCAATAAGGAGACATTTAATGTTGATCGCAGATAAACAACATAGTCTTTTATCTTCTTATAGTATATAAATTCAAAGCATAGATGCTTAAGACAAATTCACCTAGATTTAACATTAACTGAAACTAAGAATATATTACTTTGATTTTTGTAAAGTTCAACTATTATGTCAAAATATAATAAAACCAACAACAATGGGGCTTGGAGTTGGCTCAGCAGTTAAAGGCACTTGCTTGCAAAGCCTACCAGTCTGGGTTGACTTCCCCAGTATCACATGTAAAGCCAGATGCACAAGATGCTATATATGTGCCCATACTCTCACTCTGTCTCTGTCTTAAATAAATAAATAAAACAATGAATAATCTTTACTGAGTACTTTCATGTATAGACTCTGTCTTAAAGTTCTATATAGGCCCACCTATCAATTCCCAGCATCAATATATATATATGAAATATATTCTATTATTTCTATCACTACATTAAAGATGAAATGTTGGGATACAGAAAGAATTTTACTTTTATGATCACAGTGCCAGTAGAAACATTTCATGGTACCAACTCATCCCACCATGCTCGAGGGATCACCCACTTAAACGCTACTTCACTGCCACCTCATACAGTGTGATCACAAAATAAAAGACAAAGCATTTAGTACAGCATCTGATTGGCATGATGTTTTTATAAACATTAGACAAAAAATATTGAATGAAAGATGAAATTTTATCTTAATGAAAAAATTGGCAATAAATACTCCTTTTCTGTTCATTTATCTTTATTTGTCTTGTTTTTCTTTTCTTGAACTCTCTTCCATTGAAGTGCAGCATGCCTTTCTGTCATTCTGACTTGTCGATTTTTTTTTTTTTTTGGAGAGTGTGACAGAGAGAGAGAGAGAGAGAGAGAGAGAGAGAGAGAATGGGCATGCCAGTGGCCTCTCAGCTGAATGAATGCTAGAGGTGTGCACCCCTCTTGTGGGCAAGTACAGCATTGCACCTTTGCATCACTTTGCGTCTAACTAAATCTGGGACCTAGAGAATGGAACAGGTGTTCTTAGGCTTAGCAGGCAGCACCTTAACCACTAAGCAATCTCTCCAGCCCTCGATGTTTTATCTTTCCCTTGTGCCTGATCCCCAGTCATCTTCTTCAGCTTCTCCCATTTCTTTCTTTCAGTGCTCATTTTTCTCAATTGTCATTGACATGTCAGCATGAGAAACATCAGAGACAGTTTATTTATTTTTAAAATATTTTTTATTGATTTCTTTGAGAGGGAGGAAGAGAGAGGGGGAGAGAGAGAAAGAGAAAGAATGGGTTGCCAGGGCTTCAAGCCACTGTAAATGAACTCCAGATGCATGTGCCACCTTGTACATCTGGCTTACGTGGGTCCTGGAGAATCCAAGATGGGTCCTTTGGCTTTGCACACAAGTGCCTTAACTGCTAAGCCATCTCTCCAGCCCAGAGATGGTTTATTTTCATGACATTACCATCAGGACTTCACTAGAATAGATGTTTTTGGTATTTTGGACAAAGCACTGCAGAATACCTGTGCAGACCCAGTGTTTTTTAGGCTCATGAGCACATGAGCAGGGGCTTCTTTGTGAGCTGAAGGGATGAACAGAAGGCTTTCCTTGTAGTGCCTTTCTGAAAACTAGGGTGCTGAATTCAGTGGAGGGTATAGGCAAACACAGGAAATAAATTAAATACTTTCTTTGATTAATTGGCAAGATTTTCCCTTATGTGTTAATTAATATTTTAAATGCTAACTGGTTCACCTTAGCGTTTCCTTGCAAATGATAACCACTGAGTTTAATTTACATATTCAAAAGAGTCCAAAAGAGAGCCTTTAATTAAGGTACCTGACACCTTCTCTGATTACTATATTTTTCACAAGTGCCAAGAAATGTCTGACTATAGTCTGGATATCTTTCCCAGTATGGAAGAATGTTGAGTGTAGAAATAAAAATGATTTGTGGTGAATAGGAAAGCATCAGCATGTGACACATGGAGCTTTCTTGGTAGATGTACTTTGTGTCTTCAAGCAACATAGAATTATCCTGTTTTAGGAAAATGATATTAATGATGCCTTGACCTTCTTTGGAACTAAGCACAGTATTATTAATTTAATTTAACTTAAATTAGGTATTTCTGAATGAGGAACCATTCTCACACATTTTAAGTAACTTACAATTTAATATCATCACATAGATGGATTTTTAAAAAGTGGTCAATGCATTTACATTTCCAGAATTCCCAGTGGGCATATACCTATGGCAAACAGCTGCTTGCTCTAATTGACAATGTCCAATTAATAAAAAATTAATACAGTTATTTTTTTCACAAATTGCTAAACTAAAACTATCTTGACCAAATAGCTGCTCAATGCAGATTGTGTTTATGCATGGATTACAGATTATATTTTGTATCTCCTCCCTCACAAATGCTTTCTTTATTTCCTAAAAGGCAATGTAAAATAAATTGTCAATGAAAAAAAATTCATGTAACAGGAGATTTTAGTGTATATACACTAAAATTCTCCCAAGTATAATCTTACATTTTTGCTCTTTCAATTGTTCCTTGTTTCAAATGAGTAACTGGAGAAAAAGCAAAACCTTCAGGGCTAGTAGGATTCCCTGATATCAGAATAACTCATATATTGATTTGTCTTATTCCAAGGGTGTACACATCTTGCATCTTGGGAAGTACTATTTTCATGGTGAATATTAATCTGTCTCAGGGACAGTCATATGAACTGGATATAGCTTTGATGTGGTTTTTCTCCTCAAATATAGATCTTCATATTACATATCCTGAAACACCATACTCTCCATTCATCACTTGATTTTATAATACTTTAAAACATAATGAAATGTAATTTTTAAGAGGGGCCTTTTTAGCACCACTTAAAGAGAACTCTCAGTACAGGAATCAAAAATTGTCAGCAGTGCTTTTTCCTTGTTTTAAGTGAGTAACTTTTGGTTAATGGTTATAGCTCCTGCTTAGAAATTTACACTTCCTGCTTGGAGAAGAAGACATACACAGCCTTCTCCACATTCATCTATCATCATCACTGATCACCCCCAAAGTCATCCTGAAGCCTTTCAAACTAATAACACCTATATCATCATTTGCATCCCTGAACCTATTAAATTACTACATAAGTTTGCTGGCCTCAGATTCAAAGGTGAAGTTGTGAGGCCACTTTCACATTTTATCCTACTATTCTACAAAATATTCATATATTTCAGAATCCACCTAAAAGAATTTAAAGGTTCTCTCCTATGAATCTGTGAATTAGTCATAATGGCTGCTCTTTGGGACAAAAGAGAGTCTTACATGAGGAGGAATCTGAATGCAAAAAGACTATTCTCTCGGTAATACTCCAGCTTAGAGACATACCATCATTTACCCATAGGGAGTTTAATTAACCAGTACTCAAAGCAAAAAAGAGTTGTTACTTGCAAACCCCAGTTCAAGACACCATCAATTTAAGAGGAAAGTTGGGCCGAAAGAAGAATTGCTCTCAAGCAAAGTGAGAGGGCTAAGAGAGTACCTAACACCTGACGTAAAAAATCAGGTTAGAGGGTGAGAGAGATGGGTCTGCAAAGACCAGTGACCTCTGTCCAATTCCCCAGTAGCTACATAAAGCCAGATGCACAAAGTGGCACAAGCATCTGGAGTTCATTTGCAATGGCTAGAGGCCCTGGCATATCCATTCTCTCTCTCTCCTTCTTCTCTCTGTCTTTCTCTGCTTGTAAATAAATAGAAAAAATTTTAAAAATCAGATCACAATGCAATGATACAGAAAAGGACACAGTAGGCAAATAGCTCAGAGCATGCAAACACACCAGTATGACTCATGCCCACTGGCTGTTAAGACCTCCCATTGCCACATCACTATCAGAAAATATCCAGGAGAGGTTAAAACTTTCCTTCCTAAGCTATGACAGTTATCCAGTTATATCCTACCTAGACTCATTTAGTGCTTCTGGAAGCCATGCAGCTACCAAGTCATAATGACACTTCCATAATTTGTTTCTCAATTGTACCATGCTGTTATTTATTTATTTGGAGAGTGACACAGAAAGAGAGACAGAGAGAGAGAGAGAGAGAGAGAGAGAGAGAGAGAGAGAGAGAGAGAGAATGGGCGTGTGCCAGCAGCCTCTCAGCCACTGTAAACGAACTCCAGATGCGTGCGCCCCCATGTGGGCAAGTGTGGCATTGCGCCCTTGTGTCACTTTGCATCTGGCTTAACGTGGGACCTGGAGATTGGAACCAGCATTCTTACACGTGCCTTAACGGCTAAGCCATCTCTCCTGCCCGAATGCTGTTATTTTAAAGGACCATTCTGAACAGATCTTGAAACGGCAGGGTAGTGGGACCTACTAAGCACCAATATGTTGAACTTATGCATATTCATTTAGTGTTAGATCTACTCATGCATATCATCTTTCCTGATGTCATCCCTCTTCGTTCTATCAGTAGTACCTATTTGCAGTATTATTAGTAAGTCAATTTTGAGTTCAGAATGGTTTCCAAAGGTGTCAAAGTTGCTAGCACTAAGTGACTTAATTCAGTGCTTCTTAAATTTTAATGTGAATACAAATTTCCTGAGAGATCTTATTGAAATTCTGTGAGTCTGGGGTGAGGTCTGAGATTTTACATTTCTGACAAGCTCTCAGGTACGATAAAATGCTTATTGGGTATCTGGTGCTCCAAGGACTTTGGGTGACATAGTGAAAAAGTTCCTCAGACCACCCATGATCTCATAGGTGACACAACCAGGCATCATCTTCTGGTCAGCATGCCCAGCATCAGGAGACAGAATGTGCCATAGGGAGAATTACAGAGGAGTGTTTTATCATAACACATAACAAGTCTTGGTATAGAGCGAGAATTGTAGCATCATACCAAATGTATCCTGATTGCTGCTAGGACAGAAACAACCCAGAACAAGGTAGCTAAAAGGAACATTATTTCTGAATAAACCCAAGTGTGTGTGTGTGTGTGTGTGCGTGTGTGTGTGTGTTAATGGCATACATCAAAAAGAATAGAAAAGAAATTGATTTGAAAGTAAGTATATACTCATGAATAAATTGATGAATAATGATCAATGGTAGGAGAATAATTGGTTTAAAGTTGAGATGAAAAAGAAAAAAATTATTTCATAAATCTTGGTAATAGCATTTCTTCATCTTGATCATAAACATCCATCTTCCAGCTAATCATATATTTCATTTGGAAATATAAAAGCATATTAAAGAATTGGAAAGGACAGGTTCTTAAAGGTCAGATAATTGTAGAATATTTAAAATGTAAAAATGGAGGCTGAAAATGTTTTTAATGACACAAAATTTTTATGACTTTTTAGATATAGAAGAAATGTTTGCCATTGTTTTATTAAAAACATCTCTAGCTTGTTTTCATGCATGTTTGTGTTGATTAACCTTGAAATTACAACAGGTTGTCACATACAATACCACTTTCTTATGTCCTTTCTGAAAAAATTTTCAGTTCAGCTTCAACATGGAAAAATAGCTAGATTTTAAGAATGCTTTAGAACTCAAATATCTTTCTAGTTTTACAATGCATAGTCTTATATTGGAACCTCTTCTTATATCTGTTCTTTTGTTCCAAAAGACATTTGACCTAGCCAGAAGAATTCAATGTTGTTTTACCTTGGTGTTTTTTTAAAAATTTTTTATTTATTTTTGAAGAGAGACACAGAGAGACAGACAGACAGAGAGGGAAAGGGAGACAGAGATGTGCGTGCCAGCAGTCTCTCAGCTGCTGTGAACGAAATCCAGATGCGTGGGCCCCCTTGTGGGCAAGTGCAGCATTGTGCCCTTGCATCACTTTGCATCTGGCTAAATGTGGGACTTGGAGATTGGAACAGGGTTCTTAGGCTTAGGAGGCAGGCGCCTTAACCACTAAGCCATCTCTCCAGCCCTACCTTGGTGTTTTATAATGAGTTGACCTAATATTCTTTTAAACAAGAAATTAGTGTTACTTGACCATGACCTGATATAACAGGAATTTTATCTTTGATTTATTGTTCACTGGAAATAGTCAACAGGTCTGAGATTATTTCAAAATATTATTTATATTAGGATGATTAAGTGATTGGTTTATTTTCAAACCAGGGCAGGAATTAAACACTCTTGGAAAAGCCCTACTCTTCCTCTAGGAAGGAAGAAAAGAAGGAAGAGAGGAATAAATGAAGGAAGAAAGGAAAAAGTGAAAGAAGAAAGGAAGGGAACAAGATAGGGGTTTAACATCTATTCATACTGGTAAATTTTTATGATAATAAATAAGTGAAAATATATTGGCTTAAGTAAGAAAACCAAGCTACTGATTCTAAACAAAACACACAATCCATAGCTAGGTACTGGTGGCCCCTCTGAGGTGGGGTATAGGCGTGCTGAAACTTTCTCTTTATTCAAGCCAGCTTAAACTGTTTTGTAAACATAAAAATGTGCTCCTTTTTGGATATAGATAAAATACTGCTTCTACTTCATCTGAATAGATGTTGTACATATTTGTGAATAGAACAAACACCTTTCATACCACTGCAGCCACTGAAATACATTCTGAGGTGTCCTGGAAGCATTGTTGGTAGGCCCTAAGGTTCTCTACACTTCCTGTCAATTGTAAGCAATTGTGATATATTCTACACAATGGATGAATGTTCTTTAAACTTGTGTAAATACTTCTGCAAATGTACTGATGTTGTAAAGTCCAAACAGTTTTGTGGAACTGTGATTTTTTTCCTTTTTTTCTTCTTTCTTTCTTTATTTTTTTGTATTATACATCTTATAGAACTCATTTTTCTGGTTGAAAGAGAATGGAATAATATATCTTATGTCATTTTTGTAGAAGAAAAACTATTTGAAGGTATTTTTTGCTTTTCTCTAACATGCATCCACTGTAAACGCTTGTCATGTGCAAGCTCAGAGCTTGTACAGAAGTTTTTGTATTTGTAAATTAATTTATATACATGTAATTTTATACAAAAAAGAGAGGGGCTTAAGATAGGAATGACTGAGATAGCCCAGTCACTCCTATAGAACAAAAGAGCTCCTGAGTACAGTTAGAAAGTAGTGTTCTTAGGGTAGGCAGACATGGGTCATATTTTTAGGATAAGGAATGGAGACATGAAACAGGAGACAGAAGTGAAGATTATACTGGAAGCCTGGATATATCAGAGATTGAAAGAGAAAGAAGATCTGAGACTATCTAGATTCTAATGTTTTGTTTTTAAAATTATGGTCAGATTTTATATTTAGCTGTTTTGGCAGACAGCCTCACTGTAACAGACATGTTTGACAGTCATTTATATTGACGTCATAAAGTCTTAGCTTACATTTAGGCCAACAAAAAAAATAATCACATAAGTCAGAATGTAACTGGTTGAGCAAAACTGTAAAATTTACAAAGAAAGAAGTTAACAAATAGTTAATTGGGAGCACAGAAATTCTTTTTCTTAATTATTATTTTTTAAACATTTAAAAAATGTTTTATTTATTTATTTTTTTAATTATTATTTTTTATTGACAACTTCTATATTTACATACAAAAAACACATGACATTTCCCTCCCCTCCCCCATTCCATTTTAGAACTCCAATCTCCATCATATCCCCTCCCTCTCTCCATTAGTCTCTCTTTTAATTTGATGTCATCATCAGAAATTCTTTAATAACATTTAAATTTTCTGTGGCAAGATTTGTCATCAACATTAGTTAATCAATTAAAAATTAAAATAACTAAAATGAGTGAGCTTCTGTGGTGATTATGATTCCAAATATAAATTAAGACCTAGTGAAATCATTTGTTGATTCAACATATATGAAAACTACCAGTCTGGGTGTGTTTCACCCCATTCCTAGTAGACCCTTTATGATCAGGAACCAAGATTACTTCATGTTGCTTAAAAAAATTATGTGTGGGGCTGGACAGATGGCTTAGGGGTTAAGGTGCCTTCATCCTAAGCCTAAGAATGCCTGTTTGATTCTCCAGGTCCCACATTTAGCCAGATGCAAAAGTGACGCAAGGGTGCAATGCCTCACTTGCCCACAAGGGGGTGCATGGGTCTGGAGTTAGTTCACAGCAGCTAAGAGGCTGCTGGCGCACCCATTCTCTATCTGTCCCTCCCTCTCTCTCTCTCTCTCTCACTCTGACTCTCTCCAAAAAAAAAAAATAAATTATGTGTGTGTGAGCACGCTCACACACATGCATGTGTATGGGTGTTTGTGTGCTCAAGCACATGTATGGAGGTCAGAGGACAGCCTTGAATTTTGCTGTTCTTCCACTCCACTTTTTTGTGACAGGGTCTCTTGTTACTGCAAACCAACACCAGTGTAGGTGACCCAAGAACTTTGGATTTTCTTGGCTTTGCCTCTTATTGTTATAGGTACATTGAGAGCATTACTTCACATCCAGCTTTATGTGGATGCTAGGAAGGATTGAGCTCATATACTCAGATCAGCAGGCTTTGTAGGCAGGTGCCTTTAACTTCTGAGCCATCTCACCACATTTCTTGTGTGACATTGTCCCTGTAGTTAGTGGTATAAGCCTGGAATTCAAACAAGGAGCCCAAATGCTTGATGACTCCCACACAGACCCTATAAGGGCTAGTGAGTTTTATACCCTCAAGAGCACAATTACAGAGTTGCTGCAGTTTCCATGGCAATATTTGTAGTGGAGACCCAGGTGCTTGTGCTGGGATCTGAACCAATGATGGTAGATTCCTATTGTCTCCAAAACCAGGAGTCCCATGTTCAGTTCTTGCCTGGATTTTTAATGGGAGATATGCCAGCTCCAGTGACTCCACACCTTGTTTTATTAATTAGTGGCTTTTCAGCAAGAGTAATGGAAATGAGATCATATTTCCTTGCAAGTGGGTCATCACCACAACCAGTTGTACCTGCTTATAAAGATTAAAGTGGAGTTCCACTTGTGAGAAGTGTCTGTGATGACATTTGAGCCCAGGACTTGGGTCGACATCTTTAACTTCAAGAATAGAGACAACCATTTCAATAATGCAGAGTTCTCTTATTGGAGTTGTGGCTGCTATAACAGGACAAAGTATGTTTAGTGAGAGAATATTAGCCAGCCATGAAAGACAGCACTATTTCCTGTCCATTTAGTTTTCCATAAGCATTTACTTCATATATATTATTACAATTTGCACAATATGGAAATAAATATATTAAAACATATGATGTTGAACACAAGAATTTGGATGCATATTCATTAGCAGTCTAAACTGAAAACCTGGAAAGCTTCAAGCAAAGATGGATGAATATTTGTAGAATCCATCATGATTTGTGTCAAACCACATTTAGATTATAGTGTCACAGAGAACAGTGACAAATGTGCCTTACCAATTCCATTTCTAGCCTTTACACTACCAATCAAAACCTTAGATACACTGACACAACCTGCGGTACTCCTGTGATTTCTACTCTCAGACCTTTTGTTGCAGCATACAAAGCTTCTACTAGACTCTCTGTTTCTTTCTCTCTCTCTTTCTTCTTTCTTCCTTCCTTCCTTCCTTCCTTCCTTCTTTCTTTCTTTCTTTCTTTCTTTCTTTCTTTCTTTCTTTCTTTCTTTCTTTTTCTTTCTTTCTCTTTCTTTCTTTTCTTTCTGGCTTTTGGAGGTAGGGTTTCACTCTAGTTAAAGCTGATCTGGAATTCACTATGTAGTCTCAGGGCAGCCTCTAACTATTGGTGATTCTCCTACCTCTGCCTCCCCAGTGCTGGGATTAAAAGCGTGCACCACCACACCCAGCTCAACATACACTAAAGAAAGAAGAAAGCCTTGTGTTCAGAGAAACTGAGCACATGTTTTGCTGGTAGTCTAACAATAGCTAAGAACTCTGCTACCAGGGAGGGAAGTGCTATAGCAAACCAGGTGAGCAGAATACTGCCTGTTTCTTTCAGCAAGTTGTTTAGTCATTCTTGGCAGTGTTGGACAGCTAGCTCAGAAACTTCCTTTAGTACCTTTCATCTTTGTTTAAGGATACCGCTTTATTGTAGCTCTCACTTTACAAGATGCTTGAGGGCTGGAGAAATGGCTTAGTGGTTAAAGGCACTTGATTGCAAAGCCTGATGACCCAGGTTCAATTTCCCAGTACCCATGTAAAGCCAGATGCATCAAGTGTCGTCTGCATCTGGAGTTTGTTTGCAGTGGCAAGATGCCTTGGCACACACATTCTCTTTCCTTCTCTCTCTTCTTGCAAGTATATGGCACACCCATTCTCTTTCCTTCTCTCTCTTCTTGCAAATATAAATAAAAAATTTAAAATGATGTATGAGATACACTTTGAAGAAAACTAAAGATCCCTTCAGGTAGCATTGTGTGCTTTCTGTCACAGCATATGCCTAGCACTCTGTACTTAACACTGGTTACAGTAAATTAAATCATTGGATTTGCCATGAGACTCGGGATCCTTTAGGCGAAAATGAGTGAATTTTGTGAAGGAATGTATAATTGCTTCTACCAATGCACCATGATTATAATTATCAATGTGAATTGTGGTCTCTTAATTTAGATTGCATTTAACATCTTCATTATCTTTGTATGCCTCCTGTGATTGATTGCCATCGCTCAGTGTTCTAAAACATGAAGTCTTTTTAAAAATTGCCAACTCCCAAGGTTTCTGAATGATAAACTTTGTCAATTTATATGTAAAAAACATGCAAGTAGAAAGGGCAAATATTCACCAAATACAAAGAAAGTTGAGCAAATCAATTATTAAAGTTGAAAGAGAGATGAAATTTAGAAACAAAAATATAGAAACCTCCAAGTAAAAGTAAAAACTGGTTCTTTGAAAAGTTAAGCAAAATAGAGAAACTTTTGCAAAATCTGTCAAGTGAAAAAGGGGTGGAAATCCAAAAAATATTATAGATAAAAGAAAAACACAAGTACTGGAATAAATTTAAAAACTAACATGATAAAGCCTACAACTATATGCAATTAATTATAAATATAGAAAATTGACATAGAACAAACATAATTTACCACAAATGAAACAGCCCCTAATTATTAAAGACTTTAAAAAATTTATTCATTTTTTTAAATAAAAAAGGTTGCACACATAGACCCCTCCCCCCCAATTCTGCTATGCCCACCCTGAGGCTTGATGGGTAAGATAGGGATCTTTTTTTTTCTCTGTGGACTCTAGATGTCTGTTTATTTTATTTTATTTTATTTATTTTAATTTTACATTCATGTTGGTGGCCTTCGATAGCCTCCTCTCTGTCCTCCCCCCTCCGTAGGGACCCTCCAGGGGAATGAGGGTCATGCATTATGGGAGTAGCCAAAGTTTGAGTGGCCACAGTGTGTGTTGCCATGTCCCTGGAACTGGTTTTCAGGCTAGCCGTGAGAGCAATATTTATGTCCCTACTTCTCCCAGAGGATTCTGCTCTCTCTTCTTTGTGTATTGATGTGTCATTGTTCTCTCTGTATTCTCCTCCATGCAGTATGAACAGGGTCTTTTTATTGAAGACATTTAAATAGATCTTCTGAATTTCCCCTCAAATCCTCATCCCTATGCAAACAAACAAACAAACAAACAAACAAACAAACAAACAAACAAACAATAAGTGGATACTGAAGAAGGTTGGATACCGAGGCTTATTAAATGAATTAAGTTGAATGTTATTATTTGGAACAGACCTCCATTTTAAGAGGGCATATCCCTACAGGCCAGCACGGGATGAATGCTTCCTCAGCTCCACTGGCTGCTGCTGGCTCTCCACAAGGAGCTGCACTCCAGGCTGGACTCCAGAGTCTACGGGAGTGAGTGAGAGAGAAATGTAATCATGCAAGGAGATGTGCATAATTGGCTTTGACTCCTTCTTCCTGGCCTCTGTTTTAGTTTATTGGTGATATTTATATATGTACGTGATCTATTTGGCCATAGTGCCTTCCTATTAGAGTCTTTTGTTTCCCTGCCTCCTTCTCTTGAACTCCTTATTCCCAAATCATTTGATTCGTTGGTCCTGTTCTGTGATGAAACCATGTTTGTGGTAGTAGAAATATGCATTCTGAATGAAGTTGTTGCAGGAACTAGTGTAGTTTGGCAGGCACGAACTGGTAAGTGAATCTGCACTGTAACCCTGTGGCTTGCCACTCCAGTGGAATTGAAATTTTATTTGGGACAGGCGCTATATGTGGGGTGGTATAGTAAGAGTGGCCGATCTGCTGCTAAGAGGACTAACATCCCAAGTACACCACTCCCCCCCTTGATTCCTTTTTAACTAGGCCTTCAGCCCACCGTTTGGAGCCTCTCTGCAGTATCTATTATCTATCAGGTGTCAGTCTAGGACCTGCATAGGCCTTAGTGGCAAAGGGGTTTGATTCTTCTGCTTTGCAATATTCAGTAAATTTCAACCCTTTCAATTTCAGTCTTACTCTGGTTCACAAATACTTGAGATTCTGTGCCATCACCAGAGGATCTCTTGCGGCATGCTTGAGAGGTGCCATCTTGCTTGTTTGTCATCATCTGTGGGAGGGCTGAGACACGTTTAAAGGCATTTAAGCATCAATGGATAGTGAATCACATGACACTAGAATGAAAAAGGACATCACATGTGTTAGTTGACTGAACGGACAATTTATACCAAATTCACAATAAATAAGAGAAAATGCTAGCAAAATAAGCTGGAAAGAATTTGACAATTCTTTTAGTTGCAAACGGAAAGAATGACTTTTAAGGAAACATTGCCCCAGTTTGGCTTTTGGCACGTCTTCCATATTCAAATGGCCCATTCTTGAAATAACTAGCTTTGAGAGCAGATGGCATGCTCTCAGGTTCATGATGGTGCTGAGGGACACACACACCTGCTCTGCCTGAGCTGAGCAGCAAAGGAGAAAAATAAAGGTATACACCCCCTGCCAGCTAAGGAGAGCAAGCAGGAAAACAAGCAAGGAGCTGCCAGTGGGTTCTGTCTGCAAGGCATGGGCAGCACAAGAGTAATAAACACTGGTTCAGAAGTCTGGAAAGGATGTACTTTGTCTGAAGATAGGCTAAGCTTTAGGTGGGCAAAATAGAATCGACCCATGTGCTTTTGCTTGCTCTGCTAGAACTCCTCTTGACCTGGAGATGCTGAGTATTTACACCATAGTTACAAGGCACACTCCAATGTGTGAGGAGAGCCATGTCAATGTTTAGAGTTTCACACAATTATCTACTTGCATAATGATGACCTGCCTCACAGCAGCCATCCACCCATTCCATCATTTCTCAGCGTTCAGTCTTCCTAAGCCCTTGAGGACAGACGGCACATTTTATGTAGAAGACATCTGTAACTCCAGGAACAGCTTTTAGGGAGTCATTGCTTGAACTGTTTGTGCTTTCTACTAACATTTCTCTTGAGTTGGATTCATGGCAGCCAGGTGACTTTCTGTCTAGAATGTGGAAAAAATTAAAACACATTTTATAATTAGATCTATATTTGCTCTTATGACATAGTGATGGAATGGAATGAAACACTAACTGTCAATCCTCAGATGATGATGAAGCTTTCCAGCTTCAGGTCTCAGTCATCCTTTCTTCATGGAACATAACTAATAATCAACAGTAACTATGCCAGTTCTCAAGAATGTCTACATTTCATTGCATTGCTTCCCAGTTCATTCAATTAAAACTATTTTGAGGTTCAAGTCTAAGGAATTTCTTCCAATCCAGGTTAAGGACTCTGTCTCCCCAAGCCTTTAAAAATAAACTTGGACTTAGAATTGATGCAGATGGGGGATGAGTGGCTTCTGCCATGAAACACAGGTTCAAAATTCAGCTGAACCCCATGACTACAGGACCTTGCATGAACGTATTGACTTCTCTGAGCTCATGTCATGTGAAACTTTTTCCATGAGGAGATGTAAACACATGTCTATTTGCCCCATCTAGGGCACATATGACAGACCAGAGCATGACTGAACCCAAACCAGTTTTGGTGAATGAATGAATTTATTGGGGTTACTCACAGAGCATGGCAGGGGCTGCTTATAGGAGCCTTGGGTCAAAGTTGCTGCATCCCTGAAATGACTTCTCATGAAGGCTGCATCTCTGGAGCACACTACATGACTTACAAGTAGCTTAGCTGGTCAGCAGTCTCTCCCCTCTCACTTGTTTACCCTTTATACAACCTTCTGGGGTCTTTTCCCAGATTTGTTGACCTCTTGAGTCTCCCTCCTCCCCTCAGGATGGAGGGAAGGTTTCAATTCAGGGAACATTGAGACACAACATTGGTCAGAGTCTTCCCTCAACAGTTTTTACCACTTCTCTCAACTTGAAGTGGCCCCATGCCCTTTTAATTTACATTTTCCCGCACTTGATATCCTGAGTCTTCCAAGTACCCTCCTCCTCTCAGGAGGGAATATTTCAATTTCAAGCAACTTGCTATGCAACCGCTCAGCTTCCTGTTTCTAAAATGACTCCAATGACGCTTGCCTCCGCTGATTGTCAGAAGGGGGTAAGTGTGCTTACATGCTTAGCAGAGCACTAGGAGCGTTGTACATCTTTAAAAAACTGAAGTTAAAAGGAAATCAGGAATTTTTATATGCCTTTTTCTTCATTTATATATTTTGAAGAGGAGGGGGATGGAAAGATATACAAAAAGAGAAGTATCAAAGCACAGTGCACTGACATTATAGGTCTTCTAAAGTGTATAGATACTATTATAATGCCTTTTCTCACGACACACAGACTTAATCTAATGCACCTATCTTATGTATTGTCTCGAAAGAAGGCACTGTATAATACCCCTATCATGTCCCCAGGAGTCCAACTGGCTCCATTGTATTTAACTTGGACATGTGAATAGACACATTATGTCTCAAGGATGTAGTCATTTCTTTAACAAGTTCAAAGGAATTAAGGTCAGTGGCCTCCATTCTCTAGTGTAAGGTCTAGCAGATTGCCACATTTCTCTTCCTTCCTTATTCACTTAAAACAGGCCTTGCTCCAAACAGTATTTATCCTGTATGCACTCCTGTCCCATTACTCTATGGTTTCAGCTGGAGCCCTGGTGAGGTGCGATGGATGGGCTGATTCTCTCTTCAGTTTCTGAGTCCATCTGAAAAGAGAAGCAGATTCTCCAATGGAGAATGAAGTCAACACTGGATAAAAGAGATAATCATTATTATTTTAGAGAGAATTTAGTAGGTGTAGGCTCTCTTGTAGCCCAAGATTGGTGGGAGCTGGATATTGGAGAGCAGACTCATTTTGAGAACATAGACTCTATCTCATTGCTTCTACTCTTTCAAGTTGGTAAGTATTGTCCAGAGAAGAATGAAAAGAGGTAGGAAGAAAGAAAGGAAGGAAAGAAGAAAGGAAGAAAGAAGAAAAGAGAATAGAAGAGAAGAGAAAGGTAGGTTATGTTTGGGAACAGAGAATTAGAATCTTCTTAACTCTACTAAATGCACTGTCCTTTCTTTAACAGTTATCACAGACTGTGCAGGCTTACTGTTGACATGGTATGCTTTTCTTATAAACTTCGTCGTATATGTCAGCCTAAACATTTCTGTCTTTTCATGTAATGTAATTATTAATTTTCTTTAATTGTTCGGTTTCCTCAGAGCTATCCCTATGTTAATTCATGCTCATTAATCCCCACACTGTCCCAGGAATATCAGGAAAAGGAAGATGATCATAATATACAAAGTGTGTGTTCTACCTGCCCTCCAAACCACCTACTTGGAAACCCACACGAAGTTTGCCTCCATGTTCTATGCCCACCTGAGAGCACATATGGCTTCAGTACTCTTGGTTTGGTCATCCATTGCCAGATCCTTTCTCATATTTTAGGTTTACTTTCTGAATGCATGAACTGGCTTTAGTGCATATTCCCTCTCAGTTCTTCCTTTGCTACTTTCATCCTTCCAAGGAGAACACCCTTCTGGGCTCCTTGAGTCCCATGACAAGAGTTGGTCTTTCCCATGAGGATGAGATTAGATATAAAAAGCCATCAAAACCTTGTCAGTCGAGGGTAGATTGTTAAAGGGATTTCTTTAAATGATGTTTATTTAAAATAATGATTTTAGGGGGAATTTACTTTACCATTACTTCAGGGAAAAGCAAGTGACATTTGGTTTTCTATGTCCCCTTTAAAATCTGCAAGCTGATTTGACTAATGCCTGATAATGAGCACAACATAATGGCCCCCAAGCTATGGGAGATTATTATGTGTGATTTTATAGTCGAAGACAATTTCTTGTAATTCTTTTTATTTATTTATTTTTATTTATTATGGACATACATAGTATGGATACATCAATGAGTATTGGTACCATCCTTCCTCTCATCCCTGCCCCCATTCTAGTGGGGCCCCTCCTCAGTGAGGTTGCAAGTATTCCCCATGGGGTTGTGGGTTGTATCTGGTGGCAGCAGCAGTCAGTTGTCTATTTCCTGGGAAACTCACACTTTTGTGACATACAATTTGTGGAATAAGTAGTCAAAATTGACCAGGCTCTAAAAGGGTGGTCTTCATCTGGATTTGCTGGTGGCTGGTTGAAAAAGGAGCTCTTATCTCCAGCAGTGGGAGGAATAGAAGTGCCGCTAGTCAAAGCTTCATCAGTGACTAGAGGCACTGACAAGCCCATTCTCTCTTTCTATCTGCCTCTCTCTCTAGCTCTCAAATAAATAAATGAATAAAACATTTAAAACATAAAACAATACCGTGAAAAATATTTGGCTGGTTCATCATTCTTGAGGAGCTAAAAGTAATTACTTTTCTTCTCTCCAGATTCACTGTTAATAATCAGGATCTTTGATTACTTGAAATATAATTTTTTTATTGTGCCTACTCTTCTTATGGGCTATCAATTCTTTTCTACCTTTGTATTCATTTCATTTAAATTTAATTCCGATTATAAAATTTCCCTTATTTTCAATGATTATGTAATCTGGTTTTAATAAGATACTCTGTATAAGCCCATCATTAGAGTAAAATTTTAATTTACCACAAATGTAACTTAAAAATTCTCTGTAACTGTGGCACACAGCCATGGTGGGTAACCAACTACTCTTAATTTGGCTAACAGATCCACTCAGTGGAATGGAACCCATAGCTGGAATGGGGAAACAAGACAGAACCATATCCAAAAACAAGCCTGCTCTCCAATATCAAGCTCCCACCAGTCGTGGGCTACAAGAGGGCCTACACCTATGAAATTCTCTCTAAAATAATTATGGTTATCCCATTTATCCAGTGCTGACTTCTCTCTCCGTTGGAGGATTTGCTTCTCTTTTTTCAGATGGACACAGAACCTGAGGAGAGAATCAGCCCATCGCACCTCACCAGGGCCCCAGCTGAAACCATAGAGTAATGGGGGAAATGAGCAAGAGTGCAGCTTTCTTTGTGAACCTGGTACCAACACAAAGGTGAAGGAGATAGACTCAGAGAACACTCAACTCCTAATAAACCAGGAATCCAGAGACACAGAGACCCCCAAGACCCCATCACTGATGTAGACCTAAAACGATCCCAATAATATTCAGGGAAATTCACAGAAGAGGGGCAGAAAGATTGTTAGAGCCACAAGTTGGGACATTATGCACAGAGACATTGCCTGTTCCTCATAACTGATGGTTACCCCCACAATGCACGACCCACATTCTCCAAAGAGGGGAGGGCAGGGAGGAGGCTAACAATAGTACCGACATGACTGTATACACACTATCTACATCACTAATAAAAAACCAGTAAAGCATTATTTAGAAGCTCTAAAAAATTCTCTGTAGGATAGTTTAGTATTATATAATGGGGTACAATATACATGCAGTAGCAGATTTACATTATAAATATTTTAAATGCTAAAAACGGAGAGATAAATATATGATTAATATGATTGTCACTATTACTTCAAGTTCTCCAAACTGTTAGCCTATGCAGAAACGTTTTAAAATTAAGTTTGCTACTTTCTAGATTATTTATATTTATTCTTTATTTTTATCTCTCTCCGTGTGTTGTGTGTGTGTGTGTACATTTGTGTATTTTTTGAGTAAGACAAAGGGTACTTACTGAGAAAAAGATGGAAAGCACCCAAGTATCAGGGCAAACTGCTTAGGATTCTGGCTGGCATCCACTGAAGGGAACGAAAGGGAGGAACAGGAAAGTTAGGCTTTCTGAGTTAGAGCTCAGAGGAACAAGCAGGCTCCCTAGTGAGAATCTGAGAACAATTGTGCATTCCATATACACCTGGCATTTTGTGTGTCTACTGGTGGTCAAACGTTAGCCCTCATGCTTACCCAAGTCTTTTACCCACTGATCTATCTCCCCAGAACCCCACTCTCTTAATATTTCTTATGCTTATATAATCCTAAATGAATTTCAGTATCTCCTTTTCATTTTGTTTTATTTGAAGATTATCTTATTTTCAACTGACTTTTTTATTGACAAATAAAAGTTCCATATAGTTATGATACAAAACAGATTTATAATATAATTATAATATAATATATAATATACATATATTTTATTATATATTATATAAATTATAATATAATATACATTATAGAATGGATAAATCAAGCTAATTAACAGATGCATTACCTAGTACACTTACTTTCTTTTTAGTTCATGGCACATTAAATGTTTGGCTTCTGACAGCAGCTACCCAAATCTTCAATGTAATACATTTTTGCATAAAAGAATAAAATCCTATTTCTTTGTCAGAGGAAAGAGAAAAGTAATCTTACAATTTAGGAAAATTCTTGTGTATCTCTAACAAGTTAGAAGAAGAGAGATGAAGGCAAATTTAGTAAATTGTAGCCTTTTTGTACCAAAGCAGATTGTCATATTTGATTGGAGTTCAGTCAAAATGGGAAAAATTCACACAAATTTAAACATAGTTGATTTATAACACTTAATTAAAGTGAAATTGAGGAAATGAATATGGCTTTTCTTAGGTACCAAGTTTATGCTAATGTGTTGCAGTTTTGGAGACAGTTGGATATCTGACTGCATGTGCTTCAAGCCATATAATTTCAATATTGTTTTTACTTATATTACTTATTATCTCTTTCAATATATCATGGTTACAAGCTAAGTAACATGATGAAACCAGTAAACATTATTTATTTATCTAACAGGTGTACAAAGTGAGCATCACTTATACATATAATAGCTAAAATCTTGTGATAGTGGCAAATAAAGTTGTGTCTACTTCTAAGAACTTTTTGAAAGTGAAATGATTCCTCTAAGGACAAATGTTCTGGTTGTAGCTCTCCCCATAGGGTAACTTTGATTTAAATGATCAATCTTTATTTGTTCTGCTTACATGGAATAAAAATAAAAATATAGGGCTGGAGAGATGACTTAGCGGTTAAGGCGCCTGCCTCCTAAGCCTAAGAACGCTGGTTCCAATCTCCAGCGGTTCCAGTCTCCAGGTCCCACGTTTAGCCAGATGCAAAGTGACGCAAGGGCGCAATGCCGCACTTGCCCACAAGGGGGCGCACGCATCTGGATTTCGTTCACCCCAGCCGAGAGACTGCTGGCGCGCCCATTCTCTATCTGTCTCCCTCTACCCTCTCTGTCTGTCTCTCTCTCTGTGTCTCTCTCTAAAAATAAAAAATAAAAAATAAAAAAATTAAATAAAAATATATAGATTGAAACCCTTTTATGTCATTTTCTTTATGTTTTGTGCTAACTCAACTTTCTTTCTGCTAATTAAAACATCTAAGCTGGCTATAGTAAAAGTCACTCATGGTCATTCATAGGAATTAGGAAGCTTGCCCATGGTGAAACTTATCGCCCATTTATTTTTCTCCTTTTTCCCCCTGGTGTGGCAGGAATAGAAATGTTTCTGACTGCAAGGAATAATATTAATATAGCATTCACTAGACTGGGTTCTTCTTTTTCATGGGAATAAAGAAAAATAGATCAATCAGAATCCCTGTCTTTGTAGGACACAAATCTACAGAAGTACTATAAACAGTAAGTCTCTGTGAAGTATATGTTTTATGTATCCCAGTGTTTCAGATCATGACTTTGTGTCTGACAGCCCTTCTCTTGTGAAAGTCTGGGAGTTCTGCACAGAACAGCAATAAATATACTCAAAGTAAGAAAGATAAAGGTATCATAGAAGTGAAAAAATAGACTCTTAGGTTATTTGATAATCCAATTAATGAAAAGAAACACTATAGATAATAGTTAAATTTCTTGCCAGTTTGATTTAATTTGACAGAGAAAGAGGGAGAGAAAGAGAGAGAGAGAGAGAGAGAGAGAATTGGTGTGCCCGGGCCTCTAGCCACTGCAAATGAACTCTAGATGTGTGGTCCCCCCTTGTGCATCTGGCAACGTGGGTTTGGGGAATCGAAACTGGGTCCTTTGGCTTTGCAGGCATAAGCCTTAACTGCTAAGCCATCCTTCCAGCCCAGACAATAAAATTTAACAACAATATAATTATAACATTTTAATGAACTGGTAAATGTATGTTGTTAATGTAAGGAATATTTAAAATTAACATATCTAAGAAAACCTGAAATATAAATTCCCTAAAATATTACATATTTGGTAGATATTTTTCTAGAATTGACAATTCTAAAAGTATGCATGAAATTAGAAACAATTTGTCATGCTTGAAGTTTTCTAAAATTATTAGTAATAAACAAAGCTCAATCAACTATGCTATATGTAGATAATAATATAATAAAATTGTTGTCCTAGAGAATATGAGCAATATGGTGGTTTGAATGTAAAATATCAACCATGTGGTGGTTTGATTCAGTAGTCCCCCATAAACTTAGGTAGTCTGAATGCTAGTCTCTATAGCTGATGGGATTTGGAAATTAATGTCTCCTGGAGGCAGTGTATTGTTGGGGGCGGGCTTATGAGTATCATAGCCAGTGTCCTCTTGCCAGTGTTTGGCATACTCCTGTTGCTATTGTCCACCTTATGTTGGCCAGGGGGTGATGTCCACCCTCTTCTCATGCCATCATTTTCCCCGCCATCATGGAGCTTCCCCTTGAGTCTGTAAGCTGAAATAAACCATTTTTTCCAAAAAGCTGCTCTGGGGCAGGTGATCTACCAGCATTGTGAACCCGACTGCAACACCCCATGTACTAATGTGTTTGAATACATAACTTCCAGTTGGTGGTGCTGTTTGGGAAGGCGATAGAATCTTTAGGAGATGGGCTATATTTGAGGAAACATGTCCCTGGGAACAGGTCATGAGGCTATAGAGTCCAGTCCCAGAGGGCGTTCTCACTCTCTCTACATCCTCCATGTTTATGTGAAGATGTGATGCCAGTTTTACTACTCCTGACATACTTTCCCTGCCATAAAAGAAACAACTTTCCCTTGAACTATAAGCCAAAATAAACTCTTTCTTTCCTTAGCTGCTGCTGGTCTGATGCTCTGTCCTAGCAATGAGAAAGTAACTGATTCAGTCAATAAAAGTAGAAAAAAATATTCAATGAATGCAGGCTATTAGTTTGATATTTGTTAACAACTGAAAGTTTTAACTTGTGATTCAACCCTAAATAAATATTGTTTTTCTTTTCTAATTTTGCATGTGTAATTATATGTTGTTTTTAAACAAAGCCTCTAAGGTATAGGCTTCAAGTCTCATTAAACTTGAGTCAGTCCTTGTTTTTAAATATCTTCTTTGGCTATTATTGAGTCTGATCCACATAATTTATTTTCCAAACGTGCATGGTGTTGAGAGTGAACATTTTACATTTTACAATTTTAGGCTCTAAATTAGAAAGGTCCCTAAATAGGAGTAGGTCATCTGACTTATCTAACTACCCTTAGGATAAGTTTTGATGGACTGCATAGGCAGGGATCATTTATTTCTTTTGGGATGTTAACATGATTTCTTGTCATTTAGCTATCAAAGTCAAATCTCATATTTATCTTCTTCTCTTGACTACCTAGATATTCAGAGGTAAGTTTTGTGTTCAATTGCTATAGATTCTCCAACATTCATTTTCTGGATAATTCCTTACTTCAATTTTCCCTAATTTATATAATACAACTCTACAATTACTCTGTTTTCTTTTAAAAAATATTTTATGAAAGAGGAGAGGATGAGGAACGAAGGAGAGAGAGAGAATTGGAACAACAAGGATTCTTGCTGATGCAAACAAACTCCACACACATACACCACTTTGTGCATCGGTTTTATGTGAGTACTGAGAATTGTACTTGGGTGGGCAAGTTTTGCAAGCAAGTGCTTTTAACCCTGGGCCATCTTCCCGGCCCCTACTTTTTGTCTTAGCATTTATTAAATGTTCATGAGGTTTTCTGAAATTTTTTTCTATTGCATAGTGCTTTAGAGTATATTTAGTATTTAGTATCACACTGAAACAATACTAAAAAGAAAAGCCATTAGAATTGAATCACTATTATAAACAATAGCTGTCACCATCTACTAAGTGGTGATACTGGGCCAGTTCTTTCATGCAAATTATGTTTAATTGTTCTATTATTCCTTTGTGATAATTCCTAGGTCCCGACTTCTATTGAGGGTAACTAGTGGCTTGATTAGCTATGAACTGGCAACAATTTAAATTTCTTTAAAGTAGCACCCATTAAACTGAAATTACCATCTTCTATCATTCATTCATCAAATATAGAGTTCATTTAATGTAATGACCACTTCTAAGAATATGACTTGATTATAAGCTTTGTCATCAGGAATCAAATTAAATGCATTTTAAAAATTATTTACTTATTTGCAAGCAGAGATAGAAAGAAGAGGGACAGACACACACAAAGTATGGACATGCCATGGTCTCTAACTGTTGTAAATGAACTCCAGACACATGTGCCACCTTGTGCATCTGGCTTTACATGCATACTTGGAGAATGGACTTGGTTTTGCAAGCAAGTGCCTTAACCACTGACCAATCTTTCCAGCCCTCTCTTACTTTTTAAGTATATTTTGTCTATTAACTTTTCTGTGAATACTTTCATATTTTTGTCAGTCATTTGAAAAGTTATCTCAAGACATTAATTTTTAAAAGATTTATTTTATTTTATTTATTGATTTACTAGAGACAGAGAGAGGGAGAGAGAATGGGTGCGCCAGGGCCTCTAGCCACTGCAAATAAACTCCAGATGCATGTGCCACCATATGCATCTGACTTACATGGGACCTGGAGAATCAAACCAGGGTCCTGAGGCTTTGCAGACATGTGCCTTAACTACTAAGCCATCTCTCCAG
The DNA here is from genome assembly GCA_036365145.1 of Orientallactaga sibirica. Lineage (NCBI taxonomy): Eukaryota > Metazoa > Chordata > Mammalia > Rodentia > Dipodidae > Orientallactaga > Orientallactaga sibirica. The sequence continues at coordinate 571,090 of JAEOAD010000005.1, forward strand.
CACTAAGACATTAATTTTAAGGTAAGAAACTCATGCTAATAAAACTAAACAATAAGGAGAAACAAACAGTTAAAACCTCAACATTATACTAAGCTCATCAGACTGAAGGGCAGTGAGAAGAATTAACAGAACTTTCCAAGAATCACCGTGCTTTGTTAAGAGTCTGCCTCGCACCAAATTCTGTTCCGTGTGTGCTGGACAGGAGAAAAGGGCATGAGCTGGAAATATCCCTAATAAATCCACTCAGGAGACAAAGACAAGGCCCGTCACCCTGGCAGGCAGGGAGGGGGCGAACATTTCCAGAGACAGGAATCCTTCACCTGAGCCTTTCTGAGCCACAGAGGGGAGATGTTTGCACTTAGAAGTTTGGTGATTCCCAAGTGGGCATAAAGCTATAAAGGCAAAGCTGCACACACCCATAAATATTTAGTACTAATTCTCTCCAGTAGCAGGCTGCAGTTTAATCAAGTAGAAGATCAAAGATGAAGCAAATAAGGAAGAACTTGAGCGCAGTGGGAGACACATTTTAGAGTTCAGCAGCTGGGCCCTTCTGCTCTTCTGGACCCCACTCAGACACTGAAACAACTGATGCATTTGTTTTTCTACTATTGGGAAGTGGAAACAACTCTATACATGAGAAGTCACACGAAAGAATCACAGTGAATGGGTTTGCTTCTACAGCTTAGGTTAAGGGAGAGACCTGAAGTCACAGGCCATTCCTGCCCTGGGCAGGGATGCTTCCCAGACATCCAGGACTGTACACTGCTGTGATGCACTTAAAAACACTTGGATGGGAGCAATGGGTCCCGATGAGCCCTCCTCCCATTCCCAGCCCGTGTGCTGCAACTATCTCGTCCTCCCGAGTAGCTCAGTGGAAAGACAGGTGCTTGGGTGAGGAAGTAACCAGGGAACTTTCCCATGCTGTCCGCTCAAGTAAAGGGTCTGTATAAAGCTGTCAAGTTACCCAAGGCGCAGAAAGGAGAAGAAGGGGCAAAGCGTTCAGGAAAAGTGACAGCAGCAGACACAAGAAGGGTTAGTGACAGAAACAGGATATGGAAATGAACAGAGGGTGAGATTATCCCAAAGGAAAACAACCCTCACTCACAGAGACTCACAGAACCCAGTCAGTCCCCATGTTTTCTCCAGTACGAGGCCTTTTTCTGAAAAATAACAAAGTAGTTTATATTGTTAGCAAGATTAGTGAAATATCTTTGAAACCAAAATTATTATTGAAGAAAAAATTCAGTCAATATTAAAGGGGGAAACAATTTTAAGTTTTTAATGACAGATGCAGAGTAGTAACTAACAAGTTTGCTAGATAATTAGATAATTCACATCAAAGAACCTATTATCCATCCATATTTAGATCAGAAATAGCAGCATATTTCTCACTACATCTTCAACTAAGAACTTTATGATTAAATATGCTCCATAGATAGCAATCTATTACTTTCAAGTTTAAAAAGTCACTTTAAATTATTTTGCTCTTTATTCTCTTATGAGATTTATAAATAGAATGAGTTTATAAGTCTTGATTTTTTGAAAGTTCAGCTGACAAGTGTGCTATTAATTTCTGTGTGTTTGATCATTTCTGCCCTTCATTCTTTGGGAACCAGTAACACACATTATCAGGAGGAAGACGAAGAGTCACATGCTTCAGAACAGTATGGGCATCCATGGAAGGACTCTTAGGAAAGCCTAGAGAGCTCATAAAAATATAAGAATTTGACCTGTAAGGTCTCTTTAACATATATACATTGTGTGTGTGTGTGTGTGTTTTCATGGGCATGGGGGCCCCTATGTGTATGTATGTGTAGGGGGTGTGGGGGTGTGAATGTGGAGCCAACGGTTGATATTGGGTGTCTACCTTAATTGCTCTTCCTTTATTCCCTGAGACAGGACCTGTCACTTGGACCCAGAACTCACCAGTTCAGTCAGTCTCAGTAGCCAGAAGATCTCTGGGTACTATAAAGTATAACAAATGCAGGAAAGAGAGGATCGTTGGATTTGCAACTAGGCTTTGTTTTTTGGAAATGACTATAGGAAATGTAAGGCAAGGTTGTTGAAAGTCCCTGAATGGAGAACCAAATGAGGCATGAGAATAAACCATGGGTTGCAGCAGAGACCCCAGCCAGAATTAAGAGACAGCTGCCAAAGAGAGCTGCTGGCTTGGGATAGAGTGTTTCCTGAACTCTAGGCAGCACAACTGGAGAGTTGAAATTGGAAATTTCAGAGAAATTTCCCTAGTTAGAGATATTGGACTTAGAGTCATAGGTTTGGATGTTTGCCCTGTTTGTTTTAGATTTTGCATTGGTTCAATCTTTTCTTTCAATGCCATATTTTGCAGTGTTAATGTTTCTCTTGTGTCATTATGTTTAGTTTTTTTTTTGTTGTTGTTGTTTTATAGCTCATAGTTGGACTATGGGAATTGTTTGAAAAGTGTTGGGATGGATAAGTACTATGGGGACTTTTAAAGTTAGGCTGAATGTACTGCATTTTCTATCAGGGATAGTTACCAGTTTTTATGGACTGGAGGTGGAATATGTTGATTTGAATTAGGTGTCACCCATAAACTCATGTGTTCTGAATGCTTAATCTCCAGCTGATGGCAATTTGGGAATTGGAGCCTTGTTGGAATAGGTGTGTTTTGGGGGTGAGCTTAGGGGTGCTATAGCCAGATTCCACTTGCCTGTGTTCAGCTTACGCTCCTGCTATGATATTCTACCTGCGGTGGCAGAGGTGATATCCAGCTTATACCCCTGCCCAACTTGCCCCTGCCATCATGGAGCTTCCACTCAAGACTATAAACCAAAATTAAATATTTTCCTTCTGTAAGATGCTTTTCGTTGAGTACTTTATGCCAGAAGCAAGAAGGTAACTGCATATAGTCACTGGAAAGGTGCCCCATGTTCTGGAAAATAAACTCTACCCTTGCTCATGCAAGAAAAACACATCAAAGCAGAACCAGGACTAGTTGGGAAGAATATATGAAAAACTTATGAGGGTGAATCTAATAAAAATGCATTATTCACATATATAAACTTGTTGGAAGATAAATATGGGCTGGAGCAATGACTTAGCAGTTAAGGTGCTTGCTAGCAAAGCCAAAGGGCCTAGGGTCAATTCCCCAGTATTCATGTAAAGCCAGATACACATTTTGCTCATGAGTCTGGAGCTTGTTTGCAGTGGCCAGAGGCCCTGGTGTACCCATTTTCTTTCTTTCTCTCTATTTGCCCACCCATAAATAAGTAAGTAAGTAAGTAAATAAACAAACAAATAAATAAATAAATATATTTTAAAAAGTAAATACATAACCAAATTTTAGTAAACAAAGATGAATGATACAAGGGAGAGAGGCTGGTAGAGCTCAACTGTTCAGTGCATGTTTATAAGATTCATATGATGTTGGGTTCAACATCTAGAATTTCTTCCTCCCCACCCCCAAAATGCAGTGTTATGTGAAGGTGTAAAGAAATGGTAAGGACTCAATAAATATCTGTCTTCTCGATGTATAATTTAATGAGTGAATAACTGAAAGCAAGAAAATGGAAGCAGAAACAAAAGATTATTTCTCTTCCTGAGGGTACAAAGAAGTAATATTGCATTATAATCATTATTTTCACAACTTGATTTAATTTGTCAAGTTATCCATTAATCCTGTCTTCACTTCATTTACAAGCCCCCCTCCTAACATCCTTAGAGGAAAGGCAGAATCAAGATTGTTACACAGGGAAGGGAAAGGGAAAAGTTATAGCTTCCTTGCTAAATAGTCTGCTATAAAGATCCCAAGAGCCATTATTCATGCTGGGAGTTTCTCTGTTCAGTGGGATAATGCTGGAGCACATTGCAAAAAGACTTGGTGTCATTCTTTTCTTTACCCATAGAGTATAAGGTACTGGATAAACTGGGCCAAGTCAAGAAGTGAGTGGCAAGGACAAAAGGGCAGTTTTTATTTCTTAATTATTACAGTACATAATCCTAGATGCTTAACCAATAGGGAAGGGAGAACTGAGATATTTATAGGAGGAAGAGAGGAAATAAAGATGAAAAGAAGGAAAAAAATCAAGGAAGAGTATAAGGGGTAGACAAGGAAGTTAGGGGGTTGCAGGAGAGAAGAAGGAATGCAAAAGGAATGAAAATTGAGGAAGAAAATGAGGGAGAAAAAGAAAAAGAGTGAATAAAAATAACAGAAGAGAAGAAACAGAGAAAAGAAGAAAGATAAAACAATTTTTTTGAAATTTCTTTGCAAGAAGGATGATATACATTTCCCCTGAAAAATAATTGTTTTCCCTTTTAATATTATAGATGAATTATCTGAGTTATTGATTCTTATTCCTATTTCTCTTATTGTTATTACAATAGTGAAGTCACTCCCTTTGACCATAATCCAACATGCAATAAAATCATTTATGACAAGGAAATGTTATAATTGCAAGAACACAGAAGGTGTGGGAAGAGATTCAGATCAGAGTTTATGCTTCCACTTTAATTTAGCTGGTGCTGTTCTGGGGGAGGAGGCTTCACTTTTAGCAGTCATTGTCAGATACAGTTTCTAGGGAAATTTTAAGTTGCTGCCATTGGGTAGTCAATGATGCCATGGGAACAGCATCTTGATAATGTCAGTTTCCTCTCTGAAGGAGCAGTTTGCTTTGTTCCTGAAATGTGACACACCCTCTGACAATTTAAAATTTCCTTCATTATGCGCACTACCTGAGCAGTCAGTACTACAGCTCTGTTCAACACTGTTGTAAACAGGGAGGTGTATGCCCAAATGATCTCTTCATTAACAGGATAAATAGGAAGAAGAAACATGTAATAATCAACATGAGACATAGGCTATCATCATCTAAACCTAACCATTAAAATCGTGTTTCATGCACTAGAGTTCTACTGGTGGGGTATTTTCCCCACGAAATAGATGACATGTCCTAACTAGGTGTTGAAACACTCTCTCCTGCTCTTTGCTACACCTGTCACCTCACTCCACTATGCAGTGCCAATTCCATGGCATTGCGGACATGACTTACATGTTCTAGCTGGCCTTTGCTGGGAGAGGTTATCAGCACATGGAAACTATGTATGATGAGTTGGGTGGAATAAGTGTTTCTTCATTAAAATTTTTGTTATGTAGCTTAACTGTATCCTGCCTACAAAGTAATTATTGTTAGTTATTGTTCATTTTGAGTAAGCATTCTGAATTGTTTCATAATATATGTATTTTCATATATGTATTATTGATATGGAAACTGGATCAACCTGGGGAGGCTGAAAGGTGATTCTTTGGTAGCAGAAGGAGTATGGGGGGGTTACAATGAATGTCATGCAGATGTCCAAGTCTAGTAACACTCATAATAGAGGTGGAATAGGAGGCTGAAGGTTTGAATACAGTGGCTACCAAGGCAGAGAAGTTGTATCCTTCTCCAGATTTGCTGTCTTCATTTTTTTCTGGGTAGGAGAGAGTTTTTGTTGCAATATTGTAGCACTGAGGGAAATTAGAGCATGTATTTTAGAATATTTCACGGCAAACTGCTTTTCTTCCACATATGTATGTGTGTGTGGTAGTTTGAACAGATGCCCCCAATATATTCAGTGTTTTATTAGTTTGTAGTTTGCATCTGCAGCCACCTGGCTGGAGGCAGTGTCACTTGGGTGCATCTTAAGGTGTGGCGGTGGGTTTAGGATTTCAATCTAAAGATATGCAAAGTGTGCCTAGCTGGAGTCCCTGAGTTGTACTGTGCTGTGTGACTTTTTGCTTGTGGCTTTTGCTCTCTCTGCTTGGACCTGTAAAGACAGGCCAGCTTCTTCTGCCATTATGGAACTTCCCCTGGATCTATAAACTTCAATGAATGATATCCCTTCCTCCATAACTGTGCCTGGTCTGGAAGTTCATCTCAGTGAACCTGAAGCTGTCTGCATATGTGCTGATGAACATGTGTGTGGAGTGGCCAGGGGTCAACATCAGGTGTCTTCCTTAATGATCTCAACTTTATTATTATCTTCCCTATTTGGGTGAGGTTACAACCCTGATTTAGGAGACTAACCTCTGGAACTTTCCTATCAAGAAGTGGGCAAACTGCTTCTAGGGGCACATCTTCAGAGAAGTGGGAGAGCAAACTCTTGGTACCATTATCCGAGAGTGGGCTAACTGCCTCTTGCATTAGCCTGAGGAAAAAAAGAAGCTGAAGAGAAGTTTAGTTTAAACCATTAGTAAACCTGCTACATCTGCTGTCACTGCTGCTCTGATGTTACTGTAGCTTCCTCTGCATGCAAGCACTCATTGGCACTTTTACTGAATAGTGAAAAACCATTAATATGTGATCAAGTAGTACAGTGCATGAGCAAAGGGTAAGGAACTTTTGACCTTGGATAATCCTTAAACATTTGTCAAAGGAAGGTAATTAGGAATATGACCTGCTCGACTCTGCTGCTCCAGAACATACATACACTCTGATCACAAGAGCAATCAGACTAAGCTTACCTGTTGCCTTCAACAGAGCTGTGGCCCATAGTTATTGACCTCATTGTTTTCAATGCTACATATCAGCACTTCTTACACATGTATGTTTGTTCTGAGTTGAAAATCCAAACAAGTCTCTGAAGAAAGGAGCCATAAAGCATATTTTAATCAGACAGTGTGTATCTCTAAACATTACTTGCGAATGTTGGTTATCTGTGCTGTTCAGACAAAAGGTACACCAAGGCAGGCAGCTTGCTACTCACATTGCTCTAAGCAGGTGGATTACTTATTTGTGAGATTAACTTTATAGCAAGTTACAAGGAAGAAATTTAGCATCTCACAGCAATAATACTACAAAGCTATCTGTGAAGTCCATAAGAAATATTCCCGATTCTTTCCCATAATTCATTCCCACAGTAGTTCCCAGTTTGTTCTTATAGTTACTCACCACCACAGTTATTATTATTACTTATTTTATTTATTTGAGAGAGAAAGAGGGAGAGAGAGAGAGGGACAGAGACACACACACAGAGAGAATATGGGTACTCCAGGGCCTTCAGCAGCTGCAAACCAACTCTGGATGCATGCGCCACCTGTACAACTGGCTTTGCATAAATCCTGGGGTCCTTTGGCTTTGCAGGAAAAGCCTTAATGACTAAGCTATCTCTCCAGCCCTATTATTATTTTTTGAGACAAGTTCTGTCACCAAACCCTATGCTCACAGGCTTGGATAGACTGGCTGTCTAATAAGCACTTAGAATCACGCCCCCCCCCCTTTTTAACTTCTCCAGTGCTGGAATTAAAGGCATGCGCCACCACAACTAGGTTTGGTGAGGGTTCTGGGCATCTACACTCAGGTCCTCAAGCTTGCCTGGCAAGCACTTTATCCACTGAATCATCTGCTCAGCTCCCAACGGTGGTTTGCCGTAGATGACACGTTTACTTGGGATTTTATCATAGTGAGGAATTCCGTGGTAGAGAAGCCTAATGGAGGTACTAAAAGACCTTCAAGCCGTCGTCCCTTGCCATGACTGCTACTCTTACATCTCAAAAAGACAGATCCTAGCTTCATTTGATTCAGCTTTTAAAAATTAAAAGTAAGGTATATATTACTTATCTTTCTTTAGAAATAATACAAATGGAAAACGGTCAGTGGTACAAACGAATTTGTCATTACCATGCTGAGATTTTGTAGGTTTCCCTCGCTGGTTCCAGCAGCTGACTCCAGACTTGATCTGTGGTTGTTTTGGTGCCTGCAAGTCACACCAATTCTACGCCCATGAAATGAAATGCCATCATTCTGGTTTTCAATTTGAGGAAGCCCAAGGGGACAGAGCCCTGGTGGGTAATCTATGAGTGCAGTGGTTTCTTCTTTGCTCTTAAGCATTTGTGTGGGAGACTGCCTCAAAGGTGTATGCACCATGGTGTCACAGGGCAGTGAGCTGTTTCACTGGAGGCAGGGATTAGAATGTATAGGCAGATTGTGAGACTCTGATGGAGAATGACAAGCTATAAATCAACAGGGTAATTGGATATAAACACTGAGATCACTTATCCCCGGACTTCCCGCCAAGTGCTCTAGCTATTACTCAGAAGCAAATTCATCTTAACTGATATTCATTCTGCTTATTCTCAGCCTTATTTTGTTGTGACTGGCCTTTTGGAGTTTTGCACATCATGAGTTTTATTCTGATAGCACTTTTAATTTTAGTATATGTGCTGCTGAAGCAAGCACCTGATAGCACTTTTAAATTTTTCTCAGAAGACGGGGCTATAGTTTTCATTTGACAGAACAACATGTAGGCCCTGGAGCTGCCACAATGCCAGGGTATACCCTGTTTCACTTCCTGCTTTCATTGTCCCTGCCCTGTTGCATACACTCACGCCACTTTGGGTTTCTTCTGTATCCAAAGGTCATAAACAGTATGTGGAGTCCATTGAAAAGACCATCCTTATTATTAGAGAAAGCAACAATTTCAAACTAATAGGACCAGTAAGCAGTCCATCTCTAAGTGCTGCCTAGAACTTAATTCACGATGACTTCAGATGCTGCTTCATCAATGCAGATTGGCCTTGGTATGTGAGCGCCCCTCCACAGCAGTCTTGGGAAGATGAAATGGCTGATCCCACTTCACTTTTGGAAAGAAAAATGAGAGCTCAGTGTAGTGCTGGTCTATGAATCATCACTATTTTCAGGACAAGTGAAATGTCAAGGCCAAATGCCCTCTGGCTGCCTATGAAAGAATGTAAGCCAGATAGGTAGTCATGACAGGGTTTTGAAATATTACTCAATTGGTTTTCCCCATCAGAGAAAAAAAGAAGAAAAATATTTTTCTGCCCCACGTTTATCAAAAGAGTATTGAATTAAAAACAACAAATATGGCAACAGAATGGTATCCTGTCACATTTAATACATGTTCAACAGTCTAATATAGCTTACAAAAAGTATACTGAAACTAGAAGCCTATTTCCATATAATACTTGATTTGATTTTTAGTTCTTTCAGACCAGTATTTGCTTTTAATACATATATTATAAAACAGTAATAGGTAGTGAATTTTGATATTGTAAATTTTACAAATGGAATATTCTCTTATCTACCAAATGGAAAACTATTTCAATAAACCAAAACATATTTTATATCAATTTTAAAGATTTTAACCAACTTTTAAAAAATCTACATTCATATGTAATATATAAAATTATGAGATTATTGAGGCATAGATACTAACTTTTTAAATTTATTTTTGTTACTTTCATGCTTGCATACACTGAAGTTTATCCCAGTTCCCCCCTAATGACCCTCTCTTTCATCCTCTTGTCTCTCACTGAAATTCTTTTTTACATTAGATCCCCATTCTACTTCTATGCCTTATTTATTTTTTGACTCACTGATTTAAATTAGTCATTTATACAAATTATCTTTGAGAACTTAATTGCAATACAAATATTAGTAAAGTTTGAATAAGCAGTAGTGTAATCACAATCATTTTAACTTTTGTTATTTTAGCCACAGAAGAATATGTAGGTTTATTGCAATATATAGGTTTATTTTGAAAAATAGTAAAAATATATAAATTTTAAATTTTTTTAATAAGGCATTCTTTAAGCAATGTTAGCCTACAATAAAAATATTTCTGCTTCTCTACAGCACATATTTAACATTTAGCTTTCATCTAAGATTTTTGAAAATGATGAACTATAAATCTACAAATTCATATTTCCTGACCATTTGAAATATATAAAAATAACACATTTTATATCAATATATGTCACACATATATAATTATCCATTATACAAAATATTTTTACTTAATAAATTTATTGTTTTTATTTAAGAAATTTATTGAGATCCTTGGGAACTTAGAAAAATATACCATATGTTAAGTAGCACAAACCAGTTAAATAAATCAAATATCAAGTTATTCATCCAAGGATCCCCTAGATGGCAGGACACTAGTTGGATAGAAAGATAACATTTAGAGAAAACAGCCTATTTGAAGTGAGGAAAAATATCTAGCCAAAGTAAATCTAATATTGTTTTGAGAATAACTCAAATCCACTAGTTTATAGTCCCTCATTGTATGAAGCATAGATCAGTGGAGATGTCTAGGCATGTCCAGATCTCACAGAAGCACAGATTTGTTAATATGTTAATATATTTGAGAAGTTTCATTACATTCTGAATCCTCATCTCAGAGAATTCTTTAAAATAATAAGATATTTTTAAGATTTGCCACCTTTTTTTTTTTTTTTTTTTTTTTTTTTTTTTTTTTTTTTGGTTTTCCGAGGTAGGGTTTCACTGTAGCTCAGATTGACCTAGTCTCAGGGTGGCATTGAACTCATGGTGATCCTCGTACCTCTGCCTTCCGAGTGCTGGAATTAAAGGCATGAGCCACCATGCCTGGCGATTTGCCACCATTTTTGGCATTTGATTTTGCTTTTGCTAAATGCTTCTTAATATAACAGTATCCATACTATGCTGAAAAACTAAGACAGAAATACCATTGGAGGATGTTAAGCATTCTTCTAAGTCATACAAAGTGAGTTCTCAACAGCTATTTGTTTTATAAAGAAATCAAAGCCAGACATGATATTACAAAGTAGCTTGAACATTGTGGGAGACTGTTTAATTTATATTCTGCTTTCTGAAGTTGGCTGGCACAGTGTTGATGACATGGATAAATTACATTTTTTTATTTGATCATGGTGAAACATTGAACTCTAATCCTGCTTCTAATAAATATGCTGAATCAATGCTAATTATGTATTCTGAAGGTAATATGAGCAAAGAAGATACTAAATCTTTCCAAAACCATGAATATTTTAGTTATTATGCTCATGAGCTTTTCTTTAAGTTCTAAATGATAGATTGTCTACTCCTACCCTCAACTATTTGAAATCTTGCCAATAAATTCTGAATCTTCCTGGGTATATAGTCTCATTTTGGAGCCAAAAATCAAAGTTATTACATACTTTAATCTAAATCCTGGAATTGTTACATTCAAAAACTAATTCGTAAAAATTAAAATCAACTTGTATTCAGCTATGATAAATATAAGGAATGCATCTTCTCAGGCTGTTTATTTGGAACTATGAGAGAGAGAGAGAGAGAGAGAGAGAGGGAGGGAGAGAGAGAGAGGGAGAGAGAGAGAAAGAAAGAGACAGAGAGGAAAAGAAACAACCAGGGTTTTGAATACTGTCTTTGACATTAAACAGCACACCTTAAATGCTATGGAACTGGCATCTCTATATTTGATCCACATTGGACTTTTTATTTGTTTCATAAGTGGACTATCTTAATATTCTCTAAATCAGGTAGGACTTATTTTTTTCAAATTGAGTCTGAAAGCAATGCTAAATCCCTACCATGTAAACAAAAGCAGCCACTATTGTCGTGACTTAAGTGAAGACAATAAAAATAAATATCAACTTTGAATTCTAATAGATGTTTAGAATGGTCCATTTAACTTACAATATGATATACATCATATGCTTGGTTACTATCTGAGCTTTGAAGTAAGAAAGACAAAATTAATAAGTTTAAGAATAGGCTCTCTGAATTCTTTCCATATGAAGTATCAAAGTATATTTTCACAAGGTTTGGTTAGGCATGATTTTGCTTTCCCCACGCCACTTTAGCAAAATTGAGACACAATATTACTTATATCGAGACCCTGCCCAATGAATAAGCTTATATCCTGTGAGAATGAATCCTTATGAACTGTAGTGAATTACTTTGGTTTCTCCTATATTCAGTAGGTGAGAGTAGTTACCATTGAATAGAAGAGCTAACTAAATATTTGGTACTGAGATAAGATTAAGATTGTTTAAAAGTTTGTATTTTATCATTGTCCCTGCTTTACAGTTGAGAAAAGAGGTACTCAGTAAAGTTAAGGATCTTTATATGTTAGCAGCCAATAAATACCAGATAGCCATATTTTTAAATTCTAAAGCTTGGATCATTTGACCTACCTTAGACTGGAGCTCCTTGTGCACAGGCCCACATTACGCAGGAAAAGACAGGTTGATTGGGCTACCATGGCTATTGTGTAGATGGTCTGTTACCCATGGTGGGGTTTCATAGGTGTGAGAAGCTAAGGAGACTGGATGGTGACATGGGCTGAGGCCAGCTCAGGGATATTCTCCTCTCACTTCTGACATCTACCTGTGGTTAATGCTGGGTGGAGATGAGGACAAAGAATCGTTTTCAGGGGTACTGGCATGGAGGCCGTAACCATCCATCTCAATATGAGCAGAACAGGTTAAGGATTGCCAATTGGTTCAAGACGAGCTGAGCCAAAAGAAACACAGATTTGAACAAACGACTGGTAACTCTAACTTCCAAGATGCACAGAATGCTCCAACATGTCATTTGCCCCTGGAGTGAGCAGGACTCATTAAGAAAATGTCTTTGAAAAACACATGGCAGATAGAATCACAAATATTTCTTCAAATATTAACTCCTAAAGTTGAATCTAATAAATAATAAGTTTTAAAGTAAATTCATCTTATTAAGTAGAAAGTATTATCCCCAGTGATTAAATAATACACCTAATACCTCCTTTTGTGAGTGGCAGAGCCAAAGACTAAATCTGTGAGCAGTCTGCACAGTGTTGGCCCTAGGCTTCCCTAGATATTCTGGTCTAGATAGTTCACTAACCTGTCTCTCTACACAGCACAGACCTCACCATCCACACCGATGGTAAAGTGAATTCAATATTCTTAACATTGAGTGCTTTGCACTGAGATGTTATTTTAAGTATTAATTTTGAAAAAATCACATTAGCAGAAGCTGAAAACAAAAGTCTTGACTTTTAAGAAATGTTCTATATTATTAGCCAGCCATGTTCTACTTTAGAGGCAGATTAAAGCAGAAGCCTGGATGATCACAGAGGCAGTAAACATGGTGGTTAAGAGCACACACTTGGGGCCAGATTTCCTGGGTTCAGATTCTACTGCCATTTTCTGGCTTCATGGCTTAGCAAATAAGTTAGGTGTTGTGGATCTTTGAGTCCTAATTTTAAAAGAGGAGCTAATTTTCTGGTGGCTGTGACAACATATCTGACAAAAGCAACTTAAGGGTTTATTTTGTCTTACAGATTGGGAGTATAGCCTATCATGGAAGAAAAGTCATAGCAACAGGAACATGAATTGGATGGTGACATTGCGTTTTACACTTGGAAAATAGAAAAAGAGATGAATGTTGGGAATCTACTTCACATCATTTACTTTGTGAAGTACAATTTTCAGCTCACAATGTCATTTTGTTTATGGCATAGTCCTAGAATACAGTAATTAATGTAATTTTCTTACAGTTAGATTTCTTACACAAGTGTTTATGTATATGTACATGGATCATTGTTTTGAAAACTCCCTTTTCAAATTATAATTTTTTGGCTTAAGTGAAATTATACTCATTAAAATACCAGTTTTACATATTGCTGCATAATAGAATAAATAAAAAAGAATGATGAGGTTTAGCTTAGGTCAGATTTATTCTAGCTTACATGATGACTTAGTTTCCTAAAGAAACTAGGGCGTTTGAATGTATAAATACTCAGGGACACAATGACAAGAATTATCCTTGAACTATGTGAGTCATTATTCATCAGCTGTTGTTTACATGTGGTTGCATATACAGCAATGAACCCAAATACCATTCCCTCTGGTCATATTGTTCTATAGTTTTTACAAGGTTCAAGTGAAACTGTCACCAAAATATTTTGTTGTTTCTGAGAGAAAAATGCTAAAGTACTTACTCACTTGGTTATTTGCCAGCAAGCTAATGTAGTTTAGTATATTCAGTGAACCTCCCATTGAGTGGGCCTTATATCCAGTCAGAGAACAGTTGCTTTTCCTCATAACTTATGTGCCACTGTTTCACTAGTGGGTATATCTTGCCTGGCTGGTTGATTTTTTTGTAGCTTTCAAGATTCCCCAAGTGTTCAGATTGTAGATGACTTTTATCCTCTAGCAGTTCACATAGTACCTCCCAGTATTGTTGCCAGCTATCTAGCAGTGAAATGGCCTCCATCTCAATTCCATCTTGATGTGAAAATCTCACCAGTCTCAAGAAGCTCCTGAAACTTACAAGATTCAAAGGCCCCTCCCCAGCATTATGTAAGGAGAGAGACCTGCTAGGAGATGACACTACTCCAGCCAAGCTGCCTGCAGGTCCATGAATCATCACCTGTGCTAGGTGGTCTTTTTGGTCATGTAGCTATCCATGCATCTGTAACTCACTGGTTCACTAAGTTAGACTTAGGGAGGGATAATTTCTTTGGTCTGTTGTTGGTACTTTCTCTGGGGTGAATAGATGTTTGTTTACTTCACCCCAGAAAAAGTTAAGGCAACACACAGGTTTGTGCTATTACATCTGACTTTAAAAAAAATTTAGTTTAATTTTACATTCATATTGGTGCCTTCGGTAGCCTCCTCCCTGTCCTCCCCCCTCTGAAGGGGCCCTCCTCATTGGGGAATGTGGGTCATGCATTATGGGGGTAGCCAACAGTTATGGGGAAGAGGCAATGTCTCTGTGCATAATGACCCAATTTGTGGCTCTAACACTCTTTCCACCCCCTCTTCAGCAAATTTCCCTGAGCCATGTTGGGTTCATTTTAGGTCTACTTCAGTGATGAGGTCTTAGGAGCCTCTGTGTCTCTGGATATCTGGTTTAGTGGGAGTTGAGTGTTCTCTGTGTTTATCTCCTTCAGCCTTGTGCTGGTGTCAGGTTCACCACGAAAGCTGCACTCTTGACCATTTCCCCCCTTACTCTATGGTTTCAGCTGGGGCCCTGGTGAGGTGTGATAGGCTGATCCTCCCCTCAGGTTCTGACTTTTATGAGGGTGCTGAGGATATAAACTCAGGTGAGTGCTTGTGTGGCAAGCACTTTAATGACTGAGTTATCTCGTCAGCCTCTTTTTATCCTTTTAATTTCTGCAACCATGATACTCATGCTATTATTCAGCCAATTAAATGAGATTATTTTGTTTTAATTTTTATTTACTTATTTGAGAGATAGAGGCAGATAGAATGGGTGCACCAGGGCCTCTAGCCACTGCAAATGAACTCCAGATGTATGTACCACCTTGTGCATATGACGTATGTTGAACTGGGGAATTGAGCCTGGAACCAGGGTCCTTTGGCTTCACAGGCAAGTGCTTAACCACTAAGCCATGTCTCCAGCCCTTTATCTTGTTTTAAAAACATTTAAAATTCATAATTAGAAAATAGAGGTCATAAGCTGTTAAAAATAATTGCTATATTTAATACTAAGTAGAAAACAGTTCCTTGAAATGTTATATAGAGCTAATGGTATGTGAGAGATCTAACTTCTCATTTAGAATGAGAATTTCTCAAACTTCAGTGAGTATTTTATCATGTTTTATA
This sequence comes from Orientallactaga sibirica, assembly GCA_036365145.1. Taxonomy (NCBI): domain Eukaryota; kingdom Metazoa; phylum Chordata; class Mammalia; order Rodentia; family Dipodidae; genus Orientallactaga; species Orientallactaga sibirica. Next base: position 586,439 of record JAEOAD010000005.1, read on the forward strand.
AGGTTACATAAATGAGAACTCTTCCATTTTATAAAAAGATTATATTATTCTAAATATTATGTTTCTAATCTTCAGTAAATTTGATCTTCCTTAAAGAAAATTAAAAAAAAATTGACTGATTAATTCCAAAATTATCAACCATCCATATATATATGTATATATACATACATACTTAGGACATATATTTATATATTACATAAATGTGTACATTACTTTCTAAATTCCCTACAACAAAATAAATTACAGTTAATACTAGGAAACTTATCATTATGTATTCCATAAAACAAATTGATAGAATTCCTTAACAATTATGTCCTTTCAGAAAACATGAAACAGTTATAAAATAGTTACTAATTTCCTCAAATCAAGTTTGATGTGTGAGTGGCATTCAATTGGCATCATAATGAATGCTGCTGAAGTGCATAGATTTCATCAGTTCCCTTATGCTGGTTTTCATCTGTCTGTTCTTTGCTAGAGTTACCAGCTGATGATCCCCGGGGTCATCTGGCTGTGTATCAAAGGCTCAATCATTAAACCAACAGAAATGATTAATAACTTCCATCAGAGTCAACTCACAATGTGCATTTGGTTCCCACTGTGTCCACAGCACTTCTCCTCAGGGTCTTCTGCATTATCCATGATTCAGTACAAAGACATGAGGTGTTTTTTTTTCTTCTATAAAAGAACTTCTTCCCTTTTATTATAATATAAGGAATACAGTTTTCTAGCATACTAACTTTGGTTTCATGAGTGCAAAGTGACCTTGGGAATGTAGCTTTGGTCACGAACTTCTTGTATGCATAGATTTTAAAATAAACAATGCAGCATCCTCTTCATCTTGCATAGTTTCCTCTATATATTCAAAACATCAAGTCCAAGAACTACTCCCCGAAAACATCATCTGACTTCAGCTCATTTCCTGTTCCTTGTGACACTGCTTTGGTGTCATGCTGTTCACCATCAACTTCCTTTCACAGTTTCAGTCTCTTCAAAATCTTTTCCAATTTCAATATTGCAACCTCTTCATTGTATTTCTAGGCTGCAATATGACCATGAATTTTGATTATAATATAATTTATGTGACTCATGTAGCTCCTTATTTTCTGTACAAACAAATCCCATCTTTTTGAAAGGATAGCCAGCATTTTTAAAGGATTTACAACTTGTTTTTCTAGCCTTAAATCTCTAGCTCTCATTCTTTTTCAAGTAGATATTATTTCATATGATAGCCACATAAAGTCTAGTGGGTCAATCTGCTCGCATATACCTTCTATGTTTTTAATAATCTTCTTATAAAAATAAAGTACATGAAATATCAAAGAAAATTTCGTTTTTCAACCAAAATACAAATATGCTCAATTCATGAGACATTTAGAACCAAAATTTTATCTATTCTGAAAAGGCAGGCTTTCCCGTATTTTCTACTTATTTGTACTAAGTAAACTGTTTTTCACAGTTGATAACTTAATCTTTTCTAAAAGAAGACCAATGGAAAACAGGCTTTCTTTTTAAAACACAAATTTGAAATCAACAAGGAAACAACAACTCATCCTGGAACTAGAGGAAGTGAAATAGATTAAATTAAGCATATAATAGAAGAGATGGAAACCAGAAAACATCCCCTTGTCTTCTATGATGGCATCTTTAATATGTTAGTATGGAATAAGAGCCAAACAGAATTCCTATTGCTTATAAAAATAGTCTTCAAATATGAAGGGAAATTAAGTCATTTAGTGTGGAATATGCCCATAAGCTTGGTAATTGGAAGTTAGAAACATGGGGATTTCAAGTTTGAGACCAGCCGTGCCTACTTAGTGAAAGTCTATCTCAAGCAAAGTATAGCAAAACAAATCTGCCATTTTCAGATAAGAAAAATAAAATATTTGCTGCATGGAGCCTAAGTTAAAAGAAATAATAAGCAGAACTGTCAGGCAGAAAAAAAAATTCAACATGGCAATGGAAATAGAGAATGGAATAAAAACCTCAGAAAAAGGTAAACATGAAAATGAGTGTGCTGAATACCAGTTATACAATAGAATGATTAAACTGTTTGTAGTCTTTTAAACACATACAGAAGAGGATCAGAAAGAAGGAAATGAAGTAAGTATTTTCTCCTTTAGAATTATAGAGGAAGGGGAATGTGGCAAATGTTTAGATTTTGTGTGGGAGTGATCCATGTTTAGGGCCATGGGAGAAGATAGCTCATAATCTTGTTTTCTTGTCTCTTTCATTCTTCAGTCCTAAAAATTGAGCCCAGGACCTTGCACATATGCTGCAGACTCGTTCTACCAATTAGTTAGTTTTTTCAAGCAGTTACAGAGAGCTCAACACTGAAATAGACTTCTGAAATATCTACCCAAGCTCACAGAACATTACAGAAGAGGGGGTGCACACACTCATACTCACTCTTAGCTATCTCACATTTAGCTATATATATGGCCTCAGGAATATTTTTTATTAGTTATGAACTTTGCTATATGAACAATTTGTGTTTTGGTACCATTTCCCTTGTGTTATCCTCTTATGTGCCTCTTCCCTGCCCCTATCCCACTGAGGGCCCTCCTTGGTGATGTTATTGGTATTCATCACAGTGAACAATGATGTATGAAAGCATTAGTCAGTCTCTGTGGGTTTCAGAAATTCCTCAGGATACTTGTTTCCATCCAGTGGATCTTACAATCTTTCCATCCTTTCTTCTGCAATGTTCTTCGAGCTTGGGCAGGTATGTTATGTCTACTTCATTGTTGGGTTTTCTGTAACTGCTTGATTTCTGCTTTGATAAGGTTTGAGTATCCTCAGTGTCTATCACCATTTCCCTGGAGCAGGTTGTCAGGTTGGTACTGAGGGCAGAACTCATGTTTAAATCACCACTTCTTCTGTGATGTCTCCTGGGCCTTGGCAGATGTGTTACATAGTGGTGGATCATCTTGAGCTAGGCAGTCAGATATATTTTCTTGACATATTAATGGATCTTGTTTCTCCCCAGTTTTTGCTGACATCTGTTAAAATAAAGATTTTTCCAACTAAGAGTGAGAGCAGCATGGATTAAAGGGGACAAGCATAGTTAGTTGAGAGACTTTTTGATAGGTTTAGCCACTCTCCTTAACCAAACACTAGTGGGTGCTTCTCTCTGGAGTCTATGACTATCATATCCCTACCACTATGGAAATCAATATGGAAATCCCTCAAAGACTGAAAATAAACCTACCATTTGATCCAGCTAAACCACTTCTGGAAATGTACCCTCAAGACTCCACTCTTTACTACAGAGACAACTTGCTCAGCCAGGTTTGTGGCTGCTCTATTCACAATAGCTAGGAACTGGAATCAGCCCAGCTGTCCATCAATGGATAAATGGTTAATGAAGATGTGGTGCATATACATAGTGGAATTCTACCCAGTTGTAAGGAAAATGAACTAATTAAATTTGTAGAAAAAAATGTATGGACTTGGAAAAACATCATACCAATCAAACTCATACAAGCACAGAAAGACAAATGTCACAAGCACTCCTTCATATGTGGTTCCTAACTTGGAACAGCTTGGATTGCATGTAAATGTCAGCAAGCATCAGGAGTATTGACATGAAATAAGAACTTTTAATTGACTAGAATAGTTAAACATGTATGTTGTAACCTCTGGGATTATAGGAAAACAGTGCAAGAATTCATAAATAACATGCAATACAGGTACACAAAAAATAATTAAAACATTGAGTATGTATACATAACGAGGCAAAAATGAAAATTAAAATAAAAACACAAGCATATTAAATTGAAGACTTATGGCAAAGACAATAGGTATAAACTTAAAATTACCAATACATGTGAAAATGGACTAAATAGTACAAATCTAAGTTTAAGATCGTCTACAGTATGAAAAACATGTAAGTAGAAAGAGAAATTTGAAAGTGAAAAATGAGCATGGATATATTAGCTCTCTATTATTGTATTAGCAATAATCTCACATGTAAAGTTTTGAAAACATGAACATTCATTATCCTACAGTCTCTGTTATGAGGGAACTATGAGGTCTGGGCTGGATGGTTGGGGCTTGGGGTCTCTCACAGTCTTAGTCATTTGTGGTGGGCCTGCTGTCATTGCAGGGCTTGGTTAGGGTAGGGTGTGTTTTCAAACTTTTGATGCCATCTTCCATAGGCTGCTTTACAAAACGGCAGCTGGCTTTGGCTGGAGCATGTCCTTCAAGAGAAATGGAGAGTGTTATTGCAGTCTTTGAAAACTTAGTTTTGGAATCAATACCCACAGCCGAAACCAAGTTCTGCTACTTTATTCAGAAATGAGCAAATGCTTCTAGTCCACAAAAGAAATTACACAAAAATCACCGTTACTGATTCTGATAATTTAAGTATTTGCTTTGAATCTCTAGCATGACAAGTTCTCAAAAGAGAACCTTTTAGAGGTCTTGGGGTAACACTTTTTTTTTTTTTTATCTCATTTGCTTTATTCCTTTCATTCTCTCACAACCATATAGTGAATGACATTTTCCAGAGGAAACATAATGTGTTACCTTACCTGATGGTTATTGATGAATGTGTGGCTGGGTATGCTTTGTTTCAATGTTTTTTTTTTTTTTTTTTTTTTTTTTTTTTTTTTAATTTCTCTTATGACAAATCTCAATTATCTAAAGGCCATGTTATGAAAAATCTTTGGCGCCACTAAAAATTGGCAAAAATGTAAAGAATGTTGAGTGTGGTGCACATGCCGTTAATCCAAGCACTTGGGAAGCTGTTGTAGGAGGATCACAGTGAGTTTGAGGCCAGCCTGAGACTACATAATGAATTCCAGGTCAGGCTGGGTTAGAGTGAGATCCTACCTCAGAAAACAAATGAAAAAAAATGTAAAGAGATCCTGATCTTAGTGCTGGAAAATGCTAGGCAGGCTAGTAGTGAAGAAAAGTCATTGGTGGCCTTAACTGGGAGTGGACCCTACAAGCTACAAAATTGGCCTCCTAGGCAAGATGTACCTGCTAGTATAATAGTGGCACATCAGTTATCAGGGTAAATAATTACTCTCTAATTGAATTTGAGGTGCACTGTATTTTAGGGAATTCATACCCATGGCTTGGAAGGAAACAAGGCCTGGAATGGAAGTTGCTACTGTTGTATGGTTTTATATATATATATATAATGTCTCCTCTATAACTTATGACTTTTATTTTCACAGATAGTGCCCTCTAAAGACTAATGTTTATGCCTATATATTAGTACTTTTCTCACCTCTGGTTAGAGAAGTTTCTCTTTTCAGATGGTTGTGACTGCTAGGATATCAAAGTGCTGAGAAGTGACATAGAGTATCCAACCTAATGATATATCTCTATAATACCCTCCAATGGCTCAGAGATTATATAGTGGAAGAGGTGGTGGAGAGAATATGAAAGGATGGGGAGGAGTACTTTGAGATGCTGTCTTCCAGGCACAAAGTGGTTGTTGTATTCATGACCTCACAGTATCTGTTGTTACCTGCACAAGACTTGAATAATATTGGGTCCATCAATGGGTTGTCACATATGATGATGGAGGGCGGAAAAAGAAAATAAAAAAAGACATCACTATAGTTGGAAAGTAGGGTATCAGGGAGGGGAGATGGGAAAAGTTGGACAAAGGAGGCTGTTTAGAGGGGATTATGTAAACTTTTTAAAATAAAGTTTTGTTTTATTTTAATAATAAAAAAGAGATTATCCTGAGACAATTGTCAATATAAGATGTAGAGAAGGCCACTGAATGAGTGTAAAAAAAAAACAAACTAAAATTCATAGAAAATAAGAGAATAGTTTTAAAATACTTGATAATAAAATGAAAATCAAAGCACAGTTAACAGAAAGTAGTAAGATACTTAAGTACTAACATATTAATCATTAATTATAGCTATGATTTATAAATATCAATGTGAACTAAAATGAGGTTGAAAATACTACACAATAATTCCATATATGAGATGTACAAAAACAAATAAAAATGATCTCTTGAACTAGAATTAAGTATTTGCTATTGTGGGAAGAGCAACAGCCAGTAGGGGGCTCCACAGAAAGTTCCCTAGCACTGTCATGTTCATGTTCAAATTCCTTACCCATGGCTTGGCTTATGTTCATCATGTAAGATTCCAATAACCTGGGCTAGAGAAATAGTCAGCAGTTAAGGCACTCACCTGCAAAGTCTAAAGAAGGAAGTTTAATTCCCCAGTACCTACATAAAGAGATGCACAAAGTCATGCATGCATCTGTAGTTTGCAAACATCTGGAGGCCCTGGCGAGCCCATTCTTGTTCTCTCTCTCTCCTTGCATATAAATAAAAAAGATTCCAATAAAAAATAAAAATATAAATAAATATAATATATATAAAATATAAATAAAATATAATAATAAATAAAAATAAAAAAAGATTCTGTATCTTTATTATTCTTATGTCAAGAAGTTTATTGAAGCAAATAAGGTCACTCACTCCTGGTTAGTGTTCTAGGATTCTCCTGATGCACTTCTGTGATGTGCATCATCACCTTTACTCCAGTTCTCAAGGCAAATGTGCAGAGTAGTTCTGAGTTTTACCATCCATTTAATGACTCGTTTTTACTTAAAACTTCTAGGGATGTTAGTGGCCTCTTAGCTAGATGTTATAAGAGGCAACTGGTCTAGAATGCTTAAGAAAGTTGTGTAAGACTCTATCTTTGGTTGGCTATTTCTTTTCTTCATTTCTCTCTTGAAATTTCCCCTGATTAAATTCCCTAAGCTTCCTCTCTTTTGAATTCTGCTGCTATTACATAGTTGAACTATCACTGAAAGACACCAATGATGACTGGCTTCATATTATTAGTGTGGGGATTTAAATGTTCACTGATCCAAAATAACATTCTTTTGTATGTTCTTTTGGATCCGCGAATGTTCTCACATTCACAAAAATATCAGGTATCTACTTTCATTCATCCACTGTAGTAATTCTGAAATATATTAAGTGACGTCTCCTTCATTCAGCAAAAAAAAGACAAAAAGTCCTTTCAGATAACTTACATCTGAATGTAAATTAACAAAATATTTAAAATACTGTATATTGTATGGCAACAAATGCTTAGGAGAAAAAATCAGATAATCAAATAGCTTTAAAACATAGCAATTTTCATGCTCCTTTGAGTTCTCTGTGCTTATGTGGAGGCTTCCTTGGAAGTGGGGAGTGAAAGGCAGCTCAACAAGCTAACCTCTCCAGCCTGGCTTCATTTACAACTCATGTTTTTATCTCTTTCACATAAAACATCATCTTATAAAATTCCATTTGAATAAAGCACTCCATAAATTAAAATTAATTCATCTTATCTTTTGGGCTCCAAAAAATTTCAGCTTCTCAAAGAGTTTTCTAGTTACAGACTGCAGATGTGTCTATAAGTCAATAAAACACATTGTATATTTTATATTTCTGCTTCATGATTAAGTTATATATTAGCAAGCAAGCTTATTTTGTTGAGGACAGGTAACCCACATTAACTCATCTCTAAGACTATTGGGTGACCTTTCTAAAGACAAGGGCATGTGCTGAGTGCATTTGTCTACACATACGTGATAGAGTCATCAAACGAGTGAGAGAATGATCATCTTTTAATGGTGATTTGTTTTTGCACAATGCTGCTTAGCCATGTGGAAACAGGTCACCACTTTCATTCTGAACCTAGCACTTTAATTAGCAAGTTCTAGCTTGTTTCAATAAACTCCTCTGGCACTAATATGGGGGTGCCATTGTTGTGGTTATGAAAGGCACACAAAAGTTACTTGAGAGAGAAGAGAGAAGAGGTGCCTCTTAAAACGAGAACTGTCAATGCTGAACAACCGGAGATTAGTAAAGACTCTTTTTCTGAGGCAAGCCAAACAGACTGTCTTTTTTAAATGCAAGAGTGCAAGAGAGAAAAAGGGAGAAAACTGGTGCACCAGGGCCTGCAGCCACTGCAATCAAACTGTGTCTGCTTGTGTGTACGTGCAACCTTGCACACTTGTGTCACTGTGCGTCTGGCTTATGTGGGACCTAGAGTGTCAAACGTGAGTCCTCAGGCTTCACAGGCATGTGCCTTAACTGGTAAGCCATCTCTCCAGCCCAAGACTCATTTTTTTGGTGTGTGTGTGTTTGTGTGAGTGTGTGTCATGATATGTATGTGTGTGTGTGTGTGTGCTCTCAGGTGTGTGTGTGTGTGCAGATGTGCACCCATGTGCATCCATGTGGAGGCCAGAGGAGACTGCTGGATATCCATCTCTTATCACTTACCCTCTTTTCCTTGAGACAGGGTCTCTCCCTCAACCTGGAGCTGCTATCAGTCATTGAGGCCCAGAGATTCTTCCATTTCCACCCTGCCTCTCCTGCAGACTGGGGTTGCAAACGTGTGTGTGTGTGAGTATGTGTGACCACACCCAGCTTTTTCACGTGAATCCTGGAGAGACGATCATGGTGGTGTGTAGCCTGAGCAGACTGCATGCTTAAGCTGCAAGTGCCCTTCAGTGCCAAGGTATCTCTGAGCCCAGGAAAGACTCAGTTTTCATCTATGTCTATATATTAAATCCAACCTTAGACAAGTTTCCATGATTAATGATAATGATATCAGTGATAGTGACTATTCAAAGCCCAAATGATCTAGAAGTAATGTGGCCATGCTTTTCTAAGATATAGTATCTATTCCTCCAGGGGTTTTTACCCCTAAAATAGATTTAAAAGAATATAACTTTGCATGCATATTCACATATATAAAAATATACTAGAATGTCTTTTTTGTTGTTTTACATATTTGAATCATTGATGAGGGTCCCTATGGAAGAGGGAGGACAGGGAGGAGGATAATGGAGTCACCATTATGAATGTAAAATTAGAATATTATAAATAAAAATGAATTATAAAAAAAGTAACTATGAGTGGAAAAAAAAGAGGACATATTGCTAAAGGGGAGAAAGATGTATCTTATACACTTGGTAAATGCAGGTGGAAATGGAAGGTGGCAGCAATTAAAATGGAGAGAAAACATATTCAAAGAGAAATATTAATTTGAATTTATAATTTCTTTACATATGCAAAGTCAGTTCAGACATGCATTTGAAGAAAATGTACACTTATAAAGAATTTTACATGGATATTATTAAAATTATTAGTGAGAATTTTTTCTTTGCTTGTTTCACCAGGCTGTTTTTTTTTTTTTTTTTTTTTTTTGTTAATCAAGAGGAGGTAAATTGCTATTATTTTTTTAGAAAACTTTGTATAAACCACACCAATGTTTATGTTTCAGAAAAAAACCACACATACATACACATATATGACATGAATATATAGAGATGCGATTTTTCTTTGAAATACATTTCATATGCAAATATAAAATATTAACTTAATATTAAACTTAATTTCATGATATTAATGTTATTTCTCCTGTTAAACACTATGATTCTAATACTACAAACTATCATTTCTGTTGGCATCAATATCACCAAGTTGAACATTTCTGAACAATTTCAAAGTTTTAGCAACCCAGCAGTACAACAGACTATGATAAAAATGAAATTTAGAACCAAGGATTTGTACTCTGAGGGAATAGGAACAGAAGCCAGATAGTGGAACATTCAAGTAATTTCCAGAAAGATACAAAAGAGGATTTAGAAGGTGAGAGTCCTGGATTCCAAAGTGCTGAGTCCATCTTTAGTTGTAAAAGTAACAGACCAAGCCGGGCGTGGTGGCGCACGCCTTTAATCCCAGTACTCGGGAGGCAGAGGTAGGAGGATCGCTGTGAGTTCAAGGCTGCCCTGAGACTACATAGTGAATTTCAGGTCAGTCTGGGCTAGAGTGAAACTACCTCGAAAAACCGAAAAAAAAGAAAAAAAAAAAAAAGAAAAAAAAAAGTAACAGACCAAACTTGCTCAGTGCAGCCAGTGCTCCTCAAGGATAGTCCCCGCATCTGTGCACTCACCATTATGTGGGAGTATGAGAGAAATACAAAGCTTCAGGCCTTATTTAGACTAGTGAATTAAAAACTCCCAAGACTAAGGTCCATAATTTGTGCTTGTACCAAGCCGTTCAAATGATTCTTCTGTTTGAGCTAAGTTGCAATAGACTGTAAACTAGAATATTCTAGTAATGCACACCTAAATTTCTCAATAAGTGTGTAGCAGCCGGGCGTGGTGGCACACACCTTTAATCCCAGCACTCACGAGGTAGAGGTAGGAGGATTGGAGTGAGTTTGAGGCCACCCTGAGACTACATAGCTAATTCCAGGTCAGCTTGGACTAGAGTGAGACCCTACCTCAAAAAACCAAAACCAAAAACAAAAAAACAAGCAACAGAAAAGAAGTGTATAGCTTTGTTCAAATATTCTAAAATGTACTTTGAGGTACCCATGCCAACTCTGAATCCTTATGGTATCTCAACCAACCATCTGTACAAATTTCTTGCTTCTCAACTGTAAATATTTTCTGGAAAACTAGTTCATTCGTCCTTCTTCAGCTTCTGTAACCAATAGTAAAAGCAGGCTCATTAGCTTTAGAAATTGAATAAGCAAAACCTTCAGATGTTAGAGAGGAAAGGTGAGAAGATCAAAGATCTTTAATAACTTTCGGAGATGTACTTTTAAAGGAATTTGAGAGAATCTTTAAGTTAAATCAACAAGAATAGCATTTCAGAACTTACAACTTCCACCAAATATCAGAACAACGTGACTCAGCACTATACTAATGAAATATAATTATCAAACTTTTTGGCATTATTTTTTGCTTTATTATTTAAACTATGTCTTTTTATGGTAATATTTTCTAAGGTTAACATGTAACTCTTTTTTTTAAATATCAAAGTTTTTTTGTTTATTTTTATTTATTTATTTGAGAGCAACAGACAGACAGAGAGAGAAAGATGCAGAGAGAGAGAGAGAGAGAGAGAGAGAGAGAGAACGGACACACCAGTGCCATCAGCCACTGCAAACGAACTCCAGATGCATGCGCCACCTTGCGCATCTGGCTTATGTGGGTACTGGGGAATCGAGCCTTGAACCTGGGTCCTTAGGCTTCACAGGCAAGCGCTTAACTGCTAAGCCATCTCTGCAGCCCAACATGTAACTCTTTTCAAGTCCTCTGGTGCAGACAATAAAGCCAGTCTCATTTGCTGCCAAGAAATAATGACAAGTTCTTTAGTTTGTAAAGTTACAGAAAGAAATTATCACTCTGCAATGTACTTTTGCTTTTTCCAACTCTTCTGAAGTCTGGATCTGCATCATCAAACCAAAACTACTTCAACGCTTTGTCTGATTCATGCAGATTTTCCTTGAAGCTCCTTTTTTTATTTTTTATTTTTGGTCTTACATAATGTAGGCTGAGTCACTGACCTGATGCTGGAGTCCCTGCTGCTCTGACAACAAGGACACAGAACACAGAGAACTGAAAGGCAGATTCCACAAAGGTCAGGGACTTGGTGAAGGCATGAAGATGTAAGCAAAACAAATAGAATCAATAGGTGACTCTAATTATTAAAGTAATATCCTCTCATTACTCCTCAGAATTAAACATTGAATTCTTAAAAAGTGAAATCTAACTACTTAATTACATTTTATGATAAAAAATACAAAAATATGGGGTAATGAAGAGTGTATACTGAAATATGTATATTTTAAATATTTTATTATTTATTTATTTATTTGAGAAAGAGAGAGAGAAGAGGCCTATAGAGAGTGAGAGTGGATGGGTGCACCAGGGCCTCTAGCTACTGCAAAGGAACTCCAGACATATGCACCAACATGTGCACATGGCTTACGAGGGCACTGGGGAATCAAACCTGGAGCCTGAGGCTTCACAAGTGCCTTAACCACTAGGCAATCTCTCCAGCCTCTGAAATATATTTAAAAAAAAAAAAAAAAAGCACTTACAATACAGTACTTTAAAAAGCATGCTGAAATTAACTTGGAGTAATCATTAAAAGTTTAAAAAAAGTTCAACAATTTAATATTGGGTTTTATACATTGAATTTAAAATATCAGGCTCAGCAATGAAATCTGACAGAAATGAAAGTCTCCCTTACAATGACTGGCTGATGCTCTCACATCTCATAACCCCCAAACCTAGGGAGAATACCAGCAATCCCACTGACGAGGGCCCTGAGCGGTTGGGGGCAGAGAGAAGGGAAATGATGGTGCTAACATATGATGTATCCATACAACTTTCTACTTAATTAAAAAAAGGTCGACTTGAGCATAGAAAGGCTTCTTTTCCCCCAAATTTTACTTCCTCTTCATTTATCTGTGAGTAGGTTAATTAGCAATTCGACACCAACAGAAGCCTTTCCCAGTAAGGTGAGGGTGTGACAGCTCTTTAGATGTGCCCATTACTTGAGAAAAAATTATTAGCACACACATGCAGAAGCCTGTTCTTTTACTAATTACATTTCTTGATCATGAAACTGTTTGGCAATTGCTGGACTCTTGGTTCATTATATGAGGGCTCCTTGTTTCTCTGTCTATGAGTCACTTCAAATCATTAGGATTAACATTGGGAATAAATCAGTGTTAATATTCATTAACTGCTTAAATAATGTCACAAAGACCCATGGAAATTAAATTGCACTAAATAAAAGACCAACTGAGCAAATTTCAATTTGTATAAGAAAATCTTCTGCACATGTGTCATACACTCACCTTACTGGGAAAGAAAATAAATTAATTATTACAGGGCAGAAAGTAAAAGCAAATGGCTTATCTAAGTTACAGAGCATTTTAGGTCATGGTGTTAAGCTCTAAACATATCTTACCATTGCATACTGATGAGTAATATTTAATTATTCACACCTAAACATAGACATTATTCTTTACATAATAAGGGCAAGACAGGCTGTGTCCTGGAAGCTTGAAATATAAATATAAATATTGTGACTAAATAAGAAAAAATGTGTTTTAAAATAATTTCGCTTTTCTAATGATTGATGACTGTGTGTCACTAACTGAGACATTGCTTGTGACTTAATTTAACCATAATAGTTACCTGAGAGAAAAGGAATTCCACATAAATAGTCTCTACAATATGCAAACAGTGGACTAAGTCCAGTTCCACAAACATTGTATAAGGAAAAACTTTCTTTTTATTTGGTTAATAAGTTTAGATTTTTAAATTTTTTAAATTATTTTATTTATTTTTGGAGAGAGACAGACAGAGCTAAAGGGAGAGGGGAGACAGATAAGTTTAGATTTTTAACAAAGAATTTAAAATGGGCTTATTTTGGTAATTGCTAGCAGCAGAATTCTCTCAGCTCCAGAGCAGATACAATTCTTTTAAAACAAGACAAATAGTGAAAATAAGTCTGTGTAATAAAAAAAATTATACATGCTATTCTAGATGTAAATATGTAAAAATCTCGAAACCCCAATATCACTGAAATGCATTAAATAAACCTTAAATAAATAAAAAATTAATCATACATGTCAGAGTTGTGTGCCATGGCCTCAGCCACTCCCAGATGTGTCACTAGTTTGCATCTGTGTGTCTGGCTTATGTGGGATCTGAAGAGTTGAACATGGGTTCTGAGGCTTTACAGGCAAGCTCCTTAACTTTCATTCTTTTAATTTTCATTTTTTTTTATATGAGCAGAACTTCTTTTTGGTTATTCCAAATATGTTTGGTTATAATGCATGGCTGGATGGTGACTTCCATGGTTTTGAGTGCAGAGAACTTAGAAATTTTAACCCACATTATCAGAGGGGGGGAGACAGTGAGTGTGTCTTAAAGAGTTATCTTCAGATTGATTTAATAGTATATATTTTTGTTATTTGCTACAGATACTTAAAGTAGCAATGTTTATGATATTGCTTTTATTTGAATTTTCTATAAAAGACTGAGAAAGTCTCAATTCATGTAACTTTGTGGAGGGAAGCAATGTTCTGAATTGATAAAGGAATCCTCAGATGACCACTGTCTGGGGATTTAGATTATCTGATTCATATTTAAAACATAGTCATTAACTTTACATAATATTGAACAAAAACTTGAAACTTTATGTGCCATAATTCTTTATATAATACTGGGAAAAAAATCTACACACACACACACATACACAAACACAACTTTTGTACAATAAAACATATCCAGCTCAACATAGTAACTGAGTTTTATGAGAAAATTGTAAGAGTTTGAACTGTGCCTTTTATAGCTCTCACCAAGAGAGATAAGCAGTTTTCAAAATGCAATGTTGAATGTGAAAACAAAGTTTGGTTCCAAAATTTCTTCATGTTATCTGTTAGGAATTTTGAGAAAAATTACAAATTGAAATAATATCCACCAGAGGAAGTTAATGACACCTTTTAGATTTCACACAATGTAATATAAAATTCAATAACTTTAAAAATTGCCAATTTAGCCAACAAATCTGTAGTTCCCTAAAAGAATGACAGTATTTTACTATGTATCTGTTTTTGATACTCTGGAAAGGCTTGTGCCTCTATTGCCTGTCCATATCATTCTTTTGCATTCTCATTACAAACTAAATTTTTACTGGTCCCTTTGTAATTCTCCCTGATTATTAACAATGTTTCCCCTCAGGAAGTAACTTTCTCCGCCTCTAACCATCAGAGAACTCAGTGAACCAAATGTGTTTAACCCTTCGAAATATATCCAAGTGAGAAACCTCTCAGAATATATAAGGCCCAGTACATTAGTTCATTTCCTGAATTTTGCTTCAAACGTCTCTAGGTTGCTAGCATGGGCCATGGGGCAAAGTTTCTTAATTCAAATTTCTTAACTTTGTGTATATCTATCTATCATCTGTCTATCATCTATCCATATTATAAACTGAACATATATGAGTTTATAGTACATGACTCAGTCAAATCTACTTTTCCAATGCTATCTACTTTTACACTCTTTTTTTTTTTTTGCATTTCCTGTGGTGGTTTGATTCAGGTGTCCCCCATAAACTTATATGTTCTGAATGCTCGGTTCTCAGCTGATAGAGATTTGGGATATTAATGTCTCTTGGAGGCAGTATATTGTTGAGGGCGGGCTTATGGGTATTATAGCCAGTGTCCCCTTGTTAGTGTTGGGCACACTCTCCTCTTGTTATTGTCCACCTTATGTTGGCAAGGGGGTGATGTCCACCCTCTGCTCATGTCATCATTTTCCCTGCCACCTGACTATGTGGCTTTGGCCTTTTAGACCTTATTTTTAAGAGGAATGTGGATGAATTTGAAACCTTGGCCTAAGAGACATTTTGCAGTGCTGTAAGTACAGCTTGATGGATTATTCTGGTCAGAGTTGCAAGACCTGAATGTAGTAAGAACTATGGACTGTGAGGTTTGGCTTATGAGGGTGAAAATGAGATTTGTCTGGACTGGGCTAGAAGCAGTTTGTGTGAGAGGCTTGCTGTTATGCCTGTGTCCTGAGAAGTTGTGCAGGGTTGCATTGTGTAGAAATGGACTGGTGTGTGCAGAGGGATATGGTTCAGAAAGAAATCTTTGGGACAAAACTTCTATCCATTCAGCTGCAATTATATGAGAGATTACAACCCTTGAGATTGGGCCAGCTGACCTGCATTGGGGCAACAGGAAGAAAGTAGACTCTTTTGAAGAGCCCTGAATGCTCAAGGAGTGTCCTGTTCTTCAATGTTTCAATCCCCCCCTGGATTAACAAATTGGCACCATACCTGGTATCCTGGAGTATAAGAAATGCAGGAAAGAGAGGTTCATTGAGTTTGCTATATGGTCTTCTGTTTTGGAAATGGCCACGGGCAGTGTGAAGCAGGTTTGCTAGATGCCTGCATGGAGACCTGATGGAGATGTGAGTATGAGCCATGGGTTGCAGTGGAGACCCAGTGGAGATGCCGGGACCACTAGATGGCTGCTAAGGAAAGCTGCCAGCACTGGACTGTGAATAGCCTAGCTGGAGGGGTGGAATTGGAACACCAGAGACTTGTTGCTATTTAGAATTATTGGACTTGGAGATTTGACGCTGACTAGAGTTGTTGGACTTGGAGCTACAGAGTTTGATGTTTGCCCTGGTTGTTTTAAATTTTGTATTGGTTGAATATTTCTTTGCTATGCTCAATGCCATCTTTTGCAGTGTGAATGTTTAATCTGTCATTATGAGCTTTTGGTGGATTTATTTGGTATTTTGGCTCAGTTAAAAGACCTTGGATTATGGGGATGTTTGAACACAATTAGGATTGAAAAAATATGGGAACTTTAAAAGTTGGACTGATTGCAATATATTGTATATCATGTATGGATATCAGTTTATGGGGGCCAGAGGCAGAATGTGGTGGTTTTATTCAGGTGTCCCCCATAAACTTATGTGTTCTTAATGCCAGGTTCCTAGCTAATGGAGATTTGGGAAATTAATGCCTCCTGGAGGGGGCAGGCTTATGGGTATTATAGCCAGTGTCCCCTTGCCAGTGTTGAGCACACTCTCCTCTTGCTATTGTCTACCTTATGTTGGCAAGGAGTGATGGTAATGTCTACCCTCTGCTCATGTTTGTATTAGTCAGGGTTCTCTAGAGGAACAGAATGGACAGAATGAATTGTATTAAAAGGGAATTTATTGGGTTAGCTTACACAGTCCAGCAATAGCAGATTGTAGGTCCGAGAGTCAAGCAACCCGGTAGCTGCTCAAGCCACGAGGTTGGAGGCCTCAGCAGTCCCAATCCGGCACTGAAAACCTGGAGGCTTCCTGGAGAGACGCTGTTCTTCAGTCCACCCTGGTCTTCAGTCCACACTGGAGAGCAGCAACACCAAGCAGCGGAAAACACCAAGCACCCAGTGGCAAGGAGCAAGCAGCACCGGCAGCCAGGTGGGAGAGAGAGAGCCTTTCTTCCAAGAGCTTCTTTTTATCAACTAGCCCCCTCCTCCAAGAGGGGCCGCCCACTCTGGGGGAAGGCTTATCCCTGGGGGAAGGATTATTCCTTTTGTTAATCCTTCCTACAGGCAACCTCAGAGACACACTTATGAGGAATGTCTGTGGATTCCTAAACAAGTCAAGTTGACACAAACTTAACCATCACAATGTTGTCGTTTTCCCTGCCATCGTGGAGATTCCACTCAAGTCTGTAAGCCAAAATAAACCTTTTATCCCCACAAGCTGCTCTTGATCAGGTGATTCCTGCCAGCAATGCGAACCTGACTGCAACACTTCCTTATTACAGAAGCAACTGAACTAAGAAGCAACTCCATCATTAGCTTTTATAGCAGCTTCCTGGACTACTACAAAATTACACCTAGAAAAAATTTTGAATAGGTAAATTTTAAAGGGGGAATAATCATTAATGCAATGTGGAAGAGATCAGAGATCAGGGCAGTGAGAACAGAAAGAATTAGATAAAAAGAACTCAACGAGTTTAAAATAAAGATATGAAAGTAAGAGGAGGGTTCATGGGGAAGAAGTAGGATGTCAGTGGAAGGGAAGTGGGTCAGAGAGGGCAATTGTAAGGAATAATAAGAAAATATAGTATATACATGTGATAAAAGAATTTGAGTTCCTTGTATGTCAACACGCAGAATATTTGGGGTGTTCCCAGATCACTCTCCTATGAATTAAAGAATTAAATCCATGGACCACAGGATAAGATTCAGAAAGATTTTATTATAGCTTTGAACTTTAGAGAAGAGAAGAGGACCTGAAGTTGAGCACACAAGAGAAGGAAGCAAGGTAAGGCTCCTGCCCAGGGAGGAGAGAGGGGACTTTCAGAAGCCCCATGAGAGAGGAAGGCAGAGCTCCTGCTGAGAGAGGCAAGGGGGGTTTGAGAAGTCCACCTTGAGACTCAGTTCTGGGAACTGAAAGATGTACCACTTATCACAGAGAGAATTCAAGCAATTTTAAAATTATTAGCACAGAGACTGCTTTTAGGTAACCAAAGCAACGTATTTAAGGGAAATAGAGATCTAGGAAGAAGGTTAGTGCAGAGTCAAGCACATGGGAAGCAGGAAACACGCACTCATCTGGAAAACACAGCATAGTACATGAGAGTCATTTAAGAGAAATTGAGGTTTTTTTTAGGGAACAGACACATGGAGGAGAGAATTTAGTGCTTACGTTGGGGGACTTAGAAGGAACGCTTATAGCATCTACCCTGAGTTTCCCCATGGAGGAAGGTTAAAAGGGCAAATGGTGGTGACTTAAGGAAGAATAACAGAGAGACAATATTGAGATGAGAAATGAGTAGTAAAGAGTGTTATACCCATGGTCACCCCGAGTTTAGAGAAATAGCACAGGTAATAAGCCTAGAGTTAGAGAAAGCACCCACATGGTAGTTCTGGAGTATAAGGAAAATATGCATGTGGTAGATTCAGAGACCAGAGGAAAATCATACATGTAACTAAAGTGAGAATTTACATCAAACTATAAAGCAGAGGCAAGCAGAAAAACTATCCAGACCAAGAAACAGTATTCTGCCCGCCCCATACCTAGCCAGGCTTGGTGAGAGGGGAAGCCACTCATATGTACCCAAGCAGAGATGAGAGCGAGTCCAGAGAGAGCAGCAAGAAGGTCATAGCTTTTATGGAGTGGAAAATGTGTTCCTTCATCAGATTCAGGTATGTAAAGGGAAGACCTGATTAGTTTGTAAATTGGGAGGGCAGAGCCTAAGGCCAGCCCACCTGGGCCATCTATCTAGGCAGCATGCTAGACTGTGGGCAGCAGGGGGCGCTGCAGATCAGTCTTGATCAGACATGAGTTCCATTTCTGCCAGGAGTTCTAGTCTTGTGCCAGGGTGAAGTGGCATGTGGAGTGGCATCTCCTGGTTCTCTCTGGGCCTCAATCTCTAACCGAAACTGTCTAAAACAAGCTAGCTTTCTCCTGTTCTCCTTCAGAAGTATGTAACTTGTTTTGATTTTACAGAGCTTACAGTTAAGGGACAGTCTTAAATCTCAGATGAAAGTTGGGACTTTGAAATAGTCTTAATATTGGTAAAGCTTACGGGAACTTTTGAATTCGGACTGAATACACTTTGCAATGTGAGATCGTCATGAGCCTATGGAGGCCAGGGGCAGACTGATAGGTTGAATGCTTGGCCCTATAAACTCCAGTTAGTTTTGATTAAACTGCCCTAAAATTGACCCCTTAGCAGACAGATTCCTGCTAGAGGAGGTGAGGGTCAGATCTGATTTCAGCCCTACTAGGTGTGCTCAGAGCTATTTGGGCTCTGGTGGGTTGTGCTTGCTGGTAGTGTTTTTTTTTTTTCTCTTTCTGCTATGCGGTCTTGTGTTGGAGTGAGCTAGCCTTTTCTGCCATTTATGGAACTTCCCCTGGATTCTGTAAGCTGAAATAAACTCCTTTCTCCCATAAGCTTTGTCTGATTGGATATTTGTCTCAGCAATGTGGAGCTGACTGCAATAATATATACATGTATACTTATATACACATATGTATATATAATATGTATAATGCATAATATATAGAATCTTATTTAGCCGCATTATATTTGCCCTCCTTTAAGATAAACTAAGACTGCATATTTATCAACTGTCAAAACTAGAATTTAAAGCCAGAATATACTGCTCACATACATCAAACTTTCATCACTTTTAAAGAGGCATGCCTTGCAGAGCTTGAAACAGTGGCTTGAGTGAGTGGATTTACCCAAGGGGTACTTTCAACAGAAAGAGACCAAGACAACATAATGTAATGAGTGAAGGAGTTAAGTCAGGATGTGTTCTCTGGATATAGCATGATCCCTAGAGAGTTCTAGAGTACAAAATAGGCCATACTTATTTCCATTTTGAGGCAAGGGAGCAGTCCTTCTCTATCCCCATGTCAGGTAAACCTTGCTATAGTGTGTGCCAGGGTGGTGGGAGAGGCAAGAACTAAGAGCAGTTAGCAGCACCTGGAGGATGGGACACTGATTGTAGGGGTTGTAGCAGGCCAAAGACTAAGAATGGTCAACAAAACAGATCTGAATATAATTCATTTAAAAATGTAATTTCATCTTACATCTTTCTTCTGAAATATGGATATAAAAATCTCAGTGTGAATTTTCCCTAGAGAATATAGAGAACAGCATTTCTAAATTTCAGTTAGGAAGCCAGAAAATAGAGAAAAATGCTCACAAGACACCTATATGGAAATCACAAATTTTCTTTCATAGAAAAAACATCTGGTATCATCTCTATGACATCTCTCCCAAAGGTTTAGAAAGTATTATGGAAGAGGTGGCAGAAAGAATGCAAGAGCCATAGGAAGGGTAGGAGTGCTTTGGAATATTATCTTCCAGACATTACAGTCCATTGCAGTCATAACCTTACAGTGGATGATGCTACCTACGCAAGATCTACATAATGTGAAGGAAAAAAATTACGATATCAACATGGAAGAGGAGCTAGCTGAAAAGAAGAATTTATCCAGTGGTGGGAAGATGGGGGGATAAAAGAGGGTGGTGGGAGGGGATTTTGATCAGGTTAAATTGTGTACATGAATGTAAGTTGTCAAATAAAGATGTTTTTAAGAGAAAAATGTCTTGTGAATTAGGAATATTTTCTTATGGTCAAAGTAATGAAATTAAAATGGTTGGGCTGGAGAGATGGCTTAGTGGTTAAGGTATTTGCCTGTGAAGCCAAAGGACCGAGGTTTGATTCCCCAGGACCCATGTAAGCCAGATGCACAAGGGGCACATGTGTCTGGAGTTCATTTTCAGTGGCTAGAGGCCCTGGTGTGCCCATTCTTTCTCTATCTGTCTGTCTTCTCTATACCTCTCTCTGCTTGCAAATAAATAAATGAATTAAAATAAAATAAAATGGTTGACACCTTGCATAAGATGACAAAGACTCTAAGCGAGACTTGAGATCAAGTTTATCTGACTGAATACATTTTTATAATAAACAGATTACAAGATTTCATCCCAAAACATACTAAAATGAGCTTTCAAACTGAATAAATAGAAATAATGGTTGCCTAATTGCTTCATGATATGGAGGCAAATTAGAGTTAATTCATGTTATTTGATTTGTTTTTGCTTATAGAATTTTAGAACATATATGTTTTAATGATTACTGAAACTCTACATTTAGAATAATTTAAATTTTGTTTTTCCCATGTATGCCATATAACAAAGTTGTTAATCATATAGGCTCAATGTCCACTTCTTAGTACTTATAAGCAAATGCATTGCTTTCAAAGGTATGCTGTGATATGTCATATATAGTTTTTCTAGTAAAGAGAATGATTTTCTGAATATTTAAATTCCAAATGACTTGATAAGTCAGAAAGTCAATGAAGTATGATAAACAGACTGAGTGGAAACATTTTATTTAAACAGCCTAGTCTAAAACACTCATTCTTCAGAAATGTCAAGATTAGATTAGTTTGGTTAGGAGTCCCATTTTCTGAATAAAAATTTGAACCGAAGTGACAATGATTTTACTTCCTCTTGGGAAAAGTATCAAATTAACTCTTAGCTCTTTTCTCAGAGTTCAATGTGCAGCTGTTTGGGTTTAGTACAGATTTCCTTTCCTCAGTCCACATAAAAGTTTAATCTCTAAAATTCAATGTTAGTTGTACGAAGAGAATATCAATCTGTGACAACAGCATTTATAGGCAGGAGCTTTGGAAAGAGACTATGTATAGAAGATGGAAATCTGGTAGCTTTATAAGGGGTAGTGACCAGAACACAGGCACGTGCATGCAGGTTATCTGTCTCTTGCTATGTGATGCTATATACCTTTGCATAGTCCTATCAATAAGAAGGCCATCCTCTGTGAAGTAATGTAGTTCAAGGAGACACAGATAAGAGCTTGTGCCCTGCTGTTTGGACTTTAAGACTCCAGAACCATGAGTTGAACAAAATCCAACCCAACCAAATCAAAACCAAGACTCATCAAGATGATGAGAAAAAGAGAAAACCCAGTGCTTAGCACTGGATGAGTCATCTTTGTCACACCTATATTATTTCAGAGGAGGATATGAGTAACAATATGAGTGCTATTCTCACAGCTTGCCAGATAAGCTTCTCCATGGAAAGAGTAGTAGACACTAAGGAGACTCAAATCTCATCATAGCTGAAAATAAGAGACTGCAGAAAGCTCGGAACTGAATGAGACATCTGTCATACCCTCCAAAGCTCACAGACCATTGCAGAAGAGGGTACAGACAGAGTGTCAGACCCACAGGATGGTAAGGAGTGCTTTGGGGCACAGGGTTCTGGAGAGGAACTGACTGGTGCATTCATAACGTTGCAGTGGTTCCCATAAAACCCGCACAACTTGAGACCATCATCCTTTTGAAATAGAATGACAAAAAGAACGAGACATCAACCAGACTACTGAAAAGAGGATATTTCAGGAATGAAGTGGGGGAGGGGAGGGAGAAGAGGCTCATAAGACAGGAATACAAGCAAATTACATTACGTTCATTTATTAAAATTCTCCTAGACCATTAGTTTTGAAGACATGTATCTGTTTAAAACATGCCCATGATACTGAAATAGTATTTTAAAGGGAAAATATCACAGCTTTCCTATGAGACAAAATGAGAATAAGAGGCCTGTTGTAGGGATAAACCTGGAGGGATAAACCTCCAAACCAGACAGTTTATGTCAGACATAGGATTTATTTCAAGCTTATAGATCCAGAGGAAGTTCCATAATAGCAGAAGAAGCTGACCCCCTTTCACAGACCCATGCAGAGACAAAAACCACCACCAGCACCACAAGCAAGAGCAAAAAAATCAAACAAACAACAAAAAACAACAACAAAAATAAACCCTGCAGCCCAGCCCAGGGAAGCCAGGCAGAGAAGAAGCACTGGGAATGCCCTCAGCTAGGAATCCACATCCCAAACACACTTGGGTTGGACCCAGGATCTTTCCCTAGTGACAATTCTTCAACCAGGTGGCTGGAAATTCAAGTTACAAGCTTTAATAAACTCCTGAGTCTATTGCAGGACATAAACTCAAGCTACCACAAGGCCATTAGTAATAGTTGGGTAGAATATATATTTGCTAAACTATTTGGTCATGTTTGTCACTAAAGAATCAAGAAATGCAGAAATTAATAAGTTACTGAGTTGTTTAAAAATAATAATGGATCTGCAAAAAATCTTTGAATGTAAGAGCCATAGGAAGCCATAGGAAGGGTAGGGGTGCTTTGGAATACTATCTTCCAGACATTACCGTCCATTGCAGTCATAACCTTACAGTGGATGATGCTACCTACGCAAGATCTACATCGTGTGAAGGAAAAAATTACGATATCAACATGGAAGAGGTGCTAGTTCCAAAGAAGAATGTATCCAGTAGTGGGAAGATGTTTAAAAATAAGAATTGAGGGCTGGAGAGATGGCTTAGTGGTTAAAGTGCCTGCCTCCTAAGCCTAAGAACGCTGGTTCCAATCTCCAGCGGTTCCAATCTCCAGGTCCCATGTTTAGCCAGGTGCAAAGTGATGCAAGGGCGCAATGCTGCACTTGACCACAAAGGGGCACACACATCTGGATTTCATTCGCAGCAGATGAGACACTGCTGGTGCGTCCATCTCTATCTGTCTTCCTCTCCCTCTCTCTTTCTTTCTCTCTCTGTGTCTCGCTCCAAAAAAAAAAAAAAAAAAAAAGAATTGATCTGCAAAAACCTTT
Source organism: Orientallactaga sibirica (assembly GCA_036365145.1). Taxonomy (NCBI): domain Eukaryota; kingdom Metazoa; phylum Chordata; class Mammalia; order Rodentia; family Dipodidae; genus Orientallactaga; species Orientallactaga sibirica. The sequence goes on from JAEOAD010000005.1 coordinate 609,976, forward strand.
TCAAGGACAGGGCATGTGAAGAGACATAGGAAAAGAGATGTACTTAAAATATTTTATTATTATTAACAATATATTTTGTATGGATACATCATGTGTTGGTAACATTCTTTTCCTTCATCCCTATCTCCATTCTGCTGGGGACCCTCTTCAGTGGAGTTTCAAGTATTCCCTATGAGGCTGTGGTTTATGTGTTGTGGGAACAGCAGTCAATTATTATTTTTCTTTTTTTTAGCAGTCAATTATTTTGGGGAGTTTTGGAGAGGGAATGCCTCTGGGCATGATGGCTCAACCTGAGGCTATTACAGTCTTTCCACAAAATTCCCTGAACCATGGTGGGTGAGTTTTAAGTCTACTTCAGTGGTGAGCTCTTAGGAGCATCTGGATCTCTGCGTTAGTAATGTTGAGTATCGTCGGTGTCTGTCTCCTTCACCCTGGCATTGATTGTCATGTTCAGCCTGGAAGCAGCACTTTTGCTCATCTCCCCAATTCCTCTGTGGTTTCAGCTGTGGCTTGGCTAAAGTGCAAGGGGTATTTATCTCCTTAGGTCTTTCTACCTTTTGAAAAAGAACAGATTCTATAATGGAGAGTGAAGTCAGCATAGTCTAAATGGGATAAGAATTGTTAATTTAGAAGAATTTGATGTATGTAACCCATCTTTTAGCTAAAGACTAGTGAGAGCTTGATACTGGAGAGCATAATCTTTGTCTCCCTAGGATTCTGATCTGGTTCCCAATTCCAGATATGGATTTCTTTACACTGAGCAGATCTCTTAGACAATCAGAAAGTTATTGGTTACCCACCAAGGCTGTGTGCCACTATTGCCCTGGTGTATACATCCTATCAAGGTGTTTGCTTCTGAGCAGCTTAGACCTCTAGTTGCTCAGACCGTTTTGGTCACTTTCCCCTGTAGCTCATGTAGCACTTTCCAGCACTAGACAGGCTTACTGTCTGGGGACTGGCAGAGATGGACTTTTGAAGTTACTTGATTTGACCAATCAATTGTATCTAGTATACAGAGGTAAGGAAGATGGAATTGTTTGTATTACTGCAATATTCACTAATGGATGAACTTACTCTTATGTGCTCAAGCATAACTTGATATATTGATAATGTTTTTCAAAGTTTAAGATAATCTTACAAAGTCCAACAGACATGAACATTCAGGATGACTGTTTCTAAGGTAAATCTTTTGTTCTGTCCAATAACATTTTAGAAATAGAACACACACACACACACACACACACACGGTTAGTTCCTTCTACTAATGTACTGGGATTTTGCAGTTATTAAGAATAACACATTATTTTAGAAATTGTATTGAGAAATTAACATGGTAAATAGTCAAAGTACTAGTCAAGGAAACAGTTTCTCTTCATTCACATCAGTTATTGGTTCATTAACAACTAGAAAATTAAAATGTATTGGCCTCTGTGTTCTTTTCTAATGATTCCTTCTTTTTTATTTACTTGCACCACAATTATCTTTAGGATGCTTTAGGCAGTATAGTCACTGAAGATACAGAGATAAAAAATGCCATCATGATCCTAAAAAATGTTAGAAGATGTGTGAGTGAATAGGTCAATAGAATAAATGTTCACTTGAACTAAATTTGAAGAGCAAATAAGAACTTGCTTCCACTTTACACTCCAGTAGAGGTGACTATTGCTATGACCATCAATATAACATACCAGTGTTCTGAGACAGGGCCAGAACAAAGAAGGTAAAGGAACTGACACAACTTACTGGAACATATATTCAAGTTGGAGAGAAAGGATGGATCTATGTAAGCACAGAAGGTCCAGAGTATGCATGGAAATCTATGAAGATGATAAGAATACTGAAAAGCATTGAAGTGGAAATGAACATGAAAATTCTGGAGTTCAAGATGGGAATGAGACCCAATATAAGAAATAAAGGGCACAGAGTAGAATAAGGACATATTAAGAGGACTGTCATGTTCTAAATAATTTTGAATTCATATTAGTGGCCTGAATATGCATGGTCCTTAAAGCATTATAGGTATTTAGAATGGCTTGATAATTTTGTGCAGGTTTTATTGGTTGTATGAAGAACATGATAAAGTCAAGGAAAACAGCAATAAGCTATAAAGTATTTTATGGGGTGATAAGGGCAAAAAGACCATAGAGAGGTGAAGAAAGAGTAAATACAAAGAAAACAAAAAACAGGAAGATTTACATATCATTTCATCTTACTGTTAAATGAGGAGTGAATTCTTATTTGAGTCTTACACTAATTAGGTTTGGCTAAATAACAATCATGAAATCTTCTTGGTATATTCATTTATTTTCTTGTTCAGACAGCTGCTGCTATTACTTGAGTAAAACTTGGCTTGACTCAGTTGTGGTTTGATACAATTCTGCCCTAAATACTGCTGAGTTTCCTTGATCTGACCTCTTCACAAGGCATCTCATGATGAAAGGCAGGTATGTATAAGAGCATGTCCAATGGCCTTTTATTAACATATATTCTGCGTAAAAACAAACCCACCAGGTTTCATTACAATCTTAACATGAATTTATATATCCTATTGTTAATATTTGCCCCTTATTACTTTCTTTTACTGCCTCCCCTATTGATACCCTTCTTTTCCCCAAACAGTTCCTCTTCTATTAAAAACTTAATTTAAAAAATTTTAAAAATATATTTTATTTATTTATTTATTTATTTATTTATTTATTTATTTATTTATTATTTGAGACAGAGAAAGAGGGAGGGAGAGAGAGAGAGAGAGAGAGACAGAATGGGAGTACCAGGGCATCCAGGCACTGCAAATGAACTCCAGATGCATGTGCCCCCTCATGCATCTGGCTTACATGGGTCCTGGAAAATCCAACTGGGGTCCTTTGGCTTTGCAGGCAAGTGCCTTAACCACTAAGCAATCTCTCCAGCCCTGTAATAACTTAATTTTTAAATATAGATTTAAATATATGAGTAAAAGCACACAACATCTGTTTTTCAGGATTTGACTTGTTTTGCTTAACATTTTGATCTCTAGTTCCATCTATTTTCCTGAAAATGACATAATTTTAGTTTTTATTATGGATGAGCAAATGCCGTTTACATATCCCACGTTTTCTTTATTCATCCCTCTAGTGATGTACATCTAGGTTGATAGCATAACAACTTGGCTATTGTGAAGAGGTGCAATGCCTTTAAACTTTAAACATGTGGTTATGCCATGCATCATTTCATTGACCAAAACAATTCATCGTGGAGGGGTGATAAGTTAGCAATTTCATAGGAACCATGAAATTGTTTGAAAAATGAAGGGGTGGTAAGTCAATCCATTTTTAGGAAACCATGCCAGATATGAGGGTACATAATTCTACTTCTGACCAGTGAAGATCTGAGTCAAAACTTCAATTTATAACTGGCCACATCCAAGTGGCAGGGGAATTCTTGAGATAAAGAAAGGAAAAAATGCATAATTTGGACATAAAATATCAAATTTGGGTTTTGATATATTAAATTCACTTTAGTGATTCAGATTATTGATAATTAGTAGGCAGTTAGAGCTGTTAGAATTATATCAATGCTAGGATCACAGACTAAAGTTGTGACCATTGATGTATGGAAGAGCATATGGAATAAAAACAGAGTCAGAGGGAATGAGGCCCAACAACATACAAGGGATAGATCGAAGTTAGAGGAAAATGTGAGAAATGTTAGAAATATGAGACGAAGATTGTAGTTTTATATGCTAAGTCAGTAAAAGGGTTGGTAGAGGAAAGACATAAGAATAATCAAATAGATCTCAAATTAAGAGTATGTTGGTGATTAGCAGATCGGTAAATAACATGGTAATATTAACAACGAGATTCATTTCAGGAAAGACCATGCTATCATCCAGTTGCTTTTGCAGACCTACTTTCCTCAGCCCAGTCATTCTCTTCCTTCCCTTCCCATTCAGTTCAAAGGCAGCTTTTTGCAGCATGTTGTATGTGGGTGCAATTCTCAATATCATCACCACTCAGACTACCACCTTGTACAAGAGCTTTCTGAAATCAAAATTCAAGATATTCTGAACAAGACTTATATAAACCTACTCTTTTGAATAATGGCACATCCAGAAGCTATAGATTATTACTAGAAAATTTTCAGTGCCTAGGATGGGATACCTTCCAGGGAGTTGTTGGCCAGGGAGGTCCCTGTTGCCTCCACAACATTATTGGGTATTGCCAAGGCCCTTGGTTTCCCTTGAGAAACAGATGGTAAGACCCTAGTGCAAAGACAACTTTTTACAGCATGTTGTATGTGGGTGCAAGTTTCTATATCATCGCCCCTCAGACTACCACCTTGTACAAGAACTTCCTGAATTTCTCCTAAATCCATTTGCCACCAGTATACTCTGTTTTCATACCACAGACAGAATAATATTTTCAAGTAAGAATCAGATCATCATACTATACACTTCATTATGGAAAATCCTTCTTTACATTTACTATACTGGCATGGGAAGTCTGACAGAGTTGTGCTCCTGATAATCTCAGGTTCTACCACTCTTCTTTCATACATATTGTCTTTATTTACATATTTCAGTCATCCTCAAAGATCATTTTCAACTTCATGGGTTTTTGTATCTCTGTTAAAAGAGTATCTGCTTTTTGTTTTCTGTCTCCTAATGTTAGTGGAAATATGCTGAATTATTCATGAATTACTTTCACACTAATGATTGTTTTTTGAATAAATGCACTGATGTTTAGATTAATTGTACTGAGTTGAAAAATACACAGGATAGAAGGAACTAAATATCTTTATAATTTATAAAATAAATTATAAAAAGCTTTGTGGAACAAAGGGGGATAGTATAGTACTTAGAATAAATAACAGACTTTACTCATTTGCCTTTATGTACGTCTGGGTATATAAATATGTATAGATTGAAGTGATTTTAGCATTTAAAATGTGGATAGGAGTGAAAGTTGGGTGAGGAAATAAAACATAAACTTGAGGAAATAATAAAGGGAATCAGTCCCTGAAGAAGTAGAAGGTAATTTGAACTTAAGTTTCAAAAAAGCAGCCCACATCTACATCAAACAAACAACCTTCAAGGTTGAGTGATTGACTGGTTACAATTTCAGTGATTGTGGAGACAACATTGGACTATGCATTCTGAAAAAAACTTTGCTTCCTTCATCACAACCGATTTTCCTCCAGTTGCTAAGTATGTCTAAATATATGACATCATATCCTTTGTGTTTTGGGTGCATCATCATGTGGTGGCAATTAGTATCAAAGTGATAGGAAGTCGTGCTGTTGAAGAAATGAGATTCTCCAGAATCCTATCTTTGCAGTGTCATAGATTCCAAAGTGGGAAGCTCAGCAGGTGATGGTACCCTGCCCAGTCACTTTACAGCTTTAGTATAGCTCTTAACACCATCAGATTTGTAGACCTTTATCAGGCAGTCACAAAGGTCTTTGCATTTCTTTTCAGCTCTGGCTTTCTCACATCAGTGACCAGATGGATATAAGAAAACATCATGAAGGTACACAGAACACAAAGACATGTTCCAGTGCCACCACCAGAGGCCAGCTTCTCTCTACAAAGTATTATCCAAACTGGGTCCTCTTGTTCACACCACCCAGAAAGATCTGCTTGTATTTATCTTTACAGGCAATTTATTTTTAGTGCCTACGTTAGGAAGCACCTGATGACAGTAACCAACCCAAGTCACCATGCTGGAAGGGAAGGCCTGCCTGCTTCTTAGGGACATGAACCCCTGAGTCTAGAAGAGTCTTGCATTGCTTATGTGCTGTGACTTAGTTGGCATGCTGCATCTTCCACAACAGTTTGAGCCTCTAAGTGGGTTTTGGAGATAGCTGGTGACACTCACCTACAGGAAGTCATATTGACTGTAAAGTGGAAGCAGGCTCAGAGAAAACTCTATGTCTTATGAAATATTTACAAATTTATTTCTACCTTCATATATACTGCCTTTTACTCTTATGAATACTGTGTATCACACATTCAACATTTTGTCAGTTTGGTAGATGAAAAATTGAGTTTGGTTTGATGGCTGTTTCTTTGATTATAAGTAAATTTGAAATTTATGTACATATATTGTCCATTTAGGTTTCTTTGGAGAATTGTTTGATCATTTCAACAATCTGTTTTATTCATGATTTACCATAGCTATTTTTGTGTTTCCAGTATATTTAAAAGTATCATAAAATAAGTTATTGTGCTTCATAGATTAGCATTTTATGGTAATATGTATTGTTATATTATGAAGAACAAGTGTGAATACACCAATGACTTAGGATTCATCCAATTTCAAGGATGTTAAATTGTGAAAAAAGTGGTGCATTTCTATGGTAGGTAGATTAATGATGCCAAAAATATTGAATTAAGATCTTTTAGGGAAGCATAGTAAATATATATGAAAAAAATCAAGTTTTATTATGGAAAATTTCTCACAAGATTAATGAGGGAAATAAGTCTTGTGACAGTGGTTTATTTTGGGGATTCAAATGCAAACTCCAAACCTAAGCTTGTGTCTGTTTTAACAAAGAATTGATAAAACAAAGTGAGATGGATGACTTTTTTTCCTGTATTAGATTTATTCCATTTCAGGGAAGGTTAGGCAGGGAAAGGTGAAGTCTGAGAACCAAAGGGTGAAAAGTGGACATATCCAGGTGGTCAAAGGGCCCATGTAATGGACTTAGGGGAAAACAAAATAGAACCTTTTTCCACGCTAGCAGCAGACAAAACCCTACCGGTGGCAAAAATCCCATGTGATGGTAGATGAACAGCCAGGAGCTGGGAAAGAGGAAAAAAACCCATAAACTCTTGTGAGTAGCCAGACTTTTCATTTTGGGTCTAGGGCTGAATCCGGAAGTGTTAGCATTAGGAAAGGGCTGCGTTTGAACTCCGCACCTATCCGAGTAAGTCCAGATTTGTTTCTAATCATCTAATTTCCCTCTCAGTCTTACAATATACTGACTGAAAGACTTAGAATAAGGAAAGCTAGTGTTGCTAATTTAGCCTGATAAAGTTTGGGAATCCAAGGAGTCAAATTTGTAAGTTCCAGTGGAAGAACAAAAGCCTGACAAACGGATTGTTAATGGCAAAAGCCATGTTCAAAGTGCCTGAGAAGTACAAAAGCTTCATTGTTTCTGGTGAGGAGAGAACAGGTGATGCTCCCGTGTCAGGGGTAATGGTGAGGGCAGTAAGAAGTGTGGGGGAGAGGGAAGGGAAGGGAAGGAGGCAGGATGGAGGACTCACCATTCCTCTGCTATTTTGTTTGATTAGATGGGCTCTCGGGGGATTGACGGTGCCTGAGCACATCAGTAAGGATAGATCTCTACTCAGATGGAGTCAGATGTTATTCTTTTCTCCAAATTTACAGACACACTGAGGAACAATGTTTTACAAGCTACTGGGCATGTCTTCACCTAGTAATGTTGCACATAAAACCAATCATCACAAATGTGCATTCCCTAATCCTCAGGAAATGTGAACACGGTTAACATGGACAAAGAGATTTAAGATATGTAATTAAATTACTGAACTGAAGGAGATTATCATAGATCAAGTTAATCACATAAACCTGAAAGGCAGAGAACTTTCTCTGGCTGGAAACAAAAGTGTATGGTAGTAAGAGACTTCAGAAAGATTGCAAGGGTGAGAAGAGGTTACTGGGTTGGCGTCAGCACATAAAGCCCATAATAGAGGTTTTTAGAAGCCAAGAGTAATTCTCTCTTGGGAGCTCACAGGAACTAGGGGTCACAATTCTCCAATTGCTTGCAGTCAAGTTTTGCCAGCTGCTCGTATGAGTCTGGAAGCACAGCTCTCCCAGACTTTCTAGTCAAGAGCTGGGCTGGTTGATATTAAGTTTGGCTTTATAAAACTCAGATCAAAGATATCTGAGCCCACCTAGACTTCTGCCCCACAGAACTAAGAAAGCAATTAATATTGTTTTAAGCTATTGAATTTGTGACAGTTATTAGAAGCAAGAAGAGAAAAGCTATACAATTAGAGAATAACAAAATATGATACAGGATTTCAGGAAGATAGCTAAATTGTAAAACCTAAAGTTTAGCACATTTAGAATGGACTGATTTTAGAATGTGGAGATGAAATACAAAAATATAAATTAAAATAGATAATGGGAAAATTCTAAAAAATTTGAACCAAAATTATCAATTATAAAGTTTTAATTTGTAGGCTAGAGCTATGTAGGAGACCCAATGCTCAAAAACTGTTAATATTACTGAAGTTTTCCTCATTCTCACCAGTTTTAAAAATACCCAGTTGTCTATAAAACATGCCTACTTACTGATAGCATCTGATCATCTCACCTCATGAGGCTTTGTTCCTCTGGATGAATTATAGAAGAAAGCAGAAGTGTAAATATACTTCTAGAGAATTCGGAGGAGACAAAGCAACCAACTGCTGTTACAAAAGCCTTTCTTGGGTTATAAATTCTAAAATGTAAAATTACTCTGGGATTGCAAGCCGAAAAAGAAGTGCTCATAAAATTATGAATATGAGAGTGGTAAACTTTATCAACAGATGCAAGGACTAACAAAAATTTTCAGATGCTGTGCAATGCCACCATTTAATCATTGCAGCATTTAACTCAGAGACATTATAAAGCATTGTTTTTTCCTTCTTTACCTCTCTTATGTCATAGGTACACACTATTATTTCAAATTTACCCTACAGATTTCTGATGTCTCACATGATGTTCTTATTAGAAACATGGCCAGTATGACTGGATTGATTGATTGATTGTTTAAATGCATGGTGAAAGATTCAAATTGGAAGAGACAGGGCATAGCCCATCAACATGGGTCTTCAAAATAAAGGCCTCTATTAATAAAGACAAACAATATTTTAATAATTCATGAGAGAGAGAGCACGAGAGAGAGAGAGAAAAGAGAGAAGAGAAGAGGGGAGAAGAGAAAAGAAAAGAATGGGTGCCAGGGCATTTTGCTACTGCAAACCAACTTCAGATGCACACCACTTTGTGCATCTGGCTTCATGTGGGGACTAGGGAGTTGAACCTGGGTAGGTAGTCTGCAAGCAAGTGATTTTAACCCCCTAGCAATCTCCCCAGCTCCAAAGCAATATTCTTTAGCATGTGGAAATGTGATCTTCTTTTTTTAATTTTATTTTTATTTATTTATTTGAGAGCGACAGACAGAGAGAAAGAGGCATAGAGAGAGAGGATGGGAGCACCAGGGTCTCCACCCACTGCAAAAGAACTCCAGATGCACGTGCCACATTGTGCATCTGGCTTACGTGGGTCCTGGGGAATTGAGCCTTGAACCAGGGTCCTTTTGGCTTCACAGACAAGTGCTTAACTGCTAAGCCATTTCTCCAGCCTGTGATCTTATTTTTACCAGACCCACCACTATGCTGAATATGGTATGAAGTATGTGTCATATTTTGCTTCAACACTAGTACTTTTCTTAAGGTGATTAATCTTTAAAAAAATTTAATTTTTTATTAGTTACCTATATAATGTATATAGCCATGATGGTACCATTGTTAGCCTTCTCCCTGTCCTCCCTCCTCGGGGATTGTGAGAAAAGAAGGAAGAAAAATATAGGTAGTATGAAAGAGAAAGAGAGTGAAGAGTAAGAAGAGGGGATGAGAGAGAGGAACAGGAGAAGGTTGAGGTTAGTCTTCATCTTACCTTCTCGAGGCACCTGTGATTTAGGTGTTCCCTCTAAGCATCTCTAAGGATCAGCTTTTAGTGCATCTTACAGGTTCAAGGACTTTTTGGTACCAAAATGGAATATTGAATAAAGAATGTTTTGAGCATTTGGAAGCTCTGATTAAATGTACTGGCACAGCCTCACCCTTAAACTGAGCAATCTGTAAACTTGTTAGTTTCTGATGTGATGTTTCCAAATCCTTCTGTTTGTAGCTTATGTTTGTTGAAGTTAACTTATAAATAACGTATAAAGCAAAAGGAAGAACACAGTTGGATCCTATTTGGATCTTATGATAAGAGGTCTTAGCATTACTTCCAGAGATTTTTGAGGTGCTTTAACCCATGGACTCAAATTTCTCATGTGATGGTATTCCAACTAGATTACAATGAAAATGGAAATCCATAATTATAAGTTTTTAAACTTGTATTTATTTGAGAGAGAGAGAGAAAGAAAGAGGCAGATAGAATGGGCACACCAGGGCTTTCAGCCATTGCAAGTGAATTCTAGACGTGTGTGTCACCTAGTACATCTATGTACACCTAGTCTATGTGAGTTCTGGGGAATAGACCCTGGGTCCTTTAGCTTTGTAGCCAAGTGCCTTAACCACTAAGCCATCTTTCCAGGCCCATAATTATCAGGTTTTTACTGTAATTTACAGATTTTCTACTTTAAAAAATTCATTCTCTGGCTTGTGTTTATGTCCCCTTCTCTCCATTTTCTCCTTGCTTCCTTCTTCCCTTTCTCAACCATTTTTGTTTATAAAGATAAACTTAAACCGGGTGTGGTGGCGCATGCCTTTAATCCCAGCACTTGGGAGGCAGAGGTAGGAGGATCACTGTGAGTTCGAGGCCACCCTGAGACTACATAGTTAATTCTAGGTCAGCCTGGACCAGAGTGAAACCCTATCTCAAAAACAAAACAAAAGAAAACAAAACAAACAAAACAAAAACAAAAAAAGATAAACTTAAGCTTTATTTGTAGGAATATTTTCTTTGATATGACTGTGATAAAGTAGGATGTCTAATATCCTGATTGGTTAAATAAATGTGAGCTGCAGTTTTCTGGAAAAATACTATAATTATCATAACCTGATCAAAAAGTATACTAGGCTACTCCAGTACTCATACCAAGTAACTAAATGACTGAATATTTGTTTATGGCTATAATTATTTTATCTATTTCATTTGGTAGAACTTCTCTCCAACCAAATTAGTAAGTTAAAATGCTCCTAAGAAACACCATTAAATGACAAAACATTAATATGTATGGTTTTCTAATAACATGAAGGAAGAAAGTAATACTTTTCAGATCGCCCTAGATAATAGCATAATATATGATTTAAATTCAGTCAGTATGCATAGAAATGATAGAAAGCTATTGTAGAGAATGTTAATATTATACATAAATCAAGAAGTTTTGGAATACACTATTAAACATGATAAAATCAGTTGGCCAAGGAATACAGTGTTATACCTAAAACTAAAGTCTAGCCCAAATTAATATGGAAATTGATGGATAAGTTTGCAGTGAGATTTGGGCAAAATCTGCTATGGTACTTTCTCCTCCTAACATAAGTAGTCCCATTTACAATAAGAATCTATATCTATTAAATGTGTTCAGTTTGGTTCTAGTTTGGACTTTAATAGGATACAACATAATTGGGGTATTGTCAAGTTAGGTAAATATTTAAATGTACTAAGCAAATTGAATGAATTTATTCATCAAGCTGGCTGCATTGTCATGGTCTGTTCTGTATTTGGATACTTTGGAGTCCATTTACTAGAATAGAAGCTTCTTTATTTTTCCATTTCAAAATTGAATTATTAAATGAATATGCATTCCACATTGTTACCAAACCTCCTTAGGATAGAAATACATCTTCATGAAGCTTAAGACTAGAACACAATCAAGAATTCCAGCACAGAACTCACATTTAATGATAATTTACTGTGAAATTTAATTTTGATATAAGGCAGTATTTTTCTAGAATTTATCCAGGAACTTCCACTTAATAAAGATGATCTGTGAGAATATTATTTTTTATTTAGTGACAATTTCATACATGCATATAGTATATTTTGATCATAATCCACTATAACTAACTTTAGATTCCCATCCTTTTCCCCTTTCCAGTAAACTCTTCTTCTCCCCAACTCATCCCTGTTCCACTTTGATGTTTTTTTTTTCTTGTGTGCCTCATTTTATTTATTAACTTCTAAGTTTTTTTCTTTGTCAATAACAATTTAATTGTTAATTGTAATGAATAATTGATAATAAAAATTACAAAGAAAACATAGGAATATAGGAAGAAACTGACATATTTAAGATTTCTGAATTATTAAATTGGTTTCTGAAGTTTTTCTAATGGATCCTCAGAGACTGTATTGATGAGAGCAATACCCATTGTCAAGGTACACCAGTGCTTCTTGCAAAGATTAAGTAAATAGCTAGGACTGAGAGGACATACTACATTAATTTCATAGGAGTTGATAACTGAGGTCAAATTAATTTTGTGGGAATTCTATCAACCACTCTTTGAATGCATGGTGAAATTGGAGGGACTTTACTTATACTTAAAAGGTACTAGACAACCAGTTTCTCCACTTTCATACTGCACCAAATAAATAGCTGTAATGGCCTTACTCCTTTCCACTGCCACACACTAGCCAACTACTCATGAGCACAGTGGCAGAGGACAGCGCCACCTTTCAGGAGGTGTGCTGACCTAAACAGTGTTTTGCTCAGCAATCTCTGAATTTTGGTCTATGAAGTGGTGGTGGTGGAAAATTCCATTTCTTTCAGTTAAAGTGACCAATTCTGTCTTACCCTCCTCAAATAAAGTGTTCATATTCAGCAGATATGTTTGGTTAATTTTCTCTTCTCTAAATGCATTTGCTTACATTTTCTTAAGGAGTCTTTTTTCATCTATCATAGGCATCACTAGAGTTTTAAATCTATATGTTATTCGTATTTAATGAAATAATGAATAAAAACAATGCTATTGAGATTAAAATAGAACTTGCATGAAGCTAATATTGTGTCTATTATGAAAAAGCTAAATTCTAAGACCACAGCAATCCAGGAAGCATTTTGCAACTAGTCTAAGTTGTCAAGATATTACTTTTATTCTTTGAGTTTAGTAAAGTACATTTTCCTTGTGAGAAGTATGGTATAGTAGAAATAATATATTTGGATTTTTTTTGAGGTAAGGTCTCATTCTAGCCCAGGTTGACCTGGAACTCATTCTGTAGTCCCAGGCTGGCCTTGAACTCATGCTGATCCTCCTACCTCTTCCTCTCTAGTGCTGGGATTAAAGATGTACACTACCATGACTGGCTCTATTCATATTTTTTTGAGGCAAGTCAAGTAGACTGGTCTTTTTTTAATGTGAGAGAGTGAGAGCAAGAGACAGAGAGAGAGAGAAAGAGAGAGAGAGAGAGAGAGAGGGACAGAGAGAGAGTGAGACAGAGAGAGAGAGAGACAGAGAGAGACAGAGATAATTGGTGTACCAGGGCTTCCAGCCACTGTAATCGAAATCCAGCTGCATGTGCCACTTTGTGCACATGTGTGCCCTTGTGTGCTTGCATCACCTTGTGTGGAGAGTTGAACATGGGTCCTTAGGCTTCTCAGGCAAGCACCTTAATCACTAAGCTGACTCTCTAGCTCTATATTTAGCATTTTTTTAAAAACGAATTTAAATTTTTACTTTGCTCCTTACTATCTTTGAAAACAGAGTCAACTCGTACAGTCTCAGATTCTTCATGTGTAGAACAGAAGTAAAGTACTCAATTTATAGGGCTGCTGAGAGGACTTAAATATGTTGTATGGGGGCATTCATGATTTCCCCCATCTTGGTATTACATATGCTTCAGCAGATATCTCTTAGTCTAAAATCTACTTGTCTATTCAGCTTATCTTTCCTAGAACTCAGCTCTAATCATTTGCTGTGGCTTACCTCCATGCTGCTAACTTTTTTGCCTTATTTGTCTACAGGCTCATCTACAAACACAAGGTGAAAAGGTATTTTTTTCATAAAGTATATATACTTGTTGATGTTTTTTCATATAGAAACAGCATTTCTTAAAATCATGAAGTAGACACAATTAGAATTTTGTGGGATGCACATGAATGGGTGCCATTGAATGTAATTAATATAATTAAAACCCTTAACATGGCTACTCCAGCCCATACACTGTGGTCACAATAGTTCTCAGATCCTTAGATTCAGGAAATACTGGAATATTTCTGTTCCTTGAACATGCCAATGTGATTGCACTTCTGGGATGTTTGCACTTGCAGCTTCACTGCCAGAAATGTCAGCTTCTGTCATTCATACATTATCTCAAATGCCATTCCTATAGAAAGCCAATTATTGCCCACACTGAAGTTGACTTCTGAGACATTGTGCATCACAGTATCTTGCATCATTTTCTTCCTAGTGCTTCCCATCATCTGGATGATCCATTTTGTATATAAAGTTGTGTCTGAACACCACTCTAATACGTCAAATATTCTCCTATAATAATATAGTTACTCAGTACTTATAGGTGACCCACAGTGACAATAGTCCACCCACATGTGGACAATAGTCCACATTGGCATGGAAATCTATCAAACCCAGTTAGAGGCTTTTCTAAGCACTGGAATGGATTCTGAACTAAAAACTCCAGGACAATGTAAACAAGGAGCAGATATCAACACTTTTTAGAACCCTGTGGAGAAAGCCTATTGAAGGTGGGATAACAGTCCTCAGGTGGAAAAGCAAATTTCAGAGCCTGGAAACCAGAGTCTAGGCACCATGATCTGGACCATTATTCAAGTAAATCTGAAGCTGCATCTCCTCCTGGATCTCCCCTTTGCATGATTTAGTAATCCCTCTGTGTAGCTTAGATAGGTTGAATGTCAGTAAGAAAACGAAAGCTGATTAGGCAAAGACTGGCTTAAGTAGTTGTGAATGAGACTACTTAAGCTCCAGAGATATATTATCTTTTAAATTTATTTTTATTTTTATGTATTGAGAGAGAGAGAGAGAGAGAGAGAGAGAGAGAGAGAGAGAACAGGCGCACCAGAGCATCAGCCACTGCAATCAAACTCCAAGCACTTGCACCATCTAGTGGGCATTTGCAACCTTGTGCTTTCTCACCTTTGTGCATCTGGCTTATGTAGGATCTGGAGAGTTGAACATGGGTCCTTAGGCTTCACAGACAAGCTCCTCAACCACAAAGCCATCTCTTCAGCCTTCCAGAGATATTTTTAAAAATTGTATTCCTCCTGCCACCCACCTCTCCCTCATGGTCTTGTTCTTATAAATTCTAGATATAGTTGCATATAGTACCCAGGAGAAACCAAAGGTCCTGCATGGACGCTACAGCTCACAGACAGAGCCTCTCGGCCAGGTGTAGCATCATGACAGAACTGTGTTCTAGGGGACAGACTCAAGTTTATGATCTCAAGTGCTAGATTTTCTTATCCTTGTTTTAGACAACGTGACACCTATACTACTTTAGAAGAAATTATAAGAAATATATATTAATTAAAATATGAGTGACAATTTTAGATTGTATTATTTTACTCTATTGTAATTCTTTGTAGACAAGTAACTAATTACCATTTTGTAAGAATATGTTATTATTTTTATTTCATCACACTATCCCTAAGAATTTAAAAATGTAAATGAAGTAGACACAAATGTATATTATTTTAATGTCTCTTACTTCTGCTTCATTGATATCACACAGTAAATGAAAGGGAAAGGAAATATATATATAATTTGAATACTACAATATAAAGTTTTTAATGAATGGGTTCTTTTACTTACGTTTTTTCCCCCCTTATTTAACTATATTTTTTATTGTGTGAGGGAAACTACTAGGACTCAGATTCTCTGTTAACACTGATGCATTAGGTGACATGGATGGAGTTATGCTAGCTAAAACTGGTAATCAGTAGATTGACAGCCATTGCTAGAGCTAGTAATCAATCCTGGAGAATCTCCATAGGGAAAGAAAAGAGGGTGAATAAACCAGAAAGGCATATAGAAAGACTCACATGAAACTTAAAGAAAGATTAAAAGCTAATTGAATGTTACTGTCTCCCAATTCTTACCAGTGTGCAAAATTTTTGTTGTTCCATTAGTATTCTGCTAGTCTATGAATGAACATCTACCAAGACATTATTATAATACAGTTCCTTTAATTAAAATACTGCCAATTTGTTGAGACAGAGCAATATTTTCAACTATGTTGCCATCTGTTGTTAAAATATATTAGCACTATGGAAGGGAAAGAAAATGATTGGGATGTAGGTTTGGAGGTAGCAGGGTAAAAAAGAAGTTGCCTTCAGTGTATCTTGATTTTTCCTATAGAGAAAAATAATATCTTGGGGACAACGAACCAGAAGGGAGGATCAGCCAATCACACCTCACCAGGGCTCCAGCTGAAACCACAGAGTAATGTGGAGGAAGGGCAAGAGTTCAGCGCTCTTGGGGATCACGACACCAGAAAAAGTTTGAAGGAGATAAACACAGAGAACATCTAACTCCCACTAAGCCAGATATCCAGAGACACAGAGGCTCCCAAAACCTCATCACTGAAGTAGAGCTAAAATGACCCCAATGTGGCTCAGGGAAATTTGCGGAAGAGGGGGCGGAAAGAATGTTAGAGCCACAAGTTGGGGCATTATGCACAGAGACTTGGCCTATCCCCCATAGCTCCTGACTACCCCCGCAATGTGTGAACCACATTCCCCATTGATGAGGGTCCCTTTGGAAGAGGGAGAACAGGGAGGAGGATAATGGAGTCACCACTATGAGTGTAAAACCAGAATAATATACATAAGAATAAATAAAATTAAAAATAAATAAAAATAAAAAACAACAAAAAATAATATCTTGGGATGGGGGAGATGGCTCAACAGTTAAGACTGCTTGCTTGCAAAGTATTCCAGCCTGAGTTTAATCCCCAGCTACCACATGAAGCCAGATGGACATTCATTTGCAATGGCAAGAGACCCTGGTATACACATGCATAAGTACACACACATGTGTAAATAAAAATAAAATGTATGTTTCTTATCTAGAGATGATCTACAATGTCTGTGGGATCACATATATTTGACAAGCATTCCTGAAATCTCATGAGAATCTTTAACAGAGGAGGCACAGCAAGATGATGGTGTAATAAAAATTCTTGTGATCTCTGTTCATAGACACACCAGGTTGAGCAGCTATTCATTCACCAATCTTCTTCTTACAGAGCTATGGAAATCACATGACAGACTATAGTGTTAAAAGACACATTGAAGAAGACACCAAGGAAAGATTTGATTATATCACCTCTTCCTTAACTTCATACAGACCTGCCCTTCACACGTGGGGGAGCTACATGGCATTAAGTCTAGGCCTTAGACTTGAAACTTAGTGATAAGCCAATGATGGTGAAACTCAGTACTGGGAAAAGTTTCGTGACTCTATCACCAGATTAATTCTATCCATTAGCCACCATTACTCCAGGTAGCTGGCTGCTTCCAGTACCTCCCCACCCTTCACTCAGGTGGCGGGGGAGAAGCAGGTTTTTTTTTTTTTTTAAATTAAAAAAAATTTTTTTGGAGACACAGAGAGAGACAGAGAGAGAGCAAGAGAGAGAGCGAGAGCAGAGAGAGAGACAGAGAGAGAGACAGAGAGAGAGGAAGACAGAGACGGGCACGCCAGCAGTGTCTCAGCTGCTGAGAAAGAAATCCAGATGTGTGCGCCCCCTTGTGGTCAAGTGCAGCATTGAGCCCTTGCATCACTTTGCATCTGGCTAAACGTGGGACCTGGAGATTGGAACCGCTGGAGATTGGAACCAGCGTTCTTAGGCTTAGGAGGCAGGCGCCTTAACCCCTAAGCCATCTCTCCAGCCCAAGAAGCAGGTTTCTATGGCTAGGAAGTAGAGCACGAAAGCTAGGTCTTCCTGTTGGAGACTAATTCCAGCCAGGCCTAGGATGGTGAGACCCAGAAGAAACTAAATGCTGCGAATACAGGCTGCACCTCAAAGATATCCTCTAAAGAAGCTCTGTGAGAGAACTATGCGCTGGGCAACAGACTCAAGTTTTAGATTCATTATTTCTACCTTTGAACTAGCCCTGGGACATATCTGCCTTCCTCTAAGATTCTTCAGGACCCTGTGGCTATGAGTTTCAGGTTTGACTCATCTTGGTGTGCCCATGTTGGCCAGACTGTCTCCTCCACTCATCCAACAATTTTGAGCTTCAAAAATATCTCCAGGTCAGTGTTTGCAAATGAAGAAATAGAAGTGCTTTGATCCCAGGCAGAGACCTGAACCATAGTGGGCTTGATGCATAGATGGGCATACATCACTTCCAGCTCCAGTAGGGGCATTCCTGATAGTATAAAACGTCAAAGGGTACAGAATGGGAAAGCTTATTGACAAGTTCCCTGCTTTTAGATAGTCCTCCCTCAATCACTCTCATGGGCTACATCTGACTGTATATGAGACAGAAAAATAATAGACATTTAGCTGAGTGTATGTCAATATTTCTCTTTAAAATCCTGGACATAAAATTCTGGACATAAACACAATTTGACTGAAGTCTAACAACAATCTGAGAAAACACATTTCAAGTCAAACCTCAAACAGAAAAAACAAGGACCCTAATATAATAACACATTACTAAATAATACAAACCATTGACAGAAATGTACATAGACGTGATATCCAGGCAAGAATTATGTTTACATTCAGTTTTGGAAATTGGTAAATTAAAACTATGTTGGCCATAATTAAAAAGATTTATTTTTATTTATTAGAGTGGCGATAGGGAGCAGGCAGTCAATACACCGTTGGTAATAGCACCATTTGGCACAACTCCTACTGAAGGCAATTGTATGGATACTAAAAACAGGTGCAACTGCCTACCCAGCCATTCCTCTAACCATTTATCATATGTGTAGCCACATATAATTTTCAAATGATTTAAGTATGAAGCTATTCACTACATTTTGTAATATCATAGATTGGAAACAATGCAGTTCTGATTTAAATGATACTACTTAATTATAAAAATACTGAATAAAAGTATAATACAATGCATCAGTAAGAATTAGATGGTCTTTATGCATAACATATTGATATTTGTGTAAGTAAGGAAGAATAAAATACATGCATATGTCTCTACATAATTGAAAAAAATCTCTGGAATATAATCTACAAAATTGATAACATGTATTGTATCTGGGGATGGGAACCTGAGCAGACTGACAGGAAGAAAGGAGAGGAGTAATTTTCAACATATCAATTATCCTAAATTTTGTATTTTGAACCATGTGAGTATACCATTTAATAAAATTACTGACAGTGAGTTCAAGCAACCTAGTCAATTTTAATTAAGCTTGTAGGATTATGGAATATTAATATAATATTACCAGTTCTGGTAGATATTTGGAAAGATTATGTTTTAAAAGTCTGAGCCACTCTGATCTGCACCATAAATTTTATGTCATTTTTTTCTGTGTCATGAAAAATGAAGATTTAATAAACTATGACTGGAAGGAAGTTGTTATAAAACCTGCACTTACTTTTTAAACAATTCTATATGCTTAAGTAAATACAATATGAAATACTATAGACTTCTTATAATTAGCATGTCAAAATGCTTTGCATATTGCTATTTTATGTTTTTCTTATAAAACAAACAAGTGAAGGGCTGGAGAGATAGCTTAGTGGTTAAGGTACCTGCCTGCGAAGGCCTAAGAATGCCTGTTCAAATCTCCAGGTTCCATGTTTAGCCAGGCACAAAAGTGACGCAAGCATGCAATGTTGCACATGAGCACAAAGGGGTGCACACATCTGGAATTCGTTCACTGCACCCATTGTCTCTCTGCCTCTTCCTCTCTCTGTCTCTCTCAAATACAAAAAATAAAAAACAAGTGAAAATGACAAAATCAAATAAGAGAGAATCACTTGCCTATTGAATATTCTCCCAAGAAAGTAATGCAGTTACAGCTGGACATGGGCACAAACCATAATTCATTCCTCTTGTGTAGAAAAAACAGTAGGTTAAAATGTGATCTTTGAAATTTTCCTTCAACACTTGTGCCCACTCCTCAAAACCTGAGGATCACTTGGGAAGCAGAGGTATGAGGTTGGGCATGAGTTAGAAGCCACCATGAGACGACATAGTGAATTCCAAGTCAGCCTGTGCTAGAGTGAGACCCTGCCTGGAAAAACCAAACCAGACCAAACAAAAAAGACTCAGCTATCATGCTCAGGCTTCTGAACAATGGGAAACTCACTAAAAGGAAAGTGATTGGTCAATGGAATTCAATGATATCTATGGGCAAGAGTTAAATGTTATTTAAAATAATTTGAGTAGAGAAACTTAACTTCTACCTTTTTAAAAAGCTTGTCTTAAAAAGCATTTCACAGCTGATTTTTTAAATTTTATTTCTTTTTGGAGAGAGACACAGAGAGAGACAAACAGAGAGAGAGAGGGAGAGGGAGACAGAGATGGGCGTGCCAGCAGTCTCTCAGCTGCTGCGAACGACATCCAGATGCGTGTGCCCCCTTGTGGGCAAGTGGGGCATTGCGCCCTTGTGTCACTGCATCTGGCTAAACGTGGGATCTGGAGACTGGAACTGCTGGAGATTGGGACCAGCGTTCTTAGGCTTAGCAGGCAGGTACCTTAACCGCTAAGCCATCTCTCCAGGCTTCACAGCTGATTTTTATCTGCTAGCATTCTGAAACTTTGTCATGGAAAATCAATGAACTAATTTAGAATTTAATATGAGAGGAATTCATATCAATCTAGAAAATAACTTTAAAAGTAGAATCACTAGATATTCTTAAGTATAAAATTGTTTAAATAATTAGTCACTCATTTTACAAAGGGACAAAATAGATAATTAGGGATTTGTAAATTTTATTAGAGAAAAGAATGTAAGTATTAAAGTAAAAGCGTATCATCTGAAAACTCTGGTCCTCATACTGTCTCATGTGTCTGAGAGTCCTGTTCTGTATCATAGATCTAGTTTTTAAAAATTTATTTATTAGAGAGAGAGATACAGAAATAGGCAGGGAGAGAGAGAGAGAGAGAGAGAGAGAGGGGAAGGGTGCACCAGGGCCTCCAGCCACTGCAAATGAACTCCAGATGCATGCACCCCTTGTACATCTGCCTTACGGTGGTCCTGGAGAATCAAGCCTCGAACCAGGGTCCTTAGGCTTCACAGGCTCTTAACCAATGCCATTTCTCCAGCCCAGATCTAGTTTTTATGTAAGAACATTTCTCAAGGATGCATGTATGATCTAGTTTAGACTGTCTAAAAAGCAGATTCCTATAAGTAGTGATTCTAGGAAACAAGCGCCTTTGGTATAAAAAGGAACATGTGTGTGCATCATCCAATTGTGAGTAGTGAGCAAGAGGAGGCCTAGGAGAAGTACTAACTCTGCTTACATTCCAGTACCCGGAGCACAGTCATGTCACATGTTTATACATATTGTGTTCTTTTCTTATGGATTTTAACAATCCCTTTATAAGGCTATAGATTAACCACCACCTGGCTAATTGAGAGTGTGTTTTCTCAATAGCAGAGTTTTCTAAAAAAAAAAAAAATAAAATAAATAGTAGATGGTCGCTAGAAGATGGAAAGACTTTCCACACTCATGGATTGTCAGAACTAAAACTATGAAAATGGTTATATTGAATCCATTCCCATTAACATCTCAATGACATTCTTCACAGAACTATAAAAAAATAGCCCTAAAATTCATGTGGGAGCTCAAAACACCCTGAATAGAGAAAGCAACCTTAGGCAAAAGAATCATACTGGAGGCATTGCAGCCCCTGACCTTGAACTGCACTGTTCATACCGCATGGCACTGCCCAAAAATAGAAATGTAGACCCATGGAAGACAGGAGCCAAAAATAAGCCACAGAAATATAGCCCCTGATTTTTAACACATGTGTCAAGAATACATATTAGAAACATGACAGTGTCTTTTAACAAATGATGCTGGGAAAACTGGATATCCACAGTCAGAAGAACAAAAAAGCCTTAGCCATGTACAAAAATAGATTCAAAATGCAACAAAGACATTAATGTAAGACCAAATCTCTGAAACTGCTTGAAGAAAACACTTCAAAATTTAGCATAAATAAGGAGTTTCTGAAAAGGAATTGGACAGCCAGAGAAATAATAGTAACACTTGATAAATGGAATTTCATGAGACTACAAATGACACAGCAAAACAAATGAACAAGGGGTTAGAGAAAGTCCACAGAAACTCTTTGTCAGTTATAGGTTATACATAGAACATATACTCCCCCAAATTCAAAGCATCCAATCAAACATGGATAAGTGAGCAGAAAACTCGCAACAGAATAAATAAAAACATCTTTAGCATCAGGAAAATGCAAATCAAAACTATATTGATATTCTGTCTTGCCCCAGTTGTAATGGATTTCATCAGGAACAACTACAACAAATGCCGATAGGATTGGGAGGCAAAAAGAACTGCATGTATGATGATGGTAAGGTAAATTAGTGCATCCACTAAAGGAACCTGTGGGGAGGTTCTTCTAAAAGCTGCAACTAGAGCTGCCGTGGGATTCAGTTATGCTGTTCCTGGGTTTAAAATGCAGGAACCTCAACTCATCATACCATGCTTCAGAGATACTTGCACAGCATGCATGTAAATTTTGGCACTTTTCATAATAACCAATGTATGGAATCTGCCTAGATGTTCATCAGTAATCAGTGAATAAGTAAAATATGGTGTATATATACACAGAGGTGTTTTATGAAGCCATATAGAAGAATGAAATCATGCCTCTTGCAGGAAACTAGATACAACAGGATATTATCATGTTAATCATAATCAACCAATGACATAAAGACAAATATCACAATGCAGAATCTCATTTTAAATATATATATAAAACAATAAATACTATATATATATATAGGATGTATATTATATAAATGTATATTTTGAATATTCACATATATTTAAGTTTGTATATATGATATGCAGGGAGATTATTGTGGGAAGAAGAGGAAAAGGGAGGGCTATGGGGAGTGACTATGGGTAAAATATATTAACATGCAATGATGTCATAATAAAGTGCATTATTTTGTTCACTAACAAAAATGGAATATTGTGGTGTTTTAAAATTCTGTTGATTTGAACTAGAAAATATAGTTTGTTCCAATGTAATTGTGAAATTTGTTGAATTGTCTCATCATTGTGTTCCAAGAGCCTGAATGGGAAGCACACATTCTTTGCTGAGTTATAGTTATGTTTCTCAAATATCCATCAATTTGAGTGATTATATATTGCATTGAAAAGTTAGTAAGAGAGCTGTGGTAAGACATCTTTCACAGAGATCCAGATTTGCTAATGTTTTTCTTATTTTATGTGGAATAGAACACATTCATCCAAATTTTAAAAATTTCATTGCTTCCTGTTTAGTTGATCCTTTTTTAGAGAACATGTTAATTCCTACAATAAACAAATCTAAGATAGTAGTGAGTACTTTGTTTTATGCATAAAGACTACATTAACTGCTATTTTGTAAGCTTTATTTTAATTAGTTTTTGTCTTTTTTATTCTTTAATTTTCAAATGTTGTTTTTATGCATTTTCCACATCCACATTTAATAGATTGCTTTCATTTTTAATTTGGTATAAAATAGACATTATCTTAAAAGCAGAATTTATTTTCAACTGTTTATAATTAGTGATGTATTTTCACTAATTTCTAACTTTTCTGTTTACTTTTTCCCTAACTTTTAAAAATTTCTTTCTTCACTATCGGAAATATTATAGCCTTCACAATAGGTTTAAAAGTTAGAGTCATAGACTGGGAGATGGCTCAGTGGTGAACGGCACTTGCTTGCAAAGCCTGACAGCCCAGGTCTGATTTCCCAGTACTCAAGTAAAGCCAGATGCACAAAGTGGCATGTGTGTGTAGTTCGCTTGCAATGGCAGGAGGCTTTGGCATGCTAATTCTGTCTCACACTCTTGTTCTTTGCTCTCAAATTAATAAATAAAAATATTTTATAAGTTTATAGAGTGTTAGCTACCATCTTAGCATTTATCAGCAAACCTTTAATATTCATATTTAATTTAATGTTTTAATAATTTCAGGATTAATAAAATACTATAATTTCCTCCTTGTCGTCCAAGTTTTTTATTTATTCAGTTTTTACTCACCAATTTAAATAAACTGTGGTTATTTTATACAGTTAGTGGGTATTCAATACAATTTAAATATCATTTTAAAATATTTAATGCTTTTCTAACCATTTATATTTTCTTCCTGTTTCTCATTAGTTCTTCTGAACTCATTAAGTTTGTTCTTGAAGTATAAACTTTGTACATTGTTTTATTAAAAGCCTATTGTTATCAAGCATTCTTGGTGGTATTTTTTTCTGGAATTCCCTATTTATCTTTTATGTTCTGGAAGGTAGTTAAGAATATTATTGTAGATCTAAAACTGTCACAAGTGTCTTTTGTCATTGTGCCATGGTGCTGCCATCTCATCCACTTGAGGGGCTGGCTTTAGTTACTTTGTGAAACATGAGTTGTAAAATTAGTTGTGACCCTTCTTCTGTACATGCATTATTGTTCTCTGGCTTCTTTTGAGGCTTTCTGTTTTACTGTGATGTTGTGAAGATATACCTGAGTTTGCTAATGATGAAAACTTGAATGATTCAGGCTTGTGGTATCTGACTAATGTTGTCATTTCAGTTGGTGTTGAAAATTCCCTACATTATGTTCTAAAATATTTGATCTCTCATATTCTTTATTTCACCTTCTGAAACGAGTTGAATATATGCTTCTCCTTTTCTCCTGTCTTATTAGAATTGGTAAAGTTGCTTAATTGGTTTTCAATAAGTCATATTCAATCATCTTATCTCTGGAACACAGGATTTTCTCTTTATTTTTATCTTGCTTCTTTGACCAGTCATTTCTTTGAGTTTGTGATAATTGAGAACGAAAACTAATCCTTAGTGAAATCTGCAGCTTGGATTTAGAGGTGATTTTTGTAAGTGATTTTCTGGTACAATCTCTGAGAACAACATTAAGGAAAACTTTTGTTTATTCACATCAAAAAGATTTGAATCCACTTTTTTTTAAATTAGAGAGACACAGAGAGACAGAGAATGGGCACTCCAGCGGCCTCTCAGCTGCTGTGAACGAACTCCAGATATGTACACCCCCTTGTGTGCATGTGCAACATTGCATGCGCTTGTGTCACTTTTGAGTCTGGCTAAACATGGGACCTGGAGAATCGAATGGGCGTTCTTAGGCTTTGCAGGCAGGTGCCTTAACCGCTAAGCCATCTCTTGTCCCCTGAATCCATTTTTTTTAAAACATGGAATCATATTAATGCTTAGAAATTTCTATAAAGGTTTCTTTGTTCTCGCCTCCCACTATCGTGTTCAGAGTGAAAACTGAACCATTGTTCTTCACCTATATCTACTTATGAAATAAATGAAGACAGTAGCTGAGTGATAGAGCATGTGTTTAATATGCATTGGTCTTGCTCATTACCCAGCAAACACACACACACACACACACACACACACACACACACACACACAGATTAATAAATTCAATTATCTGATCTCTCAGCATGTTGGTGCAAGGCTTTGTGTTTCAACCCACCTTTCATACCAACTTCGTGCTATTTTGTGGCTCTTTAGCTCTGTCTTTAGGCCAACAGGAATAAACACTAAACATCTAGAAACAATGTCAAATCAAATCCTCATACATTGCTCTATTTTTACTTTGTTACCATTCCTGTCCTTTCTCATTTTGATACTTTTCAGCCATTTTTTTTTTTTTTTTTTTTTTTTTTGAGATAGGGTCTCACTCTAGCTCAGGCTGACCTGGAATTAACTATGTAGTCTCAGGGTGGCCTTGAACTCTCGGTGATCCTCCTACCTCTGCCTCCCGAGTGCTGGGATTAAAGGCGTGTTCCACCACGCCCGGCTTGTCAGTTCTCTTTATAAGAATTTATTTTAAAGCCAGGGATGGGGGCACACACCTTTAATCCTAGCATTTGGGAGGTCGAGGTAGGAGGATCACTGTGAACCAGAGACTACATAGTGAATTCCAAGTCATTCTGGGCTAGATCGAGACCCTATCTTGAAAAACCAAGGGGAAAAAAAAAAGAATTTATTTTGCACAATTCTGAAAAATACCTTATCACAAAGATCTTCCCTAAATAGAAATCTTATTATATTGATAAAAATATGTCACAATCTACTTTCTCATGCTTCTTTATGCTTTTCTGCAAGGAAGATATTTCCATTGAACTATCCTTATAGACAGATTGAAATGCCGTTTTGCAATACTCATTCTCTGCAGCCTACTAGGAAGTGCTTCGTTTTACTTCATCATCTGAAAATGTCTCATAAATGAATTCTAGGTGAGTACTGCCACGTCATAACCAGTGTAGAATTTTTCATGACTTCTAGATCAAGTGAACTGTTTATCTAAGTTTCAGGAAATGAGGTCAACATATTCCCTTTCTTCTTCAAGTTTCCTTATTACCAGAGATTCAAGCATACAAAAATATTTGAGTCAACATATTATCTGTGTATAAACTGTCTTAGACATAGAACTATAGATTTGAGAACTTGTTTAATGTAAAAAAAGCTATCACAATTGACATTAGTACATCTAACTTTTCTTTACAAGTGTTATGCTGTTTATACTGTGAAGGGACTCAGTTTTCTTGCTAATAGCAAAGAGTGTTATCTAAAGAGTTCACACAGTTCTATCAGTGAGGATTTATGCTGGACAGCAGAAGCCACATTAGGATTTATTGATTAAGTGATATGTCACTCTGGGATGTAGAGATGTACCAGATCTGAGAAGGATTACGGGACTGAAAGTCAAAAAGGCTGCTTACAGGAAATATAAATACACCACGACTCCAGGGAAGCAGCCAGCTTCTGAGACACATTCACGAGAAATTCTCAGGAAGAACCTTAGAGCCACTGAAAGCCAGAACTGATGATCTCACCCAGGAATACTCATGTATAGCTCTCCAGTGGGCACCACAAATATGCTTTGTATAGAGCTTCAGTGGAAGCTTGATGAAGTTCTACACTTGATGTCAGCATAATTACAGCCTACAGTGGTCAATAGACTAAGATGTTGTTTCTTTTCTTTCTCCTTTCAAGTTTTATGCAAGTTCAACTCATTGCTGAAGTATAACCACATCTTTCTGGTAATGGAATTTGGGAAACGTTGTCTCTGTGATTTATGCTTTTGGGATACAGAAAGGAGGTAGTAGGTGTCATCAGAGAATATCTTTACCATGAGCATCTATACTATCAGCTACAATATGCCAACACTGTTGATTTTCTGATATGAGTTCATAAGTGCAAAAGATGCTTCATGTAGAGAGCACTATGATGTTCCATCCAGATGCATCACTAATTGGCAGTTTTTCATCAGTCATGCCTTGTCCAAGATAAAATTTCTTTCACAGGGACTGTCCTGAAATCTGTAACTAGCTGATGGGGAAGGGATCCAGACTGATGTAGGCTCATGTGAGTAGGCTAAATTTCAATCAGTGAGTGAGCTTCCTCTTTGCCAACTCTGCTTTCCTCACATCCTAGAGCTTTGTCTCCCGGAAGCACTCCCATTTGCCCATTCTGCTTCTAGCTTTCTGTCTTTCTAGCAAGCCCAATAGAAAACACGTGCTACACATTTTAAATTGGATTGCATAAAAGACTGTCAGATTAAAAAAGTAAAAGCATGATTATAAAGAAATACTGTACATATTTGGAAAGCTAATTTAGAAATTGCCTACCCACAGAAGTGATTGGATACCCAAATGGAAATAATTCTCTCCATTCATGTTGCTAAAATTGTATCCACTAAACTGGAAATGCCTGAACTCTTTTACAGTAACTTTTGTTTTTCTAGTCAGTGTAAGTTACCCACTGTAGCTATTTATAATTTATTTTTAAAAATGGTTAACATGTTTGCTGCACTTCAATGTGGATCTCAGTTATATATGTATTTATATACACATACATACTACACACACACACACACACACACACACACACACACACACACACATATTTGACAGAGGGAGAGAGAGAGAGAGAGAGAGAGAGAGGGAGAGAGAATGGGGGTTCCAGGGCCTCCAGCCACTGCAAACAAACTCCAGATATATGTGCCCCCTTGTGCATCTGGCTAATGTGGGTCCTGTGGAATTGAACCTGGGTCCTTTGGCTTTGCAGGCAAATGCCTTAACTGTTAAGGCATCCCTCCAGCCCCAACATATATATGAAATATTGGCAGGATAGACATATGTGATATCCATATATACATACATCCTACTTTTCTTAGCACAGTTCAAGTAATTGGTTCATTGATTATTTTTTCTCCTATGTTTATATACATATTGGTATGAGAGATGCATTATTTCTCTTTCTAAATACTAGCATGATCTCTGTCCTATAAGAAGTGCTTTATTCAAGATGCAACAACTATTGACTGTAATCATTCGTGTAGGTTTTCTCATGGTGGTCATTATCCCAAAAAGCTTATCCGTGTGTAGTACTCAATCCCTTCAATATGTGTATCCACAGATAAAATCAATATGTAAGCTATTTTAGCTTGCTGTATATGATTACTATATTGCAAAGTTTCTTTGATTTCAAGGAAGAGAAACTAACAGACTATTAGGCTGACAAATGAATTAAATAATTAATTGTAGCAGCTAGGTTTGGTGGTACACATTTGCAATCCCAGCACTTAAGAGGTAGAGGCAGCAGAATTTCAAGTTCATGGCTAGCCTGGGCTATGGAATAATACCCTTCCTCGAAAATTTATGGGAGGAGGTTTGTGTTACATATATGTGTTTACATGTTCATTTGTGTGTACATGTATATTTGTGTATTCATACACATTTATGTGTGTAAAGGCCAGAGGTAAATCAAATGCCTTCTTCAAACACTCTCCACCTCCTTTTTGAGACAGGGTTTCTCACTAAACTTGGAGCTCACTGACTGAGATGGACTAGCTGGCACGAAGCCCTAGGGATCCTACTGACAATGCTTTGCAGCCCTGGGATTTTAAGCATGTCCGGTTACCCCAGAGTTTTTGAATAAGGATGCTTGGGAACCAAACTCAGGTCTCCATGCTTGTGTGGCAAACACTCTAGCAACTGAAATATCTTCCCAGTCTCTTTTCATGTTTTTAATTATAGCAATATGAGTCAAGCCCAAGATTTAGAGGTAAAGCTTCAAAACCAGCATTAGCAGAGAAGAAACACAGACTCTGAGCACGTTTGTAGCACGAATGAGTGGAATAGCGTCAGGACGATGCACGCTCATTGTTTCCATTCTTTGATTTACTATACTATTGTTAGTCATGTTCTTACGCCTTGAACAGGACACATCCTAAATGAAAACTGTTTCAGATTTGAAGCTATCTCTTTTACTTTATGCTCTGGCAGATCCCTTACCAAGTGGAATGAATATATGCTCAGGGCAGTACCTGCAGTCACTGTGGATTCTGTGGGCATGAAGACATGGAGCAAAAGGACTTGACGAAAGTGCTTGTGTCATTGATGAACATGCAGCTACTGCATAGCGCTGAACTTCCTATCACTGGACTGACTGTACATGACACTGAAAGGCCTACAGACAAACCAAAAGATACATTTGCTGACAAATGAATTAAATAATTAATTGTAGCAGCTAGGTTTGGTGGTACACATTTGCAATCCCAGCACTTAAGAGGTAGAGGCAGCAGAATTTCAAGTTCATGGCTAGCCTGGGCTACGGAATAATACCCTTCCTCGAAAATTTATGGGAGGAAGTTTGTGTTACATATATGTGTTTACATGTTCATTTGTGTGTACATGCATATTTGTGTATTCATACACATTTATGTGTGTAAAGGCCAGAGGTAAATCAAATGCCTTCTTCAAACACTCTCCACCTCCTTTTTGAGACAGGGTTTCTCTCTAAACTTGGAGCTCACTGACTGAGATGGACTAGCTGGCACTAAGCCCTAGGGATCCTACTGACAATGCTTTGCAGCCCTGGGATTTTAAGCATGTCCGGTTACCCCAGAGTTTTTGAATAAGGATGCTTGGGAACCAAACTCAGGTCTCCATGCTTGTGTGGCAAACACTCTAGCAACTGAAATATCTTCCCAGTCTCTTTTCATGTTTTTAATTATAGCAATATGAGTCAAGCCCAAGATTTAGAGGTAAAGCTTCAAAACCAGCATTAGCAGAGAAGAAACACAGACTCTGAGCACGTTTGTAGCACGAATGAGTGGAATAGCGTCAGGACGATGCACGCTCATTGTTTCCATTCTTTGATTTACTATACTATTGTTAGTCATGTTCTTACGCCTTGAACAGGACACATCCTAAATGAAAACTGTTTCAGATTTGAAGCTATCTCTTTTACTTTATGCTCTGGCAGATCCCTTACCAAGTGGAATGAATATATGCTCAGGGCAGTACCTGCAGTCACTGTGGATTCTGTGGGCATGAAGACATGGAGCCAAAAGGACTTGACGAAAGTGCTTGTGTCATTGATGAACATGCAGCTACTGCATAGCGCTGAACTTCCTATCACTGGACTGACTGTACATGACACTGAAAGGCCTACAGACAAACCAAAAGATACATTTGCTGGAGACATCATCATTTGCCAATTCTTTTTGTTTAAATTTTTATTATTATTATTTTTATTTTGAGAGAGAGAGAGAGAGGGAGAGAGGAGAGAGAGAGAGAGAGAGAGAGAGAGAGAGAGAGAGAGAGAGACCTTCAGCCTGCTGAACTCCAAGCATGTGCACCTCCTTGTGAGCATATGCAACATTGCACGCTGGGATCACTGTGCATCTGGCTGTGAGGGACCTGGAGATTTGAACATGAGTTCTTAGGCTTCACAGGCAAGTGACTTAACCACTAAGCAATCTCTCCAGCCTGACATTTCTTTTAGTAGGCAGATAAACCTAATCAATTTTATAAGATGAAAAGTAAAGGAGATTGGAAGCAGAAAGGGGTTGCATAATAAAACCTTGTTTGTCTATTTGTGCTTTTGGCATGCATTACAACAGTAGATTAAAAGCATTTAAAAAAATTTTTTTTTGGTTTGGTTTTTGAGGTAGGGTCTCACTCTAGCTCAGGCTGACCTGGAATGTAGTCTCAGGGTGGCCTCGAACTCACTATGATCCTCCTACCTCTGCCTCCCAAGTGCTGGGATTAAAGGCATGTGCCACCACACCCGGCCTTAAAAGCATTTTTTTTTACTAGACCCTATAGGTAAAATTTCAAAAGAAGAATGAAAGAAAAAAAGAAAGGAGGAGGGCTGGAGAGATGGCTTAGCAGTTAAGGCACCTGCCTCCTAAGCCCAAGAATGCTGGTTCCAAACTCCATCTGTTCCAATCTCCAGATCCCACTTTTAGCCAGATGCAAAGTGATGCAAGGGCACTATGCCACACTTGACCACAAGGGGGCGCACACATCTGGATTTCGTTCACAGCAGCTGAGAGGCTGCTGGTGAGCCCACCTCTATCTGTCTTCCTCTCCCTCTCTCTGTGTCTCTCTCAAAAAAAAAAAAAAAAAAAAAGAAAGAAAGAAAGGAGGAGAGAGTGAGATGCAGTTTAAATGTGGAATGACACCATAGGCACATGTGTGTTGTCCATCTCCAGCTGGTGGCAGTTTGGTGGCGAGTCACTAAGGACAGATTTAGGTTTTTTAGCTCAGT
This sequence comes from Orientallactaga sibirica, assembly GCA_036365145.1. Lineage (NCBI taxonomy): Eukaryota > Metazoa > Chordata > Mammalia > Rodentia > Dipodidae > Orientallactaga > Orientallactaga sibirica. Next base: position 641,422 of record JAEOAD010000005.1, read on the forward strand.
TGCCAGTGTTTAAAGCCAGCTCACTCCTCTGTTTCCTGCTGGATGTTCTTGCAAGATGTATTTCCAGCCTCTGCTCTGCCTACATGATAAGGCTTTCCTTTGAGACTGTAAGCCAACATAAGCCCTTTCCTCTCATCAGTTGCTTTGGGACAGATGTTTTGTTCCAGCAATGAGAAGGTAACTGCAATAGAAGAGGATAGGAAGGGGAAAGAAGATAATGTCCTGGGATGGTTTTGGTAGAAGTTTGGGTCTAAGCACATAAAGTAAAGAGAGAGCACCATCAATAATTGTGGAAGAAACTGTTTCAGAGAAATATCTGTGCCTTCATTTTCTGCCTCTTAAGCTGAATAATTACACATTCCTCTGCTTTGGAAACACCTCCTGTGTCAAGGAATTTAAATAAAAAAGACAAATGTCTGCATTTTTGGACTCCTAGAAGTTAATTTACAGATAGCAAAAATATTAGTTTTAAGAAAAATAGAATTCAATATAACAGTATTAATTTGTAGGGATGCCTGGGAACAACTATTTCAAACTTAAATTTAATACTTTAGTAGATATACCAAGTAGACAAATGCAGGTAAAAACAGTTATAAAAATCCATGTGGCATGGACAGATGTTGGCCACTTTCCCCCAGTAGCTTATGTAGCACCTTCTAGCACTAGATGGGCTAACTGTCTGGGAACGGGCTCTGTTCAAGATTCCAGCCAGGCCTCTCCATGTTCCATGCTGATGACATATGATGTCTTCAGCTGGAGGGTCTTACCATTAACCTCTGGTGGGTAATCAAGTGCTCTGACAGAAGTCTGGCTTGTTTTGGGAAACCTTGTAGGTCTGTCTGATCAATAGCTCATTGTGGGTTAACTGCATCCTGTGACTGGGAGTTGCAGGCCAGCACCAAGGAAAAAGGAAGAAGAAAAAGAAAGAAAATAGAAAAAAGAAAAAAAAAAGAAAGATCAGGAGAAATTTAAGGTTAGGCTTTATCTCACCCTCTCTAGGGCCCTTTGACTCAGGTGTTCCCCTAAGGTGCTGTTGAGGGTTCAACCTTTTAGTCTGTCTTCCAAGATACAGGATTTTATAGTACCAGTTCCATTTGGGTTCAGTTTTGTGTTCCCCCACTTCCTTACCATCCCTTCAAGCCCTACCCTTCCTATTGTCCAGGTCTAAACTACTCAGAAGCAAAAACCTGACATGATGCTCACATAAGTGCAATAGTGGCACTCACCCATGGTGGGTAACCAGCTGCTCTTGGAGTGGCTAACAGATCCACTCGGTGGAAAGGCACCCATGTCTGAAACTGGGAAACAAGTCAGAATCACATCCAGATAATGAGTTTGCTTTCCAACATCAATCTCCTACTAATCTTGGGCTACAAGAGGGTCTACACCCATTAAATTCTCTCTCAACTCATAATGGTTATCCCATTTAACCTGCACTGACTTCATTCTCCCTTGGAGAATCTGCTTCTCTTTTTCAGACAGGAGCTGGACCTGAGAGAAATCACCCACTGCACTTCACCAGGGCCCCAGCTGCAAGCACAGAAGAATGGGGGAGATGAGCTAGAGGGCTGCTTTCTCCATGAACCTGATATCAGCACAAGGGTGAAGGAAATAGACACTGAGGACACTCAACACCTACCAAAGCAGAGATCCAGAGGCTCCTAAGAGCCCATCACTGAAGTAGACTTAAAATGCACCCAACTCAGGGAATTTTGTGGAAGAGGGGGCAGAAATATTGTTAGAGCCACAAGTTGGGACATTATTCAGGGAGACATTGCCTCTTCCGCAGACTCATAGCTGCCCCCATAATGCATGACCCACATTCTCCATGGGGATGATTGGCATCCCCAATGAGGAGGGTACCTTTGGGGGGGCAGGGATGAGGGAAAGGATGGTACCAACATGTGATGTTTACATACTAAGCATGCCCATAACTCATAAAAAAAGAAAGAATGAAGATTCTGGAGTTAGGTGGCATGAGTGCCAAACCTGACTTTGGCCAGCTCTTGCTGTGCCATTCGACTGTTCTTTCAAAGACTCACTGTCCTCCTATGTTAATTGGTTTAATAGCAGTAGCTACATAGCTGGGTTGTTGGGAGGATTACACAGGATCCTGTAAGAAATGGACTTAGAGTGCAGACTTAAATGCTTACTAATGTTCTCTGTTATTAAAAAACAACCATGTGGTATGGAAACGGAAAGAAGACTATGGTAGGGAGAGAGTAAGTGGGGAAGGAAGATGGGAGAAGGAAAGCAACTACAAAACACCAAATTTTGTTTGAAAAGCACCTCAATGAAACATAATTATTTATATGATAATTACAAAATAAAAATGATAAAAAGGAAGACCTAATTCCAAATTATGCCAAGTAATTATATCAAATATAAATACTTTAAGGACACCAATTAAAAAGCCGCCATTCAGAAGACTGGATACAAAAGAGAGCTCAACTGTATGTTGCCTACAAGGAAAACCGTTTCTTTTTTTAGCAGGCAGTTACTTTGGTTGAACTCAAATCCTGAATGCTCCTCTCCTGTTTGTGTGAAGCATCTGAAATCACTCTTCAGACTTTTCAGCATCTACATAGTATCTTTTTGAATACTAGGTACCCTACAGTTCAGATATCACAATGTTAGCTGTCAAGATATTTGTGAGACTATATAAAGAGATTTCTACACTCCCTACATGTGGTTCCCCACTTCTTCTGAATTCCATGACTACTTTGCTCGGAAATCTTACTTATTGCACTTTATTATTCAGAGAATGTGTTTTAATTTTTGCCTGCTTTTGGTCACTTCTGAGGACTTCAAAGATCTCATAGGATTTAACCTTGTGTTTGTTTGTCACCAAAATTATAGATATACTTTTTTATATATGAGGGTTCATCCGGGGAGGTTTGATACAACCCAACCTCTTTTCCAGAGTTGAAGCTTATAAGCTGAAATTAAAAAAAAAACACAAAACAAACAAACAAAAAACCAAATTGAAAAATACTTTATACTTCTCATTATTCCCCAGCAAACTGAGTAAAGGTGGAGAGAAACTTCATCTGAAGAAATAATAGACCTGATTATATCTCATAATAGCAAAGATAAAAGATGAAATAGTATTGCATAGAGCACGATCCTCTGGTTACTCTACTGAAGATAACGAAAACCTTGGATTTAAATAAAAGAAATAACAACCAAAATATTTACAAAACTATTTTAAAACATCACTAATTAGACCAAAAATAAGCCCTTTGATGCTCAGTTGCTAATAAAAAGAGAGGAGTAAGAAATTCAAGTGTAGAAAGCAACTTGCTTTAATCATTCATCTTAGATCCCCATGGCCTCAGGGGCCTAAAAACAGCAACCCAGTGCTAAGACTTCTTAAAGTGGAATGTCTGGTACAAGATGTTCTATGTGTAATGCTCAGACCAAGAACGATTTTCCCCCAAGGTAAAACTTAATTAAAATCCACATTCCCACCACAGAACTACAAGGAAATGAATCCTTTCAAACATTAGCAGTGAACTGAAAGGAAGAGAGAAATCAAGCAGAATATTCAGACACAAGCTAGCTCTCCTGGAGCTGCTGGCACTCAAATTTTAGCATTCATCAGCATTGACGGGGTGTTGTTGAAAGCCCTTTGCTGAGTTCCACCCCAAAGATTTCGATTCAGTGGGTCTGAAAGTTCCTAAACTTTGCCAAATGAAGCAAATAATTTCAGTTCAGGAAAGGTCTGGAAAGCACTACCTTAGGTTTCTCACCCAAGTTTATCCTACTTTATAAAACAAAAAATCCCTAGTTCTGGATGTGTGTGGCCTATCTAGGCAGTGCTTCCAATTAGCCAAACCTCTATGGAGGATCCCCACCTTGACTTTAGGCCTAAAATATGTGTGCAAATAAAAGTCCATGGGTAGGCTGGAGAGGTGGCTTAGCAATTAAGGTGCTTGCCTGCAAAGCCAAAGGTCCCAGGTTCTATTCCCAATACCCATGTAAGCCAGATGCACAAGGTGGCACATGCATGGGCAGTTCATTTGCAGCGGCTGAAGGCCCTAGTGTGCTCTTTCTCTGTAACTCCCCCCTCCCCTGTCTCTCAAATAAATTAAAAAAAAAAAAAGTCCATGGTAAATAGCACATCTGGTTCTGAGAGCAGAGCTGTGTGGCCTTAAAGCAGCCTTGCCCTCCGGCGGCACTCACTGTGCTCTGGGAGCACAGCACTTTCTAGTGAGGGCCCTTGGAGAAGACGCCGGACTCACCATTCTGCCCAGCTTTCTAATGCTTCTTTTCTTCCTTTGCTACTGAAACTAGTCTTTTTTCCATCCTTGGCCACCTCTTAAAATAACGGTGCTCCAGGTATTCATGAGTTTATTTCCTGGAGGTTCTACTCAACTGTGTGGGGGTCATCCACCATCTTCTAGAGTCTGAAAAGTTAAAAATATATTTTCTTTAACTGATTTTTGGATCATACTTACCTGTATATTAAAACTGCCCACTCTTTCTACTCTATTCTTTATTTAGCTTAACCTCAAATTTCTCGCATATTTTTATCTGTGTACTATATTGTAATTTCATCATGTGCTTAAATATGTATAATTTTAAAATGCAATTTTAATTATTATAATTTTTAACTTTTGGAAGTTGCCTTTCATGTTTTGGACTTTCTTACAATTTTTCATTCATTATTTTAAATTTTATTTTATCTTTAAAACATTTTTAAATTTTTAAAAAATATATATTTTATTTAGTTATTTGAGAGAGAGAAAGAGAGAGAGAGAGAGAGAGATAAAGAGGGAGAGAATGGGCACACCAGGGCCTCTAGCCACTGCAAACAAACTCCAGATGCATGCATCACCTTGTGCATCTGGCTTACGTGGGTCCTGGCTTTGCAGGCAATGCCTTAAACAGCTAAGCCATCTCTCCAGCTCCTATTTTTTAATTTTCTTATTTGCAAGCAGAGAGAGATACAGAGCAGAGAAACAGACAAAGAGAATGATAAAGGGCATGCCAGGGGCTCCAGCCGCTGCAAACAAACTCCAGATACATGTGCCACTTTGTGCATCTGGCTTTATGTGAGTACTGGAGTATCTAACCCCAGTCCTTAGGCTTTGCAGGCAAGCACTTAATGGCTTAGTCATCTCTCCAGCCCCATCATTTTATTTTTAAAGTTCTATTTCTTCAAGAATGTAGATTATAGATCTTTTAAGGTTTCTTTCTCACAATGTAAGCCTCAACACATTTTAGTTATTCTATTTGCTTTCTCATTCATGGTATTATGCTTCCTTGTATTGACCAGAGAGGTGGTAAAAAGTCATTTAAAAACAACCCCTGCTAGGCTGGAGAGATGGCTTAGTGGTTAAGGCATTTGCCTGTGAAGCCTAAGGACCCCGGTTTAATTCTCCAAGACTCACAAAAGCCAGATGCACATGGTGGCACATGCATCTGGAGTTCGTCTGCAGTGGCTAGAGGCCACATTCTCTCATTCTTTCTCTCTCTTTTTCTACCCCCCTCTCTCAAATAAATAAATAAATAAATAAATAAAATAAAATATTTTTAAAAATGACCCCTGCTGAGTCAGCTGAGCAACTCTGGAGTCAAAGGTCTCTCCCTGCTGGGAGCCTAGGGCAAGGGTCAGATCTATACTGAGAAACAGACTGTGGAATCCCTGCAGCGAATCGGGAAAGACTCAATCATTGTGCAGTGTTCCCTGCAGTGGAAATTTGGTCTGAACCCTAGACTGGCATGGGCATCGCTAGCTCCATGGGAGAACGATGAGCAGTGGCAGGGGCTTAAAGATGACAAGGTCTACATATACAGGTAGAAAACTTGCTGCCGGCTGTGTCCAGTATCTAGAGACAGACAGATGCTTCTAGTTATTACACATACTGCATCCTGTGGTTGGGGAGCAAACAGTACAAAATTGAGCACAGGACGTATAAAGCTATGAAGATTCTGCTCTTTTCTGAAAACATCAACCCACAAATCCAGAGAAAGAAAATCACGCTGGAGTAGAGACAAACTCTATTATTAGAGAGACAGAGAGAGGAGAGAGAGAGGGAGAAAGAATGGGCACAGCAGGGCCCTTAGTCACTGCAAACAAACTAGTGCATCTGGCTTATGTGGGTTCTGGGGAATTGAACCTGGGTCCTATTTCCTGTGTTGTTAGAGTCATTTTCAGAAAGTCCTGGCCTAGGCATATATCTTGAAATATTTTGCTTATGTTTTCCTCTCCCAGTTTCAAAGTTTCAGGTTTTATGTTAAGGTCTTTGATCCATGCTGGATTGACTTTTGTGCAGGGTGAGAGGTAGGGTCTAGTTTTCTTCTTCATGTGGATATCCAGTTTTTGCCTTTTGCTGAAGAGACTGTCTTTTTTCTGATGTATGCATTTGCCACTTTTGTGACCCAGAGGTCAATGTGAATATTTGTGCTCCCCCATTCACTCGCAGTGGCTTACCATCAGCGCTCTCTCTCTCTCTCTCTCTACCTTACTGCTGTCACAGCTCGTGACCAGGAGAGTGCATCTCCAGGCAGGAGTTCCTCATCTCCCAGCACTGCTCAGCGGCTAGGTGCATTTGGTGGCTGTTTCTTTGTCTAGGTTTATTCTTTGCTCCTTCGGTTCTTTTTCTTAGAGAAGTGGAGTCCTTTGTTTTATCCTGGCTCTTCTTTTTACACTGGATTGTATAGAAGCAGCTTCTAGTTGACATCTTACCTGAATATCATAATTTGGTCATTATTTTTTAAATGTAAAACTTCTAAAAATAGCTTATCAATAAAAAAATCATGGACCCAAGCAAATAAAGAATAACTGAAGCCAGTATAAGGATTAATATTCTTTTCATCATTGAAATAATGGTAATGCATTTAATGGTACACCTTAATATAAGTAATGAGGCCTACATATTAATATATGATTAAAGTTCTGATGTTGGAACAAATAAGCATAAACACAAATAGGGATTCTGGATATTTACAGCAAGGAAGAAATTAAATAACTAAACTAAATATTTTTTTTTTTAAAGAAAACAGTTCAGTTTTATTCCATTAAAAAAGCTAGTAACTGGAAAATGACCTGGAAGAATTTAAAAAACAATCTCCAAATTATGTTATGGGATATAATTAAACTTTAATGAGGTAATTTTAAAATTCAATGAGAGCATCTATGGTGGATGTATAAATTATGTGAACAAGTACCAGTCTCAAGGTAATCCTTTTTGAAAAGTAAGTTAAGCACAAGAAATTGGTAGTAGCACGGCTTTAAGCATTTCAGGGATCTATAACATGACTGACTAGAAAACTCAAGAATTTAAATCAAAGTGGGCCTTCAGCAGCTCTAGAGAGAAGTCTAGTGAGCTGGGCCTTAAGTACTGAGTTCCACTGTTGACTTAAGTGATATAAGAGATAACTGTTCATTGAACAATGCATATATTTGACTTGTTACTGTAACACAATTTTAGTATTTTAAATTTAATTACTTTCATGCCTAATGAGCCTTTTAAATCAAAAAAAGCTATTACAGGTGAGAAGAGAATTAGTTCCATTCCATAAATGAGATAACTGAAGCCTTTAAGATGATATTCATTTAAATTTGAACGTAAATAAAGGCCAGTACCTTAGTACATAAATACATGATCACTAAATACAAATGGAGACTTTTGTCCTTTGTGAAGACAAGATATCCAGTTTACTTTGTTATAAAGCACATAATTTCCTGCTAACATGGTGAGTGCTATGCCTTTTTACTGGGAATTTAGGGATGAATAAAATATAGAAGATAATAAGCTTCAAATAATGGATTTATTAGACCAGATCTGAATAATGAATCCTTCTTATATTGCAATACCTTGGGTGTGATGTCCCCTGTTGCATTCAGGTTCACATTGCTGGAAGAAATCACCCAGCCAAGAGCAGCTTTTGGGAAAAAAAGTGGTTTATTTTGGTTTATGTGCTCAAGGGAGAAGCTCCATGATGGCAGGGGAAAATGGTGGATATCGCACTCTGGACAACATCAGGTGACAACAGCAACAGGCGAATGTGCCAAACATTGGCAAGGGGAACTGGTTATAATACCCATAAGCCCGCCCCCAACAATACCCTGCCCCCAGAAGGCGTTAATTTACAAATCTTCATCAGCTAGGAACCTAGCATTCAGAACACCCAAGTTTATGGGGGGGACGCCTGAATCAAACCACCACATCACCATTTAAGCTTGCTAATAAGTAATCAAAATATGTCGTTGCTGGGGCTAGGTAGATGACTTAGCAGTTAAAGTACTTGTTTCATAAGCCTGCTGATTGCATTTTGGATCCTGTAGCATCCGTGTAGACAGATACAGGGTTTGTAATGCCAACATGCCTACAACAATGAGTCACAACAATCCTGATGCTCGAAGGTCAGTGAAAAACGAGAAAAACGAGATCCTGTCTTAAGTAAGATGAAAGGGAAGTACCAGTGCCCCAAGGTTGTTCTCTGACCTACAAATGTATGTTGTTGAAAGCACATACAATACACACACACACACACACACACACACCCCATACATACACATTCATACAATGCTCCCCCACCACAAATATGTCATTGCATTATCATCTAATTAAGAATCCAAAGTCACCACCCCAATGTTGGAAACTAAATTTTGTTTTGTTGTCTAAGAGACTAATGATCTTTTATTTAATTGAAAATAATTTTTCATATTTAAAATTTTTTAAATTTATTTATTTGCAAGCAGAGAGAGACAGAGAAAGAGAGACAGAGAGAATGGGCTCACAAGGACCTCTAGCTGCTACAAACCAAGTTCATATGCATATTCTCCTTTATGTATCTGGCTTTACGTGGGTACTGGGGAATCAAACTCAGGTCGTTAGATTTTGCAGGCAAATGCCTTAACCACTGAGCAATCACTCCAGCCCTTACAATTTTTAAAAATAGGTTAATTGTCTATTATTCCATTTATATTGATTAGCAATGGTGTGTGTTTTTTCTAAATAGCATAATGTATTAACATAAAGAATTTTCATAATTAAATATATCCTTAGTATAAAGATATTGTGAACAGCATTTAGTTTGGTTAAATTCTACTCAGCTCATTCTTTTCACGTGATAATAGCAAAACTTGTAATTAGATACACACATATATCTGCTTAAAAAATGAATAAGAACAAGCAAAAAAATCATTAGAATCTTGGTGTAATAAATAGAATTTTGTTGGAAGCCTATCTTGACATAAAACAGGCTTTCTGTTATCTAGCAAGTTAACACTCAGGTGTCTGTCTTTTATCATCCTTATTACAGAATTACATCTATCTGTACTGATAAATCCTCACTCTGGAGAAGTCAAATAAGGAAAAACTTCATTGAGTGAAAAAGAATTTCCCTTCCCTGCACTGTGTTGCTCTGCATTGTGAAACAGAGACCACACACTAGCATGCACGCACATCTCTTCTTGAGCCCCATAGACTCTGCTGGTACTCTTTCAGCCACACACTAATAGCTCAAATGGCTTTAACAGACCTCTCAGCAGACCGCAGAGACTTTCCCGTCCATTTTGGCTGATGTGTCCTGGAAGACGTGGCTCATTGTGGAGATCCCCTGTTAGATGTGTACTTTCCACTCCCATCTGCTCCTGTATTGTCTTCCCCCGTGGAGCTGGCAGATGCTAGGAACCGTCTTCCAACTCCTCAGCATTTTCTTCCTGAAACTAAGTGTGTCTTCTTTCTTGGCTACAAGTGCTTCCTGGACACACCAGGAGGCTTTATCTCAGTCATTCAGATATACTTCCAAATTACTTTACAATTATTTACAAGTGACTTTTCTCTCTCAAAAGCCAGAGATCTATTTTGTCTTAAATTTGGCACATGTTATAAGTCTCATTTATTTACTTTCAAATCACACATTGTAAATCTTCAACAGATGTTTAAAGTGATTTCACTTTGGTTAAAATCAAATAAAATTTAAGGATATTTTCATGTTGGGATGGTACCAAACATTTAAGTATATATATGGATAATTATATGATTCCTAGAACCCTTTAAAAAATAAAATGTAACCCTTTTCTTCACAATTTACTAAGAACAATACTCAGATGATATGAAAACACTAAACAAAACTTAGACTAGAGAACCATGTGCCCTCACAGGCAGAAATCAGACCACTTTAGACCATGTTTTATTTTATAATCAAAATTTTTAGGGCTGGAGATATGGCTTAGCAGTTAAGGTGTTTGCCTGCAAAGCCAGAGGAGCTCTGTTCGATTCCCCAGGACCCATGTAAGCCAGCTGCACAAGGTGATGCATGCGTCTGGGGTCTGTTTGCAGTGGCTGGAGGCCCTGGTGCACCATTCTCTCTCTTTCTCTCTGCCTCTTTTCCTCTCTCACTCTCTCAAATAAATAAATAAATAAAATTTAAAAAATATTAAAAAATAATTCTACATTAATACTTTGTATTTACTATGGTAATTATGATATAATTTGAAGAATATGTTGAATGTTTTTTACATATTATATAATCAATTAATTCTCTAGTATTTCTGAGCTGTTAAGTTTTTATTTTGCATTTACTATGGTTAAGACAAAAATAAAAAAACCCACAAAAACTAAAGACAGACAGAAGAGGGTGTACTTTTTCTTAGGAGGGTGTACTTCTCATTGTCTGACTCTAGCAGGGTTCTTACCCATCTAGGCCTCCCTTTCCTAATCTACAAAATTAATATCCCTCTGCATCTGCTAGTTCTTTGTATTATTTTCTTTTTAATACAGATAAAATATATTACATTAGAAATAACCTTAGTAGGCTTGGGAGACCTCTCAGTGGCTAAAATGCTTGCCTTGCAAGCATGAGGACCTGGGTTTTGATCTCTAATACCCATGGAAGCCAGATGAAGTAGTGTGTGCCTGTAATCTTAGTGTGCTATGGTGACATGGGAGGCGGAGTCAGCAGAACCCAGAAGTTTTAGGCCAGCTAACCTGACATACACAGCACTGAACAAGAAGCCCTCAAACAAGGGAGAAAACAAGAACTAATGACTTACAATTCTTCTCTTACCTCCACACATATGCTGTGACATATGCGCGCACGTGCACACACACGTACCATACATGCAAAGATGAAAAATATAGTAATAGCATATTTAATTTTTTAAAAAAAGATTTTATTTTTATTTAATTTATTTATTAGAAACAGAGAGGGGGAGGGGGAGAATGGGCATGCCACTATCTTCCAATTGCTGAAAACTAAACCAAAAGCTTCTTAGTTATTCCTGACTCACTGAACCATATGGGGTCATTAATACAATCAGGTAAGAAGTCTGAAGTTGCGATTCTTTGAATCCTAATGACTTAAAGATTTAAAAAATGATGATTACACATTTACTAACAAAAAAAAAACTTACATCTTAATAGGTAAAGTTAGATATTGCTTATTTCCTCTGAAACTCAAGTGCAATTTAAACCCTATGGTGAAGTTTTAAGATAGCAGAAACATAATCTAACTATGCTTCTTATAGCTACAGCCTTGAGGTGGTGATTAGATGAGCGAAGAATGTCAGAGTGGAGCAGCAATTACTGCTCTTTATAAGAAGAGACAAAAGAATATACAAATGCATACTCTGGTTAAACAAAAAGAGTAACTTTTTCATCCAAAATGTTCATCCTCAAGCACATGTTCTGGATAAATCCTCTCTTCAAGGGCTTTGTGTCTCAGTTATGCCTTCTCTTTCCGTGGCCAGTGCCCTGTACATCTCCACTGAGTTGATCCAAACCACATAAAAGCCATCATTGTGTTTCCCAGGTTCAAAAAGGATGGGTCTTCTCCCTCACAAATTCTTCCAGATGCTATCTATTCTCTCCTGGTTTCAACAAAATTCTCTTATCCCACTCTAATCTTGCTTCCAACTTATCACATGCTATAACTGGTTTTGACAAGCTTATTTTCAGTGACTTTAGAGTGCTGAATCCTGTGAAAATTAAAGTTTTACCACTAGTGGTTAGCACTACTTTTTATGCTAGGCTCGTTATTAGACTCTTTGTTCTGTTTCCTTTTGCACCTCACTTTCCGGTGTTCTTTTTCGTTCTTCCAGCCTTCTAGCCATGGCAGCCCCTTTCTTCTGAAAACACCCTCTACATTTGTCTGGATTAGGGTTGTCTCAGCCTTAAGTCCTCTGTTTGCTCCTTTAAGTGGTAGTATTTATTTTCTTAAATATTTATCAGACATATAGGCAACAATCTACCGGGCATTCAAATACCTAATTGCCACCCCCATTACTACATCTAAAATGTAAATTTTGACTTCTGTCTTTCCTATGGTATTGCTTTGAGTCACCAAAAAACTAAAACATTTTCCTCAGCCGTGCTTCTTGTTCAGCTCATCAGCAAGACTTGTAAAGATTTATTTCTAGAATATGTTTTAAATCTATCCATTTCCCTCCATCTCCATTGCCACTGCACTATTCCAAGTAAATGCTATAAATTATGACTTATCCATCTTCTTGCAGCTCCCTCTAGAGTCTAAGTTGTGCCCAAATAAAGACTTGAAAGCTTTAATTACCCATCTCTAACATATTCCATTAACTAAATAAATTATTTAACACTTGATGCTTTTCTTTCTCTCATTATTCCTTAATCTCCATTTTTCTGCTTCAATAACAATGATATCTGTATTGCATCTAAAAGCAGGCTAAAGAATTTATGACCATTAAGACAGCTTTTTACAAGATATTTGATGTAATACTTTCACATTGAAAAGAAGGAGTAACACATTCTTGAGGCTACAGAAATGAGGGTAATAATAATGCTGGGAAAGTTGTTAAGCAAATAAAACATAAGAAAATATTAACCAGTGAAAGTCAAGATACAGGGATTAACTAACCGTTTCCACTAACAACTCTTAATAGTAATTGTCTTAATTCCCCCAATGAAAAGAAAGATTGGATGAGAAAACAGGGTCCATTCTTTTACTGTCATCAAGAAACTTAGCTCATCGCCAAAGAGAGACACTATCTTAGGGTAAAAGGATGGAAAAAGATATTCCAGTCAAGTGGATCCAGGAAAAAAAGCAGGTGCTGCTATTCTAACATCCTACAAAATAGAGTTCAAATGAAAATTAATCAGAAAATATAAAGAAGGTCACTTCATATTGACTAAGGGAACAATTTATTAAGAGTATATTATAATTCTAAGCATACACATATCAAACATAGGTGCACCCAATTTCATAAAACAAATTCTACTAGATAAATAGTCAGAGATAAATCCCAATGCAGTTATAGTGGATGACTTCAATTCATTACTCTCATGATAGACCTGTCAAATGGGTTTTATTCTTAGGATGCAGAAATAGTTCAACATACAGAAATCAATAAATGTAACACATCATATGAACAGGAAAGAAGTCATATGATTGTCTCAATAGCTACAGAAAAAAAGCCTTTGACAACATATAACATCCCTTCATGATAAACACCTTGGCGAGACTAGAGATCAAAGTTTCATATGTCAACATAATTAAAGCTACAAAAGGCAAACTAAAAGCCAATATCATACTAAATTGAGAAAATACTTGAAGTGTTTCCACTAAGGTCTGGAATAAGACAAGGGTGTCCACTTTCCCCAGTGCTATTTTACAGAGCATTTACTTGAAGCTTTAGCTAGAGTTATAAGGCTAGAGGAAAAAAATGAATGGGACACAAATAGGAAAAAAAGTCATACTGTCCTTATTTTCACATGATATGTGTCATTGTTTAAGAGACCCTAAAGAGTACATCACAACACTCCTATAACTGATAACCACTTTCAACAAAGTGGAAGGATATAAAATTAACACAAAGAAATCAGTAGCCTTCTCTTATACCAGTGACACACATACTGAGAAAGAGTAGATAAACAGTTCATTCTCAAAAGTCACAAAATAATTAAATATCTCAAAATATTCCTAACCAAGGAAGTGAAAGACTTCTACACTGAAAAGCTCAAAATACTGAGGAAAGAAACTGAAGATGGAAAGATTTCTCATGCTCATGGATTGGAAGAATTAATATTTTGAAAATGGATATCCTACCAAAAGCAAAATGCAGTTTCAGTGCAATCCTAACATCAATTTTGGTGCAATTCTTCACAGAAATAGAAAATAACAAACTTAAAATACATATAGATGCTCAAAGGTCCCCAGATAAGCAAAGCAACCTTGAGTAAAAGAATACTGGTAGGGATCTCACCATGTCTGATTTCAAGTTATTTTGCAGAGCCAAAATATTGGTAACACTGTCTCCTCCAATGATTATTTTGACATATTTGAAAAAAAAATACTCAGGAACTATAGTTACCTGGTTTTACCCCTGGATCCTCTACTCTATTTGATTGGTCTAAGTGTCTGTTTTAGTGCAAGTACCATTTTATTTTTATTACTATGGCTTAAGTGGGGATGGGGTGGAGGATAGTAGGATGAGTATTACTCAAAACTAAAGATGTATAAAAAGGTTGGTTTCCAGGGCTTGCAAATGGCTGTCTTCTGCTGATGACTGTGACTTTCCACTGTGAGTTTGTGTGTATCTCTTCATGTAATGACATTAATTTTATTGGGTCTGAGCCACTTATGACTTCATTCGAATCTAATAATGACCTTTCATTTGTATACCCAAATACCTTCACATTGAGAATTAGGGTTTCAGTTAGGGAGGAACACAATTCAGTTTGTGGAACATGTCATACAATTTAAGTTTCAAATTAAAGTATTACCCTCATGTCCTTTAAAGCACTGTACATGAGTTACTTTCTACTCTCTAGAGGTCTGCCTTATCCTTTTCCTGAGTGCCAGACTTATATTTCCAGTTATCTTATTGAAAATGAATTTGAATTTACCTTATCCATACCAAGACATATTACAATAATGGTTTCATCATTATTCCTTATCCCCAAAATATTTTGGCACAGTCCTATTGACTCTCAAATCCACTCCTCTCACATTAACTTCATTGGAACTTTCTTAAGTAAATGAAGGTGCCTTCTACTTGAACTTTCTCCAAGTTATCTTTCCTTAAGGGACCAGATTAACTATTCTTTTAAAAATATTTATATTTATTTATGATAGGAAGAGATTGAGAGAGAAAGCACATGCCAGGGTCTCTTGCCACTGCAAATGAACTCCAGACACACTCACCATTTTGTGCATCCAGACTTAAGTGGATATTGGGGAACTGAACCTGGGCCAGTAAGCTTTGCAAGCAAGTACCTTTAACTACTGAACCATCTCCCCAGGCCCGAGATGTTTTAATATCATCATTTAAAGAATGTGGCTGATAGAACAATTGTTATGGTGTGTCTATTTCTGGTATTATTTCAAACCATAATTGTAAATACTTTTCAAAAACTTTAAGGGTTTAATAGGCATTATTGTTGTTCTCATTGTGGTTACATAATGCAAGTGACTCAACTTAAAAGAAAAAAGTAATAAATTAAAAATTTCCTCTGTTTTAAGAAGTATGATCTCAAGTTTTGCTTAATTATTACATTTTGTGTCATTCTATCAGATATTTTACTTCTTGTGAACACATATGAATACATTCTTTAACTTAGGAATAGAAATATGTGATTTATTTCTAGAACTACTGGAGATGAGTTTCTGAGTCAGTATTTATTAATAATGAATCATAAGTAAAAAATATAATGTTCTCAGAAATACCTATAACATATAATTTATATGAATTAAAAATGAATCTAAAGAGACTCCTGCATAGCTCAGACTCTATGGCCTTCTTGACTATTACCTTTGCTATAAATAAATAAATAAATAAACAACAAAAAAACTGCAAAAGAAAAGAGAGAGAGAAAGAGAGAGAAATCCAAAAATATTGAATATACCTTAATAACTAGTGGGTAGCTCCCTCTATTAGCACAGAAGTCTGAGCAGAAGATGATCAAAGACCCTTATTTTATTCCAACATGCTGTAATTCACCATCTGATTATCAGGCAAAGCATTAAAATGTCATTTTTCAAAAACGCTTATATCAAGATAGCCTCTGGTATAGGAAGCTAAAAAGCATGGTGAAATTTGGAAACTAAGCACAGAGAAACAGCACTAGTTCCCAGGATGATGTCCTAATAAGGCTGGCAGGAAGGCACAGCCTTTCCACATTGTGGCTGTTTTCTAGTATAGATTTTCTTCTCTACTTGTTGTCTTGCTGTCTTTCATCCCCTTTCATCCCCCTGCCCTGTTCCAACCAAATATCAAGGACATAAAACGTACTTTTAATGAAGTGTCAAGAGATGGAAAGAGTAAATTCTTTGCTTTCTTGTCTATCTCAATGAAGCCCACCAGGAAGCTGAAATTCCACCTTAACTCAAAGCAAGCAGGTGAAGAGAAACACTTTTACTCACAGTGGCAACAAGGTTCAGGGGAAGTTAGTCCAAAATTAAACTTCATGAATTCGGGCCAGTGGAAGCTGAACATGCATTCAGTTCCCTTACCCCACTTCCACAGGTGGACAGCCTTTTTTTAAAAAAAAAATTTTATTTATTTATTTATTGGCAAGCAGAGAGAGAAAGAGAAGAGAGACAGACAGAGAGAGAATGGGCGTGCCAGGGCCTGTAGCCACTGCAAACAAACTCCAGATGCATGTGTGCTTTGTGCATCTGGCTTATGTAGGTCCTGGGGAATCGAACCTGGGTCTTTGGCTTCACAAGCAAATGCCTTAACCACTAAACCAGCTCTCCAGCCCCTAGCCTTTTTTTTTTTTTTTTTGTAAAGTTTAAGGAGAATCCAGAGGCTAATAATATCTAAAATGGCCAACATACAACAGAAAATCACTCATAGTAAGAACTAGGAAAACTGAAGCATGACATCAAAAGGGTAGTCATTATGCAACTATGAAATATCACTGAGTTGGTGAAGAGTAAAGTATTGAGAATGCAGAGTGCAGAACACTATTGAGAAATGAAAATGAATACACTGTAGATAACATGATAGCTTCGGGCTCCCCTAGGGCTTATGCTAAGTGAAAAACCATTCTGTGATTCTACTTATCTTCACATTCTTAAAGTGATGTAGCTTCAGCATCAGGGAGCAGATCAATGGTTGTAAAAGATTAATAATGGTTTGGTTTGAGGGGCAAGAACAGGATCAATGTGGGTGTTACTAGGAGAGAGCACTGGAAGGGATCCTCATGATGATCCTCGGGATCTGCACCGGATTGGATTGGCATACTCATCTTGGCTGTGGCGTTTTGTAGGATGCTTGTGCAAGATGTTTCTGCTGCAGAAACTGAATAGACGTAAATGGCAGCTATCCACATTACTTTTAAATTATTTATTTATTTGTTTGAGAGCGACAGAAGAGGCAGACAGGGAGAGTGAGTATGGATGTGCCAGGGAACTCCAGAAGCATGTACCACTTTGCATCTGGCTTTTTATGGGAACTAGAGAGTCAAACCTGGGCCATCAGCCTTTGAAAGCAAGCACTTTTAACTGTTGAGCCATCTCTCCAGCCTGTCCATATTATTTTTTTCAATGGTATAGGAAGTTAACATTAAAAGATATAAATACAAAAATCTATCTAAATAAAAAATCTTAATTGTTTTTCAAGGCCAGTATTGGTTATGTAATTTACCATCCCCATTTTTTGTATGCCTTTTCTTTGGGGATTTTTCTGTAAACAAATTTCTATTCATCCCAGAGAGGGCTCCAGTGAGAGATGAAAGAAATGATTGCATCCAAGTCTGGCTAGGTGAAGGAATGAGTTTATCTGGATAACCTAAAGGAACATGCCCTGGAGGGGTTACGTATGGAAACATAAGTGACTCAAAGGCATTTATGTCACTGTAAAGCCGGCCTCATTATCTGGCTGGCAGGAAGCTCTACTGGGAAGTCTGGATTCCCCCGGCAATTGTTTACTATTTATACAAGCTTCAGGAGGGGCTCCCGAGTCTTGTAACTGTTTGAGCTACATAAGTCTTGTACACTTTGTGAGTTTCCTGAGACTTACAAGCTTCCTTTTTCCCTCCAGAAGAGGGGAAATTCACAAGAATTATCTATACATCACTTCACACCTTCCTCTGGCTTTGGCATTCTTTTGCTCCCTCTTCCACAACATTCCTTGAGCCCTTCAGGGGTAATATAGATATCTGATTGTTTTCTTCATTCTGTTATGGCAAAAATAACTTATTCTCAGCAATCTGACTTATATGAATCTCTGAAGCTGCCTCTGCCCTCTGCAAAAAAATGAAGTTTCTCTCCTCTACCAAGGATGATAGCCGCAATAATCTATGTAAACAGGTATATTTAAAAGGCAGTTTGTCAGGCACATCATATCCGTAAACTTTTAATAAAACAGAAACAGTTTCTTTTCAACTGCTCACCACAGTCATGGGTTTTTGCCCTGCTTTACAATATCAGACATACGCTCCATTTTGCAGATTAGGCCTTAAATCCAAACAGACAGCATTTGGTTAGATCAATAACAGTCATTTCACTATTACGCCAGTGGGCACATCCTGCCTAGTGCCTGTGACATGACAAAAAAGTCAGCAAGCAGGGAGGGAACTTCCAGCCCTGATTTCTCTATGTCCTTTAGCCAAAGCCTGCGGTGACTTCAGCAATAGTCTTATCATCTGGCAGGTGTCTTACCATGATGGCACACAACCATTAGAAATTACAATAGTCTTTGTGGCTTGTGGGGTTTCAGGGGCCTGCCTATACAACAACTCACAGAAAGATAACCAGCCCCTGGCACTTGGCGATTCATTCGACTAACACATACTTTCTTGGAGCTCTGCCCACGCATGGTGTCTTCTGTTTAAACATTTTAGATGCTATTTTAGTTACTCAGTTTTCCTGTAATTAAGCAAGCCTCTTTGAGATATGTGAAAGTGTTTCGACTTGGTTGTCCTCACCTCAGTTTTGCACATCAGTGTTTATGAAATGAGTGCCACCCTTGCTATTGTTCTGTGGTCACCTACAGAACACTGAATTGGTTGAGACTTGGTTGGGCTTCATCCATTGCTTGATTCCGTGGGAATTATGGGGACAGTGCCACACAGGTGAAGGGATATTTGTACCCTTATTTACAGGCATAAGACCTATGAACTCCATGTGCTGATTCAATATTGGACAGGCTGACTTATGAATTTGACCCTGTAGAATATCTACCTGTCCAGGCTGTAATTGAGAACAGGCTTCATGTGTTTGGACAGCATGCAAAACATTGAAATATTTTATGGGAATTCTGGCAGCCTAAAGTATTTTCCAGCCAATGTTGGACCTCTTATGGCCAGACTGGATATGAACTCAGTGAGCAGCTTCCAGGGGGATGTAAAGGCAGATGGCCCGTATTTTAGTAAAGACATCTGCTTCTTGATTCTGGAACGACTCAATGGACCTTGGCTGCCACATGGAAAGCTATGAGGGGCTGTGATTCCTACCGAATTCTCATGTATATATATTCTTGAAATATTAATGACAGGCTTGAAGACCCTGCCTTGCTGTATGTGACCTCCACCTTTGCAGAGTTAGATTTTGTGCAACCACAGAAAGAGGCTTGACTAAAAGGCTTTGAAGGACACAATTGCCCACGCCTAGGACAAGCTTAGTCCTTTTTATCTGCCCTGGTCTATCTCCATATGTACCTACTTCCGTCCACTGCTTCTGGTGCTTTTGGCTGTTGCTAAGAATTTAAGATAAATCTAAGATACTCTTGGATTTAATGAAGCCCAAGTGTTTTGCACATTTTTGTCCTGATTCAATTACTTTGTTTATTTATTTATTTTTATATGTATGTTTGTGGTATGTGTGTATGTATTTTTGTGAACATGTGTGTGCAGGTGTGGGTGCACATGTGTAGGCATTCATGTGGAGGTCAAAGATTGACATCTGGTGTCTTTCTCGGTCCCTTGCCACTGCCACAGTTCTACATGGGATCCGCATTGCCTATATATGGCCTTTATTCACAGGCTCCTGTAACCATGCATTAGAAGAGTGTCTAGGCCAGGTACCACGACCAGAGTTCTTCATAACACCGTGGAATCGAGTGTGCACCACCTACACCTCATTGTCTTTCAGTCCTTCTTTCCACTCTTTGGAGTATTACACGTCATGCTTTAGAGTTTTCCAAAGACTAAAACACACAGCATTTTAATTTCTGTCAGCTTGTCCCCTAGTCATTCTAGTTTCACACAAATCTTATCTTATTTGCTTTTAGGCCCCATTGTCTTCTCGCCCGTGCTCTCTCTCTGTCTCTCGTTTCTTCTCTTCCTGAATTCTTGAGTGCCTTTAAAAATTCAATTTATATGGTGATTTAAATCATTCAGATCCACCAAAGCCTTTCTTACCAGGTAAAGATCACATGCCAGAATGGATTCAGTAAAGTCATAGAAGTGCTGGACGTGGTGGCACACACCTTTAATCCCAGCACTTGGGAGGCAGAGGTAGGAGGATCACCCAGAGTTCAAGGCCACCCTGAGACTACATAGTAAATTCCAGGTCAGCCTGAGCTAGAGTGAGACCCTGCCTTGGGAAATCGGAAACAAAACAAAAACAACAACAACAACAACACAAAGTCACAGAAGCCCCATACCTATACTACCTCCCAAATCAACCTCTTTTTGAACTCCGGTAAACACAGTCCACCTGGTTCAGTAGACTGGGTATGAAACATAACCCTGTTAATGCCCACTTCCCTCAGAAATACCTGCTCTTCTCCATTGTGTTCTAGTCCCTGACATGCATGGGAGCCTCAACGGTCTATAACCACGTGTCCCTGATGGCTCATTTAAGCCAGTCCACAAGAGAACGACTCTCCTGTTTGCCTCAGCTTACTCAATCTTTGAGAGAGAAGTGGGTAGTGACATTAATTCATTTTTCTTCTAGTACTGGACTCAGATTGATCCTATCTCTTCCCTTGTCCCACTGTCTCATGAGGCAGGCTGCTCTTTCATTACTTATCTGAGTCTCCCCAACTCAAGTAGTTCAAATGCACAGTGTTTCCCAGTTCCTACACTGAACTATTATTAAGGCCTCTGCATACTGAATCATGGATTTTCTATCCATTTGTATTCAAGGTTGACCCTGAGGGTATGTTCTATCACTTCTACTTAATCTCTCATCTCAGTGTGCGAATCTTCCCATGGGTTCCAAGTGTCGGGATCCCAGGAAGTGTTCTTTAGCACAGATATAATTTATACTCTTTGCTTTGTCACCTGCTAAATATGATAAATGGCAATCAGGGGGCTCAGCAGTTAAAGGCACTTGTTTGTGAAGCCTGATGACCCAGATTAGTTTCCCAGGTGCCCATGTAAGCCAGATACACAACGTGTCCCATGTGTCTGGAGTGTGATTGCAGTGGCAAGAGACCTGGTGCGTTCATACTCTCTCTTTCTCCATGAAAATAAATAAATACAATTTCAACAGAGAAATGGCAATAAATATCTCCATCTTATCCTCCACTCCCACCACTTTTCTAGTCAAACTAGGGGCTAATGCAATGAACAACATCCACCTATCTTTGTCCTGTTCTAATTCTTCCTTTACACGGACAAGTTCTTTCTGGGTGGTCAGTTCAGTCTCAGGTATACCTATCGTAACCCATAGCAAAGGACACACAACTGATGACATAGTCTGCTGATGACCCCACCGTGTATGTGCCACTCCCATGAATTATAACATATTCTCTAGTCCATCAGACATTTTAGCTGTATCTCCATATTTGCGTTGCAGACTCCATGGATAGGAGGCATGCGTGCCACCCCACACTACTTAGAGGAAGACATATACCCTGGGATTCATGCCATCCAATACTACATAGAAACAGACAGACACTCTGGGATACCACCCTTCCCCCCCAAAAAACAAGGATTTTCCTACATGGTCTGGCCATAACTGTGTCTCATCACGCACTGCAGGGTACAATTGCAGCTGCCACAATGGCAAGGGGGCGTCCCATCCTATAACACCTGGAGAAAGGTACCCTATTAGGATTTCCTCCGAGGCACTCTAAACTCACTGTTACTCATTGGAAAACTACGTAACTGCTGTTCCCAACTCTATCTTCTGATCTGCTGTTTTCTATTTAGGTATGGATGAGTTTTCCTGAGAAGGCATGTGCCTCTTTAAATTTTGTAGCTGAGGAAGTTTGTCTTTGTCCTTCCTGTAGTCCCAGTTCCAGTAGAGGATATTCAATGTCCAATTAATGATATCTAGCATCTCTTGATTAAGAGATATTGCAGAGAAATTGTTGATATCAGTAGTCATTCAAATCTGTTTCACATGTATGTGCATATGTGTGCATTCATGCATGTGTATGTGCAACACAGTATGCATTTTTCAAATACTCTATTCAAATACAGGTTTAATTTATATGTTAAATTATACAAGCTTACATTTCACTGAAATCTAATATATATCTCCTTAACATCAATTCAAAATTTATATTATCAACATGCATTGCAAGCAGTGTTTATAATTAGGTCCTAAATTTCAAAAAATATTAAATTATTTGCAGATAAAAGGTTTTTAATCCACACTGGGGAGGTATAAATACTTCTAAGCAACTAAATCAAGTTGTCAGTTTCTAAGAAATTCAGAACATCAGAATATGATAATCCATTGAGTTCTCCCTGATCTCTCCAATTATAGGCCTTTTATAGAGACTATTTCTATATCAGACAGAATAGTTCAAATATATTAAAATTTATTTTTTCTCCTTTTTACTTTTATACTTCTCTTATTTGATATCTATTTTGTGGGAAACTTGTGTTGTGTTTTCTCTTTCTCTTTCTTTTTCTGTCTTTTTGAGACAGGGTCTTCCATATGCCTCCGTTTGGCCTGAGGCTGCGAATCTACCTGTTAGTCACTTCATTGCTAGGATTGTTGTAGGTTTACAGATTATATTTCTTTACTCTTTTTTTACATTTTCATCTACCAAGAGCTTCTTACAAGAATGTAATGATTATTTAATTTTAATACCATGGCTATTGTAGTTACCTTCTCATTGCTGGAACAAAAAACAGCCAACGGAAAGAAAGGTCTTAGTGTAGTCTTGAGGGGAAGCTTCATCATGGCATGGCAGAGCAGAGGGCGGGCAGCACATCTTGCCAAGCAGCTTGGAAATACAAGAGTGAGCTAACTATCAAACATCCAGCATGGTTGGACTAACCTTTAGATCCACTCCCAGTGACAAACCTATCCATCAAAGGTATGCCTTCCAAAGGCTCCACCAGTTGAAACTGAGTAGGAGGCTTAATCACAAACACGTCTGGGGGATGTACTCACATTCAAACCACCACAATGACCAACATATTGCTATAAATAAGCAGAAATATTTTATCACATATAATGTTAATTTACTAATATGACTCAAAAACATCGCACCATAGTGGTTGAGGTTAGATGTTTCAGAAATAAATGGATCAGACTTATAATTTTGATTCTATAACCAAATTAAACTGTTCAATCTTGGAAAATTCCCTTAAACTATCTCAACTCAGTCTCTCGCTTTATAAAATGGTGATTAAAAACCTATTTCAGGAAAGGTAATAAGTAGGAAGTGTTTATCATTTGGTATGGTACTTTACAACTATTGAGAAAATGGTTGCTATTGTAATTGCTATGATTACTATTATGATTATTATGATCATTATACAGGTCCCCCAACTGTAGATTCTCATGTTAACCTGTAAGTTTACATTGCATTCTTTGTTTTGGCTGAACTTTTCCAGAAGCTGATCGTGATAGCTGAATTCAAGCACAATGATTTGAGAGCAGGAACTGGTACAAGAGGACAGACAATAGGAGCAAGGGAAGCAAAAGATGTAATCTCAGGAAAGCCCTGCAGGGGGTGGCTTCAATCTGCAGAACACAAGAGTGTAAGTCATGTTCCAAAGTAGCCTGACTCCAACGTGCGATTGGCTCTGTTTGCTCTTCTTATACATCTGTTCCAGTGGTAGTGCCTTTAGTCACTTTCACACATACTCTATCCTTCTTCCTCTTTTATTAGAGAGAATGGTTACAGATAACTTGTGAGGTACATGATTGGTATGTGAACCTGATCAAATTTAGTAGGCTACACAGCAGAAATCAGTATTTTTTTCTGGTCACTTTCTTTGCCTTGTTCTTTGACATGTTAGTGGTGTTAACTTACTTTTTATTTTTTTAATTATTATTTTTTAAAATTTTTTTGGAGAGAGACAGAGAGAGAGAGAGAGAGAGAGAGAGAGAGAGAGAGAGAGAGAGAGAGAGAGAGAGAGAGAGGAAGACAGAGATGGGTGAGCCAGCAGTGTCTCAGCTGCTGAGAATGAAATCCAGATGCGTGCTCCCCCTTGTGGTCAAGTGCGGCATTGCGCCCTTGTGTCACTTTGCATCTGGCTAAACGTGGTACCTGGAGATTGGAACCACTGGAGATTGGAACCAGTGTTCTTAGGCTTAGGAGGCAGGTGCCTTAAACCCTAAGCCATCTCTCCAGCCCTTAACTTACTTTTTAAAAGTAAGTTTTTAATTTAATTAATTTATTTATTTGTAAGCAGAGAGAGAGAGAGGTAGAGGAGACAGACAGAGAATGGGCATGCCAGAGCCTTTAGCCGCTGCAGATGAACTCCAGATGTATGCACTCCCTTGTGCATCTGGCTTATGTGGGTACTGGGGAATTGAACCTGGGTCCTCTGGTTTTGCAGGCAAGCGCCTTAACCATTAAACCATTTCTCCAGCCCCTTAACTTACTTTTGAGGGTAGTTTTAGATAAATAAAGCTCACTTTCAGGTAGTAAAATGTTCAGTGTAATTCAGTAGTCTCACTCTACACATCGAAGTTAGGACTTTATTTCCTATTATCTTCTGAATAAGTTGAAGTATAGGCATATGTACTAGAAAAGGGGGAATGTGCAGCTCTGTCTTCTCTTTTCCAAGTGAACTACTCATTTTGGCTTTTCCTGAATGACCGACAGAGAAGATGTAATCAGGAAAATAAGCAATATTTCACAGTAACTTTAATAATATTATCATCAATTACTGGTAAGGCAAAAGTCCAGATGTTGACTTCCCAGAATGCACTCTACCTGACATTTTCCTGATGTTTACTGGTCTCCTTGTTCCTGCCTTCTAGTTGAAGAGCCTCCACTACCTTTGTAATCCCCTTGGTTAAGGCCTTTTTCACTTGCTTCTAGTGTGGCTGCATCTTATGCACTTACTGTTCAGACCCTTTCCCAACTAAGTATGAATGACTCTTATCCAAAGGTAGAGACTCTTCTTGCCCTATAATCCATTCAAACTGTACCTTCAGGTTCTCCTGGTAAAGTCAGGCACCATTTTCTCTGACTTTGAATGCATATGTTAACTATGCCAATACGTCCGTCCTCCTGAAGAGGTTACATTGGGTCTGGATGCCTGAGCTCTTTGGTACTGCCTAACCAGAATAGAAGCATTTCCACCTGAAAGTTCACCTTCATTACCTCTGATGAGATTTTATGTAGCTTCTTTTTTTGTGCTTGAGAAGAGGACACTCTCTTCCACTACTCATCCAAACTCAAGAAAAACTATGAGATTAAGAAGATTTATCACCTCAAATATCTATCATTTCTTTATGGTGTGGTCATTTGGCATCTTCCTGGTTTTTG
The DNA here is from genome assembly GCA_036365145.1 of Orientallactaga sibirica. Classification (NCBI taxonomy): domain Eukaryota; kingdom Metazoa; phylum Chordata; class Mammalia; order Rodentia; family Dipodidae; genus Orientallactaga; species Orientallactaga sibirica. The sequence continues at coordinate 666,989 of JAEOAD010000005.1, forward strand.
TTGTTGTTATTGTTGTTTGTTTTGTTTTGTTTTGTTTTGGAGGCAAGGCCAACAGACTGGCATTGTTTTATGTAACAGAGTGAGTGAGCGAGAGAGAGATTGAGAGAGAGAGAAAGAGAGAGAATTGGCATGCCAGGGCCTACAGTCACTGCAATTGAACTTCAGATGCATGTTCTCCATGTGCGACCTTGCGTGCTTGTGTCACTGTGCATCTGGCTTAATTAGTACTTGGAGAGTCGAACATGAGTCCTTAGGCTTCACAACAAGGCACCTTAGCCATTAGGCCATCGTTCCAGCCCGTTTCTATTTTTTGAATATTCCGTATGATATTACTAACTATAGTAACCTTATGAGGAGAAGATTCAACTTATTCATACCATCCAAGTGTGAATGCATATCCCCATGAGCCGTTTCTACACATCGTCTGCCACCTGTGTCATAATTATTTTAGTCTGTCTTTAGAATATGGGAGTGATTATTATTCTTTATCCTCAGAAGAAAGGACCTGACCTAAATTAGGAATATTGGGAATACTACTTTTAGAATTCATTGTGAATAGCGATGCAAAGGTTTGTATTTTCTAAGCAAACCTTGGAAATAACAACTTTCCTTGAAATAGTACTTGTCGTGAGGAAGTATATTCTAAGTTTAGCCTATGTTGAAAGAAAATTTGTGTGTGAAACAGGCTGCTGCTTCCCCCGGCTATCAGTTTTTATGCGTACCTCTGTTTAACAAAACATGGAAACTACTTTGAGTTTCCATTATTTATTTTTCAGCAATCGAAACTGTGATAGCACTCTCCTCATTACTCTCAAGGGGCTTTGAATTACAGTGCAGCCAAACAAAATTTCTGTTGACTCATCAGTGTGGCACGTACTTTCTTCAGGATGTGGAATTTGTAAGAATGCCCTTTTATCTTGTTTCCTATTGCGGTGACATTCATTTTCCTCTGCCCCATGATAATCACTGCATATGAGAACTAATCATACCATCTTCAGCAGTTAATGATAAATTTACTTTTATTAACTTTCTGCACACATGGGAGCAGTGTAAGTTATTTTCTAAGCATAGGGACTGACATGTGTGCTCCTTCCAAGCTTTCCATTTGAAGCCAGCAACTTCAAACAATACCCTCGGTGGAGCAGAGATAATTTTACAGTAGAATAGTCATCTTCATAACCACTATTATCATCATAAATATATGCACTTTTCTGAGTTTCTACCAGGTGCTTTAATTATATGGCATCAATAATTGTCAAGTACCATGATTATGATGGTAACTATAATAATATGTGAAAGTTTCATTAACTGTTGAGATATTTGGGAAGTTTAATCCCACCATACCTCCAGACTGAGCCCTCTGTGCACTTCCTGAGTAGAGGCTCAGAGATACCGTTAGGGTCTTCAGTGTCTGACAGAATAGAATGGCATCTAGCAGACACCCTCTCTGGAACTTTTGAATCACCACATTCCCAGTATGATTAGCTATATTCTACATAGATATACTGGAAAATATTTTAAAATAGGCAAATGAAAGCTAATGAAGGGGAAAATTCTATTTATCTTAACTATTCCTCTTTATAAGACAAAAGATGTGGACACACTTTTATGTCTTCTCAGGTGGGGTTTTACTCCTGAACTGACCCTCAGGCTGGCTTTCTCTTATTTTCACAACACCTGTAAATTCTTGTCTGAAAATTTCAGCAGCTTGCACATGGTAAATTCCAAACTCTCTGTTGACAATTTGAGTACTGTGCGCTATTTCTGCAGGATGTTCATGGTTATTTTCTGACTCTCGTCATAGACTTGAGAAATGATGAGTACACTTCCCACTGAGGAAGACTGAGAGTCTTTCAGCCCTAGCTTTGACTCCCTACTGGGGTAATTTACAATTTCATCATATGTATAATGGCCAACACATTTCTCAGAGACCCATCTATGCCATTCCCCCTTTCTGTGCTGTTGTACTGATAATAAGTTGGCTCTTATTTCCCCAGCTTAACATATAGCAGTATCAAATAATCTCAATTTCCTGAGAATGGATATCTCTCCTTACACATTATTATACAGAGGAAATGCCTACTAAAAACTATTTTTTTCCAATGAAGTTCTCCCTGTGATGGAGAACAAAGAGGGAAGATGGTATCAGTATCACTACAAACCAGGAAGTGTTTCTAATTTATGAACAAGGAAAAAGAGACAGGCCTAGATATGAGCCCCAGTCCAAACTCAATTATTTGTTATCACAATTAATCAAATTTTACAATTAATCAATTGTTACAACTGATATTGTCCTACAACTAGACTTTTTTTTTTTTTTTTTTTTTTGGTTTTGCGAGGTAGGGTCTCACTCTGGTCCAGGCTGACCTGGAATTAACTATGTATTCTCAGGGTGGTCTAGAACTCTCGGCGATCCTCCTACCTCTGCCTCCCCAGTGCTGGGATTAAAGGCGTGCGTCACCACGCCCGGCTTGCACACAACTAGACTTTTTGACAGCTATGGTCTTATATTCCAGAAAATGTTATCCTTAACCTGTTGCTAATTCTATCTAACCCTAACTCTCTAATTTTATTACATGGTGCTATTTCACTATGAATGTGCTATCTGTAAATTTTGACTACTTAAATATAGAGAAATTTGCTTTTAAATAAAGAAAAATAGAAATACTATTCTTATGTTTAAGAGAAAAACAGGATATATCATCATGGGTATAGGTCATATGGTTCTGATTTAAAGTAGCTAATGAGAGATTCGTATTGCCTAACAATGTCATATTTGCTGAAATATGCTGGTATGTTTTTTAACATACAATGTTATCATAGAACCTCCTGTGTTCTGGGTTGTAAAGGAATGTGCATGGTTGTAAAACAGCTGTACCACAAATAATGCAGTTTAAAACAATCAACTCACAGTCCTACAGGACAACAGTACAAAATTAAGATGTCGGGAGAGTTTTCTACTTCTAAGGGCTCTGAGGAAGAATCTGTTCCACGCCTCTTTCCAAACGTCCAAGGATAGCTAATAATACCTTGGCTTTCTTGGGCTATAAATGCATGAGTTCAGTCTAGGGTGTGAGCCTTGGTCAGCTATCCATGTTCCTATGCCCTGATGCATCCTCTTTTCCTGTCTGCACAGCTGTTTGTGACATTGTGTTATCGTTATCTGGCTAATCAAAGAGCAGCAAGCAAAGGAAGCAAAGGTTCTTGGTATTTACAGATTATGGAAACTAACTCAAAACTTGTTTTAGAAGGTCAAGCATCAAAGAAATCCTGGCCTCAAAAGGCTATGAGAAAAAGGACCCATGGAAATATGTACTTAAGCGTGTGCAGTTCAGCTAATCTGGTTATGTGGTATATACTTGCTTTAGGAACCACTGAGTACTTCGAACAAAAAAAAACTAAGTGTGAACTGGAAAACTGATGGTTACATTGTGCTTGAAACACTAAAGGAACTAGAAAACTAGAAAAAAATCTGAATATTAATACTATTTCTGGACATAAATAAGGCATGTGAGGTATGAATGAAATACATCTGAACATAATAAAAAAGCTAATGTGTCTATAAGCAAAGAAATAGTTCCAAACAAACGTGACAGTTTTGGGGGAGAAAAGGCACTCTCTCAGAGGTTGCATTTGTAAGGAAGTGAAAATGTCAAAGGAAAAACATCAATGCATTTTAGCAGGTACTGGAGTCTAGCGTTAACTAGTGAAATTTGTGAGTTCTTATCAGTTTTTTAAGAAATGCTTGCACAGCACTCAGTTGCTCTAGGCTCTATCTTAGATGCAATGAAAAGTCAGAAAAGAAAATAATTTTTCTCATGTAGCTCACATCATAGAGACAACAGCAAAAATAATTAAGAAATTTTTTTAGGGCTGGAGGAATGGCTTAGTGGTTAAGGTGTTTGCCTGCAAAGCCAAAGAACTCAGGTTCGATTCCCTGGGACCCACATTAGCCAGATGCACAAGGGGGTGCATGTATCTGGAGTTTGTTTGCAGTGGCTGGAGGCCCTGGCACACCCATTCTGCCTCTCTCTTTCTGTCTCCTTCTTTCTCTGTCAAATAAATAAAAAGAAAAGAAAAGAAATGAATTTTTTTTTTTTTTTTTACAGATAGAGGCTCTAACATTTCCAAACAACAAATAGCATTTAAAATAGCAGGCTGTTGGCAATCAGAAGTGTCATAGAATTATTCATTACTAAGATCAAAACTATATAATTTCATATGTTAGTTTTCTAGCATAATGACGGAGTTCCCAGGTGAAGCAGCAGCTAAACACAGAGCAAGCTCTGTGTCTAAGGGTAATGACCAGCAGTGTCAGCACTGGCTCTGGCCTGTACAAGGGAGCTATTACATCTGCAGCAGTGTGAGCTCCCAGTTATTAAATATTCCACTGGAAATCAGTCATGCCAGAGAAATTAGTGAGCAATGCCACTCCACAAGCTACAGTTTCAAACATCAGTATGTACAGTACAGCTCCACAGCTGATCTCTGTACCCTGCCTCCACACAAACAGGCTTTTGCAACATAAACTCTGTGAAGTGAACACATAACCGATTTTGTGCTATCTAGTAGAGTTGGGCTCAAGTTCCTAAAATATTTGATTGTTTAAGATTATAAGTAAGGCAAGTGTACTCATTAATTCCCCAGGGAGACAAGATGATCCTCAGTTAGTTAGTTAGAAAGAGAATGATAGATACAAAGTTCAATCAGTACAATTGTTTAAATGTTTCTTTGTTAACAATTTTTTTAATACTTGCATAAAAGTGTGCCACAAAGAGTAACAAAACTATTTTACTCAAAGAAAATCATCATCTCCCTCTCCTTCCTGCCTCCTCCCTCCCTCTGTCCTCTCTCTCCACACAAATACAGTACCCCCAACACCTCAGATATATAATCCTGATTCTATTTTGTTGTATTCAAGGTGACAACACTTGAGGGAAAACTATCATGAGATAATTTTTGAACTATCTTACAACTTTGAAAAAAAAATCCCTTCAAGTTGAAGGAAAACTTATATACTGAGAAAAGAAGCATTCATAGAGGGAATATACTTACTAGAATGACTTACATTTCAATTTAGTGGAAAATAGCTAAGCAATACACATAGTGGTTCAGATTCTGCAGAAAATGTAATCTGATTTGAAAAGAAATTTTAAAATTGACTGTTGAGAAAAATTTCCTTCTCTCTCTTTAAACTTGTGAGGAAGGCATATAGCTTCATTTAAAGCTTACCTGCAACAAACTGAAAACTTGTGTTGAACCATGTTTCTTAGCAAAGAGTGCTTCTAGCAACACCCCATCACTCTGCTACTACTTTAACTGATTAACACAGTCAGGTTCAAACCCTAGGTTCTAACAGTCATCATTGTCGACTGAAATCCAGTTGACTTTTCTTCCCACTCTCCATACTGCTATGTAATTTTAGAAAATGGAATTTAGAATTCACACCAAATTGAACAATTAATATAATAAAAATTTAAGTCTTAGGTAAAGTATTGAATTTTTAATTAGATGAACCTTTAGTTATACTTTTTATGAAATAACAGAGGCAATGCCAAAATTAAAGGTGAAACACATTTTACCTAATAATCCTTTTCAAATGCTTTAAAAATACCTGTGCAATGTTTGCCTGTGTAATAAAATTTTGTTTTATTCTTAAAAATATAATTCAGATGCTTTTGAATTAAGGGAACATGAAAATGAAATTCATTTTGAACTTATAAAAAGTTGTTTCAACTTTTACTCAAAATGCTCCAAACCAATATTTTTAGAATGGAAAGTAAGTACATATAATGAAAAATGTAGTAATTTTTAAATAGAAGGAATTTATTTTAAAATAATCCTTCTTTATGAAGGTCAAATGCAGTTCAATTCAGTGTTCTTTTCCACAGTGATTTAGGCTTAACCTGGAGTAGAATTCTCCCAAAATTTATATTAAAGTGAAGTGACCTACTTTTAGGTGCAGATCAAATGGCCTCCACAGGGAAATCAAGTTATGGACATAGATAGGAGGTTATTTTGATCTAGATCCTGGTAGGTCTGTGAAATTATTCCAGGAGATTTGAGAGTACCATCTCCTCTCATCTGAAGCCCTCAAGTCTTCTGGAAGGAACAGCAGCGGGTTATAGTCCAGATAAGTCTCCAGGTATGCTTCTATTGGCCTATCTCAAACTCAGCCAGACTCCTATTCTGAAAATCTTCCTAAGTGGAATTCTACAACCAACATGAACTGCTTTTCCAATTGCCAGCCATTTTCCATATCACAAGAAAAGCTAGAGATCATCATAGTGACTAGCAGTGGGTTGAGACAAGTCTAGTTAGGGGATGAAGAAATATATTTGTATATATGTGTTTGTCTTATTATCATAATATCTACCTTTGAGCCGAAAAGGACAATGGAATGCATGTGACATGTATGTAGAAGTGAATTATTGTGTAGGACAGGTACCAGAAAGAGGAAGTGGGAGGCAAAGGAGGGAAGTGGGAAAGAGAATGTAGGAATAATAACAAATAATTTATGAAACTACCATAATAAAACTCAGGACTTCACATGGTAACTTAAAAACAACCTAAAATTACAAAAGAAAATATTTACCTTTCAGCAAAATATTGAGAGATGATTTCTTGAATATTTTTACTTAAAAATGTAATATTTGGTCACTTAGAATAAAAAATGACTTTTTGGAGTCACTTTACTTTACTTTCACTTTACTTTACTTTGGACACTTAATTGCTAACAAGAATCAATAAAATATATTTCTGTATTTTTAGTAATTTTTGGTGAATGTTTACATACTTTTTGTGAATAAATATAACATTCTTGGAAGTAGATATAAAACATCTGACTTCATGTGTTCACATTTACATGTGTTGTCTGTTATGGTGAAGAAGAGGAGTAAATTGTTAGAGATCCCACAGATCCCACATCCCTTTTCCTTCCTTCTTCTTCTGCCTAAAGTGATTCAGAACCCAAGGTCTGAAGTTTGTTTTCCTTATCTACACCAGCTGCCCACATAGCATCTCTGCTCAGCTTTGTTGTTGCAGAGCAGGAGAGTGGTACACCATACTATCTAAAGCAAATAGTTTTGGGACTGATTATCTTTTATGTGTAAAAAGAATTGAGGGAAGGGAGAAAGCTTAGTAAAGTGCTTGCCTTGCAAGCATGAGGACCTGGGTTTTATTCCCAAGAACCCATGAGAAAAAAAAAATCTAGTTGTGGTGGTGCATCACTAGCTACAGAGCCCAAGCAGTGGGAATACTTGGGGCTCACTATTCCACCAGTGCTTTGGTTTGAATGTAAAATGTGTCCAAATTGTAGAGTGACATGGCATGTCTTCAACTTCTTTTTATTTCCATCTTAACTTTTTGTCTAGGAGTTACTCTGAGATTCTAAGATTCTAAACTAAGTCGGATATTCTCAATTTTATATTTCTTTTCTTTCTTTCTTTCTTTCTTTTTCTTTTTTTTTTTTTCTTTCTTTCTTTCTTTCTTTCTTTCAGAGAGTCAGAGTCAGGCAGAGAGAGAGAGAGAGAGAGAGAGAGAGAGAGAGAGAGAGAGAGAGAGAGAGAGAGAGAGAGAGAGAGAGAATGGGCACCCCAGGGGCTCTTCTCACGTGTGCCCCCTTGTGGGCAAATGCAGCATTGCGCCCTTGTGTTACTTTGCATCTGGCTAAACATGGGACCTGGAGAATTGAACTGGCTTAGCAGGCATGCGTCTTAACTGCTTAGCCATCTCTCCAGCCCTCAATTTTATGTTTCTTTTCTCATATTCATCACAATTAGAATTCTTGACCTCTATGCAAACATTCCTAATATGCAAACATAATGAGGCCATTTTAAATATATTTAGACAGAGTTTAAAAGTTATCTTTGACTCTTCTCTTACTTTTTATAACTACCTCTAACCCATTAGCAGTTCCAAACAATGCAATTATTAAAATACAGCAAAGGTGAGTACTCTACCAGCAATGGAACATCTCTATACCAGACCAGTTTAATTTGATTCAAGTGCTCCTAGTTTTTCTTTATGTTCATATAAGTTCCCATCTGCCTTTTTAACTACAGTCTATTTATAAATCATACTATGAGTAGAATATTGTCATGATATTGAACCAATCTAAGAGTATCATAAGGAAAAGTTATATACTATTATATCTTATAAACATAGTTCAAAAAATTCTTTAAAAAATATTAGGAAAATGAATCCAGCCACAAACAAAAGAATTATAAACCATGAATAAGTTGCAGGAATGAAAATGGATTGAAGATCAGAATTCAGCTAATTTAATACATTATATTAATAGAATAAGGTGGCAACACATCACTACATCAATACATGTGGAAAATGCATTTGAAAAAAACTCAATATACTTTAGTTCCAGAATCATGAAACAAACTGAGAATTTAATGGCATTTCCTAAACATGATAAAAAAATATATATGAAAAACCTGCAGTTTCTGGGCGTGGTTGTGCACACCTTTAATCCCAGCACTTGGGAGACAGAGGTAGGAGGATCACCAAGAGCTCAAAACCACCCTGAGACTACATAGTAAGTTCCAGGTCAGCCTGGTGTATAGTGAGAACCTACCTCAAAAACAAAAACAAAACAAACAAACAACCAAAAACCCCTGCAGTTAATATCATGATTAAGGATCAAATATTTTTCCCTAAAAACATAAATTTAAGAGCTTCTGCTCTTATCATTTGTAATTAATATTATATGAGAAGATGCAATTGTAAAATTCGAAATAATAAAGAAATAAACTTTATTTGCAGATAACGTAGTATGGTATACATAAAATTATAAGGAATCCATAAAAAAATTACAACTGGTAAATGGGCTTAGCAAAGTTGCAAGGTACAAGATCAATACAGAAAATGAGTGCATAATTGTATGGTACCAGTGAACAACACAAAAATTAATTCTTTAAAAAAACTCATTTATAACAGTTGGGAAAATAAAAGCATAAAAATAATTTATAGAAGTTTAATATTTGTTCAAAAATCAATAAAACTTTTTGAAGAGTATTAAAAAAGATATCTAAATGGAGTTTCAGGTTTGGAAAACTCAAACTTGTTACAACAGATAGAAAATCTCTTCAAATTGATAAACTGAGACAACACAGCCCTATCATAGTCCTATTTGTGGTATTTTTTCTTTTGGTAAAAGTATTCTGGTTATAAAACCTTTATGTGACAATTCAAAAATAAAGAAGGATAGAAAAAAATTTCCAGAAAGAAAATAGATTTTAAGAACCACATATCATAATTTCAAACTTATTTTAGAGCTATAGTAATCAACATAAGTGATCTATAATTTAAGATTTATCATCCATCCATTTATCCATCCATCTCTCTTCTTTCTCTTATTTCCATGTTTGCATAAGATTAAAAAAATGAACATTAAGTTGCTTAGCTATATAGTTACTAGACTTGAGAGTTTAGAAATAACCCTTTCATTTATAGTCATGATTCTGACAAGGGTGCCAAGAAAATCAATTGGTAAAGAATAGTCTTTTCAAAAATTGGTGCTAGAACAAGTAGTTAGTACCTTGCAGAAGATGAACTTAGAACACTGTTGTACTCATGTACAATCCTTTCTGACCTTCAGTTAGGTAATTATTTATTTATTTATTTTGTTTTTAGTTTCTCAAGGTAGGGTTTCACTGTTTTCACTCTAGCCCAGGCTGACCTGGAATTCACTATGTACTCTCCGGGAGGCCCTTTGACTCCTTGTGATCCTCCTACCTCTGGATCCTAAGTGGTGGGATTAAAAGCGTGCACCACCACACCCTGGTTTAATTAATTCTTAAATATAGCATATCTTACTTGTTAAACTGTGGGCTGTGCATATGGAAAGGGAAGAAAACGAATCATTCTGTAGTCAAGTGTCCTGAAAACACTGCTACCAGGCTTTCGAGGTAAACACCAGAAACAATACTTTATATCACTAGTACATTCCTTTGGTGAGATACAATGAAACTGCACTTTAACTTTTCATAATCACTGTAATCATGCAGCTACTGTAATCATTGTAATCACCGTGGAAAGCACCAGACAAACCCTACTACCTACTCTGCAAAATTCTGTAAAGAACACTAAATCAAACATAAAATAAAATAAAAACAGGGAAAATCTGAGAAACTTCAGAGGTTGGACTAATTTAAATGGATATGGCAATGTAATGTAATGTGCTTCTTACACACCATTCAGGAAAAGAAAGAATAATGCATAAGAACTCAGACTATCTGAATAGTGAATGGGCCTTATTTTATAATAAATGCATCAATGTTTGTTCATTATTTGTGATGTGTACCATAGTAATCTAATATTTTAATAAGAGACATTTAATTTCTAGTGCATAGGAACAGTTTTCTGCAAATGAAAACATATTCTAAAAGTTTAAAGTTTGTTTTCAAAATAGATTTTTGGAAATAGTATTTTAGAAGATGTTAATCAAACTTTTTCTTCAGATGGCAAGATGAAAAGAAGCCAAAATAAAAAGAAAAGTCAGCTTATAAATATCAGGAGGGAATATATAGCCAAACTCTTATTTTTAAAATTTATTTTTATAAAAAGGTTGTACTCCTATATCCCTTCTCCCCAGTTCTGCTGAGGGTCTTCTTAGGTCTTCATTATGGGGACCAGCCACATCAGTTACTCTCTGTGGTGGGCTGGGGAGGGGAGGTCACCTTGCCTTAGGCTAATCCCACCCACCCTGTGGTTCTTACAATCTTTTTGCCCCCTCTTCTGCTATGAGCCTGGAGCCTTGGCTGGCAAGACTGATTTTGTTATAGTGAGAACCCCTAGGGAAGACCACACCGACACCACGTAGTAGGAGAGGAATCGTTATTAGCAGGCGGGAGACTACATCCTGGTCTTGGGAGCCTGAATGCAGTACCAGGCTATATTTCAGGGATCCTTTTATAGCAAAAATCCATATGACTGCACATCTTAATTTTACAGTTCAGAAGTTCAGCAATCATAATCTTATAAAACCAAGAGTTAATTTCAGTTGATTGTAGAAAAAAACAGAAACTTTTCAGGAATCTGCCCTCCCTGCATTTTCCCTCTCCTGCAACTGCAAGCAGCAAGCAACAAGCAGCTAACAGAAGCTAAAGATTGCATTTAGCAATAGTGAGGAAAACATTTTGTCTTGTCTTGGCCCATTGTGTTAAAGCAAGACAAGCATAAAGTTCAAGTGGAGGTGAGACCATATCTAAGGTACCAGCAAAGTTAAACTTCCTTGTATAAGTTCACATTATGGAGTTACTTATGTCCATCTCCAGCTTAGGCCCTTGTCACAATTTAGTGTTAAGTTCTCTGTAGCCTCTGGATCTCTGATGAGGGTTGAGTGACAATAGTGTCTGTTACCATCTCCTATTTCTTTTATATTTCAAAAAGATAAAAAGGGGCTGGAGAGATGGCTTAGGGGTTAAGGCGCCTGCCTCCTAAACCTAAGAACGCTGGTTCCAATCTCCAGGTTCCACGTTTAGGCAGATGCAAAGTGACTCAAGGGCGCAATGCCACACTTGACCTCCAGGGGCGCACACATCTGGATTTCATTCTCAGCAGCTGAGACACTGCTGGCGCGTCCATCTCTATCTTCCTCTCTCTCTGTGTCTCTCTCAAAAAAAAAAAAAAAAAGATAAAAAGAATCTTAATAAACTTAAATATTATTGAATTCGTGTAAGCATGTCTATGTCAATTAAGAAAGATAAAACTAACAGACCATTAGAAAGGTATAAGAAAACCATACTGATTACCAATATCCCCACAAGACCTGCACTGTTATGAGCCCATCGAAACTTTGACATGGAAGATGGAGGAGGAGAAGAGGAATGAACTAACCAAACAGAGAAACAGAGGAAGGACTACCTGGAAGGAGAAGGGTCCTCGGTGGACTGAAAGCAAGGTAGATGGGACAACAGAGCTTAACAGAATGGGAACACAATCAAATTACAGTATGTTCATGTATTTTCACTAAAATGTATGTTCAAGTTTTCAATAAAAATTGAATACAACCTTAAATGAACAACAACAAAACCTTAAGAATAGAAAGTACTGTCTTTTCTTCACATTACAAAAGTTATGTGATAACAATGCATACAGATTAGCCTCACCCAGTGAGAACTAAGGTACAATATGAATGGTCAGAAGGGACTGCATGATAAAATCTTAGGTAAAAAGCTTTAAGGCAGGATGAACAGCATCCTAGTGTTCGTTTCTGAGGCAGGAAAGAACCTAGTGTGTTCCTGGAACATAATGTGGCTTGAATGCAAGCTCACTGATGGAAGAATGGTAGAGTGACAATCATAGATTTAGGCCAAGCTAAATAAAGCAAGTTGTTATTGATCTTGGGTGAGTCCATTTTATATTGTATGAGATGAAAAACCACTGAAGTGATTTAAACAGAATTGGGAACCAGTAAGATTTATGTTTCTCAAAGGTTAACTGGCTTTTGGGAGCAGTTGGGTGACATACAATATTAGATTTTGCTCTCTCCATAACCTATTTCACAAAGAAGTGCTAATCCATGATTTCATGGCTTCAGAATGTTTTATGCTCCATGAATTTAGGGATTAAACTAGAAGATTTGGTATTGTCTAAGAAATAATGGAAGTTAGTCAATTTCTCTTACCTGTGTGAGACAGACGAGCCTGTACATGTCCTCAAGCATGAGAGGAGAAAACTTACTTTGGCAACATAAGCCCAACAATGTGACTCTTACCCCTAAAGCACAAATTATTGCAAAATCTCTTACCAAGCCTTGGATGTTGATTCTCAGGAGATAGACCTCATTATATTCATTAATCTAATTTGAGCTGGATGTCCTTGGAACCCAGCTAAAATAACTAGAAAACATATGTAAATCAGAAAATATTCCAAAAGATATGCTCTTTATGTTAATATTTATGTTTTAAACCTATAAAAGCTGCCTCCACAATGTAGAAATTATATGCCAAAGAAAATGCCCAAGGTTGACAACTCTTCACACTGGGAGCCATTAAAAGAGCTGGCTCTGGTTGGCTCTGTGTAGACAGTCTGTGTGTTGATTGCGTGTTCATTGACATTCTGTCATTATAAGGGGTGTACATAACAAATTATTAAATGTTTTAGTATAAACCATACATATCAGGAATGCAAGACTCCTTCTCATTAGTAATTCAATCCCCTTCCAAGGGAACATCAAGCCTCACCCAGAAGACATATTCTATTCAAGTCCATGTCTTCTGTTAAAGGGCAAGACAATAAAATGAAGCAAAGTATAGAAAGTACAGAAAGTGTAGTAGATTCAGAATGTGGGTGTTTTTACTTCTTAAAATTTACATTGTAAGTCATTTTGTTTACAAAGAAGTATGATTTGGATTTTATTAGGTAGATTTTGAAAGGGGTAAAATATTGTGACCTCTACATTCAGACAGATATCTGTGTTAGAGACAAATTGAAATACAAGAATTTAGGAGCTAGAGCAGACACCTAGGTTTGTGATCTTGGTCTCACGCTTGCTACACATCAAAATAAAAATGGGGAAAAAATGAAGAAAGCCTGATTTTTCTGCACACTGGAAGAGGTAGAAATGAAACATTGTTTTCCTAGTACAGTTAGGTATGCCCAAACACAAAACTAAGCACCCTTCTTTGAAACTCCTTTCATGACTTTATATAATTATTCATCAGTACAGATGGGAATTTGAAGGTACTAAGTTGGCAACCACGAAATTCTCAGGGTAGAACAAAAGGTAGAAATCACCAGAGGGATGTTTCCTTGGGATAGGCTGAATGCATAGATTTCATTTCATACAATAGACCTGAACTCAATATGCCACCATTCTCTATCTGCCCCTGAAGAAGTAATGCTTGCCAAAGCAACATCTCTGATTTGGATTACAGTGGAAGTAAACAGAAAAAAGAAAGGCTAAATTCTGACAATTTTGACAATTTTGGCCTAGTTTCAGGTAGAAAGGAAAACATTGACTGTTACTACATTCAAGTATTTTGGTTCAGGTACTTTACAGAGTCATTTGTTGCCTTGAATGAAAAAAAAATCAAAATTAATTTGATTTAAAAAATGGAATGTGTGGTGGTGCACACCTTTAATCCCAGCACTGGGGAGGCAGAGGTAGGATCACCATGAGTTCAAGACCACTCTGAGACTCTACATAGTGAATTCCAGGTCAGCCTGAGCTAGAGTGAGACCCCTACCTCAAACCAAAAAAATAAAAAATAAAAAGGCTTGCACATCATTTCATAATGGAAATCTCTTATACAAAGAAAGAATTGAAATGTCTTCATTAAAATTTACTTTATAGAGTAATGTCAGCTTCATTTTTATTTCCACAATATGAATTTAACTTAATTTTGTAGGTTTGTGTGTAATAATAACTAGTAGCATCCTTATATTCTTCATTGTTCCTTGGTCTCACATTCTCAAATCTGATATACAGATAGCTTAGCAACTTTACTTAGATACTTTATAAAGTTAAATCATGAGATATAATTATTTGAAACAGTTATCATTTTACTTTTGTATTCCATAATAATATGTTACTATGATATAAAATGAGAGTTTAATATCTTATATAGTACTAAGCATATGTTTATACCATTATTTTACCCATTTAATAGATGAAAGATTTTATCTCCAAATTACCAAGTTTTAATTTAATGTAATTTCCACCTACATGTCTTTATGAAATCCTGTGACAGTAAAGCTGAGCGTGTTTCAGAGAAAGAGATTTGATGGCTTTCATCAAAACTTCAAAACATTTCATGATTTACTGAAAAAAACAAAACAAAACATAGAATGAGATTTCAAGTGGATCCAGGGAGGAGAGCAAGAAGCCATAGAGGTTAGCCTGATGATGTGAATTGTCTCACAGTAAAGATGCAACTTTCCAGTTCACTTTGCATAGTAATGGTAAATTTAAAAGAGGTTGTCATTAGCAACTCAAAGCAGATTCTCAGAATACTAAAGCTCCATGCACTCTCTGTCCTTTCTAGAGACAGTTGAATCAGTTAGGCTAAACATCTTAGCACATCTGAGTTTTACTGCTTCAACAGCTTGCCAATTTATTAATTTAGCCTCTTGGAAATGTCAGTGGTAGGAGGGATGTGAGGATGCAAATGCCCCCTCAGTACTTAGAAGGCTGGTCCCTGCCCTGTGATAACAGAGACAGTTTACCTATTTGTACCTTTCAATAGTTATAAAATCATAATAAAATTAGAGAATTTTCTTCTACTTTCTAATGGACACTTTTTAATAGTATTTCATTACCATGAATTTCATGATGCTGTATCTCAGGAAAGTCCAGAATTAAATGTACAAATCAACGACTTTTCTTTCAGAATGCAGTGAAAATGATAAAAAATTCAAAAGACAATATTAACCTTACAAATATGACATAATAATCCAAAGGTACAAATATATGAATGGCTGCCAATGAAAGTTTAGAGCCATACATGAAAAAAGATCTAGAGGTAAATCCTGCTTTCTTGGTATAGCTCTGCTCTCAGGACTAATTATTTGTTCTTTACATAAGACTAGCAGTCCAGTACAAAATAAACAATATTTGTACAATTTTTCAATATTTACCAGATAAGACATTCTCCATTTAAAGCCAACTATGAGCAATAAGAAGAAAAGTGTAAACAGCAAAATGAATCTTGAATCTACTGTTGTTTATTCTTTGCTGTGAACAGAAGTTAGCATTCACACTTTGTGTATAAAGCTAATAGGAACCTGTGCAAAAATAATCAGAAGTATTTTATATACTTGAGCATACATTTGTGCTATAAAATCAAAACATTTATTATATATACTATAAAACTGATGTAATACATAATTCATCAAGAAGTTTCAGTTACTTTGTCATTTTGGAGCCAAGAGTCCCAAGAGTCTAATCTTATTCCCTAGAGAAAAAAATCCACATTTCTAATGTTTTTCTAATGACCCAATAGAACCTGGATAATGAGGCAATGGGGGACTGAGAAAGGTGCACAATCACACTTAGCCCCAAACCACCTACATGCTGTTTGTTTACAGTGAAATATAGGAAGTCCTGTAGACCACACTGCCGACATAATCTAAACAGTAAAAAGTATTCAAAGCCATTTATATCCATTTTAAAATTAAAGCCAATGGATGACTTCAAGATTTTTAGCCTTTCTGACAGAAATCCAGCCTTTGTCAAGTGCTGAAAGCCTTGTTTTTCTCACAGTGCTCAGCAAGGGCTTGGATTTCCACAAGGCTTGCTTCACTCTGATGGAGAAACAATGAAATTTGCGAATGAGTTATTAGATTACTGCTTTATCTTCACAGCTCTGCTTATGAAACATACTGTCTCACATTTCCCATAGCTGTTTTTGATGATTTCCAACAAAGTTCTGTCCATACTTTTAGTCATCACAGCACAATTTAGCTGTCACTGGATTCCTTTCTTCACTTTAATAATATACCATTATTCTTAGTAAGTTCTTTTCTGATCTGCTCTTTTTCCTGATCCTTTTCATTGTAATAAAAAGTTTGGTTATTTATAAAATACGTTGCCCATGTTTAATTTTAAATTATTACACATTTCACTTTGTAGTCTCCTCATATATTAAATTCACATTCTTGCTCCTGTCTTCCTGGTTTTAATTATGACTCTGTCATTGAATTACATTGTCAAAAAGATAGTCCACGATATCACTCAAATTCTGCTTATATGGTTTAGAAGTGAGAGGACAGATGCCCATTAACACTGAACAGCAGGATCAGACAGAGTGGGGGGGGGGGAATCTGAGCTTCAGACTGCTCTCCTTCAACATGCACAGGGAGTCAGTTACAAAGACTGGAGGAGAATTCCACAACAGCTTCAGCCCCAAGAGAGCAGATCCTTGCCTGTCTGTCCCATGTAAAAATTTAGCCCTGGTAATAAACGTCTTCCTGGCCCGTAGCAGGTAATCCATTGCTAGAGATATTTTCTCATCAGAGATATTTGAACATGATTTAACATGTTCATTGTCACAGAAGTACTTCTGTGGATTTACTCCATAAACACTAAAATTCAGCACACTATAATCTCTTTATGTGTTTTATCTACCTTGTAATATATTTAGTAACACTTATGGTGTTGATAAGAATTGTTTTCCATGTACCAAGTATCTGAGAAAAGCAAACCAAGGAAAGAAATATTGATTTGTTGCTATTATTAAAAACTTCAAGCCAGGTGTGGTGGCACATGCCTTTAATCCCAGTACTCGGGAGGCAGAGGTAGGAGGATCACAGTGAGTTCAAGGCCACCCTGAGACTACATAGTGAATTCTAGGTCAGCCTGGATTAGAATGAAACCCTACCTGACAAAACCAAAAAAAAAAAAGAAACCCCAAACTTCAAGCTGAGATAGCAGAAAGGATGTGTCAGGACAGTGTAGTTCATATAATGGCTCGAGAGGAATAGAGGGAGGTGGAGAATTCCTAGTCTAGTGCTCTCTTCCTTCTCCTTTGTCATTACTCTCCCAGCCTCCCAGTGCGTGGGAAGATGTCATCCCCGTTCAGCATTGGTCTTTGCCTTGCACAACCCTCTCTGGAATCAGCCTCACAGACAGACCTGGAAATGTGCTTTGCTCATCTCCTAGGTGCTTCTTAAGCCAGTCATACTGGCAAACAAAATTGGCCCTCACATTTGCTTCTAAATATTTAATGAATAAAAAAAGACACACTTTTCCTTTAACATATCTGCACAGCTTATCTAATAACCTTGCCTCTTATTTGATTTTTCTTCTAGTAATATTCATATTCAGACCAATCTGAAGTAGCTAATCAATAAGATTGCATAGTGTTACCTTATTTTTTTTTGATCATTGGTAACATGGTCATTTTTTTCTTTATTCATCAATTAAAAGAATCATCAAATTTTGTTTTAGAGATATTTATTTTAATTAGCATCTGCTAGTAGAAAATATACTCTGATTGCTTAATAAGTCCTTATGATATTTTGCCTGTATAAGTTTCTCATCTAATTATAGTGTTAAATATAGCCTGTCATTAACACATTTTATTTTTTGTCATATTCCCATTTCATTTTATATTTAAAATATTATTCATCTTTTTAAATACCTTTCACATATTTTCTATATAAGTTCAATTTTCAATAAAATTCAAATAGTTCTGAAGAGATAGCTCAGTGGTTAAGATGCTTGCCTGCAAAGCCTAATGACCTGAGTAGGATTCCGCAGTACCCATGTAAAGCCAAATGCACCTTGTTGTGCATGGGTCAGGAGTTTGTTTACAGTGGCTGAGTTCTCTCTCCCTGTCTCTCTTTGTTTGCAAATAAATTAATAAAAAATTAAAAAATTCAATAATAATGTGATGACATTTTTGTATCCTTGCAGTATATAAAAATAACTTATGCTATTATTACCATAAAATTACATTAACAATGCTTAATCAGAAATATTACCATCTATTCATCATAAATTTTAAAGACTAGTATTACAGTTCTTTTGCTAGGGTAATATGTGATGCTACAGCCCTTTATAGCTATGATTCTGGTTAATGCATTTTTCTTTTATTCATTTTTTTTTGGTTTATCAAATATATATTTAGTATGTTTTATTTTCTGAGCCACTGTCTACTACTGAAGATTCAGTAGTAAAGAAAGGCATAGTCTCATTTCTTTGTTAGAACTTACTATAACTTTACTATAGTTTACTGGTCTTGGATGTTACCTCTTCTATTCAGGTTTCAAGTGTACTTATTTAAATTGACTGTTCCTTAGAATATTTTGATTCTAATAAGGTACATGGGATACATCCTCCTTTCTTAGTTTTTCAGAATTTTATGTTCTACTATATGTATATTATATTTGTTTGTTTGCTTTTGTTAGTGAGTGTGTGTGTGCACATGCATATATGTGTGTGCATGTATGGATGTGTGCAGGTGGTGTGGGGTAGTGCACATTTGTGCCCATGTGGCACCCATGCACTCATCTGTCATAGAATGTGGTTGCCTGTAGTAGCTGGAGCAGAATGTAGAGGTCCTGCTCTATGAACCAGAGTCTTGCCTTTTTTTTTTTTTCCCCGTTCTGGTGATTGCACTCTTATGAGAAGGGGATTGCAGATGCATGTAGCCAAGCCCACCTGTTTATGTGGTTCCCGAGAATCAAACCTGAGTGGTGTCTCAGGCCACCACAGACTTCCATGCTTGCATAGGACGTGCTCTACATTTCTGAGACACCTCTCTGGCCCTCCAATTACATTTCTAAAGGATTATTTATTTTTAGATAAAGTATTTATATCCATTAGTGTTGGACAATCTTTAATTATACACCTCAAAATTGTCAATTTCCTAAAAACTTTTTAAATATAACCCCATACTACAAACTTTAGATCTTATGCAATAACAAGGGGGCAAATAAATATGCCCTCTAAATCCATGAGCAATTTTGACAAGATTATATACCAAAATTCATCTCCTCTGTTTTCTGGCCAGTAGCTGGGTGGAATTTTCCAGCCTCTATATCCATTAGGTTTGGCCACATGTCTGCCTGTGGTATGAAGCATTGTGAACTAACATGAAATGTGCTTCAAGTCTAGCTTTCACACTGTTAGTGTCTGTGTGTTCTTTCTTCCCTGCAATAGGCTCAGTGAGAGGAATACTATTCTTACCATGTACAATTTGAAAGTATCACCATTATACAGCTAAAAGATCTAGGGCGCTGAAACGCAAGAGAGCACTGTTATTCTTTGAGCAAATATTTATTTAAAGCATTGCTTGTCAAAACGTTGAAGGTCAAGGTTCTACCTGAAATGTACTTTGGGGAAAGAGGTTGAATTAAAACACAGGATCTGTTTGTTTTGGTTGCTGTTTGATTATTTGACTAAGTATAATGAGCAATAAATGAACTTTGGGAAGAACTGGATGGTTTCAGGTCTTGCAAAGTTGAAGCCACTTCTTCAAAACTGCTAACAAATGATAGGACCTAAAAAGGTTTTATGTACAGTCACAAGTCTCCTCAATGAACAAAGAACTAAATCCTGAAGCAAGTAATAGGATTAAGTATGTTTCCTTCCTGCCAAAGTCTGTTGTTCATTCAGGTTATAGATTCTACTCCATTGAAAAAAATAGGGTTGAAATAAGGCGCAAAACACATACCTCCAGCTTGAGAGTTATATTTGAAAGAAGACCTTTTGAATGAAATAAAAATTACCTTAACTTTCCCCCCAAGAGTCAACACACACACACACACACACACACACAGTAGAATAATGCTTAGGTTCTTAACTATTTAAAATCAAGAATTGGGCTTTGAATTTTTGCAATGATCTTCATACTATTTTCTCTAGTGGATAACCCATTTTATATTCCCACCAAAAATCAATGCTCGGATGACTTCCCCTATATTTTGCTGAGTTTTACAGTGTCAAGTCTTCAATCCAGTATGAATTGATTTTTGTGAGGTCTGACTCCATTCTTTTGAATGAGGCTTCCCAGTTTTTACCACTATTTGTTGAAGAGATGGTTGTTTCCCCATTATGTACTCCCAGCAACATTACCACAGATATCAAATGAATTTATTTCTCATCTCTCTATTCTGTTCCCTTGTTCTATATGATGATGTATTGTCCAAAAATATAACTTCTGTGTATATATCCCAAAGAGTTTATATCACTACATTAAAGACATATGTGCACTTTCATGTTTACTGGTACATTTCATAATTACCATGGCAAGAAACAACATGAGTGTTGATCAATGCATAGGAATCTGGAGGACATAGTTGAGGTGGTATGAATGAAAATGAACCCCAGACGCTCAGTTGTTAATACTTAATCCCCAGCTGGCTTCACTGCTAGGAAAGGTTGTGGAACGTTAGGTGCTGGAGCTTTGCTGGAGGAAGTATGACACATACTGGGGCAGGCTCTTTTTTTTTTTTTTTTTTTTTTTAAGCTTGGCTCCACTTGCTGTTTGTTTTCCATACTTCACAGATGATATGATGTGAGCCCATCAAGCTGGCTTCCTGCTCCTGACACACTTTTCCCACCATAATGGTCTACCCTCTGGAAATGCAAATTCAATATACATATTTCAATAGATATGCATATGTATTTCAATAGATATACATATATATGATTTCAAAATATGTTGTGTTGTATCCTTTAGTATATAAAAGTTTTGTCAATTCAAAGTTTAAAAATGAATAGACCCCTGTTTTGTACTTTATCATTACTTGAGATAAAGAAAATTTTAATTTTTATAATTTTTATTGGGAACTTTAATATATGAACATACATTCGCATCAGGTTCCCCTCTTTTGTCCCCTCTCCCTCACCCCCATTTCACCGAGGGTTCCTTTAATGGAGGCATCCTTTGTCATATAGGGAGATGAAGGCACTGGTCAGTTCCTGTGGGAAGACAATGCCTCACAGTCAGCCTTTCTATCCTGTGGCTGTTACATTCTTTCTGTCCCCTACCAATGTTCCCCGAGCCTTGGAAAGCTTCATAGACATCTTGCTTAGTGTTGAGCTCTCAGCAGCTTCTCATTTTCTGCTTTGATGAGTTGTGATGTGCTCAGATAGCTGAGCAGTTTCCACCAACCTAAGTCCCTGTGTAACAGCACAGATGAGAATGGTGGCTGCCCACCAGCAACACCTACTTTGGGTAGTTAAGTGAAATATAAATGCATATCTCTTGTTTAGGGTTTCTTGGTAAGAATAGCTGGGATTTTACTAAAACCCTAAATTTTAAAGTACTACTTTAATTTTTATTAATGTTTAATATGTTAACATTCTTCTTCTAGAATATACCATTGGGTAAGATGATATAATATTACACTGTTTGTTTTTTCCTACTTTGAAATTTATCTGTTTTAAGATCTTTGTTAATAGTTTGTGCAATTCACATACCACATCTGAATTATTAAATGACATACTGTCAGGTAAAGTCATTCTCTTAGTTATATAGATTTGGAGATTGAGGTATAAATATGAAAAACTGAAAATCCACTACCAAATCATGTTGAACCCATGTTTAGTCCAATACCCTCAGACTCCAGAAGGGATAATCATCAACACTGCAGTGGGCCGTGGTTCAGGGGAAGTGTATACACTGTTGTCCCCTTTGCAGCCCTCACAATTGCTGAAGAATAGCTTGGTGTTGCTGCTACTAATGTAGGACAGAATTACTATGATTTTAGAAATATGGCTAAGATGTTACATTACAAAAGAAGTCCTTATTTGCTAAAGAGATCCAACAGAAAATCCTTATAAACAAAGACATTTTAGGAACATATTTATTGAATGAAAGTGAAGGGTAGTACTTTCTTTTCTTTACTCCAAATGCATAGTTTGTGGAAGCAAGGCTTACAATTTTTCAAACATTTCCATGTGATTTAAACACTCTTTCTGGGCTGGGGAGATGGCTTACCAATTAAGGTGTTTGCCTTAAGGTAAAACCTAAGGACCCTGGTTCTGTTCGCCAGTTCCCATGCAAGCCAGATGCATAAGGTGGCATATGCATCTGGAGTTCGTTTGCTGTGGCTGGAGGTCCTAGCGTGCCCATTCTCCCTCTCTATCTTTCTCCTTGTAAATAAAGAAAACATTTTTAAAAAACACTTTCTCTGCAGTAAAAAGAAACTTTTTAGAGCACATAAAATAAAGTACTATTTCTGACTCTGAGATTTCTCATAAAATATTTTGCATTGGTGCCTTATTTTAATGTAACTTCCTTCTATCAAAATTCTATAATAACTTAGTTTAAGGACTCTATTCAGTTTGTATTGATAAACAAATTTCTGTTCCTATAGCGCACAACATGATCCATTTCCACATGTATACCCTTTTTCTTACTTTCATTTATGTATTTATTAACTCGATTTATGGAAGAAATACTTCCTACCAATAACCACTATGGTAGATCTGCCTGCAGCATTCAAAACAATGCTTGGCACATAAAGGGAGCAAACAACAGAGTGAGTGAGTTAAAGCATCAATTAATGGTCTTAGTTGAACATCAGAGATAAACCCAATAATAAAAGAAATAAACAAACACTGGATCCTTCCTCATCAATACTTGATAGGGTAACAGCGTTTGTAAGCGAATCTTGTATGAAGTGAATCTTAACCGAAATCTGAAGGACTGCCAGGGTGAGTTGAAAAGAATTCAAAATAGCTATAAAAAATCTGGCTATTCCAGGTGTGCTTATGAGCACAAGGGAACGGTCGGTGATGCGGATTATTTTCTTAGAGCCATGTGACCTCCATGCTCTAAGTGTACCCAAC
Source organism: Orientallactaga sibirica (assembly GCA_036365145.1). Taxonomy (NCBI): domain Eukaryota; kingdom Metazoa; phylum Chordata; class Mammalia; order Rodentia; family Dipodidae; genus Orientallactaga; species Orientallactaga sibirica. Next base: position 690,249 of record JAEOAD010000005.1, read on the forward strand.
AAGTAAGTTTTCCAATCCTACATCAATCTGCAGTTCTCTTACTGTCCATGTAGTCCAAAGCATGACTCCAGCCCAAGCACTGACCCAGGCCTCTTCAATCACCTTCCTGGCAGGCAGCTAACAATGGGGTAACCGGCTTACTTGAAGCCCTAGGGAAATTATTGCTAGTTAGATGAAAACTCATAAAATTGGAGGAGGAACCACCGTCAATTAATTTAATGTGATTTGAAAGAACTATTTGTCCTTTGAGTCTCATGTATTCTTTTCCTCCAACATTATTCACTTCTGAAAGTAATTGCTTCCAGTCTTAGGTCATAAATGGAAGGTATACATTATTTCTTCTGGTAAACAGAGAGGTGCCAAGGAAAGTTATCCATTTACACTGATCATTTGGATGTTAAGGGGAAAAGCATTTAACAAGTGTATTTATACTTATATTAAGTATTATTTTTCTAGCATAAGTGAACCTTAACATTATTAAACAAAACCAAAATTGCACTCACACAAATCCTGGCAGGTGGGATTTCATTCTCTTTCCTTCTTCTCTGTATTTCATATGTATAGCACTTTAGTTCTCCATGGGGACAGATTTTTGAGCATCTAATTTTGCAGCCTAATGTCACAGACAAGTCTACTTCCTACTCATAAAAGAACCTGGGTTTTAGTTCCAGTGCCGGTGCTTAGGGTTCTTACAGCATTGATTTTACGCTAGCATTTATGAGCTTTAAGATTCCTTCTATGGAAATCGAAAATACTCTAATTACAAGTAAGAGATTCTTTTAGGACACTGCTCTTTTGTTGAAAGGGAAATATCACTTTTAAAATATGAAATTCCCATTCTACACTTAGTAATTGGTGCTGGGAGAGTGTACCTAGCCTGACACCCAGCAATCATAGCATTCTACATCCATCCACTGTTGTCTCATGAGGAGAGATGCCCCAGGTTGTCCAGTTCTTTCCAGATACAGAAAGTCTGAGCTCGTTTCCTGAGGCTGAAAGAAGTGCACTTATTTCTCCTTTCATAGCCTCATGGAGAAGCTAGTTGAGAGCAGAACGCTAACTTACAGAGAGGGTAACGAGAAGTTGAAAACCCTGGCCTGTGGCCAATGAAACTTCTGATCTGTGAGTCAAATTCTGCTTTCTCCCGGTTGAATTAGACTTTTATCATTGATAGTCAAGTTCATCCTTACTAATAAAAGTGCCAAAGGGTAGCAAAATTATTTGCCTTGTATGATTTTACAGTTTAATTTTTCTTTAGTAATATATTACATTTCTTCTAAGAAGTATAATATTTTGTCTGCTTTATGGCTGCTTTATTTTCATGTGTGAAGACATCATTTCCTTACAGTGAATGCTAAGTGCTATATATCTTTTTACTCTTTTAAACCAAAATTAAATCAACAATGCTTTAAGTAAAACAATTTCAAGTGTTGTACATAAATGTTTATTCAAATTTATTTATTTATTTATTTATTTATTTATTTATTTATTTACTTATGACAGGGAGAGGAAGAGAGAGAGAAAGAGAGAAGGAGCGAGAATGGGCATGCCAGGGCCTCTAGACACTGCAAACGAACTCCAGATGCATGTGCTATCATGTGCATCTGGCTTATGTGGGACCTGGAGAATCGAACCACGGTCCTTAGGCTTCACAGGCATACGTCTTAATGGCTAAGCCATCTCTCCAGCCCAACAATTTTATTTTATTTTATTTTATTTTATTTTATTTTATTTTATTTTATTTTATTTTATTTTATTTTATTTTATTTTATTTTATTTTATTTTATTTTTTTGGTTTTTTGAGGTAGGGTCTCACTCTGGCCCAGGATGACCTGGAATTCACTATGTAATCTCAGGGTGGCCTTGAACTCATGACAATCCTCCTACCTCTGCCTCCCGAGTGCTGGGATTAAAGGTGTGTGCCACCACACCCAGCTCTAACAATTTTATTTTTATTATCCATTGCTTGGCTGATGTTTTCATTCATTGCAACAATTTTAAATGTAATTATAGTTGAATATTTAAAAAATCAAATCAAAACAGCAAAATAATTTCATAACATGTGAAATATGAAGGACCATCACTTGAAAAGTCACGCATTATTTCATTTTCTATAAGGTCAAAACCACTAATTATGCAAATAGACTCTTGGGGATCTGGTATTTTTATAATACACATATTATACATATTGTAGGTCTATAAAATATGCATTTTTGAAACTTGTAAGGAGAATTTCATTAAGAAAAAGTATACAATTACTAAAACAGTTAAGATACATCACCTGAATTACAGATTGCTTTCAAGTGAGGAGTCATTGAGCCTAAAGCTTATTGACATGGTCAAGGTTCCTCTGGAGTACATCACTGGCTTTCCCTGTAAGCCTCAAGCACTCATACAATTTTATGAATCAGTCTCCTAGAGTCACATATGAACTGTCCTCTCACATAAGTGAAGGGGAAATAGGCCAATAAGAACATGCACAGGCTATTTGAAACTCCAGAATGTGATCTTCAGAAGTCTCATTTGTTCATTTTTTATTGAAATCCTTTCCATTTAATTATGACATTTTAAACAAAGAGAACAAAATGAAATTAGGACAAAGTCTTGAAAAATAATATGCTTAGCCATATTAACAATAAGGGCACATTTTACGGAAGAGGCTATGATTAGCCATGGTACAGAGGCTTCCAAACACGACACTTAATCATAGTCATGGAAATTCAGAACATTAATTCATAAAAGAGCTCTATAATACTTTTTTCAAATAAAATTAATTCAAGATACTTCATCCTAATATCACCCAAAATTTAACTTTTTTTCTCAGCATCTTCTCCAATACTTAAGATGCCACAGAATATTAAGCTTGCATTTCTGAGTCTGAATTAACACTATTAACTCTATGGGAAAATAATATAAATTTTTTCACAGCTTTAGGATGACAAAGTTGATCAAAGTACCATATGATTTTGATGCCCCGAGAAAGTTAAATTCAAATTAAAGATCTACTAATGGCTTGCTAGGTGATATGTCTGAGCCTCTTTCTTCATCTATAAAATTAAGATTTGCTGTGTACAATGACAAAGCATGGAATGAATCTAGTGTCTGGGATATCCAAGATCAAGACGTCCGAAGACTTGGTTCTTAATAAGTGATTCTATCTAGCTTGTAATAGTCACATGAGTTTGTAACTTTAGTGCCCAGAGAAACAAAGACATCTCTGCTTTCTCTGAGGACACTAACCCCATTATGAAGCCCAACCTCATTAACTAACCTATAACTGAACAGTACCACCTCCAATACAAAGGCTGTCATTTATTTTATTTTTATGACATAATTATAGCCATCTGACCCTACTTTACTGGCAAGTAATGTGGAGATCCACCTGAGTTTTTTTTTTTTTTTGCATGTACAGAATATTGTGGTAGGTGTGTGTGTGTGTGTGTGTGTGTGTGTGTGTGTATGTAATTTCTGCATGTATATGTTCTGGTGTAGCTCCCTGTGCTGGAGGAGATGGGGTACCATTCTCCATCACTCAGCCTCTTCTTTTTCCTTGCTATGGAGTCACTTACTGCTTCCAGAGCTTGCATTTTATAAGCACTGGCAGTTCTCCAGTCTGCTCCCCACAGGACTACAGTTTCAGATGTGTGAGGTCCACACCCAGGTGTTTATGTTGATTATGAAGATTCAATCTTGGGTGGTCCCTGGACCTCTTAGGCCCTCATGTTTATGCAGGAAACACACCCACTAAGCCATGTTTTCGACCCTACACCTGAGGATTTTTTGTTTGTTTTTATTAGTCATTGCAGCACAAAGAAGGGGAAAAAGTCCGATGAAGCAGAATATTAACACAAAAAGCAGGTGAGCTAAGGGAGAAGCAAGTAGCAGTGTTGCAATGGGATTTAATGCATGTGAGAAGACAGGATCATGGAGGAAGCTATCTGAAGCTCTGAGGTCCATGATTTGTGATTCTGATAGTATGGTAATGTATGTTTCATCTACAAAATCACAATGGATGATCTTTTGATACAGTTACTTCTAAAAACATAGACAGAATTAGGCACACCACAAAAGTAAACTTAATTACTGCCTACTCTGGAAACAGTAATGCTATAGACACCAGTTATACTTGCTAATTCAAGCTATCAATCCTATATTACTTGGATCCTTGGTTAGACTCCTCAGTTTATTCACTTTCTCATTTTCTCAAGATGCCATTTTTGGTGGTATATTAATTAGCACCCTAGATGAAAAAAATGGCACAATCAATAAGAATTCATGAAAAAGTTTATAAAGTAACTATAATGTTTTAAATACCAAATGTTCCCCATATGTTCATGTGTTTGAACACTTGGCTGCAGAAAAGTGTTTATGTTATAACATCTAGACCCAATGTGTTGGCAAAATCAAGTAGTCATCACAACTTCAGAAGCTGAGCAGACTGGCCACCATGAGAATAGCCATCAGTTGAGGAACACCTCACTGAAGGGAGTTCACTAACTTCATTCTCATCTATCCCCTTGATGTCATCATTGGCTTTAAGGCAATGGATCCTGCTGATAGAAGCCTTACAGATCAGCCCATTATGCAAAGTACAATACTGGAGAATGGGCAGAAAGAGACAAGTCTAAAGCAACTAGACTAACTGGCTAAACTCAGTCAATGGGACTCTTTAAAAACCATTACTTTTTTTGACAGAGTGTGTCAAACACACATGGTCACATAATCAAATGCTACAATACAAGGAGCTTATCATAAGAAGCAAAGTTTTTCCCAATCTTCTCTAGTCAGATCCCCAGAAATTCTATTTTAAATCACATTAGGCTTTAGCTCTTCCAACACTTAAATATCATGAATATTTTTGAATTCTCATAATCCTTTTTAATTTATTTAAGTACAAATATTGCTTTCTGTTATAAAAAATTGACTTTCTGCTATAAGAGAACATTTAGCGCAGTGTCTTTCCTTTTGCTCCTCTCATTTTTTTTTTATTTTCAAAGGTAACATTGTATATTTAACATTAACCTAGTTTTGTTCAAATTTTATTTTTAATTATGGAGAATTTTTACTTTAATTGATGAACTATTTTGTTAAGACAATATAACTTTTCAGGGATGCAGAAAAGGGTCAGGTGAGTATCCGAGTTTCTTTCTGTGATCTGCTGAGTTTAGTAAGGGTTGCTTGCATGAGAGTGTTCACTGTGAATGGCTATAAACTGGAGCATTGGCAATTTACACCAAGAACATGCTTCCCTCTGCCCCAGCAATCATTAACTGCTAGTAGCCTTGACTCTTTCATTCTTTAGGTCCCCTCTTTTGGGTTCTTCTTTGAGAGTTGGAAGTGGTGATATAGATGTCCCATGTGGGGTTGAATACATCATGGTCACTTATTCTCAGCACTTTCACCAGCTGTGCATCTCTACACTAACCTCTGAACACTCTAAACAGAAACTTCTGTGATCAAGCACTAATCTTTCAGTACAAATACAAATATTTAGAAAGTTGTTTGACAACTTTTAGAAGACATGTTTTAAGGATTCTATTAGGAGAAATATTTCACAATATTCCAAAACCACTGTTGGAATAAGAGCACTAATCTTAAAAGTTCTCAAAGCAGACACTAGCTTTGGGAAAGTACATTAAAATTATACAAAACTCATATCCCCATATAGTTCATAGTATGACTATCTTCATTGATTGAATTGAAATAAAATAATTTCCTAAAAGAATTGAGGACTACTTTATTTATAATACATACATATGTATTATAAATACTTTTCATAAATCATTTCACATAACCAGAATGACAGGTGAAAATACAATATATTTTAAATATTTTATATATAAAAAATGCATGCCATTTCACTTTTTGATAAGCCATGGTAATAATAAACGCAGAGCTCTAATTTTCATCACTGCTATCTAGGTCACTGAACTTTAACCTACTGTGGCAGAGAGGAGAATTGACATTTGCAAGCCATTTAAGGAAATAACATGATGAGCAGTAGCCAAGATGGAGGTTTTTAAGTACCATATAAATGGAAGTAATAAAAAAAATCCTTACATGGCATTTCCAAGATACATAAGGCAAGAAAGGAGATTTCGCTTAGATTTATAAAACCTTTTATGTATTGTTTCATAGTATTTCATCTGGAATGCATTTTATTTCTATGTCAACATCAAAAGAATAAGCAAGAATAGATACCACACTAGAAATATTTCATTCATAATTCTTGAAATTCTGAGTAACTTTTCTGTAAGAGTAATAGGAAATAATTTTGTCCAATATAAAAATGAAATAAACAGCTTGCTAATGACTTAGGAAGTCAGAACATATCTACAGGAAGAAAATAAAAGCCTAGAAAACATTTAAGTAGAAAATTCATTCACATATAATTTTGCATTCTTTTTTGTTTCAGATTATTTCCAGAAGTTACTTTATTACTAATGGAGCATGATACTATTTACTAACAAATGTACACCCTACTCAGTAAGGACATCTAGCTTTCATTTCATTGAGTTAAGATAGATAATAAAATAGTGTTTGGAGAGTAAAGCCAAATAAGTCAAAAGCTAATTTCATCAGAGCAAAAGGTTTATATGCTTACAGTCTTCACAATAAAAGAAAGCCATATATAAAGTAATAATGCCAAATAAAGCTATTTTGAGAGAGAGAAAAGTAAGAAAGTTGGCATAAAGTAAGAAATATTAGAAGATAGATTTATTCTGTTTAATTGTGGTGCTACTTAATAACAAAGGGAAAAATCATTGCAAACACAAGGAGATCTGATATCATGATACACTTACCAATTTTGAGTTCATTTAAAGTCCAATAAGGCTGGAGGGATACATTAGTGGTTAAGGTGCTTGCTTACAAAGCCTGATGGCTCAGGTTAGAGTTCAAATTCCCAGTACCCACATAAAGCCAGATGCACAAAGTAGTGCATGCATCTGGAGTTTATGTGCATTGGCAAGAGGCCCTGATGCACCCATTCTGTCTTGTCATCTCTCTGTTCACAAATAAATCATAAATAACTGCTTAAAAGATTTTATTTCTTTATTTGAGAGAGAGAGAGAGAGAGAGGAGGAGAAGGAGAGAGGAAGAGAGAGAGAGAAAATGGGCATACCAGGACCTCCAGCCACTGCAAATGAACTCCAGATGCATGTGTCACCAAGAGTGTCTGGTTTACATGGGTCCTGGGGATTCAAACCTGGGTTCTTTGGCTTTGCAGGCAAGTGCCTTAACCTCTAAGCCATCTCTCCAGCCCAATAAATAACTTTTTAAAAAATTAAAAAAATAAGGTACGATGAGTGAAAAGAGATTATGTATATATACATAATGGAATTTTACTCAGCAGTAAAGATTAATGAGGCTATGAAATTTGGACCTAGAAAGACAAAAGCAACCTGTTTTCCCTCATAGGCAGATACTAACTTTTAATTTTTGTATATAAATAAACAAAAAGATGTGAAAGCCAGTGTAGACTATGAATTTAGACCATGAGAGAGGAACAAAAGGTGGTGAAAAGTGGGGTGACAAAAAGAAGCATGTTGTACCAAAGTGGGTAGCAGGCCCAAGGAGGAAGGGGACCACACAAAGGAATGGGAAAGAAGCAAGATACAAAATTTGGTTGGAAAACACCATAATTGAACACAATTATTACATGCTAATAAAAAAGTTCAAAGTACCCCAAAAGAAGAGGATAAGGGCAAATATAAGGAGAACCTCATTTCTACTCCAACTATTTTTATTTCAGTGGAAATTTGATAGAGTAGGACTATTGTTTAAGTATAGTAGTTCTCCCTGTAATTGTAACGAAATCAGTGTCAGCATCTCCCAGGAATGGTTTATTTTTCTAAGAAACATCATTTTGGTAAACATAGATTGTACGTTTTGTCCATAGTCTCCATAAAAATATATTCCTTTGATTTGTACATGGATTATCTGGCAACAGTACAAATGACTTCTATGATATCAAGGGTGCAAGGCATTAACTTTGCTTTTTAAAAAAAAATTATTTTTATTCATTTATTTATTAGAGACAGAAGAGAGGGAAAGGGGGGGGGGCGGAGAATGGGCATGCCAGGGCCTCTAGCCATTACAAACGAACTCTGGATGCATGCACCTCCTTTTGCATCTGTCTTACGTGGGACCTGGAGAGTCCAACCCGGGTCCTTAGGCTTCACAGGCATGTGCCTTAACTGCTAAGCCATCTCTCCAACCCTAACTTTGCTTTTTAAACAATAATGTGAACAGGTTGACAGAATATTGCTAAAATACATTTGCAGGGTAGACACATCTCAGACTTACCAATGGATTAGATGTCCAAAAAGTGTTGGGATTAAAGGCCTGTGCTACCACGCCCAGCTAAACTTAAACTTTCCACCCCCACTAATTTTCTTCTAATGGATTCAGTAATAGCCATGCCTACTTACTTCTTCCAAATGGGATCAGGAACAGCCGCTCCCACTTCCTCCACTAGTGGAATTGGCTAACAGCAAAACTTTCCACCTCCTCCGCCCCACCTCCAGCCACTTCTTTCCTCCTAAGGGTCCTATAACGACCCGGTCCATGAGTGGACCATAGACTCATGATCCTTTTGTCCTCCACTGGGCAGGGATCCATAACCTCCCACCTCCAAAACCAGTTGAGATTTTATGCTTGGCCTTGGTTCGGAGTTTCTTTTTTCCAGGGCATACCAGCTCTACTGAGAATCTTGCCCTCCTGGAGCTAGAATTCAATTAAAAGGTCAAGATTTTTAGGTGGTTTCTAAATGCTCATGACAACTGAAATCTTTCATGAATTAATCAATATGGATTTAATAAAACAAGATAGGGCAGTTGATATGCTTTGCCTATATTTATAACTAAGATACAATATACCTGTTTTCTGTGTTTTGGATATAGCATCCTAGTTCATTTCAAAATGTTTTCTCAATATTGTACTGATAATAGCAACAATGATATTAAGAAAAATAATGCAAGAAAGTACCATCAACTAAAAATGATAGGAGTTAAAAATATACTGTGTGGTTTTAAATAAATAAAGTTAAAATGAAGGATTTATTTTTGGATGAGAAAGGACTTTGTAAGATAAAGGATTGTTCCAGATGTAAATAAACTAGAAGATTAAAATATATGAGTTTAACTGAAAGTTTATTAAAAGTTAAGTTTCTAAAGTCAAAATTCTGATACTTTAAAACAAATACCTGATATTCCTCTGTTTACTACAAAATTTTTTTCTTAAAAATATTTCTGTTCTTGGTAATGTTCACAAAATGACTAAACATAAAGGTTTTATGTTTTATCTTTTTGCTAAAAGACTATTTAAAACCTATGATTCAATAATATACAGATGCCAGATTTGTATGAGTTTATATTGGGCAAAGTTCTTATTTGTTAGATAGGAAATTTATTATAATCAATAAAAATTTTAATCTGTTTATAAAATTAGGGCTACTATACAATATTTCATAGTGCCTATGATCTTTAATCCTCAGACTGGTGGTCAAATAAACACCTACCAATAATAACTTATAAAGAGTCAACAAGGTGTTTTAGATTTTGGTCCTGACACAGTTACATTAGTTCTCCCAACTCAAAGGCCTCTTTGATATCTGTAACAAGTAAGCAAAACCCATGAGTCATCTCTATTAAAGACTATTATAAAGTATTAAACCTACTGGGAATGGTGGCTCACACCTTTAATCCCGGCACTTGGGAGGCAGAGGTAGGAGGATCACTGTGAGTTGGAGGCCACCCTGAGACTACATCGTGAATTCCAGGTCAGCCTCGACTAGAGTGAAACCCCACCTCAAAAAACCAAAAAACAAAAAAATTAAATCTGAAAACTAAAAGTTTAAAAATTGCTTAATTTTTTATACTCTTTCATATTTAAATAATTAAATTGTCCAAAATTTTTAAATGTCACTTGATAGGCTCTTAATTCTAAATAAGCTGCCTAAAAAAACATGATTTATTGTACTATCGACCACACATAAGCAAACCTTCATATTTATGAACATTTCAATTAACCTTCTTAGCCAACACTCCTTGGTCCTCATCTACCACATATATTAATTACTATTTTCAACCTTAGGTAAAATACTATTATGTGTCACACATAAATGTCATCTCTGATACAGAGAAAAATTATATTTATAAACATATAAGACCCAGATAAACTGGCTAATAGGTTAATGTAATCCAGGATCTATTCTTTCCTAATAGCTCTGTTAATTGTCTTTCTGAAGAGTTGTCATCCTGCCATCTCTAATAGAACCTAGGAGCAAGCTTTCTAGCACTGTGGGACAAGTGACAGTATTTGCCAGATGCACAGAAGGTGGGGCTTGGCCACAAAGGAACCAAAGGCTAAGGCTCTTTGTAGAAGCTACACTTGTATTATTAGAATGTTAATGATCACTTCCAGCAATTATGGAGAGTTAAATATCCAGGTCTAGAGCTAAAATTATCTTGAGATATATTACCCTGTTAAAGAGCCAACTTATTATCTTCTTCGGGTTATGATTTGACATCTCTGGCCAGCTGAGTTGCCACTTGTTCTGGGTTGTAGTTCTTCTAGGCATATTACTTTTAGGCCAGTCCTCTCTGTAAGATCTTATTTACTTCCCATGGAGATACAAATCATTCTTTTCTAAGCCAGAGCTCACTTTGAGACTTTGCTAGTCTCCAAGATCATGAGGAGGGACACTTCTCTGACCATGCCAATTCAGTCTTTGATTTGCCTTCTTAATTTACACAATTCATTCTAGCAGATCTAATTCTGTATGGTTTAAAAAATATCTGTTAGTTCTTCAATAACTATTTTGATTTTTATATTCAAAGACCCCTCTCCGTACCTTGATTCATTCCAACCACCCCCCAGCATGTCACAGGGACTTCCTCATCTTCCTGATGCAAAAGCATAGATACTGGCCTTTAAGACATCCTTCTGACAGCACAGGTAGTGCTCCAATCCGTCATGAAACTGTTAAAGATAGTATCACACTTCCCATCACCCCACGAAGAGATCCACTCCCACTCCATCCCTTTTCCTTTCATGTTATCTCAGTTCTATCCTCTTATCTCATCCTCAACTTCTGTTCTATTCTGACATGAACAAAACCCTCTCTGCTGTCTGTACTGTCAGGCCTAGCTATCTCTTCCACACTTAGAGCAGGCTTTGCCAGAATTGCTGCTACTTTTCTTTAAGGATTTTTTTGACACCCTAGATGAGAAACCAGCTACCATCACCACCTTCCAAACCCCAAAACACCATCTAGCATGTGTTATCTGGGTCCTCAACCTCCTAATGGCTGAAAAAGGAGGGATCTCCTGGGTCTACAAGAAAAAATGATGATTCTACATCAACCAGTGTGATGTGATTTGAGATGCCTCAAAGAAGTTCTGAGACAAAACTTCAGACCCACAAAATGACAAGCAGGAGCCTGGGACAATGTTCATCTCTTAGGGAGCTAGTTGCCCTGGGTAGCACCTCTCCTTGCCTCTCATATTACAGCTTGTCTGCTTCTTTCTCTAGGGTTCTGCATAAATGAACCTTATTAACAAATTTGTCTCCCAAAGACTTAGCTCTTTAGTCAAGCCTTTACTAAAAACCAAGTAAATAATATCTTCTTCCTTCACCAACTAACATACCAACAGACTTCTCAAGATCCAGCTCCATAAAATAAACAACTAATATAAACAAAATCCAGTCATGTTAGCTTTAGAAGCCTCTATTTTGCAGTAGAAAATCCTCAGAAGTGAAATAGCTGTTTTCTTCTTTCTAAACCGAAACTCCCCATCCTACTTCCTTCCTACTAAAGGGACCAGTAATAGGCACTCTTATTTCCTCCTCTAATGGCTAGCTGCAAAACTTTGTGTGCTGATCAGCACATTCTTTCTTGCTAAGGGCCCTATAACTATCTTAGTTTCTAAGAAGAATGTGGGCTCTGGATCCTCTACCAGAGAAGCCACTCAGTGGTGTTTACCTGGAATAAACCATGTTCTGTTGGTGAGCCACTCTCTGGTCTTTCTCTCTTCTATTCACCAAACTTGTACTTTACAGAAAGTGTTTATATTTAAAATAAAACAAAACAGGAACACTGAGCATAATGAAGGTGAGATTCTAAGAGTTCCTGTAGAGGGAAAAAAACCTTATGGAGAAGATATTTACTGGATTTTCTCTAGAATATTTCCCTCCAGAATATTTCACCCATAAAAAGACACAAGTTAACAGGGTGGATCAGAAAAAAATGGACCTTCACGAAACTCACCTCACCATTGAAGACAGATACTTCTTCAGGGTGAAAGTATGGAAAATGATTTCTAAGCAAATGGAAATAAGAAGCAAGCAGGTATGGCTATACTAATATTTGACAAAATAGACTTTAAGCCAAAAGTACTTTAAAAGGACAAAGAAGATCACTTCTTACTCATGAAGAGGATGATTGAACAAGAGGACATCAGGATCATAAATCTATGTGCACCAAACTTTCTAAAGCAAAACCTACTTGACAACAAGTCAGAAATAAAATGCCATACTGGGGACCTCAATACCCCACTATCATCTTTGCAATAAATTTCAATGGAGTAATTTAACAGTCAATAAAATGAGCATCCATTACCTTCCATAGTTACATTTTTTTTGTAAGAACACCAAAAATCCATTATTTGTTTCCATTCCTATTGCTTGTTTTTATTACTTACGTAGGTAGTGTGTATACAGTCATGCTGGTACCATCATTAACCTCCTCCCTGTCCTCTCCCCTCCAAGTGATTTTCCAAGGGGAAAATCAACAGGGAAATAATAGAGCTTAATACCACTGTAGATCAATTAGGTTTAACAGACATCTACAAAACATTTCACCCTAACTCTACAGAATATATGCTCTTCTCTGCAGCCCATGGCACTTTCTCCAGAATAGATCATATATTAAGGAATAAAGCATACCTCCAGAAAATAAAAAACTTGGCATAACTTCCTGCATCATATCCAACCACAATGCTTTAAAGCTAGAAATCAACAAGAGAAACAATAGAAATTGCAGCAGCTCCTGGAGATTGAACTACATGCTACTAAACAATGATTGGGTAGTGGAAGAAGTTACAAAGGAAATTGTATAATTTCTTGAACTGAATGATAATAAAGATACAACATAATAAAATTATCAGACACAATATAGGCCTTCTGAAATGGAAAATTTATAGCACTAAATGCCTTCATAACAATGACAGAGAGCGCTCACGTCAATAACCTTACCATCCACTTGAAGGCATTGGAAAAAAAAGAACAATCCAACCCTAAGAGATCTAGATGGAATGTAATAATTAAGATCAGAGCAGACGTTAATGAATTGGAAATTAAAAAAAACTTAATAAAATTAATAAAATGAAGAGCTGGTTCTTTGAAACAATAAACCTGATTAATAAATCCCTGGCCAACTTGGTCAAATGAAAGAAAGAGAAGGCTCAGATTAACAAAATTAGAACTGATAGATTCTTAGCTGAATTCTACCAAACCATATTTGAAGAACTGAAACCTCTTTTTCTTAAGCTATTTCACATAAACAAAGAACAGGGAACCCTCCCCAACTCCTTCAATGAAGCTAGCATCACCCATTAATACCCAAACCAGACAGAGACACAAGAAAACAAAATTATAGACCTATATTCCTGATGAATTTGAATTCGAAAATCCTGAACACAAGCCTTGCAAACTGAATTCAACAACACATCAAAAGCATTATCTACCTCCATCTAGCAGGCTTCATCCCACAGATACAGGGATGGTTCAACATATAAAAATCAATTAGCATTATTCATTACATAAATAAACTTAAACACAAGAACCACATGATCATTCAATAGATGCAGATAAGCCTTCAATAAAATATTAAGTGATTAATGGTCTTTCTTCATGAGTGATTAATGAACTTTTTTAAATCAGAAAGCTCCAGGAACTGAAACAATTTGAGACATTTCTCCCTGCAGAAAACCAATGAGGCTGCTCCTGTCTGACTCATTATGAAAGAACCAACAAACAAAATGTTGCTGTTATTCAGTTACTTCTCTACCCCACCAGACTGCACTTGATTCCTGCCTATTTCCTCAAACAGCACCTTCCTAAGGTTAGCCCCTTTTCCTGCTGGGTACTTCAGCCTCCATTCCATGGGAAGCCTATGGCCCCTTGCTGTGCTTCAATAAACAGTCTCTTGTTTTTTTTTTTTTTTTTTTTTTTTTTTTGTATTTCTGGACACAGCATGTTTATTTATTATATGTCTTTAAGGTATACAACCTAATGTTTTGCAATAAATTTCAATAATGGAGTAATTTAACAGTCAATAAAATGAGCATCCATTACCTTCCATAGTTACAGTTTTTTGTAAGAGCACCAAAAATCCATTATTTGTTTCCATTCCTATTGCTTGTTTTTATTAGTTATGTAGGTAGTGTGTATACAGTCATGCTGGTACCATCATTAGCCTCCTCCTTGTCCTCCCTCCTCGTCTGTTTGCTTTTCTCTTTCACTGTCCTTACAAATACAATATCATTTCATGATCACTGGAGAGAATAGGAATGGAAGGTTTATATGTCAATATATTAAAGTAGTATACAAAATACCTAAAGGCCAAATCATACCTAATGAGGAAAGACTCAAGGAATTCCCACTAAGCTCAGGAAAAAGGCAGTGATGCCCACTCTCACCACTTCTCTTCAACATAGTACCAGAAATTCTAGCCCAAGCAACAAGGCAGTACAAAGATGTAATAGGGAGACAAATTGGAAAGGAAGAAGTCAAACTAGCCCTATTGGCAAATGACATGATCTTAAACATAAGTGACCCCAAAGACTCTACTATAAAACTTCTAATGGTGATAAATTACTTTAGAAAAGTGGCAGGATACAAAATCAATATCCCAAAATCAGTAGCCTTCCTATACACAAAAGACAAATATACAGAAAAAAAAATCCGTGAGGCTGTACCATTTTCAATAGCCACAAATAAAGTCAAATACCTTGGAATAACACTAACCAAGAAGGTGAAAGACCTATGTACTGAAAACATAAAAACACTCAAGAAGAAATAAATTAAGGAGGACATGAGTGGATGGAAAGACATTCCATGTTCCTGGATAGGTAGAATTAATTTTGTGAAAATGACAATCCTGCCAAAAGCAGTATGCAAAATTAACACAATACCAATAAAAATCCCAGTAGCATGCTTTACAAAGGTAGAAAAAATAATCTTGAAATTCATATGGACTGGCAGAAGGCCTGAGATATCCAAAAATACCCTCAGCATGAGAAATACCTCTGGAGGTATCACCATACCCAATCTAAAACTATACTACAAAGCCATAATAACAAAAATGGCATGGCACTGGCATAAAAATAAACATACAGATGAATATAACAGAATTAAAGACCCATCCATTAATTAAAGCAAGTACAGCTACTTGATCTTTGACAAAGGAGCCAATAATGTTCATTGGAGAAAGGACAGTATGTTTGTAAAATGGTGCTGGTCAAATTGGATAATCACATATAGAAAAATGAAATTAGATCCTCTCACCATTTACAAAAGTCAATTCTAAATAGATTAAAGACCTCCATATAAGATCCCAAACTCCTAATTGCCTGCAAGAAAACAGGGGGGAACTGTCCATGATACAGGAGTGGGGAAAACTTCCTGAATAATAAGCTAGCAGCCCAGGAATTAAACAATCACTCATGCAGTGGGATCTCATAAAGCTAAAAAGCTTTTGTACAAACATGTCATAAACAGGATTGCTAGACTACCAACTGAATGGGAGAAAGTGGGGGAAGATATACACAAAACTAAGTCCAACATGAATTCATTCCATAGAAAACTTTCACCTGGATAGCACACTAAATGATACAACCCTCAACAGGAATATGCAGGGTCTGGTAAGAAGGGTCCTGTAGAGAATGGGATGAAGGTTAACCCTAAAACATTTGGCTCTGTCTTGTAACCCCCAGTACCAGGAATTGGTTACAATCTACATTGAGCTGTTGATAGGAAAGACCTACAAGTTCCCCCAAAAACAATCTTCTGTAAAAGCACTTGATTACCCATCTGAGGTAAAAGGTGAAACCCTACTGCTGAAGATACCACAGGCTTATGACACAGAAAATCAAGAGATATGGGTGGACATATAAAATGAAAACATAAAACCACTCAAAGAAATTGGGGAGGACTTAAGAAGATGGAAAGACCTCCCATGCTCCTAGATAGGCAGAATTAACATTGTGGAAATGGCAATCCTACAAAAGCAAAAGCAGATTTAATGCAATACCAATAAAAATCCCAACATCATTCTTCACAGAGATAGAAAAAATGATCTCAAAATTCATATGGAAAGGCACCAGCCTTGGCTATCCAAGCATATCCTCAGCAAAAGAAACACCTCTGGAGGCATCACCATACATGATCTAAAGCTATAGTACAAAGCTATAGTAACAAAATCAGCATGGTACTGGCATAAAAACAGGAATATAGACCAATGGAACAGAATTGAGGATTCCAGACTACAGCTACTTGATCTTTCACAAAGGCCCCAATAACAAAGACTGGAAAAGACAGCATCTTTAACAAATGATGCTGGACAAACTGGATAACCATATGCAGAAAATTGAAACTAGACCCACACATCTTGGCATGCACAAAAATCAAGTCCAAATGGATCAAAGACCTCAATATAAGACCTGAAACTCTTCTACTACTGGAAGAAAAAATAGAAGGAACTTTCTGTGTTATAGGAGTGGGGAAAGACTTCCTGAACAAAACCCCAGTAGCTCAGGAACTTAAACAATCACTCAACCAATGGGATCTCATGAAGCAGAAAAGCTTTTTACACAAACATACCATAAGCAGAGCCAATAGATAACTCACAGAATGGGAGAATTTTTTTTTTTTTGCCAGCTATACAACTAACAGAGGCCTAATTTATAGAATCTACAAAGAACTCAAAAACTTAAACAATAAAAAAATCAAACAACCCACACAAAATGGGGCAGAGAACTGAATAGGGGGTTCTCAGAGGAAGAAATACAAATGGCAAACACATACTTAGAAAATGTCCAACATCGCTAACTATGATGGAAATTCAAATTAAAACAACTATGAGATTCCACCTCACCCCAGTAAGGGATAGCAAACATTAAAAACATTAAAAAAAATCAAATGAAAACAAATGTTTGCAAGGATGTGGAGAAACAGGAGTTCTCATTCACTCTTGGAGGGAATGTGAGCTGGTATAACCACTGTGAAACTCAATATGGAGACTCCTAAGAAGGTTGAATGTAGAGTTACCAACAGACCTAGTTATCCCCTTACTGAGTATTTACCCCGAAAACTCCATGCTTCAGTTCAGAGATATTTCCATGTCTATAGCTGCTCAATTCATAATAGCTAGGAACTGGAATCAACCCTTGTGCCCATCATTGGAGGAATGGATATCTAAGATGTGGTATATATACATGATGGAATTCTACTCAGCAGTAAGAAAAAATGACACAATGAAACTTGTAGAGAAATAATCAAACTTGGAGCAGATCATACTCACAAACACACAATCACAGAAAAACAATCGTTGCATGTTTTCACTCATTTGCGATTCCTAACCTGGATCAGCCTGAGTTGCTGACATACCTAATAGGCATATTGAGGCCTGGACAATAGGGAGGGTCAGGCTTGAGGGGAGGGGAAGGGGGGCACAAAACTGAACCCAAATGGAATTGGTACCAGAGAATCCTATATCCTGGAAGTTAGACTAAAAGGTGGAACCCTCAATAGGACCTTAGGGGGAGTACCTGAATCAAAGGGCCCTGAAGAGAGTGAGATGAAGTCTAACCTTAAATTTCTTCTGTTTTTTTTTTTTTTCTATTTTCTTTCTTTTTCTTATTTATTTTCCCTTGGCACTGGCCTGTAACTCCCAGTACCAGGATGCAGTTAACACCTACAATGAGCTGTTGATCAGAGGGATCTACAAGATTTCCCAAAGTAAGACAGACTTCTATCAGAGCACTTCATTATCTACCAGAGGTTAATGGTAAGACCCTGCTTCTGAAGATATTTATGCTGTCAGTGTGGAACATGAAGAGACCTGGCTGGACTCTGGAAGAGAGCCAGTCCCCAGACAGCCCATCTAGTGCTAGAAGGTGCTAAATGTGCTACTGGGGGAAAGTGGCCAACATCTGTCTGAGTAACTAGAGGTCTAAGCTACTCAGGAGCAAACAACATGACGTCTGGCTCACACAAGTGCAATAGTGGCACAGAGCCATGATGGGTAACCAACTGCTCATGGATTGGCTAACAGGTCTGCTCAGTGGAAAGGAGCCCATATCTGGAACTGGGAAAAAAGTCATAATCATATCCAGATAACGAGTTTGCTCTCCAATATCAAGCTCCCACCAATTTTGAGCTACAAGAGGGCCTACACCCATTGAAATCTCTATAAATTATCAATGGTTATTCCATTTAACCTATGCTGACTCCACTCTCCGTTGGAGAATCTGCTTCTCTTTTTCATCTGGAAGCAGGACCTGAAGAGAGAAACAGCTCATTGCACTTCACCAGGGCCCCAGATGAAACCATAGAAGAATTAGGGAAATGAGCAAGAGTGCTGCTTTCTTAGTGAACCTGATATCAACACAAGGGTGAAGACACTGAGGACACTCAACACCTACCAAAGCAAAGATCCAGAGGCTCCCAAGAGCCCATCACTGAAGTAGACTTCACATAAACCCAACATGCTCAGGGAATTTTGCAGAAGAGGGGACAGAAAGATTATTAGAGCCACAATTTGGGACATTATGCACAGAGACATTGCCTCTCCTGCATAACTGACCCACAATCCCCATGGAGATGACCTGCACCCTAATAAGGAGGGTCCCTTTGAAAAAGGGGCAGGGATGAAGGAAAGGATGGCACCAATATATGCTGTTTACATACTAAGTATGTCCATAACTAATAAAAAGTTATATAAACTGCAAGCATGGTTGTTTGGGTTTTGAGTAAAACTTGGAACCAAGTGCCTTAAATAGCAATGAATAAAATGTGTGCTTTGGAAGTTCTATGTGAGAAACATTCTTTTTGAGAATATGTTTTTAAAATAGTTTATTAGAGATGACAGATTCCAAGATGATTTTGTTTTCTTCTGTAATAATTATACAAATTCCTGTGAAAAAAACAAAAATATATAGTCTTCCAAAATATTAGCTAATTACTGTTGATTTGAAAGATATGCTTATTACATTTAGTTGGAATACTCTAGGTTACTTGCTTGTTGACTTCCAGGAAAAGATAACATGATATTAACAAGTCACAGGCCTCTATTTCCCAAGAACTGTTGGGAAATTAGTGACTCATTTTTGGAAGTAAACAAAAGGATTAAGAAAAGCTATTTCACAACTATAAATGTACATTACAGCTACAAATGCTTTCCCATAGAACGTTATAAGTGAAACTGTAAAGGAATGAAAAGAAAAAAAACCTAAAAATTATCTTTTGTAGAAAAGAATAGAGGGAAACAGTAAATTGGAATAAATTTAGGGTTGAAATAAGTTGATTTCTATGAAAGTTGGATGCATATAGGGTGTTTACATATTTTTAATTTTGGTTGTTGTTGCTTTATGATTTTTGTCCTTTTCCATGTTTCTCTGCTTTATATTAAAGTGTCAGAAAATGGCCAGTGGCTATATTGATATAGTCAATGCAGGATTTCCTGTCATGCTAAGTTCTCAACTAACACATAGTGATATTTTTACATATCCATATGGTTACCACTGTCTCAAAATTATGCCATTGCCCTTTAGTGTTATGTAGTGTATTTAAAGTTAGAGGTTTAAAGCTGAGGAGTCATTGGATGCAATCATAACTATGAGGTTATACTTATTTACAAAAATTTTCTTCTTATTCTTAAACCAATGGATAATCTATAGAAATATGGCAAAAAAAACCAAAAAACAAAAAAAATACTCTTTAACTGTCTTGAATACCCCAACTATTAGTGTTTTACCATTTAATTAACTTTATGGTGGTCTGAATGTAAAGTGCCCCCTATAGGGTTACATATTTTACTGATTGGTCCCCAGTAAAGAGGAGTGGCCTTGAAGTCTTTAGGAGGTGAAGACTTG
Organism: Orientallactaga sibirica; assembly: GCA_036365145.1. Classification (NCBI taxonomy): domain Eukaryota; kingdom Metazoa; phylum Chordata; class Mammalia; order Rodentia; family Dipodidae; genus Orientallactaga; species Orientallactaga sibirica. The sequence continues at coordinate 710,405 of JAEOAD010000005.1, forward strand.
CAAGGAAGTTTGCCATTGGGGGCAGGCCCTGAGGTTTTTAACCTGCCCCCTGCTGTTCTGTCTGTGCTTCCTGTGCAGTGTAAATACCGGCTTATTTTGCTTGCCTGCATATATCACCATGATGTAAATTCTTTTTGAAACCATAAACCCAATTAAACACTTTTCTTTCTGTCAAGTACTTGTAGGTGGGTATTTTTCCCTAGAAATGAGGAAAACACAACCTTTCTTTCTCTCTCTCTGTATTTAGCCTTTTATTTTTCTAAGACTGTCTTGCCAATTGTAACTGCTCCAGGTTGTATGTTAAAAGCAACTTACACCTCCTCCTTCAGCAAACTGACACTGATCATGGTATGTTCTTTGAACATAGAACACACTAGGTATGCCATAAGAATCAGGAACAAAAATTAAAATTAAAAATACATAGGCTGTTGATAACAGATAAATTGCTGGAAAGTTTTTCTTAGGAGTTTCAAACATGCTAAATTTTAAAATAAATAGGTCATTTTCTGTTTTTTTTTTTTTTTTTTGAGGTAGGGTCTCACTGTAGCTCAGACTGACCTTGAATTCACTATGTAGTCTCAAAGTAGCCTAAAACTCATATTGATCCTTCTACCTCTGCCTGCCAAGTGCTGGGATTAAAGGTATGTGCTACCACACCTGGCTAAGTAGGTTATTTTTTAATGTGTAGAATTTTGTTCATTGTGGAAGGGTACTGATGCAAGATATAAGCATTAAAATAGTCCTTAAATAACTCTTAAGTCCTTTCCAATTCTGGAATTTTATGATTTTTTTTTTATTTTTAGTTGGAACATTGCATAGAAAAACAGCCTAGTTTAGAATCCATTTCAAGAAAAGAGAGTAATGTCTGAGAAAGGCACCAATGAATCTTCTTTGAATAAAGGAAAGTTCCAATGTGACCAATTGTACATTATTGATAATGAGAAGTGGTTAAACCTCTGCTTTTCTGGATAGGGGAATGGTTATTATGATCCTACAATTTAATTAAAATAACTTTACATGGCCCCACATTGTCATCACTCAGCTAATTCCATGAGTGCTGGTTATATCTCACCAATATCCCCCCAGGCCTTGCTAGTAATTCAGTTCTGTATGTGTTGCAGAACTTCTCTGAAAAGATCACTCCAATGCCAGTATAAGTGAAAGGAGAGGAGTTTATTTCCCAGCGACTGAAGTTGGGATCATGCCCCAACGTAACTTTGGTGTTAAGCTGAGATTTTACTTTCATTTTATAGTGTTTATAGCTGAAAGAAGTGGTGAGTGAGCAAGAGGACAGCTGGTTTACAGAAGCAGGACATGACAGTTAGCTGAGTTAGCTTGTGTAGTCTATATGATTCAAAACATTTTTTAAACACGTACATATGCATCATGTAGTCAGGTCATACATATGAATCAACATGTATATGAATCATGTAGTTGAGCTGTCCTAACTATTAGTTCTCTTTTACTCTATTTTAGTCTAAATTGTCTTTGTCTTATTGTCCCTTGGGGTCCCCACTAGACAATTCTCTCTTTGGGATTCCTTCAACTACTGACAGAGATAAGTTCAGCTCCTCAGCAGTTAACTCTACAGTGACTTAGTGTATTAGTCCAGCTTTCAGCTTCTTTTCTAGTACATATATCTTTATCTGAAGAAAACTGCCTATGGTATAAGTCCCTCTTATGTATACAGGGTTTTTCAGAAAATCTCTATGTGAAATATCTTAGTTCATGAAAAATCAAAATCCTGGTCTGAAGATGTGGCTTGCCTGTGAAGCCCAAGGACTTGGGTTTGATTCCCCAGTACCTATGCAAAGCCAGATGCACAATGTAGCACGTGTGTCTGCAGTTTGTTCGAAGCAGCTGGAGGCCCTGGCATGCCATTCTCTCTATCTCCTTGCAAATAAATAAAAATATTTAAAATTCAAAAATCATGAGGCATGATCTGAGTTTTGTTTTCTTTTCATTTGGTGTTGGGAGAGGGGAATATTTATGCGCATCATCCCTAGAAACATGGTGATGAAGAAGGTCTGTGGAGCAAGAAAGGAAGAATATGTAATAGTATATGTTTCACTGAACAGTTTTACAATAAAAATCAGCCAGATCTTTTGGGCACCATAAGAGTGATTTTTCTAATGTGAATACAGGATTGTCCTTTAAGCATTTAGAAACATATAATATATACTGACCAACTTCCACTCTTCATTCATTGAGGTTGCCTCTTCTTTTTAACATTTGTTTTTTGTTTTTCTTTGAGATAGGGTCTCACTGAAACCCAGGCTGACTTGGAATTCACTATATAGTCACAGGCTGGCCTTGAACTCACAGCGATCCTCCTACCTATGCTGGGATTAAAGGCATGCACAACTAGAGGTTTGCCATTTTTATTGTATTTTATCTTGTAGTGTGGTCAAATAACATCCAAGGAATGGATTTCAATAATCCTACATTTCTTGAGAACTGCTTTTTGTCCTATTATGTGATTTATTTTTGAGAAAATTCCATTGGCTGCTGAGAACATGCAGTCTATAGTGTTTCGATGGAATATTCTGTAAATGTCTGTTAGGTCCATTTGACCCATTATACTATTTAATTCCAGTGTTTCTCTTTTCTACAATCTTACTAGATTACCTGTCTATTGGTGATAGTAAGGCATTTAAGTTGCCCACTGTTATTGTGTTTGGATTTATTTCTGACATTATGTATAGCAAATTTTTCTTTATGCATTAGATGTATCTGTGTTGAGAGTGATAATGTCCTCTTGGTGGATTATTCCCTTGATCAGTTATTCACAACTTCTGACAAATTTTTCTTTGAATTCTATTTTGCCAGATATTAGAACAACATCACATGCTTGTTTTCTAGTTCCATTTGCTTGGGATACAGGTTTCCATCCTTTTATCATAAGGTAGGGTCTTTGATGGTGAAGTAAGATTGTTGAAGGCAGCAAAAGGATGGATTCTATTTTCTGATCCAGGCTGTGAGTCTGTGTCTTTTGCCCTAGAAGTTGATACCATTAGTATTCAGAGTTAAGAATGAAGAGTGTGAGTTAATCTCTGTCATGTTGCTGATATTTGTGGTGTTTGGTTTTCTTGTTTTTAATTTTCTTAATAACTATTCCAACATTGATTATTACTTTTCATCCTATACCCTATTTCATGTTTATTTTTTTCTCCTATACAACACATTCTCTTCAGTATCCTCTTAAATTGCTTTAACATGTTTTCATCTTGGAAATTTTTATTTCTACTTCTATTATGAGATATAATTTTTCTAGGTATAGTACCTTGTGTTTGCATCTGTGGTCTTTCAATACTTCAAATACACTGTTCCATGCCCTTCTGGGTTTTAGGGTTTCCATTGAAATTTTGGCTGTCATTCTCTGGATTTACCTTCGTATGTGATGAGATGTTCATCTCTTGCAGCTCTCAGTCATGTCTTTGCTTCATGTGTTTAGGGTTTGATGATAGTATGAAATGTGGATTTTTTTCTTCTCCTGTATGTTTGGTGTTTTATATGCCTCTTGTACCTTGATGGGCATTTCATTCCTTAGATTTTGGGAATTTTTCTTATATAATTTTAATAAAAATATTTTCTATGTCATTGACCTAAACTTCTTCTCCTTTTGTACCCATTATTTGAAAATTTAGTGTTTTCAAAGTGTTCTACATTTCTATCATGTTCTATTCACATATAATTTTTTAGAATCTTATTGGTTTTAACTAATTGATCCATTTTCTGTTCCTTGTTTTCAAGGCCTAGCATTCTGTCACCCACTTGATGAAATCTATTAACCAAGCTTTCTGTGGAGTTTTTGTTGTTGTTGTTTGATTTAATCTATTTTTCATTTTCATCTTTATTTCAGTTGGATTTTTATTCAAGATTTCTACATCTTTATTAAATTTTCTTTTCTTATTCTAGTTTGACTTCCTCATTTCATGTAGCTATCTGTTTCTTATAATTCACATAGGCATGCATTTGTGTTCCTTTGAATTCATTTGGCTTATAATTCATGCATTTATCTATGTCTTCTTTGAGAATTGTGTGTATATGTATAACCATTATTTTGAGCTTTTGTTTGGCATTTTCTCTAAGTAGCTTTCATGGGGGTTCTCTACTACGGGAATTTCTAGGAAGAGATGTATTAGCTTCTTTTTTGTGTGTTATACATTTGTGTTGAGATTTATCCACCTGGAGATATTTCACTGGTCAGATATTTCCACCACTGGCTTTTCCCTAGTATGTGAATGGTACTAGATGTTTCTTTGTGTTCACTTGTCATTGCCGCACTTTGTGGTTCTTGCAGTTCAGTCTTGCATATACTTGGTGCTGCTTTCTTATGGGGTAGGTGAGGTGGTCTTAACATGGTTGCAGCTGTGCTGGACCTTACACTTGGGTTACAGACCAAATGGCAGATCATCAGTGTCCCATGTTGGAGGGGAGAAGATTGCTAAAGGGAATCTGGGTACTGGAACTCATGCCCTGGTCCTAGCCTCAAGGATAGACCATCAGTGCCTGCCATGTGAAGGGAGGCAAGGCTGCTAGTGGAGATCTTAGTGCTGGAATCCAGTGCAAATCTTAACCCAACGAAGGATGGCAGGATCCCTTGTGAAGGGAGGAAGGTTCCTAAAAAGATTTTGAATGCTGAAGTTCTTGGTCTCCTTCCAGGACCAGTTTCTATCTGCCAGGTAGGGACTCCTAAAGAGAACCCCAATGCTGTAACTTAAGTGTGGGTCCCAAACCCAATGGCAGACGCCTGCATACCCATCTGACCAAAGGAAGGAGATTCCTATATGAAATTTTGGTGCTGAAACTCACTTTCTTGTTCTTTCCCCAATGGTGAATTGTCTGTACAATCTGGAGGTTGCTTTTGAAATGAGTTAACTCATCAGCATTTCTGTAGCCGTTGCTTCATATAGGAAGCCAATATCATTGGTATATAAGACATTTGTTCACCACAGTGAGTGGTAAAGGCTAGGATGGATAAAAGTTATTTTAGTTGAGAATTGAGAATACCTGCTATGGGCATTTAATATAAAATTTAGATGCCTGGGTCATATATTTTATTTATCAAAATCATTATCTCTCCCAAAATCACTATGGAACTCATTGTGAACTCATAACCTTGACTTGTTAATTTACATGTCCATGTCAGTGCTATTCAGAACAACATAAGAAAATGAACACACTTTTGGTATAGCAGATGGAGTTGCCTCTAAATAGAAGACAAGAATTGAAGGAGGGGTTGGAGAGATGGGTTATCGTTAAGGTGCTAGTTTATGAAGCCTAAGGACCCAGGTTCAATTCCCTAGTACCCATGTAAGGCAGATGCTCAAGGTGGAACATACTTCTGGAGTTTGCTTGCAGTGGCTAGTGGGCCTTACACACCCATTCTCTCTCTCTTTCTCTCTCTCTCTGTGTCTGCATCTCTCATAAATAAATAAATAATATTTTAAAGAATTGAAATAATGTGTTAATAAGTCAAAATACTTTATCCTCATGAAATTCTGTTCTCACAAGATGTACATAGGTCTGTTTATAAGAATTGATATATGGGGTCTGCTAATAAATCAACATGCTTCTATCCTCATGAAATTCTGTTATCACAGTTGTACACAGGTCTGAAGGTGAAATCACCTCATGCTGGGGAAAAGAGCACTCAACAAAGAACCTTGCCAAGATTTTCTGCCAATTGGTATATATATATATATATATATATATATACACATATACCTTTTAGACTGACTACTGGTTCACTTGAAGGGAAGGCCTAGACATAAAAATATGTAGACATAATTTCAGAGCTAAAATGTGGAAATATTTTATCTCAAAGGAAATTATCCAAGAAAATCAAATATATCTGAAAAGACATATTATAGCACATATTTTGTCTTATAATAATAAATATTTTTAAAGCAAGATAAAATATATCAAAAATTTCAAATGCACTGGGTCTAGAAAAATGTTTCTGTATAGACAAAATGAGTAAAATAATTTAATAATAATTCATTAATTTATTTATTACTAATTTAATAATAAAACCACAAGACCTAATATACTTTCTGAAATTCAACAAAATGTATGATCAAGAAATGAAAAAAGTTAAGAAAAATGCCATAAAACAATCTATGTATGATATCCAAAATCAGTATGAAAGAACATTTTAATTAAGTGGTTATTATCACAAATGGTGGTCAGGATATTAACATTAATATTTGAAATACATAATATAATAGAGGGTGGTAGAATTGTAGCAGAGTACAAAGGCATTTATATTTAATTATTTTACACACAGAGTTAATCAGCACAGATGGACAAAGTATGGCTTACATTTTGTAATCTCTGACTTAAAGTAATAATATATACAAAAAATATTTTAGCTCCACTAAATTCAAAATTTCTTTCTAAGTTTGAGGAGTTGATATTTTCCTTTCATGGATCCTAAATTCACTCACATGACCTAATCCTTTGATTCTTTTTGTTTTGAACTTATTAGAGTTCTTAATTAGTTTCTCTGCTTTAGACATATAGTCTTCCAATCTCTTTCAGTATAGCTTCATATTACTTTCTTTAAATCATGAGTGCAACTTACACAGAGCATCATAAACATCCTTGACTAATATTCAAGTTATTTTTTACAGCATTTCCCACACTAGATCCCATTTATCCAGTCATAACACCAGGTTTTCTTACCAGTTTTCGATGTTAAGCTACCCTGTACCTGGGTGGTTGTAGCGTTTCTTTCTCCCACCTACTTGGCTACTTCTTACCCTTTTTCAAGATCTAACACCAATGCCATCTTTATCTCACTTCTGTCTTGACCCTTCCTTTTTAACTTATACCTTCTTCATGGCATTTCCTTACTTTGTATAACTGTGAACTTTGCCAAGAGATATGTCTATATGCTTTACCTTTGTATTCCCAACCTTTTGTAGAATGCCTGGAAGATACATATATTTAATCTCTTTTCCTGAACAAATGAATTTGCCTTAAAAGTAGAATAAAATATTACTTTGCTTTATTCTATGCACCATTGTATTTTGATGAACTGTGCCAAACACATGGCATAGCTATCATTGTAATCAAGTTAATAAGTTATTATTTTCTACACTTGACCTAGTGGAAAGCTATAGAGAAAGGAATGAATGATTGTACCTCATTGGCAGCAGTAACTGCTGACAAAGTGAATGTTGTCTGGACTTACAGAATGTCAACGTTACATAAAAATCTCATGTAGGGAGGCTAGCAAGAGGTAAGATGGGAGAGAGCACTTGCTACGTAAGCATGATGACCTGCATTTGATCTCATCACCCATGTTGAAAGCCAGGCATGGCTACACGTTCAGGTAACCCCAACTCTGAGAGGTTGGAGGATTTCTGGAGCTCACTGGTCAGCCAGTATAAATGAAAAATGTTATGTGCTGCAGCAACAGACACTACCTCAAGGAAATAAGGTGGGAGAGTGATAGATGGGTACAACCCATGCCCTGTTCTGGCCTCAGCATGCATGTGCACAGGGTACATGCATCTACACATACACGTGCATACATTGCACATGCAGGTAAACATATGCACAAACACCATATATTACATTTACACCACAAATGGTTTTTATAGACATTCTTGTCAGAAAATAATGAATATATTCTAGCAGATGTACTTTCTAGTTTGAATAAAAATCTACTAATTAAGAGATTATATGAATTCCAAAAATCAGTGACATATGATCATTTCTTTTCACTATCTTATCTAATTTGGTTCCCATAAGAAAACCTTGAATGTCTAATTATCACATTTTTCTATGGATTAACTTATACCTATGCTTTTCATTATTCTATGAAAACTTCAAATAGACATTCTTTTAATTCCACAGTAGATACAAAAATATCTAATTAATTAAATCATTCATTGCCACTTCAGGTTAAATTCAGAAGCACCTCAAATATCGTGGGGATCAAGAACGATGCTGAATTGTCTGTTTACAGATGTCAATGTCCCTAGGGGCATCTCTGTTTAAATCACCTTTGTATTGCCATGGAAACAATTTTTTCCACTTCTAGAAAATAAATCATGGGAATACTTATTTTGTTCCCATGGAGATCTGGAAGCTTATATTAAGCATCTCCTTGAATAATAGCCAAATGTGTGATATCCCCTTACTTTCAAAGGAAAATAATCACCCAGGCATAAAAATATTATTCCAAGCTTAAAATAAAAAAATATGCACAGTAAAATAATTAAAGGTGGCATTACATACTAGAGAATATTTATCTGTATTACAAATTTTCTTTTTTTAATTTTAAATTTTTTCATTTTTCAAAATATTTTATTTATTTAGTTATGAGAGAGGAGAGATAGAGAGAGAATGGGTGCACCAGGGACTCTAGCCACTGCCAACAAACTCCAGATGCATGTGCCACTTTGTGCATCTGGCTTTATGTGAGTACTGGGGAATTGAGCCCAAGTCCTTAGGTTTTTCAGGTAAGTACCATAACTGCTGATCCATCTCTCCAGCCCTAAGTTTAAACTTTCTATTGAAAACCTACATACATGTACAAAATGTACCCTCATCACAACCATCATTTTGATGATGATAATAATTTTCTTTCTTAAAAATAACTGAATGTGCATTAGAATTTACCAAGTTGATAGGCAATGACAGAGAACCTTTCAAAACAGGAATAGAAAGGTTTTAATCTGAATTTCCTTGAATTATCAGAGGTGATAGCTTATTGTTCATGAGAGTATTTCCAGACAGTTATTTTTTCTTAAATAAGGATCAAATAATAGTTAATTGTATGATATAATTATTCACTATGTTTTTCTTTTTAGCCTGACATATTTAATATTTAATCATTACTAAAGAATCATTGTGTAGTCAATTTACTTTCTTGAAATAGTCCCTTATGCTAAATTATACTATTTCAAAAGCTTCTTGTTTTGTCTAAAGCATTCTGTGCTGATATGATAATCCCTCAAACATGTTGTATTACAATCATTTGCTTACTTTCTCCAACATACTTTCTGGGAACAACTTATCTCTAATAGTCAACAGAGTGGCTGATAGAGCAGAGGGTGCAAAACTATTTATTACCATCGAATCATACGTTTTTATTGAGAATATATTTTGTATGGACACATCATGTGTTATTACCACATTTCCCATCTCCCTGACCCCATTCCATTGAGGGCTATCCTTAGTAGGGTTTCTGGTGCTCCCCGAGCCTATGCTGCCTTCATTTTCTGTTGGAGAATTTGTTTTCTTTTTCTGAAGGTAGCAAGACTGAGGAGATAAGCCAACCCTCACACTTCAGCCAAGGCCTAGATGAAGTCACAGAACAACTGGGGAGACAAGCAAGAGTGCTGCTTCCATGGTGAGCCTGACAATGAGCACAAGAGTGAAGGAGACAGACACTGAGGACACACAAAAGCAGAAATTCAGAAACTTCTGAGAGCTTATCACTGAAGTACACTTAAAACACACCCACCTTGGCTCAGGAAATTTTGCAGGAGAGGGAATGGAAAGATTGCAAGAGCCAGAGGTTGGAATGGAATCATGTATTTTTGTAGTGGGAAACATTTTTGAAATATATTGTTTTCTACTGAAAAAACTTGATGGCTTATCTCCACACATTGAAAGAGATCTTAGTTTAGGGTTACTGCCTTAGTATGTAATGATACCCCTTTCCTCTTTTAATTCTGCAGAAATTAAAAATTCCTCTAAAGAAATCTATTTATTTCCCAAACTGGATTTCCATACTCTAAGTGAATTTGATCATGTTGTTATGATTTGTGAGTTAGATTTTTGCTCTCCCATACTAGCTGTGTGTACTAATGTAGTTTTAAAGTGAAGATTATTTTATAGCATATATATTGAGCATATGAACTAATTAAAGTGTGAGAATTATTAGCCATGTTAATTTTAATAGCCTTTGAAGGAATAATGGCTGTTAAATATTAGGAATATAAACTGTAACAATGTACCCCTTTTCTACAGGTAGTAACATCTTAACCTAGGTTACCATATAATTAAATGCATTAAGGGGCCACATGAGCATCATTAACATATAAAGTTGCCTAGAGAGTTTGAGTTACAAAAATCTCCTTTCTAAGTGATATTTATGTGAAAAATGTTCTTATGGGAAAACAAATTGTCACCATTATCAACTTTTATACTTTTACATTTATCCTTAATATATACTCATTATTGGATTTTCTTTTTAATTTTTTTCTTACAGTCATTAATTATTCAGTCATGGCTCATTGCTTAGATAGGTCATCCATTGAATGCAGGCATGTTAGAATACTTGGATGGATGACATTTAAGTAGAAATATTTTTGACCAAGAACAGATTCTCAATATTACATAAGTAAATCATACTTGCTTTACTTTTGAGTGAGGTCAGTTATAAATAGGAATTTATTTCAAGCAGGTTGTTGATTTAAAATAATTATTGCACACACAAATATATGGAATATGAATAGGAATAGGAATGTATTCAGGAAGTAGTATTTCCCAAAGCACCTGCCTGAGGAGACTGTAAAACCTTTCTAAGATTCTTATGTGTTTCCACTAAGACCAAGGAAAACATGGAGTTAGAGGTGCTCACTGTGGCTATCAGTCCAGATTTCTCACTTTAAAGAAAAGAATACAAAACACACAACTTTTATTTCTAAACCATGTAATTTTAATAAGACAAATATAAAAATTGTTCAGTTTTTTACTTTCACTATTTTTAAGGAAGGAAAAAGATGTGTGTGTGTGTGTGTGTGTGTGTGTGTGTGTGTGTGGTGTGTGCATACTGTGCATATGTGTGTGTATAGACATGGGTGCATGTGTGTGAGCACATGTGTGTGTGTGAGTACACATGCATGTGGAGGCCAGAGGTTGACTTGCTTGATCACTCTCCTCTTCAATTTTGTTACAGAGGCGAGGTCTCCCACTTATGCCCAGAGCTTGGTTTGGCTGGTTTAGCTAGCCATCCAGTTTGCCAGGGAAATTCCTGCCTCTTCCTCCAGAGTGCTGGGATTACAGGTGAGATAACATGTCCACTCTGTTTATATGTCAGTGCTGGGGATTCAAACTCCTGTCCTTAGGCTTATGTGGCAATTGCCCTACTCACTGAGCCACCTCCACAGCCTTCACTAGTCTTCTAGTAATTGTATGATTTGTTTTCCCGTGATATGAGTATTTATTTCCTCAAATGTTATAGCATGTAATACGCTGATTAGTAGTATAATGAATTACTTCAATGTTTCTTAAACTGTTGTCTTTGGACTCTTGGGCATCTTTGAAATTAATCTGAAGAAGTTGCGAATTATTGAGTTACATCATAAGGGATATTTATGTAGACAATTAACTTTTGAACTATGTAATTCACATCAAAACCACTGTAGCAGACTGTTTCACTGATAGCTCTCAATGAGCCATGAATTGTATTACTCATGCCCTTTGAAGACTTTCCAGACATTAACTTTGAGCTTGACCACTTGTTCTCCAATGATGAATGGTATAAGCATGACTCAAGCAGCCATTGATGTTAGGATACATGCTAGGATATATTATCTGGAATTCATTTTTTTGGAGCCAATGCATTGGCTGGCAAAATCTTAGGACAGATAAAGGAGGAGAGGGACAGGATGCATAGCAGAGCACCGAGAGGTCAGATGAATGAAAAACTCTACATTCTGAATTCTAGGATGGAAACGTTTTATATGCATGATGCATGGGAAATAAATACAGTTTTAGTTTTAAACTGCTAATTCAGAGTACCTTGTTACATTGTAAGTAATATAGATGTAATAAAAATTGGGTAGATGCATTAGATCAAAGATCTAAGGCATGAAGTGTGGGGGGTTGGTAGGAGGGTGCCATAAACACATGTGAAGAGTCAATGGAACACAGAATTAATGTGTCAAGACAGGCTTATTGAACACATATTTTTGGAGGCAAAAACATCAAAATTAAAAAGAATTAATAAACCTAACAAATGTTTATAAGTACTTTATAAAAGTATTTAAAATACTATTTGGGTTATTGGAGTTCAAGAAGTACTTGAGAATACCAAGATATGATAGAATAAAACTATTAAAAGAAATGAGGAACACAGGTGCAAAAAATTTCAATTTAATACTTGCAAATTAAATTCAAGAACATATTAACAAGAACATACCATGACTAACAGCAGGATGAAAAATCATCATAAAACATCAGTAGCCTTTCTATATACCTGAACTTTCTGAGAAGCCATTAATGAATTAATTTTATTCACAATTGCCTCAAAAATAGGAAAAAACTTAACCAAAGAGTTGAAAGCCTTTTGCAATGAAAAATTTAAGACAATAGAAGACAGGAAGATCTCCAATCATAGAATGGAAGAATTAATTTTGCAACACTGGCTGTATTTCTAGAAGTAATCTACATATTCAATATGAGCTCCCACTAAAATTCCAACTACAATGATCACAAAATTAGAATAAACAACCTTAAAATTCACATGCAAACAAAAGACCCTAAATAGCCAAAGTAGACCTAAGCAGAAAGAACAATTCTTGACCTGAAATTATACTACAGAGCTCTAGTAACAAAAGCAGTGTAGTGCTGGCACAGAGACACATTAGAAGAGAGTACTTAGAAGAAAGTACATTATCCAGGCACTAAGAATACCACAATATGCATAAGATTATCAGCATAGAAAAATAGACACAACTGGAACCTTCAACTTCATTAATTTTAAGTGATTTTCATATAAAACATAAGGGTGATTAAGTATAATCTTCAAATGACTTTGTAGTGTCATTCCTCATTACCATCCATTGTATAGGTGAGTGGATGGAGGGCAATTCTGGAAATGCTATTATTTATATTAGTAACCATCACTTTTTTCTCGTTTTGATTTGTAGCTTTATTCTTTTTAGTCAAATTTTATTTCTGCTGATTTGAAAACTAATGATAAAGTTGAAAGACTTAAAAGTAATAATTTAGCCACAAATGTTTGGCATTATGTAATAGAAAAAGAACTTTGGATAAGGGAAAACCAGTAAAGCATAATGAATTCAATGCTTACCTTGAACTTTTTGTTTGTAGATCCCACACTTTATAGAATTTCAGCAGTTCAACACCAGACTGACAGAGGGAAGCAGCCTCATGGGTTTCACTCACATGCACTGTCAATGTCCTCACTCCTACATATGAGAGAAATGGCTTGAAGATCTGAGAAGTGCCCAGAAAGATGGAGCTAAGGTGGTCAAAGCAGAGAGTGGAGCTTAACTATGTTTATTTGCTATTTGTGTGTGTGCATACATGCGTGCATATGGGCATGACAGGGTCTCTTGCCTCTTCAAAGGAACACCAAATGTTTGACCCATTCCTTCACATCTAGTTTTACATGTGTGCCTGGAGCTTTGAATCTCAGCTGGTAGGTATTGCTGGCAAGGGCCTTTAACCACTAAGCCATCTCCCCAGTCCCATGAGAGAGTGGGGCCTTTCCTCTCATAGGAGATGATCTATTTGAGGAGCTCCACGATGTCATTTCATCTTTCAGATAAACACATGTGTGCTATCAGTTGTAAAGCTCATAAGCAAGATGAACTAGCCTATGTGTTATTATGTCTCAAACTGAATGGTTCTTACAGGTTTTTAAACTTCACAGCCATATTCATCTAAATTATTTAAAATTAAATAACTGATGGCATATAAGCATAATTCAGGAATCTCAGGTTTTTGTTTGTTTGAGATGGGTTTCATGCAGCTCAGGCTCTTTGATCTCCTGTTCCTCTTGCTTTTGCCTAAAAAATGCTGGATTACAGACATAAGCAATCATACCTGGCTGATTTCTCTGAATTGAAGAGGCAGAAGTTGGCTGGTGAGATGGCCAAAAGCACTGAGGCAAGATGCTGAAAACGTGGAAACTGTGCTGGGGATGCCCATATAGCTGCATGGCATGTTTGCTTGAGGATTTGACTGCATGCCAAGCTGTGCTTCTGCAGGATAAGATGCTCAAGCAACCAAACAAAATAAATACTTGAGAAGAATAATATCAAGAACACACAGAGTGCTACAGTGAGCTGCTAGTGAATGAAAATGCAGGCTATTGGGAGATACTGCTGAAAATCACAGACATTTGTGAGTAACTTTATGTATACATTACTTGTAAATAACATAGCTTCAAATTAAAGGTTACTTTAGATGTTCCCTTTAGAAACTTCTAATAGTTTTTTCAATAAATAATTTGTATTCATATAAATTAGCTTCTGTCAGAAACAGTAAACAAAAAAAATCCACTAAGATGCTCAACAATATAATATTCATGTGTAGTATAAAATTAAAATTAGTAGAACTTCAAATAAACCAAAAAAATGATTTTCTTAACCAGTAGATAAATCCACCAATAGAAATAGACTTTGAAATAGATGAAAAAAAATCTATTATTCACTCCTTTGAGTGCAATAGTGCGGGTTTATGTATACGTGCATATGTGTATGTGCAACTGTGTGTGCATGTATGTGGAGGCCAGAAGATAATCCAGAGTGTCATACTCAGTAATATCTTCTGCCTGGTTTACTGAGATAAGAGTGTCTTATTGCTTTGGAGTTTTTTAAAATTTATTTTAATTTTACATTCATGTTGGTGCCTCTGGTAGCCTCCTCCCTGTCCTTCCCCCTCCAAAGGGACCCTCCTCATTGGGGAATGTGGGTCGTGCATTATGGGGGTAGCCAACAGTTATGGGGAGAGGCAATGTCTCTGTGCATAATGATCCAACTTGTGGCTCTAACACTCTTTCCACCCCCTCTTCCACGAATTTCCCTGAACCACGTTGGGTTCATTTTAGTTCTACTTCAGTGATGAGGTCTTGGGCCTGTGTCTCTGGATATTTGTTTTAGTAGGAGTTGAGTGTTCTCTGTGTCTATCTCCTTCAGACTTGTTCTGGTGTGGGGTTCATCAAGAAAGCTGCATTCTTGCCCATTTTCCCCATTACTATGGTTCCAGCTGGGGCCCTGGTGAGGTGCAATAGGCTGACTCTCCCCTCAGGTTCATCATCGTTCTGAAAAAGAGAAACAAATTCTCCAACGAAGAGAGAAGTTAGAACAAGATAGATGGAATGGCCATAGTTACTTTAGAGATAATTTTGTATGTGTAGGCCCTCTTCTAGCCCACATTTGGTGGGAGATTGATATTGGAGAATGGGCTCATTTTTTTGTACATGGTTTTGACTTATTTCCCAGTTTCAGCTATGAGTTCTACTGCACTGAGTGGATCTATTAGCCAAATCAAGAGCAGCTGGTTACCCACCATGGCTGTGTGCCACTATTGCACTTGTTTGAGCATCACATCAGGTTGTTTGCTGCTGAGTAGCTTAGTTGTTTGGACAGATGTCAGTCTTTTTCCCCCAGTTGCTCGTGTAGCACCCTCTGGCACTAGACAAGCTAACTGTCTGGGGACTGACCCTCTTCCAGATTCCGACCAGGTCACTCCACGTTTCGTCCCAACAGCATATGGTGTCTTTGGCAGTAGGGTCTTACTATTAACCTTTGGTGGGTCATCAAGAACTCTGACAGAAATGGGTCTTTTAAAAAATTTTATTATTATTATTTTTTATTTATTTTTGGAGAGAGAGACAGAGAGAGATAGACAGAGAGGGAGAGGGAGACAGAAATGGGTGTGCCAGCAGTCTCTCCGCTGCTGTGAACGAAATCCAGATGCATGCGCCCCCTTGTGGGCAAGTGCGGCATTGCGCCCTTGCATCAATTTGCATCTGGCTAAATATGGGACCTGGAGATTGGAACTGCTGGAGATTGGAACCAGTGTTCTTAGGCTTAGGAGGCAGGCGCCTTAGCCACTAAGCCATCTCTCCAGCCCAGAAATCTGTCTTTTTTTGGGGAAACCTTGTAGGTTTCCCTCTCTGATCAATAGCTCATTGTGAAAGTTATCCCTATGCTGGTATTGGGAGTTACAAGTCAGAGCCAAGGAAGGTGAAGGAAGAAAAAGATAGGTAATATAAAAGAGAAAGAGAGCATAGAGAGTAGAGGGGGAGGGAGAGAAATGGAAAGATGAAGGTTAGTCTTCATGATGTCCTCTCCAGGTCCCTGTGGTTCAGGTGTTCTCCCTGCGGGCCTGCTGAATGATCAATGTTTTAGCCTGAATATAGGATTTTATGGTACAATTTCCCTTTGGGTCCCTATTGTGTCCCCCACCCTTACCCTTCCTCCCACCTTTACGCTCCCTACCACCCTTACCCTCCCCTCATGTCCCACCCTCCCTATTGTCTGCTCCTCAGGGTACTTATTAGGTATGACAGCATTGCAGGCAGATTCAGTTTTGGGTTTTTAATCAGACTAGATTGTCTAAGTAGTGGGCCCTCCAGTCTAGGCTTCACCAGCACTGGAACTACAGACATGCACAGTGACGCTTGGCATTTTTACTTGGGTTTAGTAGAGTGAATTCAGGTTATTACTCTTCTGAGGCTAAAAGTTTACTGACTGAGCCATCTCCCTAGCCTAGCCCCTCTCTCCCTTGAGTTTCTTTTTGTTGCGGCATAACACACACACACACACACACACACACACACATTTTTGAGGAAGCAGGATCTCATTCTAGTACTCTAGTTACCCCAGGCTGACCAGAAACTCATTCTGTGATAGCTCAAAGCTGTCCTCAGACTCACACTGATCCTCCTATTGCAGCATCCTGACTGCTGTTTGCTGAGATTAAAGGCATGTGCCACCGCATTTGGCTTTATGCATATTTAAAAAATATATTTTATTTTTATTTATTTATTTGACAGAGAAAGAGGGACGGGGTAGAAAATGGGCGAGTCAGGGCCTCCAGCCACTGCAAACAAACTCCAGATGCAGGAGCCAACTTGTGCATCTGGCTAATGTGGGTCCTGGGGAATCGAACCTGGGTCCTTGGCTTTTCAGGCAAACGCCTTAACCGCTAAGCTATCCCTCTAGCCCTTTATGCATATTTTACCATGAATAGATTTTCTTATTCATTTCTTTATTTGCGTGTGTGTGTGTGTGTGTGTGTGTGTGTAAATATGGGCACAGAGGATCTCTTGGCAACGCAAATGTATGCTCGATACATGGACCACTTTTTGTCTCCAGCTTTAAGTGGGTGTTGTGGAATTGAACCAGGGCTGGCAGACTTTGTAAACAAGCACTATTGCCCACTGAGACATCCTCCCCAGCCTTAGCATGAATATTTCAAAAACTTTTTTATTTATTTTCATATGAGTATGTATGCATATAGGCATGCCAGGCTGCTATTTCACTGATAACAAATGCCAGGCCTGTGCATGACCTATTTCATCTGGCTTTAAGCAGGTGTTGGCTGGGGAATCAAACGTGAGCCAGCAGGATTTGCAAGGAAAGCAAACACCTTTAACTGATAAGCCACTATCACACCGGTGGATACATCTTGATTGGCTGATTTTGTAGCTTTTAGGATGCACTGCTTGTTCACACTGTTGGTGACTTTTATCTTCTAGTAGCTAGAATAGCACTTTCTAGTACTATGAAAGCTAGGCAGCATGGAGCTGGCTTCCATTGCTGTTCCAGTTTTATTTCTCAATGTGCCTGACCTCAGACTGTAGTGTCTTCAGCAATAGGGTGTTACTATCTAGTTCTTTTGGGTAACCAAATTCTTTCGCAATGGCCAGTATTGTTTGGAGGTGTCTCAGGGATCTCCTTGACCAACAGCTGATGGTGTGTGTTGGGGGGTGACGCTGAGATTTACCAAAATAGCTTTTCATTTTAGGGTGAAGCTTTCTCCACTCTGGTGGACATTTCACATTCAAACTACCACATCTTCTTTTCTTCTTTTAAAGATTTTCAATTTCTGCTTAAATTGGTAAACTTTTCTTTAAATCCCAATATATTTTAGTTATAATTATTTTAATATGTTATTGATAATTTATATATTTTGTGAATATTTCTTTCATTACATTTTGTCTTATCTTTTGGTAATCTTCTACTCTAAACTCCTGTTTTTATAGAGTCTTGGTAATATATGTAAAAATTACACAGATATTTTTGAAACATTAGAAGTGCTTCTTCCAGAAAATCACATTCATTTTTTGCCATGCCAAGAGACAGATAGATGCACATCAACCACAAATTATATGATTGGCTGTTGGGATTCAGTTTGGGGATCTATTGGTACAGTGTCTGGTTATACTTAATCCTATGGTGAAGCGTTATAGAATTCACCTCTGTAAACTATGGTGTTTATTAGGACATTTTTTTCTCATCTTTGTTTCTTATTTCTGAATTTGGTGAAATTGCTCAGATTCTCAGCCACTGTTCTACTAAGGATTCTTGAATTACACACCTACCAGGATAGAGCAGAGGCTAGCAAATTTTATCTCAAAGCTCAATAGTAAGATTTGAGACTTCTCAGACTGAGGCAGAACTAAGAATAGTATTTAGATAATCACATAACATCCACTTTGATGTCAAAAAAAGCATGGGCAGTGGGTAGCAGTAACTGGCTGTGGAGACAGGTCATGGGAGTGTAGAGAGAGGAGAGAGGAATATGCCCAGCCTGGTCTGTACAAGGAAACCTATGTGTCGAAAAAAACACTGCTACTAACTGGATTTGGCTTACAGGCATACTGTGAACCCTTACCTTAAAATGAATAGTTACTCCAGATTCAGACTGCCCACTTTATGTAGCCTTAAAAAAACCTGATGTACAAAGTACTTCTATCTAGATAGATTTCTGATTTTTAAAACAGATAGCTTAAATATGTGCCCCAAATTTGTTAGTTTTTTCTCAGTGAGTAGTTTAGTCATAAAGATGGTTTCTTAACCTTAACTGTAATGATATTTGGTCACATGATTTTTATTGCAGGCTTCTTTTCTTGCATTGAGGACATATGACAGCATGTGTGGCCTCTACCTTCTAGATGTAGCACTAGTGCCATATCTGTGATGGCCAAGAACGTTTTTAGATATTGTCCAGTGTCCTTTGAGGGTCAGGAGGGGTAACTGTCCCTGTTGAAAAGTGCTCTAAAAAATTATTTCCTCATGACCTAAGGAGAAAGATGAACATATTTTTTAACTTCTTGTATTTTGGCTTTTCTTCTGCATTCTACAGTGTTTTATACATATCAGACTATTTTAAATATATATATAAAATTATGTCAGAAAATAAAAGTACTTAATAATGTATTTAGAATGTTATTAAATAATAAAGTTAGTACAAGTAGTAGTTAGGTAAATTCTGCATGCATGCTGATAATAATGTCAAATGATCATGTGTGTATGACATTACAGGAATTATTGAAACTTTTATCAATTTTTCTTTTGATAAAGTGAGACTATGGGTTATATAAGCATAAGGTGCTTTATTATCCTCATCTTCAATATAAAGAAGATGAAGAAAGGTAATATGAGAGAATAGGCACCTGGCCCCAGGTCAGAGAACAAGCTACCTTTCAGAACTAGGGGTCACGTGTTAGCAGTTACTCTCTGGAGCTTGTACTGACATCATGTTTACACTTAAGGAATAAAGTTTAATAATTAAAATGTGCACTTTGGATTTCTAATTATGGTTGATTTTATAGAATTAGTTACTGTGATTCCCTTCAAGATATCTTCAGTGCTTGTTAGCATCATTTTCTAAAGGTGATAAAAATAAGAGTTCAACTTATAACTCTTTTAATTGATATAAGTAATTCAATAATGCTCTTTATAATGCGATTTTTGAATTATATGAAGATGTATTTAAAATATCATATGAGAAATTCAGATTATGGTTATTTAAATCTGGCTATGATTTTTAACTATATGTATCCCCCCCAAAATTTCTAAATCTGGTAAACATTTAAAACAGGCAAAAATATGACAGATATCATTTATCAACATAAATTCTCGGTTTAAATGATAATTATAGTTCAAAAGCAAAAAGTCATGATAAAAAGATTTTGAAACCAGGGAAAAGAATACCAGGAGTTGTAAAGTAGTTACAAATAAAAAGGAATAGACATGTCATATAATATTCCCTGAACCTCAACATTATTTTTAGTTATAAGTTACCATTTTAAGTGAGCATAAGGTTCACATATTTACATACTTTAAATACTAAAATTTCAATTAAATGGCTGTCACTGAATGGAGTCAGGGAAGTTATGATGTAACAATGTCAGGTTTCTTATTTTGTGGTTTATGGTCAAGAACTTGTGTGTTAACCTCTTCAGTAAAAACAAAAGTCTGTAATGCTTTTTGATATAGATTGGCCTCTGTGCACACATTTACCTGAAGTCATGCATATATTTTTTGTTAGGCTCTGTTTATTGTGTCCTTCATAGTCACTGACAGGGCCTGGAAAGTGTTGTTAAACTAAATATAGTAGGCGGTCATTGTGTCAACAGTATTATCACAGAT
Organism: Orientallactaga sibirica; assembly: GCA_036365145.1. Lineage (NCBI taxonomy): Eukaryota > Metazoa > Chordata > Mammalia > Rodentia > Dipodidae > Orientallactaga > Orientallactaga sibirica. Next base: position 730,789 of record JAEOAD010000005.1, read on the forward strand.
CATATACCAAAACCTTTAGCTTCAGAGCAGGCATCTTCTTCCTTCATCACAATCACTCTGCACCTTTTAAAGATTCGCTGACAATTTCATACATGTAAATGGTATATTTTGACCTCATTTACCATCGTTATCCTCTGCTATCTCACTTCCAACCCTGCCAAGCCCTTCTTCCTTAGGAATCCCCATCCTTTGTCTTGGCTTTTGTGTAATCCACTAAACGTGGGCGAATATCTTCCAGAGCTTGGGCAATATGCCAGTGACCAAATCAGTGAAGCAAATGGCTTCCCCTCTGTGAGCAACCATTACTGATGGTTCTTCATGGAGGGGTTGAGCCTCATGAGTCTCTCTCCTACCCATCATGGAGTGTTGACATCCCTGTCCTATGTAGCGCTTGTGCAGGTAATCACAGCTACTATCAGCTCATGAGTATAAAAGATATACTGAGTACTGCAACACCGCTCTTCAGCACAGCCGCCCACCCTCCAATTCTTTTTTTTTTTTTTTCGAGGTAGGGTTTCACTGTAGGACAGGCTAACCTAGAATTCACTATGTAGTGTCAGGGTGGCCTCGAACTCACAGCAATCCTCCTACCTCTGCCTCCTGAGTGCCAGGATTAAAGGTGTGCACCACCTCGACTGGCCCACCCTCCAACTCTTACATTCTTTCTGTCCTTCCTTGTGAAAGGCTCATTGAGCCCTGGAGGAGGTGATACAAAGGTGCTATTTAGAGATGATTACTTATAACAGTCACTTATTCTCAGAAATTTGACCAGTTATGCATCTCTGCATTAGATTCTGTCCACGGCAGATCGAAGCGTCTCTGACACTTTCAAGAATAGCACTAATCTGTGGTTATAAACATAAATATTTAGAAGGCAGTTTGACCTCATGTCAATTTAGTAAAACTACAGTAGTAGGTAACCCCTCACACATACCCTACACAGTCTGTTAACCTCCAACCATGGCCTTTGACCAAGTTTACATTACCAGGCATGCATTCCTTCTGATGCAGTGCATCTCAAATTCCGCTGGAAAGTGGTTATTTACTCCATAACAGACATGCCATTATGACACCAGTGGGTACATCTTGCTTGGGAGCTTGCTTGTGAAAGACTCTCTATGTGCCACCCCCAGCAGTCTTCATAGTTCTTTCCACTGGCCTATGAAAGTGAAAACTAGCCAGCTGGGAGGAGGCTTCTAGCTCAGTTCCAGTTTGATGTCTCTGTGTCTTTTATCCAAAGTGTGTGCTGTGTGTAGCAATAAGGGCTTACCACTTAGTTTGGTTGGATAATCAAGGTTAGTAGCAATAGCCTGAAGCATATTAGGGGCCTCTCTGGCCACCAAACTAAGGGTGGTATTTCAAACCTGGCACAGAGGTTTTGTTTAATAACCTCGACTTCCAGAGCAGCTTTGTCTACTCATGTATGGCACTTTCATTTGAAAGTCTCCTTTTGTTATATTTTTATTAGTTTACAATTTAATTGGTTTCTGTATGACCTTTTCATTCATCTGTAGTTTTCGTTAATTCTCCCTCTACTCATCCTTTCCACTCTCCACATTAATTTTTAGAACATTTTTCAGTGAACCTGAATCTCACTGTTTCAGCTAGACTAGCTACCCAGTAAGTTCAGAGCTGATATTATAAGACATGCCATAGTGCCTGGCTTTTATATGAGGGTTAGAGTTGTGAACTCAGGTCCTCATTCTTGTGTGGCAAGTACTTTAATGACTGAGCCCCTAACTCTCCCTGTTCCTTAAAAATATTAAAATAAAAAATAAATAAGGCCAGGCGTGGTGGCACATGCCTTTAATCCCAGCAATTGGGAGGTAGAGGTAGGAGGATCACTATGAGTTCAAGGCCACCCTGAGACTACATAGTGAATTCCAGGTCAGCCTAGGCTAGAGTGAGTCCCTATCTCAAAAAACAGACAAAATAAATAAAAAAATTAATTAATTAATTAATTAATTAATAAGGCACTTGCTTAGTGTGTAATAATGTAAACTGAAAAAGTAGTTCAAGTTTTTATTTGATTAAATCCCCCCTTTTGGGGGAGTCAGGCAGCATGGAATAGTGTAATAATAAGTGAAAATGAGAATGAAAAAGAGGAAGAGAGTTAAGTAAAGGAGAGATACACAGAGGAAGGTACTGCTGTTGAGAGTCTCTGTGATAGGGCTGCATATACACAGGAGCAAGGGAAGAGAGTCCACAGCATGGAAACAGGTTCCCACATAAAATTTCAGAATGACTTTGTCTCAGTTGGTGATATTTGGGAAAAGGCCTAAAGATGATGAGAGAAACAGCTATGTGAATAAGTGAGGGGAAATATTTCAAGATAATGGGAAAGTAAATGTGAGATTTCCTTAGGCAAAAGTTTGATATGTTCTGCAAACAGGTAATAGACCAGAGTAATTGAAGACTGGTTTATAAGAGGCCAAGGTTTAGGAGTGAAGCCAGAGGTGACAGAGGGGCAAGGCTCTTTAGATCACTGACATCACTTTGACAATTATTAATTCTTATCAGGGTTTCTGTTTTCTTCCTTTATTTGATTTTTAATGCCTTACATATTGAGCATATCCCCTCTCACATCCGTATACCATTCCTTTTCTCTTCCCCCTTCGCCTTGTGGTCCTTGTAGTCCCCTTAGTTAATTATAATTAATAATTAATATAGATATATCACATCTATGTGTGTATGTGTGTATTCACATGTATATCTGATGTAGTTACGTATATACTTTCATGTATCTATATACAAATAAGAGAAAACATACAATATTTTTCTTTCTCCAACTGGTTTGATTTATTTAACATCATTACATTTTCCTGCAAATGACATGGCTTGAATCATTAACTTACATCTATTAGTCATGGCAACAATCTAGGTGAAAAACAGTGGTAATTTTGATGATGGCAGAAGAAGTGATAAGTGAGTTAGTTGAGATTATATATTAAAGGTGTCACCAATAGGATATACACATGTATTTACTACAAAATCAGAGCAAAAAAGGATTAAGGATAACTAAGTTTCAATCTATGTAGCTGGGAAATTTATTAAGAAATGATCAGATATGTGAGATAATAAGTTCTGGGGCATAAAATCAGAATCATTGGGTTTGTAAATGTTATTTCCAGATGAAATCATGCATCTTAAGTCATAAAAAGGGTCTGAGATATAGATATAAATTTTGGAGGTGGAAATTCAGGTAAGGTTAGCATTTAAATGGTTCAAAGCTGTAAGACTGTATGGTATAGTGCAGGAATGGCTGTTGGAAAAAGGAGAGGGGTAGATTGGAAGAGAAAAAGGGAGGCAAAGAAAGGGAGAAAAGAAAATAGGAGATTAAAGCTTTAGAAAGCAATTAAAAAGCATTGGAGCTGTTTAAACTTCCAGAATAGCACAATAAGAAGGAAATTGTCAGCTTTTCAATAAATCAAAAGCATAATTTAAGATAAACTATGGGTAAACAAGATGCTATACTCAATTTTCCTAGCCGTTATGAAGTACAAATATGTGTCAAGAAAATAGTTTCAGAATGTAATTTCTAAGGAAATTCTTAGAAAAAAATCTCAAAAGTGGCTGTTGTCCCACAATATATAGAATTTTCTGTCATCTCAGCAAATATTTATGGTTTGTTTACTAAATAAAAGGCAGAGAAATGTGCTGAATGAAATATAAGACTCAGGCTGGAGAAATGCCTTAGTGGTTAAGGCGCTTGCCTGCAAAGCCAAAGGACCCAAGTTTGATTCCTGAGGACCTGAGGACCTGAGGAAATAAGCCAGATGCACAAGGGGCTCATGCATCTGGAGTTTGTTTGTAGCTGCTGGAGGCCCTGATGCACCCATTCTCTCTCTCTCTCCCTGTATATTTCTTTCTCTCTTTCTCTCTCCCTGTCTATTTCTTTCTCTCTCTCTCTGTCAAGTAAGTAAAGAAAAATAAAAATATTTTAAAAATTAAAAGAAAAATATAAGGCTCATAGAAACTATCCCCATCAGGTTCTCACAGTAGCCAAAGAACTGAAATATACTCAGATATTTAATGTTCAAATCAGTATAAAAAAGGTGACAAATTATTAAACCTAAACCCTTACTAGCTTTTTTGTTGTTGTCTTGTATTGTTTTTGGAGGTAGGGCCTTTCTGTAGCTTGAGCTGACCTGGAATTCACTGTATAGTCTCAGGGTGGCCTTGAACTCACCCTGATCCTCCTACTTCTGCCTCCAATGTGCTGGGATTAAAGGCTTGCACTGTCATTCCTGGCTCTTACTGGCTTTCTAAAAGGAGGCATAGATCAATTGGAAAGTGTTCTGCACACCCCTACTTTGCCTCAAACATTGGTGAGACAGTCTGGTCTCTAACACAGAATTCCTCTCTTTGTTATGCTTCACAGAATGTGAATATATTGATTCTTCCAGAGTACTTCCCCTAAACAAAAAAACATTATTAAAGTTCCATACATTGTGTACATTCAAATAAACATATTTGCTGGCCTAACCCAGTCCTGACTAGAATTCAAAAACCATTACAAAGTAAAATGAAGAGCAATGGATATGTTAGCCCATTTTCTAGGAGTCATTGAATAAGATAAAGAACTCTACCGATTGGACTTAAATGTAACAAAGAAATCAAAGCCTGCTGTACTAAAAGGAGAGAGCAAGGAAAAAGGAAAATAATGTTTTACTTTATAGTTTTTGAAAAAGATCTACAATCAATTTTTTCTTGCTAGAGCAAGGTCACTGAGAAGCTATTGTTGCTGGTGCTTGATAATTCTTCAATAAAAAAGGTGTGGTGATGGTTTGAGGGAGTCCATTGTCAAGGAAAGAAGTATCAGTCTTAAATATATACATGCAAAAAGTGGATGTTAAATTCTTTCAAAATGCAGTGTTTTACTTTAAATGTGTCACTGGGGCCGGTCTTAAGGTGTGGTGATGGGTTTGAGATTCCATTGTAAAGATATGCAAATGTGTCTAGCAGGAGTTCCTGAAGTCTGCTGTGTGACCTTTTGGCGGTAGTTTGTTTTGCTCTGTTTGCTGTGGTGGCTGGTTGGCTTTTCTCTCTCTGCTTGGCCCTTTGGAGAGCAGGCCGCTTCTCTTGCCATTATGGAACTTCCCCTGGATCTGTAAACTTCAATAAATAATATCCCTTCCTCCATAACTGTGCCTGGTCTGGAAGTTCATCTCAGCGAACCTGAAGCTGTCTGCTACAGTAAAGTGGTACCGAGGAATGTGGGGTGAGATGAAACTGGCCGTGTGGATATTCGTCTTTTGGAACTTTTGTTTTGGAGGAACGGGCATGAACTTGGTGCTTGCAACTGAAGATGCCTTCTGGAGTGGTAAGCCAAGTTTTACGGACTGTTCTGATGAGAGTTTGAGAATGCTAAGTGCAGATAGTACTGAACTTCGAGGCTTGGCTTATGAGCTTTCTAAGGGGAAGGAAAGACTGCAGAGGACTTTGTTGGAACTGGGCTACTGGCATAAGGGATGGCTACGTTCTGCTGTCCAGGCCCAGAAAGTTTGATCAAGGTTAAATTTGTAATGGACTGATGTGCTTGGCTAAAGATATCGGACTGAGATTTTAAGATTTTGAGTTGGAAAACCTGAAGCAAGCTAAAAGTAGAGGCACTGAGACTGGTTAAGCTGCTATTGTCTACACATTAGCAATCTTAAGGAAGGTGGAAGGAAGGTGGCCTGACTTGATTTACATTAAAACAATGGAGAGGATGCCTGAGGAAAGACTGTTAGAAATGCAAACTTTTGGAAAGAGTGTTTACTGGAGAAGGAACCTGCTTTTCAAGGCTCTGATTTATTTTGTCCCTGGATTAAGAATATGGCTGTGTCCTGCACACCTGGTATTAGTTTTGGAAATATGAAAAATGCATAGAATGGTCATGAGTTGCACACGGTTCCAGGAGCCGCTGCTGAGATGCGGCATGAAGCAGGGCATGAAGACCCTCAAGAATAGGCTGGAAGAGCCTTTGGAAGATGGACTGTGGGTTGCATGGAGACCTGAAGATGTTTTGGATATACCAGGACTGTGCAAAAGGACTACCATGGAGTGCAGTGTTGAACTGGGATGAAAGTTTTCCCTGGCGACTCTGCCCAGCTGGAGGGGCGGAATTGGTAAACATGGAGACTGTTAGTCTCTGGTTATATTGAACTTGAACTGCAGAAGTTTGATGATGGCTGATGGTGATTGAGTATGCATTGTTTTAGTCTCTCCTTGCTATTCCTTATACAGTTAAAATGTTTACTCTGTGCCTTTACATGTTGAAAGTATTTAACTTGTTTGATTTTACAGGACTCACTATCTTAAGTTGATCAAGACTGTTAGAACCTTTGAAATTGGACTGAGTACAATTTACAATGTGTGATAGTTATAAATCTATTGGGGGCCAGGAGCTAAATATATTGGGGGCCAGGGGCGGAATGTGGTAGTTTGAATATATGTCCCCCAATATATTCAGTGTTTTACTTTATAGTTTGCATCTACAATCATCTTGCTAGAGGCAAGGTCACTGGGGGCCGGTCTTAAGGTGTGGTGATGGTTTGAGAGTCCATTGTAAAGATATGCAAATGTGTCTAGCAGGAGTTCCTGAAGTGTGCTGTGTGACCTTTTGGCGGTAGTTTGTTTTGCTCTGTTTGCTGTGGTGGCTGGTTCAATAAATAATATCCTTTTCCTCCATCTGCCTGGTCTGTTCATCTGGCCTGTCTGTGGAGAGCAGGCCGCTCAGATATTTACAGTACTTTTCCAAAAATAAATTAAAAAAAAAAAAACCTTTTCTGATAAGTAAAAATAATACATAAAATCTGAATTCTTGTTTGAAGAGACTGAGAAATAAAATGTCATTTTTTATTTGTGGTTCTCTGGAGGTCTCAGATCATTTCTTACTCTATTCTTGTAATAGTTACTTTTCAAACTTTACCTCAATTCTCTTTCTCTAAACCCACTCATTAAGTGTTACTGTTTCAGTGGCTCAAGATTGATTTTTCTATAGCCTTGCCTTAAACCAATTCTCAGAATTCGAAGAATTCTGGCCAAATTAATATCCTGGTACCTGCTTTGCTGCAAAGTATAACACTTACTTTCCAGGAATTTACCTTTTCTCTTTAAATATAATCAAATATTTACTTTTCTGAGGATCTCCATTCTTCAGTTTAAAATTAATTGAGTGAGATGCCTCAGATATATAAATGTCAGATAAGTGATCCTGCTATATAGAAAATAGTATTTCAGTTGAGTGATAATAAATGCAGAATATAAGCCACCCACAAGTTCCTATCAGCAAGTAAGTGAGGTTTCAATGGAAAATAAAATCATTTAAAATTGTCCAGAGTTGGCATTTGAATCACTAAAATATCATGAAATATGCAAACCGTAGGCAAGACCAGCTGCTTAATTTCCCAAGATTATTTATAAATCACTTTTGTTCAATAAGCAAAATTACCTTCTCTGCTAAATTTGAATTACCAGACACTTCCAAAATATTTCTGAAACTAACAACTGTTTTCTCATGTTCCGTCCAGCAAATGCTCAAGAGCTTCTTTGACAGTTGCAGCAGGGTCTCAGAGTTTGATCAAGCATGTTTTCCTGGTTTGTTTTCTAACTTTAGCAACATTAATTTACAGCAGACATCATTTCTGCAAATAAACTTCACAAATGAGAAATGTCTAAATCTCAGTGCTAGGCAAAACTGGGCCAAAGTGTAGAGGCATGGAATGGTTGAAGAGTGCTAAGCAGCTGCAGCAGATACTGACATGGTAAGCTGGAGGAAGTGATTCCAGAGTTGCCTGTTTGACTAAAGGACCAAGAAATACTGAGGTTATTCTTCTGGGAAAGCCAGAGTATTCTAAAACTGCTGGTTAAACTGCTATGGCCATCAGAATCACCGAACAACATTTGAAAATATAAAACATCCTAGGTTATCTGTCCAGCAATTTTTTAGTAGCTACTGGGACCAGAAATCGGTGGGGTTTTTAAAATGAAATTACCTGCTTAAGTAAGATTAGAATAAATGATATAACTACACTTTAAGGCTCTGTAGCAATTGTATTTGATATATTTACTTTGGTGATCTTGAATATTGTGTACTTGTCTAGAACTTAATTCATACTCTTGGTTGTGTTTATAATATAAAGAAATAACTAAGATATTCTTACATAGAAATACATGAACTTACACAACATTAAGGATCAGTGTTCTATTATGCCCAAGAGTTAGTAGATCACACAGTAAGCAGCCTTTACAAAAATAGGGTAGAACTGTGAAATGTGGAAAAATAAATGTCTAGAAGGTGACAGTATGTAAAGTAGTGATCTCTTCCCTGGGAGCCTATATCCCTTACTGCTTCACTGAGATCAGGACTTTCTGTCCTGGGTGCACAGAGTATTTCATCTTGCAGAGAGGAAGCAGCCGATACTTCCCTACTTTCCAAACCACCATGGAAAGCAGAATGGAGACTCCTAAAAAGGTTGACTCTAGAGTTACCAACAGAGCCAGTTATTCCCGTACTGGGCCTTTACCCTAAAAGCTCCAAGCCTCGGTTCAGAGAAAATTGCTCAACCATGTTTATAGCTGCTCGAGTCATAATAGTGATGTACGGGAATCAACTCAGATGTCCATCATTAGACAAATGGATAACCAAGATGTGGTATATCTACACAATGAAATTCTACACAGCAGTAAGGAAAAATTACACAAAGAAATTTGAAGAAAAATGGTCAAACTTGGAATAGATTATTCTCAGCAAACTCACCCAATGGCAGAAAGACCATCAACACATGGTCTCACTCATCTGTGGCTCCTAACCTAGATCTGCCTGAGATGCTGACATACCTAATAGGAATCTCCAGGACCTGACAATAGGGAGGGTGGGGCAGGAGAGGAGGATGAGGGTCAGGGGGACACAAAACCAGATCCAAATGGAATTGGTACCATAAAAGTCTATATCCTGAAAGACAGACTAAAAGGTTGAACCTTCATCAGATCCTTAGAGGGAACACCTGAATCAAAGGGCCCTGGAGAGGAGATGATGAAGACTAACCTTAATCTTCACCTGTTTTTCTCTCTTTCTCTTTTACATTACCTATCTTTTTCTTCCTTTTCCCTTGATTCTGGCCTGTAACTCCCAGTACCAGGATACGGTTAATATCCACAATGAGCTGTTGATTGGAGAGACCTACAAGGTCTCCCATAAGAAGAAAGACTTTTCAGAGCACTTTATTACCCACAAGACTCTATTGCCAAAGACACCATAGCTGTTGGTACAGATCATGGAGACCTTGCTGGAAACTGGAAGAGAGTCAGTCCCCCAACAGTTAGCTTGTCTAGTGCCAGTAGGTACCACATAAGCTACTTGGGGGAAAGGGCCCAATATCTGTCCAAGCAATGTGTGGTCAAAGCTACTCAGTAGCAAACAACCTGACGTAATGCTCACCCCAAATACAATAGTGGCACACAGCCATGGTGAGTAAGCAACTGCTCTTGATTTGGCTAACAGATCTGCTCAGTGGAATGGAACCCATAGCTGGAACTGGGAAACAAGTCAGAACCATATCAAAAAAATTTGCCTGCTCTCCAATATCAAGTTCCCACTAATCTTTGGCTACAAGAGGGCCTACACCTATTAAATTCTCTCTAAACTAATAATGCTTACCCCATTTTTCTGGTGCTGACTTCATTCTCCATTGCAGAATTTGCTTCTATTTTTCAGATGGACGCAGTACTGGAGGAAAGAATCAACCCATCATGCCTCACTGGGGCCCGGTAGAGTAATTAGGGAAATGAGCAGGAGTGCTGCTTTCTTGGTGAACCTTGTATCAGCACAAGGGTGAAGGAGATAACACTGAGGACACTCAACTCCTACCAAACCAGAGATACAGAGACACAGAGGATCCCAAGACCTCATCACTGAAGTAGACCTAAAACAAGCCCAACATGGCTCAGGGAAATTCATGGAAGAGGGTGCAGAAAGATTGTTAGAGCCACAAGTTGGGACATTATGCACAGAGACATGGCCTCTTCCCCATAACTGGTTGATACCCCCACTATGAACCATCCACAATCCACATAGGGATAACTGGCATCCCCGACTAGGAGAGTCCCTTCAGATGGGGGAGGACAGGGAGGAGACTAAGGATGGTACCAATACGTGATGTTTACACACTGAGTATGTACAGAAAAATAATAATAATAAACATTTGAGTAAGCACCACAGACTCTGGGCACAGAATATCCATGTAGTATATGTGTGAAAGTGTGAGTGTAGATCTCAGGCGTGTGTGCAATTGGGTCCTGGAGCTTAAATGATGCAGCCTAAATACCCGCATCTCATCAGGGAAGTGACACTTAGAAACTTTTGTATTTGACAATTTATTTAATCTATCTTTAAGTTCATCACGAGAACAAACGGCATTATTTTGAGTAAGTCTACCTACCTCAGTTCATTTTCTGTTGCTATAACAATACAAAATGGTGAATTTATAAACAACCACAACACAGTTCTCTGTATCATAGTTGTGGCAGCCAAGAAGTTACGAAGCATGGCATTGAGGTAGGCTTGACACCTGGTGAGGGCTTCCTGATGCATGAGAACACGAAGGACTTTCTGTGAGAGATGACAGAACTTGTAGGCATCTTGGTTCTTTCTTCCTCCTATAAAACCATTAATACGCCATGGGAGGTTCTTCCCTCATCTAACCTCATTACTAACCAATGGTCCCACATCCAAATCCATCAACATAAAAATCTGGGAAGTTTCTAACACATGAACTTTGGTGGGAACTTTGCTATTATTTCTTAGTTTAAACCTAATGTCAAGTATTTGTCATTAAAGTAATTATAGTGAAAAAGATTTATAATGACAAAAGCAGTAACTAGGGAGATAGCTCAGTTGTTAAAGTGCTTGCTTCACAAGTATGAGGGATTCAATACTGAGTACCCATGTAAAAACACCATGCATCAGACATACATTTGTAATCCCAGCACTGGAGAGGTGGAGACAGTGTCCCCAGGGCTTGTTGCTAGCTAGTCCAGCTAATCAGTGAGCCTCAGATTCAGTGAATAAGTCTGTTATCAAAAAGTAATATGGGGCTGGAGAGATTGCCTAGTGGTTAAGGTGCTTGTCTGTGAAGCCTAAGGACCCAGGTTTGATTCCCCAGAACCCACATTAGCCAGATGCACATGATGGTGCATGTGTGTGGAGTTCCTTTGCTAGAGGTACTGGTGTACCCATTCTCCCTCCCTCCCTCCCTTCCTCCTTCTCTCCCTCCCTTACCCTCTCATAAATAAATAAATAAAAACATTTTATTTTTTAAACAATAATTTATTAAAAAATAAGATGGAGAGCCATCGAGAAGAAACCAAAATCAACTTCTGGCCTCCACATGCATTCACACTGCATGAACATTCCCCCCACCACATAGTCACAAAAAGAAAAAAAAAAAAAACAGAAAGGCTGAGGAGATGGCTCAGCAGTGCTTGTTTGCAAAGCCTGACAGGCTGGATTTGATTCTTTAATACCCATGTAAAGCGATATGCACAAGTGATACATGCATCTGGAGCTCATATGCAGTGGCAGGAGACCCTGGTGTGTCTATTCTCTCTCTCCTCTCTATCCCTTGCAAATAAATACAAATATGTAAAAAAGAACAGAAATATCCTCATGCACTATTGAAATACCTTCACACCTTTGGCTTGTGTGCTGTATGCTGATGCTCAGTAAAGGCATTTGATGGTGGATTCTCTATCATGACCCCTGTAGGGTCACCCCACCACTAGCCATTTCTATGAAATACCTTGCATAAAACAGTGATTCCTTTTCTCTGAGATTAATGAGTAAAATGAACTCTCTGATTTCATTTGCTTGTCTGAGTAATTTTACAGCCAGACTAATGACCTTTAAAGATCCCATAAGAGGACTTATTTCAACACTTACAGCGCCATGCAATAAGGCTTAATAATGCATCTAAACAGAATAAAGGTGTTGCAGGAGACAGGTGGTGAACATTGTCAGCAAGAGTCAGAAACACTCTTCAAAGAGCTCTCATTTAAGCTGGGTATGAAAATGGACAGCAGACAAGGAAGAAAGTACTTAAAATTTGAAAATTTTATATATATAGCTTCATGATGTCTTGAGGGAACTACAGGACAACTAGGCCCCTGAAAGTCACAGGTTCCTACATTTTGTGTGGCAGGCAGTGGTACACACACACACACACACACACACACACACACACAGGGCCTGGCTAGATGGGTCAGTGGTTAAGAGTGCTTGACACTTAAGCACTGAAACATGAGGTCTTGTCAGGCCCCTTAGTTCAGCTCCTCAGTTCCCAGAATCCTAGACAAAAGCTAGATGTGATGCATATCCATAACCACAGTGTGTGTGTGTGGCGGGCGGGGGTAGGGCAGTCTCAAGGAAGTATGTGAGGATCAATAGATAAAAGTATCCAACATTCTATGCTGGCCTCTGCACACATACCACACATGTGCCCATACCATACGCATCATACAGCAAACACAAAATACATTATATACATGAGCTGCACAAAAAAGAAAAGAAAAAGAGAAAAACCAGAAAGTCTTACTAAAATGCTGCCTAGAACTGGGCCTGCCTCTCTGAGATTCCGAGCTATAGACTTCACTGTTTGGGGTGAACAAAGTGTGTGCCTTTGCATAGGCACTCACAATTCTGATATTCAGGACAGTAAACAATTCTTGTTTATGCTTGATTGTGATGGCTTTATACTCCTCTCTGAGAATCATGAACTGTGTTCCACAGAAAATGAGCCACCAATGAAGGATTTTAATGATTGAAGATCAAAACTGCATCGCAAGCAGAGTACTCTTGGGTACTGTGGTGCGTGGTTGTTATGAAGTTCATTTTAGAAAGATGATTTACAGTGATGGGTCAAGCCTTTGCTACGGATGTACTATGCAACCTAATGTAAGTCACTCTAATGCTCGGTGGCTCAGTTTTCTCAGTTCTGCAATGAAATTAATAAGGGAATGGTTATAACACCAGCAAGGAACTTAGATCATTGCTTCATACGACAAATGTGCCTGGTAATGATAAATATTTATAGTCACAGCATCATTTTTTTCCACCTGACTTCACACAGCATTGTTCCAAGAGCATTAAATTTGTCCCAAAAAAGCCATTACATGAGATATAATGAATTTACTTTCATCTTGTAATATTTATCTCATTGTGAAAGAGTTTCCCTATGTAACACAGGCTGGCCTGAAACCTACTATGTAGCTCAGGTTGGCCTTGAACTTAGAAAACTCCTGGCTCAGACCCCCTTTTTTAATTTAATTTTTTTATTTATTTGTTAGAGACAGGGGGGAGTGAGAATTCCAGAAGCATGCACCACCATGTGCATCTGGCTTATGTGGGACCTGGAGAATTGAACCAGGGTCCTTTAGACTTTGCAGGCATGTGCCTTAACAGCTAAGCCATCTCTTCAGCCCTGGCTTACACTCTTGAGAGTGATCATAACAGGCACGAACCACATATTTTAAAACTTTTTTTTTTGTTTTTTGAGGTAGGGTTTCACTCTAGCTCAGGCTAGCCTGGAATTCACTATGTATTCACAGGGTGGCCTCGAACTCATGGCAATTTTCCTACCTCTGCACTCCCAGTGCTGGTATTAAAGGTATGCACCACGACACCCAGCTTTTGAAACTTTTTAATAGTTTATACCTCATTGCTCCTTGGCATTTTGGATAAGATCAAGGATATACCTCATACTCAGATATGAGTTCATATTTATGTAACACTCTTTCAATCTCCTATAATAAGCTAAATATATTTGTTTCCACAATGTCCTTTTTACATAGTGAGGAATTAAATGGGAGTGTTGTTCAATGATGTAATATCTCATCAGAAAGCTAAATGCTTGGCTACTGTAAAGTATTAATAAAGGTCTCCTGACTCAAATCAGTCATTGAAGCAGTGCTTATACTCCTGAAAAAGAGACGAGCAGAGGAAAGTTTGAGACACTAGATTAATTACCACAGCACATAGAATCCAACAGCACTCCTTATAAAACTAATCTAATGCAAGAATAGGTTAGACAAATCCTGGCTCATTATAATAACAGATGCACAATCCAGGAATTCACAATCTGTCTGTACACTCATTCTTTTTTAGCATCCTGCATTTAACACAATATTGTTGAAACACATTGGGTCTTGGCTTCAGAGACTGGCAGCACATTCTTTTGTTAGCAGTGCTGTGACTCATCCTGACTACAACATGCATGTATCAAACAAGTATTAAAACCATTTATTTTCACTGAGCATATATCTCAAACCAAAATTCATGAATTGAATGAGTTTATTATTGACAGCTCTGATTTCATAAAAGTATATAGTAAGATATAACTATTTAAAACTATGAAAATATAAGCATATAGAGGTTTATCTTACTGATTTAACTCAAATTTTTTCAATAGCATAATTTATTTTGAATTTATTGCCTTATATTAGGTTTCAATAAAACAATATATCATGTATAGCTGCTATTACAGTAACTAAAATCTTGTTAAACAAAGAAAAAAGTCAGGAAAGAAGGAAAGGAAGGAGGAAGGGAGAGAAAAGGAAGGAAGGAAGGAAAGAAGGAAGGAAGGAAGGAAGGAAGGAAGGAAGGAAGGAAGGAAAAAGTCATTTGGCTTCTACACAGACTGAAGACTCAATGCTTTTCATATCCTATTAACATTGAGGATATCCACAGAAGTTGCTAAATATATTTCTGTCAAATTACATGGTTTAAAAACAGTAGTTGAATATATTCTACACAGTCGTGGCCTATGCCATTCTGAGGTCGCTTTTTAGACCTCCCTCCACCTTTCCTTCCTTATGGAGTTCCTCTTTCCCATCATTTTTGAAAAGTAGCTCCATCTTTTGTTCTCCAGAGCTATCTTCCTGTCATTTCTTGAAGTGTTTTAGAGACTCAGGTCAAGTTTTCTATTGTAGACACTTCTTACATGAATTATTTTTTTCTAGTATGTTATGCTTTTTGAAGTTACAACACACTGAGAAATCAACCTGGAATTGAGCTGGAAGTGTCTTCCCTGCAGGGTAGCTTTCCTAGTACTGGAAGGTGCTCTATGGGCTTCTGGAGGGTCATCAAAGGTCTTACACAGCTGTGGATTCTGCATGCTACACAAGCACTTTGTTAAGCAAGATGAATCCATCAGTGCAATAGTGGCCTGACTGTCATGGGAGTAACTGTTTTCTGTTTGGTTTGAGGATGATCAAGAGGAGACTTTATTCCTGGCAGTATAAACCTGGTCAAAAGTCCATGCCTTGGGAAGTCAAAGGTCTCAGAGGAGAAACTTCTACTGTTGTTAGGCTAAATGGACAGGTTATGCATACCAAACTACCTTCTAGATATTTATGTCTATTCCCGTAGATTAGTGATGCTCTCAGCTTGGATCATAGAAGCCTTCATTTTTGGTGCATGACAGTTACTGCAGAGATTCATAACTGGTCAAAGTGCTGAGAATAAGTGATTCGAGTGCTCAGCCCTAAACAGTATCTATACCACCCCTCCAAATCCCCGTGAGCATTGCAGAAGAGGGAGCAGAAAGAGGGTGGGAGCTGGAGGACAAGGAGAAGTGCTGTGGAATGCCATCATCCTGACAGAGCAGGGCCATTTTGCTCCTGGAACTCACAGCAGTTTTAGTTCCATGTACAAGACTGGGTTGGCCAACATTTCATCACAGATGTGCAGGTGCTCATTTTGAATCCCCACCACTCCTTGAGAAAAGATAGGCAGTGAATTATTGCTACAACAGAGAAAGTCAGTCCCCCCCGCCCAGTGGTGTAGCTACTAGTAAGCTTAGCATGCTCTGATAAATAAGCACCCATCAATGATCATGCAAGCAACCTTAATGGAACTCCCTCCCTCTCTCCCTCTTTCTCTCTCTCTCTCTCTCTCTCTCTCTCTGTGTGTGTGTGTGTGTTTTAAAGCAAAAAAGGTGCAGTGAACTAGTTGGGAAGAAGGGAGGTTTAGTGCGAGGACAGAAGAAGGTAATGGGGGCAAATGGAATCAAAATACAGTATATGTATGTAATATTTCAAAAATAAAATAATTTTAAAAATAATTATAGTAAATACTAGTGGATATAGGGAGAGTTACTACTTCAAACATGTGTATCTAACCTTTTGACATTGTGCCATAACATTGTTGTCATCTACAAAGTTCACACCCAAGAACCACACAATCAAGTTAAAAAATTACAAATAAAATTTCATAATATTTTAACCAAGTTTATGACCTTGTTTTGGGTTGCATTGGGTAAGACACACCTAAAAGGTGTTGTATTTAGTCAATTCATTTCTTTTTTTTTTAAATTTAATATCATGTGACTGGGGAGATGGCTCTGTGGTTAAGGCACTTGCCTGCAAGTCTAAGGACCCAAGTTAGATTCCCCAGTAGCTACGTAAAGTCAGATGCACAAGGTAGCACATGTGTCTGGAGTTCATATGCAGTGGCTAGAGGACCTGGTGTGCACCCATTCTTTATCTCTCTCTCTGCCTCTTTTTTTCTCTCTTTCAAATAAATAAATAGTGACAATAAATAATGTGATATTAAAACAAATATTGTTTTTTTCTGTACCTGTTTATTATTTACCTTTAACAAAACACTTTTGGAAGGAAGGAATTAACACTTAGAAACTGAATATTGATTTTTAAAAAGGTACCACTGAGGTAAGTTATTCTTTTTTTTCAGAACATGGAGTTTCTTTTATTTAAAACTTTTTATTGACAACATCCATGCATACTTATATATAAAATGTACACTGATCATAATCCCTTCTACCACTCTCTCTTGTCCCCCCTCCTTGTACCAAATCCCTTCTTCTTTCCCATAAGTCCCTCTTCTGTTTTGAGTTCATTATTATTATTATTAATATATTATCATTATTATTATTTTTTGCCTTTCTATTATGCAGATCTTGTGTAGCTAGCTGATGAGCTGGCATGAATGCAGTGGCCACTTAATGTTTGGAAGATAGTATTCCAATGTACTCCTCCCTTCTTTTGGATCTTATATTCTTTCTGCAACCTTGTCTGCATTGGTCCCTGAGCCTTGGAGGGTGTGATAGAGATGTCTCTCTTAGTGCTGAACACTCCACTGTCACTTCTTCCTGGCTCTTTGATGAGTTTTGAGTTTCCCCAGTAGTCACTGCCATCTGAAAATAGAAGCTTCTCTAACCAAAAGAGAAAGTAGCATTAACATATGGCCATAAACATAAATATTTAGAGGGCAGTTTCAAGGTAGGGTCTCACTCTAGCTCAGGCTGACCTGGAAATCACTATGTATTCTCAGGGTGTGCTTGAACTCACAGTGATCCTCCTACCTCTGTCTCTTGAGTGCTGGGATTAAAGGCATGAGCCACCATGCCCGGCTAGAGGTAAGTTATTATTTTATTATATGTGTGTGTGATAGTTCTGACAGAAATTTAATGACTACTATTGATAGTTAAACTTGGATAGTCTTTTCATATGTGTGCATTTATACATATTTTAAGTCTAGGTGTCTTCTCCCATGCCACATTATTTATAACATTAGATACATTTATCATTACTTGAAGAATAATAATAGGTAATGTTTTCCTTAAGTTATTTTATACTATTTTGAACAAAAATAACTGTACATTCTTCTCTGAATGAAAAACAAAGCAGATAAACTAAACCGTCATATTTATCTTTAACTTTTTCAAAGATAATTTGAAGATAGAAAATTACATGAGTGATTTTTAAAGATACCATATGTAGCAGACAGCTTCAGGTTCACTGAGATGAACTTCCAGACTGGGCACAGTTATGGAGGAAGGGATATTATTTATTGAAGCTTACAGAGCCAGGGGAAGTTCCATAATGGCAGAAGAAGAGGCCTGTCTTCACAGGACCAGGCAAGAGAGCAAAGCCCACCAGGCACACAGCACACAGAGCAAAACTACAGCCAAAAAGCCACAGCACACTTCAGGAACTCCTATTAGGCACACTTTGCATATCTTTACAATGGAATCTCAAACCATCACCACACCTTAAGACCTGCCCCCAGTGACATGGCCTCTAGCAAGATGGCTGCAGATGCAAACTCTAAACTAATAAAACACTGAATATATTGGGGGCCATATATTCAAACTACCACACCATACCATTCCCATTTTTTCCTGTATCATATGATAAATTGCACAAAAGAACTCACTTCTAATTTAAAATACTGCTTCTCTTTAGAAAACGAAAGATCTCATAACATTCATAAGGGCATTACAATTGTTCCTTTTGTGGCTTTACATTTTATAAAAGTAAATTAAATTTAGCTGTTTACTTTAAGTTGTAGTTCTTGTTGTCTATTGTGTAAAGCTGCACATGGGCACTTCTGATGTTAAATAAGTTATGGAAAGAAAATTGCAATGGCTTTTCAATAGCACTACTTTTTTTAGATAGACAGGTATTTTATTATGAAATTATATAAATTGTAGGAATTTTCAATGAACAGGTATGAAACAATGTAAAAATATAAAATTACTACTCTATAATAATCATACAGGTTCATGCCTATAATTCCAGCACTCAAAAGGTTGAAACATGAGGATTTTTATGAAATTGAGGGCAGCCTGGGCTGCATAGTGAGACTGTATTAAACATATCTTCTAACCATATCTTGCACTACTGACCATTAGACTTAGGTAATGAGTATTTCTCCACATTAGACTTCACTGAATGATGAAAATGTCATAAAATGTTTAGGAAATCTCTTTTTTAAAATTTTTATTAGTTATGTATATAGTGTTTATACAGCCATGATGGTACCATCATTAGCCTTCTCCCTGTCCTCCCCCTATGGATAATATGGGTCTTGCATTATGGGGGTAGCCATCAGTTATGCAGGAAAGGCAATGACTCTGTGCATAATGACCCAACTCATGGCTCTAACAATCTTTCTGCTCTTCTGCTAATTCCCTGAGCCATGTTGGGTTCATTTTAGGTCTATTTCAGTGACGAAGTTTTGAGAGTCTCTGTGTCTCTGGATATCTGATTTGGTAGGGGTTGAGTGTTCTTTGTGTCTATCTCCTTCCCCCTTGTGCTGATACCAGGTTCACCAAGAAAGCAGCACTCTCGCTCATTTCCCCAATAACTCTATGGCTTCAGCTGGGCCCTGCTGAGGTGCGATGGGCTGATTGTCTCCTCAGGTTTTGCATTTATTGAAAAAGTGAAGCAGATTCTCCAATGCAGAGTGAGGTCAGTGCAAGATACATGGATAACCATTATTATTTTAGAGAGAATTTAATAGGTATAGGCCCATCTGGTATCCCACTCTTGGTGCGAGCTTGATATTGGAGAGGGGGCTCACTTTTGGATATGGTTCTGACTTGTTTCCCATTTCTAGGTATTGTTTCATTCCACTGAGCAGATCTGTTAGCCAAATCAACAGCAGTTGGTAACTCACCATGGCTGTGTGCCACTACTGCACTTGTCCCGTCAGGTTGTTTGCTGCTGAGGAGCTTAAACCAAGAGTTGCTTAGACAGTTGTTGGTCATTTTCCCCCAGTCACTCATGTAGCACCTTCTGGCATGAGACAAGCTAACTGTCTGGGGACTGACTCTCTTCCAGATTCCAGCCAGTTCTCTCCATGTTCCTTCCCAACAGCTATACTATTAAAGTCACACTATCTGATTTTCAACAATAGTCATATTTTAAGCTAAAATTTGATTTTGTAGCTTACTTTAGTTTTATAAATCGAGTCAAATAAATAAATGTTATCAAAGTCATTTACAAGATAACTAAGTTTGAACTGTGATTACAAGTGCTAAAATATTCTTCTTAAAAAAATGAAGTTACTGGGCTGGAGAGATGGCTTAGCAGTTAAGGTGCTTGCCTTCAAATCCCTAAGGACCCACGTGTGATTCCCAAGTATCCACATAAGCCAGATGCACAAGGTGGCCCATGTCTTGAGTTTTTTTTTTTTTTTTTTTTTGCAGTGACCACTGTCTCTCTATCTGTGTCTTTGTTGCTCTTTCTTTAATATTTTTTTAATTAAGTGACTGGAATAAAATTGTTTCCATGGACAGGGATAAAATGGAGTGAATCCTGCCAAGTGACGGCAAACAGCATCATCTTGCTTAAGGCACAGCTTCACGCTTATTTGAGTTGAACCAACCTTTTGACAGTCAGTCACATGAAACATATTTCTATGTGCAGTTAAAAGGTGTAAAAGAGTTATTTTCTCTAGATTTCCCTTACTCCTTTTTCTATACTGATCTCAACCCCCAGAGAAGGAAGGAACTAAGCACGGCAAAGCTGATTTTTCCAACTCATCAAGATACTGCTTTAGTCAGCCCCTCTTCTTTTCATCCTTGCAAGCAAGCTGTTCCTGTCAGGTGTGGGTAATAATATCTCTGATTCTAAACCTGGTGGAATACTGGGAGGCAGTGGTGCAAAATGTTTCATGCATGTGTCCCATAAATACCATTTCTGAAGGTATCAATTTTTTCTATTTTATTATTTATTTGCATATGCATTTATGTGTCTTTGTATGTGTATAATGTGTGTGGGGGGGGAGGGAGTGCCCAGGTGTATGTGCAGCTCAGAGGTGGAGGTGTTTCTCCTATCTTTCTGCCTTCTTGAGACAGAGACTCTCTTGCCTCTGCTGAAAGTGTCTGGATTCTTCTAGTGCCGCTTGGTCCCGTTGTTGTAAGCGTGTAGGGATTATAGACGGTATGCCACTCTGCATCCAACTTTATGCAGGCACTACGGGTCTATCTTGGGTGTCAACAGACTTACAAGCAAGTGCCTGTAACTGCTTCACTATCTTCCTGGCCCCTGAGAGTCACTATTTTGATATACCTCTGCCATTATTTGATATAATCTGTTCATTTCCTGCTACACCAACCCCATCAAGCTTCACAACAATTGTAAAAGTTCACAACTAGAACATCAACATGTTGTGAACATTTATCTTACTTAGGAAGCTCTTTTGAAAAAGTAAGGTCTGTTTTGAATAGGATTATCTCTGAATGGGGCACAAAATGTGTTTGATCATTTCTGAATTAAGTATTTAGCTAAGTTTTGTTTGCTTACATTTCAAAAGAGATATAATAATAGAAATATTTTGAAATCAATGATCTATATTTTCATTCATAATATTGTAACCTTTCCTGGAGCCAATTTAGGTTTTGTTATTTAAAGAAAGATGAGTTGTTTTATCAGATATGAGCTTGGCCTTTGCTACAAGGTGATTTTCACACTCCAAAATGAATTTTTCAATTCATATATGCTTTACATCTTTGTATCTTTAAAGGAAAGTTAGATGAATTAGAAGAGAATGCATAAATACTCCAAATACACACACACACACACACACACACACACACACACACACACACACACACACCATAGTATTTTCAGTTTCTAGAAATCGGCAAGGTAGCTAGGGAAGAAAGTCTTGAGAACTGGGCATTTACAGCATGCTTGTCCCCTCATGATGCTTTAGAAACATGGATATGTGAGCCATTTCTTCTGAGGAAGATAAGAGTGGCCTGGCCTGGAGATGTTGTGAGGTTTTATATTCCTAAGGGATGTTGTTGTTTTAAGGGATTTTTGTCATCTAGCCTGATTACTTAGGGGAGGATGTAATACTTCTGGCTCTTGAGGATGACAATTGACTTTGAATGTCTTAACTATACTATTTCACAACAAATACAATTCAAGTAAGCATTTAAATCATTATTCTCTCAGGATACATACATTAAAACTGAAACATCGGGTCTCAGAATATTATCTGAAATGAAAATCTCCTTAATCAATGAGAATAAGGTCCCTCCATCACACTTTCAAACATCTTTAAAACTACAGATTCTCAAGGGATTTTCCAGTATAATACAATCACATGCAGCCAGAATTTGAAGTCTTTAAATATTGGGAAAGAAAAGCATCAGTGGGGACAGAAAAATTTAAAACCATAATGGTTTATCATCAAGGGTATAATCAAGATGATTAATGGAGTGGGTGCTAGTATAAAAACTTTTGATAGACATGCTTGTAGGAATCCTATCTAAGTTCTTGTTACTTATTTTCCTTATGTCTATAGACAAGTTTCTCAATCTTAGCTTCACATTTCATGCCTGTGGAATGATTAAAATATGGTCTAGTGGGCAGAGTTGCTAGCTGATGGAGCTGAGGCATTGCACCAAGGATGTTCCCCGGCTCAGCCTTTATCACCCATGGATAGAGTTGAGTGCACTAGGGAGATGTGGCTTTTCTGAGTAGCTCTTTTTCAGTCTCTGTCTGGTGGTGAGCATGTTTTATGAGCTTCAGTCTTCTCTGGCTTTAACATGGGCCAACAATTATAGGCTGAACTTGGCTGAGGTGGAAATCAATGAGAACTTGCCTGACAGAAAAAAAAAAAAAATGAAAAATAAGTCAGGAAATTAGGAAGGGAAAAGAAAACAGCCTGTCAGAACTACCTGTCAGAGAAAGCAGAGAAACTATGAGATCACACAACAAAAGCAGAAGGCAGCCAGTGAGAAGTCTGTACAGACAAGAGGAAAGTGATGATGACTCCTCTGGAAACCTGGGTGCTACTGCTGGGTGCAATAAAAACTCTCAAATCACAGCTTCTCAGAATGAGTAATCACTACATGAGTTATTACCTATACTTAAGAAACTATTTCTCTTAAATTTTCAGCTTGACTTAGTGTGATGTTTTAGAATCTTTAATGAGTAAAATATCGACTATGCATGTGACAAAAAACAAAACAAACTATAACTTATCAAGTTATGATAACTAAAACAAATTACACATTTAAGGGTTTTAACCTCATGAAGTTGTGAGATGTTGATTAACTGAAATTGGGGAAAGAAAAAAGATTTTAATGATCATGAAATGACCATACCTTATAAGGAAGACAGAAATACTTCCATGAAAAATATCAACCAGTCTGTCCTGTACACCAGTCAAGCAGATAGACTCTAGGAATTGCTACAAGTGAGAGAAATGAATCAGGTTTATAATATGGATGTATCTAAGCCATGCTATGAAAAGTCTAAAATCTAACAGTTGGTTACTCCAGTTATGCTATTATTGTACTCATGGGCAACTCTTGGGTGGCTAGTGGGTGGTTTAGCACACAGGATTACTTAATAGTTGGGTAAGCCTGTTGATGATTTTTTTACCCGAAATCCTACATAACGTTTTCTAGTACAGTGCAAGGTAGTCAGCAGGGAGGAGGCATCCAACTCTGATCTAGCTTGATTTTTCATTGTCCCACTACCAACACCTGTGTTGTCTTCAGCAATAGGGTCTTAATACCCAGTTCTAGTGGGAATCCCAAAGTGTTGACAATAGTCTGTATTCTTTTGGGAGCATCAGGCGCTTCTCTGACTAACAACTCACTGAGAGGAATCCCTCCCACACACTGTGGTTTCCTGTGGTAACCTAGGACTCTTTCTATTTCTCCCTACCCTTTCTTTTTCTTAATTATATATTCTTAATAAGTTAGAAAAGAACTGACTTTCTCTCTGGTTTTTAAATTGCATCTTAAAATGTGATTAATCTTCTCACCTGTTGTCCTCTCCTGAACCTCATTTTAACTTTTCCACCCCCAGTATTGTGCCCCTCTGCTTATGTCTTTGTTTGCATTCTTTATCCTTAATTCTCCACTCTCAGCTTGCTCCTGGCTTCTTTCTAGTTTCCTAAACTCATACTCCATCTTGCACTCAGATCTGAAAATTCGAAATTATGACTTGCACATGGAAAAGAACATGTGGCATTTGTCTTGCTGAGCCTGGCTTATCTTAGTTATTATATGTTCCAGATCCATCCATTTGCCTGTAAATTGGATCTGAGACAGACCTGCTCCATGGGAGAGAATACATTCCTGGTATTGAAACCCTTGTCAAAAGCCTATGGCTGGGAGAGTCATAAGCCCTAGTGGAGAAGCCACCACTGTTGGTTAACTAAGTAGATATTTGCCCCTAAATGTTTATATTATGTTTATCCCTATAGGTTCATGCTGATCATACCTTTGGTCAGAGAAGCCTCTTTTTGAGGTTTGTGGTAGCTACTGGGGAGATTCAAAACTTCTCAAAGTGCTGATAATAAGTGAAGGTTCAGTCCTCAGTTCTAAATGAGAACTTTGCTATGCCCTCCAAGGCTCAAGGAACATTGTAGAAAAAGGGGTGGAGAGAAGATCAGAGCAAGAGAATGGTGTAGTAGTTACCTCCTTGTTTCTGCGATGACCCACCTGACCAGAAGCAGCTTATGAAAGGAAAGGGTTTATTTTGGTTTCCAGTTTCCAGTGGAAGTTTATCATGGCAGAGAAAGCATGGAAGAGCAGAAAGCTGGTTCACATCATCACATATCACAAGGAGGAACAAGCAAGAGTGAGCTAGCTAGCACTGGCAAGTAAGCTGGCCTATGAAATCCCAGGGCCCAACCCACCTCCCAAAGTCTTCACTGTTGAAGACTGATTCGAGGCTAAATCACAAACATTGAGGTTATGGGGGACATTTGCCATTCAGGCAACCACAGATGTTGGGGAGTACTTTGGGACACTATGTTCTAGACAGGAGTAACCACATAGCTACTGTTACTACCTCCACAAGACCTCTACAAAATTGAGCTCATCAACATTTTTACATAGATGATGGAGTAGGGTAAAAGTCATAGAAGTTAGACTAGAAGAGGGTCTAGCTGGAAAGATGCAGTTCAGTGAACGAGGATGGGGGTAAAAGAAAGGAGAGGATTTTTATCAAACTACATGCATGTATGTATGCATATGAAAATTGTTGATAAATTATTTAATAAATAATCCAAATGACAAAATAAATGTTTCTTCCATCAGTAAATTTAACTTTTCTAACAAATTCCATGTTTACAATTTCATTTCTCTATTAACAAAAATGCAAATATAACAGGTTTTATTAAAACCTTTATGAAATTTAGAGTATCAGGAATTATGAAACTTGTTCAACTAAGTTTTGCTTTCTTTTATTCTCTGAGCCATTTCCATACTATTTCCAATCAGGGAGACAAGGAAAAATTCTGATGATGGCATATGATTATTCTCAAAATAATGAAGTAATTGCTGATGAATGTAATTCATTAGCCTGCCTAGAACAAGGTGAAGTCAAGAGAATAAAAAAATGCTTTGAGATTTTGAACAATGTTCATCTTAGAAAAATAAGTTTCCTCTGTTTTAATTAAACTTTTCTTGAATTACTCATCTGCTCTCCAAATTACTACTTCTAGATGGCTCAGATGGATGATGCTGATTCATAATTCTTTTAAGAGTGAGCTAGGTCAATGGTGCTGTACTTCGGTACTTTGGGTGAAATCAAAAGTGTTGATGGATGAGTTTACGAAGCCTCAGCATTAGTGGGAACCACAGGTAAACACAGAGTATTTACACATGTTGGCATGCATTCCCCTGATCATTCAAGTAGAAAAGCCCCAACTGATAAATGCTGAAGCAGTGAGAAAGGATGGTACATCTGCTATATCTCACTACTGCTATGACAGGGCATAGACCCAGTGTCTTGCAAGTGACCAGATAAAAACCCAAAGTTCTTCATTTGTGTTGTTTAAAAACACCTCAGTCTAAAGACGAGGATTTCTGTATCAGCATCTGGTGGCCAGCGTTGCTGCATCTCTGAACCATATAATGATGGGCACCAAGGAAACTATTGTCACAATTAATGCCAGGGATATGTATCGCCCTCCCTGTAATTCAGAGTTATGTGAATATTTGCTATTTAACCTACTGCTTTCATTCCCATCAGTTCTTCCTTCTGTCTTTTATTGTCCCTGTGGTGGTTTGAAGGAAATGTTCCCAACAGACTTGTGTATCTGCCTGCTTTATGCCCTGGTGGTGCCCTGGGAAGGCTTTGGACCTTTAGGAGGAGAAGCCTTGCTGGAGGAAGTGTGTCCCTGGGGACAGATCTCGAGGTGTACCGTCTAACCTGGCTTGCTCTTTCAGCTTCTTTGTTGATTTGGAGATGTGATGCCAGGCCTACTACTCCTGCCTTGTCTTTCCTGCCCTGGTAGACTTCCCCTCAACACTATCAGAAGAAAATAAACCCCTTCCTTCCTTAACTTCCTTCTGGTGGAATATTTGGTTCCAGCATTAAGAAATTCACTGTTACAGTCCCTTTTCTCATAAGAAACTCCTACTCTCATAATCTATGCGTGCTGAAAAAATAACCTGGAAATGTTATGATCTGGACTTAGATGTTTGGGTTACCAAAACTAAGAATTAATTTCTGTCATATAGACCTGGTGGATTATCCAGGAAAATCAAATATCAGTAACTGTGTGATAAAGTTGTGCAGTCATATTTACCATAATGCTTATTTTGAAATGCAAATGGCCATCATTTTAGTGCATTTATTAGGGAATAATTTGATCATTACACACATTTACTTTGGCTCATATACAAACTCACTACTCAAAGAGACTAGATGGACACAGTAAGCATCACTTCAATGATCTGAGCCATGCAGGACTTCACAAATACCCACACAACTATGAAAGATTCAAGCCATAACTAACCCTCTCTCACCATAAAGCCAACTTTTGTCATTATAAAAGATGATGTAGGGGCTGGGGATATGGCTTAGTAGTTAAGGCATGTTGCAGACAGCTTCAGGTTCGCTGAGATGAACTTCCAGACCAGGCACAGTTATGGAGGAAGGGATATTATTTATTGAAGCTTATAGATCCAGGGGAAGTTCCATAATGGCAAGAGAAACAGCTTGCCCTTCACAGGACCAGGCAAGAGAGAGAAAAGCCAACCAGCCACCACAGCACACAGAGCAAAAAAACAGCCAAAAGGTCACACAGCACACTTCAGGAACTCCTGCTAGGCACATTTGCATATCTTTACAATGGAATCTCAAACCATCTCCACACCTTAAGACCAGCCCCATGAAAGCCTCCAAGGTGATTTGTCACTATAAAGTAATAAAAATTGATGGGGATATTCAAACTGTAGCCCCTGGCTATTTTAATATATTTAGCTGGCCCCCAATAGATTTATAACTATCACACATTGTAAATTGTACTCAGTCCAATTTCAAAGGTTCTCACAGTCTTGATCAACTTAAGATAGTGAGTCCTATAAAATCAAACAAGTTAAATACTTTCAACATGTAAAGGCACAGAGTAAACATTTTAACTGGTATAAGGTATAGCAAGGAGAGACTAGAATAATGCAAACTTAACCACCATGCAGTCATCAAACTTCTGCAGTTCAAGTTCAATATAACCAGAAAACAGGAAAACTTTCATCCCATGCCAACACTGCCCTCCATGGTAGCCCTTATGCACAGTCCTGGTATATCCAAAACATCTTCAGGTCTCCATGCAAACCACAGTCCATCTTCCAGGCTCTTCCAGCCTACCAGGGACTTCATGCCCTGCCTTCATGCTGCATCCAGCCATCTCAGCAGCGGCTCCTGGCTGCACCGTGTGCAACTCATGACCATTCCATGCATTTTTATGCTTCCAAAACTAATACCAGGTGTGCAGGACACAGCCATATTCTTAATCAGGGATGAAATAAACCACAGCCTTGAAAAGCAGGTTCCTTCTCCAGTCAGCTCTTTCCAGAATTTGCATTTTTAGCAGTCTTTCCTCAGGCATCCTCTCCATTGAAGCCACCTTCCTTCCACCTTCCTTAAGATTGCTAATGTGTTTTAGCAGTTAAACCAGCCTCAATGCTTCTACTTTTAACTTGCTTCAAGTCTTCCAACTTAAAATCTTAAATCTCTCAGTCCAATATCTTTAGCCAAGTACATCAGTCCATTACAAATTTAAGTAGCCATCCCTTATGCCAGTAGCCCAGTTCAACAAAGTCCTCTGCCTTCTTTCCTTCTCTCCTCGAAGTTCAATACTATCTGCATAGCATTCTTTCATCAGAATAGTCCATAAAACTTGGCTTACCACTCCAGAAGGCATCTTCAGTTCAAACAAGTCCATGCCCATTCCTAACAAAGGTTATATCCCACGGTCAGGTTCATTTCAAAAATACTGTTGAGGTTTTGAGATGAACTTCCAGACCAGGCACAGTTATGGAGGAAGGGATATTATTTCATGACTTATAGATCCAGGGAAGTTCCATAATGGCAAGAGAAACAGCTTGCCCTTCACAACCAGGCAAGAGAGAAAATGATGCAAAAAAACAGCCAAAAAAACTTCAGGAACTCCTGCTATTAACTATCTTAGCAAGGTGATTAATGCAAACTATAAATAAAACATTAATATATTGGGGACATATATTCAAAACAAGGCATGCAATGCCAAAAACCTCAGTTCAATTCTCCAGGATCCATATAAGCCAGATGTGAATGTTAAGGCACTGGAGTGCCCGTTTTCTTCCTCTCTCTCTCTCTCTCTCTCTCTCTCTGCCTCTTTATCTTTCGCTCTCTCAAACAAATAAAAATAAAATTTTAAAAATATGATTTTTTACTGCCATCCTAATAATTCATGACCTAATGTGGTCATGAAACTCACAATATGATGGAAAAACTATTAACTATCTTACAGTAATAATTATTAAGTGTTAATTATATTACATACTATTAAAGAAAAATGCATGATGATCTGTGAATGTAAACATGATGTTCTAACTTTAGGATGAGATCTAGATAGAGGAAGATTCTTCAAGGATAGTGAGAACTGTTTTAAAGAAGTGATTTTTTTAACCTAAAATGATAAAGGTGAATTGAATATTACATACAAAAGCCCTGAAGTAGAAAGAAATTTGGATTTTCTGAGAAACAGAACAGAGGAAAGACCAATCTGAAAAAGTAGAGAGTGGTTGGGTGTGAGATCCCCAAGTCTGTCTCCATTAAATCAGAGAATGTAATTTTATTTGGGAGAAAGCCTTTGCAGAGATAATAAAGGTAAGGATATTGAGTTGAAATCACCCTTGTTTAAACGTGTGGGCTTGAATTCCCATGGCATCTTTCCTAGTCAGAGAAAACAGGAGAACATGGAGCGACATACACAGACAGTGATGGAGACTGGACAGAGATTGGAGAGATATATGTCCATGCACAAAAATGCCACATGTTTCTGGTAATGAACAGAAGTTATAAGAGTAGATTGGGGCAGATTCTTCTCCTGAGTACTACGTGAACTTTTCTGAGGAGGAGCTGATGAGCAGTTGTTGCCCCCTTGCAGGGCAGTCCTGATAGACTAAAGTTCAATTCAGTCAGAGTTCACGCTGATGGATTTTATTGCGCTTCATTACAGAGGAGTTATTTATAAGAGAGAGCAGATCCCAAAGCAGCCATAGCATTAAAATGTCTCATGCCATCATGGAAAGATAACTGCCCCATAGCTTAAACATGGAGCTCTCTGTCTCTTGAACTTCCATCTAAGCATTATGTTAAGTAAAAGACTACCAACTTGTATGAATTAATAAATTAATGAATTACATTGTTTAAACTCTAGTTTCACAGGCAAAAATAGTAATACCAATTTTAAGACAGACAAGCCCTTTAAAGCTATACTTGATTAAGCATCTGTAAACATGACTTGTAGCTATGGTCTACATATCAGCTATGTATGAAATATGAAGCTTACATGGCATTAAACTACTTTACAAAATTGGCAAGGTAAGTCTCCAGATAGGGCCATTCATCAGAAATGCAATCTCCAAATAAGACAAAGGACGTCCTTCACAAATTGGTAATGCCAATTAGCTGTTTTGATGCCCCAGCATTTTACATGTTCTCAGGGATTATCAAATGGCCTTCAGTGCCTGTGACACCTATGAAAGACATTAGTTACAAAAGGGAATTTGACGTGGCTCCTAACAGCTGGACAAAGACCCGCTGTATAAAGAACAGGAGAATGTGGTCTGATAAGAAGCAATAACCAGGGAAAAAATACCCACAGCTGGGGTTGCAGACCAAGCTCCACAGCAGGGTAAAAACTTGTGCACAGTTCCATGACTTACTTTGACATGCTTTTAATTTTATACCTTCTTCACTTTTTGCTTGAATTCATTGGGTAGTTTTCTGCAAATGCATATTAAAAGTTAAGTGAATTTTATATAAAGTTAAATAAAAAGGTTTTATAGCATCAAGTCAATTTGGAACCAACTCAGAATCAACAGATAAAGTATATGAAATGACGTCAAAATATCACAAAGACCATGTTGGAGAATATGATTTAGGTGTGCAATATCAACATCATCTTACAAGGATGAACTCTCATTGGCCAAACACTGACAAGGCAAAACACACACACACATTGAAAATACAATTTTTGATCCTGTATGTTGAACTGAGCACTAGTTTATAAACATAGTCAGATACTTGCTTTTGTAAGTCAGTGAAGGAAGAAAAATCTTATAACTTTGTGCCTGAGAAGTCCACAAGGCACAGAGGGGATCATGCCTTTCACCCGATGCCACAACCTCCTGGCATGCTGACTGGCCACTTTCTCACAGAGTGATTTGGTGTCTCTGTTGCCACTGGGTCAAGGAGTGCTGCTCAGAAAAGCTGATCTAGATGAACGTTCACCTCTCTCGTCTCAGTCAGCCCTTTGTGCAAGTGGATTTATTTTAATGAAGCAATTATTCTACATTTTGGAAAAAATGTAAAATAAACTGATCATCTAAGAGTCACGTGTCTTTAAGGTTTGCCAAGCTAGAGAATTGCCTCTCTCTTCTTCCTCTTCTCTTTCCCCTCATCCCTCTTATCTCTCACTGTGCCTCAAGAAGTTCAAAGGTCCCATTTTTGCTTTTGGTTAGGAGTTCCTTATGTGATATGGCAACACTTGTCCCTAAAACATAGCAACTGCACATAATGGTTCTAATAGATTTTCTCAAGTCCACTAACATCACTGGATCATTAGGATAAACTCCATTATTTGCAATTCTATTTGCTTTCATTTTGCTGCAGGTTAATGATTTTTGGACATAATAACAATATGTAGCATGAACAATTTCATAACAATGGAGCCAGGCACCAGTGAACAATGGCCACATATGTGCTTCGACTTCAAGTTTGCAGGAACCTCGCCTGTGAGAACAGAGGGCGCCACTCCAGAGTGCATTATTCTACTCCCCATGGAACTATTAACTCCTTGATCCCTGACTAGTTCCTTCTTGGGACTCTGCATTGGTACAATCAAATTTCTTTCTTCTATATATTTTTAATTCATAAAAGAATAAAGCAATTTTCTTTATTACAAGAAACTCCATGCTTATGCATGCCACGCTCCATTCTAAAACCCCTTTTAGAAAGTGCACCACAGACAGCATATACTAACTACAATCACACCCTGTTTAAAATAAGAACCAAGTACAGCCCGAAAATGTACCATATACTAACTGCAATCTCAACAGCAGTTGAGAGGCTGCTGGAACGCCCATTCTTCTGTCTTCCTCTCCTTTTCTCTCTGTCTCTTTCTTGTCTCTCTCCAAAAAAACAAGAAAGAAAGAAAGAAAGAAAGAAAGAAAGAAAGAAAGAAAAAAGAAAAAGAAAAAGAAAAAGATTTGTGGGCTGAAGAGATGGCTCAGTCGTTAAGGTGCTTGCCTGTAAAGCCTAATGATCTGGGTTCAATTCCCCAGGACCCATGTAACACCAAATGCACAAAGTGGCACATGCATCTGGAGTTTGTTTGCAGTGGCAGGAGGGCCTGGTGCACCTATTCTTGGTCTCCTCTCTACTTCTGCTTGCAAATAAATAATAAATAAATGATAGATTTGAAGTCTTTTAAAAAAGATTTATGAATGTTTAATTTCATTAAGTTCTTATAAATAAAATTTTAAATCATTTTTTTCTCAGGAGATTTTTTTTTTTTTACATTTCTCTTTTATTGCTAACTAATGTCTTCACATCAATTTTCTGGCAGGTCTCTAATTGGAAGACTACATTCTTACTTTGCTTAATACTGAGGAAACTATTTTGAGACGCTGGCTTTCACATGCATGTCTTTCTTTTTCTAAGTGATTCTTTCATCTAAAATCAGATATAAAATTTCAAGCTAAAGTTACCTTGCTAAAAATACAGAGGAATGCAGTACGTTATATTTACATCATATGAAGTAGCAGGGAATAAGTTACTGGTTGGACTATGACCAATAACCTAGTTTAACAAAATAAAGAGAGAACATTTCAGATTTCCAAATGAACATTGTGTTTGGATAGACTGACCTTCTTTTTGGTGTGTGGGAAATGCAGGTTGTGAAGTTCTAGATCAAAATACTAAAGTAAAATTTAGAAACTGAAAACCTTCCATAAAAGAGATAAGGTCCTTGTTTCTAAATACATAAACTCATCTCTACATTGTAGATATTCGCTTCACTCACTTAGGATATTTAGCATTACTGATGATGGAGATTCTTTCCTTGGGTGACTGAATAGGACTCTGTCTGGCAGGCTCAACAGTCAGAAAGAACACTCAACACATGGGTCTTGTAATAAGGGCAAAGTGCTGAAAATCATGCCTTTCATGAAAACTGTCTTGAGTTAAATTTAAGTGCTGGGTAATAGGTTTTAGATTTACTTTCTGACTTAACTACTGCCTTACATGTTTTAGTACAGTGCATTGCTTACCTGAGTTAATCAACAGCTTCAACAAAGAAATGGAACTGGGGCAAGAAAGTGATCTAAATGTAGTCATCTGTTTGACTAGATGAAACTTTTTTTTTTTTTTAAATTTTTTATGAGAGAGAGAGAGAGATACCAAGCAGACTCCAGACACATGTGCCACTTTGTGCATCTGGCTTATGTGGGTCCTGGGGAATCAAACCTGGGTCCTTTGGCTTGGCAGGAAACCATCTTAAAGACTAAGCCATTTCTCCAGCCCCTAGATGAAATTTCTAATAGCAGTTGCGTTAAGTGCATCACATTAAAAACGTGAACATTAAATAGTTCTATAAGTTCCGTATCCAGTCTTAGCTTCAAACCATACCATATATTAAATTAGTGGTATTCTTTTCTCATTGAAATAGTTTGATTTAGGTAGGACCTGAAATATTTCTCATTGCCAATAACCCAAGCTCAATTTCTCAACGAGCCAACAGAACCAAGTGTTTTGTCAAGCTACAGCAAGTGACACATTTATGGCCATAATTCATTATTTGACTTGTATTTCTTTGTTCAAATATTAAATAATTCCACATTACTTAGCATAAAATATGTATCAGCTATATTTTGACCACAGGATGGAAACTGATATAAAAGCAAGTTATGAATTCTCTTGACAGGTGTGTCACTTCCAAAGGAAGGCAAGGCAGGATGCTTGTCAAAACAGATTATTTCAAACTTGTTTTTATTGGGGTTTGCAAGCACTATCTCTTTAATTTAAGGCAATTATTTCAATGATCATTTGTCATCTCCTTGTTCCTAGGGACAGTCCAGTGATGTTCGTTGGGTCTGAAAACACTGTTCTGCTTTCTTCCAGCATATGCTTCTCTGACCCCATTCTGTCCTGCCGAGGGCCTTTAATGGTTGCCCATCAGGGTATGAGAATTGAAAAGACAAGTATAAAGTTGATTGAAGCATACATGTGCTCTAAAGAAGCCAAATTTGAAAAGTATTTTTCCTTTAAAAAGACATTATAATCTTATCCTATTATTTTAGGCTTAATTTTATCTGAGAGACCCTGCCTAATGACTACATTTAATATTGAAACAGAAAAGCATGACATACACATTGTCCAATAAGAGAAAGAAGATCATGGATAAATCAGAGTCATTGGCATAATACAACAATGACATCTACTAAATCTTACTACTCAGTATCCTAGCTCAGTATTCAAGCCATTCTTTAGTTAACATAATACACCTGGATTAAAGTCTCTCTAATATTTAATGACTTCTTCTTTATTCTAATAGGATCATCTCAAATGAAAACACATGCACACATCTATTGTAATAGTCCTCAGAAGACAATTTTTATTCATCATGGGAAAATATGTTATGACAGATTTTCTTCTGTTATTCATTCTTGCTACATTCTGCACAGTTCTATAAATATCAAATCAGCATTTAAGCCAATGTATCTTTTTCTAAATGTGTAGCTTACCTTACTAAGTAGGAAAGAAAAAATTTTGGATGTAGAAGTACTTTTTCAACGAGGCTTCCAGATCTGTCTGTGGCCCATTCATTGCCAACATGCCCTGATAGCCTCTGAAATGTGGACTACTAAGGGCTATCCAGAACTGAGATGGTTAGAGTGGTCTTAGTCAGCTTGCACCTCATCATTAATCTGTGCAGTTTAATTTTCATAGCAAATACTGTTCTGTCCCATTTCCATTATATTGCTATTAGCAAAGCCCAAGGTATAGATGCAGATAATTGCTATTGTCATTTTGATTTTTTCTCCCTAATTTACTATTGTCTCCTCAGAAGCATCTACTCTTTTTTCATAGCCCTGCCTTTGTGGAGTCCAGCCTGAACTGTAAGATCCTTTTCTTATCTCACTTACCAATATTTCAAATGGAATATCTAAAATCATTTTTAATTGAATTATTTTGTGTTTTCTTTGCCTATGGTCAAAATTCTTCCCTTGAACCTCTTTAACCTTCTTTTGTGCAAGCTTACGATCATTCTACAATCCTGAGGGAGATCCACCTACTCTGTTCAGACCCACCTGGCAGCTTTCTATGATATATCAAAAAGTCTCTCCTTTAATTATGAAAGGGCTAGAGATCATGGAGAGTTAGCCAGTCCCACTGTTACCAGTTACCACACAGAGTGCTAAGGTTTGAATGTGGTTTGTTTGTGTTTTGGAGGCTTGGTCCATGGTATGACAGTATTGAAAGGTGACAAAACATTTAAGAGGTGTGCCTAGTAGGAGGTTGGTAGGTCTTCAGAAGGGATTCGTGCTGTCTGGTGGAGTTCTACTTCCCCTGGGACTATATTGGTATTCACAGGCGTGGGTTGGTATGAATGATCTTGGCACCTTCCAAGTGCCTCTATGCACATGCTGTCACAATGAGCTATGTGGTTCCATCTGCCATGCCTTATGGCCATGTTGATAGTCAGAAGGCCCTCACTAGAGACTAAACAGATGGATTCAGCCAATCTTGGATCTTCAACTTCTATAACTATGTTGTAAATAGACTTCTTTACAAAGAACAGTGTGAGGTATTGTGTTATAACAATACAAAATGAACATGATGGGTTATGAGATCATAGAAGACTTCCCCAGGCAAGAATATCCCCATTCCATTCCTGAAGCTAAGCAACCACTTACCCATCCTGAAAATTATAAACTTGGTAAAGTGGACAAAACCTAACACTGGTCAGTTCTAGTTGGGTCAGAGTAAGAGATGCTATGCAAATTTGTACACATTACTCTTTTTTATGCCTTATTTACTTTTTCAGAAACTGGAGATTATATTTTATTTTAAAATCTGGTACTAATGTAGGTGATGTATAAAATTGTAAGACTTTTACAGCACTCAGTCAATTGAAGCTATTCTTGTTATTACAATATCTTAGCACCTTAGTGCATATATCTTTATAAGGTTCTTATTTTGCATCCCAGGTAGACTTAGGGTAATGGGAGATTTGTATTATGGTTAAGATTTTTAAAGTAGATTAACCTAAAGGAAAGGGGAAAGAAGATGTGTTTAGAGAGGTATGGAAGACTACAATTTCTGCTACATTGCCCTAACCATCTAAAGTAGTAGTAAAAGCTTTATTAAGATTATAATTTAAGCCATGTATTCTGCATGATATACAGGAATATTACTAATATATACTAATTAGTATATACTAACACTGGCATATACAGTTTAGTGAACAGCTCCCTTATCATATAAGGTGTATGATGTCTGTATTTCACACACAAAACCCCTGAATCTCAAAAAAGTTAACCATTTGTGGTGGCACATGCCTTTAATCCCAGCACTCAGGAGGCAGAGGTAGGAGGATCACTATGAGTTCGAGGCCACCCTGAGAATACAGAGTGAATTCCAGGTCAGCCTGGGCTAGAGTGAGACCCTACCTCAAAAAAAGTTATTAAATTTAAACTTTCACATATCTGCTTAAATTCCAACTCTGATCTTGAGCACATGCTTTCCTCCTTGCTCTGTCATACTATCTTATTAAAGAGCTATTTCTGCTTTAACTTGAACTATTTATTTCCTTCTTTATAAAATGTCTCTAATCAGCTTACCTCAGTAAGATTACATAAGAATAAAATTAAACATGGTACCCCAAAGAGCCAGTTGTTACAATTGAAAATATGAAACATTAGCATAAACATAAAGCTGGCAGATTGATCAAGCCCCATAAAGTGCCTGGGTCTGTCTTGTATTATGATCGTGCTCTCATTGTTTGTTACATATTGACTTCATATCTTGTACGTCCATCATTGTCTGTTACATATAACTGCATTTGATGTGCACTGTTCTCATTCCTCCATTTTAACTTTTATCAACTACACTTTATCCCTGTACTGATTACCTTTCAGGAACTCACCTCAGTCCCCAGATCTATCTACCTTAATGGAATTCAAATATACAAATGGAAAGACTGAATTACAAGATAGAGTCTAAAATATTGAGATTTACAGAAGTGTGAAGTAGTCTTTGTGGTTATTAAGTATTAGGACATGTCTACATGAAGCAAAATCTTCCTATGGAGGGAGAGGTATGTGAGCTGTCATCAAAGGAAGATGTAGTGTTTGCTCAGTTCATGACAAAGCAACATTTCTGAGTTAAAACTGGGAAATTCTGTATAACAAGCCATTTTGCCATGGCCTTGAGGAATTCTCTTGTATTTTCCTTGGTGATTAGTTGGGAAAGTTGATGACTTTTGGAAAGGCCTGAAAACTGGACCTAACAGCATGCATTTTGAATGGATGTTTTTATTGTGCATGGCCAGAAATTTTACATGTAAGTATAAAGAGTAATCATGAGAAAATAGCTCTTAATTGGTATTCCTAAATGCCTGAAGCAAGTAATTGCAAATGCTGACTCTCTGATATGATCCCTTAGAAATGTTTCCCCATAACCCCACCTGACACAGGTGAAT
The DNA here is from genome assembly GCA_036365145.1 of Orientallactaga sibirica. Classification (NCBI taxonomy): domain Eukaryota; kingdom Metazoa; phylum Chordata; class Mammalia; order Rodentia; family Dipodidae; genus Orientallactaga; species Orientallactaga sibirica. The sequence goes on from JAEOAD010000005.1 coordinate 767,804, forward strand.
TCTTTTTATTTTAAATCTTTTTATTCTGTTTTTCTTACATTCTTTTTTCATTATTATTATATTATTATTATTGACACTGGGGACCCTCCTCAGTGGGGTTGTAGATATTCCCTATGAGGTTGTGGGTAATGTGTTGTGGGAGCAGCAGTCAGTTATTTTGGGGGTGATATGCCTTGGGCATGATGTCTTGATTTGTGGCTCTTACAATCTTTCCACCCTCTCTTCCACAAAATTCTCTGAGCCATGATGGGTGAGTTTTAAGTCTTCAGTGGTGAGCTCTTAGGAGCCTCTGGATCTCTGCATTGGTAAGTGTTGAGTGTCCTCTGGGTCTGACTCCTTCATGCTGGCGCTGATTGTCCAGCTCACCAAGGAAGCAGCACTCTTGCTCATCTCCCCAATTCCTCTGTGGCTTGACTGAAGTGTGAGGCGTAGTTTATTTCCTTGGATCTTGCTACCTTCTGAAAAATAAGAACAGATTCTTCAACAGAGAGTGAAGTCAGTGTAGTTTAAATGAGATAAGTGTTATTAATTTTAGGAGGAATTTGATGTATGTAACCCCTCTTTTAGCCAAAGACTGGTGAGAACTTGACACTGGGGAGCATAATCTTTGTTTCCATAGGGGTCTAATCTGGGTCCCAATTCCAAATATAGGTTCCTTTACACTGAGTGGATCTTTCAGCCAATCAGAAAGCTATTGGTTACCCACAAAGGCTGTGTGTCACTATTGTACTGGCGTGTACATCTTATCAGGGTGTTTGCTTCTGAGTAGCTTAGACCTCTGGTTGTTCAGACTGTTGTTGACCATTTTCCCCCAGTAGCTCATGTAGCATTTTCCAGCACTGGATCAGCTAAGTGTAGGGGGACTGGCTCTCTTCTGGATTCCAGACAGGACGCTCCATGCTCCACACAGGTGAATTCTAACATAGAAATTACCTGGTGGAACAGGCATCATCATATTTCCTTAGTTGGAGGCAGAAGAGAAAGCCCGAGATTCAAATTATGGGCAGGACTCCCAGGGTGGTTGTTGATTTTAAATTGACAGAAGAGAAGGGGTGTGGCCAGTTTGTAGGAGCAAAAAGCAGCCCCAGTTCTCAGCCAGCAGGAAACTGAGGCCTGACACCTGTAGCCACAAGGAGCTGGATTTTTTTCAAGCAACCAGAATGAGCTTGGAATCAGGCCACAAGCCTGCAAAGAAGCTTAGTGGGTGACATCTTTATTTTGGCCTTATTAGACCTTGAACAGAGAATACAGCCAACTACAGAAACTGTGAGATAAATAATGGCTGCTTTAAAGTTTTTTTTAAAAAAATTTTATTTTTGAGAGAGAGAAAGAGAGAGAGAGATAGAGGAAGACAGATAGAGATGGGAGCGCCAGTAGTCTCTCAGCTGCTGGGAACAAAATCCAGATGCATGTGCCCTCTTGTGGTCAAGTGAAGCATTGTGCCCTTGCATCACTTTGCATCTGGCTAAACGTGGGACCTGGAGTTTGGAACAGCTGGAGATTGGAATCAGTGTTCTTAGGCTTAGGAGGCAGGCACCTTAACCGGTAAGCCATCTCTCCAGCCCTAAAGTTTATCATGCTCCTATCCCAGAATTCTATTACTCATTAATTTCTTTTTGTAGAGATTAATAGAATGATATAACCTTATAGTCATAGACTTACATTCATAGACTTATATAAATCTTATTAAAAACATTCTAAGCCTGGAGTGGTGATGCATGCCTTTAATCCCAGCACTTGGGAGGCAGAGGTAGGTAGATTGCCCTGAGTTCGAGGCCACCCTGACACTAAGGAGTGAATTCCAGGTCAGCCTGGACTAGGGCAAGACCCTACCTAGAAAAACCAAAACAACAACAGCAACAAAAAAACATTCTAACTTTTATTGACAATTTTTATACATTTATGTAATGCATTTTGATTATAATCCTCTCCCATTACCTTCTTAGGATCCCCTCCTTGTACCCTCCTATTGAACCCATTTTATATTTTCAACTAGTCCTTACAATTTGATGTCTTTATTCCCCTCTTGGGTATGGGTGTGACACACTGAGTTTAATTGAGGCTGTATGCATGGGCACAGGTCCCAAAGCATGTGGGTCTACATTATAAATATAGAGTGATATCTGTTCAAAGCCACAGAGAAGATTAAGAACATAGGTCTGCAACCTTCTGACTTACTAGGAGAAAACTAGCTATAGTAGATGGATCTCCCCTGTAACACTAAAGGCTGATTGAAATATCAAGTGCCAGTAAGTAAAACATTCAGTTATTAAAAGAAATGCAAATTTAGAAAACCATTAGACACATTAATTCCATTATAAAGTTGACATAGATAAGAGAATGTGATATGTTGATAACATACAACATAATTGTTTGGAGGGAGAGTAGACAATTCCATGGTAGGCATGTAATTGATATAAATCTTTTTGTAAACTAAATATGAAAATACTTCAACATTTCTTCTACCCTAAGAATTTCAGTCCTAAGAATGTATCACAGGGACTTAACACACATACCCAGTTTGTGTGTGGGGATAGTCTCTGCAGTATGTTTGAAACAGAAAAGTGCTGCAAGCAGAGTATAACTAATAGGAGTCAAATTAAATTATGAAAATTATAAAATTAAAAAACAGAATAGCTATTGTGAATGGACCAGCTATAAACATGGTTGAGCAAATTTCTCTGCAGTGAATAGTGGAGCCTCTAGGGTAGATTCCCAATAGAGTAACAGCTGGGTCAGTTGGTAGCTCTATTTTCATCCTTTTCAGAAGTCTCCATGTTGATTTCCATAGAGGTTGTATAAGTTTTCACTCCTATCAGCAGTGAATGAGGGTTCCTCTGTCCCGTCATTGTCACCAACATTTATTGTCAGTTGTTTTTTGAGTGATTGACATTCTGACTGGAGTAAGGTGGAATCTTATAGTTTTATTTAATTTGCATTTCACTGATGGTTAAGGTTGTTGAACCTTTTCGTAAGTATTAGCCATTTGTATTTCTTCCATTGAGAATTACTCATTCAGTTCTCTGCCCCTTTTTTGAGTGGATTATTTCATTTTTCAATTTTCAGTTTTTTGAGTTTTTTGTAGATTTCAGATATTAGGCCTCTGTCAGTGGTATAGCTGGTGTGAAGATTTTTCTCCCATTCTGTGGGTAGTTTGTCCTTTCTCCAGTAAAAATGTTGGTCCCTTTGTCAAAGATCAGTATCTGTGGTAGCTTGAATCTTGTCTTGTTTTTGTTACTATGGCTTTTAATGTGACTGTTTAATATCCTGAGCAACTGGGGTATTATTTAGGAAGTCTTTCCCCACTCCTGTTTTTGTTACTATGGCTTTGTAATGAAGAGCTCCTTTTTTTTTTTTTAATTGTTTTTATATTTTTTTTTGGAGACAGAGACAGGCAGCTAATGGTTTCAGGTCTTACGTTGCCTCACTTTGCATCTGGGCCTTTAATCCATTTGGGGCTGATTTTTGTGCATGATGAGAGGAGTGGGTCTATTTTTATCTTTTCTGCCATTTCATGTAATTAGATTTTTTTCAATTTGAACCACACCATTTTTATTGAAGATGCTGAATCCTTTCTCCAGTAAAAAGTGTTGGTCCCTTTGTCAAAGTTCAAGTATCTGTGGTATTTTCTTTCTTGAGTGTTTTAAAGGTTGGGTCTTCTTTTCTGTTCCTTTGGTCTATATGTCTGACTTTTTGTGCTATTCAGCAGAGAAGAAAAATGAAACCATGAAAGTACCATGCTGTTTTTGTTACTATGCAGGGAGGGAAATACACACAAAAATAAATCCAAAGTGAATTCATTTGCAATGTAAAGCAAGTATGCAGTTTAGAGGATGAAATTTTGCTCATTCAGCAGAATCTGTTACAATCCACATTGAGCTATTGTGAGAAATCCCCAAAATAAGACAAGCCATGCTCTGCAGATTCCTCCAAAACACATGGAATGGAAGAGTTTCCAGAAGAAGATCTGCTGGGACAGTGCTAGAAACTGTTACATGAGCTGCTGAGGGAAAATCCAACAATCTTTCTAGTAGCACTCACATGTGCTCATTGGAGGGACACATGGCTTATTAACAATGTTTATCCCATTGAACATGCTTATCTTAGTCTCCTTTGGAGAGAGATTTTAGTAGGTGTCCCATTGATTTTCCTCCTCCAAGGGGTGAAGACAGACATGGACAGATAGACATCCAGAAATGCATAGCATTCCTAAACATTCAGCAATCAGCCTGACAAGATCCAAGTGAGTGGTCTTCTAGATATAAGTCAATTCCTATGATTCAGGTGTTTTTAATTCAGACTTTATATTCTTTGAAGATGAGGGTAGTTACTGGACTAACCAATCTAGCATAGATAGTGTACATATTTTTCAGAAATAAAAGCCATACATTTTATTTTCAGTTTTTAGGTCTTATTAAAAAATTATAAACCATATAAAACAATTAAGCATTCAAATGTGTGTGCACACATGCCTGCATCTGTATGTAGAAAAGCTCTTAGAAAATAAATTGCTTTGAGGAGGAGATTAGAAGCTCGAGTAGAGATGAATGATACTGTTCAGGAATATTCTTATGTTGCTAAATGCTTTAATAGTATGTAGATGCTGGGTTTTTTTTTAAAATAAATTTGAGAAAACAAGTTTTTTAAATGACAGAAATTAGAATTTCAACAGAACTACTTTTTATGTGAATATATTATATGAAGAGAGAGAGAGAGAGAGAGAGACCACATCACATAGACAAATAAACATTTGGAAAATGTTGCTGTTTCCAAGGCATAATATAATGACATAATTTTCTTTTTTAATATTTTATTTTTTATTTATCTACTTATTTATTTATGAGAGAGAGAGAGAGAGAAATGGGCATGCCAGGGCCTCTACCCACTGTGAAGGAACTTCAGATGCATGAGCCACCTCGTGCATCTGGCTTTATGTAGGTACTGGGGAATTGAATCTGGGTCCTTAGGCTTTGCAGGCCAGTACCTTAACCACTGAGCAATCTCTCTAGCTCCTAATGAAATATTTTTCTTCAAGGTTGGGCATAAAATTGAGATAGTGACTAAAAATCATTAGAGCTATACTATAAAATTGTGGAAGCCATGAGGCCCTGGAGATCCTACCTTTGAAATCTGACAACTATATTCTCTCCAGAGCCTGGCTTTCTTCTGAAAGTGAGAAAGTTCCACTAATAAGTGTATATCAACTTCCTGTTGGGTCTTAAGACCTAAACCAGCTGATGGGTCATTTGTCAATCTTTCCAGGACAATGCTATACCTGGGACTTGGGCCTGAGATGGTATGCCAGAGAAATGTAAGCTAATAGTTCCTATTGGGGGTTATTCTCAACTCTGCTTGTTATTTGGATTCACCTGTAGAGTTATTTTTTTTTCATTTCTCCAATAATTAGGACTTATCCCTGTGAGTGACTCTTAGACATCCACAACCTTGAGGAACTCCCTGGGTGGTAATTACAACTCAGACCACTGGCTTTGACTAATTAGGACTCACCACTAGAGGTGAGATTTGTCCCTACAGGTTATGGCTGTGGCAAAAGCAGGGGAAAAATGATACCCAGAATTTAACACTAGTATTCACCAATTTACACAACCTCAAAACATTAAAAAACCAGCACAATGAACCAGGTTGGATACGGAATTGACAAATTATGTAAAATTTATATTCCAAGAAAAGCTACATTACATGAGTGTTCTAGATAACTTGGCAAAAAAAATGCAGTTATACACTGTCAGGGAAACAATGAGCATATCTACTCAATTTAACTTATCTGAAATTGATACTGGTTACATCGTGATGTAAATCAGTTACTTTTCCAATAATGCCTATATTTTCTGATACATTGTAGCAGTTGCAGAGTGTTTCCCCTTTTTCTCCCCTCCCTTCCAGCAGAAGCTCTGTAGAATCTTTATGTTTTAAATTTAGTATACTTACTGGTTTCTTCCAATTTTAGACTAATTCATATTCATTGCTTATATTTTTACCATATTATAGTTTTCTATTTCCATTCTATGCTGTATAACTTAGCTGCTCAATGTTGCAGAAGAGAGAAGAGGAGGAGGACAAGACACAAAAGAGGGAGGACTAAAGAACAAACTTGGTAATTACCGACCTTCAGGAGTTTGGCTGTTCTTCCTTTTACTAGCAGTTATTCTGTCACATTCTAACAGAAAACTAGCCAAATGGTACACTTGAGCCCGACCTTCCTCCTCCGTGGGCAAATGCATGAGGCTGGCATATAGGTGTCATGAAGGAACAGATGCTTTGACACAGTACTATGCGCTCTCCTGATTTAATTTAGCCTTAGAGCTCTTCTCTCCATTCTACAAAGACCTCATTCTTCCTGATGGGTGCACTGTGTTTTAAAATTATTATTATAATTTAAAGCCTTATTTTGCCGATATATTTCCACTCCCTCTCACATATGCTCAAATATCTTCATCTTTTCAGTGACTTTTACCATCAATAGATGCAAATACTTGTCACTGTTACATAGTCACATTCACGACTCAATTCTTTACTGTGCACAGCATTTAGTGTTTTGCTATTATCTCTACCCTTACCCGCCCTACTTATTATTGAACAGATTCAGCCATTTAATATGTTTATCAAATGATTGAAAATTTATTAGTTGTTGGAAATTACAAAGTGAAGCATAATTGAGGTCACTTTGTTATATTACATTTAAATTTTTTCATCTATAAGTTCAGGTACTGGGAAAGGGCAATGTCTATGGTCAAGTCTATACCAACACTGTCTGGGAAACTAGCCACTTAGTTTTAGAAATTAAGTCCATTTGACCACTGCAATCTTCTATCTCAAATAACTGCCTAAAGTGTTAGATGTAACAAAATGATTTATAAAAATATACACCAATGGGAGAAACTTTAGGTTGCATTGAAAGTGGCCAATCTAAGAATGACAAAGAACAAAAGTCTGCTAGTAGCTATATTTAATTAAAAAATCTAATGCCACAATGCAATATAATACTTAGCACAATATATTTGTGTATTTACATCTGTGTATTTTGCTACTGACTATATATATATATCTTCAATAATAATCTGTATGAGGCTAATGTGGATGAAGAAATGTTCATCAGTTGTCCCTTAAGAACCATGAAAATGATAATATTGTCATATCCTCTATAATTAGTATTTATTTTCCTGTACCAAAAATGTATTAACTTGATGACAGATTGGAATTCATTTTAAAGGCATCTTCTGATTTTCAAATACACTGTAATGAATGTTCACACTGTTATTTGGCATATAAGTGCTTTTGTTAACAACATATAATAAATGTTACAAGTTTATTGTTTGGATCACTTAACAGTTTTTTCTGTTTATTGACTAAAATCATTTTATCCCAGACATTTAGAGCAATTATGTCTCATTATTTTCTGTTTCATCAAATGAAAGACCAAAAGAGGTACCCCAGCTTCAGAAACTTATGAAAAGGAAAAAGACAGAATACATTTTACCCAGCAGTTTCTAGCAGTGTATGTCTTACTGTGCTTTTAGTTTATAAAGTACTTCAAGCAGTTAATTGATTGATGACAAATTTTCACATGAATAGGGACTTATGAGTATTAATCAGAGTTCTCTAATCATAACCAAACTAAGATTCATTTCAGTGATTTTGAACTTTAGGCTGATAAAAGGCATTATCCTACTAACTGGGTACTACTCAGCAAATTCTGATTGCTTGGTCTGGGATGCAGCCTGAAAATCAATACATATTAAAACCCCTGCTGTATACTACAGCTGAGAAACTTTGCTTTGAGCCCCATGATGGAATAAAATATTACTGTACTTTACATAAATATACAGCTGGTGACAGGGCTGCTATAACTAGAAGTGTTACCACCTTATACATGTGTGAAAAGTAACAAATGCTATACAAACTATACATGTTTCCGTAGTATAACAACAATAAAACAAATTAATAGCACTCCTTTAAATGTATTTTAATACTGCAAATGCATTATCATGAACGTTAATCTTTGGGTAAATTTTGTAAATTCTTATAACTTTATTATTTTATTATATATTGTATTTTATTTTTATTATAACATGTTTACTTACCCATAAGTATGTAAATCAAGTTACAAGAGTATTATTTTTAAGCAGACATAAAGAATTTAGAAAGAGAAAACTAAAATAGCTTTTTTGTTGTTTTGTATCAGTTTTAAATAAAGCTAAGAAGAGCTGGATATTGCCATATTCAAACCAATTCAGTTGATGATACACTAAGAAGAGAAGCTCATGATATTTTTAATATCCTTGGGCCCGAGATGAGGCAACATGCTCATTTATCTCACATTACTTGGAAGTTAATTTTGGCAATAAAAGACCTATCTATTGAAATCTATAAATAAAGTAGCAGTGATAGAAAATATCTAATAGCCTTAATTTGAATAATGTTGCTTCAAAATAAATAAGATACAATTCAGTGTGTATAATTTTATATTCCTTCAGCTTCATTACTTTGCTAAATAATTTGAGTCCAAGATGTGTCAAAATTTACCTCACATACTGTGCTATTTCACTATCCTCATGTGTTTGGATTTCTGTCTTGATATTTCTGAAGTCAGGGGTAGCATCATATACCAGTGACCCCAGCACTTTGTGAGCCTTTGTGTAGATAATTGGCATGAAGCTAAGGCCAGCCTGCACTGCATAGTGAATTCTAAGCAAGCCTGGGGCTGCAAAGTGAGACCTTGTGCAAAAACAAAACAAAACAAAACAAAACAAAACAAAACAAAACAAAACAAAACAAAAAACCCCAAAGCCACAAACAACAACAATAACAGCAAGCTTTTGCTACATTGAAGACATAGTTTCCTCTACAAATCTAAGGTATATTTTAAGTTTGATTCAGTGGGCACACAGAAAAAGTGACTAGTTAGGTAAAAGAAAGAGATATTTTGTTTCCGTCATAGTAGCCTCCCTCAAAGAAAATGATGACTAGTGTCTATATTGACTGGCACATGACACTCCAAGGAGCTTGGATAATGGCAACCTTGTCACTTGACACCCCTGAGCACTCTAATCTGAAGTATGCCTGGCATTTCACAATTTTGGAGAGCATGACTATAAAATCTGATTCAATGCTCATCTAAGGTATAAAGGAAACCCAGAAAAATCTTTTTTAAAAAATATTTTATTTGTTCATTTATTGGCAAGAGAGAGAGACTGATTAATGGAGAGAGAGAGAGAGAGAGAGAGAGAGAGAGAGAGAGAGATGGATGCTCCAGAGCCTCTATCCTCTGCAAGCCAACTTTAGACATGTGTGCTACCTTGTGCATCTGGCTTTAGGTCAGCACTGGGGAATTGAACCTGGGTCTTTTGTCTTTGCAGGCAAACACCTTAGCCGCTAAGCCAGCTCTCCAGCCCAGAAAAATATTTTTTTATGCTTTGTGGGGATAATCAGTTTTCCTGTAATAAAAAATAGATCTGCTCAGTGGAAATAAACTCAGAGCTGGAACTGGGAACGAAGTTGGAATCCTATGGTGACCAAGATGATTATGGTCTCCAATGACAAGTTCCCAAGACATTTTGGCCTAAAGAGGGGCTACGTCCATCAAACTCTCTCAAATTAACAGTGCTTATCCCCTTTAATCTCACTCTCCATTGGAAAAGCTGTTCTTCTCTTTCAAAAGGCAGTGAGAACTGAGGACAATCAAAATTTATCAACAAGACAAGAAAAGATAGCTGACTCCCTGGCAGGAGATGAACCATCAGCTAGGGTCCAGGTGAAACCACAGAGGAACTGGTGAGATGAGCAAGAGTGCTGCTTCCATGGAGAGCCTGACAACTGGTGCCAGGGTGAAGGAGACAGACACTGAGGATACTGAAAATGTATCAAAGCAGAAATCTAGAAACACCTGACAGGAGAACACTGAAGTAAACTTAAGACACATCCACCATGGCTCAAGGAATTTGCAGAAGAGAGGGCATAAAGATTGTAGGAGCCACGGGGTAGGGGAGAATATCCAGAGGCTTTTCCCTCTGCCCCACAATAACTGACGGCTGTTCTCACAGCTCACAACCCACCACTCCATAGTGAACACCAGCAGTCACACTGAGGAGGGTCCTCAGTGCAGTGTGGGCAGAGAGGAGGGCAATGGTGGTAACAACACCTGTTGTGTCTGTACAAAGTATATACTTAATAAAAATAGAAGACAAAAAATAAGACATTTGGCAAACTATTAAAAAAAAAAGAAGGTTATGCTCTGTGACATACTCAGCAGATAGAGACATATGGCACCTAACATTGCAGGAAGAACACAGCATTGCAGCACCTTCATTTTCTAAAGCTGGCTTAGTCTTCCTTGTGGATCACTGTGTGAACTCTGGGTTTCCTGAACTACTAAAGAAATTGTGGACTAGACTGGGTGTGTGGCTCACGCCTTTAATCCCAGCACCTGGGAGGCAGAGGTAAGAGGATCCCTGAGAGTTCGAGACCACCTTGAGATTACGTGGTGTATTCCAGGTCAGCCTAAGCTAGAGTGAGACCCTACCTCAGAAAACCAAAAATAAATAAATAAATGAATAAATAAATAAATAAATAAATAATAAATAAATAAATAAATTGTGGTCTTTCCAGTTACAACTGTACTTTGAGGCTCTTTGGGGTAAAGTCTGCATGATTAGACCATCTTCTCTCGTTTCTTCTGAGAAGGAAGCTATGGGTACATAAAATCGTGGTACAAGGAATGTTATCTTCAGCTGCTGCTATAAAGATTATCTAAGAAGGATTATAAACAGAATATTGTATCAAATTTTGATCATCTTATAGAATAGAGACTAAGAGCCTTCACTGATGATTAAAGGGATGAAAACTGGTACATTTTATTCATTTCTATGCAGAAAGAAATAAAAATAAATACTTGTGATCTGTAATAAGGTAACTCCGCTGTTGTGTGCCATTGACATGTTTCCAGCTTTGTTCCATTCTACTAGCAGTTTTAAGAGCAGTAGAAGCGATGAGAACAGCTCTGAACATGTCTATATTACTGCTTTGTGGAGATGGGTAGCTAATTAAAATTGTGATTTTTACACAGAAGCAAATACCACAATCTCTGAGTTGTCACTGTGAAAGGCAGGTACACATCCTAAGAACTAACCTTTCAGTCTTCATGAAACAAAAATTCCTATTCCACTATCAAGTCTCATAGCTATTGACACAGTATTCAAATAAATCAGAAAGTCTTTACAGCCACAACAAGGCTTTATCTCAAACTGCTTCAATAGACAAGACATATCAGCAAAAGAACAACTTGTTAGTCTAAGTTACCGAGAATTTCAAAATTCCCAAACCTCAACATGACAATCTCTCATCACAAGTTTCTAATTAAGGAAATAGCATACCAAGAATGCACTGGCATTGAGAAAGAACAGAAATGACATGCAACAGGCCAGTCAACATTGCCCTTGGGCTAGATTAAGATGTAATGCCACAGATAATGCCCTCCAATATGTGCTTTAGTAACAGGTTTATTGCCTTGAAGGATTATCCTCAGGATCAGGAGGAAAAGATTATAAAGTTATTCATTGATGGGTAGAACAAACAAAATTGCTTTTAATTCAAGTTTCCCTCTAGTAAATCAAGATTTATACATGGCTTAGGAACATGAACTTAGTCTTTAAAATCAACTTAATATTATATTAACATGAAAGTAAAATATAAATAACCTATTTTAGTTATCTGGGTTTATGAAAATAATCATTGCATTGTGGTAACAGCTATATCCAACAGTCAGATCTATCCTCATTTAGTAGAGAAAGAGGGGTGTGTTTTGTGACTGTTACTCATGAACAAATGATCCATCTTGTACTAGTTGTGTAGTGCTTACTGTTCTATGAGCACCATATTAGACTCGATAAACCTCTATATTATAGCTGTTTGAACCATTCACTTTTGGCACCATTCATTTTAGGGTGGTTTTCCCTACTTCAATTAACCTCACCTAGAAAATTCCTGACAAACATGCCCACAGATTTGTTCCCATTGTGATTCTAAATCTTGTCAAGCTGATAGCCCAGATTATCCATTGCAGACACCAATATTCTTTATTTTTAAAATATTTTTTATTTATTTGAAAGAGAGAGAGAGTGAGAGAGAAGGAGAGAGAAAGAGGCAGATAGAGAATGGGAGCTCGGGGCCTCCAGCCACTGCAAACGAACTCCAGACCCATGAACCCCCTTGTGCATCTGGCTTACAGTAGGTCCTGGGGAGTTGTAGCTGGGTCCTCTGGCTTTGTAGGCAAATGCCTTAATGGCTAAGCCACCTCTCAATCCCCCAATAATTCTTTCTTGATCTGTGAAACAGGACTGTATAACCCAGGATTTACAAACATAAAGAACATTTGTACATTTTTAAAATTTATTAGTTATGGACATACTCAGTATGTAAACAGCACATGTTGGTACCATCCTTTCCCTTGTCCCTGCCCCCTCCCCTGCCAAGGGACCCTCCTCATTGGGGATAAAGGTCATCCCCATGGGGATTGTGGGCCGTGTATTATGGGAGTAGCCCTCAATTATGGGGAAAAGGCAATGTCTCTGTGTATAATGTCCCAATTTGTGGCTCTAACAATCTTTCTGCCTCCTCTTCCGTGAAATTCTCTGAGCCACACTGGGTGTGTTTTAAGTCTACTTCAGTGACGGGCTAAAAGATCTGCTCATTGTAGCTCTTGACTACTCCCATAACGCTTGAACCACATTCCCCATTGATGAGGGTCCCTATGGAAGAGGGAGGACAGGGATGAGGATAATGGAGTCACCACTATGAATGTAAAATTAGAATAATATAAATAAAAATAATTTTAAAAAATTCGACTACCATTTAATATCCTTAAGCAAAATAAAATAAAATAATTATTTTTTCACATTAAAAAAAAAAAAAAGATCTGCTCATTGGAAATGAACCCATATCTGGAACTGGGAAACAAGTCAGAATCATATTCAGATAATGAGTTTGCTTTCCAATATCCAGCTCCCACTAATCCTGAGCTACAAGGTCTTCTTTCTAAACTAATAGTGGTTATCCCTATTTAACCTGTGCTGACTTCACTCTCTGTTGAAGAATCGGCTTCTCTTTATCAGATGGAAGCAGGACCTGAAGAGAGAAATGATCCATCGCACTTCACCAGGGCCCCAGCTGAAACTATAGAGAGGTTGGGGAAATGAGCAAGAGAAGGGTGAAGGAGATAGACACGGAGGACACTCAACATTTGTGCTTTTTTACAAAGGCCTGGCTACCTCTGTTTAGAATGCAGCGATTATAGCAGAAAATTTGAAGAAAATATACACAAATTATTAAAACATATTTGATAAAGAAAAAGGTTTTCCATGTAAGATTACCTAAAGTAATTAATTTAGTGAGCAAACTTACCTGATAATATGAAGAAAAATTTACGCAACATGTTAAGGAAACCATTTTAAATGAAATTGAGACAGAGTTTTCTATTTCTATTTTGGATAGAATAGTTAATAGGAGTTCATTGTGCCATAAGAGAACAATATAAAAGTAAAATGAGATATAGTATTTATATTACTTAAGGTAACATATAGCTGTGCAACAGTGAAAACTAAACAGCTGGTAAAAATATGGAAAAATTTAAAAAGCCAACTGGTTTTTGTAGCCAAAGTTTTATTCTGAAGGTTTCCATTACTTCTAAGCATACACAAATATTCAGGTTTCCAAGTGATTCCCAGAAATAAATAATGGTTAGAAAAAAGGAAACTCCCTCCTTCAGCAGAATATGTTTAATTTAGAATATATGAATCATAAAAATATATAACTTCAATTAAAATACTAAGATATACTAAGATATCTAAGATATATAATTATAAAACTCAACAACAATGATTATAAGAGACATACCTTAAATTTAAAATCCTGAGGTAAAATATAGAGGGATATTTTTAATGCCACCTAAAACAATGATGGTATAGAAAAAGAAGAAAACACAAGTAATGGTATTATAATTGCTAAGTGGTTTTGACTTGTCATTGCATGGAAGGTCAGTATACAAATAACATCTTTATATCTACATATGAATTACAATAAAATTAAAATTCTTAAATGATACTGTTTGCAAAAGTCAAAGCAAATGAAAACAAAGAAAAATAGAAGGCGAAGGCACCCACAAGTGCTGCTTTGAAGGAAGAAACCAGACAGAGGAAAGTTCTGAGATGGCAGTGGACAGGGTTATACTAAATGTATGGGTTGAAAACTCAGCATCACCTATAGATATGTTGCAGTGCAGGCCAATATCCTATTCTATGTATTCATGAAATTCAATAAACTTATAAAAATTATGTGAAACTCATATAACCAAGAATACAATAAACTTTATATAAACTGAAGAACTTACATTAGGAGATATCAAGTCCTATGGCACATCCACACTAACCTATTCAGTGTAGCTTTGGCCAAACCAATGGACTTATAGAGCAGAACAAACAGAACATAGATCCAGATGCTATTCCCTGACCCACTGGAAAGGGGACACGTTCATGGCTTTAGTACTAAAAGGGGAATAATTGGCTGCACAGCCTTCCATAGACACATGCCAGATGAATTATAAATTTGCAATTAAAAGGGAAACAGTATGGTTCTTATAAGAAAGCAGGAACATATTTTTATGAACTTAAGATAAAGAAAGTGTTCAGAGTCTTATACAGGACACAAAAATGACAATGAACATGCATTATATATGAGACTATATTAGTTACATTTTCTCAGTGCTATGATTAGATGACTGACAACACTCTGAAGGAGGAAGGGTCCATTGTGGCAGGGAAGGCATTATTAAACCATATGGAAGGTATGAATACACTCTGAAAGGGAAATGTCCAAGTGGCATATACAAATATGAAAGGCAAACCAAATAATTAATGAAAATATGCAAAATAAAATAACAATGTGCTTCTCTGTGCATCCATCAGAATGTCTAAGGCAAAAGCTGATCAAACACACATATAAACTAGAATTCTGGTCATTTGTTGGCTGGAATGTCAACTATCACAACTTATGTGGAAAATTATTTGAAATCTGTACAAAAGTGAAGGTAGAAGTGTTCCAGAGATTCTGTACCTAGTACAAATAAGAATGCATATGTTCATTTGCAGAATATGCATAAGTTGAAATGTTACTAACTTAATACTGAGGAGTGGGAATAACAAAGAGAATTATGTTATGGTTCAACTTTGTAAGTTGTAAGGCTCACTTCAGGACTTCTGGTAATGTGTCTTCCTGAAGGGACTGAGATGCATATGTGGCATGCTCATCACAGATCAGCTGCTGGGAGATTTGTTCGCTTCTCACTATATTTCTCATTGGTCCAGAACTCAACCCTTTGGTTAGACTGACTTGATCATTGAGCACCAGATAGCCTCCTGCGTGTGCCTCTCCAGCACTGGTATTACCCATTGCGGGACACTGCATGCTGCTTTCTTATGTGTGTCCTGGGGGTGGAACTCAGGTCTTTGTGCTGACAATGGAATGACTTTACCGAATGACCTATCTCCTCAGCATCCACATTCTTAAACTCTAACATTCTTACCCTTTCAATATTTATTCATGAAAACCAAATTAACTACTAAAAGTTAATGTTCATCTAGTCACAGCCTGAGTTCTATTTTAAGTATGCTTATCTGGTCACACAATTGGGTGGGATCAAGGTTGGGCTAAACACTTTAGTGATAGAAATCATACAAGGATACATCTAGAAGTATGGAAACCATGGAAACAGCAACAAATTAAATTCTCTATCTTGAGCAAACTGATCTTTATCTAATGTGTGTTTACTACTTGTCAAATTGACAAACTTCTCTCAAATATATGAAATGAATTCAACAGTCTTTACTATAGCATTTGCCTTATTACTTCCTTAGTGTTTTTTGAGGGACGCCAATACAAAATTAGCAAACATTCCTTGACATCATTTATATAGAAGCTGGTTTAGAAGAACTGCTCCTACCTACCTAGCTCATTGTTTTTGAGAGAGAGAGAGAGAGGAACAGAGAATAAGAGGGAGAGAGAGAGAGAGAGAGAGAGAGAGAGAGAGAGAATGGGCTTGCCAGCAGCCTCTCAGCCACTGTGAACAAACTCCAGATGTGTGCGCCCCCTTGTGGGCAAGTGAAGCATTGCACCCTTGTGTCTGGCTAAACGTGGGACCTGAAGAATCGAACAGGTGTTCTAAGGCTTGGCAGGCAGGCACCTTAACCCCTAAGCCATCTCTCCAGCCCTCATTTTTTTTTTGTGATAAAAATAAGGTGAATAAAACATCTGCAACAAATTAAGTATCATCATGACCCTATAAAAATGGTGAATTAGTGTTTCCTAGGAGTGTGTTTCTTAATAGGGTCCTCTTTCTGTGGTATCTGGCAATCAACGGTACATCTCTCTCTTCTAGGAGTGTGTTTCTTAATAGGGTCCTCTTTCTGTGGTATCTGGCAATCAACGGTACATCTCTCTTCTGTACCCAGGTGTTATGAAATAAGTTGGATGTGACAATATCCTTTGATAAGTTTCCTTGGGACTGTTTCATCACTGGACCTTATCAACACACAACTGAATTCCTGAGAGTATGGGGAAGCCAGGCAAAATTAAGATCTTTCTTTTAATGTACAGATGTCTAAGAGTATGGTGATAAGCAAACAAAGTGGACTTGTTTTGATTTTTTAAAAATTGTTATTTATTTGTGGAGAGATAGAAAGAGAGATGGGAGAAATAGTGAAAGAGAGCAAGAGAGAAAGCAAGATAGGGAGAGAGAGAGAGAGAGAGAGAGAGGGAGAGAAAAGGGCAAAACAAGGCCCCTGGCCACTGTAAAGGAACTTCAGACACATGCATCAGTGCATGGGTACTGAGGAATCACACCTGGGTCATTAGGCTTTGCAGGCTAGTGCTCCACTAAGCCATCACTCCAGCTCAATAATATATATTTTTAGCATTCTACATGATTAAGATAGCATAAATAGATGGATGCATCTGTCTATCCATGTTTTTCTATAGATGTCTATTATCTATATACATACTTATAGAAGAGAATTTTTTTATTAGTTATCTATATAATGTGTATACAGCCGTGATGGTACCATCATTAGCCTTCTCCCTGTCCTCCCCCCTCAGGGACTGTGGCCAACTCCTACCAAATCAGATCTCCAGAGACACCGAGACTCCCATGACCTCATCACTGAAATAGAAGAGAATATTTTATAATAAAATTTTATTTTTATATTTAATTGTGTTTGGTTTCCATCTATAATTATTATATTTTTGAAATTAATTGTGTCAATACTATTATTATATCCTATTAACATATTAACTAATAAAAATTTTCCTTTTTTTCTGTTTATTTTCCATGTATTCTCCTAATAGATTGCATTTTTCTGTCTGAAATCATAGTTCTTCTTAATGAAATTCTTTAATAGTTTTGTACATATGCCTGTTTATATTCCTCTTTAGTCTTTATTGTGGGTGTGTACATAGTTTGTGTGGTGTATGTATATGAAAACGCAGTGTTTATAAACTTTCCTGCAGTGGCCGGAGGAGAAAGTTGGTAGTTCCCTTCCATCTCTCACTGGCTTGTCTTTCCTTTCCTTAGAATCTTACTGATTCCAGAGTGTCCTTTGTAAGCTCCAGTATTTCCCAGATCTCCAATCACCATAGGACTGGGATTGCAGACACAGAGGACCACACCCAGTTGTTTGCATGGGTTCTGGAGATGCTAACTTGAGAAACTCAAGCACCATCAGGTGCTCATGCTTACACAGCAAACATATTTAACAGCTCAGCTATCTTTTCAGCTCTTCATTTTTAATGGGTTGTTTGTTATTTTATTAAAAGTGGTTTTTGGACAGACATGGTGGTACATACCTTTAATCCCAGCACTCAGGAGGCAGAGGTAGAAGTATTCACTGTGAGTTTGAGGCCACCCTGAGACTACATAGTGAATTTCAGGTCAGCCTGGGCCAGAGTGAGACCCTACCTCAAGAAACCACCCCCTCCCCCCAAAAAAGTTTTTTTTTGTTGTTGTTGTTGTTGTTGCTGTTTTACTATTTTTATTGAGATAATTGTGGAGTCACATTTCATCATAACAAATAAGGCAAGATAATTCTTGGAACATGTTATCCTATCCTCCAAAAGTTAACGCTTTGCAAATTATGATACCTTCTACAATAAGAACACTAACATTTTAATGTAATGAATTTTGATTTTCCAGATTTCCTTGGTTTTATTTGTATTGATTTCTCTATATGTGGGTTTGAATTTTCATGTTAATTTCTATGCAGTGTAATCAATTATATAATCATGGATTTTTTTACTTTTGTTTCTGATTGGCATTTTTTGCTGGATTTAATTATTTTAAGTATATTTTATTTATTTATTTATTTATTTATTTATTTATTTATTTATTTGAGAGAGTGAGAGAGAAAGAGGTAGAGAGAGAGAGAGAGAGAGAATGGCACACCAGGGCCTCCAGCCACTGCAAATGAACTCCAGATGCATGGGCCTCCTTGTGCATCTGGCTTATGTGGGTCCTGGGGAATCAAATCAGGGTCCTTTGGCTTTTTGGGCAAATGCCTTAACCACTAAGCCATCTTCTCCAGCCCTGGATTTAATTCTTAATCACTCCATTTACTTCTGACTTGTCTAGTTTCTGACATAAGACTGCTATTATTACAGTCTGACTTTTAGTATAGTGTATCTTTTCTCTCTGGTTGCTTTCAAAATTTGCTCTTTATTTTTGATTTTCAACAGTTTGTATATGACATGTCTAGGGGTGGATGAGTTATGTTTTTATAGAAAGGATAAATTCCAATCTGCAGCACTTTTGAAAGGAATAGAAATTCATGAGAGGATTTAAATTGCCAACAGAAATAGAAAGCATCTCCTGCAAAGCTTCCCCTTTGTGAGTCAGCCAGGCAGCCATAATTATTTACCCAGAAAGTAACTGGGTCCATCATAAAGTTCCCTGTTGTGAGTTGAGTATCTGATTTTACTTCAAGCATTATTTTACTCTTATCACTGCTATTCTTTGGAGTTTTTATTTCATCTGGTCTTCTACCTCAAGAAATCCACTCAAGTTACCCACTTATTTCATATATTCCCTTTTACCTTGAAAAATAGGTGAATTGCTTACACGTGATGGCATTTTTACATTCTCATAACCATTGCACAGCTCTGAAGTACAGCAAGTATAATGACAACCTGACAAGAACATTCTGTTGAAATCTATATTTCAATGCACAGATTTATACTTACCATTTTGAGGAAATATCGTAAATTGGTCCATGTTCAGAATAAATACTCCTAAGTATGTAGCTAAGAAAAAAATATAAAATGGCAGTATTTCATATAAGAGAAAATTTTAAGAGAATCATAACAAAACTACATTTCCTGATTATTCCATTACCACAGAGGTTGCAGGAGATATGGTGACATATACTGTGTGACTTAAAAAAAATAATGCAAGCTCTTAATCTTATTTATCATTATCTTATTTCCTTTCTTTACCTTTCTTTCTTTCTTTCTTTCTTTCTTTCTTTCTTTCTTTCTTTCTTTCTTTCTTTCTTTCTTTCTTTCTTTCTTTCTTTCTTTCTTTCTTTCTCCTTCCTTCCTTCCTTCCTTCCTTCCTTCCTTCCTTCCTTCCTTCCTTCCTTCCTTCTTTCTTTCTTTCTTTCTTTCTTTCTTTCTTTCTTTCTTTCTTTCTTTCTTTCTTTCTTTTTTTGGTAGGGTTTCACTCCAGCCCAGGCTGACTTGGAATTCACTATGTAATCTCAGGGTGGCCTCAAACTCTTGCCGATCCTTCTACCTCTACCTCCCGAGTGCTGGAATTAAAGGCGTGCGCCACCACACCTGGCTCCTTTATCTTATTTCTATGGATCAGAAGTCAACTCAGTTCACCCAGCAACTTTTCCTTCATTCATTGATTCCACAAATTTATTTTTATTTCTTCACTGATACACATATGTCTTAATTAGTATGCCAGGTAATCCAGAACAAACAACAAACTTCACAGCAAAGGTTCTTGCTCTTGTGGACTCTAACTCAGTAGTGATTCTTAAATCAAATTTTATAAAACAAATACCCAGACATATGTAATTAATGAGTGCTTCTCTGTTCTCCCTGCTTAAAGCAGTAACTCAAAGCTATTTGAACTCCCAGTAGTTCCCTTTTAAAGGACATGATATTTTCTCATCACATTTCCGGGCTCTTCCTAAATACAGCAGTCTACCATGCAGTAGCCCAGGGAGCAACATGGTGGAACACTGTCCATGTCTTTTGTACAATCTGGGGCTACACATTTGCTGACTATGGTGTAAGGAGTTCAGATGTTAACAAAAGAGGAATGTCATAAGATAGCTGCTGTGGAGTCAGATGGTAAAGGATGGGCTCATATGAATCCACCACACTGCCTCAAATTTAAAATACTTTTACAAACTTGAATTTATAAACAAGGAAAAGTACCTGATTTCTGGGATGCACAAAAAGGGAAATAACAAGATAGAAGAGTGACTTGCAAATAACTTCCTTCTTAGCAGTGCCTGAGTGGCAATTTTTGTGGCCATATCCATTGAGGGACTTAGCAGATATTAAAGGCCGTTTCTTCACTGAAGCATCTTCCTCAGAAGGACAATATATAACAAGGTAAAATTTCAGAGTAGAAAATATTTTTAATTATACTTCAGCAGTAAACAGTGAAGACTGCATTTGTCTAATACATTATTTTGAAAAACTCTTTTACATGTATCATTGGCACAAGATAGAACTAATAAAACAGTTCTGTGAGATCCTATTTGCCTTTAATATATATGATAAATGAGGTAATGTTACTCCAGGAATGTTTTCAAGTTTTCAGGTCTAACAACTAGATGGAATATAATTTAAATTCAAGTCTAAATTATGACTAAATTTTTGAGTTCTTACCAATACATGAAACTATATGATGTTTCTGCCATTGTTTGTAAAGACCAATATGCAAAATATACAACTCTCAATAATTTATATTTTCATCTCCATAAATCAAAGCTCAGTAAATTAAAAAAAATCTATAAGTAAACATTTAGCTGCATAATGAAAATTAGTAATTAAAGGGAACTGTAGACTGGAGGAATTATCTGAGAAAAGAAAGTATGGTAGGTGGAACCATGTCTTTCAAAGATTTCCAGGTTTTAATCTCTGGAAACAGATTTCTAACTTAGTAACCAATACTTTACAAGCATAGTTAGTTTGAGAATCTTGATATGAGGATACATTCTTTAATTGTCTATATGCACAATAAACACAACCATAAGCATGGTTAGTAGAAAGAAGCAGAGAAATGTGTGACTACATTGAAGACAATGGGATGAAGTCGGACAGACACAATGTTGCTGATGTTGAAATCAGGGAGAGGCCATGAGCCAAGGTATGCGTCACTAGAATTTGTGACAGATTACAAATACTGGGGTTTCTTAGGTGAAAACCTAACTGAACTATTCATATTGCCAATTCTCAGTCACATAATCTCTTGGCATTCTATATAAAGTCTATTATTTTACTTTAAACAGTGCCCCATAAATTATAGAAGACTCAAGATTATTTGTATAATCATATATTTATATAACTAATGGATATAATTGCCTAACAAATATTTTTGTTCTTAAATAATTGTATTAAATGGTAACAAGGCATAGTAAATGTAATTTTCTAAATAGCCATATAATGTCTGTTATATATAAAATGAAAAATATTTTAGAATTATTTTCATATATTCTTTTAATTTTCTATGGGAGAAGAAACCCACTCCACTACAAAAAAGTAATTCTTCTCATTCTGTAACATAGAATTTTTTCTGGAAAGCAGCTGCTCTGCATGGGACCATGTTTTTGAACTTCCTGTGTGTCCATGTGTCTGAGCTCTAGCCAATTGAATGGGAATGTTACTTCTAGACTTGGCCTATGAAAATAGAGAATATTCATGTAGCAATGGAAGAGACATGACCAGATATGTTTGTCAACCCTCTATGGAAGACAATGGAGCTACAAGTTGGGAGCCTATATTCATGAACCATAACTTGGAGAAATGCAATTCACTGATTATCAAGGACACTTTAAAATTTATGAATATGTATTATTTTAAACCATCATGTTTTATGACTTGTTTTTGCTAATTGTTGGTAAAATTAGTCTACATACAACTTGTATATTCAAGAACTATTAAGTATCTTCTGTAGACTACATGCATGGCACATATTTTAGGATAAATCATCAAACAAAACAAGACTTTCTCTGATGGAGCTTACATCAAATTTCATAACAAAAACAGGTCAATCAGTTAATGAATAACTTTATGAAGAAAAGTATAGAATGGAACAAAGTCATATAAATATAGATAAAAATAATAATGTATTAGTTTAGACTAGATTGATAAAGGTCTTTAGAGTTGGCAATACAATAAGAGTCCTGAAGAAAATAGTGACAAGTGACTTTTCTTGTAAGGACACTTTAGTAAATATGAACAGAATAGACAAAGACCCTGACATGGGAATGGGCTTGCCAATTTTGTACACCATCAATGAAACTAATGTGTCTGGAGTTTAGTAAGTAAGAGGGACTAGTTCAAGGGAGTCACAGAATCTGACAAAGAACAGACCGTGGAGAGTCTAGTATGAGTTTCATTCCTCTATATTTAGAGGCAGAAAGTGAAGAGCTGAAGGGAAGACCATGACATAAAAGGCTATATATTTAAATGGTCTCACTGTGGTTATACTGTGCACAATAGGCAGTAGTGGGGCAAACATGAAATTAAAGACTGAATGCAGAAGAAAACTTCATCAGTGCACACAAAAAGTAATGGTGAGCTTATCTCTACTAGAGAAACATCCACAATTTGAGTGTACAAAAAAATAGGATGTTTTTGTGGAAGGGGGACGGAAAGATTGTTAGAGCCATAGGTTGGGTCATTATGCACAGAGCCATTGTCTCTCCCCCATAACTGATGGCTACCCCCACAATGCAAGACCCACAATCCCCATGGGGGGAGGACAGGGATAAGGCTAACGATGTTATCATCATGGCTGTATACACACTATATACATAACTAATTTTTTAAAAAATAGGATGTTGATGGAGTGAGATGTTAAACTGACAAGTCAAGCATGAGTCCATGGTATATGCCTTGAGAAGCTGGTTAGATGGTGGTGTCGTTCCATAAAGGAGAAAAAGAATGATCAGGTAAAGAAATCAAAGTTTGACTTTTGTTAATCTTTAAAAGTTAGTTAAAGGGCTGGAGGGATTGTTTAGTGGCTAAGGTGCTTGTCTGCAAAGCCAAAGGACCCAGGTTCGATTCCCCAGGAACCATGTAAGATAGATATGCACAATGTGGTGCATGCTTCTGGAGTTTGTTTGTAGTGGCTGAAGGCCCTGGTGTGCCCATTCTCTCTCTCTCTCTTCTTCTCCCTCACTCAAATAAATAAAATAAATAAATATTTTAAGTCAATTAGAGATCAACTGGGCACTTTTAGAGCTCAGCTGGGTATGTTAATTTGGAATTCAAGAGAGAGATGAAAACTGGCATGATATATTTTGGAGTTGTCAGCATATAGTGAATTATACATTTTAACTGTAGTAATAATATCACTTATACAAAGGGACCCTAGATGTCACAAAACATTATTGGCTTTAATAAAATAAATCTATTATTTCTGGAGCTCCTGATTCTGAGTCCTGATTCTGAGTCCAAACATGTAGAGGTATTAAAAGAAAACAATTATAAACATAACATAAAATATGGAACATATTTATACACACATACATATGTATGTATATGTATATATATTGTGTGTATATACATATATTCATATATACATAAATAAATACATACATACACACATTTGGAAGAAATGAATTTATCTAAAACTAGGAGAAGAGAAATTCTTAATCTGTGTTTACCTCTACTGCAGCAGTGTAAATCATATAAAAAAGATAAACTTAAGTCAGGTCATATCTATGTGCAGAATTATTTGTGGGCCCAGTTGTTCAACCTTACAGTCTGCTTTTCTCCTTCACATAAGTGCTTATCTTGATGTCAGGGGTCTAGTTGTGGGTTGCTTTCATTCTGAGCATGATGCTTCCTTCAAGAATACTAATTCCAAAACCCTGTTAAACTGTGGAATAATCAGACAGAAGAAAACCAAAGGAAGAGATCTGAGGCAATCCAATAATTAGGGGTCAGGAATGCAGGGAGGAAACAATTTAATAAGCAACCACTGATCTATGAGTAAAATAGGAAAATGTGGTATTTGCAAGTCAAATAAATAATGTGTTTAGAAGGCAAAATCAAGTTTGTTTTGAATCAAGTAAGATAATGACAGAGAAAAATTACAAATGGATCAAAGTAAATGAGTACTTAGAGCTGGCAAGTAGAATTTAATGAAGCTTTGAAACAATTTTAGCAGAATGATGAAAATAATCTAACTTTAGAATAGAGAAATTTGACTTCCACTTTGGAGCAGAGGAAGTTACAGGCACTAGATTTAACCTCCCCATAAAATAATAAAAAGTATAAAATATAGAGAAAGGAAGATATGTATGGAATGCTTACTTACATAGTTTAAGATTTTTAACAAGATTATTGATGCAGTGTAATTAAACAAGTGCATGTTAGTAGTGGGAGAGGCTGGAAAAGGCAATTATTCTGTGAAATGTGAGACCAACACATATTTTCTTTTCTCAGTCCGAATAAAGGGGATAGTATTTTGACAAAAGGCAAAGATACTTAATATATACCTTAATATACATATGAGAAATAATAGAAATAAATCAAAAAGAAAATTGTTTTTCAGGTAATTCATATTTGTGATGCTTGGAAAATCTAAGAAAAATTCAAGAGAAATTAAGAATGTATTCAAACCATGAAAGAGCCATGGTTAGATTAAGCAACAAGTAAAAACATTTGTGAACTTTACCTTGCTCTTTGTTAAAATATTTAATGTATGTAAATTCTACTTATTTGTATTCATGTTTATTCTTACAGCACTTATGTTTGAAAGATAAAATGTATAAGTGTTTGGGAAAACAAGTTAACTTTTAATACTGTGCATCTGTGGACCTTATCCAGCAAGTAATTTGGGTATGAATGGCATAGAGACAGAGTCAACATCACACCAGCTGTTGCCCACTTCCAACCAGGTATGCAGAGCTCCTAAAAGCAGGAAAGCACCATTATAACAACATAGACTATCCAAAGTCATCGTAGCAGTTTATTTGAATTGTAGGCAGTTATTAGCCAAGAAAAAATGCAGCCTAAGAACATCATTCTACAAATTTGCAGGCTTATGTCAGGTATTCAGGGAAGAGAGACTTCTATGGAGAAAAACCAGATTCCTCTAACCCTTACAGGCTCAAGGACATTTCCCACTTCTAGCCAGGAGAAAACAACAACAACAACAAAACCTGTACAGGTTTGGGGGAGAAGCATTATCCACAGCTGTCTGGCCAATTTCTATCCCATTCCCATTTGAAGAAGTAACTCTTAACTGCCTCAATACCTCTAGGCAAGATTTGCTAGAAACAAAGATGGAACTTGCTCTGTTTTAGAAACTTCTGGAAAGCCCTCCTTCACCAAGGCGAATGCTACATAGCCAGACCTTGAGATTCATTCAAGCAGCTGGGCAGGTTTTCGTCAGTTGTTCAGGCTACAACAGCTCTGAACAGTATAGCAGCTCTAAGGATATAATCTCACCCATCCATTCTTAGCACCACGAAGAATTCAGTCCTTCAGCAAAAATGTACAATTATCAGCTACTTTTGGGCAAAGAGCTGTACACTCCCAAACACTTACCCATAGCTCCACAAAAATTTCTGGTGTTCCCAGTTACAGGAGAGCTGCTAGGGTTCACATGCTATCCTTTGCCTATATTAGTGAATGTAACCAAATAGGATACAATTAACTGAACAAACTTTCATTTTATATAGACTTCCAGGAAGAGAAGTGCTATGAGGAGGCTTACAGGATATAGTTAATAACAAAAATGGCTGAAAACTTCCCATGGCTTGGTAGAAATGCAAACTTCCAGATGCAGAAAGCTCAAAAGTCCTCATACAGGGAGCTGGAGAGATATGCCAGTTGATAAAGCACTTGCTTTGCAAGCATGAAGACTTGAGTTTGATCCTAGAATGCACATAAAATTCTAGACATAGTAGCATGCCGCTGTAATCCCAGTATTTAAGGGACAGGCAAATCTCTGAGGCTCACAGCCAGCCAGTCTAGTCTAATTGGTGAGCTTCAGGCCAACAAGACACCCTGTCTCAGAAGAGGTGAATAGCAATCCTAAGAAAAACAACCAAGTTTGTCCTCTGGCTTTATGTGTGTGCATGTGTGTGTGGGCGTGCACACACCCACACACCTTATATAAACACAAATGAAAATGACCCTTTTTGCGACATCATGCTCAGATTGACAGTGTTCAAAGAAAAGAGAAATATGAAACCCACAAGAGAAAGTAGTCAGGTGTGAGAATCCTGACAAGACTAATAATAAACTTCTCTGAAGAAAATATTGTGACCAGGAGAAAATGTTAGGTTCAAAGTTCTAAAAGCAAGAAAAAAAGGAAGCCAAGAATACTAAACCAGAAAAAGTACCTTTCAGAATAAAAGGACAATAAATTATTTTCAAAAAAGCAAAAAATTACAAAAAAAATATGAGAGTCCAATACTTGAAAGCAAAAGAATGGCAATTATTTTAATGTGATCATGCAAAGGCATAATTCTCATAAGCAAAGTAGATACACAGTTGAAAAAAGTCAGTCCTTATTACCACAGATAAATGAGAAAAGAATAATATGGAAAGGGGCAAAGAACTTCGTTTTAAATATTAACAAAGTGAAGAATAATTCATTGAATCATGTATTAAATGTAGACATGAATAAACAAGAAGACCAACTGTTCTCAATTATAAGAAACATACTTCACTGGTGAACATACATGGATAAAAGGAAAGATATGGGAAAAAAATGTCATGTAAATTAAACACAAAACTGAGGAGGAATAATTATACTTATATTAGAAAAATAGACTTTAAAGCCAAAAAGTGTAAAAACGAATTATGAAGACTATTATGGCTGGGCATGATGGTGTACACCTTTAATCCCAGTACTCGGAAGGCAGAGGTAGAGGGGTTGCCATGAGTTCAAGGACAGCCTGAGACTACAATAGTGAATTCCAGGTCAGCCTGGGCTAGAGTGAGGCCTTTATCTTGAAATGCAAAACAACAACAACCACCACAACAAAGAATACTATTATGTAATGATAAAAGACTAAATTTAATAAAAAGAATATACTTGTAAAATACATACACACACACTGGAGCCTCCAATTATATAAAGAAAACATTAACTCTAAAAATAACATAAGCTGTAATGCATAATGGTTGGAAGTTTTATAGCAGCATGAACAGACAGATCATTTAGATGAAAAAAATAATTGCCAGAGAGAGATTGAATTGAAAGCATACAATATACCAAATGAGTTTAATGACACAAATGGGATAAAGTCAGAAACCAGCAAAAGGAACTGGAAATTGTACAAACACATGAAAAATAAACAACATGCTCCTGGACAATAATAGGTCAATAAAGAAACTAAAACATAAATTAAAGTTTTTCTTGAAGCTGGTGAAAATGAAAAAATTGCATGCCAATCTTTTGTGAAATAGTTTTTAGGGAGGTGCTTAATGATACGTGACTATATCACAAAAAGTAGAAAAATTTTGTATAACTCATAGTACATCTCAAGAACTTAGGAAAGAATAAATCTAGTCCAATATTAAAAGATTGAAGTGGTATTTTATGGGATAGAGACTAAAATATATCAATACAAATGGTTAGTGAAACAGAGAAATTTTCTTTTTGCAAATATTATGATTAAAAAAAAACGTTAAGCCGGGCATGGTAGTGCATGCCTTTAATCCCAGCACTCGGGAGGCAGAGGTAGGAGGATTGCCGTGAGTTTGAGGCCATCCTGAGACTACATAGTGATTATAAAAGACCATTGTGAGCAACTATATATACTAAGAAAATGGAAAATGTAGTGAAATACAAAACTCCTCAACACTACTGAGCAAATTCAGTACAAACATTTATAGAACTTCTGACTCAGAAACATTAAAATACATATTATTCTCCTTGACACATGCAAACACTCTCCAAAATAGAATACATGTCAGTTGACAAAACAGGTGTCACCAAATGAGAGGGTGGAAATCATTCCAAGTATCTTTTCTAAACGAAGTGTAAGACTTGAACATTGAAAATAAACAGGCATAGATGAAGAAAATTAAATGCAGATAAACAAGGGAAAATAACCTGTGTTCATGAATTTATGCCATTAAAATTCCTATACTATTTAAAACAATAATATATAGATGCAGTGGAATTCTTATCAAAACTCAATGATAGTTTTACAAAAATTAAAACTAAGTCCTCAAATTAACATTGAGCCACATAAGATGCCAGTGAAAGCACTCTTCAGAAGAGCAAAATTGAACTCACCACGTTTCAAAGATATGACACAACTGCTTCATTCCAAACAGTATAGATACATAGAACAGAACATAGTATAGAGGTAAAGCCACATCATAATGACCAGGTGGACTTTGACACTTTGGTCGTTGTGAGTCATGACACATGCAGGCAAAAGAGGTCTCTTCAATGATTAGCTCTGGAAAGTTGTATATTCATGTGCATAAACTGGACTGTTTACACCACTTACAAAATTCATCACATAATGCGTTGACTGGAACACAAGAATGTGCAAAACTTTTAGGGAAAAAAATGACAGAAGAAAAGCTTCTTGATATTGGTCTGAACAGTTAGTTTCTGATATAACACTAGTAGCTTAAACAGTGCACTAGTGGGATTGTACTATATTAAAAATCTTCTGATTATCAAAAGAAATAATCAAGTTTTAAAAATATATACCTATGGAATTGGAGAGAACGTTTTTAAACTATATAGCTGCTAAGAGATTAGTAGCCAAAAATATATAAAGAACTCAGAAGACAAATGATCCAGTTAAAATTAGGCAAAGGTATCTGCAAAGTGATGAATATTGCCAAGGCCCAGGCAAAACCACAGAGGAAGTGGGACGATGATCAAGTGCTGCTTCCATGGTGAGCCTGGCAACCAGTGCCAGGGGGAAGGACACAGATGCTGAGGATACTCAACATACTAAAGTAGAGATTGAGAAGCTACTAAGAGCTTATCACTGAGGTAGACTTAAAACACTTACCAGGGCTCAGGAAATTTTGTGGAAGAGGGGCCAGAAAGATTTTAAGAACCACAAGTTGGGACATCATATCCAGAGGCATTGCCCCTTCCCCCAGTATCTGACTGCTGCTCCCACAATGCATAACCCACAACCCCATGGGTAATACCAGCAATACCACTGAGGAGGGCCCTCAACAGAATGGGGGCAGGGTTGAGGGAAAGGTTGGTACCATCACATGATGTGTCCATACAAAGTATGTTCTTAATAATAAAAAAAGAAAGAGAATAGTCCATGGTCTTACTTTTATGTGAAATCCAAAAAAGTCAAATTTATAGATGCCAAGAGTGGGTATGGGAGTAAAGAGGGAGTGAGGAGATGGTGGTGAGAGCGTATGAGGTGTTCATTATGAAAGATTAACAAGTTCTCAAAATATAATGTACACCACAGTGACCATGGCTCATAACGTACTATTTTATTACTGAAATTTTCTGAGTGTTTATCTTCAATGTTCTTACTGTAAAAATAAGTTATGCCTATATGAAATGACAGATAATGGTAATTAGTTTGATTGTTGCAAGTAGTGCCAAAATATTATGTTGTATACCTTAAATATATACAACGTTTATATGTCAAGTGTATTTCACTAAAGCTAGAAAAGAAAGATAAATGTCTCTTCTGTATGCCTTCCTACCCCAGAAGTCATTTCCTGGCCAAAATGCTCCATAGCCATACACCGTTTTTGCCTCATGCCCTGCCCTCTTGCCACACTCCAGAGTGTGACCTTTCTGAACTGTAAACAGATCGCATCTTTCCCCTGCTTTACAATTCATTGTTAGTTCCTTATGGCCTGGGACTAAGCACACCTTCATCATGTCTTAAGTTAAAAAAGGATATAGATGCAAACATTGGTTCTGTGGAAGTGACCCCAGGTAGTACAAATGATGAAATAGAAAAACCTGGAAAATGAGAGAGAAAAGCCTATAACACGTGCTTGAAAAGTGATTTGTCAACAGCTTAATGTTGGTTGTAACTGATTTCTGTTACTAGGGGTTACAAGCCAGAGCCAAATGATTTGGGGTTAGCCTTCGTTGCCCCTTCTCCAGGGTCCTTCTTACCAGATAATTCACCCATACTCCTGAATATATACTGCCTGTAAGCCCCTTCCTTGTCAGCATGGGCCCAGAGAGACCTAAGAATTCCCAAAACAAGACAGTCTTATGTCAAAGCGCTTGATTTCCCTTCTGAGATAAAAGGTAAGATCCTATTGCTGAAGACACCACATGCTGACATCACAGGACATCAGAAGATCTGGCTGGAATCTAAAAGGAAGCCAGTCCCCAGATGGCTAGCCCATATAGTGCTGGAAAGTGCTATGTGAGCTACTGGGGCGGGGGAGGGATGGCCAACAATGCTATGAGTAAGCAGGGGACACTGCTATACAAAAGCAACCAGCTTAGCAAGATGTACACACCTTTGCAATAGTGGCCCACAGCTTAGGTGGATAATCAATAGTTTTCTGATTGGCTAAGAGATTGGCATAGTAGAAAGGAACCCATAGCTGGAACTGGGAACAAAGTCAGAATCCTATGGAGACCAAGGTTATGGACTCTAAGAAAAGCTCTCACTAATCTTTGGCCAAAAAAGAGATTACCCCATCAAAATCTCTCCAAATTAACAATGCTTATCCTCTTTAACCTATGCTGATCTCACACCTCGTTTGAGGATCTGGTTTTCTTTTTCAGAAGACAGCAAGAATCAAGGACATCCAAACTCTATTAACAAGACAAGAAAAAATAGATGACTCCCTGGCAGGAAGTGAGCCATCCTTTGCACAGCAGCTAGGGCTCAGCTGAAACCACTGAGGAATTCACAAGAAAAGCAAGAGTGCTGCTTCCACAGCAAGCCTCTGCAGGTGACAGGGCAATGGAGACAGACACTGAACATACTCAAAACGTACCAAAGCAGAAATGCAGATGCTAATGAGAGCTCAGCAGTAAAATAGATTTGAAATATACCACCATGGCTCAGGGAAATTTGTGGAAGAGGAGGAGAAAGATTGTAAGAGCTACAGGGGTGGGAGGGACTATCAGAGACATTGCCCCCTCCCCCAAGGACTCACTACTGCTGTCACAACTCATAACCCACAACCCTATGGTGAACACTGGAAATCCCGCTGAGGAAGGTCCTCCAGTAGAAAGGGGTAGGGAGTTAGGAAATGGTGGAAACAACATATGATGTGTCCATACAAAGTGTATACTTAATTTAAAAAATCAGAATTAATGAATATTAAATTAATAATTTAATCTTATTTAAAGTATTAATTTAACTATTAATTATTGACTATTTTAAAACTTCTGTAAAATTAAAACTAATGTCTGACAGTTATTATCAGTATGACAAACTGAGGCTCACTCTCACTCACCACAGACTGTGTTGAGAAGTGCACTTACTCCAAAATCCACTCATGGAAAGTACTCATGGAAAGTGCTTCTGGAATGCAAACCATTTCCCATTAAAACTAGAATAAGATCTCAGGCAGAAGAGAGAGCAGTAGGCCCTTTTGTGCTGGGAAGGTTTTCACGTCAGAGAAAATGTCTCTGGTAGCTGCGGGTGATCTCAGGACGGCTGTGAGAAGAGCTTGCTTTACACGTCACCGATTATTCGTATTCTGCCATCGTCGTCAGAATCTCAATTCTGATCCTTTAACTCTAAAACTCACTTTTATTGGACTCCTTACAGAAAATTCAGTGGACCCGCAATTTTTAAAATTATAAATTCATGGCTATATGCTCAGACTTCATTTCTAGAAAGACTACACTAGCTTTCGAGAGGTGGGTATATATTTTATAGATCACTTAGCTAATGGTAAGAACAAATTATAATCTATATGCCATGTCAAACACAAAGAATGCATACAGGGAACAACAAGAAGGCACAGAGTAACCTCTTAGATGGTAGTGAGATGGAGGAAGTGACAGAGAGTGTCTCCTTGTTAGGATCAAGTTGAATCCATGTCAATAGGGGAAATTGTCGTTCTAGCACATACTAGGAACCCTGCCAGGGAACACTTAACAGGTAGAGTGCTGGATATTATGATAAGCCAAGCAGACCATTTGTCCTGTTTTAGCCTGTGGTGTCAAGAAGCACTGTTAGCTTTTTTATTGCTATAACTATTTTCGTATTTAAATGTCATTTAATTTCTATGAGATGTTGTTAATTAACTGAAGGCTCTCTCCTCTTATGGACTGTAGAGAGTTTCTGGGAGCCCTACCATTACTGTTTTTCCTTCCATAGACAGACGGTAAGTCAGAGAAAAATCCAATTAAAAAAAAAGCCAAGACTCATTCATGTGCCACAGAGGTTAGTAGATGACGTGTCCTCCTGCTGTCCTCATGTCTTGGTCTTGGAGGCAGCACATGTGAGTATGAATTGCAGTTAAAGGACTCTCCTCTTTCCCTCTGCCTATTCTATAAGAATGTAATCAAGTTATAGGAATAGGATTTATAACACTGTGGGTATGAGGATAAATATAGAATTAATGGCCCTTCAATGCATCTTTGTTAAAAGTAAGGGAAATCTGTAAGGCTTTCCTAAGAAATGAACTCGATTATATTTTGATTTTATATGTGTAAGTAAAGCCTTCTGTTGCTATATTAGCATCAGTATATACACACACAAGTAGCTTTGGTGTCAGCATCCTAAGCTCTGTACTAAGGTTTGTCTGAGCAAACAAAAATACAGCAGGAGAGCTCTTTACTACACAATGACTATGAGATGCATTGGTAATAATGTAAAAATCCCTCATCAAGACACAAATGAAACACAGTCGATAAAGGTGACATAAGGGTATATTGGGCAAACTAAAGAGGAAGGCCAAGGCCTTCACATGATGTGACATATGTTATTTAGATACTGTGTTAATCCAAAGTTGACAGAAGAACAAATGCACCACTGTTGTGTTAAACAAATGATAGCACAAAATGCAATCAACTCCACTGACTGCATTCCCAATTCTACAATGTTTGGAAGTTATAGAACAAAAGGCCAACATAGAAAACTGTTTTTCCAATATGCTTTTGAGTGTTTAAATGAATGTTAATCATCTTCATTTATAGAGGCTCAAAAATGCACTTGGCCAAAAGAGAACAGAATGTGTTAGTGACTAAGCTATGAATCATCTCCTTCATTCCGCACATGGACTCGGTTGCCAACATTTATCACTACTCTCTTCAAAATTGTCTCATAATTATAACATACCCCTTTCTCTACTACCTATTGTGGGTTACACCATATTTGTCATCTCAGTAGAATTTTCTACCAGTATCAGAGCACTACATTATAGCTCAAGAAAATTGGCTATCGGTGATAATGGGAAAGCAATTCAATGCCACTCAAAGAGTAAGTGGTGATTTTTAAATTCTTTTTTGGAAGATCATTGATCCAGTGCTGTCCAGCTCTAAAATTTATAGATTGGCAAATTCCGCATCTTTTCATCTTTTAAGACTAGACCATTTCTCCTCTTGGCCGCTGTGATTTCCTGTCTTCCTCATAGCCACAGTCTCAGGGAATGTTTCTTCTTTATTCATTTCCTTCCCATATTATACTGCTCTATTGCACGACAATAGCTTTCTTTGCTTTTATGTGATCACAGCCAAGATGCTTAGCCTACTTCCCAAGTTTCCCATTAAACACTAAATTGTGTGAGTCTAGCCACTCCTTCTTGGTATATTATTGGCTTGTTTATATAATTCCTGCTCCTGATCCCAGTTTATTCCTACCCTGAGGTTTCGCAAAGCTGTTTCATGTAAAAACATATTAATTTTATTTCACAGACCTTAGCTACATCCAGTTTTGTCTTTTTTTCTTCATTTAAACAATCAACTCTAATACCCCAAAAGCAGCTCTCCAAACTCTAGACTTTATGCGGCCTAGACATATGTGCCAATGAAAATAAAATGTTAAAGACATCTGTGGCCACAGCAAACCTCTGCAAGGCACTGTCAAAGCAAAATTATTAGTACTGTGTAGAACACAGAAAATAAAAGCAAATATGTATTAAACAAAGGAAAACAGACATTGCTACTTTTGTTGCCTTAAAAATGTTTTTAGCTGTCCTGGGGATCAAACCCAACACTCTACCAACTATACTCCATTCCTAGCTCCTGTTATTTGGCATTTTTGTAGATCATATTTTGAAATCATTTTGCACAAAATGTCAACATGAACAAATTTTGAGTATGTTAGAAAAGATTGCTCTAAAAATCATGCCTTTCTTAAAATGATGCTTGTACATGTTTTATTTTGTTGGTGGATGTTTAAAGGAAATTTTTATAGTGATATATTTGCCATATCCTCCTTTACTTTTGGGGATTCATTGAATGATAAATCGCTATGGAGTCAAGGCAAACATGATTGAGAACAGTGAGGATGGTGTTTTGGGTACTTTGTTAATGTAGAAGGCATCCTCAGTTAATATTTATCATCATAAACATTAACAGAAGACACTTTTATTAATGAACAAAATGAAATTTTAATTGTGCAAGTACAATTTTGTCCATGATACACTTTGAAAGATTGAATATTAATGGTGAAGTGATTAATCCCAGCCAGCGGCTCCGCCCCGCCTCAGCCTATGCTACTTCTCAAAGCGCATTGGAAGTGGCTGATGACTAAAACCTCAATCTGGATTATCACGAAAGGCCCAGCTTTCCTCTTGATACACACTTTTAATCCATGGGTCTACATCTTGCCTCATGATCAATCAACTTAACAAAAATATAGCATTTTGCTTCTAAATGTCTCTCATGACCATGAGTTCCTTTTCTACATTCTGTGGGAGGGACAAGAGCCTCATATCTCATCAGCAGTCATTTCAACATTCACTTTACAATTTTCACGTGTTCTGTTTCATGGCATCTTTTTTTTAAATTTTCTAATCATCACTTTATTTTCTGTTTTAAAATTTTTCTTTTTTTAAATTTTATTTATTCTTATGTATATTATTCTAGGTTTACATTCCCTGTTCTCCCTCTTCCACAGGGACCCTCATCAATGGGGAATGTGGTTCACGCATTGTGGGGGTAGTCAATAGCTATGGGGGATAGGCCAAGTCTCTGTGTATAATGCCCCAACTTGTGGCTCTAACAACAAAACTCTTCTATTTTACTCTCAGAACTTCCTGTAACCCACCTTAAACTCATGACCATTTTGCACTTGTAGTTTTCAATAGCCATCCTTACCCTTTAAATTTAAACCAATCAATCTATTGCCGTGTCCTATCTGCTCTATTCTCATAGACTACAGTGAGCCCATGTCATTTCGTGGGTTTTGCTTATAGGCTTGCCCCACGATCAAGAGAATCGATGCAAGGAGTCCAAAGCTTAGCCTTGCAATTGATTAAGTGAGTGAACTTAGACAAAGTAGGTAACTTACAATTCCCATATCTGACCTAGGATAAAGTCATAGAATGTGCTTACTTGGGAGGTTAGAAAGATTAAATGGGTTGTCAAAGTGCATATACATTGTGTGAGATGAAGCAAGTATTCTTTAAGAGGCAGCAGGGCAATGACAGCAATGGGAAAGGTGATCTCCCAATTTATTGCATAAATTAGAACCAGATGAGTCCTTTAAAATGTGCCATATTTGGCTATATTTTTGCTTAAAATTCTCTTGAGAATTCTTTTTTATTAAACTTCAAACAAGATTCAAATTTGTTCCCTTTCTTGCTTTGCACTATGATGACAACTTCCATTAATTTTAGAAGTTATTAAACTCTTTGTACATCACCTCTTTCCTCTTTCCTCTTCACTTGACTAGCTTCCTCTAACCCTCCAGGTGTTAGCTTCAAAACCAATTCCTCGGAGCCAGTTTCCGTAATACCCTACATATAGTCACTTTCTATATCCAGTAGTCGTGCTTAACATCAGGTTCTTGGATTTGATATCGTTACTGTTCGCAGCCTCAAACGTGTTCCTGGTGTTTATTTGCTCATTTAGTACTTCAGTACAAGCTGAAAGAGGGAGAAGCTCACATGCATTTTTTTACCACTGAATCACCAGCTCTGAGAGCCTGGGACAGTGCTGGAGTGTATGATATACATGTAATTGCTATTTATGGAAGATTTTGTTTAATTTACTCAATTGACTATTTATATCCAGGCATAGATTTTTATCTTTGACTTGTCTACAAATAATGGAATCAACATGCATTATTTCTATATATTTTACTTAGCTGTCTGACATACATATCACATTCTAATAAACATCTACCTCCTTTCCAAAGACTTCTAGGAAAATTCTTATCTTTATTAATCTTTTACAGCTTGGCATTTATGTGTGACTTAAAATTTCTTACTCCAAAATTTCAATCCTTACCTAGAATAATATTCTTATTCTTCAGTGTGCACTGCACATCATCTTCCTTTTTCTTAATTAAAGTCCAGGCATATGTTTAATATATTTTTGCATTTATATGTATTTATTCCTAGACTATTCAAAGCCCAGCAAAAGCATAGAATTAAATAATTTTATGGTAAATCTTAAAATACATATTTAAATAATAAAATTATGACTACCTAAGCTAAATTTTAATTATAACTTTATATCTATTTAAAAAATAAATCAACCCTTTACCCAAAAGGATTCTTTTTTATGTTTTGTAAGAATTTGGTTTTGCTTGGGTGGTGATGACACTTAAGTTCCCAAAGTATTCCAGACTCTAAAAACTGCAGGAACAAAGCATACTGGAGAGCATATGGAAATAAGTTCTGCAAGGATTGTGCAGCAAGCATCTATTTCTATCAAAATTCTGCAGAAGCTGATATCCCCAGGCTTTTGATTTCTTTTTCAGGCCAGTGTATCATTTGCCTATTCTTGAATTGCTGACTTACTTAAAAAAACTTAAATGGAATTTAAAAATTTTTCATTTTAATTTTCATTGTTTTTTAAAAAGTTATACTCTTATATTCCCTCTCTCCCACCCATGTTTCACTGAGGGCCTTCCTCAGTGGGGCTGTTAAATGGGAATTTATACTTTGATCTTGTTTCTTTTGCCAAGGCCACAGCCTCAGTATGAACATGTGGACTACTGAACATCAGTGTTGAGTCATGCCTCTTTTTCTAATGTTAGCAAGAGGTAAGTGTAAGAGTGACCTTTATAAATTCTTTTAACCTCTAAGAGTCAGTGGACACTTTAAATTTTTGACAGCTCTTCATATCAACCTAAAGGCTCACATAGCCATGGCTTCTCCTATATGCTAATTTTGTATGAGAACCTTCTTAGTGAAATTCATGAATAGCATTCTGTGTCAACAAAAATAATGGCAGCCAGCTATGTGCCAGGCATGGTTCTAGATGCTAAGAGCCTGGGTGCAAATATAGGCAAGGTTGGTATCTGTTAGAGGGCTTCATTGCATAAATCTCATAAACTTAGGTCATTTATTTCAGATTGACAGAAATATACATAAATATATCATTTTTCAATTTACCTAATATTTTTAATTTATTTACTTATTTATTTGAGAGAGGGAGAGAAATAATCAGGTAGATTGAGA
Source organism: Orientallactaga sibirica (assembly GCA_036365145.1). Classification (NCBI taxonomy): domain Eukaryota; kingdom Metazoa; phylum Chordata; class Mammalia; order Rodentia; family Dipodidae; genus Orientallactaga; species Orientallactaga sibirica. Next base: position 805,637 of record JAEOAD010000005.1, read on the forward strand.
GAGAGAGAGAGAGGGAGGGAGAAAGAGAGAGAGAATGGGCATGCCTGGGCCTCCAGCCACTGCAAACAAACTCCAGATGCATGCGCCCCCTTGTGCATCTGGCTTTATGTAGGTCTTGGGGAATCAAACTGGGATCCTTTGGCTTTGCAGGCAAACGCCTTAACCGTTAAGCCATCTCTCCAGCCCCCCTTAATTCTTTTTAAAATTAATATTTCTATCATGCAGTCCCTGCCAAACTGAATAAAACTATGTTTAGAAATCCAAGATGTTATCAATTGTAAAGATACATCATTATTTTATATACAACAAAGAGTGAAAATGCCAATTATATTGGATATAATACTTTTCAAAATTTGCATTTTATTATAATATTGAGCTGATTTAAAATTATACATTTTATATATTATTGGTATATATAAAACATGTACAAAATAAATTATTTCTAAAGTGTTTTAGTATTCAAATTCCTGAGTGCTGCTACATTAGAATAATTGAAGTTCATAATTTCAAATATAAATTGTATTTTGGGCTATTAAAAGTCTCTGTGAAATAGCATTTTTGTTTTAAATTATGTGTGCTTCAATATTGTCATTAGGATTCCCTTGCAAATTACAGAAACTGTGTGTGTGTGTGTGTGTGTGTGTGTGAGAGAGAGAGAGAGAGAGAGAGAGAGAGAGAAAGAAAGAGAGAGATTGATCCTAAATTTGGCTCCCACCAATAAATACATCATATCTACTTAAATTATAGCAATTGCATGTGACATTCTGATGTCACATATATTGAAATATCAAGGCAAGGCAGGGCCTGGGGATATAGGTCAGTGGGTAGAATGCTTACTTAGCCTGCATGAAGCCTGGGTCCAATTCCCAGTACATATAACATAAGGCATGATGCTATGTGCCTGTAATCCATTATAATTATACATATTTCTCTCTGTCCATAGGAATCTTCAAGGAAGATGTGAGTCCCATGCAGGTAAGAGAAGAATCCATGCTAAACATTTACACTGTTAAAAAGCTCCCAAAGATATGAATCCTTATATCAATTCCCAAGGTAGAAACATGACATATGATCCTTTCTAAAGTTTCCCTTGTTCTGTCTGAGGAAAATGGCTCAGAACTGAAACAGTGAACTGATACTGCCTATACAATCAACTCTGCTAAGAACTTAAATTTAACATCATAAAGTGCTGGACCTGATAGAGAATTGCAGAGTAGGCACTCTCAATCTCTTCAGCTTCTAAAGAAATTAATGGCTGGTCGTGAAGATGAACACTACACTTCGACCTTCCTGAATTGTTTGCTCTATACTGTTACTACATATTGCAAGCCTTAGGAGCGTAATCTCTTCCTCACAGATGTGTAATCCCTCACTCACAAATGAGAAGTAGCACCTTCCCTTTCAGTGGGATCCTTGCTGCAAGGAGGTCCCTCTAGACTAGGCCTGAATGGAAAAAGACAGGACTCACTCTCCCTTGGAGAATTTGCTTCTGTTTTTCAGGTGGATGCAGAAACTGAGGAGAGAATCAGCCCATCACACCTCACTAGGGCACCAGCTGAAGTCATAGAGTTACCGGGAAAATGAGCAAGAGTGCTGCTTTCTCAGTGAACCTGGTGTCAGCCCAAGGGTGAAGGAGATAGACACAGGGAACACTCAACTCCTACCAAACCAGATATCCAGAGACACAGAGACTCCCAAGACCTTTTCACTGAAATAGACCTAAAATGAACCCAACATGGCTCCCGGAAATTTCCCGAAGAGGGAGTGGAAAGATTGTTAGAGCCATGAGTTGGGTCATTATGCACAGACATTGCCTCTCCCCCATAACTGATGGCTACCCCCATAATGCAAGACACACAGTCTCCATGGGGGGAGGACAGGGAGAAGGCTAATGATGGTACTATCATGGCTGTATACACAGTTTATACATAACCAATAAAAAAGAGTTCCTAAAACAGATTTTGACATGATATGAATAACTTTAAGAAATATTGAGCCATGTCATAAAAATAAGTCACAAACCTAAAATACTGGTTGGCAAAACCATGGTCATGGGGAAAAGATCCCCTGTCATCTATTTCCAAGTTTCGTTTGTTTGAGGTAGAATCTCACGCTAGCCCAGGCGGACCTGGAATTCACTATTGTAGTCTCAGGGTGGCCTTGAACTCATGGAAATCCTCCAAGTGCCGTGATTAAAGGCATGCACCACCATTCCAGGCTTGTTTCTGATATGTTTTGTTGAAATATTGTCCTGCCAATTACTTTATTATCTGTGCCTGCTTTTGCATATAATAAGAGAGTTAAGTAGTTGCAATGGAGACCATGTGGCCCGCAGTGTCTATTGGAACCTTTACAGAAAAGATCTGTCACTTCTGGATCTAGAAGATCAGCTGTTAAAGCCTAAGGACAGTCATAACAGCAGGGTCCAAATTTTACCTTCTACATAAGGTTTGTATGTTGATGACATGAAAAATACTGTCCTTAGCATGTGTGAAACTCATTATTCATATTTAATTTTCATCAAAGCACCATTTCTTAAGAAAAAACATCACATGCATGCTTTCAGGAATTTTATTCTAGTATCTGTCATAGCCAAGGCCATGAAACTCCACGAAATGGTAATTTATACTATTGGCTATAAAGACTGCTCTACTTAGCCTGTTGAAGTGTTTACATTTTATAAAACACTTTTTGGTGCGTTTGGACTGAAACTTCAAACTTTCAACATACCCTTGCATTTTTGTTTCATAGACACTGCACTGATATTAATAGACATTGAACACATCATGCAAAGAGTAATTATCCATAAATACGGGTAAAGGTACATAAGTTCAATTAATAAGAAATAGTATATGTTAAGACTTGCTTATTTTTATCCACAAAACTGCTGAGTATACAGGATCCAATTTAAAAATTATAATTTTGTGTCTAAAAGGAGCTGAAGCTTTTAGAATATTTGTGTTATTCACTTAGAACAAATATACCCACTTATGCTAAGCAAATCAAGAGTCTTCTTTGATGGTGAAGACACAGCAGGACTCTGAAACCTCATCAGCTTTGGCCTCTACCTGTAGCCTTTTCCTTTTCCTCTGCTTCCTGTCCACCATGAGATGAACAGCTGTGTTCCACCAAGTGTTCCCGGTGCCCAAGTGCATGGGACCAAGGAACCATACACTGAGCCATCTGACTCCCTGAGCAGAATCTTTCCTCCTTGAAAAAGGAAATTTATCACACAAAAGAACCACTGGATTTAATTATAAACTGATTTAAATAGTAACTCTAAAACCTACTTTTGAATTTCTTTGTATGGTGTGTGAATAGTCGTGACACATGACATGTGTCAGTTTGTCTTGTGGATGCACACATGGAGAGGCACGTAACTTGGTCATGGAGAGAATGTCCGGTGTACACTTGCGTTGCTCTTCTGCTTTGTTTCCTTGTGACAGTCTCTCACTGACCCTGCACTTGCTAATTTTTAGGAAGACTGGCTAACCAATGAGGCACAGTGATTCTCTTGTTACTACCTTCTTCAGGACTGCAGTTATAGGCAGGTGGCCACAACCAGCTTTTTATGTGTGCACTGGGGATAAAATTCCAGTCTTCAGGTTCACATGGAAAGTAGTCTTATCTGCTGAGCAATCTCATCAATTCTGTCAAAAGGAAAGACTTTTTTAGGGGGTGGGGGTGGAGAGATGGGTTATAAGTTAAGGCACTTGCCTGTGAAGCCAAAGGATCCAGGTTCAATTCCCCAGGACCCAATAAGCCAGATACACAAGTGGGAACAAGCTTCTGGAATTCATTTGCAATGCCTGAAGGCCCTGGTATGCCCATTTTTTCTCTCTCTTTGCTTCTTTGTCTCTCTCATTTGCCTCTTTCTCTCTCTTAAACACATAAAATAAAAAGGTGCTTTTTTAAAAAGCAAAGATTTTTTAAGATTTATTTTTATTTCTTTATTTATTACAGAGAGAGAGAGAAAGACAAAGAGAGAGTGAGTGAGAATGGGTGTGCCAAGGCCTCTAGCCACTGCATACAAACTCCAGATGCATGCACCACCATATGCATCTGGCTTATGAGGGACCTGAAAAATCGAACCTGGGTCCTTAGGCTTCGCAGGAAAGCACCTTAACTACTAAGCCATCTCTCCAGCCCTAAAGTAAAGTTTTTTTTCATACAAAATTCTGTAGCATTTATGACACTGGCATTTGAATTAGCTCCAAATTAATATGTGCCATTTAACTGGATGCAAACATATAGCTATTTTAAAAAATTATTTATTTTTGTTTTTAAAAATTGATTTCTTTTCAACTTTTTATTTATTTGCATACAAAATTTTCATTATTTCATTTTTCAAAAAAATATTTTTTTCTGTTTCCATTCTCTCCTCTTCTCCCCATTCTTCCTCCCAGTGTTGCCATATGCCTCTTTTAGTATGAAGTTAACTATGCCCTAAACATGTTATCTGTTAATATTTTAGAGAAAATTTCTACAGGGATCAAAAAATTCTGAATTTCAATTCACTAAATGAGTCCCTCAAGTATGCTTTTAAAAATATTCTGGACTCTAATTGATCCTGTAAATGTTCCAGCAGAAAGCTGTATGTGCTTTATGTACCTAATACAATGTTGGCCAGCAAGTGTCCTCAACAATTTTGCCTGGGTAAGTGAACCCAAAAGAGATGTTGGCAGCCATCCCCACTGAGGTTTTCCTAAGCCAGGAAGCATGCCTTTAAATCTTCAAACTGGTGAAATTGGTCCTTCAGACATTCACACTTTCCTATACCTCATTTTCCTCCCAGCTTGATTTACAGCATTTTGGTTCATTTGCTTTCAACTAAAAATAAAAACAAACTTACTGAGGATCCATGAGAAAATGTGAAAGACCTAGGGATGCAGAGAAGAAACATAAAAGTAACAGACGGGGTGCTGAGTAATTAGGGAAATCTACTTAGGGATGCAGGGAATAAAGAAACAGTTTTACTAGAATAATGGGATATAGTATCCAAAAAATATCTGGATGGAGTGAGACAGAATAGGAGGAGGTAGGAAAGAGGAATGAGGAAAAGCAGACTTCCTCAGCCTTACAAACACTGGAGGGATTCAGACATATTCTTGGAGAAGTTGTAAATGTCTTGTTCCTGGAAATGTTTCCACTAGCTAGGTAAGTTGACACAGGCAAGTAGTGATTTAGGTGGCATTTGCAGATCTCGTTCCAACTGTGATGCTATGATTTGGTAACTTTAGAATGACTAGGATGATGCCAAAAACATAAAAATAAAGATTCATGCTTATGGGATGCACACACACAAGATTAATGTTCTGCTCCAGAACTTTGCTTCAGAGCGACAGAGAGTGAATTTCAATGCCTCATTCTGTGCTAGTAATCATGGGTTCAAGTGATAAGGAGTGATGCAAGAAAATTGTCCTTCTGCCTCCCTTCATGTTCTACATCCAATTTTATTATATTCTCAAACAAATGTGGCTGGGGTCCAATATAACTATTTCTATAGTCTACACTTGGTTATTTCCATAGTGTTTTTAAAAAATATTTTCTTTATTTTATTTTATATGGAGAGAGAGAGAGAGAGAGAGAGAGAGAGAGAGAGAGAGAGAGAGAGAGAGAGAATAGGTGTGCCAGGGCTTCCAGCCACTGCAAATGAACTCCAGATGCATGTGACACCTTGTGCATCTGGCTTACATGGGACCTGGAGAATTGAACCTGGGTCCTTAGGCTTCGCAGGCACTTGCCTTAACCACTAAACCATCTCTTGAGCCCTATTTTCATATTCTTTGTGTGTGTGTGTGTGTGTGTGTGTGTGTGTGTAAGTAAGCATGTTTGTGTATATGGGCAGACCAGTGTGTGAAGGTACTTGGGCCTGTGTTCATGTGCATGTGGAGGCCAGAGGTTGCTGTCTACCTTATTCTTTGAAAAAGGTATCTTGCTGAACTTAGGACTCGTTGATTCTGCTATACGAGCTAGCCATTGACCTCCAGGGTTCCGTCTCTGCCTCCCCAGCTCTGAGACACAGGTGTGGAACATGTCAACATTTTATTTGGCTTCGTGGGATCTGAACTCGTGTTCCCATGGTTGCATAGAATGCACTTTATTTGTGGAGTGATCTCCCAGCCTTTATTTCCATATTCTTTTATTTTTATTTTTATTTTTTTTGGTTTTTCGAGGTAGGGTCTCACTCTGGCTCAGGCTGACCTGGAATTTATTATATAGTCTCAGGGTGGCCTCAAACTCTCGGCGATCCTCCTACCTCTGCCTCCCGAGTGCTGGGATTAAAGGCGTGTGCCACCACGCCCAGCTCTATTTCCATATTCTTGATATGTTCAGCATTAAGTTAAATCAGCCATAATTTTTTTTTCAAATTTTATGAAATAATCACTCTATTCTAATGAAATTTTATTCTGTATCCTAAGGTCTGATTTTCTGACAAACATACTTATCTTTTTTAATTTGCATTTTGATGTGCCACTAATGGGTCAGATTTGAGGGAATAAGAAGATAATCAATTCTGTGTTTTCTATAATTCATCTGAATTCAACGATACGTGTTACTACTTTCCTTTGAATTTGTCACACATGCCAAAACCATTTGTGTTAATTTACCATCATGTCATTCATAGTGAGGTGATAGCAATAGGTAAGGTTGAGGGTAGTAGAATTCTCAAGATTCTGATTCTGCTTTACTCTCTAATTTATAGGCCCATTTTGTTGGAGACAACATTATTTTTTGAAGCCCCACATTGAATTAGATATGCATTAAAAAATCTTTGCCATATTTCTATCTGGCTCAAATTTCCACCTTGGAATATATTATGCCATTTTCCACTATCATTTTAAATGTGTTTTTTAAGCAATCATGCTGAACTACCCATTTATTATTTTGCTATTTTATGTTTCAGTCCTCTTTTATACTGCAGTACTTGCTTGCTTTCAATTATTTTTATATGCCAGCCAACTTAACATATATATTTGGTGTTTTGTCTAAACTATCACTTTAATACTCCAGCATCATGCCAGCAGGCTCACTATTTCAGCTTCCATTTGATCTAATTATTTTAGTCAGATATTTTGGAAGGTTTAATGAGTACATGGGAAATTAATGGTGCTATGATTTAAAGGTCATTAAAGTAGATATTCATTAATTCTCAAAAATGGTCCTTAAAATAGAGAAGGTGTTTTTGTTTATTGCTGAATATTTGGCAGAAAAGGCCTATTTTCTCTGGTTCAACTGCTTTTCAAATATAACTGAATTTCATGGGAATGAGAAAAATTTAGGAATCAAAGAATGATTTTGAGAACTATTATGAATTATTGGACTGTTGTTTTTTAATATTTTATTTTATTTATTAGAGAGAGAGAGAGAGGCACCAGGGCCTCTCTCTGGTCACTGCAAATGAACTACAGATGCAGATGCCACCTTGTGCATCTGGCTTTAAATGGGTTCTAGAAAATTGAACCTGGGTCCTTAGGCTTCTCAGGCAAGTACCTTCACTGCCAAGCCATCTCCCCAGCCCTGGTCTGCTATTTTTATATGCAACCAGTCAATAGAATTGCAGCGAACCTTCCCAACCAGCAGGAAAGGTTCAACGAAGATCCTTCTTGTATCACACTTTATTGGAGAGTTAACAAAAACCAGGGCCCAAATCTGCAGCTGCTTTTTAGAGTGAGACTTTTGCGACCAGCTTGCCATCACCATGGATAGGCTTGGGAAGGTTGTGGTGGTTTGAATGCACTGAATCTTGTAATGACTGCTTATGCTCCCTGCATAGAATAATTTCGTTCATCAAAGAAAAACCAGAGGTGAGACTTTTGGCGATATGGGGCTGAATGTGGTGGTTTGAATGTGAATGTATGTCCCCTATAGCCTCAAGGATTTTTGATTAAGGTTATGCTTCCTGCTTACATTTCTAGCAGCCTGATAGAGAAGGTGTCACTGGAGCTGGATCTTGTAGTTCAGCTCTAAAGTGTATTCTGAGCCAGTTTGGAGTTCTGGATGTTTGTGTTTCCTGGCTCCTGGTGGTGTCATGTTCAATGGAACTGAGACAGCTTCTTCCACTATGATGAACTGGCCTCTGCAATCCTGAAATAAACCCTTTCCTCCCATAAACTGCTTCTGATTTGGCTGTTTGTCCTAGCGACAAGAAAGCAACTGCAACCGTAAGCTACATTCGAAGAAGAGGCGGAGAGGCATTGCAAGATGACTCAGTGGGTAAATTTCTTGTAGTGTGAATGTGAGGACCTGAGTGTGGCTGGCAGAACCCACTTCAAAGCTGCGCAATGCGGCATGAGTCTGGAACCCCAGTGCTAGGGTGGCAGAATGGGGAATCCCTGGGACTCACTGACCCTCATTCTAGCAAGTAGCCTAACAGGTGAAGTGCCTTTTCAGCAAGAGACCGTATTGATCCAAAAAACTGGAGAGCAATAGAGGAAGACATGTGACTTCAACCTCTGATGTCCAGCCTCATATGCACACCTGTGCATTCATACCTGCACACACAACTCTGCCCAGGTGCAGATACACACATGTGCACACCACAACACATATGAAAAGGCCACCTAAAATAAACACAATGGAGAGAAATTGAGGAAAGCCCTTGACATTGACTTCTGGCCTCCACACACATGTGCATTTATGTGTACCTGCACAAACATATGTGCACGTGTACATGCACACACACATACATACACACACATGCAAAATCAAAGAAGTTGAAATGTAGCCAATTTGCAAGTTTCAAATTCTTTCCTTTAGGTAATCAGTGCCTGGAAAAGTGCCAAAGGGGATATTCACAAACAAACACTTCCACCAGTTTTTGAATTCTCTGAAAACACAGAGGAAATTCTGCAGGGAGGCACGTGCAGCCAATTGTCTCTGCCTTCTGTTGGGTAAAGCTGTCTTCCAACATCTCTGTAGCATTTCTCTTGTGAGAATTCCTCAATGTTTCCTAATTTAGCCAAGTTAAGTTGACCATTTGGGTTTCAATTTCATTTGACAAAATGCTGTGCTGAATGTTTCCCTAGGGCACTGGGTTTAGATTAGCATTAAAGAGAAGATAGACTGTGCAGTTGTGGGTGGGAAGTGGGAACTATAAGGACCCAAATTTATCTGAGGAATACAACAATCAATCACATGTGTCAAAGAACACAATTAAAAATTTAATTGTAAATCTAATTGGTTTTTTATTTGTGATTCACAAATTGTTGCAGCCTCCATTCTGCAAGAAAGAAGGGGAGTCATCCCAGGCAAGAGAAGAGTGTGTGCTGTCAGATGGAAATTAAGAAATAGCTGGAGGAGGAAGAGCACATACCCTTGCTGGTTAATGTCACGTAATTATAAATTGCTGTTTAAGTAAGGATTAAAACAGAGAACTCTTTCATTTTAGTGACCCAAGTTTATCAGAATCTTTTGTTTTCATTTAAACAAGAATGTTTGGGGATCATTATACATATTCTTAAGGTTTCAAGTGTGCTTGTACTGTCATTTAGAATTAGTGATTCTCTGAAGGCTAAGTTCTATTGTCAACTTGATCAGGCTAGGAATACACAGACATTCCTCTTGGTTGAGTCTTATTTTTTTTTAAATGACATTTAATGATAAAGTCAAGCTTTTGACCTTATGTTAAACCTCTGGGCACTTCATGCACAGACATCTCTGGTTGTTTATGAGCTTGTCTTCAAACTGGTGCGCTAACAGCCTTCAGTATATGGTGTTGGTGCTTTGAAATAATTTATTAGTTATGTATATAGTGTGTATACAGCCATGAGGATGCCATCGTTAGCCTTCTCCCTGTCCTCCCTCCATGAAGATTGAGGGTCTTGCATTGTGGAGGTAGCCATCAGTTATGGGGGAGAGGCAATGTCTCTGGGCACAATGACCCAGCTCATGGCTCTAACAATCTTTCTGCCCCCTCTTCCATGAATTTCCCTAAACCATGTTGGGTTCATTTTAGGTCTAGTTCAGTGATGAGGTCTTGGGAGTCTCTGTGTCTCTGGATATCTGATTTGGTAGGAGTTGAGTGTTCTTTGTGTCTATCTCCTCGCCCTTGTGCTGGTACCAGGTTCACTGATAAGGCAGCACTCTTGCTCATTTCCACAATAATTCTATGGCTTCAGCTAGTGCCCTGGTGAGGTGTGATGGGCTGATTCTCTCCTCAGGTGCTGCATCCATCTGAAAAAGAGAAGCAAATTCTCCAATGAAGAGTGAGGTCAGTGCATGACATGTGGATAACCATTGTAATTTTAGAGAGAATTTAACAGAAGTAGGCCCTCTTGTATCTCACTATTGGTGGGATCTTGATATTGAAGAGCAGGCTTTGAGGTTGCTTCCAGGAGGATTCACCATTGAGCATCCACCAAGATTAGGGTAAAATACACAAAGAATGAGTTCCTAGGAGGAACTGTATAGACAAGGAAAGGTTTGCAACAGTCTATATAGGGTAGTTTCCATTTGTAAAAATAAAAGTGTCATTTACATAACTTACAGACTAAATATGTTTTGAGTTTATATTAGGTAAGGGACTATTCCAGGTGCAGAGGATATAGCAGGGAGTGAAATATGCAAACTGCTTTGTGGAACTTAGGTTCTAGATGACAGATTAAGGGAAAGGAATCACATGAAGGACTGATGTCAGAAGGGTGGTTGATCTCCCCATTTGAGATAATGTGACATTTGAGAGGGTCTGAAGATGAAGATAACAATGGAAGTGGATCTAATATGTTGCTTATTTTTACTTTTATAAACTTTCTACATAATTAAAATATGAATATGACACATATGCTAAAACTTAGCATAAAAGTTGTTGCAATTTTCTTCACATTTGACCAGGAACAGCTTATGGAAAGAAAGGCTCTATTTCATGTTACAGAATCCAGAGAAAACACCATCAATGGCAGAAGAACCTGGCTCACTTCAGCATCCTCAGCAGAGAAAAACAACAGCCAGCAGCAGCAAGCTCCATAGCTACAAGATCTGTCCTGAGTGATATCAGGAATCTGCCTACTGGAGACACAAGTTGAAAGCTCCATCTTAATTAAAAAAAAAAAAAAAGAAGAAGTCTATGGGCCATACATTCAAATCACCACATTTTCCCCTGGCCCCCATAGACTCATGATCATCTTACAATGCAAACTGTATTCAGTCCAACTTCAATGGTCCCCATAATCTTTACCAACTTTAATATAGTTTAAAAGCCAAAGTCTCATGTGAGTCTTAAGACTCTCTCTCTTTTAAAAAATATTTTATTTATTTATTTGAGAGAGAGAAAGGCAGAGAGAGAGAAAGAGAGAGTGAGAAAGGGCACACCAGGGCATCCAGCCACTGTAAACAAACTCCATATGCATGCGCTGCCTTGTGCATCTGGCTTATGTGGGTCCTAGAGAATCGAACTGGGATCCTTTGGCTTTGCAGGCAAATGCCTTAACTGCTAAGCCATCTCTCCATCCCTGAGATTTAAGACTCTCTTAATGGTGAGTCCTTTAAAATCCAACATGTTACATACTTCCAACACATAATGCCACAGAGAAAACATTTACATTATAAAAAGGAATAACAAGGAGAGACTGGACTAATCCAAATAATAACCAGCAGTTAAAAATGAAACATTTGCCATTCAAGTCCAACATCCATAACAGTGGCAAGTCTCTGGATTCTGATTCCACCCCTCCAGTTGGACTGACGGAGTAGCTCCCCATGACAGCCATTCCACAGTCCTGGTATATCCAAAACATCTTTAGTTCTACACTGAAAACCATGGTTCATCTTCATAGCGCCATATAATGGCCTTATTTGATCTCTATACGGAATTTCAACCCTGTTTCTCATTGTAGCATCTTAGCAGTGACTGGAACAGATTCATCATTTTCATACAATGGCTTTAGCTAGATCGCCACACAGAAATTTCAGCCCTGTTTCACTTTGCCCAGGAGCCATTGCACTTCCAATGACCCTTTATTTCCAGCAAAGTACCAGGGGGTCAACGTTGTCAACACAGGGGAAGTAAATCTCGACCTTGAAGATCAGCATACTCCTTTAGAATTCTTTTTCAAACCACCCACCTCCTTACAAAAGAATCTGTATTCTTACTCAATTGAGCCTTCAGTGGTCAGATATCTCTCTCTCTACAGGAAGTGAGTCTCAGTGGGTGGATTTTACTCTTTGTCCCAATGCAAAGCAGTTGGCCCACCCTTAATGGTGGGAATCAACTTAACAATTGCAGCTTTATAACCAGTCTCTGCGTCAGTGATTTAAAAAAATTTATTTAAATTTTTTTCATTAGTTATACACGTAATATGAATAAATTCAGGTTGGTGCCATCTTTCCTGCGATAAACTGTACATCTTTCATTATCTTCCTATTCTATACCTTCCACCAAGCAAACTAGTCCATTACCTTGAATTCAATCTTGATCAAACTCTCTGGCATGTATGGAAGAATGCATCCAACCTTTATGCCAGTAGCCTAGTCCCAACAAAGTTTATTCTTTCCCCTATGGAGTCCATAAGCAAATCCTTCATAGTCCACAATTCTCTCTGCATTTAGAAGTTTTAAACTATCACCAGACTAGTCCACCAAGCTCTGCTTATAATACTGCAAGGCTTCTCCATTCCAAAGTACCAAACCTTTTCAAATTCCTCCAGCACACACGTTTCAAAAGACCAAAACCCCCCTTATCAGACTCATCACACTAATAGTCCCATTCTCAGTACCAATTCTATTTTTGCAGTTACCTTTGTGGCTGGACAAACATCTGTCTGTAAGCAGTGCATGAGAGGAAAGGGTTTATCCAGGCTTATAGAATCCAAGGGAAACATCATCAGTGGCAAAAAACTGTGGCTCACTTCAGTAACCACAGCAAAGAGAGACACCTGCTAACAGCAGCAAGCTCAACAGCCAGACCTCAAACAGCTTTGAACACACCTAGCAGGGCTTGACTAAAGATCTGCCCTCAGTGAAAAACCTCTTTCCAGTAGAGCTCTGCCCACCAGAGACTCAATTTGCAAGCTCAATCTTACACAAAACCACCTAGATCTGAGGAGCCATACATTCATACCAACACAAAAATGTAAATGAAATTCACAAAATAAATTGATAACATAACCACACAAAGTACAAATTCAGTTCAGTAACTGGATGCATTCTTTGTGGAAAGTACCAAGGACAGAATGGCAATAAATCCTAAACTTAGCAAGTTTGTTATAGATACTTCATATAATACTAAAGTTTTGAAACTAATATGCATAAGATAAAGCAAATATGTTTGTTATTCTGATCTGTAGAAAGAGATGAAATACAAATATGGAATTGTAGAGTATGCAGGATATTCTGAGGGAATATGAGGCTCAGAGGGATGAATACCTAGTCTCCTTTCTTCATTCCCATATTTCCTCAAAGTAAATTAACTGCTTTGACAAAGGCAAACAGAACTCTGTAGACCTTATGCTATGAATTATGAGTTCTAAAATACTATGTTAAAATGTAAAATGCTGCATTTTGTGAATCTGTGGGAAGAAGAGTTGACAGTTAATATTCAAACATAAAGGGAAATATACAATAGCAAGTTACTTCAAATGCATGATGAGCAAAATGAAATACTGTCTTAATTAAAAGCAGTATCAGTAGAAATACATAATAAACACACAACACTCATGGTTTTAACAAGATGTTAACATGTTCTCTAAAATCCCAAGGTGACTGGGTAATGTTCCCTAACAAACACTGCAGACAAGGGTGGAAGTAAACTCAGCAATGCTGGCCTGAGGCTCAGCCCTAACATGGGCATGCTGGTGCCTCCTTCCAGGCCTCTCTCATTCTCAGACCATTCCTGCCTTGTGGGTTGCCATCTACAGCAGATGGTCTTATTTAGTCATTCAGTTTGTTTCTCCGCAGCACCAAAAGCTTTTCTCTGCCATGTCCCTGCATAACTCAACCTTCTCCTGCTCTCTGATTCCCAACGTTACATTCCTCTTCTATATTCATTTCCTTCATGGTCCACAGTGTTCCCTACATAGCAACATAAATCATTCCTGCTCAGCATGCTAATAAGGGCAATTAGACTGACTATTTCATATATCTGTGAACTTACAACCCTTGTGGAATACCTAATATTGTAAATATTGGTCTAGGTCCATAGCATATCCAATTAGATCATCTTTCTTTAGGAAAACATCATGTCTTGCACACTTTGGTGTCCCTACTTGTAGCCAAATAGTTAGCACAATATAAAATCTCAATAAAGGATCCATACTCTTAAGAGTCAGCTTAAAATTAAAATACACTATATCTAGTATAACTTCAGCCTGCAATCACAAATTGCCTTTAGTTGGTGATTCTTCCAGTCAAGAACAAACAGATAAGGCAGACAGTGGGCAGTGAAGCTGAAGACCTGAGCCACCCCTATGTCAAAACATTTGTGGATGGACTTAATATTCAATCTTGACCTAGGCCATTTTCAAGAGACTAGAACTTGGAATTCTTATTTAGGGGAATTGTGTAGGTAAATTTATACAGCAAAAAGGAAACTGTCCCAAAAATATTTTCAGCAAAGAAGTACCATATATATATATGGTACATATATATATATATATATGGAGAGAGAGAGAGAGAAAGAGAGAGAGAAAGAAAGAGAGAGAGAAAGAGAGAGTCATCCCTAAGTATCATGAAAGTTTGCTTCTAGGACCCACATCTACTAATGCTCAAGTCCCCTATAGAAAATGGTGTATTTGTTTACAAGCTACTCAAATCTGCTGCATATTTTACATCATCTCTAGATACTTATAATATAAAAATAATGTAAATGCTATATTTGCATCCTAATGAATTGTTAAGCTATACTGTTTATGGAGTAATGGCAAGGAAAACATCTGTACACATTTTAACTAAGAGATGTTTTAACTAAGAGAAGTCTAAGACACAAAACTCACTGATATTGAAGGCTAATTGTGACCATCAATTTCTACCCAAACTTAATATCTTGGTTCTACAAAAATTGACACTGCATGTGGAGAATGAGAGAAAAAGGACTTGTCCAAAAGAATGGGGATAACATCTACAGTATGTAGCAGTGGAGATTGGATTCTAATACTTTCATATGTAGAGAACTATTTATAATATAGTTCTTTAGCACTAGACAGAGTATGAAAGTGAGAGATTGCCAACATGCAGGGAGAGACATCATCTCTAGACTCAGGAGAAGCATCTCCTGCTGCCAGGACACATCAGCTTTATAGTTACCACAAAAGCACGGCACTTGCCTGCACCTCTGATCTTGCATCTGAAAATCTATTGTATTAAGCTTAATGGGATTTTAAGTTTCTTTCAGGGCTCAGTAACCAATAATTCTATGTTTTATTTGTTCTTTGTGAAGAATAAAAATAATACGCTGTAACACTGAACAAAAATTATATTAGTGTGTCCAAATTTGGAGGGGTTCCTTGGCTACCTTGATCAGATACTGCCTTTTAGACCAAAGCCTTCCCTCTTGAACTTGGTGCATTCACTGTGAGTGCCTCACAGCTGGACCTCCCACTGCAAGATTATCCTTCAGTGCAGAAGGTGACTGACAAGCTGATTCCCAGGGGCAGTGGAGATGGTCTACTGAACAGTGCATGAACACAAAGGCTCATTGTGGAGCAACGTTGAAACTATCCCAGGTACAGAGCATCCTCAAATTTCAGCTGAAGCCTACTGCAAGTGCAGCGGATTTAATTCCTGCCTCTGCCCAGGCCTGCTTCCCTTGCTCACAGGTGATGGATACAATGACACTTGCTCCAAATATCTTCCTGCCAGCACCTCGCATTTTGGGCTTTTTTCAAGAGAATTCAAACTCACATATGCTGCTACAAGTTGGATCAGGAAGAAAATTGTGGCATGGAATTTTGGAAAGATAATAATGAGGATCCTTTCACTCCTAGCAACTGTGATACTGATCATTCCTAGCATCGTGTAGTGATGCAGTTAACATATATTAGATACAGTACCCTGAGACAAGACAATACTGCATCAGAAAACACTGGTATATATGATACCTTAGAAATTGAGATGGAGGGCTGGAGAGATGGCTTAGGGGGTAAGGCGCCTGCCTCCTAAGCCTAAGAACACTGGTTCCAATCTCCAGGTCCCACGTTTAGCCAGATGCCAAGTGACGCAAGGGCTGAATGCCGCACTTGACCACAAGGGGGCGCGCACATCTGGATTTCATTCTCAAGGGCTGAGACACTGTTGGCGCGCCCATCTGTCTTCCTCTCCCTCTCCCTCCTCTCCCTCTCCCTCTCCCTCTCCCTCTCTCTCTCTCTGTGTGTGTCTGTCCAAAATAATAAAAAAAATAAAATAAATTGAGATGGAGAATAACTATAAAAACTGTTGAATCATACAAGCATTTGTTACTAATTACTGACACAAAGTTGGAATTAAATGACATTCTGGAGACAGTGATTTCAAATTTAAGGCAGAGTATAAAAGTCAGAAAGCCTCTGTGATAGTCAGACTTTCTGTCACTCACAAATACCTGATAAAATATCTTAAAAAGAAGAAATGCTTGTTTTACTATTTCAAAGTCCTGGTCCTCAGCAGCAAAAGGGTATAGTGGAGCAGAGGCACTCACATACTGCAGACAAGAGGCAGAGAGAATGCCCACTCTTCCATCTTCTTTCTTTTTTCCCTTTGATTCTATCTGCACTTCTTCTCAGGAATGGTTGACACCCACATTCAGGGCATGTCTCCCCCCTCCCTCATTTTCCCACAGGTTAATTAAATCAGAAAACACAATCATAAATGCACCTACATCTGTGCCTTAATAATTTAAGTATATCTCAACCCCATCAAGTTCACAATCAAAAGTCATCCTCTCAGCCTCTTTAGAAGTATATATATATATATCATATATATAAATATATATTTTCTCTCTCTCTCTGTCTCTCTCTCTCTGTCTCTCTGTCTCTCTGTCTCTCTCTCTCTCTCTCTCTATATATATATATATATACCATTGACTGCAGTCAAAGGGTAGAAATAGCTTAGAATCAAACTCAACACTGAATTTGTAATGAAAGCAGAGAAAAGCAGTTAACTATCAACTCCACCTGGTAGGCCAGCCAAGGTAGTATCCTGAGACTAGGAATGGAGAAAACTGGATTGAAATATGACTCTTGAACCTTTAGATTCCATAGCTATGCCATTATAGCTTAGCACTCTACTCTTGCTAAAGACTACAGGACCCTGACAGGGAACAAATAGCTTTCCCAGGTTCTACTTGAGCTCCACTCCTTGCTACAAGATAACACCAGGGTTAAATTACAGTATAGCCCAGCCAAGGATGTATTGGGACACCTGGAGAAGAAGAAAGCCAGGTGCCTATACAGCACTTCTTTTCATGAGATAAACATATATTAACTGACTTTTAACACAATGATAAAAGAAGAAAAGGAAATATTTTAGTTGTAAGTAAAAGTGAGTGAACTTAAAAAGTAGAAAATTATTTTCTCCCATAGGAGAAAATTGTTAGAAAACCAAGGTTGTGGCCCAGATCATGTGTTCAGGGTCCATTGGAGGAAATTGTCTTTTCAACCTGACATGCACACTGCAGGCAAACGTCGTCCTTGTTCCTCAGCTGTTTTCCTCTTATGAATTGAAGGGAGTTGAAAGTTAAGATTATAATAGTGATAAATGTAAGACACTGTAGGGTTTATTTTGCTATCAAAAACTTTATTTAAAACTTCATAACTTAATTGGCCATTTCCTTTATATTTTATTTTCTACATATGTGTATACATACACACACACATGTCATGATTAGATCTACAAATTTGGATAGTCTGACAAATTATCCCTAATGTTGTCAAAAAAATGCTAAACCTATGTAACTGTTGTCTGTACATATGGTCAGGAACTCCTGGTTGCCACTTTTTTAGTTACCTAAGAACAGGCATAGAGAAAACTCTATGTCATGAATATATAGAAAAATACTTTCAGGAGCTGGCAAGATGGCTTAGCAGTTAAGGCACTTGATGGCAAAGCCTCAGTATCCATGTAAGGCAGATGCACAAGGCGGTGCATGAATCTGGAGTTTGTTTGCAGTGGCTAGAGGCCCTGGCATGCCCATTCTCTCTGTCTGCCTCTCTCTCTTTCTCTCTCTAATAAATTGATAAGTAAATAAATAAATAAAATTAAAATAAAATATTTAGAAATATACTTTCAATAGATTTACTAAAATGATTTCTGGTGACCTGAAGTGATATTTCTGGGTCATTTACATGTACTTTTCAAGGAGGTACTATCCTGAATCCTAGTAATTCTTGTTGAGCTATTGGAATTGACAGGACTCTCTTTAAGAGCAACAAATTCTGGCAAGGATGTAGGGAAAGAGAAACTTACATTCATTGCTGATTGGAGTGCAAACTAGTATAGCCATTGTAGAAATCAATATGGAGGTATCTCAAAAAGTTAGAAATAAGCCCAGCTATACTACTCCACAGTCTACTACAGTGATACTCGCAAATCCATGTTTATTGTGGCTCTATTTACAATAGCTAAGAATTGGAATAAGCCCAGATTCCCATCAACATGAACAGAAAATGAAATTATGAAACTTGTAGGAAAATGGATAGTGGAAAGAATTGTATTAAGTGAAGTGATCTGAACTCACAAACACCAGCACCACATGTTCTCCCTGATATGTGGTTGCTTGAATGAGATGTCCCCAATCAACTCATGTGTCCCAAATGCTTGGTCCCCAGCTAATGGCAGTTTGAGAGGTGGAGACTTACAGGAGGAGATTTGTTCTGGGGCAAGATAATGAGTGTTATAGACAGCTCCCCCATTAGACTTTGGCTCATTCTGTTGCTGCTGTATTCCACCTGGGGTGGCAGAGATGGTGTCCAGCCTCTGTTCATGCCCTGCCATTGTGAAGTTTCTGCTTGAGACTGTAAGGCAGAATAAAACCTTTTCTCCCATCAGCTGCTTTTTGCCAGGATATTTTTCCCAGCATATATAGGGTGGCAAATTTGGACAAAACCTATAAAGGTAGAATCATAAACAGTGAATATAAGGCGATGAGCTGGAAGAGAGGTGGGGGAAGAGCAAAAGGGATACAATGTGACATCTAAACAGAAAGGGGGCAGATGCTGGAGGAGAGGGATTTAGGGGTAGAATGAAGGGGCAGGAATCAACACAAACAAATGGTCTTTGAAAATGTCAGAATCAATAATACCTAAATCTCTGTATGTATGCTGGCTAAGAAAAATATCTAAATTCAAAAATTGTAACAAACAAAAATCCAAAACCAGAGTATTTGCTAACACACAGCCATTTGTGATCACTGCGGTCGGTTGAGTTTTCCAAGCAAACTACCAGATGGAGGAGTGTGGAATATTTGCTTCTCTTTCCTTACAAAACAGCAGCGCAGCTCCTCCAAAGGCCCAGAGACATCACAGCGTGAGGATGCCCGCGCCACTTGTGGAGCTGCGGGCATTCTCAGCAGCTGGCACTGCTAACTGGCAGCAGCTGAAGAAAAGAGGAGAGGTGACCTGACACCTCACTTCCTACCCCAGCTGCTGTGGGTGACTCATGGGAGCTCCTAGTGAATGACTAGATGTGCAGGGGATAACACTGACTCACGAAACATGCAATCCCACAGTCAGAACCATTAAATCAGATTGGAAAAATAACACGCCACAGGAGTGAGCTTTGCCAGCTCATTTACTTAGAAAATCCTAAATTAAGGAGGTGTTTGGAGGAATTTAGACTACTATAATTATCATTTGTTTACTTTAAATAGAATTTATTTTCTATTATACTGTCAAATCTTTTATGTCACCAGGACTTTGACACTATCCTTATTCATATACCAAAGGTTATCTTTTTGTCTGATATATCTCCCAAGGTCTCAGGTGATCTCTCATACTCAGAATGCTATAAATACCTACAATTTTCCCTATAACAATTTCTTAGAAATTCTTGAGTTATGTCAGAACCATTGAAATTTATTCATAACAGAGAATACTTGCACAAATGACCCATGGGGTGTATCTTGGTACTGATGCAATATTGAACCCAGTGTTTCCTATGTACCAGGTATTGTCTTCTGTAGTAAGGACACAATGATAAATAAATGGGTTTTGCCCTTATAAAAATTTCCATTTGGTGAATGATACAAATAATCACCAGCAAATAGAAGGGGAGCATGTGTAGAGAAAGGGGTCAAGGTAGGCCCTTAAAGCAGGTAAATTTATGTCAAAGCGAAAGAGGCTCTACTTGCTCCATTCTTCCTTACCATATTTATAGTTTCTCCACTTATTTTTCTTCAAATTTGTAATGCTAAGTGTTAGGCCCTTATCCTTTTTTTCCCTTCTCATCCATATGTATTTTGTTACCTTGTTAAAATTAAGAAAGTACTCTACTTGTATATACCTTCTTCTCTTGGTCACTGTGTGTAGACTCCCAGAAGGAAACTCTTTGGGAAATACAATATTTTCCTTGGGTTTATTAAAATTTAACTACAACTAAACTCATGATCATAACTTTGTTGTGTTATACTGGAACATGCTGTTTAAGAAATGAAACAAGAATCAGAGCATATCTGAAATAATTTGTTTGATATTTCTTCCATGACCAGAATCTTATATGAGAGAAGAAAACCATTGTTGAATCTGTCTGGGTGGCTGTGAGTAGCAAGAACATAAACCTGGTTTCCTTCCTCCTTTCTATGTGTGGATCTCAGGAATCAGTAGTAAATATCTAGAGCTCTACACTGTTTCTTGTGATTATGCAATGGAGTGTCACTTCCTTCTTCGGAGCTACCAATATAATCAAACTGATTAAAATGAGCCTCTAGAGGGGCAAACCTTATTCTTTAAGCTAAGGATTAAAGTGCTAAAGTCATGAATCCTCTAGGCATTTTACTCATTCTCTATCTATCAAATCTATCTATCTATCTATCTATCTATCTATCTATCTATCTATCTATCATCTATCTATCTATCTCTATCTTCTATTTATCTATCTATCTATCATCATCTGTCAATCATCTATATCTTAAGTGGTGTTATTTCTTCTCTCTCTCTCTCTCTCTCTCTCTCTCTATATATATATATATATATATATATATATATATATGTAACATGCATTGTTATCTTAAGTGATATATGTCTCTCTCTCTCTCTCTCTCTCTCTCTCTCTCTCTCTCTCTCTATGGATCCTTCACAAATCCAAACATATTTATTCCCTGTTTCAGTCAGCTTCATATTGCTGGCAAAAAAATAAAGAAAAAAAAGAAAAGAAAAAAGAGAAAAAAAAACTGACCAAGAGCAGTTTGTGGGAGGAAAGGGTTTATTTTGACTTACAGACTCAAGGTGAAGCTCCATGATGGCAGGGAAATGTGGCATGAGTGGACTCTGTATGTTACCTTCTGGCCAGCATCAGGTGGACAGCAACAGCAGGAAAGTGTGCCAAACACTAACAAGGGCAGCTGATCATAAGCCGCCAGCAACAACATACCGCCTCCAGGAAGCTCAGTTTCCCAAACTGCCACCAGTTGGGGACATAGCATTTAGAACGCATAAGTGTATGGGGGAAACCTGAGTCACACCACACCATTCTGCCCCTCATCTCTAAACATACATGATATGAAATGCAGTGCCTTCAGTTCAACTTTCAAAGTCTCTATAGCTTTTATCAATCTCGATGCTGCTCAAACATTCCTACAGCCAAAGGTATTTTAACTGAGCCATAGTACCAAAAATAATTTAAAAAAATAGAGCCACAATGGCACAGAATAAGCATTTACACTACAAAAGATGGCATTGGGCCTAGCAAAGACATATTGAACCAATACAAGATTTACAACAAACAGGGCAAACACCAAACTCTATAACTCTAAGTCTGACAACTCCAACCAGTGACAAGTCTCCAGAGTTTGAGTTCCACCCCTCCAGCTATGCTACTCATGGTTCGGGAAAAATTCATCTGGTGCTGGCAGCTCTCCTTGGCAGCCACCACATAATTCTGACATCTCCATCCGGTCTCCACTGCAAGTCTTGGTTCATCTTCATGGCTCCATCAGCCCTCTATGCAGGTAATCAACAAGCATACTTTCCATTGTCTATGGCTGTTTCCAAAAAAACAAACCAAGTTGGAAATTCGATGACCCTTTCTTTCCTGCACTTAGTATACTCTGTAGTCCTAGATGGGCCACCAAGCTGTTAATCCAGGGGAGAAGAAAAAAAAAAAAAAGCAGACTTTGAAGAACAGGATACTTCTTTGGCATTCAGGCCCCTTCAAAAGAGTCTGCATTCTTCCTGTTGTCCCAATGCAGATCTTGTGGCCCAGTCACAATGGTTGTAAGCTCTCAAACAACTGTAGCTGAATGGGCAGCAGTTTTGGCCTAAAAGCTACGTTCCTTTTGTGACATATCCTTCTGCTCACACTAGTCTATTGCAATGCAACCCTGGACAAGTTCTCAGAGTATGGGCAGGTAGGACACAACAAGCCTCTCATACAAACTTCTAGCCCAGTCCAAAAAAGTTCCTTCTCACCCTCATAAGTCAAACCTCATAGTCCATAGTTTTATTGCATTCAGGTCTTTCAACACTGCCCAGAATAGTCCATCCAACCACAAACAGCACTGCAAGGTGACTCAGCCCACATTCCTTTCTCAAATCAGTTCCCAAAATCCAAAAGCCACACAGTCCAGTTTCTGGCAGCAATGACCCACTTTGTGGTACAAATTAACTGTTGCAGTCAGCCTCACGTTGCTGGCAGAAAACTCCTGACCAAGAGTAGAGTGGAAGGGAAGGGTTCATTTGGCTTACAGACCAGGCAAAGCGCCACGATGGCAGGGGAAAATGTGGCATGAGCAGAGGCTGGATATGACCTCTTGGCCAACATCAGGTGGACAAAACAGCAGGAGAGTGTGCAGTCACTAGCAAGGGGCTTGTTCCATTTGTTTGTTGACTCTCTTCTGTTCATTTCTTTTTGATTGTCTTCAATTTCATTATGCTGACTATGGTGTACTATTTCCTGATTCTCTTTGTTCTCCTTCAGCCATTGTTTGAGCTGTTCTTGTTGATTATCTTGCATTTCTTTCATCCATCCTTTGAGGTGTTTTTAAATTTTTATTTTTTTGGTTTTTGGAGGAGGGTCGCACTGTAGCCCAGGGTGACCTGGAATTCACTCTGTATTCTCAGGGTGGCCTCGAACTCATGGCGATCCTCCTGCCTCTGCCTCCCTCCTGAGTGCTGGGATCAGTGGCATCCTTTGAGTTATTTTTGTTGCCTTTCTTCCAGTTCATTGAGCTGACCTTTGATTTGTAAGTTGAATTTTTTTTGCCACTTTTCTTCCATTTATTCTAGCCATTCTTGAAGTTCTCGTTTGATAACTTTTGTCCAGTTTCTTCTTAGCCAGTTGTTCATGGTCTCATGAAGTTCATTTAAAATGCTTGTTGCGATTTCTTTTTGGGTTATGTCTCGAGTTTCCTCTGAGCTTTCATTGCAGGCTTCCATTGTGAAACTAGGAAATCTTGTTGGGGATCCCTCTGCTAGGTGTCATGTTTTATTTGCTTGGCACTGGGGTCTGCCCATCTCAAGGTCAGTTTTCTCACTGAGGATGCAGCAATAGCAGCTCTTGTACCGCCTGTGTTGGGTGGCCTGGAGTACATTGATAAAGGTGGGTTTTGGCTTGAAGACTATCCACTGGGTTAGGGTAGGTGCACCTGAGCGTGAGCAGGATCTACGTTGTGTTCCACTGACTGACAAATCTGGGAACGACCTTGGGAGGCCTGGCTTCCTTGCCGTCCGACTTGGGTGATAATCTTCTGGTCTTGTTTACTCTCTGGCTTTTTGGAGTGAGATTAGCTCCAAACTTCTCCTAGGGCCTGGATCTGGTAAACAGTTGCCCTCTTTTTCAGCCCTTCTTCAGATAATGCTTTTGGAAGTGGGGGGCTTGCAAGAAGGGTGTGAAAAGTAGAATCCAAGTTGGTTGGTGGCATGCCTCTGGTCTTCCAATGGTTTGTCCTCTCTGGCAGCCAGCGTGGAATGGTGTCTAGCCCTGGTGCATAACTTCTGTGCTCAGCCCAGTCTGAAAATCTATTTTTATTGTTTTCATGAGTCTCTTCATGTAGAAGGATGCCTGTTAATCAATACGCATGGCTTCGGCTATATCAATTAATTTCAGGCTATGAATTATATGCATATGTTCACATACATGTAAGTATCCACATGTGCCTATATACAGCTCAGAAATCTCTCCTGAATTACAGGCTCCAGTATGTTTTAGAATTCTTTCAACTGCTTTGTTTGGTTTTCTAAAAGACCTCATGGTTAACATGTCCAAAATTGAACTACTAATTGTACCTTATAAATTTTCTATTTTTCCTACTTTTCCTTTCTCAGTTGAAGTAGCCATATACTCATAATCTGTCAGAACAAAATTCCAAGAATTACTTTTAATTCGTTCCTTTCTTTAACTCTACACATTCCAAATATATTCAAATTCTATGGCTTTACCCTCTGAATATAGCTGGAGTATGATTGTACCCAGCTACTTCAGCTGCTATCACCATAGCTAAAATTGTTTAGATGAAAGTAAGTATGTACAATGAATGATAATGTCTGAAATGCCAGGAGCAGATATGTAAAACTCTAAATTCAGACAGTGCCATGCAAAATGATACAGAATGAAATTTATTTACAATGTAGTTACCATCACACAGTTTTGAATTTTAGATTAGTTGTCTAAAATATATTAAATTCTTAGAAGGATATTCAAGATCTGATAGTAAGACTGGAGAGATTGCTTAGTGGTTGGGGCACTTTCCTGCAAAGCCTAAGGCCCCAGGTTCAATTCCCAGTACCCATGTAAGCCAGATGCACAGGGTAGCGCACACATCTGGAATTTGTTTGCAGTAGCTGGAGGCCCTGGAGTGCCCATTTTCTCTCTCTCTCTCTCTTTTTTTTTTTAAAGTACATTGGGTTTATTGACATGTATGGCATTTATTTTTATTTTTAGATATTTATTTATTAGAGACAGACAGAGGGAGACAGAGAGAGAGAGAGCGAGAGACAGAGAGTGAGAATGGGCATACCAGGGTTTCTAGCCACTGCAAACGAACTCCAGACGTATGTGCCACCATGTGCATCTGGCTTACGTGGGACCTGGAGAATCGAACCTGGGTCCTTAGGCTTCGCAGGTATATGCCTTAACTGCTAAGCCATCTCCCCAGCCCACCATTTTCTCTCTCTTTTTCTCTATCTGCCTCTCTCTCTCAAATAAATAAATAAAATTTTAAAAAATAAAGGAGCTTCTAAAATCAAAAAGAGAAAAGACCATCCACAGGTCTTCAGATATCATATACTCAAACACCCAAATTTCATTTCATATTATTATTTAATATTCATATTATCTAATATTCATATTATTTAATTTCTTAGTATGTGGTATTCTATTTCTATGAACCATTTAGAATATTTTAGGAATGTTAGTAATAACTGATATGAATGTTATTTGACATGAAAATAAAATGATGAACTTGATAATGTAATGACTTCCATTACATTCAGGTCTGCATTTAATTGCTGGATCTAGAGAAAATAGCACAAAAGTCTGTAAAGCATGAACCAGTATCTTAATATGCTAGGCACATTTTCTTTTTAAATTTATATTCCTCTATGAGATTATTTATATAGTTCATAAACAGCTATCATAAATACAGATGTATGTCACTATTTTCAATAATTACATTCTTTTAAGTAATAATTAAACTAAATTATTTTAGTTTTCAATGAAAGCCATTGGCAAAGATTAATTTTTTTCATTATAAATTCATTTTATATTTCATGTGGGGTCAAGTCTTATTCACTCTAATATCACTGTCATTTTATAGTTAATGTTTGAAGCTATCTCTATAAAATTAAGTAATTAAATATTAATTAATTTTAAATATTACAACATCACACTTAAAAGACAGAAGCCAAGATAAGTAATGTTAGAATCAAAGAGCCAGGTAGAAAAAAATAAATGTTCAAAGAAAAATTTTGGGTTCTAAAGAATTTTTTAAATGTAAAAGAACAGAACATCTATCCCCCTTTTGCACTGATTTCCACCTTTCCATATTTGCTGATCCACGCTCTCTGTCCCTAATATTCCAGCCAATGCTTAGACCTCAGATGAATGTACAAGGATTTTCTTTATAGTTTTGGTTCACAAACACTTTGCCTTTAGAACACAGGAAATGAAATTTGACAATTGTCAAATTTGTTTATTTAGCAAGTGTTGGTTTTTGAATATTGTGCCTTAAGGAGAGATGAATTTGGGGGTTTCAGTCGTCAAGTTGATTTCTGTATTAAACATATTGCTTTAAGAAAACTAGAAAAGCTTGTGTGTGTCGGAAACTGCTAACAAATGTGTGTTCATTTCTACTGTGGCTATATTTTCTCGTCCTAAAATTTCAGCAGTTAATGAACTGATAACCAGTAATTCCTAACTATGATAAATTCTAGGAAGGTAATCTATTGAAGACCAAAGCCTGGAAGAGCAGTGCCGTTCCCATGGTCCCATTGTGTTGGCCTGGAGCTTGTGGGAATGAGTGTTAGGATGAACCTATGAGCATGACCTTTGAAGCGGTACATACATGCTAATGGCATTATTGGCCATCGTGTCCATCGTTGTGCTGTGTAGATGCAGACAATGGTCTCTTGTCTGCCTTCAAGGTAAGTAGTAACCCAGATGATATCGCTTTGAATTCTATACATTGCATCCCTTCTCTGGAGTAAAGGGTCTTGTTCAAGTAATGAGGAAAATGAGAGCTTGAATTGCCTGAGGGTCTCACTTTAGGGAGGCCCAAGATAAAGGGGCTTCTTTCCTGGAGTATGTAGAGCTCTCCTCACATGGCTCCGAGACTCTGGCTCAAGTTTTGACAGTTTACCCTAGAGAGGTTAGCTCCTTGAATTTAATGACAAGTGACGACAGAAGATCCTGTTCAACAACACACATCCACAAGTGCCTGAAGCTTGGGAGCAGTGGAAACTAAATGCAAAGTATGCAATGATTATTCCTTTGCATGAAAATACAGAGGGATGTATTAGGCAACCTTCTTGGTTAGTTTCTGACTCGCATTTGTGTGTCAATTTCATGTTCTAAGAGTGAAGCCCTCAATTTTCACACTTTATTCACACAGTCCCACAAGGTAAAGAGTGGTAACTCTAACAACAGGCTAATTTCTTAATAGAAAAAATATGAATCCCTTCCTTTTACTTTTACTAGTTAGTAATCATATTCAACTGAGTAATTTTCTAATTGTAAAAGTTAAAGTGAAGTATTTATAAATCTAAAAGATTAAAGAGCTCTTCAAGGAGAGAACATGGTGTTTTCTGTTATGAAGTCATCAGCAGTGAAAACAGTGGACACTGAATATTCAAGTTTGGCCAGACAGGATCAATGACTGAATGGGTGCAATAGTGGCATGTCTACTCTTGGGGTAACCAACTGCTCCATAATTGGACTGAAGGCCCTCTCTACGGGAGGGAATACATGCCTGGTACTGAAAAACCTAAGCAAAAGTATATGGCAGGGGAGGTCATGAGCCTTTGGGGTATAAAGCCTGCCCTTGTCTGACTAAATGTATATATTATTCCCACCAAGCTGCCCTGAAAGCACTACACTTAATGTTCATGTTCACATATTAATGCTACTCTCACTTCTGGTTAGAGAAGCTTCTCTTTTCAGATGGCGATGACCACTGGGATCACCAAAAGGCAACATATTGCTGAGAAGAAAGGATAGAGGAGTGCCCAGCACTGAATCACCTCTGTCACACACACAAGGCTCAGGGACCATTGCGGAAGAGGGGGCGGATAGAATGGAAGAGCCAAAGGAAGGATATGACTTCTTACAATGCAACCGCCCAGACAGAAATTGGCCTCGATATCCATGACCTTGCAGTGCCTAGCAATACCATTGAAAGACCCTCAAAATAGAAGAAAAAGATGAGGACATCAAATTAAAAGAAAGACTAATGGAGAGAGGAGGGGATATGATGGAGATTGGTGTTCTAAAGTGGAATGGGGGGAGGGCAGGGGAGGGGAGGGAAATATATGTTTTTTTTGTTTTGTATGTAAATATAGAAGGTGTCAATAAAAAAATCAATTTTAAAAAAATGACAAAAGGAAAAAAAATTTCATTAAACAATAGCGTTATTATTCTTGCTTGACGTTTTCTTTTTTTAGCCAAATGTGAACGATCCAGCAGCCTGTGTGTGGCTTTCATTATAATGTGTTCAACAGTGAGGCAGAGACAGATGTCAAGCTTGAAGTCGAGGTTTATTTACCTTCATGTACTTTTCAGTGAAAGCCTCCAATGATTATATAAGATGCTATTGAAATTAATTATCACATGGATGAATGACTTTTAAAATGAGGTTATAATTCATTGACCAGAATCTTACTCACAATCCTTCAATTAGAGTGGGCCTTTTCCATCTTGGATTAACATTCTTCTTTCTCTTAATTCATCTCTTGTCATCCCTGAACTAAAAGTCATTTGTTAGTATAGGAGGAAGCAGTCCATGTTAAATGAGGAGCCCGCTGATGCTGAAGGACTTACATAAGTATGTTGTATTTGATAAGTGTAGTGGATGGAAGTTAAATACATCACACATAAAATCACAGGCACACATAATATTATGTTGTGGTTAATGTTAGTCAGGATTGACATTTAAAACATGTAGCATCTGTTAAATCATGGACCAGTCATCGGAATGAATGTAATATCAAATGAGCATGAAACAACCTGCTGATACTATCAGAATGACACATGTGATTAGCTTTGGATAACATTGCTTGCTCTTCACTTTTCATTTTCTTTACAACTACACTGTTACAGATAATTCTCAAGTAGAAATTTCTAACATAATTCTGTAATTTTTATTGATATTTTCTGTATAAATGGAGAGAGCTGTGAATGCTAATGGACACAGAAGGAATTATAAAAGGAGAGTATGTATGTTCTCCAAGCAAAGATTCAAGTTCAAATATTTAAATATAACATATTTTATCTCAAGTTCAAACTTAAAAGCAATGCTGATGTTCAGTGAGCATTTTCAAATGTGGTGACCAACTGCCAATGTAACCAACTACCTCTAAAACAGGCTGCATTTCATGATGGGGCAGGTCATCATGCCAAGAAAGTGGAAAATAAAAAAAAAAAAACAGAATTTCCCTGCTTATTTTATTTTAGATTATAAAGGGTAAAGAAACAATTAAGAAGAGTCTGCCAGAACTGAATATAATGCCCATGAGCTTCATAAATCTCCTTCACACATTACAAAACTTAAAGCCTTATAAGTTCTTTATCTAATCCTAATGTTCTGCCTTGTGCATTACACACTTAAAATCTCTACTTCTGTAGCTAAAAATTAATTCAGATATTTGAGAAAATTGGGTAGGAGGAATAGATGGAAAGGAAGAGAGGATGATTTGAATTAACTATGCTGATATTCATGGTTGGTCATTTAATAAATAATTCAGTGATGACTAACTCCCAAGGACACTGGACAAATAAATAAAATAAATTGAAGACACTAATGGGAGGCACTCCAAGGCAACAGCAATTAAGGATACTGACTCCAAACAAAAAAATCAACCAAGAGTACATTTTGTAATGCTTGATTGTACAGAATTAGAAACTACACCATCTAATACTTTTAATTTACACTATGAAATGTATGCTGAAAAAATGAAAAAAATTGTATATAACTGGCCTGTCACATTGATAACAGTTCTGTTTTTTTCTGCTATAGCAGCTATACATGTAGTAGGAAATTAAAGACTAGCATTTCCCAATTTTGACATATAATGATGTTGGAAAATGTTTCTTATATAGAATTTGCAATGGCAACATTAACCAGCTTTTCAAATCAGCTGATTCTCAAGATCATGCTATAGTTTTTCATCCTTCCCTTGATTATTCATTTCCTACGGAGAAAGATGCCTGACAATAGGTAAGGTTAATGGCAAGTTTCCACTCTAACATGCCTATCAACTTGTAAGCACTCTGATAACAGAGTATCTTAATTCATTAATACATCCTACATTAAAGATCAATGTTAGCTAGAGGTGCTCACTATAAATATGAATTCATTTCCCCAGAAGTATTAGAGACTACCTAGAAGTCTTATCCTGTCCTGAATAGGTATGTCTGTCTGAATAGGTATGTCTGTCTGAATAGGTATGTCTGTCTGAATAGATATGTCTGTCTGAATAGGTATGTATGTCTGTCTGAATAGGTATGTCTGTCTGAATAGGTATGTCTGTCTGAATAGGTATGTCTGTCTGAATAGGTATGTCTATCTGTCTGAATAGGTATGTCTGTCTGAATAGGTATGTCTGTCTGAATAGGTATGTCTATCTGAATAGGTATGTCTGTCTGAATAGGTATGTATGTCTGAATAGGTATATATGTCTGTCTTCATAGAAATAATTATTCAGACTCAGTTTTTTTTTCCCCATTTTTTGGTTTTTCAAGGTAGGGTCTCATTCTAGCCCAGGATGACCTGGAATTCACCATGTAATCTCAGGGTGGCCTTGAACTCACGGCGATCCTCCTACCTTTGCCTCCCAAATGCTGGGATTAAAGGCGTGAGCCACCACTCCCAGCTCAGACTCAGTTTTTAAATGATATAATTATATGCATTCTTAACTCATAGTCATCAAGAATATGATTCTGTAACTTCTATTTCAACTAAATAATAGCATGAAAATTTAAGTATTGATTTTGCAAACAACTCTAATTAATTTATCCTCTTGAGGTACTATACATTGTATAAGCCAAAGATTTAGAAAATAGAAAAGAATCAGACATCGGAAACAATTTTTACATACAGGTTACTAACAAATGGAAATTTAAGATTTCAACAGTTCTCTAGGATAGATTTAACAATCCTTACCAAGTCTCACCTTACACATGTGGTAACAGTGTTCACAGAAAATGACTGGAATATGTATGAATAAATCTCATTACCTCATCATTTCTTTCAAAGACTCAATTACCTCCAAATTAATGTGTCATTAGATTTAAATATAGTGAAAATATACTTGGATTTAGAAAGAGCATTATCAGTGTCATCATTATTATCACTACATGTCCAAGACATACAAAGTCATAATAAAAATAAAGCTTTCCTACTGAAAATGGAACTAAGTCAAGTAAATATTGGATGCATCATAACAACAACAAGAAAAGCAGACAGGTCTTGAATGTAGAAGGAATCATAACACAATTCCCCAAAAGTCTGTAAATCTACAATAAGAAGAAATAAAATCAAATTAGCCAGAGTACCATTCAGGTGGGGAAAAAAAGAGGGAGACAAAGAATATATAAGTCACAGAACTTTCTGAAGGCTAGTGGAGCTCCCAGCAATCAATATAATGTACAGAGGTGGCTATATAATTTGTAGGGCATATTAAACAATGAAAACCTGGGCATTGAAATACTGGTAAGTCAATAAAGGTGCTCAGATGTATAGCTTATACTTTCCTTCCATAGTCTCTCCCTCTACTTACTATAATGCTTTTCTTATGTAATGTTATTCTATGTCAAATAAAATTTAATTTATTCATACAGATTTTACTGTCCACCTTTATCTTGTCATCATTGCTTTCAAGTCATACCAGAATTACAGAAAATTTTGGAGCTCATACATAAAAATTGTATCATTTTCTTATCATAACAGTATAAAATCCACACAGAATGAAAACAAGTAATTTTATTTCCCTCTATGATGTGTGTGCATTCTACTAAGGTTCTTTAACTCTGGCTGATCAAGGAGCAAGGAAGGATTTATAAAAAAAAGAAAAGAAAAAAAAAGAACTATGGACTGAGATCTTTCTCTTTCCTTCATTCTCATCATTTTCATCTTAGGTGATCTTACATCCTGAGATATAAGAAAGGACATGAGAGAGGGCTTTCATCATTTTCCCTTCTGTCTTCCTTCTTCAAAGAAAGTTATGAGTTTAACAGAAATCGTGGCCTCTCAGAGCTGTTGGGATCTCCAGCCTCTCATTTAAGACAGAGTATTCTTGTTAGATTTTGTTTTTTTGGAAAAAATATTTATTTGTATGTGTATGTCTCAGCACATGGACTATGGTGGGGCAACACTGAGGTGGTGTTCCATCTTGTTTGAGACATGGTGTCTTGCTGCTTGCTGTTGCCAGACTACAAATGAATGTCAGACTAGCTGGGCCCTTGGGGTCACACATGAATGCATTGTTTTGCATCTGAATTTATGTGAGTGCTAGGGAATTGAACTCTGGCCAGCAAGTGTCTTTACAAGCAAGTGTCTTTAACCACTGAACCATTTTCCCAGCCCAGCCCCAGACACAATATTTTTTAACTTTTTTATTAGTTATGTATATAGTGTGTATATACTATATGTATATAGCCATGATGGTACCATCATTAGCCTTCTCCTGTCCTCCCTCCATGGAGATTGTGGGTCTTGCATTGTGGGGGTAGCTATCAGTTATGGGGGAGAGGCAATGTCTCTGTGCACAATGACCCAACTCATGGCTCTGACAATCTTTCTGCCCCCTCTTCAGAAAATTTCCCTGAGCCATGTTGGGTTATTTTAGGTCTATTTCAGTGACAAGGTCTTAGGAGTCTCTGTGTCTCTGGATATCTGATTTGGTAGGAGTTGGGTGTTCTCTGTGTCTATCTCCTTCATTCTTGTGCTGATACCAGGTTCACCCAGAAAACAGCACTCTTGCTTATTTCCCCAATAGCTCTATGGCTTCAGCTAGTACCCTGGTGAGGTGTGATGGGCTGATTCTTTCCTCAGGTTCTGTGTTCATCTGAAAAAGAGAAGCAAATTCTCCAGTGGAGAGTGTTGTCAGTGCAAGATACATGGATAACCATTATTATTTTAGAGAGAATTTAATAGGTGTAGGCCCTCTTGTATCCCACTATTGGTGGGACCTTGATATTGGAGAGTGGGCTCATTTTTGGATATGGTTCTGACTTGTTTCCCCATTCCAGGTATGGGTTCCATTCCACGGAGCGGATCCGTTAGCCAAATCAAGAGTAGTTGGTGACCTGCCATGGCTGTGTGCCACTATTGCCCATTGCCCTTGTGTGAGCATCACGGCAGGTTGATTGCTGCTGAGTAGCTTTAACCATGAGTTGCTTAGACAGATGTTGGTCATTTTCCCCCAGTTGCTTATGTAGCACCTTATGGCACTAGACAAGCTAAATCAGACACAGTATTTTTACTGATTGGCTATGAGCCCCCCTACTCCACATATAATGTAATGGTGTATGTAGAACATCCTGATTACATATACATACATATACATATATATGTCTCTCATTTGAGATGTGGGAATGTGGTAGAATGTTACTCCATTTATTGCCATGTTATATGAGAAATGTGAAGGGCTGTTTAAGGTATAATTAATATTAGAATCTATCAACCTAAATTAATCAAAAGGTTGATACAAGTTGAACATAATTTAGTACAGATGAACTTTTTAAAAGAAGTTTTAGTTGTCAGAAATGCTAGACCACAGCAGAGACTCTCTTTCTTTCTTTCTTTCTCCCTCCTACTCCTCTCTGCCTCATTGTTTTTAATCTTTGAAGCAATGAATAGTATTGGCATAAGGAAAAAGATTCTGCCAACAACCTTTCAGGATTTGGAAGAGAATCTTTTCCTCACTTAGCTGTCAAATAAGAATAAGAATACAGCCCAGCCAACCTGGAGACTAGCCTGTGAGCCCTCAAACAGAGGATCCTTGTAAGCAATGACCAGGTTTGTCCTAGAGGAGCTGTTAGATGATATTTGCATGTTGTTTTAAACTGTCACGCTTGTAGAAAATTATGCACAGTGTACAAAACCAATATCTCTAGCCAATAGAGTTCTGTATTACAGAGCATTGCAGATGCCACATGTGAATAAGATTGCTAAGAGCAGTGAAGTTGTAGCCATGTCTTCTTTGCTCAAACTTGTACCATTATGAGCATTTGCTTACAAAACACCAGTCCACAGTAAAATTATTAAGAAATTTAAATTGACAACTGTAAAGTATTTAGTCAAATATGGAGTCTTCTGATCAAGGTCCCCACATAAATTCATGGAGCTGGCCCTGTCCCCAAGGGCATTCCATCTCCCACATGATAAAATATTTTATGTTCCATACTCTTACTTCATTCTCCTGTAAAAGCAACACTGTATTGGGGAGAATTGTGAACAACTTGAGTAGCACTCTGTTTGCCTGGTACTCCCCAACAGAACTATATGAACGGCAACATGATATTTGCTTTACAGTAATTTTATACTTAATTACTTCATTACTTTCTCTTCCCCAATCCCAAAAAATGAGCCCCAAAAGTAATACAAGATATGTTATAAACAAAATTTCTTTCTCTTTGAAATATAAGTTGTAGTGTGAATAATATATTACAACCCTTTTTTGTTCATGTTACAGAATTTAAACTATTATTTAAACAACTTCTTTCAAGATACATAACACTTTGAAGAATGAGTCCTCTCAACACACTCTGTGGAATGGCATTGAATCATCCTTTTAAGATGTTTTCATCCTTGGAGACTCCATAAAAAAAGATTGTTTGAAAGGATTTTTTTTGAAAATGATCACTAACAAAATTTCAAACTTAACAATTGGTGAGTATCTGAGTATCACAAAATGCTATTGCATAGTTGCTCTGAGGCTAAGAATTATATAGAAATTCTGTTCTGTTACCACTTTGGCAAAATATAAGTGCTAAATTAACAGTTATTAAACTCTCCCAGGGCAGAGACAATGGCTGAAGGAAACTAACTCTGATGAGATGTAATTTCAGTCCAAACCTCTCTCAAGGGCTGTACCCCATGTATAGCTCATCCTCAGGGTGACTAGAGAAGTCACCAAGGCACTCAGAATCACCCAAGAGAGACCTTTGCCTTCTCTCTCTTTTTCTTCTTCTGCCTGAAGTCTTAAGAGTCATATACTTCTACTTTCAATATTTTTCCTTTGACTCAATTTTCCCTTATCAATACATCTCTAATTCCGATTCCATTACCAAACCCAGACTTGAATACTACCTGTATTATATGACTTTTATTTTTCATCCAGGATCCTTAATGGAGCCTTATCTAATTAATCTCTCTAAAATGCGATCTCTAAATACACCAAGCTTAATTACTCAGTCTGGCACCAGAGTCTCTTCTCTAACATGAGTTCTACATTTTCCTATTGTTGGTACTTTCCTATGCATTGTAAACAGAGAAATGGCCTCGAAAGCCTAGTCAGTTTTCCCAAGGATAGTGTTCTGTATGGGGAATTCAATCTAATTTAATGTTTGGGGATTCAGTTGCACAGGCACACTCTATGATCTGCTGTATGGCAGGTACCATGCTTAACAGTAGAGAATCTCATGAGTAAATATAAGTATGTACCATATGTGAAGATCCCACTGTTGTAAAAGAGTTTTAAAGACTTTCTGCCCAAATTCCTACCTTTACCATACCAAAGCATATGGCAATTGCTAGACAGGGTTATACACAAAATATTATGAGGAAAATAATTAAAATTAAGACTGGGGAAAATGAATCTTGTACTCTGCAGTAGGTCAAGGCTAGGTCATTTATTCATTATTCTTAGTAGGCAATTGGTATCTATTGTGCAGAATGCTATTCAAAAAAAGAATAAAGATATGCCTGTTTAGTATCTTGTGGTTTATTGTAAAGGGCTAGATACTTACATCAGAGCAGAACCAGAGAGGAGAGAAAGGAAATCAACTACGTAGTTAAATTACAAGGACTCGGCGACAAGCCTAACAGTGAGAGTAAGAGAAAGAACTGTGGAGATGCCAAGTTCTGGAGTCTGATGTCCCCGGAGACATCAGGTATCAGTGACAAAAATAGAACAGAAAGAGGACTGGAGAAGAAGAAGGGTGTGTGGCATATGAGATCAGCTGGTTAGAGGGGATTTTACTTATAGCAGGAACTTAAAGGAGAGAACTAGAGTGCAGTTAGGTGTAGAGTGGGGGACATAATAAGAACATTTAGGAGGGGGTGCAAAAAGAACAGAAACCCAAGGGAAAAAAAGGAGAATCCATCCACCCTTAAAGTCAGCAGACTCAATAGAACATCCTGAAAATTAACAAAAAGAGCACCATGTGATCTAGAAGCTGTGCATTGCTCTGAAACAAGGATTACAATCATCCTCCACCTGGAAAACTTCCTCCCTAAGAGCAATTTATTAATTTATCTGTTAGTGGTCATGGAAATGAGGTATGGCTTTTGAAACTTCATTTCAAAATATGAAGCAGGGAATCTTTATAACACACACACAAGGGAAGGTTTTTAATTATGAAATGACAATATGAGAGGAAATGTGATGAAGCACACTATACTTCAGTTTCATAATACTGACCCAATGTAGACCCATGGATTTTCTCCAGCTGATGTGCCTACCTCTGATAGCCACAAGGTAGTAAGCTGCCTCCAGGAAGCTTTACACTGCACTTGCAATAAAAGAACAGATGAGGTTTTACAAATTAAATATAGGCAAGCATTTAAAGCTATCGTGTTTTATAGTTTTAACCCTAAATTAAGATCTCTTCTTTACTATTAACATTGAGTCAACCAATAGTTTGTAAATCCAAGATTATAATCCTACACACCTCTCACTGGTACTCAGTATTACAAACCCTCTCTGAGGCAGATCCCTCAACTTTAAAGGCCACAAAAGCATGTGGAGAAGAGAACTAGCCTATGCCTGAGGGTCAAAGAAGTCAAAAAATCAACTCTGAGCATCAGCATCAAACATGTGATCCAACCTAAAATCAGAGCTTTATGATGATATCTATTTTTCCTAAATGGGAGGCAAGAGGATGTGAGGTCACAAGCACCACTGTCCAAGTTCTAGTTCTGTGTGTCCTTGACAATATGAGGAGATCTCAGTTTACACAAATGAGAAATCAATGGCTGTTTATAGCGTGAAGGGTCATTACGAAGATTATGATTATATGTATGGCTGAGAACAGCACCTGGTATATACACCATGTGAATGGGTGAGACTAGGCTTAAAGAATAGCATATAATTTTGTTTGATCCCCTTTCTCTGCCACAATTCTATTCACTTGTAGTAGCAAGGAAGCAACATTTTTATAACCTGACATTTTCAAGATTCCATATGATTAATGCAATTTCCAGCAAGCTGTATTGTTAATTTCCCTAGCCTTTATGACCACCTATGATTAATGCTCTCTTAGCTAGTAATAAATGTGATAATGTTATGAATTCTGCAACTTGAGCCATTATAAATGGGACAAATGAGATGATTTATGCAATCAAAGATAAGCATGACAATACAAACTTGACCCTCTTTCAAGAAACCTGAAAAAATTTATGATTGTCAGGAGGGCTATTTTTGAGGGGCAAATAATCACACAAAAGAGAAGGCACTACATTTTTAAAAGGTAGTCTGAACCTTACAGTGATGATGATACACACCACTCTCATTAACAGCCTGGCTGTTAAAGTCACTGAGTCATCAAAGTTCTCTAGAACTCGGTTACCTTGTCTGTTATGAATTAACTATACTGCACACCTCAGAATCTTAAGGATTAAGTGATTAGCATATATGTTATATAACTATCAAGAATAAATCTTTTTGATAATTTCTTATTGACATTTTAAATTTTTTTTCCAAAAAAATACTCAGCAGAGGTTATGAAGCAAATTTAGCATTGACACTATTTTCAGAGGTATGGAAAACAGTACGAGACACTAAGAGAACAAGAGACTGTCAATCATCAGCATACATCATTTCAAATTGATCTGCTGACCCCAACAGGGGAAGGCTGCATTATCCCCCTTGGTAATAATAAGAGGACACAGATCCAAAATGACTGGACCCAACAGAAAATGAAATTGCAAGAAACTGGATGATAGCTAATGCATCCACAGGTACCAGCACTCAGGGGTCCAGATAAGATGGAGAAGGTCAAAGATGGGATGGGGGTGGGGTATGTGAAAGTTTAAACAAAAGCTATCCAGATTGAATTATAACTGAATAGTGGAATCAAACCATTTTTTCCTCATAATCAGCCTTAGCCCAGAGCCTTTATTTTGCTCACTGCATTCCTTCTTGAGTTCCTCATCCTTGCCAAGTATATGTTTTATTTTTAGATGAGAGACTTCATGTGACAGCTGTGCTACATCTGATATGTTAGAGGGTTTTGATCACTGAAGTGTGAGGTTTTGTTTTTGAGACATTTCTACCTCTCCTTTATTACTTCAACTCATAGTCAAAAGTAAGAAAGTTATTAGTGATTGAAAATGTCAATAGGCTGATAAATTTAGGTTGTCCAATCATGAAAGGACAGAGGTATCAAAAGTCAATGAGCCTGTTAGGATTTGTGGTGACTGTTTAGCACACAGAGCAATGGCTCAGTGGTTTTGCTCACATGCCCATGCTCCATAATGGGATTCATGATTTTGCTCACTTGCTAGCCCATGCTCCATAATGGGATTCATGATTCCAAACCCACTTTGCTCCAAAACTTTTCATTCATTCAAAAACAGACTGAATCTTTATGTGGCTGGCCTTATTGAATGGATATAAATTTTGTTTCAAGTATTAACAATAATAAAAAGTGGTACCCAATTTTGCTATAAACTTCTCAATTATCTCTCAACTTATCTATTTAGAAAAAGAACTGTGCAGGACTTTGAAGTGGACAAAAGCAGTGGGAGTCTAAGAATTTTTACTGTACATCCTTCTTGTTTATCTAACTACATTAAATATGTACTTTTTATTGATCTGAGATTTTTACATCTTTGTGAGCTGTAGATAACTGAATGAAATAAAAATAGTTCTTGTTCCCAGAAAGGCAAATTAAATAGCCCTCTAGATGGACAACTGCTTTCCCTGCCATCTACAGAAAAAACAAATGCTGAATCTTTTTATAAATTACTTTCGACAGTCCTAGTTCCTACGTCTCTGTGTTGCTTTGGATTCTCCTTTGAATTCATTGTAACATCTTCATATGATCCTCAATAATTGATAACATTTTTGATATGTGCTCATTTTGTATTTCTTAAAAAAAAAACCTGCTCTTTTACAGCTATCAAAATCACTCCCAATTTTGTAGATGGAGAAACTTGGGATTAGAGCATTACTAAAAACTGAATTTATAATTGACATAAAGGTGTATTATTTTCCCATGAGTTAAAATATTATTCATGTAAACAAAACTACATATGATTTATGTACTAGAGCACTTATCAGAACATTGGTCCACATGCAGCGTAAAAACTCAATGAAATAATCATTACTACTGATTAGATGATTAGAGAATATTATTATAAATTGCACTTCAACATAGTCACTATATGGTAATAAAACAATATGACTGGCCCAGGAAAGCATAAATAAATTAGCATAATTTAAATTCAGCTATCAAATACCAATGATTCACTTCAATTTGAATTTTAAGAGGTCTCAAATGCTCTTTATTTTCCCTACTGTTTTATTGTATTAGCAGAGACTATAAACCACTTTGATTGTTTTCATGCATAATCAAAAAGAAATCAAAGGAGAGAAAAAGGAGTGGAAGAAGAAGAAGAGTAGGGCATATGTGGGGACCTAGGGATTTTCTTGGGCACATCTGTGACAGTGGACAAGTTATTCAGAGTTGAGCTTTTCACAGAAGGATGAGACAACACTATGCAATGGGGACAGTCAGCTTTTGATGCATTTAAATGCTTGCTCATCATGAGTAACATGGGCTCAGCTGCTAACAGGCAGAGGAGATGGTGAGGACCGGCAGCGGGGATGTCAGTGTCAGTGAGGAATGCAGGCGAAGGGTTCTGGAGGGAGAGCCTGGAGTTCAGGAGCTGCTCCTTTCAAGGCACAGAGCCTCGTCCTGAGAAGGTGCAAGACCTGAAGTTTAAAGATGAGTGATTAAAAGCTCTGGTTGCTGGAAGACTTCCAGGGAGCTGCCAAGACCTAAGAGCCCAGGTTCCTGAGATCTGTACCACCGTCCACTGCTAGGAATCTAGTGACTGGCTTTAGAGACACAGCACTGGCAATCACGTGCCGAGGCTAGTGTTATCTGGTGGTATGAGCCATAGATTGCTGGTCCCTAAATGCAAGGCCACTGAGAATCGGGGTGCAGAACAAGACACCTGTGGTCTGAAAGTCTACAGCTGGACCACTCTGGCATTTAGAAGTTGAAGCCATCAGCTTGTAGTTCTTGGATCTAGTGCCCTGGCCTCTGTGTTTGTTGATCCAAACCACAGGCCCTTGCCTGCAATCACTAATACTAAAGAAGTGGCCCTTTGTATTTCCTGATTTCAATCTACCTAGAGCAGAGAGCCCCAGGCAGCTTCACACACCATGGGACAGCATGAAGGATGGACTGTGTGGCAACAGAAATAACATCTCATACCTCGCTCAGCAGCACAAATTGTGTCTGCCCTACTTTCCTTGAAGCAATGTTATAAAGCAAGATTCTCACAGCAATTATTACATGACTCGCCAGGGATGGGTACTATTCCTCCACTGTCCCAGATGTCATCATTATTATCACCCTCATTAGCTGGGCTTGATGGTGTAGTCCTATGATCCCAGAACTCTTGATACTGGGGCAGAAGGATTGCTGTGAGTTTGAGGCCAGCCTTGGTTATGCAGTGAGCTCAAGACCAGCCTGAGATACATAGGGAGCCTGTTTTTTAAAAAATCAAAAATAAGTAAATTTATTTATTTATTTAAATAAGCCTAATTTTTTAGGGGCCAACACAATCAGCCTATGCTAGTCCATATTCAAGAAAACCTATATGTAACCAAGAATTTCATCCCCAGAAAGATGCTATTGAAGTCATCTCCTAAGACTATACACTGTCTAGATAGTGCTGGAGTCACAGAAGGAAAAATTAAAACCAGGAACCAGTATTTCTTTAAGGAGATGGGTAGCCATTCCATCATGACTAATGTCATCAAAATGCATAACACCATGTAGGGCCGTCATAGCAGTATCTCTCATTTGTGGTGCGGACACATATTAACTAGCTGCTTCCACAAGGTGTCCTTCAATATCAAATTTTGGAACTAAGACCTACCACCATATCAGATCAGCCTTGCCTTTAAAAAAATTTTTTTTTATTTATGAGAGAGAGGAAGAGAGAGAGAGAGAGTGAGTATGGG
Organism: Orientallactaga sibirica; assembly: GCA_036365145.1. NCBI lineage: Eukaryota > Metazoa > Chordata > Mammalia > Rodentia > Dipodidae > Orientallactaga > Orientallactaga sibirica. The sequence goes on from JAEOAD010000005.1 coordinate 846,829, forward strand.
CAAGCCAGGGCCTCCTGCTACTATAAATGAACTCTAGAGCTGCATGCAGCCCTTTGTGCATCAGGCTGATGTGGTCACTGGGAAATCAAACCTTGGCCATCAGGCTTTGCAAACAAGTGCCTTTCACCACTGAGCAATCTTCTAGCCCTCAGCCTTTCTGAAGTGGCTTTAATAAGTCAAGTAAGGGCAAAGACAGAGTGCAATAGACCACCAAGATGGCTGATAAATACCAAAAGGTACCTCGGGGGAGGAAGGACAACACTTGAAACTGGCAGGAAGCTTACTGGGTGATGGCTCTGACACACAGCCTTGATGAGCAGTTTCCTAACCACGCTCTCCTGTTTTGAGGCAAAGTTCAGGTAAGCTTAGACATTAAGTGTTAGAGTCACACAAGACAGCTACTCTTAAAGATAACAAGCTTCGTGCGAACAAAGGAAAAAAGAAAACAAAAATGCCAGTGAATTACTATTAATGATGATCTTGTTTTACACAAAACACAAAAATAACCTAAAATAATGCTGCCTATGACAGCCTGAAATTCTGCCCCTGCTATCACATGGAGACATAAAATAACCCTCTCCCATTTTTAACAGAGGAACAATTAGATCATATAATGACTTCAACAGGGTATATGTTTGAAGTATAAATTTTACTATTCTGAAATAGTGTTTTTAGTAGAAAAATTATAAAGTTCAGGAAGTATAAGAAAAATAAACTATATTCTTACCTCTCCTGAGGTAAGATTTTATGATTTTGCCTTTTCTCTCATCTATTTTATGCAAATTTTTCTGTAGTTGATGTATTAACTAAGAAATGCACATTCCTTTTTAATTACAAATGTTTTCCAAATGACTTAATGTTTTAATGATATCTGACTAACTTGTTATAAGTTACATAATTTTTCTCTTTTAGGTCTTATAAAATGATGTAAACTTTACCATAGTGAACATGGTGATAAAACAAACGAAGAGGCCTTACCAGTTTCAAGCCACAAGGTTCCCAAGGATGACAGGAGTGGGAATTCTGGGTTCAGCGATCAGACACGGAATCACCCACAATGTCTTTATCAGTTATTAGCACGACCTCTAAGTTAAAATGTCAGCAAATCCTCTAGGAGCTTCTGCTCTTTCATTCTATTCTTGGAATTCAGGTTTGTCCATTTGTATTTGAAAGAAAATTTAAAAAAAAGAAAATCCTTCCTATGTAACTGCCTCTCCCATCCTGCTTGATTTCCTATAATCTTTCAAAACACACTTAATGCTTTTGGTTTCTACAGCTCTCCCTGAGTCCTTTACTCTTACAAGGACTAAGTGGATCTCTATTTGTATCCTATAGAACTTTGAATAAAACTTTCATACTTTTAGGATATCACTAATTGACTATTATTGCTTGATCCCGTCATGAGTCTAATATCAAATATTGAATGACTAGAGAAGTAAGAGCTCTACAAGTATTTTGATTTTTTTATTTAGAAAGATTTTATTATAGAGTATTATAGAATTTAAGAGAAGAAAAGAAGGTAAAAAGAAGGGGTCTCAAGCAGGTAATTTCATAATAGTGAAATATTTATTTTTATTTTACTGAGGGGAGGGGGCATACTAGGGCCTCTAGCCACTGCAAATGAACTCCAGATGCATGCATGCTCCACTGTGAGTATCTGGCTTATGTGGAATCTGGGGTGTCAAACCTGTTTCCTTAGACTTCACAAGCAAACGCCCTAAATGCTAAGCCATTTCTCCAACCCATAAATAAACTTAAAGTCAAACAATTTTCAATAACATAAGAAAGTGATACTGTACAATTTTATTAATAGAGATAAATATATAAATGCATTATAGAGTTACCATTTTTCTTTTTTATTTTATTTTATATTTTATTTATGTAACAGAGCTGGAAGGAAAGAAAAAGAGGGAGAACGGGTGCTCCAGTACTTCCTGCCTTGGCAAATGAACTCCAGACCCAAGTGCCATTTAGTATATCTGGCTTTATGTGGGTAGATGGGTATAGAACCAGGCCTGCAGGCTATGCAAGTAAGTGCCTTTAACTTCTGAGCCATATCTTCAGCTCTTGGGTTTTATTTATGTACTTTATTATTAAGGAGTATCCGAGGGTAGACTAGACTATGCATCTGCCTGCCTCACCCTCTAGAGCCCTGCTGAAAGGTAGATACAGCCTGCCCAGCTTTGAGTTACTTTTACACTGTATTCTTGTATGTGTTTTTGCAGAAGTCTCAGCCAGAGGTTAAGGTCCCACTGTTTTCAGTTCTTGAAACATGACACAAAAGTACATAATTTGAGTTTCTGAGAATGAAATGCCTATTATTTTGTGAGTCTATCTGCAATTTCAAACTGGGATGGTTAAGGCTGCAATGTCATAAACTAGAGAAGCCACAGGATGGAATATCACGGAGCTCCACAGACATTCAAGATTTCCCTAAACCAAGAGTGCCTAGGACTGCTGCGAAATCATTTTTTCTTTTATAATTATCATACATTCATGTCAATAAATTGTAGACTTATGATCAAGGGGTGACACAAACAGCAGAGAATATTTTAAATAATTTATCTATTATCATAATCCTCATAATGATTCAGAAAAGGCATGCCATGCATGTCCATAAGGATTAGGGATGCCCTGTGATCCATGTGAAAAGATGTTTAATCCTTTGAAAAGAAGGGAGTACTTGATGGAAGAGTTAATGGGAAAGATGCTAATATTATTTCCTAAGTCCATTTTAATTTTTCTGACATGATGTTCTTTACCATTTAATGCAAATTTGTAGAAAACATAGGTAAACATTTTGTATAATTGTAGAAAATATAGGTAAACTGCTTATATCAGCTGTCATACAATATAAATTTATAATTACTAAATAACATCAGAATGGGGTAAATTAAAATGAAAAACATAGTCAATATGTTTGACATACTATGCAAAAATACAGAAATTTATTCATAGTCATCAATTTAAATCTCACCAGATAAATTCAATTTTTAAAGTTTTTATTTTTATTTATTTGTTAGAGACAGAGGGAGAGAATGAGAGAGAATGGTCACACCAGGGTCTCTAGCCACTGCAAACTAACTCAGATACATGTGCCACCATGTGCATCTGGCTTCAGTGGGACCTGGAGAATCAAACCTGGATCCTTACGCTTTGCAGCCAAGTCTCTGAACCACTAAGCCATCTTTCCAGCCCGATAAATTCTCTTTTAATATTACTTGGTATCAATCCCAAGTGAGGTTAGTTTGGGCTCATTGGAGTGGAGTTATCTATTACAGCAAGCACTTACTCAAAGAGCCATTGAAGGATTGAATCAGAGAAAATATTTGCAAATGATCAAGCAATTGATAATTTTTTTTTTTTTTTGAGGTAGGGTCTCACTCTGGCCCAGGCTGACCTGGTATTCACTACGTAGTCTCAGGGTGGACTTGAACTCACGGCGATCCTCCTACCTCTGCCTCCCGAGTGCTGGGATTAAAGGTGTGCGCCACCACGCCAGGCTACAATTGATAATTTTGTTTCTTTGTTTTTGAGGCATGCCCAACAGACTGGCCTTTTTTTGTTTGGTTGGTTTTGGGGTTTTTAAATATATTTTTTAAATTTTTATATATTTATTTGCAAGCAGAAGAGAGAGACAGAAGAGAGGCAATCAGAGAGTGAATGGGCATGCCAGAGCCTCTAGCCACTGCAAACAAACTCCAGATGCATGTGCACCTCATGCATCTGGCTTACGTGGGTCCTGAAGAATCGAACTGGGATCCTTTGGCTTCGCAGGCAAATGCCTTAACCGCTAAGCCATTTCTCCAGTCCAAGCAATTGATAATTTTAAATGAAAAAATACGTTAACAGAAAAAGTCCAAGCTGCCTTCATTTTTTCCCTATTAATGTCAGTCTCTTCTCTGTAACTGGGTAATATGAGGGTGATTGTTCTGGCAAAGCTATTCAAAGGTTTGGAAAAATGTCTATTGGAAATGTTCTTTAACTGGCTCTGGTACAACACAAACCTCTCTGTATAGCCTGGGCTGGAACAATTCCTTCACAGTGCTCACTCTCTGTAGGTATTTTCTTTTGGAGGAATTATGTAGACTCCCAGCCTGGAGAGACTAATGTTTTCAGGGCTCAGAGGCTTAGCTCTCCCAAAGGGGACTGCTTACCCTGGGGCCCACACTAAAGTCGGGAGGCAGGTGGGAGGACAACTGGAAAGCTACTTGCTGCTGGCTGATTAAAGAGCACCCAGGACCATGCTGGCTTCGTCAAGCTCAGACCGTATTGTTGTTGCCTTTCTGCGGCTGAACCAAAAGTAGCCGATGGGAAGACAGGGTTGACTTTGACTTACAGTGTCTACAGGAAGTTTCAGCATGTCAGAGAAAAGATGGTGCAGTAGAGGATGGACGTCACTTCTGTCACAGAAGCTGATAGAAAGCTGAGCGGAGCGGAGCTGTGGCCAGGGGAGCTGGCCCTAACACCTGAAATCCCGCCTCCAACAGGACACCTCCTCCAGCAAGGCTCCACCTCCCAGCCTGCGAACTTGGGGAACCCTGCATTCCAAACGCAGTTTATGGGGAACGTCTGATTCAAACAGAACATTAAGCTATAGGTGTAGCTGACATGCTAAATAGAGAAACCTGTCTCTTGTTCTGTTACAACCACAGCCATTCTTGTTCACTTTGAACAGAAGCCAAAGAATACAACAATGTGACAATAATCAAGGCTGAATATAATTTTCACCAGTTTTTGAAAATTAAAAAAAAATTATTTATTCTTTTGTAGTCTACAATGGAGAATTAAATATTTTTCACCTTCAAAAATAATGGAACTTCTAATAAGGCCTCATATTTGTGATATTTGCTATATTCAACGAGTCCCTAACATTTATTAACCTTGGAAATAAAAACATGTCTATCTGTAATTGATGTGGGTGCTGGGAGTATGAACGTCACACTTTAACCCACTGAGCCATCTCTGTAGGCCCCTGGTTTTTTTCCACTGATAAATACTGAGGTTGTTTCCTATGTTGGCTTCCTATATATATTATATATATAACACTTTATTTAATGTTTTATTGCTGTTGTCCGTTTTAAAACCAAATCAGACATCCAGAGACACAGAGACTCACAAAACCTTCTCACTGAAATACACCTAAAATGAACCCAACATAGCTCAGAGAAACTCACTGAAGAGGAGGCAGAAAGATTGTTAGAGCCATGAGTTGGGTCATTATACACAGAGTCATTGCCTCTCCCACATAATTGACGGCTATCCCCATAAGTCAAGACCCACATTACCCATGGGGAGAGGATGGGGAGAAGGCTAATGATGGTACCATCATGGCCGTATATATACTATATACATAACTAATAAAAAATATTTTTAAAAATTGGATTATTAATTTTTTTATTTTGTAAGACAGGGTTTATGCAGCCAAGGCTGGACTTAAAATTCTTGTTGAAAATCCTGTTTCAGCTTCTAAAGCTGTGATTACAGGTTTATGCCATCATGGCCAGTAAAACATTGAGTTTATTGCTTTAATGATGGCTGTAAAGAATTTTCGTGTTTCTAGATGTAAGTTCTTCTCAAATACTGTATCACAATATCTGCTTTGAAAGTTTGTTTTCTGAAGGATATGTTTTAGTAAACACAATGTTTTATTTTGAGAAAATGTAATTATATTTTTACATTTTAGTGTTTTTCTGTTCTGTCAAAATATCTTTAACTACTCCTAGAGAATGTTTTTCTTTTTCTTTTTTTTCTAAAAGCTTGATGATTCTAACTTTAAATTTACCTGTATGAACTATGCTAAATTAACTTTTACAAGGATTGTAACAGAATGAGAGATATGGGTCAAAGTTTAACCTTTCCTTTGAGATTTATTTGATACATTTCATATCTAAATATTGGATTGTTTTTAATCTGCTAATGATTTCACCTCCATTTCACACACTTTTATTTTAACCGAACAAACGTTTTCCATTTGTTGCCTGTTAACTTCAGTAAATGAATATTTGAGGGTCTCCTTCCTAGTATTTTTACTTGGCTTTCTTGAAGTTTTGTGAAGTGTGTGTGTGTGTGTGTGTGTGTGTGTGTTTAAAATTGACCTAAACTTTCATTTAGGAGAAATCATTGAACCTGGCCTTTAGATGTTCATTAAGAAAAAACATAAGTTCCTGTTTCTGTCAGAAGCTCAAGATGCATCTAAGAAAAACTTTTAAGCATAGTCTATTGTTCCCAGAAGGGTCTTGTGGAGTTTGCACTTACAACAGAATGCAGCCAGGAGTTTGAGCACTAAGGCTCTCCTTCAAGGTTAGGGGGTTAGGATAAACGACATTCCTTTTGGTCTCCCTCACAGGACGAATATTTCCTTTTCTTGAAGGTAAAGGTATTTGGGGTTCTAGCTTTGTGCAGAATTCTCTCAGATTTTCCAACTTGTGTATGTAAGATATTTATCATTCCCATAATCTTTGTAAGATTTTTCAGTGTTTTTTTTTCTGGGTTATTATCAACTGATAATTTTCCTAGAATGGCCCAAACTCCCTGCCTGCTGTACCTTTTAGATTGCTGCTAATATTTTGTGTCTTGCCTCTTAATATTTAACTTGCTTTCTAGTCTGGCAGTAATTGCCTTTAAATATTTTAAACATTTTTTCAGTATTTTAATTGATTTTGAATTGAAATCTTTAACAAGCATTTCAATTCACTTTGTCACCCAAAATTTAAAAATCCACGTATTCATTAAAATGTTTACAGCCTCATCAGTTAACTGTGATGCAATTCATGTAAAGGAGACACAACTAGATAATTCTCGGTGGCATGGACAGAGTTAAGGTTTTTGGAGGATTCTACACAAAGAAATAAATAAAATACAGCTATTTAACAGTGCACATGAGGATGTGGCAGAAACATTTTGGGATATAGACATATCTGAATGCGTATGATGGTCTCATAAAAATACATTCAATGTATATGATGGCCTCATAAAGTAAGGGACTGAGCACAGAGCATCTACCAGCCCCTCTCTTAAGATCAGCTGAACTAAAAGGTGCTTTGATCTTTGCTCATGAGGGACAGGGTAAGCAGGCAGCTTAGTTGTCACACCATGAACACACTAAGTATTTGCGACTAAGAAGCCTTTGGCCTCATAGACTCTGTGACAAGTCTGGGACACTGACAGGCTCATATTGAAAAGAAACACCCTGTGGAGAAACAATGTAGCCCACATTGTGACCGCCTCCAACCAGACGCCTACTCCTTGATGTTAGCAAGCCAGAGTCCTGGAATTGGCTTGGAAGATGACTCCAGCAACTTGAATGACCTTGCATCTAACCTAACAAGATGGTACTGCCCATAATTCCTTGTCTCTAGGCAGGGCTTGGCAAGCTCACTGTGAGGAGTTTAGTCCGTAGAAATTTCTGGTAAATAGGCATTCTTGCTATCCTGACTTAGCCCCCCAAAGCAGACAGGTATCCTGGCCTGTTATTATGCACTGCATACTTGCACCAAAAGGTCACATTGTGTGTCATAAATGTTCCATTGTCATGAGTACATATGCAATATAAAAACATTTCTAAAAAGATAAACTAATTATATAAAGTATAATTTAGCATGACACTATATTTCTTTTAAATAGATTCTAAATAATTTTTTTCAACAGTTATTCAAGAAATACCTGTTTCAACAGGTATATAAGAAATAAAATATGAATTTCTTCACTCAGCTCATCCAGAGATAATATTCAATATGGTTCATTTAACAATTGATAAGGCAGAAGAGAAAATTCAAACAAATAAAAAAAGTTCATAGCTGTTTTTGTGCTTGAACAAATATATTTGCATCAATAATAGAAGAAATGTGAGGACTTTAGTGAACCACTTCTCTCTAGTGCTTGAGAGAATGTACATTTCAGTACCATGCATATGTGTCTGGGTGAAACATGAGAAGCAAATGAATAAGGAATTTGCTTAAAGCCTTTGTTTGCATTTGGTATGAACCTGAAAAAGAGGTTGAACACTGTGGATTTGTTTAAGATCCAAAAATTTAAAGGTTATATTTAACTCATGGGAGTGGGGTACTGTGCTCACCAGAAATTAAAGATGATTCTTGTTCTTAAGCTTTTCTCTAATTTAATCTTAGATATCTGTATGTCCTGACCAGGAACACAGTACAAAATAAAACATAGGCCAAAAGCCTTCATAATATTATTAGAAGAATGAACAGATATTTCTATCCCTTAGTATTGTAGCAATTAAAAATGTGGTTTATTTAATACATAAATATATTAGGATACTAGTAGATTAGTAAGAATATTGATATCATTCCCTTTCTGTACTTTTGAGCATCCTTAGATGATTAACCTTTGCTGGTTAATATAAAGTTTCTCATAACAATTATAGCTATGGCTCCACAATAATCAGTGAGGTGCTTAGATATTATTACAGATAATTTGGCTTCATAATAATTACAAAAAAATCATCAAATATTCAATGAGGACTGACCATAAAGTGGGTGCTGCAATAAAAATGTCCATTATGAAGTTTTCCATTGTGCAGTTGGCTTATCTATATTAATTAAAATCCTTTGCATTACAACATTTATCTACCTTAATTAAAATTAAGTGATTGAAAGGAAATAACTAAGCTAGTATTTATTGAACTTCTCCTGTTTCCAATATTGAGCTAGTAAGAATGACCAAAGGGACTTTGTTCTTATCCTTGGGTTTTTACCATATACTTGTGGGTAAGAAGACCTTAACAGCTGAAGGCATATTGAGCAGTTCTAGGGACTGGCACAAAAACTGAGGAAAAATGAGACTCAATAACTATATTTTAAATGAAGCTAGAATAGAATAGAGATGATTGTGTGGAGAATACTGGGGAAGACCAGACCAAGAACTATTAGCATGAATCCATAGGTGTTTATCCTCCAGAAGCACTCCTGGCCCATTCATACTTCTTCAGTGTCTCTCTGTGAAGGATCACCTCCATTCTTCTTTTATTCTCTTAGTGACTGTGAAAAACCATCATGATTGTTCCTAGTATATATATGCTCAAAGAAAATGAATAACTAACGCCTAGCAATGACGCCTAGCAAATCAGTATTCAAACTCAGAACTTGGTCCACAATGGGTTTTAGGAACAAGTATGCTTAAAATAAATTAATCAATTACTTTTAAATTTTATTTACTCATCTGTATGTACATGTGTGTATGTGTGTGTGGGGAGGGTGCGGTTTTGCCATGGCAAATATACAGCAGACATTTGTGCCATTTTTTGAGTCTGCTTTATGTGGATGGCTTAGAAATTGCACCTGGACCAGCAGGCACTGCAAGTTAGCGCCTTTAATCATCTTCCTAGCCCCAAATCAATTTATATTGAAAATGATGAAGTATATAGTATGGAATACATTTGGAAAAAATAACCAAGTAAAAGATGGCACATCCAAACTATGCTATTCTAGCTGAGTTTTCAAGAAGGATATTTACAAAGGCATGTATAGGGTCTGGAGAAACATACCTACCTCACATGACACAGGGTCCCAGTGTCATATAAGCCACTGTGACCCCAGCCTAACAGGTGGAATGAGAGTGGACATTGCCAAACCTAGGTTCAGAGAGGTGCATGACACAGTTGATGAATTAATTGAAAGGCAAAAACCTGGAAAAAAATATATATATACATATATTGGTTTTTTGAAATAGGATCTCACTCTAGCTCATGCTGACCTGGAATTCACTATGAATTCTCAGGCTGGCCTCAAACTTAGGGCCTGCCTCCCAAGTGCTGGGATTAAAGGTGTGTGCCACCATGCCTGGGGGAAAATACTTTTTTCTTTCTTTCTTTAATATTTTATTTATTTATGTGAGAGAGAGAGAGAGGGAGAGAATGGGTGTGTGCCAGGGCCTCCAGCCACTGCAAATGAACTCCAGATGCACGTGCCTCCTTGTGTTTCTGGCTTATGTGAGTCCTGGAGAATTGAACTGGGATCCTTTGGCTTTGCAAGCAAAAACCTTAACCATCTTGAAAAAAAAAAAAGGAAAATACATTTTTTACTTCACTGATCCCTACAGCTTATGCTGGTTAGTTACTCAGGACAAGAGTAGCTGAAGAAATGTGGAGAACTGATCTGCATAAGCACATAAAATGTAAATAACTAAGGATGTCTAAGAATGGGAGAGGGGGAGAGAGAGAGAAAGAAGACAAAATTACATTTCCAAAGATTAAGTATGCCAGCACCAAGTCCAAAACAAATCTTCTAGGACCCTTTTTTTTTGGACTGAAAATATATTATGGTCTTTTAATTATAACAATATATGAATTTCACATATGTGAAATTTTATAAGCCCCCAAACCAATACTGTGGGTAAATGCCTATAAAAAGAGATTAGTTTCATAGTAACACCAAAAAGTAAGAGAATAATATTGAAGTTGAACTTGGGGGAAAAGTATAAGCTTCATTTCAACACTAAAGCTTTTTACAGTATTCCACATCTGTGACTGATGCCACCAAAGTGAAGAGGTTACTTACATGAAATTAAAGAACAGGAAAATGAATTGACTACAGCCAAGTACTCTGAGTTCTATTCATTGCCGCATCCATCCATTGCAAGGGTGACCTTGCTAAGAAATGAATTGAAAAGAACGCCACTCTGACTGACAAACTAAGTGATATTTTCAGCTCAAGCTTAGCAAAACTCAGCAGGTGTCAGACAGATTTTTGTTTGTAGAGACGGAAACACTATAATACAAAGAGATGAAAGCTTGTATGAAAGAATCTCAAAGCTGGAAGTTTTTAACTTCTCTAGGTATGTATTTTTTTTAATTTAGAACTATGGCCACCAAACGAAGGCATTGTTTAGGTACCTTCATAGATTATTTTTAGTTTTACATTCAGAAGTTCAGGGTATCATTTACTAAGTTCAGTTTGTGTTTGAATGATTAATAAGTTTTATTCTTAATAACCCAATAATCATTGCTGGTACAGCCCAGATAGAACAACTTCAATTAGAAGGACACGGTGAAGTAAATGATGATGTTAAAGTGCATTTCCACGTAAGTTTACTATTACTAATTCCCAGTGAGTTGGAGACAAAGAGATCCAGATCACTAGGTGAGATTAGGAAAATCAGGGACAAAGGGAGGTTTGGTAACTACAGATAGGAAATGAGGTTCTCCAGATTTCACAAATAATTACAATTGTGGTCTTTCATTCTTGAAACCTTCTGGGTAACATCTTCCTGGTGTCTATAGAGACAAACTTTCAGGTACAGAACTACATTCCTGGCCATATCAAAGAATTTGAGGCCCAGGGGTTGTTAAGAAAAATAATTTCCAAAGTCCATGTACAATTTGACACTACTAGGAATAACTGGCAGATTCATATATGCTATTCTCCAAGTGACAGGATGCTTTGTAAAAGGTATTTGCAATGTTAAGTTATAAATCAAAGTACCAAACATAAACATATGAATGTATGCTTTCAGGCTGATATAAGTAAATTATTGGGTATATAAATAGAAATAGATATGTCTTCAAGCCCAAAATAAATGCAGATGATATAGGTTAGTGAAAATTGGAATTGGGTAGAAAATAGTATAAAGAGACAAAACTTTCCTAGGTGGTGAAGTGTGATATCATTGTGATCAAGCCCAAAATAAAGGCAGATAATTCTTTCTAAATTCAGTTTAATAAGACAAATAAGAAAATTAGAATTTTTTATAATCAATGTTCAAACTGTTATGCTCATGAAAATCAAATAAACAATGAGATGACACAGACCACAACTCTAGGGACAGATGACCACCAAATGGCATTATGGTGACCACAGATAGCTAATGGCAGAGATGCTATCTGATAATAGGCAACAAGTAACTTCCCAAATTGCAAAAACAAAACCTCTGCAATTTATAAACCATACAAATATAAAATAAAATGGTTGCTATGAAATTAATTTTCCCAATCTTTATGAGAATAGTGAAATTCAAAATCAATGCCTGGCAGTCAAGATGGATATTAATGATAATCAGAAAAACTGGTACCTGGCATGGAAGGTTCCATGGTAGCCATGATGTTAGGCCATGATGTTAGAGAAGTTCGAGACAGGATTTGCTTAATTTTTATAATAAAATATAGTCATGCTGTGCATGAACACATGCCAATGACAAGACTCCCTCTATTCAGTTTTCAGACTACCACAGAACCTTGCATGCCAAGGAAATATGTGATGTGTGTGTGTGTGTGTGTGTGTGTGTGTGTGTTTCCCCTTGGAAACTTACAGTCTTACTAGAGCAACTGCACTGAAACAAGTGAGAAACATAAATTTTAAAATATTTTAATTGTTACTTTCTCTTTTCAATTGATATAATGATTTTAAACATTTTGATATCTATAAAAATGTGTAGTGATCAATATGTAATGGATTAAAACCATCTCTTATTTAGATTTGTAATTTGTTTGGAGCATTAATGCACTGCCAGTTCTCCAAAAAATATGTGCTAGGTTATTATGGGCTACTTTCTGGTAATTGTTAAGTATTGCACTCATCTGGAAGTAAAACCAAGGTGCTCAAAATTCCATTAGGATTAATTTCATGTAGTGAGTCTACAGGGAGAAAACATAAATAAAGTTTTGTGCAGTTCTGTATCACATTAGGTGCAACATTGCAGAGGACTTGCCTTGTAAATCATGTACTAATTCCTGCTCATATAATTGGAATAAATGATTTTACTATCTAGGAGGAAAGAATCAGTGTTTGGATCAGCACCTTATGGTGACTATTGTCATAGGGATTATGTAGACTCTCCTGGGAACCATTTCTGTACTAGGTCCAAAACAGTAAATAAAATACAAACTACATCTTGAGAATTCTTAGAGTATGTCATATTAAAGTCCTATAGGATATAAGAATGATAATCTGAACCAAATCATTTAAAAATTATAGTGTTTCATCCTTAAACACTGTATTTTGAGTGGATGATGGGTGACTAGGTTAAATATAACACTTATGACTTCTGGGGCTTAACAAATTACTATGTCCATACCCATCAGTAGAGAATCAAAGCAAACATGTACTTTCAAGAGACTAATAACAGAATATACCAGTTGTCCACAAAGCTTCATTCTCATATTTCTATAACACTTTAATCTGCAATATACCTTGGTTCTTGCAGTTCCCCATAACATTGGGTTGACCCATCACATGAATGATCTCATGCAAATTAGATATTTAAAAGTCAAGTAATTTACACACATTATGGACAGCTTAACATTAATCTCCTCAAATGGTTATGTTACTATTCATTGCACATTTCACTAGACAAGGCCAGGATATCTCAACTAAGGAAAAAGGAAGTGCAGAAGATGGGGAGATGGTTTAGTGGGTAATTCCTTGTTGCACAAGCATGAGGACCTGAGCTTGGATCACCAGAACCCACATGAAATGCAGGGCATCATGGTTCCTACCTGTAATCCCAGTGCTCAGGAAGCAGGGTCGGAGGTCAGGGAAGCTTTGTCTCTGCAGGGCTCACTGGCTGCTCCTCTGGCTGAATTGGTGAGCTCTCGATTCAACAAGAGATCCCACCGCAAGGAATGAACAGGAGTGAAGAGCAATCAAGGAGGATGCTCAGTGTTTTCCTCCACAATCCTGCAAAGAAAATTGAAAACACTGAAAGACAAAGAAAACTGATTTACTAACAACTAATTTTTTGAATAACAAATATAAACCAAAAATTTTAGAATGAAAATAAAACCCCTCAGAAGTTACACTATTCTATACACAGCAAAATAACTTTTATTAATATGTTGAGCTATTTTCACTCTTATGTTTACTGCATCACTAGCCAATAAATGGAAAAAAGTAAAAACAAAACCTTAAGAGTTAATCAGCTGAGGAGTAGATATAGAAAACTTGGTATATTGGGTGAGCTCACTGAGGATGATAAAAAAGATAATCTTTGCATGGTCTCATTTATCTGTCGCTCCTAACCTGAATTCACCTGAGATGCTGCCAAACCTAATAAGCACTCTGAGGACCAGACAATGAGGGAAGGGTAAGGGTGGGAGGGAATGAGAGGGTGGAAGGGAGGACAAAGGTGGGGGGATACAAATAGGGACCCAAAAGGAAATGATACAATAAAACCCTTTATTCCGAACAACAGGCTAAAACATTGATCCTTCAGCAGGCCCGCGGAGGGAACACCCGAACCACAGGAAATTGGAGAGAACATCATGAAGACCAACCTTAATCTTTTCCTGCTCCTCTCTCTCTTCTCTCTTCTTTCTCCCTCCCCTCTCTCTCTCTCTCCATCTCTTCTCTAAACTCATTTCTATTTTATATTATCTAACTATATCTTCCTTCACCTTCCTTGGTGCTGACTTATAACTCCCAGCACGAGATTAACTTTCACAATGAGCTGTTGATACGAGACACCTATAAGTTTTCCCAAAAAAGACAGATTTCTGTCAGAGTTCTTGATGACCCATCAAAGGTTAATGGTAAGACCCTACTGTTGAAGACAGCATAACTGTGTGAGACAACACATGGAGAGACCCAGCCAGAATCTGGAAGAGTGTCAGTCCCCAGACAGTTAGCTTGTCTAGTGCCAGAGGGTACTACACAAGAACTGGGGGAAAATGGCAGACATCTGTCCAAACAACTCGCAGTCTAAGCTACCCCAGCAGGAAACAACCTGACGTAATGCTCAAACAAGTGCAGTAGTGGCAAACAGCCTTCGTGGGTAACCAACTGCTCTTGATTTGGCTAATAGATCCACTCAGTGGAATGGAACTTATTGCTGGAACTGGGAAATAAATCAAAACCATGTATAAAAATGAGCTCAGTCTCCAAGATCAAGACACCACCAAATGTAGGCGAGAAGAGGGCCTATTCATATAAAATTCCCTCTAAAATATCTATGGCCATCCCATCTATCTAGTACTAACTTCTCTCTCCATTGGAGAATTTGTTTATCTTTTTCAGATGGACAACGAACCTGAAGGGAGGACCAGCCAATCACACCTCACCAGGGCCCCAGCTGAAACCATAGAGTAATGCAGGGGAAGGGCAAGAGTTCAGCGCTCTTGGGGATCATGACACCAGAAAAAGGCTGACGGAGATAAACACAGAGAACATCCAACTCCTACTAAGCCAGATATCCAGAGACACAGAGGCTCCCAAAGCTTCATCAATGAAGTAGAACTAAAATGACCCCAATGTGGCTCAGGGAAATTTGCAGAAGAGGGGGCGGAAAGAATGTTAGAGCCACAAGTTGGGGCATTATGCACAGAGACTTGGCCTATCCCCCATAACTCTTGACTACCTCCACAATGCATGACCCACATTCCCAATTGATGAGGGTCCCTATGGAAGAGGGAGGACAGGGAGGAGGATTATGAATGTAAAATTAGAATAGTATAAATTAAAAAATAAATTATTAAAAATAAATAAAAAATAAAAGGAGGCCAGGAAAAAAAGAAAACTTGGTATAATTATATATTGGGATAGTATTTAGTCATAAAAGGACAAAATCCTGATGTCTTAACATGTATGGAACTGAAGATCATTTTTTAAGTGCAATAATCCAGGACATAAAACAAATATTGCATCAGGCCACTCAAATGTGTAATATAAAAAAGTTGGTCTCGTAGAAGTTAAGCATAGAATAGCTGTTGTGAAAAACTGGGGTATGCAGGGAAGGCATGCATCATTGGTTACTACATTACAGTTAGGAGAAAATGTTCTGAGGTCTATTGCATAATAGATTATGTACTATATATTTCAAAAATGCTAGGTCAAAGAACTTAGAATGGGCCGGGTGTGATGGCACACACCTTTAATCCCAGCACTCAGGTGACAGAGGTAGGAGGATCACCATGAGTTCAAGGCCACCCTGAGACTGCACAGTGAATTCCAGGTCAGTCTGGGTTAGAGTGAGACCCTACCTCAAAAAAAAAAAAAAAAAAATTAGAATGCTTTTACCATAAAGAACTATGTCCAATATTCAAGGAGATGCATGTGTTTACTATAATTTGAACATTTTACAATGTGAATACACTGAATGAAACATTGCATAATTTCACATAAATATGTACTAATTTTATATGTGAATTACATAAATAAGAAACAAAATTACTTTAAGGCATATAAAACTTGAACCCTTTATCACCAGTAGAGCTACAATAAAGTACAAGAAATGTTAGCGTCTTCTTGCTGGAAGCATCTACTTAACTGCATATAGCATTTCAATCTATTCAGAGCACACTCCAAAGTTGGCAGCTGTATAGGCCAAAGGCGGGGTTTCTCTGACAATGCGCAGGACAGGCTGAATGGGAGCTGCATGTGTGAGCTCTCTTCTGCATTCTGGTTCTCATTTTCTTCCTGTGCTGGGTCGCTCCACTGGGTAGGCCTGGCTTTGGGCTCCTGTATTTCCTATCTTGCCTCATAGTGAGTGGAGTCCTCATCTCTGTCACTCACTCATATTGGGGCCCAGGAAGAATGCGAGAAGCCAGTCATTCCTCTGGTCCAGTGCAGTCCCACTGAGTTCATGGCCACTAGAGTGGCCACAGGGGCTCCTGGGCTTTCCTCAGCACTAGGTTCTCCCATGGCAATCCTGGCACTGGGTCTTCAGTCTAAGGCATGGACTTGATTCTCTCTCCTCTACGCATGGGGCATCTCCATCGTCAGCTTTCTTCAGTTTTTACGATGAAAGTCCACTCTGATCTCTCTGATTTCCCTAGCTCCTGTGAATGTAGTTGCTGAACGAATCTGCTCAATTTGGTGTGTCTGTGAGTAGAGGACACAAGGGGATCTTCGTCTCATCCCACTCCCCTTCTGTCCAAGGATAAAATATGATTTAAGTATGAGAAGAGTGCTAGCTTAGTACATGTCTGCTTTGTTGTCCTTTTAAAGTAGTGTTGTGCTAATTTATTTATTCTGAGTCAAGATTTCACTAAGTTACCCAGTTTGGCCCCAGACATCTTGTCTGAAGCCATTCTTCTCCTTCAACCTCCTCACTATTTGGACCAGGCTGGCCTTAAACTTGAAGCAATCCTGCTTCAGCCTCCCCAGTACCCATCATGCCCAACCTTCAAAGTTTTGACTAGCGATCCCCCTGATGTGGGACTCTCCCCAGTGCTCCCTCGATTCATCCCTGTGGTCAGAAGTACCTGGCGCACGCAGACACGGCTCCATTGGGGCTGTCTTCAGTTCAGTCGGCTCTCATTGTGTGGGGTTCTGGCCTTACCTGACGTGGTTCATCCAATGCACACACAGTTTAAGAATGAGCAATATTCAGGGACAACTTGAACTCTTTTTCTGCACAGCTCCATTCTGAGACAACTTTAAGCTGCTTTAGGTTGTTGAACTCCCGTCTCAGACTTCTCAACTCACAAAGGCTTGTAGGCTCGGAATTCCTCTTTTAGTGGCCACGGTGTCAACATTGCTGTCAGGAAGGAAACCTGAAGGCATTGGCTCATTTTGCTTTTATTTAGAGGATAGAATTTTGTTCACTGCCTGTTCTCCATAATTCTAACAATGATTTCTGTAGTTTCCTAATTGTCCACAGTAGAAGTTTTATCTGTTTCTGTCCCTTTATCATGGTGCTATAACTTTACTTGAGGTGATGTGAAGAGATGTCTATTCAACCCAAACGGGGAACTTATGTATGCCACACCAAGGTCCAAAGTGGTAAACCACTGAGATTACCTGGGTTACCACCCAGCCTATTTGAGGGGTTACTACTGGAGCAGGGAGAACTCAAAGGCAATATGTCATCACCAGCAAGCTCACCCAGGAGACTCAGCAGAGTTACATCTCTGGAGCTCGCTGCAAGATTTGCAGGCAGCTCCACTGCTCTGGTCAGAGGTTTGTTCCCCACACATTGTTCACACTTGTGTAACCAGGAAGAGAATCCTTGGGAATCTTCTAAGTGCCAGCTTTGTTTACTCCCTAAGTTTTAGAAGTCTCTCTCCTCTCTCCAGGAGGAAATGTTCCAACTAAAAGGCAATTGCTATACACATAAACAATGTTTACCGACTGTACCTGTAATAAGTTGCCATCAACAAAATCTTTACGTTGTTTTTATTCTGCCACAGCCCTAGTTGACCCCCTATGTCTGCACAGACTACATCCATAGAGTCACAAACTTCATGCTGAAAACAGCTTTAGAAAATGGCATCTGAACTGAACATGTGCAGACCTTTTCTTGCTATTAGCCTCTAAACAATAGGATAGAAGAACTATTTACTCAGAATTACATTGTACTGAGAATTATAAGTAATCTAGGGATGATGTAAAAGGGAAAGGAGAAGGTGCCATTTTGTGAGACTTAAACATCACGTACTTTGGTCTTGACATGGCCCTGGAACCAATCACCCATGGGCATTAACCGACAACTGTACTTAGTTAGGAAACTATAATAAATGCTCTTTTATATAGTCTACTGCATTTTGACTCAAATTACAAATTCTGTCAAAACATACACGTGATTGATTTCCTGGGGATTTCTGAAGGGATATTTTAGGACAATAGAGAGGACTGATATCTGCATCTGAGGGAACACCTATTCATGCCCTTTAGTGGAGAAAGGCACAAAACCACTTACTAGGATCCACCTGTACAGACTAATAGATTATTATTATAAACCCTTAAATAGCTTATGCTTGAAATATTTAATGTTTGATTTAAGAAAAGCCACACAAAGAAACATATCAAATATACTCTACACAATTCAAACCAATGTTCAGGCTTAAATCTGAACTTGTTTGGATCCATAGGCTGTGTTTTGGTACTTGGTCTTTAGCTTGTAGCTCTGTTTTGAAAGCTGTGCTTCATAATACAATATAAAAAGTGGCACATAATTAGAAATATAGATAACATTGCAAAAAGTTAAATGATATTTTAACCTATAGAAAAGAGGATATTGAGGTGAATAATGGAAAGATTACGCTTTTACAGCTAATGAGCTCATTTACTACTCCCCAACTATCTTTATAATGAACAAAATTAAACTTTAAAATAATAATGCCAAAGCAAAGTCAGAGATCTGCTGTTATCTAAATGAGTCTTCTGGGTATATTGGCTGAGCAATAAACTATTTCCATCTGCAGAACTTGGTTTTAGGGCAAGGTCAAAAACAGGGAGTTTGGAAGTCCCTAGATTCTTTCAAGGTTAAGTGGTGTTAGTGCAGAATAGTTTTGATCCAATTTCCAAGTTTAAAGTTGTCTTCATGTACTTTTAATTCCATATTTATGGTAAGTCATCATTTTCAGAAAAACAGAGAAATTACACCATGTTAAAAATATTATTTGCTTAGTTTTCTTTCAATTGTTTCTCTTCTTTTATTTTTTAAAATATATTTTATTTATTTATTTTTTTACTTGAGAGAAAGAGGCAGAGAGAAAGAGAGAGAGAGAGAGAATGGGAGTTCCAGGGCCTCTAGCCACTGCAAACGAACTCCAGACATATGTGCCACCTTGTGCATCTGGCTAACGTGGGTCCTGGAGAGTAGAACCAGGATCCTTTGGCTTGGCAGGCAAATGCCTTAACCACTAAGCCATCTCTCCAGCCCATCTCTTCTTTTTAAAATGTGAATTCAATGAATATTTCCACATAAAATAAACAATAATTATATTTGAAATAGGTTAATCAAAATAAACTATAGCAGACAGCTTCAGTTTGCTGAGATGAACTTCCAGACCAGGCACAGTTATGGAGGAAGGGATATTTATTGAAGCTTACAGATCCAGGGGAAGTTCCATAATGGCAGAAGAAGTTGGTCTATTCATACAGGACCAGGCAAGAGAGAGAGAGAGAGAGAGAGAGAAAAAAAAAAAACAAACCAAAAGCCACACAGCACAGCATACCTCAGGAACTCCAGCTAGGCACACTTTGCATATTTTTAGATTGAAATCTAAACCCACCATCACACCTTAAGATCCACCCAGTGACATTACCTCTAGCCAGCTGGCTGCAGATGCAAAGTACAAACTAATAAAACACTGAATATATTGGGGGCCATCTATTCAAACTACCCACATTTTGCCCTTCCAATAGATTTATAACTATCACACATTGTAAATTGTACTCAGTCCAATTTCAAAAGTCCCCATGATCACAACCACTTTAAGATACTGAGACCTGTAAAATCAAACAAGTTAAATACTTTCAACATATAAAGGCACAGAGTAAACATTTTCAACTGGTATAAGGCATAGCAAGGAGAGACTAGAACAATGCAAAGTCAACCACCATCAGCAATCATCAAACTTCTGCAGTTCAAGTTCAATATAACCTGAGATTCACAGTCTCCAGGTTTTCCAATTCCTCCCCTCTAGCTGGGCAGAGTAGCCAGGGAAAACAGTGCAGGCCAACACTGCACTCCATAGTAGCCCTTGTATAGTCCTGGTATATCCAAAATGTCTTCATGTCTCCATGAAAACCACAGTCCATCTTCCAAAGGCTGTCAGCCTATCAGGGCATCATGCCCCATCTCATATTGCATCTCAGAAGCTGCTACCAGAACAGTGGGCAATTCATGACCATTCCATGCATTTTTCATGCTTGCAAAATTAATACCAGCTGTGTAGGACACAGCCATATTCTTAATTCAGGGTTAGCATTAGGGTTAGAATAAAACACTGAATATATTGGGGGCCATCTAGTCAAACTACCACATAAACTACATTTTAAATTTATGTATAATAATTGCTGAAAATGTTACCATTAACAATACATTAAAATTCATTTGGGGGGCTGGAGAGATGGCTCGGCAATTAAGGAACTTACATGCAAAACCTAATGACCCAGGTTTGATTTCTGAGACCCCATATAAAATGCAGATGCACAATGTGGCTCATGAATATGGAGATTGTTTTCAGCTGATAGAGGCTCTGGCAGGCATAGTCTCACTTTCTCTCTGTCCCTCTTTTCTTTGTCTCTCTTTGCTTCCAAATAAATAATAAATCTAAAATTTTGGGCTAGAGAGATGGCTTAGAGGTTAAGACATTTGCTTGCAAAGCCAAAGGACCCAGTTTAGATTCTCCAGGATCCACATAAGCAAGATGCACAAGGTGGTGCATGCATCTGGAGCTCCTTTGCAGTGGCTGGAGGCCCTGGTGTGCCTATTATCTTTTTCTCTATCTTTCTCTCTCTCTTTCTGTCTCAAATAAACAAATAATACTTAAAAATTTAAAAATAAAATAACAAAGAACCTTCATTTTTATAGTCTGTGTCACTGAATAAAAAGGATGGATGATATATTGATAATAAGTATGATTTTGAAAGATTTGTATTTTTATACTTTTTATAGTCTCTCACTCATATAAGACATGTATATCTCTGAGTGTCATATTAAACATACACATACACACACACACACACACACATGATCATAGTAAGCAATAGTTTCAATTTTGGTGAAATAAATTTACTCCTATAATGGGTCCATTTCCTATTCAAATAGTTCCAATTATTAGCTTTGTAGTTTATGTATGTGCTATAGCAAATTTTACAATTTGGGAGAATTAGCTAGATAAACTAAGAGTAACAGAAATCTGACTGAAACAAAAAGCCATTCTTGTAAGGTATTTACTTATCCAATGACTGGAAACATTAGAGCTTTGTATTTCATCAGGTCATAGCATCTAGAACCTCCACTACCAGTATGTGTGATATAGGTTCCAAATGTCTTAATTCAACTTAAGTGCTGCTTATATGGAGTTATAATAGGCAAGTTTTGAAAACTCATAGGAAAATATTTTTACCTCAATGTGCAAAGTTAAGGCAATGCAATTTTCAGTGCAAAGAGAATAGGCAAATAAGGTTTATCCATAGTAAACAATTCCTCCCAATTTTACATAGACTAATAGAAGCAGAAAAAAATCACACTCATATTACCATTCCTCTCTACTTTTTAATAAAATGTTCATCAGATAGCACAACTTACTCTGGCATTTTGAAGAATAAGTCCATTATCAGCAACATGTAAATGTTTTGCCCTCCCAGTGAATTTTTTGAAAAGCTTAGTCATTACACTAATGGAAAACACCTTCCAATAATCAGAGAGAAATGGTTTCAGCAATGACAAACTGCTTAAAGCAAAACTAAAGTGTGCATACAACATTTCTTGAGTCTGACAAATATTAGTAAATCTGAATATGCAGATATAAGGTACATCTTCTGATTTTAGGTAATATATTATGGTTAGAAGCAAAAAAGTAGATGAAGTAATGACAGTATATAAATTAAAACTACAATTCATCCAGTCTAAATTTTAGAACAGGCATTTTTAAATGTCAGTTCTGAAAGTATAATTGTATGTTATTTATATTAAATTAATTCACAGCTTTTTATACGTTGAAAATACTCCAATTTTTAAAAGCATTTAAAATTTATTTTATTCATAATCTACCCATAAATCTTATACATTGAATTATTATGCAATTATTGATTGTTGGTGTCTTGAAACCACACTCTCAACAAAAATAGAACTTTTAGTTAAGTACAAATCAACTGAAAAGTTAAATCTTTTTAAAAGGATGCCATCATATTGGCATTAATTAATTTTCTTTTTAACATTTATTTATTTGAGAGGGAGAGAGGGAATGGGAGTATCAGAGACTTCTGTTGCTGCAATCCAAACCTGGATGCATGTGCCACTTTGTATATCTGCTTTATGTGGGCACCAGGGAATCAAATGCTGCCTGTTATGATTTGCAAGCAAGCACCTTTGACCACTGAACTATCTCTCTAGCCCCACTATTTAAATTTTAAATCTTAAACAGTTTTCCTTCTCTAAATAATTGTCTTTTTACTACATCTTAACATCTAATGGATAAAAGGAAAGTGTTACAGACATATATGTTGCAATTATTTCTGAAATATGTGCAGGGAAATATCTAAATATTTTACTCAAGACCTGTTACAGCAAGTAATAGCTTGCCAATGCTAATAACTTTAATCTGTACTAATTACCACAAACTTATTTATTATTTAAATTGAAAATTAGTATTGGACCATGCCAGACTTTAAGCCTCTAGAATTTTTCTAGTGACAAAAATTATAAATAAAGGTAGCTTTAAATGCAGTATGATTTCCCATGTGCAAGAGAAAATATACAAGTATGTGTTTGTTTCATGTTCCTACTGTATGAAATTTGTTAGCGATAAGGCTCTATGCCAATTTTGCTTTACAATCATAAGGTACTACTAAGAAAAGTAAGAAAGTAAACAGGCAAAAGAAATACGAAGTGAAATAAAGTTTATGGCTTTTGAGAGACTTGGGTGCATATGCTCAGGATTAGAGAAGAAAAGAATGATGATTTTTGGCTAAGGGACAGGAAAGAACAATATAGAAACATGTATAGTAAAAATCATTTTGCATATGACCATAATTGATAAGAAGAATGTGGGTTTTAAGTTTAAAAACGTATAAGTACTGAATAATAAGGAAACACACATATTCTCTCTCTCTCTCTCTCTCTATATATATATATATATATATATATATATATATATATATATATATATATATAATTAAAAAGTGATATTGGGCTAAGAAAATGGCTTGGTGGAAAAATATTTGCTATGTCAGCATGAGTACCTGACTTTGTACCCCCAGATTTCATAGCAAAAGCCATTTATCCATCAAAAGTAGGACACATTCAGACAAGTGTGTGTAATCCCAGCATGCCTTTGGTGATAAGTGACACATAGACAGGAGAATCCCTGGAGGTTCAAGGGCCAGCTTGACTGTCATTGCAGTGGTGAGCAACGAGATCCCTGCCTCACTAAGTTGAAGGTAAGGTCTATTACCTAAGGCTGTTCTCTGGCTTCCACTCATGAAGTATGGCATATGCATACCTACCTACACACACGGGCATGTGCACGTGCACACACACAAACACACACACACAAATGCACAATGATAGTGGCCTTTCTGGTGTTTAGGAAATCATTATTTAATGCATATTTTACATTTCTTTATAAAAAGAAAAATATCTTCCCACTTATATCATATTTGTATCACTTTACAAAGCTACACAATGTGTAGAGTACTTGTTCAACAAAGAACTGAAAATTTAATAAATCACCTACTGTAAACTTACTTCACTGGACATTTATTTATGGCACAAATAAATAGCACAAGATCACCAAGATACTCTTTCCTTTATGGCAGATATAGGGTTATACACTTTATGAACTTGTATGAGGGGAAAATAAACTAGGTGCTAACTGCTTTAGCATACTGTATTCCTAATTTCTCAATGATATATACAATTTCTTATTTTATAAGAAAATTCAATGGTCAATAGCTCAGGCTATTATACATCTTATGGTGCACAGTCTTGTTTAAGGAAATTGTCAATGTTTGTTCTA
Organism: Orientallactaga sibirica; assembly: GCA_036365145.1. Classification (NCBI taxonomy): domain Eukaryota; kingdom Metazoa; phylum Chordata; class Mammalia; order Rodentia; family Dipodidae; genus Orientallactaga; species Orientallactaga sibirica. Next base: position 871,193 of record JAEOAD010000005.1, read on the forward strand.
TATGGGTAAAAAGACAACTAACTTCATTGTACAACACCCACCCGTGCATCTATCTGCCCGTGTAGCACAGGCAGTGTTGTAAGGATCAGGAGGAAAAGAATATTTGCATTAAAACATAAAAAGTGGTAGCAATAATTTTAAGAGTAGTAAGAAAGTCTAAGAAATTTACCCTCAATCTCATTTATTGCTTTCCTGAAATGTAAAGTCTACCAAATTTTCCCTCAAGACAGTCTCTGTATTATTTCTTGAAGAATATAAATAAACCTTTCATGGTGGATGCTATATTTCTTTTGAAGCATTTGTAGTCTCTTATGTGTGATACTTCAAGAGCATGAAATAGGATACACATTATTAACCTTAATAATAAGAGGAGTATATTTTGCTAACAATAAACTGTGACATGAAATCACCCATTTAAATTGTTTGTAATTTTTCATTTTTATTATTTAAATCCATTCTTCCTTTTTCCATGCAGTAAAAGATTTTGAAAAGTGACAGTTTTTTGGAACAAGATTTTGTCTTTCTCCTTAGGATCAAATAACTCCACTGGACTTCCTTTTCAAGGTAACTAAAGACTTAAGTCTTTAATACACACACACACACACACACACACACACACACACACACACACACACACTTGTCTGTAAAAACTGAAGGATCCTGGTTCGATTCCCAAGTATGCACATAAAGCCAGATACACAGGATGGTGGCACATGTATCTGGAGTTTACAGTGGCTGGAGGCCCTGGTGGACCCATTCTCTTTCTATCTCTATTTGCCACCCCTTCTCTTTCATAAAATAAATAAATAAATAAATTTTTAAAAAGAAGTTGAAAGACAAAGTGAAGGCTGAATGTGGGTACAAAGAGGAACTGTGAATATAAACACTCTAGAAAGCCATATGCTTTGCATGGGTGGCTTTGAATTTGACTGTTGATGGCCTATATTGCAGATACCACAGAAAAAAAAGTGAATAGTGCCTATTCAAGATGTGGATGTCCAGTTCAAGAAACCCCGATTACCAGTACAGATGCCAGGGCTGTGCTTTCCAACACAGTACCCACTAGCCAAGTATGGATATTGAGTATTTGATACCTGTCTACTGGAACAGGAAGAACATTTTAAATGTCTGTGTTGATTTAATAGATGAATTGATAAACTTATTTATTTATTTAGATTTTGTATATAAAAAAGAAAATATCACAAAATTAACTACTTATTAAATAACATTAAATAAATGTAGTATTAAAATAGTTTAATCTATTTCTCTTTCTCTTTACATTTTATTATCAGTTATAGAATATTTTATATCACATATATATATTTATATATATACTGTTATATTTCTGGTGAACATACTGACATAAAATCAATCTTAGTGCATATATCAACTGAAAATGCACAAAAATTATTAGCAAGGAAAGTTCTTTTTTTTTTTAAATATTTTATTATTTATTTGAGAGAAGATACAGAAATAGGCAGGTAGAGAGAGAGAGAGAGAGAATGGGTGTTAGGGCCTCCAGCCACTGCAAACAAACTCCAGATGCATGCACCCCCTTGTGCAAGCGTGGGTCCTGGAGAATCTCTCCAGCGGGGTCCTTAGGCTTCAAGCGAAAGCCATCTCTCCTTAGCAAGGAAAATTCTTGAATGTTGGTGATGGGAGGATGCAGAAAAATGAAAACAAATAAAATAAAATAGATTTGTGATCCGAATTTATAACACTGAGTGACTGAGAACTGATAACTGATAAACATGAAGCCAATATCTGGTCTGGCATAGTTCCAACTTGGTAGTATATAGAAGGAGCTTGCAGAAATGAACCTAAGTCCTCTATAGGGGACACTTGTTTCATAAATAAAGTTCCAATGATAAGAGCGTAAATAAAATGAACTAAATATTTATGAAAATAGACCACTCTGAGATAAAATAATAGAAAAAGCAGGCAGGGGATCATTTGTGTAAATGTTAGAATTGGGAATATTAGATAGAGACTATTTTATCTTTAATTTAGCCAACAAATATTTACACAGTGTCTTCTATTTGGCAAGAGTTGTTCCTATTCTGTTCCATTCTGAAAATATAATAGTGAGTTAAACAAATAAATAAAACCCCTGGCCATGACCAAGGTTGAATAATGTTGTAATAAACCCATTTTTCTCTCTCCAGATCCCATGTAAGCTAGACATCCCATCTAGAATTCTATTGTAGTAGCTGGAGGCCCCAGCCCACCTCTCTCTCTCTCTCTCTTTCATACTTGCACTTGCTCTTGCCGCTCTCTCTCTCTCTGTGTCTCTTGCTCTCATACAAAAAACCAAAAAACTCACAAAAGTATTGTTATGTTTTCTAAAGATTTAAAAAGGAGCTCCAGTGAGCTGAAGGGATATATTTCAAAAACATATATTCCACCAAATTGGAAAATCTGGAAGAAATGTATAAATTTCTTGATGCATATGATCTACCAAAGTTAAACCCAAAAGAGATAAATATATGAATATAGCTATAAAGCTATAATATCTAACTAGATTGAAGTAGTAAAGGCCTCCCAAATGAAAAGAAAACAGTCAAAGAAATGGATTCACTGTTGAATTCTACTTAACATGTACATAACCCCCCCAATAAAACCTAATAATCATTGCTTTTCAAATTATTTCATAAAATTGAAAATAGACGAATGTTCCCTATCTCCTTCTATGAAGCCATCATTACACTAATACTAAAGTCAGATAGACATAAGAAAAAGAATATGATGGTGCCAGGCATGTTGGTGCACGCCTTTAACCCCAGCACTCGGGAGGCAGGGGTAGAAGGATCGCCGTGAGTTCGAGGCCACTCTGAAATTACATAGTGAATTCCAGGTCAGCTTGAGCTAGAGTGAGACCCTATCTTAAAAAACCAAAGGTTGGTTCAACACTAAAGAAACAAATAATGTATTATCACTTTAAAGACTAAAAGAGAAATGATACGATTGGTGCTGTATATGCCAAAAAAAACTAATATCCAAAAAACAAGAAGCTTCTGTAGTTAAAGAATGTCTATAAAAACTGAACTAAACACAATGTTGACATACCAAATTTATTTTCAAATAACATTTATGTGCAAAATAGTCAACACAGATTTTATTTTACCATTTTCAACAATGCACTAGGAAAAAATATTTAAAAGTCATTATCATTAAAAGATGTGAAGATAACAGGGAAGAAAAAAATAGTGGTCATATAAGATGATATTATTTTCTATTCAAAACCTAAAGAATCTATGGATAAACTACCAGAATATGTAACTATAACAATATTGTTAGAATTAAAATTAATATGCAAGAGCTATTTTAGTATGTTAGTGACACTCAAAATAATATAATTAAAAGTAGGTGTCATTGTGAGAGTCAGCAATTAGTTTTCCTTCAATTCCCTCTCAGATAGCAACTCTACACTATAAAATTAAAGAGAAAAAAAATCAACAATTTAAAGGTACTTAGTAGCAGTGAAAAGCTGAGATCTCAGACATATTTGACCCTTGAAGAAATCCAGGCCTGAGGAGGGAGATGGCGGATGAAGTGGCTTTATTCTAAAGATACTCAACAGCTCTCATGCTGCAGCAGTTAGGTCTTAAACTCGAGCTGGCTGAGCCTGGATCCCAGACAAGAAGTTGAGTGTAAAAAAAATAGAAAGGAGAAAGTCAAGGCATGGAACTCTAATATCTGCAAAGGAAAATTGACTTATCCTTGAATTGCATATGCCTGGGAGAATCTCTAAAGGGAAGGCAACTGACCAATGCACAGAATTCCATCGAGAATATCTGGCACTCATCTCAGGGCAGATTGTGTTTAGAGTTTCCCAAATTTGAGGTGCTTGTTGAACACTTTATGAAGTAAATATCAATTAAATTTGAAATCGCTTAGATCATGAAATTGAAAATGCAAATTTAAACATCAAAGTGATTGCACTTCCAATGGTTTTAAAAAAATATGTGGTCATAATGACTAAATATATTAAGAAATTTCAGTAGAGGAATTAAAATTATAAAAACAAACCAAATAGAAGATCTGGAAATGAAAATTACAATACTTGATAATGATTTTATTTATTTATTTATTTATTTATTTATTTATTTATTTATTTAAGAATGACAGACAGAGAGAGAAAGAGGCAGAGAGAGATTGGATGCACCAGGGCCTCCAGCCACTGCAAACGAACTGCAGATGCATGTGCCAACTTGTGCATCTGGGTTACATAGGTATTGGGGAATAGAGCCTTGAACTGTGGTCCTTAGGCCTCACAAGCAAGTGCTTAACTGCTAAGCCATCTCTCCAGTCCGATAATGAATTTTTTTTATCAGGTAAGGTTGCAGAAGACCATGTATAGCAGTAGAAAAGACCAGCATTTTGACATTTTAGCCAATGAGACTATGCAGTTTCAAGAAAGGAGAAAAAAATGGATTTAAATAATTTAAGTGAACTGAATTCAGTGAATTTTGGAAGAATATTGAAAAGTGCATCAAAGAAGAAATTGAGGAGCTAAGAGTAAATTTGACAGAAATAGGAGGAAGTTATTTGAAGAAAATTGATCATTAACAATCAGATAAAAATCATAAGTATAAAAATATGAAAATCCTATCAAAAAGGGAAAATATAGGCAATACATGCCTGGACATATTATACTCAAAGAAAATGCAGATAAAATATAGCTTAAAACCAACAATCAAAAATACAGAAACTAAAACACTCATTAACAAGGAATCATTGATTTGAAAGATGACTCATTTGCAATGAAAAAAATCAAATGCAATAAAATATAATTTTTAAACTGACAAAGGAATAAAGTCTTGTGAATCCACAACTAGATTTTTCAATAGGGAGGTTTAAAGACAGACATTTATAAAAATATGAGAAAATTCATGATCAGCAGATCCCCACCACAGAAACAACGGAAACTCATCAACCATCCATGTGGGCCGAGGATGTGTTATATGAAGGTTTTCCTATGTGGAGGTGGCTATCTGCAAGCCGAGGATAGAAACCAGCCCTGCTAGAACCTTAACCTTGGACTTCAGCCTCTAGAACTGCAGTGTTCAAGTACCTTGAAACAGTTCTGTGAAGACAGACTTTAGCTGGTAGATGGAACAATGATAATTATGTTAAGGGGTTGAGAATGGCAAAGGCCCTCGGGGTTCTATACAGGAAATTTTCCTAAATCTATGTCTCTAATAAGTGAGCTTCAAAGTCCTCAGAGAAATTTTGTGATCTCTCTTCTTTGAGTCACCTGACCACCATATAGTGGATAACCAAAGCTAATAAAACTCTAGTTATTTCCATGTGTTCACTATACATACAAAATGATGTAAGTGAGCAGAGATTATCAAAAATTGTATTGCTGGGTTAAATATAGGTAAATATTCAACACATAATGATGTAAGTGAGCATAGATTATCAAAAATTGTATTGCTGGGTCAAATATAGGTAAATATTCAAAATTTAAAATCCTCAACATATGGTTCAGTGGTTAAAAGTGCTTGCTTGAAAAGCCTGATGGCCCAGGTTTGATTCTCCAATACTTATGTAAAAAAACAGATGCATAAAGTGATGCATGCATCTGGAGTTCATTTGCTGTGTAGCAGGAGGCCCTGGCATGCCTATACTTACTCTCTTTCTTTATTTAGACTATTTATATTTATTTAGACTTTATTTATACTAAATAAATAAATATTTAAAAATTAAAATCCCTGACACAAGTTATATTGCTTTGTATCCCTACTACAATTATTAGTGGTATACTTTTTCCAGAACATCCATGCCAGTAGAAGCAATTATTACCAATTCAACTGGCCTAATAGAAAGCCATTTTGTGATCATCTACAAGGTGTTCTTTTTAAACCTGCATTGTGTTGGAAGAAACCTCCCACCAAAGTGACTTACCACAAGCTAACTGGAAAGCTAAGCATATCTGTGGAACTGCCATTGGTTACCAGGACCTCTCCCTCCTGTGGCGCCCTGGGTCTGAATATTTCACTACAGGATTGCATCCCAGAGGTCCCTTCTCTTCACAGGTCTCTCCATCACAGAATGCCAACAGGGGGGCAAACAAGAACAAAATACAATGATATACATTTTTGAATTGATAGCAATTATTTGGACTCCAACTAAAAACTTAACTAATATATGAAAAACACAGAAATCGCCCACAGTAGCATTACACTTAACCACATAAATCTTAGCGGAGAGAGAGCTAGAGAGAGAATGTAGATCTGGGTGTTTCTGTAAGCCTTAATCTTTTACTATAATCCAAGCATTTGGGATGATTAGGAAGGAAATATACGAGGACTATATAGAGAGTTCAAGACTACTCTTGTATTCATTGTGAAACACTGTCTCAAGAAACCACTCACTCCAAAAGTTAAAAATTGAACCCATCTGTTGCAGTCAGATTTGCATGGCTGGTAGAAATCACTCAATCAAGAGCAGATTATGGGGAAAAAAAAAAGGTTTATTTTGGCTTACAGGCTTGAGAGGGAAGCTCCATGATGGCAGGAAAATGATGGCATGAGCAGGGGGTGGACATCACCCCCTGGCCAACATCAAGTGAACAATAGCACCAGGAGAGTGTGCCAAACACTGGCAAGAGGAAACTGGCTATAAAACCCATAAGCCCGCCCCCAACAATACTCTGCCTCCAATTGCCATCAGCTGGGGAGACTACCATTTAGCATACCTAAGTTTATGGGAGGCACCTGAATCAAACCGCCACACCATCCATTCCACATCTCATTATTTTCTGCAGATACATGAAATGAAAAACCTCAAAAGAAAAATCATATGGGGGCTGGCAAGGTGACTTGCTAACCAAGCATGAAGACCTGAGCTTGATACTCAGCAACAAAGTAAAGAGCTTAGTGTAAACCCAGTGCTGAAAGGGTCAGAGAGAGGACGATCACTGGCCTTCTCTGGTCAGCCAGTTAAAACATGGAGAGCTCTCTGGTTCAGTGAGAGAGCCTGCCTCAAGAAAATGAGTCACAAGCGTGATAGAGGAAGGCACCCGATGTTCTCCTCTAGACCCCTCACACATGTGCATAAACCACTGGTGCACACACTCACACACACACATCACTCATACAATACACTCTAGACCCCTCACACATGTGCATAAACCACTGGTGCACACACTCACACACACACATCACTCATACAATACACTCTAGACCCTCACACATGTGCATAAACCACTGGTGCACACACTCACACACACACATCACTCATACAATACACTCTAGACTCCTCACACATGTACATAAACCACTGGTGCACACACTCACACACACATCACTCATACAATACACTCTAGACCCCTCACACATGTGCATAAACCACTGGTGCACACACTCACACACACACATCACTCATACAATACACTCTAGACCCCTCACACATGTACATAAACCACTGGTGCACACACTCACACACACACATCACTCATACAATACACTCTAGACTCCTCACACATGTGCATAAAACACTGGTGCACACACTCACACACACACATCACTCATACAATACACACATATACACACCAAAAATTGAAAACTGTGGAATTATTATAGTAACTCTATTGTGATGGTCAAACTTGACAACAATTCAAGTGTCCACTAGCCGAAGAATGCATGAATCTAATACAGTACATTATATATACACACATACATACAATGAAGCAGTATGCAATTGCAAAAAGGTTATTACATATGTAAAATTCCAAATAATTCTGCTGACAGAAGTCAGCTTAAAAAATAGAAGGTGCAGTCAAATGCTCTGAGGCCTTGCTCCCGCCCCCGACAGTGACTGACTGCTGCTCCCACACTCATAGCCCATAAGCCCACGGTGAGCACCAGCGATCCCACTCAGTGGATGGGGACAGAGATGGGAAATGGTGGTTCCAATACATAATGTGTCAATGCAGTTTCTACTTAATGTAAAATGGAGTTAAAAAGAATCATTAAATTACATTATATTTAAAGAAATTGCAATGTAACAGTACAATAAATTTATTAATTTAGAATCAGAAAAAAAATAAAGTGCATTATTCCATTTTAATAGAATTATACAAATGAAATGAACTTAGAGTTACAAAAAATAAATAAATAGTTGCCTAAAGTCAAGCATGGATGAAGGAACAAATTTAAAATGAACACAAGTTTTTTTCTCCCTTTAAATGTCACTATAATATCCATAATTTTTAATAGCCATAAATGAATTTTGCTAATTAATTTTAATATTTTCCTCACATATCTTCAAAATATCTTCAATATTCTTGATTTATAAAAGGCATAGATTTATTCAGTCCTAAAAAAAGAAAATACATGCTGTATGGATGGTTGTTGCCCACATCCCACATGACTTCAGAATATATATTACTTCTTTGATTCATGATAAGTTACTGGAGAATCTGCTATTACTTGTTCTAAAGTCATCATGGACCTAGGCCTTAATTATTTCCACCGTGCCTAACAGTATTTCCAAAGGCTCTAAATTCAATCAAAGTGCATATGTAATGAACTTGCCAGAGACACTTTTATGATGTCTAGTAATTGCAATGAAAATGTGAAAGTTGGAAACTTAGTGACTGAACACAAGCATCAAGTTAGAGTGCACACATCATTGCTGATTTCCATAGTATGCGTTTGTTAGATTAAAGGAATGTGTATAATTCTGAGCTATGCAGCAACTGAGGAGCAATGCTGAGCTCATAAATCTATGCAGGCACAAACTCAGCAAGAAACATTACTGAAACCCATTGTGAGATGAGTTAAAATTAGAAATATAAGACAACTGTTATAAAATCCACTGGATGTTTTCAAAAGTCCTAGACTTTTCTTAAGTGCTTTCTACAAATGTATGCTATTTTCAAGTTTAAAAATGAATGTTTTCCCACTTTTCATGGTGGCTGAGGAATTGAACCTGGGCCAGCAAGCATTTCAAACAAGTGCCTTTAACCACTGAGACATCACCCTAACCCCACAACTATTTTTATCATTTAAATGTACAAAAAATTCCATGAGAGGACAAAAGAATGAAATGCAGTATGCGTATATGGGATACCTTTTGACCACAAAAAGAACATTATGTAATTTGTGACAACATAGGTTAATCTAGAGGCTTTCATACTAAGTGAAATAACTCAGACAGAAACACTGTGTGATCTCAAGTAATCCAAATTATAGAAGAGAGTGTAGAACGCAGATGTCAGGAGCTGAGGGTATTGGCAGAAGGGTGAGAAGAAATCAGGAGATGTTAGTTACAGAGTACAAAGATTCACTTTCAGTTAGACAGGATGACTGTGCAGATTTTCTGCACTGTATGGTGAATATAATTGATAATAAGTTATTTTTAGATTGCTAAGAAATTAGATATTAAATGTCATCACACAAAAATGGCAAGTGTTAGAGGTGATGTATATATTTAGGCATATGTAATCATTCTATTTGATTATGTTCTAATCGATTATTCTAATCGATTCATTCAATTCCCCAGGACCCACATAAGCCAGATGCTCAAGGTGGCGTGTGGTCTGGAGTCCATTTGCAGTAGATGGAGGCCCTGGAGCACCCATTCTCTCTATCTGTCTCTCTTTCTCTCCCTCAGATAAATAAATAAATAAATAAATTTTAAAAAATAAGAACAAATTTTGTCTTACACTCCTTGTGGTCCATTTTCAAGGTATTACACAAACTAAGAACTTAAGAAGTTTTGATGAATTTTATTTCAAATAAATCATACTTTATTAACTGACATTCTATGATGAAATAGTTCCCTACAGTTGTATATATTTTTTATGAAGAAAATATGACCAGGCTACCCCAAGAAAATTCTTTATATTTATCCCAGGAATTTACTGGAATCTCAGGTGTGCAGAGATTGGCTGGAAATTCTTAAATACTAACTCACAGCTTAGCTTTCCTAATACATTTCCTGTCACTCCTTTCCTTCATTTTCGTGTCCCATCAGCTAGTGGCTCCTGCCTACCTCTAACACCAACCACTGCCTCTGCTCCACGCTTCAGGCATCCACTAGATTTCTACAAACAGCTTATGGCTAGTTTGTGATTCCTTTCTCGGTCACCAATTTCAAATCTGGAAGCTAGTGTGATATTTCTAAAATATATGTATTCACTTTTAAAAATCTCTTTCTGGGTGGCTCTTTCCCTTTAATAAATTTCAACAGTTATTAGTATGGCAGATAAACCCTCATGACAAGTTTCCTGTTCTTACATTACTTCCGCCTTCACAGCACATCCCCATGCTTGTTCTAAACAGAGAATGCACAAACCAGAAGAAACTGAGGCAGCTCCTCAAACCTTCCATTCTTCCTAGCACATGGCTTTTCTTTATCTAAAGCATTCTTTCCTCCTTTGTCATCTGCTTAATAGCCTCCTTTTAGGTCTCAGATCTTGTGTTAGAACTTTGTATTTTTCCATTTTATTCAATCCAGAGCCTCAAGTCATGGAATGGTGCTATTCTCTCACAGGAATTCCCAGAGCTTCGTTCTCTACATGATTCTAGGCCCTGTCAAATTGACAATCAATGTAAGCCCTCAGTCCTCCCACATGATCACTAAAATTGTCTTTCCAGAGTTTCTCTATTTGGAAGAGGTGCTCTTGCAAAAGTGAATATCATAATGCTTGTTCTTCTACATTTAACCATTTAGAAGCCATGCTGAGATCTCAAATTGAAAATGGACAAGGGGCCAGGCGTGGTGGTCTGTGTTCTTCCACATCTGAGCTGCCGATGCAACAGAAGTAGAAGTGGGTTTTATGTGAGATCTAGCAGAAGTTTGAAAGTGCCTTTCATAATAAAGTAAGAATGCTTACTTATCTTCTTAATAACATTAAACACCAATCATTTGCAATGGTAGGTGAAGTCATTATTGATCATCACTGAGTTTCACTCAGGAAGTCTTTGTAAACACATGTAATGTCTGACAGCTCCAATCTATCCTTGGAAGAGATCACGCTGAAGCTGTCCCTCCCATACAACTGAAGCCATACTACATACAAATACGCTCCTCTTGTGTGATATTGTGACAGTGGGTTTTCATCTACAAAGTTCATCCCTGAAAACTGTGCAATCAAGTTACATAAAGAAATCATAAAATCTCATTTTCAGTAAGTTTGTGGTATTATATTGTGCCATCTTCATAGCTGTTTGGGGCACACACAGACCGTTGGTCGTGGTTTGGACACACCTTCTTTAGGGAATTAATAACTTGATTACTACTCCAAAGTTAGTGAAATAATGTTCTGAACCTGAAATACACTATTTTTTTCAGAATCCATTTGAGCCATGTTGCCTGTTCATGGTTTGTTTGTTGCAAATGAGTGGTAAATCTACATAATTCTAAAAGAGCTCACTGCTCATATTTTTCTTCCTGAATATTCCATTAAAAGCTGATCTACTATTATTGCAGATAAATACTAAATAAATACAGCAGTCCATAACAAAGATTTCTTCCTCTGGAGCCTTGAAAAGTACAGGATGATGGCGGCTCGGCCTTCGTCATGCATTGCAAATACTGTTGGGGCCCAAAGGGTGTAAATATTTCTTCTTTCTTATATAATTACATTATTAGCAAATGAAATGTTAAGTGTTAACAGGCATCACGTTACTTGTGACAATAGGAGACATTTTTTGATATCTTTAGTGACAATAGGGGAAATTGTTAAGTGGGAAAAAGAAGGTCTGAGGATGTCTTTTATGAGCATATAAAAGTTAAATGACAGAGCCCGTTATAATCCTGCCAAAATGTAAATTCTTGAGTCTATTAAGGACTGAAAGCTTTGTCTATATAAAACTGACAAAATACATCAGACTTTAATTGACAGGAGAATAATAATGAATAGGATATGTGGCTTAATTGGAGTTTTCTCCCTGAAAAGACATAGTTCAGTAGTGTCATTTTAATTATTTGTAGACATTAGTCCACTAATTATCTGTTATTTTCCATATATATTCACAAGGAATCGCTGCCTGCTTTAAAAATCTCCATTTAAAAGAACAGATGCCCAGTTTACTTTTTTGATCTGAGTAAATCTATCATCACAGCAATTACTTTGGAGAACATGCTGAGTTTGAACTGTGGTCAGGGTGAAGAGAGTGAGCAGGACAGTCTTGACAACAAGTATTCCCAAGCAGATATACATTTAATCCTTAGTAACTCATGTTGATTAACTGGGTAATGTAATACTATTGATGATTCCTTTCAATTTGGGACTTTGATTACTTCTATCATACTTTTATATCACCAGATAAACATATTGCTAAAAACAATATTGGCCAGTTGTGGGCATTCCTTTTATAACTGAGTGTCCTTGCCCAAAATGTGAAGAACAGTAAGAAAAGGATAGAGTTTTAAGCCTTCTACATTCCATTTTAAGTACAACCCACAGTAATTACTTTTCATTCTTTTGATTTAAAAAAATCACCTAGTATATCTGTGTACAACAAAATATGCACAAATTATTTCCCTAGAATACATAGCAAAACCCTTTGATACATTACATGATGAGGCAAGATGAGAGGAAAGTTAACAACAACATGTGCTTATATTTATATATGCTAAGCGATCATCCCTTTGATTTTAAAGTGCTCATAAACTCATACAAAAATTTTATATTTAATTTTTATTGCATTTAACTATGTGGGATATAAGATTGCAATGCTCATTAGTCTGAGTCATTAACTCATACTGAAATCTATAAATTTTTCTAGTTTCAAGATTCCATTTTAGCTGTTATTTTTCAGATTCAATTTCAATGTAATTTACAAATATATGATTGTATATGTTTGGTTATTTACATGGCAAAACTTTAGAATTTAACCTCCAGTTATATCTTTAAAATACTAAACTCTTAATTTGAAATAAATATAAAGGAACCATCACAGTGTAGCCAAGAAATGTGCCAAAATATATTTCTAGAAAAATTGAATTCAGGACCAAAATTATAATTATCTTAAATGTGCAAAATACTGCACATTGTTTTTTTTGCAGGGTGTAGATTTTCAGGTTATATGAAATCTTTGCTAATTAATTCAAAGTTAATGTTGAGCTGTGTTCTTGATTTTCATGACTGCCTTTTTGGGAATTTTGTATTGTAGTATGTTTACACTATATGAAATCACCAAATATATATTGTTGTTGGTTTTCTGAGTTTCTTTAAGACTGGACAGCACAAAACACTGAATTAAAATATAGTTTAGGGCTGGAGAGATGGCTTGGCTCTTGTGGCTCTTGCTTGCAAAGCCAAAGGATCCAGGTTCTATTCCCAGGACCCATGTAAACCAGGTGGCACATGCTTCTGGAGTTTGCAGTGGCTGGAGGCCCTTGGCATGATCATTTTCTCTCTTTATATCTGTCTTTCTTTCTCTCTCAAATAAATACATAAAAATTTTAAAAAATTAAAATGCAGTTTAAATTCACATTGCATTAAAAATGTACTTGGAAATTGGCCTCGATATCCATGATCTTGCAGTGCCTAGCAATACCTTTGCAAGACCCTCAAAATAGAAGAGAAAGATGATGCCATCAAATTAGGAGAGAGACTAATGGAGAAAGGGAGGGGATATGATGGAGACTGGAGTTCTAAAGTGGAATGGGGGAGGGGAGGGAAATATCAGGTGGGGTTTTTTTGGTATGTAAGATTAAAAGTCAATAAAAATAAAAAAAAAATTAAAAAAATGTACTTGGCAGAACCTGTTAATGAGATGATCCTCAAATGTTAATATTCGTTAGATAACTAGCTGCTGGTGTGAGTACAAATTCAATCTATTCCATGTGTGTGGTCTTTGGAATAAGAAAAGATGTCCAGACGTGAATTTTCCACATGGAAAACTCTTCAGAGGCAAGAAAATAAGTTACATTCAGAAAACCAAGGCACAGATGTGAGTTCATCTTGCAGAAACTTTTTACCACCAGCATGGAGAAGACAGAAGGATATTCCTGGGCAATCTTTACCACCAGGAACAGAGAACCTATTCATGGTTTGTATTTTGGAATCTGACCACCTCCAGTCAAAGTCCAAACCACTGCTCAGTGGCTATGAAAATCTAGTAAAATGACAAATTCTCTTTAAAACAATTTCTTTAGATATGAAAAAAGATAATAAATATTCTACTTTCAGAAATGTCTAATAAGTATAGGATATATGCACAATGAGTTGTAAAATGAACAAGCTATAATCATTGTAAAAATTTTCTCTAAATCTATGTTATACACTAGGAACATCTGTGTTGTATATTTATTATCCATGTTTTGTAAAAATACTAAGCTAATAAATCTGGCCTTAAAGAACATTTCCATAAATTTAGGGCTGGAGAGATGGCTTAGTGGTTAAAGCTATTGCCTGTGAAGCCTAAGCACCTGTGTTCAACTCTGCAGACCCCACAAAAGCTATATGCACAAGGTGACACATGAGCAAGGTTGCACATGTGCACAAGGTGGTGCATGCTTCTGGAGTTCAATTACAGTGGCTGGAGGCCCTGGCACACCAGTTTTCTCTCTTTCTCTTTCTTGTACACATGCCTGCTCTTGCTCTCTCTCTCATAAAAAAAAAGACCAATCTTTTGGGCTTGTCTCACAAAAAGGAAAGAAAATTTCCCATTTATCCATTAATCCTTATGTTTTAACTATAAATTAACAAATTATAGTTGAACATATTAATGGACTGCAAAGTGATCGTATGGTTTGTGACTACAGTGTTTTCCAGTGTGAGCTGATTTTGGTAGACTGTGGGAGATGAGGATCCATATAGCATGTACATTACTTCAAATACTTCTCTTGTGGTAAGAGCAATTTAAATGTTTTCATAGTAATTGTGATATGTAAAATGCACTATTACTGTTATTTACTATATTAAACACAGATTAGATTTGTCTTTTGTGTCTGTATTTATATATTAAGGTTAGGATTTGTTACATCTAGAGAAAGCAATAATCTCATTGTAATTGATAAGTTTAGTGCCAAAATAAGAGTAGTCCTTTTGAGTAGCAAAAGGAATCTATGTATCTATCATCGATCATTTGTCTATCTCTTTACTTCTCTGTAACTAAAATCTACCTAAACTTTACTGTCGAGTACAATATAAATAGAAAAGAAAGACAATTTTCAAAGTGCTCAAGATGCTCAGAAATCAGATTCTTTCTGTCGTAACAGGGCCATCTGCATTACTTTCCTTTCTGGCCCTAACCTGGGAATCACCTTCTACCTACCACACGAGCTGCTCCTCTAATTCAACTATCCCCTGGGTACTAGTTGTTGCTTCTCATGCAGTCTCCATTGCATAAAATGCTATTTCTTCCTTCAGCAATTTTTTTTCTTATTAGTTATTTGTTAAGGCTTGGTTTGAAATAAAATTTTCAAAATATTTTTCTTTGCCTCAGACTCTAACCATGAAAGCTTATTCCCTTCTTTACAGACCCACAACTCTTTGATCCTATAGGTTATCAGTCATGTCAAGGAATATGTTACACAGAATCACTTCAAAAATTTTTTTCTTAACCTTTTCAAAAGGGAAGCATAAAGACTATTCATGACAGTTACTGATTTATCTTGTTTTAGTTGCATAAAATTTGTGTATTCCAGAATGAACAGTGGTAAGAAGAGAATTAATAGTTTGCACATGAATTTTATGCTAGAGAATGAGTTATGTCATATCTAGTTACAATGTTAAATGTAAAATCAACACATTGTATTCAATTCCATTATAGACATTTTCCAAACTTGAAAATTGAATTTGAAGGAGTAACTTGATTTGTTTACCCAGTGGTGAATCTGAGATGCCTGACAGAGGAGTTACTGCATGAGTCATCCTAGCAGAAGCCAATGTGTGCTACAGCACAGCAATTAAAACCAGGCATGAGCATGACATTAACAGACTGGTGGAACAGAGGTCTCTGGATTCTCCTCTCGCCATGGGCATACTATCTCAATCAAACACACAGATCAAGTCTTATTATGAGAAACCAAGCAACTGGTTAAGAAGTTCCTGCTAGGAAAGCTCTTTTCACAGCCCGTTTGCACCCTACAGAATACAAAAGTGGTCATGTTGAAATTGGCAGGAATCTCTGACACAGACTCTCACCATAATCCTCACTGCCAGACAGTGCCAGGCTATCAGAAAGGAATTCCCAACTCTGACTTCCTGGACTCATTAGGGTACTAAGAACTAAGGTGGCAGTTTGGAGTGGAGTAAACTTTTGGGCAGCATCTAAAGTCTCTAGCCAGGCTGATTGGTCAAAGTTTTCCATGTCCAAAGCCCATGTGTGTGGAATGGGAAAAAGTAATCCTTTCTCTAAAAAATAGCTACTAAAATAGAGTCAAGAAAAATGAAGAAACAGGGAAATAGGTTCTGGGTGTAAGACTAAGAACAGAGAAGTTCAATTATAGACTAGATAAAGGGCAAGAAGAGATGTTGGATCACTAGCAGGGCACTAGAAACCATCCAGTCAGAATTGCAGAAAGATAGAATTAAAGAAAAGAAAGGATAAAAAAGGCTTGAGGGAGTTTGGCATAGTTAGCACCCACCCCTGCTAGACAAATAATAAGAATTTGAGAAGGATAAGAGACAAGACCATGAAGCTCACTCAAAAAATTAATGGCAGAAAACTAGAAATCTGAGCAACAGCATAGACATCTAGACCCAAGAAACTTGAAGTTTTGATTTTGACAGCAAACAGTTTGAGTTTGAATCCAAATTATGGAACTTAGAAACTAAAATCCTTAGAAAAGTTTATATATCCTAGACTGACTAAGCTGCTCCAATTATACTACGGGGACCATACTGGTACCATGAACTCAGGAATTTGTGTAGGGTGTTAAATACCAGCAAGATGACCAAAAACCACCAGTATAGCATCAACCATGTAAAACTAAGCCCATGTCCTTGACATTAGACCATTTTGTTGTAAATCTCCAAAATGAGAAATTGGTGTTGTAAGCACTGATCTTTATGAGGGATTTTCTAGGACTGATATCTTTAAGAAAATTATGGGAGAAAAGTATTTCTTTTTTCTTTTTGTAATCAATTCCCACCTCATAATCTTGTTGTCACTTCCTAAACCAAAGGATAATGTTACTCAAGATTAACATGAAGATTGGTGGAAACAGGATAAAAATAGAAGAAATGGAAAACACATATTTTAAAGCTACAGTAAGGAGCGCATTTATTTTAACTGCTTTTATAGAAACTGGAGTTATTTTAAAATATACTTTATTCTTTGGCAAATAATGAGAATTCCTCACCAACCCTGAACTACTCTTCAGAACTGCACTTACTATGCACAAGCTGGAGCAGAAAGAAGCTGGAAGAAGAGGTGAGGAGGTCCAGTTCCCTTGTGATGTTCTCCAGCTTCCAGGACAGTAAATAAGAGGACACATCAGCCACTGCCTCCTTGCCACAGGATTAATGCGCCATTAAGGAAGCCATGAAGTTTCACCCAAATGATTAAAATCTTCTCATGTCATCAGTGCAGACATTTGCAGACATTAAGCACTCATTGTGAAGCTTGTTTGCTACTGAGAATTCCTGAATGTTGTCTTCCCATGGCCTCCTGACTTCAGGATAATTGTGTCATTGTTCTAGTCCCCCGTTGCCCTACAAGCTTCTGTTTCACTGAGAACTTCTGGTTCTAATGAGCTTGTATGTATTTGAACATTCCTCATTAATGGCTAAAAAAAATTATATTTAAAATAAGTATGCACTTTCTGGTTGTGTAAGGGTGGATCCAAATTAATTTTAACAAAATTAAAAATTGCAGGTGTTTTATTTAATTAAATACAACACATCTAAGAAACAGGCTAAAATACATCATCCGTAAGAATTAATACAAGGGCTGCCGATATGGCTTAGTGGTGAAGGTGCTTGCCTATGAAGCCTAAAGACCCAGGTTCAGTTCTCCAGTACCCATGTAAAGACAGATGTGCATAGTGGATCATGCATCTGGAATTCATTTGCAGTGGCTAGAGTCCCTTGTGTGCTCACTCTCTCTCTCTCTCATTCTATAATAAAAAAATAAATAAATACAATAAAAAAAACAAAAAAGTTGAACTAAAAATTTCTCTTTTTATAACAATCTAAAAATATTTATATGAAGATTAACTGAACTTATTCACTTAAAAAATTTTTTTATTATTATTTTATTTAATTTTGGAGAGAGACACAGAGAGAGACAGACAGAGAGAGAGGAAGACAGAGAATGGGCGCGCCAGCAGTCTCTCAGCTGCTGTGAACGAAATCCAGATGTGTGCGCCCCCTTGTGGTCAAGTGCGGCATTGAGCCCTTGCTTCACTTTGCATCTGGCTAAACGTGGGACCTGGAGATTGGAACTGGGTTCTTAGGCTTAGCAGGCAGGCGCCTTAACCACTAAGCCATCTCTCCAGCCCCTTATTCACTTTTATACCTCATCAAGGTCAGATAATTTTTCCCCATTCTACTGTTAAGCTTTCATTTTGCCAAGCTCTATTTGATACCTGAACCATGACTGAGCTAATACCTTTCCTTACAATTACCTGCTATATCCACATTTAAGCTATGCAAGAGCTGTCACATTAATTACATCTGTCTGTTAAATTAGTCCCACAAGTCCTATAGACACTCATCGAAAATAAGCATTTATTTTGTATTTAGGCATATTTCATTATGTTATAGCACATTATATTAAGAAAAACAATCGTAAGGATTGACTTTTATGATGAATAACCCCACATTACCACTCCCTCCTGTGTGCTTGCTTAGTCATGCTCATTTTGTAATGATCTGTGTTGAAGGGGATCACTGCTGCTTACTCAGGTTGTCACTCTTGCCACTTAGACACTTTTTACTGCTGACTGTCTCCCATGTAACTCTACCTAAAAGCTATATAGAGACAATCATTTATAAGTACTATTATTCAGTTATTATAGCATGGACTTAAATTATGAAATTTAAAATGACCAATTGATTCTATTTTGAGAACATTTGAGATATAATGCTACATATATGTTTCTTCAAGAGCAAAAATGACAAAAATTATATACATATTTAATACATATCATGTTGTTTCATAATTATAATATTATATATGTGGTGATATGTGTGAATATATTAACACTTGCTAGCATCAATAAATAAATATTTATACATATATATTTAAATCAATCAAGCTTAGTCAAGAAAGTTTACGATTTTGCTTATTATCCAGCATTATTCTGAGCTCCACAAAAAGAAGTTAGAAAGTTGAGGATATGGGGTATTGGTATAATCATAATCAGTGAGCACAGAGTATTTGGGGAGCAGATTGGGAATTAATTAATTATGGGTATTAAATGTTTTCCATGGAACTTAGCACAGACATTAAAAGTCCGATTAGGATTTGGGCAACTACGTTGAGGAAAGACACTGAAGAGAGCAACTGTAGCTGCCTCCATTGTCTTTAGCCTTAGAATTACATATGGTAAGTAGCTACAGCCACATTCATGGCATACTACAAGCAGGAAGCAGAATGGCATGACTGGAAAATGGAGAGGAAAATAAAAAGAAGACAAAACATAAAAACTGTCTTTGGGAAAAAATGTATAAAATAGATGATAATGGAAGGATGATGTGATTTTGCTTGTTTCCTAACAGATATTTGGGTATTTGGCAGTTGATAATGAAATACCAGTACAAAAGAAAAAGGAAGGGTAAAGAAGTCCTTAACTGATAAAGTACTTGAGAATAAAAAAAAAAATGGTTTAAGTAATTTGTTTTGTTTTAAAAAAAAGATCAAGTTTTTCAAGACTTGAAAATTCAAAGTCTTAGAGGTAAGCATTAAGAGAAATGTAAATACATTTCACTATATTTACTAAAATGTTTATAACAATGAAATATGGTCTTGGAGAAAGAAAGTTGAAGAACTCACCAGTTCTTTATCTTCTGAGATGACGTGAGTAAGGAGGAAGGTGATGAGGTATTGCTAGGGGACCTGATGAATAAAGATTGCCAACTACATCTGGCAGCTCAGGTCAGCTGATCTTGGAAATGAAAAGCTCACTTGGGCCATAACTTTTGTGCTTAGTAATTTCTACAAACCAGCTTATGGCTTTGTGGGTGATTCACAGATAAACGGTTGGGAGAAAAGCTTAAGACTTTTGACATTTTAATGGTTGATGCCACACTGGCAACTTGGGTGGGTAAGAAATGTATAATGCAGGAAAGAAAGGAAGGCTCTGCAAAACAAGATGTCTCGGCCTGGAGGTCTTGAGGATTTAGTAACAGAAGTGAAGAATTAGCATATGGTAAGAGTTGAATGCATTGGAAGATATTTTGCAGGTAAATGATAGAGCTGTGAATTGAATTGTGTTCTCCCAGAAGCTTCACTTTAATGTCAGGAGCTGACCATATTTAGAAACTTTTTTATTTTAATGTAACTAAGTTAGAGTGTATTCACTAGGTCATAAGTACTTCAATATCACTGGCCTCCTCTCAAACGGGTTATCAGGAATCAGACTTGCAGAAGTGAAGACCAAGTAAAGACCCAATAAACAATGGCCATTTGCAAGGAAAGGAGAAACGTCGGAGAAGAAACCAGTTCTTCAAATACTCAGATCTCTAACTTATACTCTCTGGAATTGTGAAAAGATGAATGTTGGTTGTTCAAGATACCCAGCTGCTAGTTCCTTCCTTCTGCAGCTCTTGTTAACTAATTCAATGAATAGCAAATTCCTGTCAGCAATAATGAAGTATGCACTCTTAATATTCTTGCTATCTCTTGCCACCACAAAAGATAAGAAATACTCATAACAGCAGAAGTGTTATATGAAGGAGAGTATTGTCTAAATATTTATTTACCAAATACAGTGAAGTTGTTGCAGGCTAACTGCAAGGTAATTCATGTTGTTAACATGTATGTTGAGTTACATACTAACTTTTGTTTATTTATATATGTCTTAATTAAAATCTACAAGCTCCTTGGCAGCAAGAGCTAGGTCTCACTGTATTAGTATATCTGTGGTTCCCATAGTGCCTGCATCATGTGTTTTGTAAATATTAATTAATTAAATAAATTATGCACTCCTTGGAATATAAAACAGAGCATGCTGTATTTTAATATGCAATCTTAGAAACAATGCATGTGAAATGCTTTTATTTATAAATTTTATTTTCTGAGTTTGTCTTTAACAACAAAGATAGAGAACAGATGGGATAAAATAACGGCTTAATATTATGAATTAAAATAAAATAAAAATTATAATTTAAAACTATATATTTATTTGTCATTGTTTCTATGGTAAAAAGAGGAAGAATTATATAAGAATAAAGTGCTTTTATCATAGTTGGCCTATCCCTAGGCACCTAAAATAATATGCCAACGAAACAAGAGTCAGATGTTTTTAAAACCATGCTGCACAGTTGTTCATTAGCTGGAGTACATGGACACCATGCAGCTTTCTGAAGGGTCATACATTATCACTTGGAATTCTAATTTCATGGACAAAAAACCTTGATCATGTAACAGCATTGCTTTTTGTCTGTTTCATTGTAATAATGGTGAATTTTCTTGACATGTACACCTTTTATGATCAGTTACAAACACCCTAAGGTATAATTGGCAGTAAATTGCATTTTCCACCCATAGAAAAACATTCATAATTGAGACAAGCAACCAAATCAACATTCACAAGAGTTGCTTTTTCAAGGAATCAGCATAAAGTAAAAGACTGGAAATCTGGTTTTGTGTCAAGGTTTTCTGGGAGTTGGAAAGTGGTCATCTCAGCCTAAGTCTCGCGGCTCTCACATTCTTTCTCGGGTGGGTGCTTGCTGAGTGGTGGAGCTGCACAGGACAGGCACGTCTGCAGGTCAAAGGGAAAGCCACTGGGGTTCTCAAATCTGGCTGGTTCACTGATCTGGCCTCTCCTCTCTGCATTGCAGTAGAGTTGCCCAACAAATAAACTGTTTCCTAATACATCTATCTAATACACACTGAATTAATGACAAACAAGAAAACAAAACAACCTCTGAGGGAGTTTTCCTCCTAACCTCCATTCAAGCTTAAATACATGAGTGATAAATGAGAATATTTTGGAAATAAGTGTTGCAAGAAATTTCACCTGATTATTTTATTTTAGCCTTTGAAGGCATGTGAAAAAGGCTTTTAGACCCTGCTTCATGTCAAATAAGTCGCTGAGATTACTGGTTTTAAAATTGTGTTTTACATCAGAATCACCTTGAGCAATTATTAGAACACAATGTTAGGGGATGCACTCCCTAATTTTCTGATTTCATAGGTTTGGAATGGCTTGGAGAATGTTCATTCTAATAAGTTTCTCAGACATGGTGATGGCGTTGGTCTGGGATCACTCTTGGAGAATCTCTGCTAGCTGCTTTTTGAATTATTTGATGATATTCAGAAATAGGGAAATACTAATCTAATTAATCAATAGTTACCAAAGATCTCCTGTGTAACTGGAATTGTGCTGATGTAAACAAATTATCAGGAAAGAGTGGGTGATCTTGTAGAACTTCTTGAGAAAAACGTAAATCTGGAGCTTTCAATATAACATACTAAATGATAAGACAGACATAGACACGCATTCTATGACAGCACAAGGAGGGTGATCCCAGTTTAGGTTTAGCCATGATTTCATAAAGCGGAAGCTTGAAATGGAGCTCCATTTAAAGGAAATAGTGGGATAACTATTTGAAGGAGGAAATATGAATCTAGGTATATTTGTATAAGCAAACAGGATTTAAAATAAAACATTTAATATATAACATCATAAAATAATTTTAAGCCATTTAAACCAATTTAATTTGGCTGTTGTGATTATACAAAGAAGCTATTTGAATTTCCTTAATCCCTGTCAAAAGTAATTAAAATATCAAATATGACAGAAGATTCTATATTTCTTTATTATCTCAACACATTTCTAGACATACCTCATTAGAAAATTATCTGGTTACGAATGAATGCCTGTTACAGCACTGCCTCAAGTGGCTTAGGATTCTTTTCATTTACGGAGACATGGAAGTTGTTTGCATGTTTCTTGCACTAGAGTGAGGAAAAACATTCACCTTGTTTATTAGTGTGAAAAAAACAACAGTAAAGGTAACAGGTCTGCCTCCACAGAGTACTTAACTGTTGGAGACCGCTGAGCCAAACTGTAACCATTTGGAGGAAGAAGCCTCCACTCTTTGTATTAAGACTTCAGCTTCCTGAGTTCCTGTGAAATTTACCAAGCCTTCCCAAAAAGCCTACTTTGATCTGTAGATAAGAACAAGGTGTAACCTAAAGATATGTATCTTAACAAACAGGATTGATGTAACTCCGCCCTGCCTGTGATCTCAAACACAGACATTCTTGTAAACATCCGTGAGGCCTGTCACTCAAGAGACCCCCTGCCCCTCTCTCAAAACCTCTGGTAGCCATAAAATCCATTTGCCTTCTTCCTGCCTCCCCTATATATACCTCTGTATGAATAATAATAATAAAGCCTTGACTGGAGTGGAAGCAAGGCTTTCTTCTTTGTGTCTGCTTGTCTCTCTCATCCAGGAGCAGCCTCCCCTCGAGCCCCTGTTGAACCCCGCCGGCCGGGGCAAGTGGCGCCCAACGTGGGGCTTGAGGTACGAGGACTGACTTGGACGTCGCAAGGAAGGACGGCCGTCTCTTCAGCATTAAATCGCCACCTCGTTGGTGAGTGAAGATCCACAGTGGGTCACTGCAGGAAAGCCCGCCTGTAATACAGACCTGGGTAAGGTAAAAATAGCGACGAATGTCTCGGGACAAGCCATATATGTTCATAGTTTATGAACCTCAAGGCACAAAAAAAATCGGGTGATCCTTTGGGGACATCCTCCCCTTAGGATTTACAGGCTCAGGGTGGGCTGCCTCCCCAATGAAGAAATTGTCTCTTTATTGACGGACTTAGGCAAAATTTCATATGGTTGTCTCGCCATTAAAAAACTAGGCAGAGTTTATTTCCCCAGTTAGCGAAAGACAAACTCCCTTTCTCCATCAGAGAAAGACTAAATACTACAAGCCCAGGGGCTGCCCCCCCAGTGAGAAGGTAATATTTGCCACTGACGGGTCAGGCGAGAGATAATGTAAAAAAAAAATAAACTGTCCGTTTCTCCATCAGAGAAACGTAACTTAACAAGCCCGCGGGGGCTAGCCTCCCCACTGAGGAATTAGGAGAGGTGTAATGTAAAAAAAAACAGACTTTTTCCATCTCAAAGATAAAGACAGATCTCCCCTCTCAGATGCTGTCTTCTTATTTCATTCTTTGTTTTCGGTTTAAAGCCTTCGCGTGGAATTGAATCAAGGCGACAGGGCAACTGAAGTCTCTCGGCCAGGGCTACTCTCTGGCATTGACTGAAGGCCCCGAGCTCATTGTTCAAATCCCGACTGCCCGATCGGGTGTTGGCAATAAACCTTCTATCTATTCCTCTTTACATTTTACAAACCGGTCACGATCGCCAATAAAAGCCTTTAGGGCAGCTACCGGATTCTAAACTTGTGGTCAGGCTTGCGTTTGGGACCACCGAGAAATCCCCCGGGCTATTTATGGCCCAGGAATATTGCCCTTTGGTCTTAACGTTTCTAAACTTTCTCTATCGTGAGAAACACTAGCCTTCATCAAAATGTGGCTGTTAGCTCGAGCTGTGACAAGCTGACAGATCTGGCAGAGCCGCTCAAAAAACCACAGGCAGCAACAAAGACAAAAGCTCACACCTGGGGGCAGGGCTCAGGCTCCTGCAGATTTCTCTTTTCAACATGGGCCAGACGTTAAGTAAACATGAGTTGTTTATCCAAGGGCTTAAAGAATCCCTCAAGTTGCGAGGGGCTAAAGTTAAAAAAAAGATTTGGTTAAGTTTTTTCTTCTCTTGAAAATATCTGCCCATGGTTCCCCAAAAGGCACTATTGACGAGGAACGATGGGGTCGCGTGGGTAATTGTTTGAAAGATTTTTATCGCATGTTTGGCCCTGAGAAAGTCCGGTCTAAGCCTTCTCCTATTTGAATTTAATTAATGACGTCCTTCAGTCTCATTATTATCAACCTGATGTTTCTAAAGTCATACAGGATGGGGAATCCTTCCTTAAAGAAAACCTTAAGGCTAGCCAAAGTTCCCTCTGTCAAGATAAAAACCTCTCAGACCCGCCCAAACATCCCCCGTCCCGATGTCCCTCGGTTATTGTTCCTATGCCAGAGGACAACTCACACCCTCCCACTCCAAAAGAGCCTCCTAAGTCCATTTATCCCGTCCTCTCAGGGCTCTTGGGAGGCCCCCCGGGAGATGATTCTCTCTCCCAGGATGAGGAGGCAAAATTGAAAGCTGAGGCAGCCAAAGATCTTAACCCTGACTGGCCTCCTCTATCTGCCTCTGAGACTAACCCACCGCCATATAACCCCAGTAGAATACCTTCCTTCTGTGCTCCTGCGCTTCATCCACACTTTGATTTGGAAAAGGTCACTAGGCGGGCTACCCATAAACTTTCCCGTGAAACCCAACTACTCAAAACTCTTCTTAGGACAAAGAGGGAAAAAGCCCTCCTTTTAAAACAACTTCATGAGCTAGACCTAGAGATTCGCTCTCCCTCCACCCCTCCCCCTTGCAAAAATAAAATTAAAACAAAAACTCTTCATGCCTTTCCCGTGACGCATTCTCAGGTCAGAACAGGAAAGGGTCAATTAACCAGCTCTTTGCCAATTTTAGAGTCACATACAGGAGACATAAAAAAAAAAAATGTAGAGAGGGTCCAAAAAACAAACAGTCACCTAAACAGTCCTCTGAGTCTGGTAGTGAGGAAAAACAAAACAGAAATGAAACCTTAGTAATTCAGCCCCAGCAATACCGACACCTTAAATTTAGACACATAAAAGAGCTAAAAAATACAGTTTCCCTATATGGACCTGTTGCCCCTTTCACTGTGTCCCTTTTAGAATCTTTAAGCTTATTTTGTCTCTCTATACTTTTCTGGGACTACTAACAAAATTTCAAAATATGGATAAATACCAAACTATTATAAGTAGATATAGACTTCTTATAAGTATTACAACTGTTTTAAGCTCACTTTTGCCTCTCTATACTTTTCTGGGACTACTAACAAAATTTCAAAATATGGATAAATGCCAAACTATTATAAGTAGATATAGACTTCTTATAAGTATTACAACTGTTTTAAGCTCACTTTTGCCTCTCTATACTTTTCTGGGACTACTAACAAAATTTCAAAATATGAATAAATGCCAAACTATTATAAGTAGATATAGACTTCTTATAAGTATTACAACTATTTTAAGCTCACTTTTGCCTCTCTATGCTTTTCTGGGACTACTAACAAAATTTCAAAATATAGATAAATGCCAAATTATTATAAGTAGATATAGACTTCTTATAAGTATTACAACTGTTTTAAGCTCACTTTTGCCTCTCTATGCTTTTCTGGGACTACTAACAAAATTTCAAAATATGGATAAATGCCAAATTATTATAAGTAGATATAGACTTCTTATAAGTATTACAACTGTTTTAAGCTCACTTTTGCCTCTCTATGCTTTTCTGGTACTACTAACAAAATTTCAAAGTATAGATAAATGCCAAACTATTATAAGTAGATATGGACTTCTTATAAGTATTTACAACTGTTTTAAGCTTATTTTGTCTCTCTATGCTTTTTCTGGGACTACTAACAAAAAAAAAAAAAAAACAGTTTCAAATTATATTTAAATTTAAATATGTGCTTAATACTAAATTGTCAAAAAAATTTTTTATAATGTTCAAATCTACTTTCATAATTTAAATGTATATCAAAAGTCAAGTCTGATCTACTCTTTAAAGATATAAGGCCTTTTTTTTTTTTTTTATAGCCTAATTGTAAAAACAATAAAAGTTTTCATTGGTAATAATAAAATAAACTGATTAAAAATAAACTGGAAAAAAAAAACTTTAAATGTTGGTAACTAATAAAAAGATTATTACAAAGTGGTTACATAATTTATAAAATAAAAATATGTAACTGTAGATATTAAGTAAACTTAAACAAAAAGTTAAAGATAAAACACTTAACTAGATTACAGATCTTTTAGATACAATAAAGTGATTATTAACCTAGGGCTTACATCAAACTAATAAAAACATGACTCTAGCTAATAACAAGTTACTATGGTATTCAATCTGTAAACTTAAAACTTTAGCTTGTTGATATTAATCTGGTCATGATGATGGTTAAAAAGACTAAATTTAGAGTACCCAATAAAGTTAATTAAGTTCCTATTTGTCAACATTTTAACTATATCTTAAGGTTAAAATTGACTCATTAATATTTAATTCTCTCACATGGTTAATATAACTAATATACAAAAAATGCCTAACATCTCCCTCCATTGCCTGTAATAATTGTTTCCTATCCAACTATGTGCTCCTGATAACATAACTGCCTTTGTTATGATTCTGGTAAATGTCACACAACCCTGGGGTCCCCAAAACTCGTGTGTGGGGACTTGACACTTCCTTTGATTCCCTGACTGAGAAACCCAAGCAAACCCAAGACTGAGACTCGAAAAATTCTTCTCAGACCGGTCTGGTAAGTATCTGAGCTCTCTCTCTCTCTCTCTTTCTCCTTTTAAAGCTTTTCTTGGGCCCTATGTTTCTAGTGTCTGTGTTATTGGGCCCTATATGTTTCTGTCATATTTGTGTGTCTGTATGTTGTTTCCCTATGGACGGACGCTTCTCCCTTGACTTAATAACATGGGACAATTCCCTTCCCCCTCTTTAGGACAAAAATCAAGGACATCGCTCAGAAAAATAAAGTATCTATTTCTGTTCCTCAATGGCTATCAGAGGACACCCTTTCATTCAAATATTAAAAAGAATGTTTTCTGTCCTAGAAACAGACATCCAGACCAGATCCCATACATCGTGACCTGAAAAAATTTAATTAACCCCCCACCCTTTTTTCACTCCTTTCTTCACAGGTGTTGGCAGCCCACCGCTGAAGCCTCGGTCCCAATTCTTGTGTGGGGGAGGGAATAAAAACTGGAAATTACATCTCAGGTCAATTAATGAGTTACATCTCAGGTCAATAAATGGTTTACAAAATTTGTCTGTTATAAAAACCAGAGGCCCCCATGGCTGAATATCTCTAAAAGGTCCTACAGGTATAAAACTCCCCAAAAGCTATGTTATTGGACTGATTAAAATTTTTCTCAAACTTTTTCTTCACAGATAGATATTGATTAAAAGCTGTCAGTCAGGATAGATGCTCTAAAAAATGCTGTTATGTATTAAAAAGGCAGGTTGTCAATCTGGTGGTTCAAAAACAATTGTTCTGTCATAAACATTACTCCTTTATCCTACAATGGGACTGCTACTATATGGTAAAAGGTTAAAAATCATATTTGGGGTATTTAAAATCTTAATAATCTTAACATAAATTTACAAGGTTTACAAAAGAAAATATCTGTTATTTCATATAGTCATTTGTCTTTTGGTGATCCTGTTAAGGCTACAAAAAGATTTTTTTGATGCCTTAAGTATCTCCCAAGCAGTTTCTTTCTCAGATTCTCATTCAGCTTAAGCAGGGGAAAATTTACTGCTGGGCAAACATAGATTACAGAGTTAGAGGTCAACACATTCCTTAGCTAGTTAGGCCTGGGTTGAATAAATGTCTGATTCTATAATGACAGTACTGTCATCTGGCTAATAAATGATGTCTTCTAAGTAAAAAAGAAAAAACTTTAACTTGGTTTACAACAGTAATTAAGTGAAATAATAAACTCAAAAATTTCCAGGAGGCTTATTTCAACAATGCAATTACAACTTGTTTCAACATACAGAGGTGGCTGTGCCTGAGTCAGGCAAGCAAACAGTGTTGCAGAGACTAAATATAACAGGTTAATTGATTTCTTTTTTTTGGTTCTTCAGTATATACCAAAATAAATAATCAGAGATACAGCCCATCTTGGGTCCCAAAGGTGGCCTCAAACAAAATTATAAAAAGTACGCTAAAAAAAAATTATTTTAAGTTTTGTACGTGTCTGCCCCTCCCTTATCCTTTTGTACTTGGGCCCAGGTGGGTCAATCACCTAATAAAATTTACTCTTAGTTGTACCTGGTATATTATCATCAATTGTATTAATTCTAAAAAAGACACAGCTACAGATTACTCCTCCAATGTAGTCTTTATTGTCATGTGTTCTCCTGACTTAATTATGCCAATCAGAAGGACTGAGTCCTGGTACTCCAGCTTCCAGAGCTCAAGTGTTCCAGCAGCTCTGCAGGTCCACTATCACAGACTGGAGCTGGCAAGCCGAGGAATCGCGACTAAGGACTTGCCTCCAGCTGAGACCTTCCCCTAACAATGAATGTAAACACTATAGCTGTTATAGCCACTGTAAGCCCTATAAATTTGTTTACTTTTTAAAACCTATAGTTTCTGTAAAACCTAATGTCTGTAAAACTTATAATTTCTGTAAAACCTAATGTCTGTAAAACTTATAATTTCTGTAAAACCTAATGTCTGTAAAACTTATAGTTTCTGTAAACCCTATAGCCACTGTAAGCCCTGTAAGCCTTTGTTTACCTTTTAAAACCTATAGTTTCTGTAAAACCTAATGTCTGTAAAACTTATAGTTTCTGTAAACCCTATAGCCACTGTAAGCCCTGTAAGCCTTTGTTTACCTTTTAAAACCTATAGTTTCTGTAATACCTAATGTCTGTAAAACTTATAGTCTCTGTAAACCCTATAGCCACTATAAACCCTGTAGATTTGTTTACCTTTTATAATCATTCTAGACATGTTGGCCAAGGTTAATACTCCAAGCCTCCGGAAACCGCGTAAGCATTCAGACTTATGCACCCCCTAGGGGGATGGGTACCAATGTGGGTGTGGAAAAAACAAGAAAAGGTCTTACTGGCCACATCTAAATTCCCTGAGAGAAAACCTGACTTGCATGGAGGTTGGTACCATACATAATAATTATATAGGCCCTGCCTCCCCTCCCCAAAAGGTACCAAGGGCCAAATCTGTGGGCGATAAAAATGACCCACGGGAGGAGCCAGGTCACTTCTCCCCCACTTGGTTAAAGCCCACCGCTTGACTGCGGGCCTCCCCCTGTCTTGTATAAAAGAAGGGAGGAGATGTTGGAGACCGCTGAGCCAAACTGCAACCATTTGGAGGAAGAAGCCTCCACTCTTTGTATTAAGACTTCAGCTTCCTGAGTTCCTGTGAAATTTACCAAGCCTTCCCAAAAAGCCTACTTTGATCTGTAGATAAGAACAAGGTGTAACCTAAAGATATGTATCTTAACAAACAGGATTGATGTAACTCCGCCCTGCCTGTGATCTCAAACACAGACATTCTTGTAAACATCCGTGAGGCCTGTCACTCAAGAGACCCCCTGCCCCTCTCTCAAAACCTCTGGTAGCCATAAAATCCATTTGCCTTCTTCCTGCCTCCCCTATATATACCTCTGTATAAATAATAATAATAAAGCCTTGACTGGAGTAAAAACAAGGCTTTCTTCTTTGTGTCTGCTTGTCTCTCTCATCCAGGAGCAGCCTCCCCTCGAGCCCCTGTTGAACCCCGCCGGCCGAGGCACTTAACAATAATGAACAGGTCCGTTCACTCTCAAGAGTTTTACAAGGAAAATGTGCTGTATTATGAAGAAGGTTAAATTCTGCTCTTCTCTGCACCTTTCGTTAGGTGCTCCTGCACAGCTAGACCTCAGGGGAAGTAGAACTGTCTAAAATTTCAACAGCCCTGTGGAATTTGGTGAAACAGAGAGTGATACAAAAGAAGGGAGTTGATGAATGAGATGTTCTCACACCGGAAGAAAGTTATCAGTAAATCCAATTTGAGGCAGGATGGAAAGACAGATGGGGAATATTCTGGGAGCATGAGGAGGGAGCAGAGCCTCTCACCCAGGAATCAGATTACAGCCTCTCACCAGCTAAGAACCAAGAATTCCAGCACAATTAACATTTGCTTAAGATCTTTCTTTCTTTCTTTCCAGCTGTAAACCTGAAATTTTCTAGGAGCTTCTCCAGAAGTCCAACTTACTGTGGAAAGATGCACAGAACCACTTATGCAATCCTAGTATCTTCTGGTTTGACCTTATCACATTGCAACTCTATCCAAGACATCTTTAGAGCCACCTATAATCTGATTTATCAAGAGTGAGAAAAGGGATGGGGAAAGGTTTCTTAGTAACTTTTTGGCATTAAGCATGGAATTGATTCTATTCAAAATTTACGAAAAATACATCAGTGGTGGCCTTGAATAAAGGCAGGAAAAGAATGCCAAGAGACAATGTCACTAAGACAGGGCATAAAACCACTCCTGCTAATCACATCCAGGTTCCTGATGCCTGATTCTTCTCTGTATTTTCTTGAAAAGTGAATATATTCATAAGAATGAGTTTTTTACTTTAATCTTTCTCACTGGAAATGAACACAGTAAAATTTTATGAAATTAAATTTAAATATGACATTTACCCAGGGATATAAGGGCTAAATATTATCTTTATTCCAGAGGCTGGGAAAACAGCAATTACAAAATATTGCAACTAAAAATTTTTAAATTCATTACTTGTATTGTTAAAGTGACTTCTCAGAAGAATTTAAGGTGAGGACAGTGGCCATATTCCAAAGTTTATTTGTACAATCACAGAAGGGGAAGGATGTCAGCAATTTGTTCAGATTTCCCACTTTGAGAAATGTAGAATCCACTCTTACATAATTGCAGATAAGTGTTTAGATGCTACATTGAACCTATGGAAAGTTTGCTAAATAATCATCAAACTACTTTCTGCACTGGAATATGGAAAACTGGAATATGTTGACAAAAGTTACCTCCACAGGGATATTTGATTCCTATAAAGCCAGAATAAAAATATATCTCAATGTTTGAGGGTTCCAAAACATTGCTGCACCTTCGAATCACCTGGGGAGCTTTTCAACATCTCAGTGCCCAGATAACAGCTAATACCAATTAAGCCAGAATGTTTGGGGTGGGAACGTAGCATCAATATTTTTTAGGACACCCAGGTGGTACTTTCCAATGAGCAGCAAAACTGGGAAACCACTGGAGTAAGGTAAAACTATTTTATATTCACCAAATCAACTTAAAAAGAATTTCAAGTTATAGAGAACAATTTAGTTTAGAAAGAGAATGAAAAAAAATCCCTGCTCTTCATGGCCTACTTTCTATGAACACACTATCTTTCTTAGTCTATGTCCTTGACCAGCCAACATTATCTAATTTTAGAGAGGGGAGAACAGAAGATAAATAAAGTCGAATTTATATCAGAGAGTTGGCCATCACTCAGAAGTAGGGGGAATTAAGTGTTATGAGTCCAGCTCCCTTGATATTGCATACACATTGTATTAACACGCTGGTTGGGTATTAGTTCTATCTCTGCTTGCCTCTGAATACAGGCAGTCAGACAAAGGTCAAAACAAAAGGCTCTCATCCACTCACTCTGAATGGGAAAGACAGGATGAATGGTGAGTGTGTCAACCCATCCCTTCCCTGTGATACATTCTGGACCAGCATCTTCTCACTTTGTCAGAATCACGGCTTCATCTTAGTTTTCCATTTTCCATTGTGCCCTGAGAGTCCTTATTTTTTATCTCATTAACTGCTGGCAGAAGCTTCCCAAGCAATACAAAATGAGTTTCCATATATCCCATCTCTGTTTAATACCTATAATATTATAGTATGTATAAAAGTGGATATCTAAGACAAAAATACATCAGTTTATCATGTGTCTCACTATCTCCTGACTTTTAAAATAAAATTTTACCTATCATATAAAAAATATTTGTGATAGCTAAGAAAATAATCAAGAAGTGCAGAGTAATTAGGCCAGAGCTCCCAGTTCCATCCTCACCTCCCAGTTCCTGGTCCAGGTACCCTTGCTGCTGGCTTGGGGCAGCCTGGACCCTGTGTGTGCCGCAGAGGCCGGACTTTTCTTCAGCTTCCTGGATGACTTGCCCCTGGGTCCTTAACTCCCTGTATCCCTGAGCCAGAGGTGCACAGGCCACTGTGGAAGCTGCTGTCTTGCTCCTGACTCCCCAACTTCCCAACTCCTGGTTCCCCTGTGCGGAAGAGTGTGCACAAGTGGAATGAGCAGATTTGAGCTCCAAGTTTCACACCTCCAGTTCCCCAGGTACCCTTGATGCACTTGCAAAGTCCACAATGTGCTCATCTGTGGTTATAACCCAATCCTGCTCCAACCTGGTTCACAATTAAAACAGAACACTCACTGAAGATCCTACAAGGCCACATGTTTGCTTCCTCCTCAATAAAATAAGACTTTTACCACAACATGGGCAGACCACAATGTAAAAAGGGGGGAGGGAGGACCCTTCTACCTGCTGTCTTCAAGAAACCCACCTCACCACTAAAGACAGACACCTCCTCGGGGTGAAAGGATGGAAAATGAGATTCCAAGCAAACAGAAACAAGAAACAAGCAGGAGTTGCTATATTACTATCTGATAAAATAGATTTCAAACCAAAAGTAATTAAAAAACACAAAGAATGCCATTTCTTACTCATCAAGGGGATGATCCAACATGAGGACATCACAGTGACAAATCTTTAGGCACCAAGCACAGGTGCACCACAGTTTATAAAACAAAACCTACAAAACAGACTCTACAGTTTATTGATTTTGTGAGATTCAGCCAACTTCATTTAGTGTCAGCCCAGGTGACCTGGAGACTACATTGGTGACAAGCACTGCAGCATGGAAGAGTTCCAGATCCGGCGTTCTGAAAGCAGGGCAAGGTGGTAACCACAAGACTCTGCTCAGGAACATACTGTTGAGCTTGTGAAACCTGGAACTAGGCAATGCTTAGGACCTCATACCAGGAATGCTTGCTGATGAAGGCTCTGGAATAGCTCCAGTTTAGGGGACACATAGGCCCATGCTCATGGGTGTCTACCTATAATCACCGGTAGCTGGTTACACAGGACTTGGACCGAGTCCACATTGCTATAACCCCCCGTCTTGTGATGATGTGCAATGTTAAGGGAAAAGTGTATGAAATTTCTTGGCAGCACACCTGGACAAAGGTGTGACACAAGAGACTAGGGCTAATCTTTTCCAGTAAGTCTGCCAAGAGCTGGGCAAAAATTGTGTGATCATAGCCTGGTTACTGTGGATGAGGCATCTGGCCTGCCCTGGGCCCAGGGAGAGGTTTGTGCTGACAGAGTACTCTTTTCTAGATACACCCCTTGTTCTTTCTAAATAATACGTAAACAGTGCATTTGGGGCTATCCTTGGCTTAGATTTCTCTCTAGTACAAACACATGACAACACACTAACATCAATCTGCACCTGAAAGCTGCATGTTAGTGAACATGTCAAGGTGTCTAGGCACAGAGAAAAACAGCGTGCTTAGAATTTCTGGAAGAAATAGGCACAAACAAATTCAGGATGGGAAGATTGGAATGAATACTTAGGTCCTCAATGTGCAAAGGACACCACATACCAATAAGTGTCAAGAACATTCTGGAAACCTCATGGTTCACCTAATGCACAAAGTACCAAAAACTGATTAGAGTTATCACTTTAGGAGAACTCAGAGAGAGAATTAAAAATATCAGTTTTAAGGCATTGAATGAGTTTGAAGAAAATACCTGGAAATATTTCAATGAAGTAACAGATAATCTTAACCTTGAAATAGAATAGAGAGGGTGAGGGGGTGAGATGAAACCAAACCTTAAATTTTATTTTATTTTATCTTATTTTATTTTTTGGCTCTGGCCTGTTAACTCTGAGTTCCAGAATGCAGTAACCACCCACAATGAGCTGTTGATTGTAGAGATCTATAAGGTCCCCAAAACAAGATAGGTTTCTGTCAAAGCACTTGGTTACCAAGCTGAGGAAAATGGTAAGAACCTACTGCTGAAGACTAGGAGAGAAAACAAACAAAGAAAAACAAAGAAGCTTCTTAAGTATTTCCCAGCAGCAATCTCACTTCTCAACAGAAGTCTTTTTTGTCTAGGAGACAGTGGTCTGATATTGTCATAGTCCCAAAGTAAAAGTCCCAAAGCATGCAAACATGCACACACACATGATGGCCAGTCCAGCAAATACATGCTGTAGCATAAAGCGGAGACTAAGTTGTTCCCAGCCAAGTAACAGCTGAGAGATTGTAGTTCTGAAAGAACTGTTCTACATGAACTGCTAAAGGAAGTTCTTCCAAGTAACAGAGAAACAATGAGTATAAAAAACAAACAAAAATATGAGTGCAAATAAAATGCACTGGTAAAAGTAATGATCTAAACAAATTCAGAATATGTTCATGTGGCATATTAGTGAATATTCTCATGAACAGATAAAATGTCTTAAGGGGACTCAATTGATCATGGCAGATGTAACATGATCTCTGGGCACTAGCTTGATCTAGGGAGGCCAAAATTTATAGGTCTGTTTTCTCACTTTCCTGTGGATAAGGAAGCACAGATCTGGGGCCAGAAACTGAGGCAGCCTACAGTCACCAAGCCCTATTCCTATGGTCCTATGTCTTCCAACAAGACTTTATGTCCAAAAGGTTGTACAAACTCTCAAAATAGTGGCACCAAATAGGAGGGACCAAATATTCAAACACATTAGTCTATGGGAGACATTTCACACTCAAAGAATATTCAAAGGATGGTTGATAAACTATTCATATTTTTAGTATAAAGACAGAAAGCAAAATAATTAAATGTAGGAACTACATTAAAATGTTAAAGAGATAAGCAATATAAAAAACAATAAAACGTGGTACCAAAAATGCAAATATGAAAAGAAATGTAATAAAACTTTAGAATGTTCATATTAGTGTATGTTTTCTTGTTCTTTAGTTTGTTTTAGTCATATCTTTATGGTTTTATTGTTTCTAAACATCCTGTACAATCAAATGAGTCCTTTTGTAAGCCTCTTGGGACCACAAAGCAAAAATTTGCAACACCAAAACAAAACCAAAATTCCAGGAATCTAAACACATTACTATAGTGATTCACTTAAGACCAAAAGAAGACTGCAAGAGTGGGAAAAAGAAAGGGCCAGAAGTATAAAACAAGTCACATAATGCTTATAGGGAAACACTGTCTTTGAACATAAGTACATTAAATACTCCAATAAGAAGACAGAGTAACTAAACAAATTAAAATAAAATTAAAATAAATGACTAAATGGTCCTTATAAGAAACCCACTTCACTTCTAAGGACACATAGACTTCAAAGGAAGGTATGGAATAAAATATGCCATTTCATGTAAAAGATAGGAGGTGTAGTCACATTTGTGTCTGACTGTAAATCAAAAGCAGTAAAAAGACAAATTAAGGCCGTTTATGATGCACAGCAATTAATTCAGCCTTAGTCAATTTTAAATATATTTATTTAATGTATGTAAGAAACATGTCAGTAGATGTGAATGGAGAAACAAATAGTAACATAAGCTGGGGACTTTGTTACCCCATTTTCAGCATTGGACAGATCACCCAGATGGAAAATCAATGGCAGAGTTAAACATCACTCCAGGCCACATGGATCACAGACACCTACCATACAGATGATTTTATACAAAGGCTGTTGAATATGTCTTTTCCTTTCACTGGCACATAAAACAATTTTTAGGAGATGTAGCAGACAGCTTCAGGTTCACTGAGATGAACTTTCAGACCAGGCACAGTTATGGAGGAAGGGATATTATTTATTGAAGCTTACAGATCCAGGGGAAGTTCCATAACAGCAGAAAAGGCTGGCCTGCCTTCACAGGACCAAACACACAGAGCAAAGTCACAAGCCAAAAGCCAAAAGTCAGGAACTCCAGCTAGGCACACTTTGCATATCTTTAGATTGAAATCCTAAACCCACCACCACACCTTAAGATCCGCCCAGTGACACTGGCTCCAGCAAGGTGGTTGCAGATACAAACTATAAACTAATAAAACACTGAATATATTGGGGGCTACAGGAGAGGTGATAACAAGGAATAGAATTAAACCTTTATTTTGAAAAGCCCAGGACCAAAGGGCTTCACTGTTGAATTTTGTGAAGCATTTAAAAACGAACTAATCCAATTTTTCTTTAGTGATTCTAAAAAGAAAAATAAGATGAAGAAGAATGGACTTTTGATACCATATTCTACAAGGCTAACATCATCCTTACACTTAAATCAGATAAGAAACACACACACACAAAAAAAAAAATTAGAGCCCCAAATCCTTAATAAATGTATTCACAAATATCTACAATCAAGTACTGTAAAATGATTTCACCAGCACATTATGAAAAGACGGGTTAATCATCATAAGAGCACATGGAATTTGTCCTCGAGGTGCTGGGATGATTCAATAAATGCAATGCGATCAACAAACATGGCAGTCCCCATCACTTACAGGAACGTCTTTGTTGTTTTTGTTTGTTTGTTTGGTTGGTTGGATTTTGTCGTTGGTGTTTTCTGGAGGTAGGGTTTCACTCTAGCCCAGATTGACCTGGAATTCACTAGGTAGTCTCAGGATGGCCTTGAACTCATGTCAATCCTCCTATTTCTACCTGCCAAGTGATGGGATTAAAGGCATGTGCCACCATGCTTGGCATGGAACATCTTAATAGATACAAATACTGAACTGGATGAAATGCAGCCTCCATCACGACAAAATCACCAGTAAGAATGCCCAATATCAGAAAGTCTGAACATAATAGTACTGGCGGGGACTGGGTGAGAAGAGAACACTTGCTACTTTTGATGAAAATTCAAATTTATACAGCCATTATCAGAACCATGTGGAGCTACCACAAAATGCTAAAACTAGAAACACAAAATGATCCATTTCTGGGTATATATACAAAAGAAATTAATTTAGTCTGTCCAGTGGACATCTGCACTCCCAAGGTCATTAATATACAATCCATAATGGCCCAGAAAAAAAGTAGGAAAAACCTGCTTAATCAGTGATAAATAAATAAAGAAAAATAAAATGCATTATATATATAATGTATATATATATGTATATATATATATATATATATATATATATATATATATATATAGTTTATTTCCTTGATGCATGTTTCTAATTGACACATACAATTGCATTTTTATCCTTATTGTTTTTTAAGTTTAATATGCTATTTAAGGTTGTGAACTTTTTGTTTCTTCTTATACTTCTACCCCATATATTATAAAACTGTGCTACTATTTGTATTAGCATAAATGATTTGTGTATTTTGATGGGTTCTATACTGTTAAATATTCTACCATTTGTATTAATGTCTTTTTTATTTTAAATTTTATTTAGTCTGATATTAATATACTAGCTTTCAATGCTTTTCTTTTTCTAAGATTTGGTTTGCTGTACCAAAACTCTAACCTGACTTTTTATTTATTTATTTTATTAGATATGGACCTATTTAGTCTGTAAACAACACATGTTGGAACCATCCTTTCCCTCCTCCTTGCCCCTTTACTGAAGAGGCCTTCCTCGTTGGGGATGCACGTCAACCAGTTTAGCCCCTTGTGTTCAGTGTAAAGACTGATAGGTTTGGAATGGCTTCCACCTCTCAGTCTGTATTTTTTGTTGTCTATCACTGGCAGACCATGCCAGTGCCCCATATTTCCTTATCTAACATCACTACGTGCCTTTGCAGAGCAGAGCCCTGATTTTGGTCAGGTTTGGGCTTGATTGGGTCCAACCTAAGAGGGAAATCTTCATTTCTTTAAGCCAGTTACAGCATTCCATTCCATTCCATTCCATTCCATTCCATTCCATTCCATTCCATTCCATTCCATTCCCTTGTTTTAAATTTTTTTGTGTGTGTGATTGATTTTCACAAGACAACAGTAAAGGGAAATTTGCTGACAAACTTGTCAGATATTTTCCTCTGTGCTAGAAAAGAAGAGGCTTAAGAGAGACACTGAGATTTTCCCCTTGTGACTCTCACTATTGGAATGTGTGATGCTTTCAGCTCTGGCAACCATCTTCCAAATAAGAGGAGGCATCCAAAAGAATTACAGGAAATCTCACTCGGGGTGCCACCGTCCATCACCTAACTGTTAACTTTGAGCTTTATGAAACAATAATGGCCTTCTGGTTTGAGGTACGGGAGCTGGGGCCACGTGGCAGTTCTCCAGTAGAATTTCATGCAAGTGATGATTGCTACACTTCTAGGTTTGACCTCTAAACTCTTCCATTTGCCCTTCCTAATCTTCTCTCTCCTTCTGATATGAAGATGCAAAGGACCCATGGAAGACTTCTGCATTTAGAGAGACAGATTTTCACAGTCAGACGGCTAGTGTAGTCTCTGCTTGGGCACTCATGAACGGTGTCACAGGTGGGTTCTCAGTGAGCTGCAGGTAGGGGTTTTCCTGGTCTCTGCATTACTCTGCAGTCCAAGATTGGGAATAAGGGCTAAGCTGATAGTCAAGTGAAGCTGACAGTCAAGTGAAGCCTGTACATACACATTTTGTCGTTGGGCATTGTGGTAGTTTGAATAGATGTCCCCCAATAAATTCAGTGTTTTATAGTTTGTAGTTTGCATCTACAGCCACCTGGCTGCAGGCAGTGTCACTGGGGGGTTATTAAGGTGTGGTGATGGGTTTAGGATTTCATTCTAAAGATATGCAAAGTGTGCCTCGTTGGAGTTCCTGAAGTGTGCTGAGCTGTGTGGCTTTTAGTTTTGCTCTCCGTGTTTGGTCCTGTGAAGAGCAGGCCAGCTTCTGCAATTATGGAACTTCCCCTGGATCTTTAAGCTATAATAAATCCTTCCTCCATAACTGTGCCTGGTCTGGAAGTTCATCTCAGTGAACCTGAAGCTGTCTGTTACAGGCATATAATCCTCAAAGAAGTTTCCCAGTCTACCTCTTAGTGCAAGGAAATCTTTTTGTAATTTAGTTGAGATGTAGTTTGTTCACAGAATCTTATTTTTACTGTGGCTTCTGTAGTTGACATTCTAAAGCCAATGGTTATCCTTCCACTCTCATTTCTTCTGGGCTTTTCCATTTTGAAGCAATAAATATATATAAATAACTAGATAAAAAATTTCTAGTAGCAATGAGAAATAATGTATTCAGTTTCACTTATTTTAAAAGTGATATCCAGCTACATAATTTAAAATTTTACCCCTTTCAGAATACTTCCCTTTAACTCCCAAGACTATTTTTTTATGGATATTTTATTACTTGTTTTTCACTTTCAAGACCTTTAGTCCTTTAATTTATGGCTGGATATTCATAGAAGAATTCATAGAGGAATATATATGTATGTATATATACTTTTGTTTAATAAATTCTATCATATGGGGCTAGAGAGATGGCTTAGCAGTTAAGACACTTGCCTGTGAAGCCTAAGTAACCTGGTTCAATTCTCCAGTTCCCACATAAGCCAGATGAACATGGTGGTACATGCGTCTGGAATTCATTTGCAGTGGCGAGAGGCCCTGGCATGCCCATTCCCACTCTCTTTTTCTCCCCCCCCATCTCTAATAAATAAATAAATTAAAATAATCTTTAAAAATTCTATCATACTATATCTCTTTTCAAATTAACATTTTTGGAAATTTTTCAAAGTTTTTTAAAGTGCACATAATTGGATAATTTAACTTATCAATGACATGTTTTTTAAAAAAATATTTGTTTGTTTATTTCAGAGAGAGCAATAAAGAAGAATAAGGAATTGGAGGAGAGAGAGAGAAACACTAGGGCCTCCTGCCACTGTAAACAAAGCTTAGATGCATGCCCCATTTCATGCATCTGGCTTTATGTGGGTACTGAGGAATTGAACTTGGGTCTTCAGGCTTGTAACCAAGTGTCTGAAACCACTGAGTCATCATTCCAGTCCTTCAAAGTTTAAATTTAGACATTTAATATCATTAGGAATGACTCATTTAATTTATTTTATTTTTGTTTATTTGAGAAAGAGAGAAAGAGGCAGAGGGGGAGAGAGAATGGGCATACCAGGGCCTCCAGCTACTGCAAATGAACTCCAGATGTATGCACACCCTTATACATCTGGCTTACCTGGGTTCTGGGGAATCAAACTGGGATCCTTGGGCTTGGCAGGAAAATACCTTAACCACTAAGCCATCCCTCCAGACCTTTTATTCTTTTTGATGTAGGGTCTTGCTCTAGTCCAGGCTGATAGCAATCCTCCTACCACTGCCTCCCAAGTGCTTGGATCAAAGACATATGCTACCATAACCAGCTTCATTCTCTTTTTAAGAAAAGTATATTTATTTACATGTAGTGACAAATCATAAACCAACTATTCTCTTCTATTTATTGTTTATTTAGTTATATTTACAAGGAGGGGTTACAGAGAGGGATAATGGGCATGCCAGGGCCTCTTTCCACTGCATAGTACAGACGTACACAGCACTTAATGCCTCTGGCTTTATGTGCATACTGGGGAATTGAATCCAGGCCATAAGGCTTTGTAAGCCATCTTTCTGGCTCCCAACTATTCTTTTAATATATTATTAATAAGTATTTTTAGAAAGATGTCACTTTCTCCTGTAATCATCTCATGACTTTTCATGTCCAGCTCATCACATTTTTCCTAAGCACTGCATGATGTCATTAATGTTCCATAAAAAACTTTATATGATCTCCAGTTTCCCTCAGGATTAGTGACATTTTAAACTTTGCATTTCTAGTTTCCTTTGACATTAAAACATTTTTTTCATGGATATTTATTTGCTTAAGCTTGAGTAACTAGATAATTGCTTTCTGTTTTCCCTTCTATGTTCAAGTCTCTAATTTTGTTTGCATAGTATGAATTAGTGACCAATTCTTATATTCTAATAAACACATTTGATTTTTTAGTTATGTATATAGTGTGTAGACAGACAGCCATGATGGTACAATCGTTAACCTTCTCCCTGTCCTCCCCCCATGGGGATTGTCAGTCTTGCTTTGTGGGGGTAGCCATCAGTTATGGGTGAGAGGTAATGTTTCTGTGCACAATGACCCAACTTGTGCCTCTAACAATCTTTCTGTCCCTTCTTCTGCAAATTCCCCTGAAGCATGTTGGGTTCATTTTAGGTCTATTTCAGTGGTGAGGTCTTGGGAGTCTCTGTGTCTCTGGATATCTGATTTGATAGGAGTTGAGTGTTCTCTGTGTCTATCTCCTTCACCCTTGTGCTGGTACCAGGTTCACCGAGAAAGCAGCACTCTTGCTCATTTCCCCTGTAACTCTATGGCTTCAGCTGGTGCCCTGGTGAGGTGTGATGGGCTGATTCTTTCCTCAGGTTCTGGGTCCATCTGAAAAAGCGAAGCAGATTCTCCAGTGGAGAGTGTGGTCAGTGCAAGATACATGGATAACCATTATTATTTTTAACAGGTGTAGGCCCTCTTGTATCCCACTACTGTTGGGACCTTGATATTGGAGAGTGGGCTCATTTTTGGATATGGTTCTGATTTTTTCCCGTTTCCAGGTATGGGTTCCCCTGAGCGGATCCATTAGCCAAATCAAGAGCAGTTGGTAATCCACCATGGCTGTGTGTCACTATTGCCCTTGTGTGAGTATCACGGCAGGTTGATTGCTATTGAGTAGCTGAAATCACGAGGTACCAGGTAACATAACCTCTCCATCCTCAAATTCTTTACATATATTGAAAAGGGGAGCCAGGCGTGGTGGCACACACCTTTAATCCCAGCACTCGGGAGGCAGAGGTAGGAGGATCACCATGAGTTTGAGGCCACCCTGAGACTACATAGTGAATACAGTCAGCCTGGGCTAGAGTGAAACCCTACCTGGAAAAACCAAGAAAAAACAAAAAAACAAAACAAAAAAAAAAAAAAACCACCACCACCATCACCAACAACAACAAAACAGGAGGGGAAGTAGTAACGGCTTTTCATTGTAGTCTATCTTCCACTGACCTTCACGTAGAGAGCTGCTAACTTGGAGAGACGGTCTTTGTTCATAAAGAAAGACTTCATTGTAGTCACCATTAGCTATTCTTTTAGCTTTGGGTTGAGCAGAACTTAACTGTGAGCTATGTGTTACTTTTAATATGCTAGTTTTCAGAACCAAATTATGCACATTCATTTAGGGCTTTTGAAAGTGGGAGGAAGGGCAGGAACAATGGAACCAATACTGAATGTAAAATCAGAATAATATAAATAAAAATATATATTGATTAAAAACAGAAAAAAATATGAAGACAAATACTCTATGAATCATTTTTACATTATTAAAATGTACTTCATATCACTAGGTTTTGAATACTTATATAGCTCTTACGATCTTAATTCTATAATGGAGAGTATCTTATTTATTCTTACCTTCTCTAGTTCATTATTGCTACTGTAAAGAAACCTGACAGACTTTGTAATTATTTGAGATGATAATAATCTGCCTTGTTGAACTCTTTTACTAGTTTTTATTTTTTCAGTGATTTTTT
The DNA here is from genome assembly GCA_036365145.1 of Orientallactaga sibirica. Classification (NCBI taxonomy): domain Eukaryota; kingdom Metazoa; phylum Chordata; class Mammalia; order Rodentia; family Dipodidae; genus Orientallactaga; species Orientallactaga sibirica. The sequence goes on from JAEOAD010000005.1 coordinate 914,587, forward strand.
TGTAATTATTTATTTATTAGGAAGGAGGCGGGAAGAGACAGAGAGAATAGAAATGAATATTGGTGCACCAGGACCTCTTGCCACTGCAAAGAAACTCCAGGCACATGTACCACTTTGTGCATCTGGCATACATGGATACTAGGAAATGGAACCTGCACTAGCACACTTTGCAAGAAAGTGACTTTAACCATAAGCTGTCTCCCCAGCCCCATTTCCAATATTTTTTCTACAGTATTTTTCTAGCATTTTCAAATAATTAACCAAACTTGTGTCAAGTCCACAGATTCAGAATTGCATGATAGGAATATATGAAGGAGCCACTGTACTTAGATATAATCTTCATGAACAAAAAAGCTAGAGAGGACTGGCGAGATGGCTTAGCAGTTAAGATGTTTGCCTGCAAAGCCAAAAGATCCTGGTTCAATTCTTCAGGACCCACGTAAGCCAGATGCACAAGGAGGCGCATGCATTTGCAATGGCTGAAGGCCCTGACATGCCCATTTTCTCCCTCTTTCACTCTCTGTCTCTTTCCCTCTCTCAAATAAATAAATAAAATTATATATATATTAAGACTTTGAAGGATTACATACACACAGTGATACAGGATCATACTTCATACTCATAACCTTTTATCTGTGATTTCTTCTGTGCTTTCTAGATCAATGAATATATCAAATCCTTTTCATTCTTTTTATTTTTGCTATTGATTTATTGATTTTCTGAGGCAAGGTCTTACACTGTAGTCTAAAAATGACCTAAAACTCATAGCAATTCTCCTACTTTAAACTCCTAAGTACTGAGATTACAGCAGTGAGCCACTACACTAAGCTAAAGCTATCAAGTCTAAATAATATAGTTGATGGATAACCATAGTTCATCTTGTTGAATCTTCTATATATTTCATAAACATAATAAATTTTTAAGTATCAATATCAAAAATTTATATGTATCCAACTCATATTTATTTTTTCTTGCAATTATGTATCCATAGCCACAATGTAGAGTTTATTTGCATAATTATTAATCTAATATTCTGCAATTTATTTCTATGTTGTTTCAGTATTATGTCTTCAAGATCTATCCATGACAATTCATATAAATCTAGATTATTTTAACGGCTTCACACTTCCATTTTGGGTATGCAGCATCAGGTATTTTCCATTCCTATATCCCTGAACAAAATTGTATTTTTTCCATTCTTCCATAGAACAAACACTAGTTTATGAACCATTTTATAGACTTCTTGGAGTCAGGAATCGTCAGGCTGTTTGCCTTTAGCTGCCATTATCAGGCCATACTAGTTTCAAGCACAAATGAGAGGACAATTCCCCCCAGTGAGGCAATCTGAGCAATTGTGCAGAAGGTAGGAGGTTAGTTAGTTTCAGCATTCGACTCCTAAGACAGCCTAAGTTGATGGGGATCTTTTTCTTCCTTATTCTTCAAATAAATGTGAAAGAATGGAGAATCTATAACTGTCAGGAGGCAGAGTGAGAGTTGCTAGAGATGAAGCTGTTCTCGAGGTCTCTAAGTCTATTTTGAGTCAGTGGGCATCCATATGGTAAGGTCCTGCTTCCTGGCAGCTTCTCTCTCAAGGATGATTGTAATTAAAGTGCGGCCAGGAACATATAGAGACACTGATAGCTGCTCAAATGCTTTTGTTTCCCATTACTGGGCCCTGCCTTGGACTCCACTGAACCATAGCTATGTGGGTCACCAGGGATGCTATTGGCCCATTTTATTAAGTGGTATCAGTCCATAATACAATGGTGAAGGATGCCAAACTGACCTTCTGAAACAAACATGGGGACTGGGGTTGGGAGATGGTTTACTATAGATAAAGGGTTTACCACCCAATCATGAGGACTGGAGTTCAGATCTCTAACACACACATAAATGTTAGGTGGACATTACATAGTGAACCTGCTGAGGAGGCAGAGGTGGGGAATCTCCTGGCAAGCAAAGCTCACTAGCTGAATGACTGAGCTGTGGCTTCAAGTGAAAGACCCTGCCTCCATTAGTGATGTGGAGAATAATGGATAAAGTGACTGACGATCAACCTTTGGCTTCTACATCTATGTATGGGCATGTACACCCTCACACATGCGTGCTCACAGCCCACAAAACACTTACATATATAAATGCTAAAAATTACTAAAAACAAGTGGTGTCGAAGAGAACAGTCTCTGTGCCAAAAGAATTTTTTCATATCTTGATTAGTTATACCTAGCACCATTGTTTCAGGTATTTCCTGGAGCTGGTTTGCTTCCAAGTCTCTCTCATCAAAATGCTGCCCAAAATCTGAGCTAAGTACCTGCAACTAATGTTCTTCAATCTTCCTTCTTTGATTACTGAGGGATGCTTGTCCTAGTGTCTCAGCTGAGTTCCTACTTCATATGTCATTCTTTTTCTTCAAGCACAGATTTCAATGGCTGATTGAATGTAGGGCCAGAATCATGATGAAGTTTAAAAAGTGGTTCACATTTTCTTGGGGTTGATGAAAGTTCAATGGTTAAAACTTTTCTAACACTGGGAAATATGATAAAAAATAAGCTATTACTGAAAATGCATTAATAGTCAAACACTGTTCACCAAACACTGTTCATTATTGATTGTTCCCATCTTCCAGTCTTCCCTTCTTTGACTTCAGTTTTGTTTATAATCTATTTTTTGAACAGTGACTTGCTAACTCAATGTGGATAGATACCAAGACAGAAATAGCAGTTATTAAAAAGTAATGCATATACATTGGAAACCTTCAAAACACTTATCCTGACATGCATTTTTAGAAATCACACATGTTCATTAAAAGTCTCCCTATAAAAACTCAAATGATTTAGAAATTGAACAAATCAATTTTCCCATCTTCCTTTCTCAATTTATTGAACTTACTAAAGTTAACATAACTATTTGACATGAAAACTTTCAGAAGCTTTTCTACACATGCAAACACAGCTTTATTTTTTTCACATAGAGCATGAACTAGGTCACCACCAAATGCTGTAGTTTTCTGAGTCACTCTCTCCTGTTGAGTCATCCACTGATAAAGCGGCCCTTTCCACTGAGCTGTTTTTCTAAAAGCTAACAGAATCTGCTGAGTTTTTCTATAAGTCAGGACTCGGCTGATTTATGTGTATTCATCATAGGTCATTTGTAGAACATATAAACGGACTAGTTTATTAAACCATTTGATATAAGCACAGATAAATACATGGAGACCATGTCACTTGTCTGAGAGAGAACAAGTTAAAAAAAATACATTTAATTATTTTGCTATGTTGCCCTATCAAGAACACTCAGTTTTTCCACTAAATCCTTTTGAAGCCATATTAGATTTTACTCCTCTTATTGTTTCATAGAGGGGATAACTAAATGGATTCTATTTTCACACGCTGATGCAGCCAGATGAATGTAATGTGGAAGCCATAAGCTTCAGAATCAAGATTCCCATCCTCTTTTGTTTCATAGCTCCTTGATGAAGTTTATGTAATGTCAAGTCCAGAAGGTAGTCAAACAGTACAGAAAGATGAATGCATGCAGAATAGCACTTGAGGTTGGTCAGCACCCAGAGTGATGGGGCACAGGGACGCAGGAAGCCTTGTGTTGATTCCATTGCTGCCTTGGGGACGACAGCCCGAGTTGCTCTTATCCCAGAGGACTCACTTGCCTTGCTTCAGTTTGGCAGAGTCCTAAGGAAGCCTTAAATTTAGTGAGCATTCTACATTCGTGATGCAATCCTATTTTCCATAGTGTGGGAGGACATTAAGCTATGAAAATATCCATGGGGAGATTTGCTTATTAGATTTAGTCCTTTTCAAACTCCCTAGTGCTTTTTTTAGTAAACATTGGGAGTTTCCCTTCATTTTTTAAGACTCATCTTGTTTTTGTTTTGTCTAAAGTGTTTTATGATGAGCTGTGAGGCTTGGAAGAAGCAAACAACTCTTAAAAAAAGAGACAGAGACAATGACAAATAGAAAGTACAAGGTGAGGATTCTCAGGGCCATCTCTAGAGTCCTTGTATCTGCTCCTGGTGATCCTCCATTTCTGATTAAAATTGATACAAAACCCCAGATAGTTAGTTAAATTTAAATGTCAGAGAAGTAAGGCATACATTTGATATAAATATGCCCCAGATATTACATAGGATATATTTAAAATAGAAATTATTTTTATATAAAATTCAAATTTAATTAGATATCCTATATTTTTATTGACTGACAAATTACACTGGAGTTTAGATAAGGGAAGGTGCACAATCACAGGTTGCTAAAGGGGTCCTGGGTATATTATGAAATCCTTTGGGGGTTTATCTAATAAGCATGATCATGTCTTGATTTCACATGCTTCTTTTTGGCTTCTCTGAGCTGGAGAGACCCTCCCTGCTTTTCTGTATGATGGCACAGAAATAAGTTTGGTGACCCAAATTGAATGTGAATCCCAACGTCAGTCTCATTCTTATAACAATGTTTCAAATTAAAATTGGAATCATTCTAGAAATGGCTGTCTATTATGATAAGGAGGTCTGTGAAAATTGACATTAATATATTTATTCCTTTGTGGGTAGTATTATTTTCTTGGTAGGTTTAATATGTGAACACAAAGGATAAAAAATATCGGATGAAAAAGCCGGGCGTGGTGGCGCATGCCTTTAATCCCAGCACTCGGGAAGCAGAGGTAGGAGGATCCCATGAGTTTGAGGCCACCCTGAGACTACAGAGTGAATTCCAGGTCAGCCTGAGGTAGAGTGAGACCCTACCTCGAAAAACAAAAAAAAAACAAACAAACAAACAAAAAATTGGATGATGTTCTGAGCTTCAAGATTGCCCTGTATGATTTGAGGAAACAAAACCACAAATAGTTTCCAAAAAGGGAGTAATGAAGCAGACACTGTATTCACCCATTGTGTATATGTTAATTTTTTGTTTCTTTGAAGTTATGTTTCAAAGATGGAGATTCTTATAACTACGGAAGTCTGCAAAGTTCACTGACGTGTTCTTTGAACCTTCACTCCTAGATCACTGTAACAATGCATCTTTATTGCCAACTTGACTGGGTTTAGAATAAACAGGAGACTTGTGGGAGCTTCTATGGGGGTGTTTCCAAAGATTAACTGAGGAGGGAAGACTCACCCAGAATGGGTGATGCTAGCTCCATCTGCTGAGATCCCTGACAGAATAAAACAAAGAAAAGGAGAAAAAAGTCAGATGAACATCAGCATTCCACTACTCCTTGTTGTTGGGCTTCAGTGTGAGGAAGTCAGGCATTTCAATTGCATGCCTCTGCCACCACGAAACCTCCTGGCCTCCTCCTCCACTGCTTTGATGTGCTAATCTGCTCACACTGTGAATCTTGCTCTAGCCAGATATGCAAATCACAGCATTGAGGAAAGTAATTAAAACAATTACTATTTTCTGAAGTACACACAACATAGGACATTAACCTTCTTTGACTGTTCCATTCCACAATAAGTAGCAACCAAAATAAACATTACATTAAAGCAATGATGGGAAATTCTCTCAAGTGGATTTGCCTAAAGTAGATCATTAAGTTATATTATGTAACCTTCTTCAATCACATTCTTTTAACTTTATTCGTCCCAAACAAATCATCAAGAGCACTATCATTCCTCCACTTTAAAAATGCATACTTTATACCTTCTTAAATACACTGCAGATTGATAGCAACAGGAACTAAGTTATGGTGCCATTTCTTGTGGACAAATACTTTCCTGAATATTTACAAGGCCAATATTTCTTAAGTCAAGATTTCTTAGACTCTCTTGTTCTTTGGAAAATATTTCACTTTGGCAATAATACATTTCTTTTTTATAAGCAATTATTTTTTGTTTATTTTTTATTTATTTGAGAGTGACAGACAGAGAGAGAAAGGAGCAGATAGAGAGAGAATGGGCATGCCAGGGCCTCCAGCCACTGCAAAAGAACTCCAGATGCATGTGCCACCTTGTGCATCTGGCTTACATGGGTCCTGGGGAATCGAGCCTGAACTGGGGTCCTTAGGTTTCACAGGCACACACTTAACTGCTAAGCCATCTCTCCAGGCCCAGTAATACATTTCTTGAAGGAGATTTTGCAAGCCATCTGAACTGAAGAATTTCTTCATTTTCTCTGGATTGTCTCTCAGTGACTATGAACAAATTAAATGAAGGCTAGACAAAATTAAAGAAACTACACAGACAAATTAACTATGGAATAAAACCATACCTAATGCAACATTGAACACCTTTGGCAGAGTTTATACTTGATTTGAGAATGAACTTTATTTTTATATAAATGAATAATGTTTAAGCACATTCAAAGTCCATCCATAGTCATTTTTTTCTGTCCGTTACATATTTTATCTACACAATTTGTTCTACTATATCTTTTTCAAACTTTGATAGCACATTGTTTTTATCTTTATAGATTTTTAAAATTATATCATTTTCAAAAAATTAGCATTTGTTATTTGTACAAAGTAATGTATTTCAATCTTTAAAGTAAGACCTCATTTTTCTTTTGTTATTTTTATTTTTTATTAGATGTGGACATATTTTGTATGTAAACAACACATGTTGGTACCATCCTTTCCCTCCTCCCTGTTGCTGCTCCTTTTCTAAAGAAGTCTTCCCTATTAGGGTTGCAGGTCAACCCCATGGGTATTGTGGGTCATGTACTATGGTGGGGGGAAGCAATGTCTGTGCAAAATATTCCAACTTCTGTCTCCTCTTCTGCAAAATTCCCTGAGCCATACTGGGAGCATTTTAAGTCTACTTCAGTGATGGGACTTAGGAGCCTCTGGATCTCTGAGTTGGTAGGTTTGAGTGTCCTCAGTGTCTGTCTCCTTCACTCTTGTGCTGATATCAGATTCACCGAGAAAGCAGCACTCTTGCTCATTTCCCCAATTCCTCTGTGGTTTCAGCTGGGGCCGGGGTGGAGCGCCCTGGGTCATTTATCTCCTCAGGTCCCTCTTCCCTCTGAAAATGCCATATGATCCTTTGACACTTTGAACATCTTCATTGTGTTATGTAAGCTTGTAATGTTTATGAACCTGTTTAATGCTGCTGGCATCTGCACTGAAACATCAAAAAACAAGAAATGAATAAAACATAATACCTATATTTGTTAAGTAGCTGTAGGCACTTTATTAATTTACAAACTCAGTGAGTTAAACAAGAGAAATCACTTTTCTTGCACTTCTAGAAGCTAGAAATCTGAGGTCAAGTTTTCAGGCAGGTTAGCTTTTTCTCCTTTGACATCTCTTCTAGTTTCTTAAACATTCATCTTACTGTGTTTGCATGTGGATGACATTGCATCATTGCCTGTTTATGTCCTGTATGTTCTTATGAGGACCCCATTCATCCTGCACTAGGACTCATCCCAATTAGATAAGTTTCATGTAATTGGTTTTTACATAATTAGAAGATAGTGTAATTGATAATACTGGTATATATTTTTTTAAACACTAGTAATTTATTTATTTGAGAGAGTGAGAGAGAAGAGGGAGAGAGAGAGAGAGGGAGAGAAAGAGAGAGAGAGAGAGAATGGGCACACCAGGGCCTCCACCACTGCAAATGAACTCCAGACACATGAGACCACCTTGTGCATCTGGTATATACGGGTCCTGGGGAATCGAACCAAGGTCCTTTGGTATTGCAGGCAAATGCCTTAACTGCTAAGCCATCTCTTCATCCCACTGGTATATCTTTTTATATTATGTACTTCTGTGGGCAAAATTGACTTAGTGCATAATTCTATGCCATTAACATGTGAATAAAGTTCTCTTCAGAAACGAGATTTTACCAGATATGAAAGTTTGTCATAGTACTAGAAACTAGAGTATTCGAATCAATTTAGGCATCCTAATCCTTTAAAGTATGGCTTTTATGCAAAATTGTGGATATTTATGTCTTCAAACAGTTAAAATGTGTAAGCTAATACTTAAGTTCAATAATAAAGACACCACTAAGAACTGCACAAATATACAAAAGTTTTACACATCAATTAAAATTAATTTAATTGACAATTTTGAAAAACCTCTATTTTTCTAAATTAAAGAAAATTTAAACTAATTGGAGATAATTATAAGCAATGAATTTATTTAAATCATGTAAATTAATTGTCTTTATTGCTAGGATTTTATATTAGAATATTATTGTAAAATTAATCAAATAAAATAATATAATAATTTTCTCAAGTTGTAAAATCCTTTACATTATATAGCCTGAGACACAAAAAAGAATGGCAATATTTATAGGATATTTTATAGTCCAGATGAACTAAAAAATTAAAATTAGCCAGGCGTGGTGGGTGCACACCTTTAATCCCAGCACTCGGGAGGCAGGGGTAGGAGGATCGCCGAGAGTACGAGGCCACCCTGAGACTACATAGTTAATTCCAGGTCAGCCTGGACCAGAGTGAGACCCTACCTCACAAAACCAAAAAAAAAAAAAAAAAAAAGTTAAAATTGAGCTAAATTTTTATCGAGTATATATTATCAAGTATATATTATCAAGTATATCATAGTAATTTTATTAAAGTATTATTTTAAGGTAACATCATTTTGTTCCCTGCCTATTGATTTCATCACATTTATGAGCATTTATGTATGCATTAGGTTTAAGTTATATTATTTTCCTTTGTATTTCACATTTCATCTTAACAGAACATAATTACATAATATATAATTGCTTTATGCAGATGACTATTGCTATAAGTTTTTCATTATTTTTATTATATACAGGAATGTTTATATACTTTCCTGATTTATTTTCTGGTGTAGTGCCTAGAATTATAATTTACAAAATGGAAAGAATAAACATCTTTAAAGATTTTTTTTTCATGAAATCAAAGTTTCTCTTCAAAAAGGCTGAAATAGTGTAGTAACAAACCATCTGAGACTGAGTTCTCTACACACTAAATTGTCTGCTATTAATATCTCATGTCCAGCAAAGAAATTCAATGACAATAAAGTTTCACATTTAGTATTTATATTTATTGTACATTGTAATTATTAGGGATTTGCTTTTTATACTTTTTGCTCATTTTTCTATTAATGAGTCCTAAGAAGTTAAAAAATAAAAATATAACTATAAATGATTAAGTAGCTGACTATGTTACCGGTTCTTTATAAGTACTTTACATGTGTTTCATTAAACTCTCAGAAAAATTTGTAGGAGTAAAGTATTATTATTGTCCATACTTAACAAAATCAAGGTTTGAGGATATGAAATTTGGCTCAGAGTCCACAATCATAACCATCATAAAGTATTGTTCACTGTTGGATTGTGTTTGTGTTTATACTTCTTTCTACAACAGTGTATAAATGAACTTTTATGTAAGTAGCATTTTTCTTCTAAATATACTTCTAATACTTCACTAAAAATCACATGATAAAAGAAAGAGCAGTACTCATATTTAACCTAATGACTTCATCTGTCAATATCTTCTTAGCCCTGATAGAGATAACTTGTTTCATGCTAGGTAGTTAGCTTTCTTTTATTATCATATGGATGGATCTTGAGTCTCCTCAGTATTAACTGCCATCTGTAAAAAAAATAAAAAATAAGTTTTCTGTCCAAGAATAAAATTAGCCTGGATCGAAAGGGATAAACATAGATATTTAGAAGACTTTTTGATAGAAATAAAATATAATCTATAATCTTCCAGACCACAGGCTTCTGCTTTAGTTCTTCGTACGAGGTATGAATTCTCTCCCATTGAGTTGCTCTCATATCCAAGCAGAGCGCATTTGATTGCCTGTGCACCACTATTGCACCAATATAAATATCTGGCATGACTGGTTGATTTCGTAGCTTGCAGGTCCCACTGTTCATATTGTGGGCAATCTTTAATTTCTAGAGCTCCATAATGCTTTCCAGCACTGTGAGAGCTAGCCAGCAGGGACCTGGCTGCCATCTTGGTTCCAGCATGATCTCTCAATGAACTGTGACCTCAGCCTGTGATTGTTTAAGCAATAGTGTCTTACCATTTAGTTCTGGTGGGTAACCAAATGTTCTGGCAATGACCTGCATTATTTTAAAGGCCTGATAGGCTTCTCTGAACAACAGCTCACTGTTGAGGATAACCCATTGCTGACAGTGGGATTTAACAACATTCTATGCTTTTAAGGTAAAGTTTTCACCAACTCTTCAAGGTGCTTCTGTCCCAATTCATTATTCTCTCCCTCTGTCTCGTCTCTGTTTCTCTTTCTCTCTTTCCTTCTCTTTTTTTAATTATCTGAGCAAGAAGAAAGTTTCTTTGGTACCGATTCATGCCATCATTAGTTTTGTTTATATTCCCCTCCCCTCTTTATCCAAGATTCCCAGACCCTCCACTTACCTGTCAAGTACCCCATTATGATCCCCCTCTGCTTCTCCCCTTGTGCATCTTTGTCACTTCCTTACCAGTACTGCAGACACACACTACAACTTCTAAACAAGCAATTCCTTGGCAGAAACCACATGTGAGAGAGACAGCATGTGGTGTTTGTCTTTCTCAGCCTGTGTAACCTCACTTACTATTTTTTTCTAAGTGTATATATTTTTCTACAATTTTTACAATGTCATTATTCCCTGCCACTGAGTAGAATTTCCACTGTGTGTATGTACCACATCTTCAGTATTCATTCATCAGCTGATGGGCAGCTGGGTGAGCCCATTTCTAGTTTTTGTGAACACAGCAATAATAAATGCGGCTGGGTAAGGATGTCTACAATAGAGACATTTTAGGGTATCCAGAGAGTGGTATAGCTGGATCAAATGGCAGATCTAGTTTTAGATATTTCAGAAACCATCCAACTAATCTCCAAGATGGCTGTAAAAATTTGCTCTCACACCAACAGTAGATAAGGGTTCCTCTTTCCCTCTTACCCTCACCAGCATTTGTTGTTATCACATTTTTAAAATGATAACCATTCTGACTGGAGTGAGGCGGAATCCCAGAGCAGTTACTTGAATTTCCTTGATGACTGATGGCATTGACCGTCTTCTATGATGACTACTGGCCATTTGTATGTCTTCCTTCAAGAACTCTGTTTATTGCCCTGTACCACTTTTTCCAGTAGATTGATTGATTTTTTTGTTGCTTATTTTTTTGAGTTTTTGTATATGCTTATCATAAAATTGCATCTTGGAATTCTATGCCTGCAGTTTCCTCTAAGATGTGTCCATTGGAGCTTTCCACTATACCACCATGCATTATTGGTGGGGATATATTTCCATGGTATCTTGTGTCATTTGTCTTGCATTGAGGTTTGTCAATGTGGAGCTAGTCCTGTTGTCTTGCTGATAATTCAGCAATGGTGAATTTTGTGGAGCCTGTGTTGAGTGGCTTGCTCAGCCTTGTTCTAGGTGGGTTTTGATGCTGGTCTATCTGCTGTCTGTCTGGGCTGGGCATTCCAGAAGCTGAACAGTTTCCTCCTTGTTCCTGATATCTCTCCAAAGACCTGGTCTGGGAAGTATGGTCAGCTCCAGTGGATCCTACTCAGAGCTGCGTAGGCAGACATGCCAAGTATGGAGGTTAGTGTCAAATATTCCTGCTTTGCAATCGAGGCCGGCATTGTACCAGTGGTGCTGAATAGAGTGGGACATCACTCACCTGGACCATAGGCAGCCACTCCGTGCCCAGGCTGGGGAGTTTGATTAGTTCAGGTCACTCCCTCAGGGTGGCACAGTTGGACATCAACTTATATGGATTAATATGGAAATTGGTTATCACCTTCCTTGGCTTGTTTGAGTCAGCAAGTAATAAAGCTGACATCCTTGGATTTTCTTTTCATTTTTAGCTGCTTAGGATATTATATTATTAAGTTGTACTTATTTTTTATTTCAGCAAATATTTGTGGGAAATCTACTAGGTGCTAGACATGGTAATTGTTCTATGTATTAAATATTAAACATTTCAGCTCTTCCTGATAATTAGGAGAGAGACAATAATTAAATAGATAATTTCTGAGGTACTGGTAGAAAGGGAAAAGAAAGCACAGAAATAAATACCAAAGGTATGATGTGTGTGGGATACATCCTGCACAATAAAAATATGCTCATATTAAATATCATTGCTCAATAGCTTCCTATATGATTTTTTAATTTTTAACTTTAATTTATTGAGTATATAACTTTATGGGTTATTGAGGCTTATTTTTAACCATTTCCTTTGAAAGAGCAACACATCAAAATAATTTCCAACTTGAATAGAGAAAGATTCTATTGACTGTTAAACATTATAGTCATAAGAAATAGAGAGCCAGGTGTGGTGGCACATGCCTTTAATCCTAGCATTCAGGAGGCAGAGGTAGAAGGATCACCATGAGTTTGAGGCCACGCTGAGACTACACAATGAATTCCAGGTCAGCCTGGGCCAGAATGATATCCTACTATGAAAAAAAAAGAAAGAAATATAAAATAGTAAGAGTGCATTTGATTCCTATTTTTGCCTTGATAAACATGTTGGATCTTTTGTACTTCAGGCACAGGGTTGAGTGATGTTTGGAGATGCGACTTCAGTAGACCACATGATATTCCCAGTGAGGCCCTTCCCACTGACTGTCTTCATGTAGCTGTGTAGTGATCACGGAGGGAGGATATCTTAGGGGGTCTGGCTGTTGAAACAAAATTCCATCAATTAAGTAGCTACCAGCAATAGAAATGTATTCCTCGCAGTTCTTTAAACTAAGAAGTACAAGGTAGGACATTGTCAGATTCACTTTCAGATGACTGTCCGCTTTCTAGTTTGCAGCCATCACCTTCTGGCTCTGGTCTTGCATGGTGGTTGTGAAAAACTCTGCTTGTTCAGCTTTTACATGGACCATTATTCACAAGCCTGTTCACTTCCCCGAAAGCTCACTACAAGTCCTCTATCCCCTCCTCTCTCATAGTGGCCTCTTTCCAATTGTAACCCATGCTGACTCTCACATCCCATTATTTACTATACACAAACCTAAAGCTTAGAATCCACATTAGAGGAGGAACATGCATTTTTCATTTGTTTTTTTTGTATGTTTAGTATATATTTTCCCAGTTCCGTTTAATTCCTGCAATTTTAAACTTCATTCTTCTTTACAGGTGAGTAAATTACTATTGTGTATATTATTCAGCACTCATCAATGGACTTAGGAAATTGATTTAGGGAAGTATAGATTTAAACATACTAACTTGGGTATACAAATTTATATTTATTTATTTGTTTGTTTATTTATTTATTTATTTATTTATTTATTTATTGGATTTAACAGGAGTGAAGGCTCCATCGTGCCCCCAAATTCTTTTTTTCACTTCTTTTATTATTATTATTATTTTTATTGACAACTTCTTTAATTATAGACAATTAAATATGATGGAGAGTGAAGTTACAAATTTATTAGATATAGTGGTAAGGGCACTTCCCCTTCACTGACCTGGACCACATGGTCTCAGAACACTCTTTAATATAAAGTTCTTCTTTTTCTGACCATAGTCCTCTTCCAACTTTCTCACAGGTTTGGAATTACATCTTTAAAAAAATAAAATAAACTGGGTTTGGAGTGACGGCTTAGCAGTTAAGGAACTTGCCTGTGAAGCCTAAAGATCCATGTTCAACTTCCCAGATCCCACCTAAGATGGACACACAAGGTGACACATGAACAAGGTTGCACATGCACACAAGGTGGCACACATGTCTGGAGTTCAGTTGCAGTGGCTCAAGGCCCTAGCATGTCAATTATCTCTGTCTCTCATATAAAAAAGGCCATTCTCTTTGGCTTGCCTCAAAAAAATTAATAAACTGGAGAGATGGCCCAGTGGTTAAAAGGGCTTGCTTGCAAAACCTGATGGCCTTGGTTTGATTCGCCAGTATGCACACAAAGCCAAATGCACAGAGTGGCACATACATCTGGAGTTCATTTGTGGTGGCAGCAAGCCTTGTTTTGCCCATCCTTCCCCCTCCTCTCTCACTCCCTATGTCTCTTTCTCTCTTTCTCAAGTAAATGAAAAAAAAAATTCTTAAAAGTTCTCCTCATTTTCAACAACCTTTCCTTTCTCCTCAGTCGATGTATTCCCAGTAAATGTCTATTTAATCCCATTTTGGCATTTGGTTTGCACAGTCTTGATTTACTCATTCTGATATAATTAAATAGTTGCAGTTCTTTTTAATTCCCATTTTATTCTGTTGTTCAAATATCTCACCATATTGACGAATGTGTATTCATCATTCAATTTCAGTTCTTTGGTTTAGTGTCCCTTTCAGAGTGTAAAATCTTGGGCTATACAATTAGAAATTGTGAACTTGTATATTTTTTGTGGTAAACTATCTGCAAGTGTCTTACATTAAGAATGTTTGTGATGGCAAATGAAGTGAAAGAGGAAGGAAATACAATTCTAACAATTTTTAACATTACTGTTTTCAGGGATTTCATAGGTATGTTTTCTAAATTATGTTGACAGTAACATATTTTTACAGAATTAAAGTTTCATGTCTTTATTCTTAAATCAAGTCCCCCCTCTTTCGCAGGACTGCTGAAGATTCACTCATTAGTTCATTTATTCATAAATCCTGTATATTCTTGTCTCTAGGCTCTGAGCTGAATGTGGCTCTCAAGCATTCAACCATGAATAGAACTAAACTTTGTCTTCCATTGACTTAACGTTTGGAATACAACTTTAAGTAAATGCCAGAGTTTTACTCTGAAGATGTAGCAATTTCCTCCATTTGAAACTGTTTGTCCTTTTTGGTTCTGAACAAAAACATTTATACAAACTTCCGTGGACTGACTCCCATAACCAAATTTTGTAACTCCAATATAATCACACAATTCTACAGGAACAGGATATGATTCATACCCTGTCCAATGTCTTCATCTATGTTTCTTTCTTTTTATTGTTATTTTACAAGTGCCCCATGTATTAGCTCCAATGTTAGCAGCAGCACTTTATATATTATGATTCTGTTCATTAACCATGGCACTGAAATGGTCCTATGGACAAAAACTAAAATTGTTTCTGTAAAACCATTTCTATTCAGGTTGTGACGATGGATCCTAACTCAGAAGAGGCTATTTCTATAACTTGAGAATATTTGTCCTCTAAGCCTTAATATAATTCTTAGTTATCATATCACTTATAATTTCACATTATTTCACATAATATTTTAATTAATTTATTTGAGAGAGAAAGAAGGAGGGAGGGAGGGAGGAGAAAGACAGACACAGAGAGAGAATGGGCACATCAGGCCCTCCAGCCAAAGCAAATGAGCTCTAGACACATCTCCTTGTGCTTCTGGCTTACATGGGTCCTGGGGAATCAAACCCTGGCCCTTTGGCTTTGCAGGCAAATGACTTAACCACTAAGCCATCTCTTCAGATGTGAACAGTGGGACAGGCAGAGAGCGAGAGAGAGAATGAATGAATGAATGAATGAATGAATGAATATGCCAGGAGCTCTTGCCACTGCAATTGATCTCCAGATTCATGTGCCACTTTGTCATCTCACTTTGTGTGAGTATGTGGGTAGTAGGGAATTAAACCTTGGGCAGGCAGGCTTTGCAATCAAGTGCCTTTAGCTGCTTAGTCATTTTCCCTGACTCTATTTTTTGTTTGTTTAAAAGAAACAAGTTTTCTTCTTTAGTGTTTTCTGCCACTAGTGGGTTCATACAATCCTACTGCCCATCTCTAAGACAAACCTCTGAGCACTAAAATCTTCCTGACACTTAAATCCCATGTCCCTTCTTCCTGCCTCTGTTGCTATCCCTGCTTTAAAAGAGTCCTGCTACAATGCTATAACAACATTCTCCAGCCAAACATTTGCACTGGTTTATTTAGAGTATATCCACATTTTTGCATAACACTTGATGATTTTGTCAATAGAATCCTTTTAATCTTGCAGGTGAAGAAATGAAGAAGGGGGACTTCTGGGTAAGATGGTACACAGGCACCACACCAAACCAGCCTCAGGAGGGATTTAAGCAAAACCACAGCAAAATACACTCTTCTGAAAAGTGAAGGAGTGTAGGGTATTCTCAGACACAGTGTAAAAGCAGGAGAGACCAAGATCCACCAGAAAGGAGGAAAATGGCCAGAATCCCACTGAGGTGCCCCCAATCTGCATGATCCATGAGCCCAGCATGGCCTGCCAGGCACGCAGAGCCCCAGAGACCAAACAAGGGGATGTTCCAACCTCATCAGCCTCCTTGCAAAGTCAAGAAATCTGAAGGAAAGACAGCTGAGATCAACTGAGGAGCTATTGAAAGGGATACAGGCGGGACTGGGTAAGCAACTCCAGGCTTCCTGCACTCTCCAGCCCCAACCATCAGAACTGTGAACCTCCAGCATCCGACCTAATGGTAGCACATCCAGCACAGGTGACCAGAGCTCCAGCTCCACAGCACAACACAGAGGGATCGAGTTGGACAGTCAGCATTGGTGAGATTGGAAGCCATCACAAAAGGTAATGAGGCCGACTGATTTCAAAAAAAAAAAAAAACCAGGTACACAGGCCAGCATGGGAAGTGCTAATCTCTCTTTCCATGTCAGGGCAGGTTAGGTGCTCCATACTCTTGGCTGGCTTTACCATTTTCAAATAAACTCTATTGGGAGGTTGAATATTGTTGCCTTCTATGCTTTCAGATTTATAGGGACTTATAGGGCCTTTGTCTTTTGCTTCTGTCATTATTGGGGGCAGGGTCTGATTCAGATCCAGGCTGACCTGGAACCCAATTCAGAACAGAATTCTCTAATTCCCAGCTGACAGGATTAAGGGTGTAGAGCAAAACACACACACACACACACACACCCTTATAAGACTATCTGTTAGTTTTAATCCCCGCACTTGTATACTCTGTCATTGTTTTTATTGAATGTTTATATTGCTCAGTTTAGAAGTTTAGAATTTGCCAGTAAATTGTTCCACCCAGACCACTAGAACACTTGCTTAGCAAGCAAATGCAACACCTAAGAATATTTCTGTGATTGGATTGAGGTACAAGAGCTACACTTGGCACCTTAAACTCATCCTGAAAGTGTATAAAGGTGGATCACATCTAAGAACACTGAAGATAAGTAGAAAACGCAAGCATCAAATCAATTCAATTTGAATAATGGCACATCCAGAAAGCATAGTTTGTTACTAGAAAATTTTCAGTGCCAGGGATTGGATACCTTCCAGTGAGTTCTTGCCCAGGGAAGTTCCTGTTGCCTCCAAAACATTTCAGGCTATTTCCAAGACCCTTGGTTTCCCTTGAGAAACAGATGGTAAGACCCTATTGCTGAAGACTTTATGTGCCTGAGTGGCAAGGTCACTGAGAAATCAAGTTTGTACTGAGCAGAAAACCTTCTCCCTGTAAACCAGCCAACTGAAAGCTGGAAAAAAGCTGCACTGCATGCAGCCCTATGGGAGACAGAAGTCATCAGCGGTGCAGACAGTGAACACTGGAAACCTCAAGTTTGGCCAGACAGGCCAAATGACCGAACAGGTGCAATTGTGGCATGTCTGCTCTGGGGGAAACCAACTACTCTCTATTTGGACTAAGTCTCATTCTACAGAAGGGAATACATGCCTGGTACTGAAAACCTGATCAAAAACCTATGGCAGGGGAGGTCATGAGCCTTAGGGGTGAAAGCCTGCTCTTGTCTGGCTAAATGTATACATTATTCCCACCAAACTGCCCTGAAAGCACTACACTTAATGTTCATGTTCACATATTAATGCTACTCTCACTTCTGGTTAGAGAAGCTTCTCTTTTCAGATGGCGATGACCACTGGGATGACCCAAAAGGTAACACAGTGCTGAGAAGAAGGGACGGAGGAGTGTCCAGCACTGAAACATCTCTATCACACCCTCCAAGGCTCAGGGTCCATTGTGGAAGAGGTGGTTGAAAGAATATGAGAGCCAAAAGAAGGGTATGACTCCTTACAATGCAACTGTCGAGACAGAAATTGGCCTCAATATCCATGACCTCGCAGTGCCTAGCAGTACCTTCACAAGACCCTCATAACAGCAGAAAAAGATGATGAAATCAAATTCAAAGAGAGACTAATGGAGAGAGGGAGGGGATATGATGGAGAGTAGAGTTGTGAGGGGGGAAAGGAGGTGGGGAAGGATCTATCATGTCTTATTGTTTGTAAATATAGAAGTTGTTAATAAAAATTTTAAAAAAGAAAATAAAGAAGAGAATTCAAGTTACAGAAAAGGACAGTAGAATTGCTCTTATAATTACTTTCCTTAATTAAAAAATCCCTGCAATTGTTCTCATATGTATACCTTTATGCCAGATAATTTATTACACAAAAGGATTAGCTTCTTTCCTAGATTTAGCAGGCAAAATTAGAAAAGAACTGAGTTTTGCGTCTGACGCTGTCTTCTCCAGAGAGCTTCACATGTTAACTTGAAATGGTGTTCAGCTGGAGCTAAACCTGAGCACATGCACCTACAGGGTCCACATGCTGTTTGTGAGTATGCTTAGGGAAATTCCTTTCTTTTTTTTGTTTATTTTTTTGTTTTTCGAGGTAGGGTCTCACTCTAGCTCAGGCTGACCTGGAATTCACTCTGTAGTCTCAGGGTGGCCTTGAACTCATGGCAATCCTCCTACCTCTGCCTTCTGAGTGCTGGGATTAAAGGCGTGCGCCACCACGCCCGGCTCTTAGGAAATTCATTTCTTGATGCTGAGCTTCTACACATCACCTCTGAGAAGATATCTGTGAAGGGGCAAAGCCATTCCCCTCCCCTAACTCTGCTTCTACGGTTGTCTTTTACGTTTATCCCTCTGCATTCCATAGCTGACATATTACAAAGCTTCTAGGTGCTGTGTGGGAATCTCACTAAATGAAGAAATCCTGACCCTTATTTCTACCCATATCAGTGAAGGATCCATTGTCAATAACCTTTAACTTTTTTTTGTTGTTGTTGTTGGTTTTTTGAGGTAGGGTTTCACTCTAGTCCAGGCTGACCTGGAATTTACTATGTAGTCTCAGGGTGGCCTTGAACTCATGGTGATCCTCCTGCCTCTGCTTCCCGAGTGCTGGGATTAAAGGTGTGTGCCACCATGCCTGGCTCAATAACCTTTAATTCTTATTGAGCATGATTTATATTATTTTCATCAATTTGTTACTAATAATTTTTCTAGTAATGAACTCATTTGTAAATGATACTAAGGCCATCTTCCTAAAATTATATAGGCTTATGTTCAACTATGTATAATTATTACACATGATAGAGTCTTTAAAAGAAACAAAACAAAATATAGAATAGTATAAATTAGGATAACATGTTATCTTAAAGAATCAAACGTAAAAACATATGAGAATACCAATCTGTTGGGGGAAATCAAATAGAAATAGGATTTCATTGAGGAAAAAGTAATAAACATTTCAATGTTAAATGATTTATCAATACGTTTTGGTTAAATGATGTTTTAGTATAACAACAAGATTATCAGTACTATGTATGTAATCTTTGTGGATATATTTAAAGAGTGATTGCTGGTTCTTCTTTTCCTCCACGGGCAGGTGAGCAGAAGAGAGAGAGTCGGGCCAGCCGCTTCTCTTGAGGCTGAGCAGGAAGGCGGGTGTCGCAGCTCAAAACCCCTCCCCAAGACACCAGGAAAAATAACCCCATTGAGCCGGGAGTCCGTCAAGGGTGGAAAACTCGGTTTATTGTCATGGGAAGGTGTTTTTGAGAAAGAGGGTGGGAAGAAGGATGAGAAAAAGGTGTAAGGGCCAATATTATTTCACCACATCAGCAGTAGCTGGGCGGAGGCAGTTTCAGCTTAGGTGCTGAGTCACTCCAAGGACAGGCCGTTAAACTCTAGTCAGGCTCCGGAAGTTCCACTAGGCCTCACAAGTGGGAGTAGGCCAAGGACAGGTAAACTCTGGCTGGGCTCAGAACCACTAGGCCTCACACTGGGGCCTCTTAGGGCCCAACAAGTGATATTACAATTATATTTAAAATGGAAATACTATCTCTTTTAGCCAATGAAGTGAATGCTAAATATTTTTAGATTCTAACTTTTAAATACATTATAGAAAATTTAGCTTTTAAACTTATCTTAAAAATTAAAGTGGGATTAGGCAACCTTAATGGAGATCTCTCAGTTTGTTGCTTTGCCTTTTTTGTTTGTTTGTTTTGTTTTTGTACCATAGTCTACCCATATTGAAGGTGAAAGTTTTATTATTTTTTTTCAGGAAGGAAGCAAGAATTTACCCTCAGGATTTTCAGTGACTGTTCTGGTTTGGGTATGAATCCATCTTGAGCTGTTGATGGGAGAGACATACGAGGTCCCCAAAACAAGACAGGCTTCTGTCAAAGCATTTGATTACCCACCTGAGGTAAATAGGAAGACCCTGGTGCTTAAGACACCACCCACTGCTGACACCAAGCATAAAGAGATTCAGCTGAATCTAAAAGAAAGCCAATGCCCAGATTATTAACCATACAGTGCTGAGAAGCATTGCATGAACTGCTGGGGGAAAGTGGCTAACAATTGTGAGCAAGCAGGGGACACTCTATATGAAAGCGACTAGCCAGACAAGGTGGACACACCTGTGTAATTGGTAGTACCTGGCCTAGGTGACTCTCTGATTGGTTATGAGATCTGCTTAGTGGAAAGGAAACTGTAACTGCAATTGGGAACCAAGTCAGAATCCTATGGAGACCAAGATTATGGACTCCAGTGAGAAGCTCCCACTAATCTTTGTCCAAGTGTGAGGCTACACCTATCAAAATCTCCCTAAATTAACAATGTTTCCCCCCTTTTTCCCCATGTATTAACAATTTATATATTTTTCTTTTTTTTCTTTATTAGTTCTGTACATACTCAGTATATAAACAGCCATGCTGGCACCATCTTTAGCCTCTTCCCTGTCCTCCCCTTTCCGAAGGGACCCTCCTCATTGGGGATTGTGGGTCGTGCATTGTGGGGGTAGCTATCAGTTATGGGGGAGAGGCAATGTCTGTGTGCATAATGTCCCAGTGTGTGGCTCTAACAATCTTTCTGCCACCTCTTCCAAAAATTTCCCTGAGCCATGTTGGGTTTGTTTTAGGTCTACTTCAGTGATGAGGTCTTGGGAGCCTTTGTGTCTCTGGATATCTGGTTTGGTAGGAGTTGAGTGTTCTGTGTGTCTATCTCCTTCACCCTTGTGCTGGTACCAGATTCACCAAGAAAGCAGCACTCTTGCTCATTTCCCCAATTACTCTATGGCTTCAGCTGGTAATGAACAACAAAAAAAAAATCAAGAATGTCACATAGAGAAAAGGATTGAACATGATCAAACATGTTGCTTGCCCACCCTGAGAAATAGCATTACTTTCACTACATATTTGCCATTATTTCCACTAATGCTACTTCTTTCTGCCTCAGAAAGTAACTTTTCACCATCCATTGTGTTTATAACCATTCTTGAGAGGCTAGTTTTCCCATTTTTCTTTGAAGAGTTGTGTCCTTGGAATTCTTCATTATGCCTCCCGTGCTGCTTTCTCACACGGGACCAGTGCTGAGTATCTCCGCCCTAGTTTAACATGAAGTGGACTTGAGCAGCTCACAGAAGATATGTAAGTGGTTTAGCAGGAGCTCTAAAGACCCTTATAGTGAGCCGCAGGGTTTCGCAGAGGGAAGCTGTGACTTAAAGATGACCTACTTCCTCAGAGTGAAGAAAATGCCTTGATTATCACTGTGAAGTTCTAATTGGATCAGAATTCCCCAGCTTACATTTTCCTGGAAATCCATGATCAAACACTGTAAAGCACTTCATAAGATTAAATGGAAAGGATGCATCTGAATCTTTTCCTCATTTGAATTCTATGAATTATTGGGCCAGATACATTTTTTATGTCCTGGTTTCTATTATATTTCTACATCCTCCTGCAAATCTCAATTTTGTGCATGATCCATACATTCAACACTGTCTAGGACAATCATATTCACTGCTCTTTAGCTACTAATAGGATGAGTGCAGAGCTTAAGTGTATATTTCAGTGCATGGCTTTTCTTCTGATCTTCACTGGAATCTTACACCCTGCTCTCACAGGACATTTCATGTTGATTTCAGTCATGTTTCTATTAAATATCATTAAAACTCTAGCTCTAGACATATGACCCTGTGGTAGTTTGAATATATTGTCCCCCAATATATTCAGTATTTTATTAGTTTATAGTTTGCATCTGCAATCACCTTGCTAGAGGCAAGGTCACTGGGGGCCCGGTCTTAAGGTGTGGTGATGGGTTTGAGATTCCATTGTAAAGATATGCAAATGTGTCTAGCAGGAGTTCCTGAAGTCTGCTGTGTGACCTTTTGGCTGTAGTTTGTTTTGCTCTGTGTGCTGTGGTGGCTGGTTGGCTTTGTCTTTCTCTCCTTGGCCCTGTGAAAGCAGGCTGCTTCTCCTGCCTTTATGGAACTTCCCCTGGATCTGTAAGTTTCAATAAATAATATCCCTTCCTCCATAACTGTGCCTGGTCTGGAAGTTCATCTCAGCGAACCTGAAGCTGTCTGCAACAGTAAAGTGGTACCGAGGAGTGTGGGGTGAGATGAACCAGATCGTGTGGATATTCATCTTTTACAACCTTTGTTTTGGAGGAATGGGCATGGACTTGGTGCTTGCAACTGAAGATGCCTTCTGGAGTGGTAAGCCAAGTTTTATGGACTATTCTGATGAGAGTTTGAGAATGCTAAGTGCAGATAGTACTGAACTTCGAGGCTTGGCTTATGAGGTTTCTAAGGGGAAGGAAAGACTGCAGAGGACTTTGTTGGAACTGGGCTACTGGCATAAGGGATGGCTACGTTCCGCTATCCAGGCCCAAAGTGTTTGATCAAACTTAAATTTGTAATGGACTGATGTGCTTGGCTGAAGATACCGGACTGAGATTTTAAGATTTAAGTTGGAATACCTGAAGCAAGTTAAAAGTAGAGGCACTGAGACTGGTTTAGCTGCTATTGTCAAACACATTAGCAATCTTAAGGAAGGTGGAAGGAAGATGGCCTGACTTGATTTACATTAAAACAATGGAGAGGATGCCTGAGGAAAGACTGTTAGAAATGCAAACTCTTTGGAAAGTTGACTGGAGAAGGAACCTGCTTTTCAAGGCTATGGTTTATTTTGTCCCTGGATTAAGAATATGGCTGTGTCCTGCACACCTGGTATTAGTTTTGGAAATATGAAAAATGCATGGAGTGGTCATGAGTTGCACACGGTTCCAGGAGCCGCTGCTGAGATGCGGCATGAGGAAGGGCATGAAGACCTTCAGGAATCGGCTGGAAGAGCCTTTGGAAGATGGACCGTGGGTTGCATGGAGACCTGAAGATGTTTTGGATATACCAGGACTGTGCAAAAGGGCTTCCATGGAGTGCAGTGTTGGCATGTTATGAAAGTTTTCCCTGGCGACTCTGCCCAGCTGGAGGGGCGGAATTGGTAAACATGGAGACTGTCAGTCTATGGTTATATTGAACTTGAACTGCAGAAGTTTGATGACTGCTGATGGTGGTTGAGTTTGCATTATTCTAGTCTCTCTTTGCTTTTTACCAGTTAAAAATGTTTACTCTGTGCCTTTACATGTTGAAAGTATTTAACTTGTTTGATTTTACAGGACTCACTATCTTAAGTTGATCAAGACTGTGAGAACCTTTGAAATTGGACTGAGTACAATTTACAATGTGTGATAGTTATAAATATACTGGGGGCCAGGAACTAAATATATTGGGGGCCAGGGGCGGAATGTGGTAGTTTGAATATATTGTCCCCCAATATATTCAGTATTTTATTAGTTTATAGTTTGCATCTGCAATCACCTTGCTAGAGGCAAGGTCACTGGGGGCCCGGTCTTAAGGTGTGGTGATGGGTTTGAGATTCCATTGTAAAGATATGCAAATGTGTCTAGCAGGAGTTCCTGAAGTCTGCTGTGTGACCTTTTGGCTGTAGTTTGTTTTGCTCTGTGTGCTGTGGTGGCTGGTTGGCTTTTGCTCTCTCTGCCTGGCCTTGTGAGGCAGGCCATTTCTTCTGCCATTATGGAACTTCCCCTGGATCTGTAAGCTTCAATAAATAATATCCCTTCCTCCATAACTGTGCCTGGTCTGGAAGTTCATCTCAGCGAACCTGAAGCTGTCTGCAACAGACCCATACACTACAACTTCCCATACACTTTAAGAGAAAGCCTCTGCCTGCTATGACACATACAAACTAAGCATGGGGTATCTGTCCAGAGTTAGGTTAATCGTGCTTCAGAACTCTTCTTCAGCCAGTTGAGCCACTTTTCTCCTCAGCACAGCTATTTTTGAACTCTATTCTAAGCCTCTGTTTTTCTTCCCAGCTGAGATACTCATTTCCATTTCATTCCCATATTTAAATATTCCACTCCTTTAGAGGTTGACCTAATTTTCAGGCACTCAGTGCAGTCTTTCTTAATTATTCTAACACCTATTTATCTTAAAGTTATGGAATTATAATAGAATGCATTGTGCATACAAATTCATTTGAACATTAAGTCAAATACAATCTTCAATTTGTACATAACATTCTCATGCACATATTCATTGATGTTGCTGCGACAGGCGTGATATATAGACTGAATGTTTGTGTCTTTACATTTCACTATTGAAATCCTACTCACATTAGTATATTAGGAAATAGAGTCTTCAGGAGGTGATTAGATAATTGAGCAAAACCCTCACAAATAATATTAGTGCATTTACAGGAGTCCTGAGGAGGCTGGCTTCTGTTTTATCTCTGCCCTATGAAGCTACTACAAGAATTTGACAATTTGTAATAAGGAAAAAAGATCTTTAGTGGAACCAGAACTCTGATAACCTGATCAAGAATCTCTATCCTCCAGAGTGTGAAAACACAATTTAATTATGCAAGCTACTCAGCCGATGGTAACTTGGTATAACAACCTACCTTATAATACAGATACTCAAACTTCTAGAACATAGGGTTTTTTTTTTTTTTTTTACTGCTCATAATGATACTGTAGACATAGTAATATTTAACAAGTGTTTGAGAAAAAGGTAGCCATTCTCTTCTAAAGTAAAAATACATTACGTATTATCAGAATGACAATTGATAATTGGTAATATTTTGAGGAATTAGATTTATTACTACCTAAAAGCCCTAGAGTCACTATTATATTTTGGTGGAATAAACAGTCAATTTATGGGTGAGAAATTTAAAAATGTGAAATCCATGCTCCTGTTCAAATTTATTTCCCTTAAATCTTCTGTTTGTTGCTTAATGTTACTATGTTCATAATTTAGAGGTTATGAAGCACAAATAAAAATACAAATAGCATTTAGAAGAACTTTAGGGCTGATGTTTCTTTGTCAGATTATTTAGGCTAGTTGTCCAAACTTCAAGATGAAATTAGAATAGACATAGATAAGGAAACTAAGTAGAAAGGAAGATCCAATGCAGCTCTGGGGAAGGTGATGTCAGGGGAAATATTTTGGGCAACAAGGATGTGTGATAAGTGTATGCTAAATATGTAAGAAGGAGTAAAGTGCTGGCTGCCATAAAGTTGTGGGCTCAGGAACAGCTGTTGAGTGATCTGTAACTGTGCTGGGGGCATGTGCATTGTGTAAGGGCACTTTCGTTTAGTAGGGACTTATACTTAATAAAATATCTTAGTTATAGGATGAAAGTTGCTACCTTGAAAGAAATGTTCTGCCAAGGTTTTTAAATGTGTTCTTCTGTTAGTTGTGTCACTCAAACTACATTTACTTTGGCATTTTGGATTTTGTTCAATTATTGCTCATATATATATATAAAAGATATTAATTAAGGAAATGTGGCAAGTATGGTAAAAAGGGAAAAATAAGGACTGTTCCTATGTCTAGTACTAGTGTGATTATAGTCACTATATATATATATAAAGTCACTATAAGAATCATACATACAGTCACATATATGTAGTCACTGTAAGAGGGTTATAGGTACCCTCACTTCTCTAAGAAGCAGTAGGGATCCTCAACTCCTATAGCAATAGCAAGAACTCAAAACTACAGTGAGCAAGCATAAACAACAGTGTCACCAAATAACTGCAAAATAAGCAAACACTTGGCATAGACATTTTAACAGCTACAGGTCCTCAACATCATCAATCATCAGGAGATGTAAATCAGAGCCACAAGGAGGTATTTCCTTCCACCTGTTCACATGACTTTAGTCACAAACATGACAGTATCAGTAAGGATGTGGGATATCAAGACCCTTGTCTATTGATGCTAGGAATGAAAATGATAAATGATATAATCACTAGGAACAAACAATACTGAGATTCCTTAATAAAATTTTAAAAAGAAGAAGAATTGCAGAAATGGCTCAGTAGCTAAGGTGCATACTTGGAAAGCTTGATGACCTGGGTTTAATCACCCAGTACCTATGTAAAGCCAGATACACCAAGTGGTGGGTGTGTCCATTTTCTCTCTCTCCTTGAAATAAGTAAAACAAAATTAAAAAGAAAATAAAACACACTAACATGCATATTTCCATGGTGGAATAGCATTAGACTACAAAATGAAGGAAACCCTGTCATATTTGACAATTTTGATAAACATAGTGTTCAGTATGTTAAATGAAGTAAAGTAGTCAGAGAAAGGCAAATACCGTATAATTCAATATATATATATATATATATATATATATATATATATATATATATATGGCATCTATCAGAAACAAGCTTGTAGAGACAAGAGATACTTTAAGTTTTCTGTATCCTTATTCATTTTTCTGGTTCAAAACCCTTAACTTTTAGATTTTAACTCACTTTATTTTTTCTTTGGAAGTGTAAGAAACTTTGCTGGAAGAAATCTCTCCAAATGCATCCCTAGGGCACTATTAAAAGCCAAGAG
This sequence comes from Orientallactaga sibirica, assembly GCA_036365145.1. Classification (NCBI taxonomy): domain Eukaryota; kingdom Metazoa; phylum Chordata; class Mammalia; order Rodentia; family Dipodidae; genus Orientallactaga; species Orientallactaga sibirica. The sequence continues at coordinate 941,384 of JAEOAD010000005.1, forward strand.
CAGGAGGCTCTCTGTGTTTAATCTGAGTCACTCATTCATTCACTGTTTGCGTCAATGGAGCAATTCATTTTGACAATACTACTCTGTGACCAAAGCCATTTGAACAAAGGAAGAGTAAAATTAAAGGTAAGAAGGAAATGGACTCAAGGGACAACAAACTAGACAAGTGTATAAATAAGTATATAAACAACTGTATTGTAAGGGTAAAATTAATCTCCAATAGTCCAGCAGAAATGTGGGACCTATGAAAGCCACTACTAAAAGTTCAGAAATGATTTGAGCATGTTGAGTTAAGGGCATACTATGGAACTGAATGAGAAAAATAGGAAATTTTGTGTGTGAGAGAGAAAGAGAACATAGCTGAATTTTTAGAATTGGTGTGTATAGAATAAAATGTAGATACACAGGAAACATAGCCCGTGAATGGTCTCCTGGTTGAGAAGACTCTTAAAAGCATGCATAATCCCTAAAGAGAAAACATGTCCTAAGTGAGCATTTGTTTTCATGTTGAGAAAAGTGTCAAAACATTAGCAGCCTATTGAAATTTAACTTCTCTCTCTCTCACTCTAGATTGTATGCCATTAGAATTCATATTTGCACCCTATCCACTTCACAGTCAGAATTCATAGTCTGCATATTCGAAATGTTAAATAGTCGTTATTTTACTATCCTGAGAAACTGATCTTTAACCTCTAGTGTGACATCTTTCTGAATACCTCAGATTCATAGTGACCAGAACTCTGGAGACAATAAGCCTGATAAAACTGTTATGAAAAGCACAAAGGAACAAAGCTTCAAGGATGTCTGTAACCAATTCTTTCTTAGACTTCCACCAGAGCACAGTGGTTAAAATAATGCCATTGTACTTGTTTCTAGTAAGGATGACAAATTGTTCTAATTAAGCCATTTAAAAATAATTTTATTTCAAACATATGTGCAAACAAATGTGTTGTTAAAAGTAATTTCCATTGCTCTTTTGTGCAAATTCAGATTTTCAAAATTGTAAATGTGAATTGTAAAATATTAGAAGGAACAATATCTTACAAAACAGATTTCTTGCATATTAACATTTATACTACAATAGATGACAAAAAAGCAAACCTAACTTTAAAAACAATAAAAATTTTGACTGTTTTATAAACATTAAGAGAATAAAACCAAAATATTGTGTATGCAAAAGAACAAAATTTATTGTTTGAATTTCATATATTTGCTTTAGAAAATATTTAGTGATTGTGAGCATATTCTTCCTTCAGATGTACATGAAGGATAACTTTCATCCTTCATTTCCTCACCACACAGCTTTTCAAAAATATTTTTATGTATTTGCCTGAGAGAGTGAGAGAAAGAAAGAATGGGCGTGCCAGGGCTTCCCACTGCAAACACATTTTAGACACATACTCCGCTTTGTGCATCTGGCTTTATGTGGGCACTAGAGAATAGAACCTGAGTCATGAGGCTTTGCAAGTAAGCACCTTTAAGCACTGAGCAATCTATCTCTCCAGCCAGCCCCTCATCACACAGTTTAAAAGTCCATTTGAAAATGTGAATTAGTTGTTTTGATGTTATATAATGGTGATTGGAAATGTAAATGATGCATATTTCTGGCTTATAATTTAAGGTTATCTTCATCTGCCATAAGGTCTTAAATCTGAATCATTTGGTTCATATAGTTTGTAATGATGATGAATTTCTCAATAGCATAAAGAATAAAGTTTGATGGTATTGACTTACAACATTTAATAAATTTTAGTAATGTAAAGAGATCACAGAGATAGTTAATTATGCCCAGAATTCCCTTCCTGTCAGTCTATGCTAAGACACCAGCATCACTTACTTTCTGAATTATCTATCTGAAATCATTATATCTTCCAATCAATCTCTTTTCCACAAAAAGTCATTGTTTAATAAAGTTAAAAATTATTAATGTGGTCTGGGACAACTTGGATAATGTGGACCCTGTCTAATTCTCTAGCATCAAGCAAGATCTCTGTACAAATGATATCTGGTGGATTTTTTTTCCTTCAGTATTTCAATGATATTCCTCTTTATAGAATAGATTCCTGTCATATTTTTTCTAGCTAGTGAATTAAAAATATCTTCGGACTACATAGGAAACTACGCCACAGTTCATTCTTGTTATAGGAAGAGCTACTGTTCTTCCCTTGGTGATGCCTTCTTTACTTAGTGATTAGAAATAATTTGTGTCTCACTATTTAAATAAAATATATATCCTCCACTGAACTTGGTGTTCATGAAATAAAAGAGTATGCATAATTTTGTGCACAAGTTTTATCTAGCATATTGCTAAACTTAATGTGTTTTAAAAGCAAAGAAAATGGGCACACTGAATCCAGCAAAGTATACAAAGTATTCTAGACAAAGATTAATTGTAGGAGTGCAAAGTTGGTTTAATATGTAAAAGGCAAACAATCTGATCATCATATAAAGCCCCCCAAATATTCATGATCTGAAATACCCTAGAAAAAGCTGAGGAAATCTCTTTCCTCTATACAATAAGGGATGGCTAGAAGTAAAATTAAATGTAGAGAATGCACATGAATCATAACTTTTACTCAAGAAAGGCTGGAAAACAGTTATCTGCCTGAAATTACAACATGAAATTAGATAGCAACATCATAATAATTAGCAAAAAATACAAAATAGATTTCCATATGGCTGTTTAGTGTGTCTTTAGTCTTGATTACCTATCCCCACCCTGCCACTTCTGACAAGTTTCTACCTGTGCCCATCCATGCAGGCAACCACAAGAGTGGGTCATACCTATAAATAAGAACAGACAGACATTCAAGTAGAAGAGGGCATCTTGCGAGTCAAAGAGATTTAGTCAAAGGAGGATTAGGAAGGGTGTCAAGAAAAGGTAATGGGAGGGGATTATGACCAGCATACATATATAAAACTGCTAACAAGTAAAACAAAATTAGAAAGTATGCAAACACCTGTTAGTAGTGGGGAAAAATGAAATCTCCCCAAGCTGTACTATTATTGAACTTTATAGGATGAAGCACTGATAGAGCAGAGCTGGATGGTCTCACTGAACATTTAACTCTGTGATAGGAGCCCATGACAGATGCTTGCATGGTGAAGGCAACGTCCTGAAGAGCCAAATCTGTAGAGGTAGAAATTAGACTAGAGGTTAGTGCAGGTAGGAATAGTGCAGAGAGAAGTAATGGATTTTGAATTGTGTGCTTAAGTGAGTGAATTATCTAGTGCATAGATCATATATAAAATGATCAAAAAGGAATAGAAAAAGTTACTATAAAATAATCATAATATTGAAAGTATTTTAAAAGACATATTAAAAGTTAAGAATTTTTTGAATGTTCAATGAATATGAGATATGTTATTGTCAGTAATTTCATGTTAATCAAAACCTTCATACATTTATAAACATTTTTTTCAGTGTGCCACTTACTATCAACAGATTGAATATGTAACCTCAATCTGTCACTGTTAAGCAGCTTCTGTTTGTCCAGTCTTGAGGCAGGGCTAGGTTTTTCAGCATAGTCCTCCGAATTCACACTCATTGCTAAACCATTAGTGAGCTCTGTGGATTTAAAAAAATGGATCAGATTCATGGGAAAGATAAATGTTTCATTCATCTCATAAATTAATTTTCACCTGTCACATACTTTCCACTGCTCTCTCAACTTTGCTTATTCTTATTTTTCTTCCTTGCTTATACAGAAATTCTTAGCCTTGTCAAAAGTGCTCATCTTAAGTGCTAACTGGCCCATAACCCTGGACATCAGCTTACAAGAAAGTTTCTTATGATTTTATCAATGGAACTGGTGTTTTATCTCTCACTGTTCTTATGCCATAGATAGAATCAACTGTTGGTAATTCAAGCAGAAGATAATTTATTATATAATGATAGAGATATTGTGAGTAAAATTTTTGGTGTCCTAAAATAAGAAAGACCATATATATATGGAGTCAGTTTTTGCTTATGTATGTTTGTATGTGTGCATGTGTAGTGTGATGTATGCATGTGTGTGTGCTTTTGTGGTATCCCATACACTGACCTGCAGTAGGGGTTGCTCAGCTGTGGTGGCTGGACTGGAATATAAATTGTTCCATTACACTGTTCTCTGCCTGGTCTTGTTTTGAGCCTGAGTGTACTTTTTTATGAATGCTTCCTGAGCTTGCAGATCTTGTAATAGTCTCAGGTCTCTGCTCCCTTATGGGACTGGATGTACTGTCTTGTGTGATCATGCCCATTTGCTTTATGTGGGATCTGAGGATTTGAACTCTTGGTCTCAGACCACCTTCTGGCCTTCATGCTTGTGCAGGAAGTGCACTCAACCTCTGACCCATGTCTCCAGCCCTTTTGCATTAATTTTTGATGCAAATTACTTACTCCTTCTTGAAGGACTGTTCTAGAACACTTCAGGGTGTGTCTAACAGCTGTGTGTTGTAACTGTTTGTACTATTTCTTTCCACTAGTTTATAATTCAGGTGGTTTCTCAGTGATGAAGTAGTTGATGAAGCCTTTGAATCTTTTGGCTATACACCTTAGTATCTTTTCAGAAATATAAAGTTCTTTATTAGAAGAAATATCAGAAAGGCTGGCACACTGCAAGAAAGATATCTCAGGAGATATGAATATGGTTATTACTCTTCTCTGAAGTGTGATGTGGAAAGAAAATCAAAACTATATCCAGAATATGTATTTATTTCAAGACAAACAAATTTCTCTTTATTAGGAAGTGCTCTAACTGTCATGAGAAGATTTGTTACTCAATTATATTTCTACACAGAGGACGAGGGGCTAGATACTGATGCTAGCAAATCAAGCAAAAAATAGTATAAAAAGTTAGCTTCAGTGATGACCAGCTTTGTGTCTCTGTGCCCATACATCACCTCCATCCCTCTACCATCCCACTTGGTTAATGATCTCACTAAGCAATCTCTGAGCTCATTGAGGGAAAGAGCTGATGACTCTCCTTGAAATAGTTTATCAATTTAATTACTGAATGAATGCTCAGGAGCTGGGTGAGCACTGTGTCTGATATAATTACTCCCCGACTCCGAATCTATTCCAAGGGATCAACTTCTTAAAGGTTTTACCAGTTCTCTATTCTTTTTTTTTGTTTTTGTTTTTGTTTTGTTTTTTGAGGTAGGGCCTCACTCTGGCTCAGGCTGACCTGGAATTCACTATGTAGTCTCAGGGTGGCCTCGAACTCATGGTGATCCTCCTACTTCTGCCTCCCGAGTGCTGGGATTAAAGGCATGCGCCACCACGGCCGGCCTCAGTTCTCTATTCATTATATCTTCCAGGAACCTTACCATCTTGACTAGCCATTGTTTGGTTGATAATCTGATATTTACATAGGAATTGTCATTTAGAATATACTTAATTCAAAGAAAAGTACTGTCTAACCACAAGGAAATTTTCTGTACTGTCTTTCATGGTCAAGTCCAGGTTGGTTTTTAAGCACCAAGATTCTTCTTTCAATAGCTATGTCTTGAAAAGCCATTTGCAACGTAAGTTCACAGTAATCTATTATCCCATCCATGTAGATGCCTGAAAACCCAGTGTGCCTAATCAACTGTCCAAATGACAGCACTGTATGTTAAGGTTACCTTCTCTTTGCTGGATAAAGCACCCGATTTCAAGCAGCTAATGGGAGGAAAGGATTTATTTTTGGCTTACAGTCTCAAGAGGAAGTTCCATGATGGCTGGGGAAAGAATGGCATAAGCAGAGGTTGGATATCACCTCTGTGATGGCGAGTGGAAAACAGCAACAAGAGCGTAAGGCAAACTCTCACAAAGTGGAGCTGGCTGTATCACCTCTACGTTCACCCCGGCAGCACACTTCCTGAAGGAAGACTCCACCTCCCAAATTGCCATCACCTGGAAACCAAGCAGTCAAAACACATGAGTTTATGAGGCACAGCTAAGTCAAACCACTACACTATCCATATTGTATAATGGAAAATGAAGGTACCTTGTTCAGTGCAGACAGTGTTGCAAATAAGACTTTTCAAACAGAAACTAAATTAGCGTAACAGCAACAAAGATCATAATACAGGAAAAATGAAGAATATACTTCACAAATATGAAGAAATATTCAGTAAAGAAGGTGTTAGATATCACAAAGAAAGGAGAAGGTAGATTTGAATATATAAATAACAGAAATAGTATGGTCTAACTTGTAAAGTTAAAAATAATAGTAATTGGGCCTGGAGTGATTGCTCAGCGGTTAAGGTGCTTTCCTGTACAACATGACTAGTGACGTTGGTTTGGTTCCCTAGGACCCATGTGGAGCCAGATGCACAAAGTCGTACATGCACCGAGACTTTATTTGCAGTGGGTAGAGGCCCTGCATGCCCATTCATTCTGTCTTTTTTCCTCTTACATAAATAAAATATTTTTAAAAAATAGCCATAGTTATTTTTTACTGGAATATGTGAAATAGTTACTGGAAACTATGTGAGCCAAAAGAGAGAAGTTATTACAATTGAATGGTTCTGTGGCTTAAATTTTGTAGAACAAAAAAAATTAATGTTAGATTTTGAACTTTATGAGTTTATGATAAAAGTGAGATGGTAACCATTAAATTATGAAATAAGATAATACTAAAAAGTAAGGAAAAACAAACAAATAAGACAGAAGGGAAAAAATAACAAAAAAATTCTATACATATTTGTAATTGTAATATATCAAGTAAAAATGTCAAAATGTTCAGAGTAAATAAAATTCATATACATGTTATATATATATAAAGTATAGTTAATTTATATATATATGTATATATATATATATACACACATATACATACAGAGAAAATAATATGTCAGGAAAATTTTGTCCAAAATAATGCTGAACTAGCTATTTATATTAAATATATAAAATAATATTTGCACAAAACTAATAGTAATAAAATTATTAAAATATTAAATTAGGATAAAAGGCTTTAATTAAGTTCATTAGCTACATACATACACCAATTCTAGATCTGACTTACTTAATAACACACATACAGAGCTGTCTCATTTATGACACTCACTGCATGAACAATGCAGTTGTTATGCCATGAAACATTTTCTGTGCCTTTATTCAACTTCTTCACAGTACTGTTAGATACTTTTTCTAATTTTACTCTTGAAGAATATAAACACTCTATAGTTCTTCCCGATAAGAATTTCAACAATAGTCCTAAAATATATATTAACAAACATAGTTTGATATTCCAGAGACTTCACCTAATGAGGCCTTACTTTTTGCCTGCACTCATAGTGTTTTAGCATAATGATGTGAGATGATCAAATGATAATTTTAGTTCCCAATCACTCTCATTCCTGATCTTTAGTTGAAAGGAATTCACTTATTCTAGGTTTAATAAAAAGTATGTATTGAGGTGTATAGACACAATGCTGGTTTTGACTTAAGGCATGGGGATTTTTAAATACGTTTCTGCTTCTGTCTAGTCAGACTACCATAGTACAAGAGAATAAGAGTGCTGATCAAAGAAAATTCTGACTCTGCCACTTTGCAATCAGCAAAATGTACACTCCATTTTCACAAAACCTAAATTGCATATGTTTTGCATCAATACATACTATTGGTTGAATAAACATCATGTACTGAGCCTTTCTGTTGGGGAGTTTGGACCCAGACGGTTTTGGTTTTCCTTTTTCTTTTTGGTTTTTCGAGGTAGGGTCTCACTCTAGCCCAGGATGACCTGAAATTCACTATGTAGTCTCAGGGTGACCTTGAACACTCATGGTGATCCTCCTACCTCTGCCTCCCGAGTGCTGGGATTAAAGGTGTGAGCCATCACGCCTGGCAGATTTTAGTTTTCTATCTCCTGCTATAAGAAGTGTTGATCAGTAGAGAGGCTCATTTAAAATGTAAAATATTTTGAGTTAAAATGTTCCTTTTATTAATAAATAAACCTCTAGTTAAATGGAGTCCAGAATTGGAATGAAGAAAACATCCTTCAAGATAACTCCTATTTCCCAGGTTTTCATCCTACACTTGAACTGGAGAAGCCTGCATTGGGTATTTTCATTCTTTCAGTGTTTCTGGATGTTGTAGTATGTGAAAATGGTGGGAAATACAAACTACATACATTAACTACCTGCTCATTTTCCACTAACATTTGTTTATGGCAAATATAATTGTGTGGAATTTCATAATGGTATATAAGGAATTTAGTAAATTTGCAAGTAATGGTAAGAGGTAAATTCAGAGAAGATTCTAAGATGCACAATATGCATCTTACCTTAATGCAAGCTACTAGAAAGCAATCTGAAAGATGACTGAATTGCTGTAAATGTGTCTTCTGCGGCCCAGTGGGACTCCTGTAGTAATGAGGAATCAGTAATGATGGCATGGTTCATCTATTGGAAGTAAGTTTACCATCATGCACACGTGTACTCTATTTTTAGTGACCATGGTAGCTTCCTTTGTAATTCTAAAAAGAAAAATACTCAAACATGCCATGATGACAAAGAATAACTGACATTGAAAAGTGGATCATCTAACTCCTTTCAATGGGTAAGACTGTCTTTCTGAAGGGTTCCTTAGCTGAGTATTCAGAGAGATGTGTTCAAACTAAGGAATCATTCTTAATGTCTATTCACAGACCTTTCTTCACATAGTGACCTTCTAACCTTCACATCAAGCCCTGACCTGACATTACTAGACACTCCATTTTCCTCTAGATAAAAGAGATAAAATATTCTGCTCAAAATTCTTTCCATTATCCTTCCTAGATAGAATGATAGTTAGTGTACAATAATAAGATATTATTTTAGGATAGAGTATACCTATTTTTAATAACACTAACAACCTTAAATTTTATTCCATTCTATTATCTGCACTATAAATTTGATTGCAATTGCCTTTAACCTCTGAGCCATCTACCCAGCCCCAGTCCATAATTTGAGATCCATCTTTGGGTTTTTATTTTTTTAATTTTATGTTATTAACCAATTTTGTGCTGCCTCTTTTTATGTTGCCTTAATATTCTCTACTACGTCAACATTAATGTAGGTCACAGCAATAAACAAACTATTGGCTACTTTTCATCCTAAAATAAGAAAATGATTCAATACATTTTATTTTTCTTGGCCTGAAATTTCCACATCTGGCTGATGTTTAATTGCCTACAAATCACCTTCTGGTCATAGCATTTAAGAAAATTAAGGCTCTACTTTACTGGCAAGCAAAAAAAAAAAAAAAATCATTTCTTGGCAAACAACAGCAGTAGCAGCAGCATCACCACCATGAACAGATTCATTTGGAAACATCTGTGCCAGAGATCAGGAATCAGTGGCATATCTGCAGAAGCAAGAGTGAAGGAAAAAAATCAATTACAATTACTAGAGACTTCAGAAAGAGGAACACATGAGTCTTCCTGCTAGAACTCTCCGTGTAAGAAGGTTTCCAAATAAGAGGGACCATAGATTTGAGAGTCATCTGTTTGCATTCTGCTTTTCTGGACTAATGGGACAGGATGGACAATCAATGGTGGGGCATGTCAGCCTTAGGACATTGTAGCCAACCTTTCTTTTCTTTTTCTTTCTTTTTTTGTTTTTGTTTTTCGAGTAGGGTATCATTCTAGCCCAGGCTGACCTGGAATTCACTCTGTATTCTCAGGGTGGCCTCAAACTCACGGTGATCCTCCTACCTCTGCCTCCCGAGTGCTGGGATTAAAGGCATGTGCCACCATGCCTGGCAAACCTTTCTTTTCTAACCAGAGTACATGTCCTATCTAGTTTACTTATGTAGTGGAACATAAAATTCTTATTTTTCTACTATGTTAGGTTGACATATTAATTTTTCCTAGTCTAACAAATATATTCTTTATTTGTACCTGTGCTAAAACCATGACTCAGTAGGTCATTTACATTATCCTGCCCCTGCCCTATTTGGAAGGAGATTGAGCCTAGGATCTTGAACATGCCTGGTGTGGTAGTTTGAATAGATGGCCCCAATATATTCAGTGTTTTATTCGTTTATAGTTTGCATCTGCAGCCACCTGGCTGCAGGCAGTGTCACTGGGCGGATCTTAAGGTGTGGTGGTGGGTTTAGGATTTCAATGTAAAGATATGCAAAGTGTGCCTAGCTGGAGTTCCTGAGGTGTGCTGTGGCTTTTAGCTGTGGCTTTGCTCTGTGTGTTTGGTCCTGTGAAGAGCAGGCCAGCTTCTTCTGCCATTATGGAACTTCCCCTGGATATGTAAGCTCCCAAACTCCAACAAATATCCCTTCCTCCATAACTGTGCCTGGCCGGGAAGTTCATCTCAGCGAACCTGAAGCTGATCTCAGCGAACCTGAAGCTGTCTGCTACACCTGGTAAGCTGTTTTCCACCTGAGATATGTTCCCAGCCCCTGTGTCCTTTCTGTTAGGGTTGAACTACTGATTTCAGCTAAGTTACTATCTGTTTCATATTTCAGTATGAAAATCAATGAGATGTGCACTTTAAGATTTAAATTGTCACTTGCTTAAAGCCAACTTTTATTTGCATTTAAAAATTTATCACATATGTTCTAAGAGCAGAGAATAATACTCAAGAGTCTGAGGTAACTATTTAGTCATACTTTTGTTGAATTTATATAGGTAGGGTTCCAGTAGAATAAGATAAAAAATATAAATTATTAAAGAAAAAGTTGATGTGAATATACAAACTTCCATAAAGACAAGAATTCTAGAATAAAGGCTCCCAATTCCATTTTATATTGTTCTGGTATGAGAGCATTTTTGTTTCTGCCATGGTCATTTGATTATAATTTGAGTTGGATGATAAATTTGTGAAAACTTTTTAGGATTGTGTAAGCCTAAAAAGCCCTCATAAAATTATTTTCAGAAGAAAAATGTCTTGTGAATATGAAATGAAAGTAGACTGGTTAATTTTTATGCCCAGTATATGAAAGGAAATATTTGATTGCACACCCACATCTTTACATAACTTCCTGGCTTTATACCTCTCTTCATTGCATGTTTATAGTGTTCATTTGGCTTCATAACACAGTCATTTGTTCATTAAGATATCTGGGGGAGAGAATCCAAGCCTGTTCTGTTTCATTCCAGATGTTTGTAATAATGTTTGGCTGGCATAAATGTTAACAGTAAATATTGCTTTTGAACAGGAAATAGTTTGCAAGTTACATTAACAAAGAAGATATGAGATTAGAAACCTTTGTTATGAAATCAAAGAATTGAAAACAAATTCATACAACAAATGTCTCAGAAGGTGAACACATTGAGGGAATAAACTTAGGAAAGGAGCTTGAAGAGGGTATTAGATCTTTTTATACATTTTTAAATTAATCATTTATTTGCAAGGAGAAAGAGAGATAGAATGGATGTGTCAGGGCCTCTAGCCACCCCAAATAAACCCCAGATGCATGCACCACTTTGTGCATCCAGCTTTATGTGAGTACTAGTGAATAGAACCCAGGATATAGGCTTTGCAGGCAAGTACCTTAACTTCTGATCCATCTTTCCAGCCCCAGACATTATATCTGGATGCCTTTTCATTTACTAAGACATGACACAAAACAAACTGAACAGAGCTAATGTTATGTTGTCCATGTATGGAAGTGGATGATTAAATATAAAGCACAATGCTAACCTTACAAAATGTCTAGATACTGTTATAAATATTGTCATGTGTATTGTTACTACATTATTTTAATTTTATTTACTTCAAAATTTTAATTTATTAAATAAATTTTGGTATGTTCAAAATAGATATTAATGGCTAATAATAGATTTTAAACAAGCACAGATATTTGTATAGATATAATTTTTCATATATTACTTTCTCCATAAATTAAATATATGCACTGGGCACAAATAAAATTATTATTGTAAAGAGAGCAAAATATTCTTTTCTTTTCTTTTCTTTTCTTTTCTTTTCTTTTCTTTTCTTTTCTTTTCTTTTCTTTTCTTTTCTTTTCTTCAATATAGGGTCTTACTCTAGCTCAGGCTGACCTGGAATTCACTATGTGGTCTCAGGGTGGCCGAACTCATGGCAATCCTCCTACCTCTGCCTCCCAAATGCTGGGATTAAAGGCGTGTGCCACCACGCCCAGCTGCAAAATGTTATATTTCTTTATATCGAGCTTAGAGAAAATAGAAGTCACCTCCTGGTAGGAGCTCATAAAAGAATGGAATGAAACACTTGCTTAAGCAGGTGGGGATGGTAGATAAACAGGATGCTCTGCTGGTCTGAATAGCAAAACCCTTAAGGGCAGATGAGCAGGGCATTTGGAGACTCTTGGTCCCAGGCCAACCTGAGAACCCCCAGGCACTTCTTGTGACTGACCAACAGAGCTGTTCACAAGTTTGTTCTGTTTTTATTTCCCTATAATCTTCTAAGAATGTGAGTTGTGATAGCTTAACTCCCATCCTGTTTTTGTAATAAATATTTTGTAGGTTTTTTTCCAATAAAAGATAACCCTCCAAACAGTTGAGGGCTGCATCCTGAGATCCAGAACTCTGGATGTAGACCTGGTGTACCAGCTTTTCTGATTTTTCTTTTCTTTCTTTTTTTACCCAATAGAACTTTGCCTCATGTTCCGTAAGTCAATGGTCTTACTTGTGCAACACCAGACCCCATAACATTTTGGGGGATCATCCAGGTTCCACATTTCAAGACTTCCCTCCCCGACTCTGGGGCAAAGGACCCCTAATCTCTGCTGGAGAAACAAATCTCCATCCGTCTGCAAGTTCCTAGTTTTCCAGTTGGTGGCAAGCTGTTGACAGAGAACTTTTGCCTAGAACTGCCAGCCCCCTCCTTTATTAGGTAAGAAACCTTTGGAGGTGCTTTTTCCACTCTTCTTTTTGTTTTTCTTTTTTTACTGGTTTTCTCCACTTTTCTGGGTCCGAGAGGGAAGCTGGACACAGCGTTAATTCCCCTGGATGAGGGATCGAGCGGCTGCCCTTGACCCTCTCTGGCTCTGTTTGTAGATCTTGAATGGAGGTCTGTTTCTCAATCAGTTTTGGTTTGGCAGCCACTTAGCAGTGTCAGGAGAGCTGTTGTTGCATGTTTGTGTTTGGTGTTATGTTCATTTGTCTCATCCTTGTCTTTGAAGATATGGGTTAAAATTATTCTGTTGAAGAATCTCCTTTAAAACTGGTTAAAAAGCACTTTAAAGGTCTTCAAAAAAAAAAAAAAAGGAAAGAAAAGAAAGAAACAATAAAATGAGCTAGGCCTATCATCCCAGCTACTTGGGAAGCTGAGACAGGAGGATCTCCAATTCAATGTTCCAATGTGATAGCCTGTCTCCACATTTTAAACCATGTGACTTTTAAATTGCTTGATAAAAATAATTACATAATTTTAACTTGAACTGTGCCTGATATTTCCTCTTTTGTTTGGGCTTTAAACAAATAAGACATTGTTCATAGTCACCTTTTGGTTTCTTTATTAATCCAAATAGTCCTTTGTCTTTTGCTTCTGTCATTATTGGGGGCAGGGTCTGAGTCAGACCCAGGATGACCTAGAACCCATTTCAGAACAGAAATCTCTACCACTCAGCGTACCAGATTAAGGGTGTGGAGTAACATAGACTTAATGTAAATTCAGCTTACATTAGACACATGTGATGTCCTATGCTAGGTCACAAAGTCATAAGCACAGATGTATTTCATATTCTTTGGAGGTCTAACCAGGTTAGACATAGACAAGACCCTATCAATCACCTTATGTATTACAAATGGGTAAAATAAATTTCCTAGTTAAAACAAGCAACTTCCGAGTAAGACAAGGGATGCCAGGATGCTTAGCACTCTGCTCTGTCACTTCCTTTAGCCTTGTTTACTGTTATATGCTATTTAAAGTCATAGCAAGCTGGACTCTGAATAAAAGGGATGATGCCCCCTTTATCTCAGAAGCCCAAATCCCTAAGTGTGTGTGTTATCCCACACCCTTAATCCTGTCAGCTGGTGGTTGAGATTTCTGTTCTGAAATGGGTTCTAGGTCATCCTGGGCCGGACTCAGACCCTGCCCCCAATAATGAAAGAAGCAAAAGACAAAGGTCCTATGAATCTGAAAGCTTCAAAGGCAACAATAATCAACCCTCAAACACAGCTTAATTGAGAATGGTAAAGCCAACCAAGAATATGTAATCCATAACCTGCCCTGACATGGAAGGAGAGATTAGCACTTCCAGTGCAGGCCTTGTACCTGTTTTTCATCACTTGGCCTTGTTACCTTTTGGGGTTTCTTCAGATCTCACCAATGCTGAGTGCCCTCAATATCTCCATGTTGTGCTGTGAATCTGGTGTTCTGATCAGCCATGCTGGATGCCCTGCCACTGGGGGCTGAATGCATTCTCCAGAGGGTCGCAGTGCTATCAGTTGGGAGGTGGGAGAGTGCAGGAAGCCTGGAGTTGTACTGGGACTTCTCAGCTGGTCCCACCTGTGTCCCCTTCAGGAGCTCCTCCACTAATCTCTGCTGGTACTGAGCTGGAAAAAGCTGCACTGCATGCAGCCCTATGGGAGACAGAAGTCATCAGCAGTGAAAACAGTGGACACCAGAAGCCTCAAGTTTGGCCAGTCAGGCCAAATGACCAAATGGGTGCAATAGTGGCATGTCTGCTCTGGGGTAAACCAACTGCTCTCTAATTGGACTGCAGGCCAGCTCTATGGGAGGGAATACATGCCTAATACTGAAAACCTAATTGAAAGCCTATGGCATGGGAGGTCATAAGCCTTAGGGGTATAAAGCCTGCACTTGTCTGGCTAAACACATATATTATGCTCACCAAACTGTCCTGAATGCACTACACTTGATGTTCATATTTATATATTAATGCTACTCTCATTTCTGGCCAGAGAAGCTTCTCTTTTGAGATAGTGATGACCACTGGGTTGACCCAAAAGGCAACATAGTGCTGAGAAGAAGGGATGGAGGAGTGTCTGGCACTGAAACATCTCTGTCACACCCTCCAAGGCTCAGGGTCCATTGTGGAAGAGGTGTGGAAAGAATGTAAGAGCCAAAGGAAAGATACCAGCCCTTACAATGCAACTGTCCAGGCAGAAACTGGCCTCAATATCCATGACCTCACAGTGCCTAGAAATACCTTCATAAGATCCTCATAACAGGAGAAAAAGATGATGACATCAGATTCAAAGAGAGACTAATGGAGAGAGGGAGGGGATATGATGGAGATCGGAGTTGTGAAGGGGAAAGTGGGGGAGGGGAGGGAAATATTATGGTTTATTGTCTGTAAGTATGGAAGATGTCAATAAAATTTTTTTAAAAAGCAGTCTGCAAAGTGAAGACAAATGTATATAAGGCAAAAAAGAACCTTGTTTCAGTGTGAACATTTCTTCAGGGTGACCCTGTTATGGTGGTCCTGGAGGCAGTAGGATGTGCCAAAGTAAGAAAGATTTGTTAAGGACAAAATCTGAGCGTGATTGGATGATAGTCAGAATAATAAAATGACATAAAGATCACAAGTTGAAATTCACTAAGAGAAATTGATGTTTTGTTTAAGTATATAGTAATGATCATCTTTAGTAAGATAGCAAATTTAAGATAACTCAGATAATTTTTTTTATATTTTTTGAGAAATGGAGTTAAATCTTTAAGATCTACCTGGTGTCACACCTTGTGTTATATACTCTGGTGTGCACGAGGATTGTTATTTTCAAAAGTAGCAATGTTATCTTAATACATAAAACTGTTTTTTTAAGAAAAATAGACTTTTCATGAGAAAGACTGCATAATGAAAAACCAACATTTTTCCCTGTTTGTATGATCAGTATGTTTCTTCTATTGTAATACATGTCTTTCATCCTAAACATGCTTATAAGTGGTTTATACAACACTTAAATTAGTAGGTTTAATGTCACATTGGAACCAAATTAAATGAATATTGATGAAACAGGATCCTTTCTAATTTCAGTCCTTTCCAATAAACTGTCGTAGTCCCGGGAGACACTGAGGGCTTGGTGCTAGCAGATGTTTGCTTAAGAGGGAAACCTTTTGTATTTTAAAATGCTTTTAAAAAATTAAGTAGACTATATTTTAAAAGTATTAAGACAATATTATGAGATTATACTTCACTAGATAAAAGATAAACCATATAATGCAGGCATAATTGGATAGTTTTTATTCCTAAAATTCTAGGCACATAAAGAATTTCTATAAAGACCGAATGAAAAAAAATAGGCCTTTACAAACTTAAGCATATATGTCACCAAAGAAGACATATAAATAGCAAGTCACCAAAGGAGAAGTTGTCTTTAGGGGAATGCAGGTTGAAATAACAATAGCATAGACACTGTTAGAATGGAAAAAATTCAGAACACTGACAATACCAACTGCTAGTTAGATAGGGAGTGAAAGGACCTCTCAGTCAGTCCTACTGTGAATGTAAACAGATATGGCCACTTTGGTATATTACTAGTGGAAAATATTGTGAGAACATTGCATACAGTATAATTATGCAAGTTATAATGGAAAGGATAAGTTTTGGAAACAATATAAAGTCCAATCAATTTAAATAAATAGGACTTTTTTAAAAGTCAGTGGCTACCAAAGAATATTCAGAAGGGGAGAGAAGGCACAGCATATAGGTGGTTCAGGCAGTGACACTACTCTGAATATACAGTGGACACATGACACAATGCATGTGCCTTGTTCTATAGACAACGCCAAGAGCGACCCCCAAGGTAAGCCATGATAATGACGGGTCAGTCTAAGTTGGTCTATTGTAGCAAATGTACTAACTGTATAGGCTTAATGACAATAGGGGAGGCTAAGCAACTATGGAGGCATGAATACTTAAAGAACCTTTATACATTTTACATAATATTGCTATACACAAAACTACTATGGTTTATTCAAAACAGTGTGCCTCACATTATCAGACATCACAGCAAGCTATTATTCATACAAACAACATTTTATAACTAATAATTGTAGTCTTCTACTAATTACTGAATGTATAGTGAATTTGCTTTCCAAGTATCCATTTAGCTCTAATGTTAAAGTGAAAATAAGAGATACAAAATGTACCATATGCACCATGAAACCACATATTGTAGTTCACTAGCTCATTTGCGTAAAGACTTATGATAATTAATGACATTAAAATGCTCACTTGGGCAAGTTAGCTGTGTGGGTGGTTTTTAGAGTCATAACTCACACCCTGAATCTCAATCAGCCTTATTTTTATTCAGACAGTTGGTACCAAGGAGTAATAGAATGTGTGATGAGTCAACACAGATCCATAAATCACACTAGAGAATATAGCCCAAGATCTATGTCCAGAAGAGCAATTCAGAACTGTCACCTTGAGATTCTGTTATTACCATATGATTACTATACCTTGCAGTCAAAATTTCCCCTTAAAGTTGCATTGCTATGTTTGTTACATATATTTATCATGTGTCTTTGAGATGTATATTTTGAGACATCCAGTATGTACAATGTATCTTCATGTGCTTAATCTAAAATTATAATTCATGATGACAAATTAGTACATCACAGAATATTAGTAAACAAATGAAAACAGTTTTTGTTTACTTTGAAATTTATGTTTAATTTAAACATGCATTTTTATCTAATCAATACTTGATTTTGAGAATTTCCAATCTCTTGAATGATTTATCATTTAAGGCACTTTAATAAAAATAAGTCAAAAATCTCATAAAATAACAGATTACATTACACATATGCAACTTCTGACAATTCTGTCACAGCCAAAACACAGCCAGCTGCTTCTTAGATGATATCAAGTGGCACTTAAAATAGCACCAGTAATGTTATGCTACAGGGAGGTACAGAAAATATTTTATGTGGTAAAAGCAAGAATTATATTTAGATTGTTGGGATTTATGTTCCATATTAAAACAACAGATGTTCTGAAATATTAATCTGTGGTGCCTCCATGTCTATCTGTGCATAAGATTGGACATTATGGTGTATTTCCACCAGGTACCTGCCTGGAGCAACCTTATTCAACTAACAATGGTCCCCAAATCTCTTCTGAGGAGCAGTAATTCAAAGAATACTAGTACTTTCTATCAAAAGTGAGTTCTTTCTGTGCTTGAATAAAGTGTGAAAAATTATGTTAAATCTGTACATTTTTCTCTCCAACAAAATGTCACACTCTTTAATATGCTCACATACATTATGTATCTTCTAGGGGAAATGCATTACTCCCAAATTATTTAACTATAGAACTTGTGCCAGAATACCACTAACCATTAGAATGGTAAAATGCACGTTTGTGATGAGAAAATTTAAGAAACATTTCATATGTCCTTAATATTTGTTTAAAGCACCAAGGAAGAGAGTCTGGCTCTAGTGAGGCTTAAAAGCTGGAGTAGTGGTGCACAACAGCTCCTCTGCTTGGCCTATGGACACTGTAGGTCTCCATGGAAGGGACATTCTTTGCAACTCCAGCAGAAAAAAAGAATACTGGAAGGGCCGAGCAGGATTCATTCCAGTAACACTGCAGAGGAGGAGCCTGGACTTCCGGGTGCAATGGCAGATTAGCAATAGCCTGTGTGAGCCAATGAAGGAGACGATCAAAATAACAACTCAAAGAGTGTTTCTCAAAGAGGGAAACTGAGGACAAATCCCAGAAAATCATGAAGAAGTACTACCATGCAAGATGAAGGTGCTGGGCAGATCCTCAGTGGCCCTGTGATAGCACTCAGTACTCAGCCACTGAGAAAACTTCTTGTGGACCCTTCACTGTGCTCCTGGAAACACACCTGAGGTGGGAAGGTCCCAAAAGAGCATGCAACGGCCAGATGAGGGGTTGCATTTGAAACTCAGAGGAGACTGAGCTCTCTGCTGGACTCTTCCTGAGACATCAAGTCTTTCTGGAGCCATCAGCCAGAGGTCCAAGCCAGGCTGCAGCCTGCTCACCTGACAGCTACTGTTCCACCCTGTCCACTCCTGCTAGATGATCACCTGCTGTCTGAGCATGGATGCCTTGCAGCTGAGGATAAGCACATGGGCTGCTGCCATTTTCTCTAAAAGAAGGAATGAGAAAAGGATGTCCAACTCTCCTGACTTCTATTCAATATTGTGTTTGAAGTCCTAGAAACAGCATTAAGTCAGGCAGAAAACATAAAAGAAATAAAAATAGGAAGAAGTAAGACTACCCCTATTTTCAGATGTCATGATTTTATATTTAGAAGACCCAAAAGAATATACAAGAAAGTCCTAGAGCTAATAAATAATTTCAGTACATATGCAGGGTATAAAATCAACATACAAAAATCAATAGCTATGGGGCTGGAGAGATGGCTTAGCAGTTAAGGTGCTTGCATGTGAAGCCTAAGGACCCAGGTTTGATTCTCCAGGTCCCGTGTAAGCCAGATGCACATGGTGGCGCATGCATCTGGAGTTCGTTTGCAGCGGCCAGACGCCCTGGTGCGGCCATCCTCTCTCTCTCTCTGTGTGTCTCTAATAAATAAATTTTTAAAAATTAAAAAAATCAATAGCTTTCATTTACACTAATAATCAACTCTCAGAAAAAGAGAAAAAGGAGTAACATCCACTTCACAACAACTCTAAAAATAATTAAACAACAACAACCAAGTTGGGTGTGGTGGCGTATGCCTTTAATCCCAGCACAAAGAATTATGTTAAGCTCAGAAAGACCAAACTGCATGTTCTCTCTGATATACAAATCCTAGCTTGTAATACTTATAAGTATTAATATATATGGGAGAAAATGTGGGTAAAACCTATGAAAGGACAATGGTAAACAAGAGCAAGAATAAAGAGATGAGCAGCAAGAAGGAATGGGCACTAAGACGCATGTGTAATGTAAACAAGACAGGAAAACCATTAGAGGGAGAGGAGGAATTTCCCAAGAAGAGGGTGATGCAAATCAAATAAAATATATTCTATTTCAAAATGACAGAAAGAATGATGTCTACATCCCTGTATGCCAGATAAAGAATAAAAATGAAAATAAAAAAATGTACCAAGGAAGATAATCACAGAACAAAACAATATATTATACTTTTCATATTCTATAGTCAAATGAGCTTATTGTGAACCACAGTACGTACCACCTTCATTTTTTAGTGCGAAATGCCTTTGCTGAACTCCACCCAGTTCTCTTTCCAGGAGCATCTATCTACTGCAGTAATGGTGCATTGAACACACTTATGGGCCTGCCATTCTAAATCACATTTACCACATTTGTCTTTCTGCTCATGAAAGGATACTGTAACATTTTCTCTGCTTGTAGGCTTCTGATAGTGTCTGGAATATCTGTGGTACTAATGTGAGTTGCCTCATTGTTTTCCAATTAAAGAATGTTCCAGCAATCTCCTTAGGAAAAAAATAAGAACTGGGGCTGGAGAGATGGCTTAGCTGTTAAAGTGCATGCCTGTGAAGCCTAAGGACCCCGGTTCAATTCTCCAGGTCCCACGTAAGCCAGATGCACATGGTGGCGCATGTGTCTGGAGTTCATCTGCAGTGGCTGGAGGCCCTGGTGTGCCCATTCTCTCTCTCTCTCTCTCTTTCCCTCTCTCTGTCTCAAAGTAAAAAAGAAAGAAAGTAAAAAAAAAGAAAGAAAGAAAGAAGAAAAAATAAGAACCAAGGAGAATTTAAGATACATCATGACAAAACTGATGAGATCTTAAATAATTAGTGGCATGGGGCAAGATGATCTACAATTAGCCAAATGCTTCCCTTTCTCCCCTCTCTGATGCTAAGATAGATTTTACTTGATGCAAAGATTAACACAGCATTAGGATCAAAGCATACTAACAGAAAAGCAGGCAATTCATTTTATCTATTTTTCACTATTTTGGCTTTACTCTATAACTTATTCAACACTCACCCCTCTACTGCCTCAACATGATTTCCCTCATTGATGGTGGTATCTATGTCTTCTCTCTTCAAATACTAAAGTAACTGAGAGTAAATGATATTTTTCCCCAATGGTTTTATTACAATAATGGAAAAGAGCTGAAAAATAAAGAATACACTATAAAGAAACACATGTAAGTTATAACCAAGTGGAGAAAGTGAAACCCAAAGTGCCTTTGGAAAGACATGTGAGGACAAATGAGTTAATTTGCCCTGAAGAACATTAGAAAAGTAAATCCTAGAGGTTCCACAAATGCAAAAGGCAGGCACTCAAAGCAGAGTCCTGTAAATCCTTAGGCCATGCTGCTGTTTTATTTCCAGAAATCCAGGAGCTAGCATGCATTAACCATTCTTCAGCAAAGTGAAAGGGTTAGTGGGAAAGGCTTAGTAAGACCCAGTTTAAGGAATTAATGTCATCAATACTTCTCCAGAAAAACTCCAAAAGAGTTGGATGCAAGTAATATGTTTGAGAATATAGAACTTGAGAGTACATGTGGTGAGAAGTTTTATGGATTAGGAAATTATTGGATACTAAAAGCAAAAACAGGTCAACTCACAAATCATACAATTATTTTTTTTTTCATTCCAGAAAAATGAAGGGAAAGATGGAATAAAGTACCTGCTCCTCAAACCGGAGTATTCAAGTTTGATCCCCCACAGATACCACATAAAAAAAACAGTAAGATGGGAGAAAGAGACAGGACTTTCTAGAAAGCTTATGGCAGTGACAGCATTAAAGCACTACATTTGGGCTTGGTGGCACACGCCTTTAATCCCAGCACTTGGGAGGCAGAGGTAGGAGCATCACCATGAGTTCAAGGCCAGCCTGAGACTACAGAGTAAATTCCAGGTCAGCCTGGGATAGTGAGACCCTAACTCGAAAAAAACTAAACAACAACAAAACAACCACACTAGCACAGAGAAATCTCAACCCTGGAGCAAATCCAGAGAGGACTGCTGCGTCACTGAGGGAAGGTGAGGACTCACTTCCGGTATCCCCTGAGCTCCATTCACGGTGACGTCATGCCGCGTCACTGAGGGAAGGTGAGGACTGACTTCCGGTATCCCCTGCGCTCCATTCTTGGTCACGTCATGCCGCGTCACTGTGAGGGAAGGTGAGGACTGACTTCCGGTATCCCCTGCGCTCCATTCTTGGTCACGTCATGCCGCGTCGCTGTGAGGGAAGGTGAGGACTGACTTCCGGTATCCCCTGCGCTCCATTCGCGGTCACGTCATGCCTCGTCACTGTGAGGGAAGGTGAGGACTGACTTCCGGTATCCCCTGCGCTCCATTCTTGGTCACGTCATGCCGCGTCACTGTGAGGGAAGGTGAGGACTGACTTCCGGTATCCCCTGCGCTCCATTCGCGGTCACGTCATGCTGCGTCACTGTGAGGGAAGGTGAGGACTGACTTCTGGTATCCCCTGCGGTCCATTCTTGGTCACGTCATGCCTCGTCACTGTGAGGGAAGGTGAGGACTGACTTCCGGTATCCCCTGCGGTCCATTCTTGGTCACGTCATGCCTCGTCACTGTGAGGGAAGGTGAGGACTGACTTCCGGTATCCCCTGCTCCATTCTTGGTCATGTCATGCCTCGTCACTGTGAGGGAAGGTGAGGACTGACTTCCGGTATCCCCTGCGGTCCATTCTTGGTCACGTCATGCGCGTCACTGTGAGGGAAGGTGAGGACTGACTTCCGGTAACCCCTGCGCTCCATTCGCGGTCACGTCATGCCGCGTCACTGTGAGGGAAGGTGAGGACTGACTTCCGGTAACCCCTGCGCTCCATTCGCGGTCACGTCATGCCGCGTCACTGTGAGGGAAGGTGAGGACTGACTTCCGGTATCCCCTGCGCTCCATTCGCGGTCACGTCATGCCGCGTCACTGTGAGGGAAGGTGAGGACTGACTTCCGGTATCCCCTGCGCTCCATTCGCGGTCACGTCATGCCGCGTCACTGTGAGGGAAGGTGAGGACTGACTTCCGGTATCCCCTGCGCTCCATTCTTGGTCACGTCATGCCGCGTCACTGTGAGGGAAGGTGAGGACTGACTTCCGGTATCCCCTGCGCTCCATTCTTGGTCACGTCATGCGCGTCACTGTGAGGGAAGGTGAGGACTGACTTCCGGTAACCCCTGCGCTCCATTCGCGGTCACGTCATGCAGCGTCACTGTGAGGGAAGGTGAGGACTGACTTCCGGTATCCCCTGCGCTCCATTCGCGGTCACGTCATGCCGCGTCACTGTGAGGGAAGGTGAGGACTGACTTCCGGTATCCCCTGCGCTCCATTCGCGGTCACGTCATGCTGCGTCACTGAGGGAAGGTGAGGACTGACTTCCGGTATCCCCTGCTCCATTCTTGGTCACGTCAGCGTCACTGTGAGGGAAGGTGAGGACTGACTTCGGTATCCCCTGCGCTCCATTCGCGGTCACGTCATGCTGCGTCACTGAGGGAAGGTGAGGACTGACTTCCGGTATCCCCTGCGCTCCATTCGCGGTCACGTCATGCCTGCGTCACTGTGAGGGAAGGTGAGGACTGACTTCGGTATCCCCTGAGCTCCATTCGCGGTCACGTCATGCCGCGTCACTGTGAGGGAAGGTGAGGACTGACTTCCGGTATCCCCTGAGCTCCATTCGCGGTCACGTCATGCGCGTCACTGTGAGGAAGGTGAGGACTGACTTCCGGTAACCCCTGCGCTCCATTCGCGGTCACGTCATGCCGCGTCACTGTGAGGGAAGGTGAGGACTGACTTCCGGTATCCCCTGCGCTCCATTCGCGGTCACGTCATGCCGCGTCACTGTGAGGGAAGGTGAGGACTGACTTCCGGTATCCCCTGCGCTCCATTCGCGGTCACGTCATGCCGCGTCACTGTGAGGGAAGGTGAGGACTGACTTCCGGTATCCCCTGCGCTCCATTCTTGGTCACGTCATGCCGCGTCACTGTGAGGGAAGGTGAGGACTGACTTCCGGTATCCCCTGCGCTCCATTCGCGGTCACGTCATGCTGCGTCACTGAGGGAAGGTGAGGACTGACTTCCGGTATCCCCTGCGCTCCATTCGCGGTCACGTCATGCCTCGTCACTGTGAGGGAAGGTGAGGACTGACTTCCGGTATCCCCTGAGCTCCATTCTCGGTCACGTCATGCCGCGTCACTGTGAGGGAAGGTGAGGACTGACTTCCGGTATCCCCTGCGCTCCATTCGCGGTCACGTCATGCCTGCGTCACTGTGAGGGAAGGTGAGGACTGACTTCCGGTATCCCCTGCGCTCCATTCGCGGGTCACGTCATGCAGCGTCACTGTGAGGGAAGGTGAGGACTGACTTCTGGTATCCCCTGCGCTCCATTCTTGGTCACGTCATGCGGCGTCACTGTGAGGGAAGGTGAGGACTGACTTCCGGTATCCCCTGCGCTCCATTCACGGTCACGTCATGCCTGCGTCACTGTGAGGGAAGGTGAGGACTGACTTCGGTATCCCCTGCGCTCCATTCGCGGTCACGTCATGCGCGTCACTGTGAGGGAAGGTGAGGACTGACTTCGGTATCCCCTGCGCTCCATTCGCGGTCACGCGTCATGCCGCGTCACTGTGAGGGAAGGTGAGGACTGACTTCCGGTATCCCCTGCGCTCCATTCTTGGTCACGTCATGCAGCGTCACTGTGAGGGAAGGTGAGGACTGACTTCCGGTATCCCCTGCGCTCCATTCTTGGTCACGTCATGCAGCGTCACTGTGAGGGAAGGTGAGGACTGACTTCCGGTATCCCCTGCGCTCCATTCGCGGTCACGTCATGCCAGCGTCACTGTGAGGGAAGGTGAGGACTGACTTCCGGTATCCCCTGCGCTCCATTCTTGGTCACGTCATGCGCGTCACTGTGAGGGAAGGTGAGGACTGACTTCCGGTATCCCCTGCGCTCCATTCGCGGTCACGTCATGCTGCGTCACTGAGGGAAGGTGAGGACTGACTTCCGGTATCCCCTGCGCTCCATTCGCGGTCACGTCATGCCTCGTCACTGTGAGGGAAGGTGAGGACTGACTTCCGGTATCCCCTGCGCTCCATTCGCGGTCACGTCATGCCGCGTCACTGTGAGGGAAGGTGAGGACTGACTTCCGGTATCCCCTGCGCTCCATTCGCGGTCACGTCATGCCGCGTCACTGTGAGGGAAGGTGAGGACTGACTTCGGTATCCCCTGCGCTCCATTCTTGGTCACGTCATGCGCGTCACTGTGAGGGAAGGTGAGGACTGACTTCCGGTATCCCCTGCGCTCCATTCGCGGTCACGTCATGCCGCGTCACTGTGAGGGAAGGTGAGGACTGACTTCCGGTATCCCCTGCGCTCCATTCTTGGTCACGTCATGCCTCGTCACTGTGAGGGAAGGTGAGGACTGACTTCCGGTATCCCCTGCGCTCCATTCGCGGTCACGTCATGCCGCGTCACTGTGAGGGAAGGTGAGGACTGACTTCCGGTATCCCCTGCGCTCCATTCTTGGTCACGTCATGCCGCGTCACTGTGAGGGAAGGTGAGGACTGACTTCCGGTATCCCCTGCGCTCCATTCGCGGTCACGTCATGCCGCGTCACTGTGAGGGAAGGTGAGGACTGACTTCCGGTATCCCCTGCGCTCCATTCGCGGTCACGTCATGCCGCGTCACTGTGAGGGAAGGTGAGGACTGACTTCCAGTATCCCCTGCGCTCCATTCGCGGTCACGTCATGCCGCGTCACTGTGAGGGAAGGTGAGGACTGACTTCCGGTATCCCCTGCGCTCCATTCGAGGTCACGTCATGCTGTAGTCACTTAATACTACCTAGTTTTCAAATTTTGTTACTACTAAGTAAAATATGCATATAAAATTATTAACCTGTCTTTCTCACATAGAAGACATGTTTGTTATGTCTACTGTTATTTTCTTTGATTAAATATGGTGACATATGCCTCATCCATGAGGTATTTTTGAGCACAAGTTTTGCATAGTATTCCAAATTGTGAGAATTGCAAGCACCTGAAAGGGCTGCCTTTCACATGACCTACTTTCTAGTAGTAGGGATAGAAATAAGACAATGTAAATGAAAATAATGCCAGGAAATAATAAGTATGATTAAGAAAATTAAAATAGACAAAAGGGCCAGATTACAGCTTAAAGGCTGGAAAGTCATCGGGTCTGCCACGTGGAGATTACAGTTATTACATTCTTTTCATCAAAATAGCCCACTATTCCACAGGTCTAAAATTTGTCATTGAAATATCCTTGCATTCAATAGTAGAACTTTTTTTTTTCAACTCTTGTGCACCTTGAAATATATATGTGTATTTATGTATATGAGCTGGGACAGAAGCTAACATTCCATAATAATGCTTACACTTAATAACCTTCTGACATTGCTTCTTTTTAATAAGCTGAAGCCTGTCTTGAAGTATTTGTCTAGTAGACCAATCACTTCTCCTTCTACACCTTTATAACATGAAGATGCACTCTCCATAGGAATGATAATTCAAGAAAAGTGAGGAATAGTTTAGGATAAAGATCTTATAAGTCTTATAGGAATTAAAATATTATAGATGTCAGAATTTATTATCCTGATAGTAACTTTAAAACAGAAAGCAAATATAAATCTGATATAAATTACATAGGAGAACTAATTACTAAATTGGTTCTAAGCATTACTGTTCTCTGAAGTGGAATACTTGATTCTCCATTGTAAGTCAAAAAACCAACATTATCTGTATTTTGCAGCTATTATTAATATCTATATGCAATCCTCAAATGGTTTGTATTGTGGTAGAAACAATAAAACAACTGTAGGAATAACTGTATAGTGTTGCTCCCCAGACCATCAGCATGAGGTGGTTGTTAACGAAAGTTACACTATAGGTGCTTTATCCATTCCCTTCAGTCTCAACAGAAATGATGGTGGGCTTAAGGGCAAAGGTTATTTATTTATTTTTGGATATCTCCTACTACCTTATCTTTGTTCTGGATGCTCCTACCATCACTGAGAGAACAAAGTGCTGCTGGAAAAGCCCAGAACACATGAGTTTTCCTCTGTAGCAGTAAACAAAGGTGATGGAGAAGGAATGCCATGCCACACAAAGTATCCCTTTGTTTTAAGCAGGAAGTTGGGTGGAGAAAGATTGTGCTTATAAAGTTGGCAAAGTTTCATTTACTGGGCAGAGAGTAGGCAATATCCTGCCAAGGACCTTGCTCTTTCTGAGACACCTGCTGCTTCCATAAACCACCAATGCCATTCACAGCTGGCTTGCAGCATGCATGGACACTTCTTTGTGAAATGTGTTTGAAGTAGATTTTTTTAATGCTTATAGTATCTTATTTTCTTCTGTCTATACATCTTTAAGAAACTGACGACTATGTTTTCCAAACCTGCTTCTAATAGCGATGTTTTTAAAGAAAACATTGACTCTTGTTGCCTAAATTGCTGAAAATTACTGATGTAAAACTTTAATATTCTTATTCCCCAGTTTCAGCTATTGAAAATCCAAATTATACTTTTGTAGTATCACATCTCCCAGAAGTGGCTTACTATTACAAGTGTATTACCTCTTCATTCCACTATAATATTTATATTGGGATATTTGAAAGGACTGATATGAAAGGCATAGGAGGGATAAAGGGCAGAAATTAGTGACCTGTTTAATGAGGGGATGGCAGGATCAAAATGAAGGCATTAAGTCAACTTCTTGGCTTTATGGATAGAAATATAATAGTAAATCAAGAAGGGGAGTAAAAGTGTATAGTAGGCTTTAGTCATCCTAGAGATGACCAAAAGATTAGGATGAATGTAGAGTGGAAAGCATGTGTGGTATGCTCAGAAAGTAATAAAGTGCAGGTTCTTAATAATGGAACTTTCTTGAATGACAGTTTTAGCACATGTCTACAAATGAGAGTTCCTTCAAAAGGCCTGAGTCTCGGTGGATACATGTTCCTTGAACAAATGTAGTAGTTCTGTGGCTTCACAAATGCTCTTAATGAGTTCAAATATCAGACAGAAGCAGAGGTAGGTTGGAATCATCGAGGTCATGGTGATCATGAGACCCTGCTGCAAAGTACATGGAAACAAATTAAAGAACAGGCTGAACATCAAAGGTTTTACCATCATCAGCTAACTCTGAACTTCATTAGAAGTTCTCTGACTCTTGTCCAGCTTTCTGTATAATTCAGAAGAGGAAAATGCTCAGGATGTAAGTCAAGTTCAGAACTAGTAGAGGCAAAATCATCAAAAAGAGCAAGTGAGAAGATTTGACAGACTCAGTACTCTTTCATGACGGTGTTGGAAAGAGGGTGTGGTAGTTTGAATATATGTCCCCCAATATATTCAGTGTTTTACCAGTTATAGTTTGCATCTGCAATCACCTTGCTAGAGGCAATGTCACTGGGGGCTGGTCTTAAGGTGTGGGTTTGAGATTCCATTGTAAAGATATGCAAATGTGCCTAGCAGGAGTTCCTGAAGTGTGCTGTGTGACCTTTTGGCTGTAGTTTTTGCTCTGTGTGCTGTGGTGGCTGGTTGGCTTTGCTCTCTCTGCTTGGCCCTGTGGAGAGCAGGCCGCTTCTCTTGCCATTATGGAACTTCCCCTGGATCTGTAAGCTTCAATAAATAATATCCCTTCCTCCATAACTGTGTTTGGTCTGGAAGTTCATCTCAGCAAACCTGAAGCTGTCTGCAACAGAGGGATTTATTTGGTTGTGTTACTTGGCACATTTGATTGTGTAGTATTAGAGCCAATTGCACTTATAACTTACTCTGGCAAGTAATTGGTGCATGTTATAATCTCTGATGTGCTGCAAAGTGTCCAACGTAACTAAACAACTTTAGAATTATGAGCATGATTACTATTCTTTTATGAAGAAGAGGAGAATTTAGGTCTTAAGTATAGAAAGAAATCTTTACATTTGAAATCAGAGTATTCCTTTCATCAGTAGTTATACTGCTATTTGTTACTTGACAAAAGTAACTTAAGGAAGGAAAGCTTTGTTTTGGCTCATGATTTGAGCATGTACAAACCATCATGGTGGGGAACTTTATGGTGACTGAAGTGGTTCAGGATGTGTGCCATTCAGCAAGCAGAGGTGGGAGGATTCTGGCATTCATCTTCCTATCTTTTCTTCCATTTTATTCAGGTGGGCTCTGGGCCCATTAGATAGTACCTTCCTCTTTCAGAATACATCTTTAATCTTCAAGTAAACCTGTCTGGAATTTCCTCAAGGATGGGGACAAGTTATTTCTCCTAGGCTATTCCATATCCAATGAGGTTGACAATGAAGATTAGCTATCAAAACTCTCAAATGCCATGGACAAGAGAAGAGCAGTTAATTTAGATTACATGTTTTTATGGTATAAACTGGATCTCTTAAATTTATTAATATTGTTTTGCTTGTTTTGAAAGAGAATCAATGCTTGGTTTTGATCTTGATACCTCACATAGTGTTAGCCCAAAGGATTCTAAGTCACATAAAATATATTTATATATCTGTACACCCATGTTTACTGAAGTACTAATCACACTAGCCAAGTTGTTGAATCAGCACAGATGATCAGCAACAGATGAATGTATAATGAAAATGTGAAATATATACACAGTAGAGTTTTGTGCAGTCATAAGAATGAATGACATTATTTTATGAATAGATAGGACTGGAAATCACCTTGTTCAGTAAAGTGATCCAGACTCAAACATGGATATCATGTTTCTTATCACATGCAGTGTCTAGGTTAAAATATACCTATGATACCCAAGCATGGTGGCACACACCTCTAATCCCAGCATTCAGGACAGAGATAGGAAGATGGCTGTGAGTTCAAGGACAGCCTAAGACTACATCCAGGTTAGCCTGGGCTAGAGCAAGACCCGACCTCAAAAAAATACATACCTCTGATATATGGAAGCAGAAGGGGGAATATATAGTCAGAGAAAGAGGAAGAGCAAAAAAGGGAAGGACAAGACAATGCAATGGAGTAATAATATGAGTAAAGCACATGAAATCAATTGCCACAACAAAGCCATCATATATAAGCAATATATATAAATAATAAAAACAAAAAAATGAGGATATTGTTACGAGAAAGAAAGAATGGGTGTGCCAGGGCCTCCACCCAGTACAAATGAACTCCAGATACTTGTTCCACCTTGTACGTGGATACTAGGGAATTAAACCTTGGTCCTTTGGCTTTGCAGGCAAGTACCTTAGCCATCTCTCCAGCTCGATTTTGATGATTAATGAGGGCAAAATTAATCATCAGACTAATTAAATTAGTCATTAAAGTAGAATAGGTACTAGTTGGTAAGAAAGAATCCAGTGGAAGGGAGATGGGGGGCAAAAGAAGATATTGGGAAATATCAAATTGTATTATGTTGATGTATGAAAATTGTCAATCAAAATTTTGTAAAAAGAAATATAATTATCATATGATACAACAGTTACATTTCCAAACAATTGAAAGCAGAGTCTCAAAAAATATTGCACTCCTTGTTCAGAGTAACATATTTTACTGTATCTGGAAGTAGATGGATAAAAAGCCAAAATATAGTATATACATATGATAAAAAATTTAAAAATGTTAAACTAAGGGATGGTGTACACCAACCATAGAAACTTAAAGTGCAACACTCTCTATGTCTATATTCTCCTCCAGTAGCCCCTCCTTGATTTCTTAGGACTTGCTAAATGCCTTTCTACTAAGGTCCCATGCCACATTATACCATTCATGATTTCAGGGCGTATCAACATAAACCCAATTTCCTTCTCTGCAGTTCTCAGAGGAGGAATTTCTAAAGATCAAGATAGATATTTTATGTATTATATTATCTTCAGGGCTAAACACAAGTCCTGAAAAATACAACATAATTAGTAAATATTTTGATGAAATTAAGTATGTACACACAAATAATAAACAATAATAGGTTTAACTTAAGGTAATAGTTCAAAGTTAAATAAAAGGGCAAAGTGAGACAAACTGATAAGATTCAGGACCATTTTTCTAGTGTACACCCAGCAACTCTTTACTGTTTGGCTCTGTAAGGTTTTTTCATTAAGGACTACATGGACATCCAATAAATCTAGGACCCTGTGTCGTGAGTCACCTCACAAAAAAGTCAAAAGTTTTACTTCAATATATGAAATACTTCATATCTTAATCCTAATTAAGAATAAAAATTCTACTAGCCAAAGAATATACAAAGCCACAGTTAATTTCCATGCCTTTTGTTCTTTAAATGAATATTTGTTTAAATAAGAAAAATAATTCACCTAGTTCTATCTTAGAAACTTTAAGATATTTATGAAAAATTTGAAATGACTCTTTTGAACAAGGAATGCATGCAATAGGTATGTTTTTCAAATATTATAAAAGAATTTCCATAATCTTTCCACGTGGCCCATAAAGCTCTAAGTGCTTGAGACAAGTGCTTATTTTAGGAAGAATATGTTCCTAAAATAAGTTCTCTTCCCCACATACTTTTCATATTTCTAAGGTTATTTTATTTTTTTCTTCTCATTTCTTGCCCCCTCACTGTGATTCAACTTTATTATGTTATCTGGTCTCATAATATTAACTTATGTTTTATAGAATCATAATCAGAATTCTTTATACAGCATATATGATTTATATTTGTATATGATTTGCAAGAAGTGTAAGGAAAATATGTATGTTATTCAAGTTAGTTATACCCTTAACCTCACACAATGCCTTGCACAATGTTTATATGCAAATTAAGCCTACTGAATTCAGTCAAATAAATGGGAATTATGTGTATGAATGGTTCAAAATCCAACTATATCAGAACATCAGAAAGATGTAATAAAATGCAGGCACTTTTTTATGTGGATGAATCGATAAGGGATAATAAGAGAAATCAGAGAATATTAGTGGCTGAAAGGATGAATAACCTGTGCAAAGAGATTAAAGCATTATGCCAAATGTAGAAGGCAGGCTACCTACCAGGATCTATTTACAGATCAGCCTAGAACAAAGAGAGGCTGTTCTGTCAGAGCTGAGTTGATACAACCATGACCAATGGTATTCCCTGTGGCTTGCAATTTCCCTGTACCTCATGTCTAGAGAACCAAGAGAAGAAGTATTCTCATCTCTTTCTCTGTCTTATTCACTTGGCTGAGTTTCACCACTGGTAAAGCTGCACAGACTGCAGTTAGAAAGAGAAAGTAGCTGACAGGAAATTATAGTACAGAGTACAGGAAATGACAAAACAAGAATTTCTGGGGCTGGAGAGATGGCTTAATTGTTAAGGTGCTTGCCTGCAAAGCCAAAGGACCTTAGTTCGATTCCATAGGACCCACCTTAGCCAGCTGGAGGCCCTGGCATGTCCATTCTCTCTCTCTCTCTCTGCTTCTTTCCCTCTCTCAAATAAATAAATAAAAATAAACTATTTAAAGATAAAAGAATTGTGAGAGAACAGAGTAGGGGGAGGGGGCAGGATAATAATTAGTGGAGTGACAAATACGCAGTACAATTGCAGACTTATTTCTCCATAAGACAGCCTATAACTAATACAACATAAAAAATATTCAGTAAAGATGAATTCACTGTAGATAGTTCTCTAGCATTATCATTTCAAATGAAGTTAGGTCAAAATATTTATATAACTAAAATATATAATATGTAGGTATAAAATCTATGCATACTCAAAAGATGATGTAGCACATGGGCAAGCATATCTTTGGTGAAGAGTGATATGAGCTCTGTCCATAGACACAAGAGAAACATGGTGACTGATGTTCCCAGCATATAGAGTATGTAAACCTGCTGTGGTAGTTTGAATAGACGGCCCCCAATCTATTCAGTGTTTTATTAGTTTGTTGTTTGTATCTGCAGCCACCTGGCTGGAGGCAGTGTCACTGGGTGGATCTTAAGGTGTGGTGGTGGGTTTGAGATTTTAATCTAAAGACATGCAAAGTGTGCCTAGCTGGAGTTCCTGAAGTGTGCTGTGCGGTGTGGCTTTTGGCTTGTGGCTTTTCTCTTGCCTGGTCCTGTAAGAGCAGGCAGCCTCTTCTGCCATTATGGAATTTCCCCTGGATCTATAAGCTTCAATAAATCCCTTCCTCCATAACTGTGCCTGGTCTGGAAGTTCATCTCAACAAACCTGAAGCTGTCTACTACAGCTGCTATAAATACAAAAAAAAAAAAAAAAAAAAAAAAAAAAAAGGCAAATGTGTTTGTTTTATTTAAGTACGAAATACTTCTATTTTCTAGAATATGCAAAACATGAGATCATAAAAGATCCTGTGCTTTTCTGATATAAACTTTATGGTTCAAGTAATAGGTTTTAACCATCAGAAGAAACATCACACAGATTTGATTTCATTTTTTCATTATCAATGAGCTAAATAGGAAAAGAAAATAAAACATAAATAGGAGGGGTTTTGCAAGTATACTCTGTCTTCAGAATAAAAAAAAATGTTGAGTAGAGTTATTAACAGTAGAGCAAATGTTGAAAATGTGTTTGCGCCTATAATAATCATGGTGGGCCCAGCGTGGCTCAAGGAACTTTGTGGAAGAGGGGGAAGAAAGATTGTTAGAGCCAAAAGTTGGAACATTATGCACAGAAGCGTTGTTTCTCCCTCTTCACTGACTGCTGCCCCCACAATGCATGACCCGCAATCCTCATCCGGATGACCTGCATCCCAAAGAGGATGGCCTCTTCAGAAAAGCGGCAGGGATGAGGGAAAGGATGGGACCATCATGTGTTGTTTACATACTAAGTATGTCCATATCTATATAAAAATAAAAATATTAATCATGGTGGGGATATCTAAGGAGTGAAACAAAACAAAAACCAAAAATTGACAATGGCTTATTTTTCTATCCTGTTGCAAACTCCTATGAAAAATGTAATGCAAAAAAGTGAAAGAACTGAACTAATATTCAAATAACCTAGTGGTGGAGTTTAAAATTTCTGTATCTCTGATACAAGATTTTTAAATAGATCACTAAGTAGAGGAGTAATTGAATATGTGGAATATTTCTTAAAGGTAATCAGTAAAATGTTTTCAAGATATTGATGTCAGCATAAAGCAAAACTTATTCTAGTTAGACACTTAAGAGAAAACAAATGAGATCATTTTCTTCCTTTAAGGAGTAGTCAAGACTCCTGGCATAGTGGTCTACCAGTGCTGGTAACTGGTTCAGTGCTCCATTTCCTCTTGTGTGAGCAAGAAAAATTTCTTTTGCCTGAGTTTTCTTCTTTGTCCTTAAGGACAGACCCTTACTCATGGGGTATCTGTAAAAATGAATTGAACAAATATAGGTAAAGCACTGAGGAGATCTCAGAAGGGCAATAGCTGTTATCGTGTGCTTGCTCTGCAGTGGTGTCTGACCTTTCGAACAGTGCCAACTAGCTGGTCGCTCATTTGAGCTGATGAGAAAGTCTATCGCTGAGGAGACCCAGAGGCGAAAACAGCCATCACTCACCTATGGGTGTGGAGGTTTCTTCATGATTCCCTCTGATATCCTCACATGATCTTGCCTACACTTCATTTCTTGTTTCCCTCAGCCATGATGAACAGGCAGCTCAGCAGCAAAGTGACCTTTGGAGTCACTAATCTAGTTAGACAAAGAACCCTGCAATGGAGCCTTCGTCAAAACCTGGCCACGTAAAGCACGGGAGGAACTAGCTCCATGGCCAAGGTGGCTTCTTTGTTGAAGTGTGGATAAGCCAACAAATAAGGGAGGGTTGTGTTTAGTGTTTAGTTAAATACTTTGCATATAATTAACCATTGGTGATCATGAAGTTCTGTTATGATACACTTTATTAAAATTTATGTAATTGGATAATGTGCCAAGTATGTCTGAAAGTCATGTTAAACACATCAAGGACTTTTCAAATACTTAGCATTTGTATATATATAACTATATATATATATATATACACACATATATATACATATATGTACATATATTTATACACACATATATAAAACAGTATATATAATATTACATTATATATTTATATAATATATAACAGTATATAATATATAATATAATAGTATATGTAATATAATATATATATAGATATGCATATAAATATATATGTGTGTATATATATATGTGTGTATATATATATATATATATATACACACACACACATATATATATACATATATAAAACAGTAATAACCTGAAAGAGTAAAGAGAAGTTGAGCAGTACCTCATTATGAGACAGGTGGTATTTGAATGGCTACAGAACGGTGAGTCCATGAGTCTTGCAGCTAACAGGAAAAATGCACTTCAGTCAGAGACCTTGAGAAATAATAAGCTGGAGTACATGATGGGACAATGTTAATGAGCAGGAAGAAGTAAAATCCAAAAGATAACTAGGTGTTGGATTGTCTCCATTTTAGAGGTGGATGGGGATTGCACATGTGGTGGCCACTCTTCCCTGCCATTAATTCACTCACTGTAGTGAGAAAATAATTGGCTGCATAAATTAATCCCTGACTTAAAGCAGTCCAAACTGGGAGAGAAAGTAGGCTCAAGAAATTACTTGCACAATTCTGAAGTTAATGTTCAAAGTCAGAATTCATAATTTTGGCAAGTGTCTCATGGCACAATCAGTTCCGTCCTAAAGGAAATATGCTCAACAAATTGTATTATGACTCCCTCTAGTCTTAATTACCTAATCCACTCTGAAAGCTAGAGAACCAAAAAAAAAAATCTCTGGAGTTCGGAAATGATACTTCTGTTTGCAGACCACAACACATGTCACCCACAAGCTCCAAGCCTCAATCCTTTTACTCATGTTTTGCCTCCAGTACACTGTATGCAACAGCAGATTAATTGTAGTAGAAAGTGATATAGTACCTCTATTTTGTTTTCATATCTTTATTATTATTATAAAAATTGAGCTCTTTTTAATTCTTTGTTGTTTTAATATCAAAATGGTACAATTAAATTAATTGTATAATATTGCTTGTCACTAGTGAAATACTATACATCACAAGTTTTTTTTTTTGTTGATGTTGTTGTTGTTGTTTTGTTTTTGGTTTTTCGAGGTAGGGTCTCACTGTAGCCCAGGCTGACCTGGAATTCACTATGTAGTCACAGGGTGACCTCAAATTCATGGCGATCCTCCCACCTCTGCCTCCCAAGTGCTGGGATTAAAGGTGTGTGCCGCAACTTTTTTAAGCTTAATGGCACTCATGTTGTCAGGTAAATAAGAAACAGTTTATCTGCTCACTAGAATTTGATACTTCATAAGTTATTGATATGCATAAACAACTGCACAATCAATGTAAAGTCAGGAGCAAATTGAATCCATTGGTCATGTTACAAAAGAATTTGAGAGATAATGTTATCGTCACAGTGTTCCCTATCAGAAAATTTGGCTGTCTGCCACGTGGCATCTAGCCTATCATGGAAAGGCTGACTGACTGAACGTGTGGTAGGGACGGTATGCCAGTGTGGTGTGAACCACGCTTCCTGTCCATGTGCTGCTCTACTGAGTGGCTCAAAAATGTCAGGAATGTTACTCAGCTGCCAGCATGTCAAATACAGGTACAAAGTACATGCTAAATACATTTCTTTTGCTTTATGATTGCAATAGCGGATTTGGAGCTCTTTTACTTGTCCATATGGGCACGATTGAGTGATTGTTCTTTTTTCATAAAACACCACTCTGCCCTTAAGACAGGGAGATCATTGTTTAGTACATGCTGTACAGAGCCATTACACCAAACCCTTGATGATTCTGCCATGTGCTTCACAAAATTGAAGTAGTCTGAGACTTCTTCAATACTTTTCAGTCTGAAATTGATAATTGAAGACCATTCCTTCAATAATTCAAACTAGACATGCACTTTCCAACTTTGTTTTCCTACTCACAAATATCCTACATCAGATAGACATGTGGTCAGTTGTCAGGTAGCTAAAAATAACCAAAATATTTGTATCCTTCATATCTGTAATCTGTAGAAGATATACTATTTTAGCCACTTGAAGATAGATAAGAATCTAGGAGCTTATACTGAGCAACAAAAGAGATGTTAATTTGGCACTAAAAATACTGGGGAAATAATAAAGTTGACATGAATCACAAAAGCAAAATAAAATTGTTATAGGAAAAAATACATCAACAAAAATGCTACTGAAAGAAATCTTCCTAACACAGCCCATCTCTCTGATAAAGTCCCCTATGCAGAACCATCTAGTTTACAGAATCAGTCCTTTGAAAAATCAAGACATGATCAAGCATAGATACCAGTAATGTCAGAATGGGATTTACCAAGGTGTGATTCATGAGAATTCATTGAGGAACTTTACAGTTGCTTGATATTATAAAAGAAAGGGGAAGTGGGGAGAAGAAAGGAATGAAGGCAGAGAGGGAGGCAGGAGAGAATGAGGAGGGGAGGAGAGAAGGAAGGAGTGGACAATGAAGGGAGACAGGAAAAGGCCAAAAAACAAGAGGATTTCAAGGTCAAATTAAATAGGTAGATAAGAGTTTAGATATTTCAAATTTTGTTTTTATTTTTATATACTTGACAGAGAGAGAGAGAGAGAGAAAGAGATAGAGAGAAAGAGGTAGATATAGAGAAAGAACATGGGCAGGCTAGAGCCTCCAGCCCCTGCAAATGAACTCCAGATGCATGCACCACCTTGTGCATCTGGCTTACATGGGTCCTGGGGAACGGAACCTGGGTCCTTTGGCTTTGCATGCAAGTACCTTAACTACTAAGCCATCTCTACAGTCCCAAATTTAGGTATTTTAAATCCTGATATTTGAGCTTATGATTATATAAGAGGGATATATAGTAATCATAGTTTCAAACATTTTTGACAATTGAAATGCCTAAAAAATATTTTGAAATCTACTACTGCAGAGAGAATTGCTTAATCAAGCAACTGTGACAAACAGATAAAACTTCCATCGGTTGAGTGGGCTTAGTAGAAGAAGTAGGTTCCTTGAAACACAGAGAATATCAATCAAAACAAATGCAAAAATCAACAGTGGCTAGCATTTGTTCAGTAAATCACAGCTTTCAAACCATTTCCACATCTATTTCTCCTTTGATTTTCAGCATACTATTGAAAAATAAATGTTGTTTCTACATTGCCAGCTGATGCATAAACTGGCACTTATAAGGCCAGGAATGATTAACATTGTCATGTGGAAGGAAGGCTTGTATAATGTTCAAATTTATCCATGACCTCACAGTGCCTGACACTGCCTACACAAGACCATCCTAATAGGAGGAAAAGATCATGACATCAAAATAAGAGAGACTGATTGAGAGGGGGAGGCGATATGATGGAGAGTAGAATTTCAAAGGGGAAAGTGGGTGGAGGGAGGGAATTACCATGGGTTATTGTCTACAATTATGGAAGTTGTCAATAAAAGAATAATAATAAATTTTTAAAAATTACTACTAAACTGCTTGTTTAATGTCTCCTACGAACACTGAAAATTCAGCCTGACAGGGTTTTGTGCCTGTTAATACTTAAAAAAGTTTGCAAAATTTCAATGAAATGTTAACTAAAATAGGTGATGCTCATTATGATGGCATACTACTATGGAAAAAAATTACCTTGAACTTTATTAGCAGTTTTAGTCTTCTCTCTTATACCCTTTACAAATGCAGGTTGATAGGAAAATAATTTTAATAAGAATAGTTAAAAAATAACAAGCCATGCTTTATATATGCAAAGGATATTTTGGAGCAATTTGAAAGAATTCAAATAAAATACTGTGAAAACTGTAGAGCTATCAAAGATTTGAAAAAATTAATTAAAGATATATATTAAAATATTTTATAACTTGTCATCATATAGATAGATATAAATGATATAAAGATAATGATGTAGGTATAGATGAAAAATCTATACCTAGGAAAGTTGCAATATATGTATCTTGCCAAGGTGTCAGTTTTTTCTGCCTTATTATTATATTGCCATTAAAGATAGAGAGATGGTTTTTCTGATGCATCATTAGGATACAAACTTATATATATAATTATACATATAATTTTGTATATATATTTACTTTCAAGCCGAGAGAGAGCTAGAGATAAGAGAGACAGAGAGAGAATGGGCTTGACAGGGTCTCCAGCCACTGTAAATGAACTCCAGATACATGTGCTGCTTTGTGCATCTGGCTTTAAATGCGTACTGGAGAATCAAACACCAGTTCGTAGGCCTCATAGGCTAGCACCTTAGCTTTTGAGCCATCTCTCCAGCCCTGTGAAACAGTATTTTTACAGGATGCTCTTAGTGAAGAGCTAATTCCCTCCTGACCTGTTTGCAACAACGGAGTCCATTGTATGACCTAACATCAGCAGGTCTGTTTGTGGTCAGTTATATATTCTGTGATTTTGAGTTAGTCATGTGATTGCCTTGAACTTGGTGTCATGTGTTGGTAAGAAGTAACAGTTTGAATTGTATGAGATTACAGGTCATTTCTAGTCCTGAAATTATATGATTGAAAAACTTCTAGTGTCTAGAAATCATTGTTTCTTATGAGGGTAAAAGTGTCTGTCAGTTTTGTGGTTTATATTACTCTTTATAGAACCTTTAGAGTGATATTTAATTCTTTGAGTGATTTATGCTTTATACATGTGATTCACCTCCCAGAATGATATTATTTTCATGTAATTTAACACTGTGTGGTATGTGCATCTATCTTTGATCCACCAATATATATCACTAGCATTAGATTATGCATGATATTTACTTCATTTCAAAACATATTAAAATGTGCATCTGCAAATAACATAGGCTCAAACTCTGACAATAATTATTGACTTCCTTCTTACTGACTGTAACAGATAGCTTTAGGTTTGCTGAGATGAACTTCCAGACCAGGCACAGTTATGGAGGAAGGGATATTATTTATTGAAGCTTACAGATCCAGGGGAAGTTCCATAATGGCAGAAGAAGCTGGCCTGCCTTCACAGGACCAAAACAGAGAGCAAAGCCACAGCCCCAAACTACATAGCACAGCACACCTCAGGGACTCCAGCTAGGCTCACTTTGCATATCTTTAGATTGAAATCCTAAACCCACCACCACACCTTAAGATCTATCCACCCAGTGACATTGCCTCCAGCCAGGTGGATACAGATGCAAACAACAAACTAACAAAACACTGAATATATTGGGGGCCATCTATTCAAACTACCACACTGACCTTACTGACACATTTAATCTGAACATGTAGTTAATAATCTTCTCGTTCATCAGACCTATGGGCCATTTCCAATCTAGCATTAGATTGATTATTCCCTGGTTTTGGTCCTGAGGCCCTTTTTACTGTACATCCATAGTTACCATTCTCATCAGGCAAGCTTCTGTCTCCTCTGTGACCTTAATGCAGAACTTCAACAATCAGCCACACAGCTCTAGAATTTCAAACTTCATATATTCTGATTGATATATACACTCTGGATGAGTGGATCTTCATGCCTTATTTCAGTCTCTACGTGATACTACCATCTTCACATAATTTTAGAATTTCTCTAACATGGAAAATCCTGGTTTTAGGTAGCTTTAGTTCCCATTATAAATAGGAAAATTACAGAACTCTACCACAGATATGTTTTAAACAACAGATTCATTTTTGTCATAATTCTAGAGAGTAGAACATTCAAGATAAGGATGTAAACCAGTTTGTTTTGTCGCTGGCCCTTATTGACTTTGCTGTGATACCTATACATAGAGAAGAGGAGGAGAAAGAAGGGAAGGAAGGAGAGAGGGAAGATGAAGGGAAGGAGTGATAGAGGGATGGGAGAGGAGAGATTCTTGTAAAAATATATTACCATAAGGGCTCCTCTTCTCAAAAGCCCATCTATGTTGTACAAGGCACCATCTTATTGAAATAACACAACATTGCAGATCAGGGTTTCAACATAAATGTGGGTGTGGAACACAAGCAATACAATCATAGCTATAGCTTTTTATATATTTGAAGACTGGGTTGGCACATATGCCATAGCTAATGGGCAATAGTCTAGTGACCTCACCACAGAACATGATGCTTATATCAGGACCCATCAGCTCAGTCTGGTAGGGTTTCTTACCCTGCAAACTAATTTGGAATACCTTTGAGTGCTTTTATTAGACTGAGCAGTTGGGCCAGTCACTTCATTCTAGGTCGTGAAAGAGGAACTAAACCACACACTGCATCTGAATCCATATAGATGATAATTTCTTGTATCCAACACTTATCAGTATATGACTACATCTGGAAAACTAGGATTTTCCTTACTCAGAGAAAGAGACATAACCTTCTTCAAATACTGTGTCCTCTCTCATTGTATCCTGGCCCACTATTAGTTTTTATGTTGAGGATGAATTACTCTGAAATTTAGGCAGAAAGGAGTTTCCAATTGTCTACTAAAGTCATCTGGGCACATAAAAGATTGAGCAGGACTTTGGTATAAGAAAAGTTTACTGAGTTCCACTAAATAATTTAGATTTCCTTACTTCAAGCTAAATTACTTCTCAGGGAAAGGGGATATTAGCTATGCAGAGTTGCACATGTTTCAGGAACACCACCTTGACCACTAGAGGAGAGTCCTGGGGTATTGAAATTCCTTGGTTCAGTTGTCACCTGTTACAATAGTTCAAAGCCTACAGGTAAAATGAGATAGGGGTTAACAAGTCAAATACTTTTCCCTGGGTTTCAGGATCAGTGAAAATTACTGAAAAGTTGAGAGATAAGGAGAAATTGAGATTGAGCATAACATGCACATGTGATGGGTCCTGAAAGCTGTGAGCTGACCCTGAGATTAAAATGGATGAGGGATTTGGAGGCATGAGTGAATTTCATGCTAAACCTGACACTTGAATGAAGCTGTCGTGGTGAAGCAATTCAGGTAAACAAAGCCAGCTGGTGTTTACAATAGACCTATAGTCTATCTAGTAGATATACAGCATGCCTACTCATTGGTACACATCATATTTGGAGAGTTAGTGACTGCATGGGTAATCAACTACATGGCGAATCACTGTACTTCCTAAGCATTGGCTAGTAATCCAAACAGAACTACTGCT
This sequence comes from Orientallactaga sibirica, assembly GCA_036365145.1. Classification (NCBI taxonomy): domain Eukaryota; kingdom Metazoa; phylum Chordata; class Mammalia; order Rodentia; family Dipodidae; genus Orientallactaga; species Orientallactaga sibirica. The sequence continues at coordinate 983,209 of JAEOAD010000005.1, forward strand.
AATTCATGTGGCATTCTTCTCTGTCAGAATTTAGAAAATAGTGTTGCTTGCTTAAAGTACTTTACTCTCATCTATCAGAAAATTATCTATCTTTGGCAGAAAAAAAACTCATTTTACTGCCACCTGCTGGAAAGTGTTACACAAATGCATGGCATGATAAGAGTAGCACAACCAGCCCACATCGCAGTTGGGTACACCGCAATCCCATTCCAAGCACAGTGATGGGCTGACATGTGTCTGTGCACTTAGCTGGGCTTATCTAAATCCATTGCTCAGAGCTTGCATGATCACTTCTTCCTCGGGTAGTTGGAACATCGTGAAGACAAACCTTTGTATCTACCAGAGACCCAAGGTTCAATTTTGTGGAGAAAATGCTGTAATAGAAGTAGGTTCACAAATAAGAGGGGAATAAGGCGAAGAGATAAATAAGAAATGGTTGCAGTGGTCCTATAATTTATGGCTCCGATCCTATCTGAAGATGCGTATCATTTGTGGTTAAGAGGATTGAACCCAAGACCGTGTGCTGGCTAAGCCAGTGCTCTGCCACTGAGCTGTAAACCCATAGGGAAGATAATTCTATCATCATTTTTATTACTTTTAGCCTTCCACAAGCTCAGTTTTAGACAAAGAAGTAAGCAACATCCTTAAAAAAGGAACAAAACAACTAGAGTTTTTTTTTTTGTTTTTTTGTTTTTTTTTAAATCTTGGTCCAGGCTGCTATTACAAAATCAAATATATACTTTTATAAGAGTTCTAATTACATTCAGAAGGGTTCCCATCATGGTCTGATTTCTGCTCCTTAGAAGGCTCCACTTTCTAGTATTTTCTCCCTTGAGGTGAGGATCCCAAATCATAGATTCGTACAACAGAGTTCCAGTAAAATGAACTAACCACCATGTGATTGCATTTTTAGCTGGGATAGCTTAGATAGTTGATACTAGACTCAAACATGAACTTTTCTACTTGTTACTATTGGGACAATATCTTGGTAAACCTAGTGGCATATCTACTCCACAGAAAAAATTATTACCCAAAATAATCATGTAAACGTATTTGTTGAGGGCTGGACATATGGCTTAATGGTTAAGGTACTTGCCTGCAAAGCCTTCAGAACCATGTTTGACTCTCCAGGTCTCAGATAAGCCAGACACACAAGGTGACAGAGGTGTGCAAAGTCACATATTCACACAAGGTGGTGCACGTGTCTGGAGTTTGATTAGAGTGGCTAGAGGCCCTAGTGTGCCAATTCTCTCTCTTTCTCTCTCGTTCTCTTGCTCTCTCCTAAAAAAGGCCAGTCTTTTGGTCTTGACCCCCCAAAAAAACTTGTTGAATTGAATTAAATTTCAAGATACATAAATCCTCATTTACACATTTCATTCTCAAATATTTAGTGAGAAGCTACTTTGCCATAGGTACAGTTCTATATATGAAGAATACCACAAGAGATATTTAATTTTAAACTTCCATATTTCATTTATTATTTTTTTCCAGTATATTTTTTTCCAGCACTCTATAGTGATTATACAAATGTGATCGATATATAAAAGAAAATCTGGTTATTAATGGAAAAAATTCATCAAAATATGTGAGCCAACAGAAGGTTTGAACTGACAACTAAGTTTTCTCTAGATGTGAAAGATAGGTCATTTAATCCCACTCAAAGCCTTAGTGTTCTCACTTATAATGACAGGAAGTGACATGATCTATAAGGATTATTTCAGCAAAAGGGGTTTCAAAGTGGGTTTCAAAGTGTGGTCATCTGTCAGACTAAGAATCTGTTAAACTGAAAATTTCAACCCTAACTCCAGAGCCAAGTGACACCTCGGGAATGAGGCCCATTTATCTATATCTTTCACAAGTTCTCACTCATGCTGGACTTGGACAGTGAGTGCCTGGACATACTGGAGGATTTTGATTTCTAGTGTACATATGCAGGCCTATCCTGATTTTTCTCAGATATATCACGAACAATGTCTTCTCCCCTTAACTTCTATACATCTTTCTCCAGACCATCACACTTCTGTCTCCCAATAAAACAATTTTGTTCAAAGCAAAACTTTCCTTATAGTTCATGCTTGCAGAAATGTTTCCTGGATTTTTTAATATTACAAACAAAAGTAAACTAATGCAAAAGAAAATTTCTCCATTATGACTAATCCTTATTGTCCACATTGTTCTTTGTTGATAAACCATATAGGATATATGATAGTGTGCCAAAGATATAAAATGACTTCACATGCAATAAAATGGGTCAGAGTATTTTGGTAACATTTTGTGATTATGGTGATGTAAAATTGAAGCTAGTGACACAGGATTTCTCCCTGAAAGTTGATTCCTAAGGATCAATTGCAGTGGATTAAACACACACATGCTTGCAAATGCTCATAAGTGTTTGTAAGTTTAGAAACCACCACTGGAAAACTTACCCAGTTCTTTCTGCTACAAAACTTAGGCAATGATGAATACAAAATCAGAACATATAAATTTGGGGTATACAATCAGTTCATCACATTACCAAGACTCCCCTATCTCCATCTGTTACCCTGACTGAGTTTCTAATGTGGGTTAGGGTGTGTACTCATTTGAACCTAGCACTAATTCATAATCTCACTTATAGAGAGATTCATCAGAAATTTTATTTAGTGTGACTTTTGCTATGTAATCCCTATGATTTGACTCTAAAACATCATGTTTGATGATGTCTGAATCTACAGTGAGTTAAAAAATAAAATATATTTTTCCATAGCTGATACTAAAAGATTTGATTTATTATCACATGCCCTTTTCATTCTGTTCCCTTCCCCTTATAATATTTAAGCTAGTTTTTCTTAAAAGAAGGTTTACTTGGGGAATGTTTTAAAAGGTCTTGTTTTAAACAATCCTTAGCAAATGGGAGATGGTAGGAAATACAGAGACCATTCTTGGGTATCAGCTTGGGCCTGGAAGTCAATTTAAACGTTGGCTTTTTCAGTTGACTGGACATTGTATATGGCTGTAGACAGAACCGTTAGTCAAGCATAGTAATAGTGGTGCATGGTTAGCTGGTATAGCTTTGATCAGTACTGGAAATAGGTACCACAGGACAGTCAGAGGTTTCTGTTGTTGTGTACATAGTTTTTGGTAAAGAAGATCAAGAGAAAGATATTCATTTTCTTAAAACTGTTAAAAATTTTATTTATTGGTGCGTGCGTGTGTGTGTGTGTGTGTGTGTGTGTGTGTGTTTATGGGCATGCCAGCGTTTCTTGCGGTTACAAAAGAATACATGTTCAGGTTTAAGTGGGTGGCTGAGGAATTGAACCTGTGTCTGAAATCTGGCCCTCGCCTTTATCCCCTGAACTACTTTCCCCAAATTCCATTTTGTTAAATTTTGAGGTGATTATTTTACCATGACAAAGAAAATATCACTTTCTTTACTTTTCTCCATTGTCTTTCCCCCAAAAGTCACATATTTTGAGTTCTCCTGGCTTCCTTTCTAGAGTCAGAAGTCCAAATCTAGAAGAATGATGCTTTTTCTACTTTTCTCACTTTAGTTCCTACTCTTTCTGCCAATTTACCATTTTCATGTATGAAATCATTTTGACTAAGAATTTCCAATTGATGTGTCTTATAACATTATTTGCTTTCCACCTTTTATCCTCAAGGTTTTCGATGCATTTTCCATTTTCCACTGTTTTACTTTTTTTTTTTTTTGGACACCATTTCAAAATTTCTATGTTCTCTTGTGTACTTTTTTCTTCCACCTCCTACATCCAGTCTCCAGAGACTTTGTCCACATGAGTTGTTCAGTGGAGGAGAGAGATTGGCTTATGAGGAGTTTGAGGGTCTGGGAAGAGGAAGATAGTCCAGATTGTCTACCTGGTCACAAGCTCATTGTAGCTACAAGGAGTGTGTGGAGTTAAGGCAGGGCCTAAATGAGAAGCCTATTAAAAGAAAGATCTGGAGGAGGGTGAGCTCAAGGAAACAAAGTGGGGCCGGGCCAGCCTGGCAGGTCAGTAGCTAATAGCCCATGAGTTTGCTGCTAAAGGAAATTAAAACTCTAGCTAATGAGAATTGCGGCCACCTCCTGAGAATGAGCTGAAGGCTTGCTATTAACTCCCCTCCCTGACGCCCTTTGCCAAAATCATCAGAAATTTATTTCCTATTGGTTTAGTAGCACAAGTCTGAAAATAGTAGCAAAACCATTGATAGAAGTCAGGGGCAAACTCTTAACACCCTCAGGAGGTTCCAGTAGAGTATTTCTCCCTCCCCACCCCCAAATACAGCAACGTAGGTCACTCAAAGGAAGAAAAATTTGAAAGGGAGTTGGCTCAGGTAAGAAGCACATCCACATGACACAGTCTCAAGGGGGACTTTTGGCGTGGGCACTTAAAATTAACCCATCTGCTACTGGGTTTGTAGCATCAGCAGCAGCGGTTCCTCTTTCCAGAACCCTGGCTCATGTTAGCGATTCCAGGAGCCAAGTGTTCTTCCACGGGTTTCCCGTTCTCCACTCTCTCCTGCAGAAGTTCCTTTAGCTGTCAGGTCACTGGGACGGTGTTTGGAGGTTTCTGGAGGATGTACTACTTGGTGTAGGACACAGATTTAAGGTCACTTCAGTGACCCTAACTCCTACTCCTCATCTCACTGTGGCTCTTCCTAAATTGATCCCGTCTGTAGGCGGCGGAGCAGGAGTCCTAGCTAGCTGTGAGGAGACGTACGGCACACTGCGGCGGTGTGGGGCGGACCTCCGCGAGGAGGCGGGCAGGACGCGAACTCGTGTCCAGTGCCGCGCCGCGCCGCATGATGCCCAGGTGGTCCGGGAGAGAGCCCGGGGCCGTGCAGCAGGGGGACTGCGGCTGACCGCTCCGTCTGCGCTCTCGGTGCGCGGGTGCGCGAGCGGCGGAGGGAGAGAGGGAGGGAGGGAGCAAGCGAGGCGCAGGCGCGCTGCCCGCCCGAAAGCAGCCCGCGCTGGGCTCCGCCGCACGGCTCCGCTCGGCTCGGGCTGGATGGCAGCGCGGCACGGCGGCCGCCCGGCCAGCTCCCGGGATGCGCCGGCACCGGCCCCCGCTCGGCCGGAGCCTCCGGAGCAGCAGCGTCCGCTCGCCCGCCGGTGCTGACCGGCGTCGCTAGCCCCCCAGAGAATGTCAGCCAAGCCCAAGGGGACCCCCTGCTCGTCCTCTCCAGCCGAGGGACCGCCGGCAGCCTCCAAAGCCAAGGTGAAGGAGCAGATCAAGATCATCGTGGAGGATCTGGAGTTGGTGCTGGGCGACCTGAAGGACGTGGCCAAAGAGCTCAAGGAGGTGAGGGGGCCGGGCGGGGGGCTCGGACCCGGGGCTGTGCCGGCGCGTGTGCGCTTGGGACGCCAGGTTTCCAAACTCTGGGGAAACTACGCAGAGATGCCTGCACACCCACTTTCTTTGCTGTGGCTACTTAGGAGAAGAGTTGTGTAGTACTTTTTTTTTTTTTTTTTTAATCAGGAAGAAATCAACTAGTGTTTTAATCCATGGGCATGATGAGAAGATGGACAGGGTGCAGGCGAGAGTGGTTCTGGTCTCTGGGAGTGGAATGCTGTTAGGGGAGGGAAGGGGTTAATTGGGGGTGTGTCGACCAAGGAAGCCCAAAGCTGCCCTGCGGGCCAAAGCGTGCAGGATGCTCCCTGCCTGCCCGTACCCCCACCCTCCGCGCCCTCCGAGTCCTTGGCAAGTTGGCCTGCTGCCTGGCAGCCTCTGGAAGGCCAGCTGACGGGGGTGGGCAGGGTCTGGGCCCTGGGCCAGGCCAGGGAGGGCACTGGAAGGGAAGCCGGGCTCTGGCTCCCTTCTCTTCCCCATTGGAAGACAAGGTGGCCTGGGGTGATGGCCAGAGAATCCAGTTGTGGGGATGGAGAGGGTCTGGGACTTTGTCACTTTGGCAAACCCTGAAGCATCCACTGCTCTTTTCTGAACATTGTTCTCGGGAACTCTGGGCCTTTGCGCCACCCCCTGTTCCTTTTCACTTCCTTCCTTGTATCCGGTCGCCACTTGGCATTGAACCTGCGGAGTAGGGCGCTTGTGTGTGTGCGTGTGTGTGTCGCGCGCTCCTGGGGTCTCGCTGCTCACATCCTGGCTCTTTGGAACTGGGATTGTTCTTCCCCTCCCCCACCCGTTTTCTGCCCCCCTCCCATCCCCATCCCTGCTCCTCTGCTTCCCATCTGGGTGAACCGGATTGCAAGAGGTGAGATGTCAGTGTGGAGGCTGCGTAAGTCTGCCAGCAGCTTGGCTGGGGCCAGTGTGCCAGCGGCCTGGGTCTCTGGTTAACGTGGCGGCCCGCTAGGGCCTCGGCGGCAGAGCCCAGCGCGGTTCCCCTGCTGGACGGCTTCTGGGGAGTTTGGGGTGAGGTCCGCAGCTCTAGCTGTGCCAGGGCAAACTTCGAAGGCGGTGGTGTCTGAGGCAGGACCGGAAAGGAGCAGCATTGCTCCCCTAGGTCTGAAATTGTAATCCTGTCCCCGAAGCCTGGCGGGGGCGGGGGTGGGGGCGGGGAGGGGATTCATCGTGGTTTGCGCGACTGGCCTCTGGAGATCACCCTCCTCTCGTGTTCAACCCAGTGTTGAGGAGTTTCCGGGTCTCCTATGAACCGAATTCCACCATTGTTACCAAATGTGAGGTCTATTAAAATGATCCTTGCCAGGGTTCATTTTTGTGGCGAATTCATTTCTGTAGATTGCTCCGCAAACAGAACTTAATTACTACTACCGTCCTGAGAGTGGTGGTTAACAGAGATTCAGGCATCAAACTTGTTGGTGTTTGCTTGGCTGCGCTGGGATTGCCATTTCACACCTGGATGACAGATGGAGGGGTCTTGCATTGAAATTCAAGTCTAAAGATGCGTGCCTTTGCCTTTCTTTTATTTGACATGCATGGCAGGTTGTGTTTACATTTGCAAGTTGTGGTGGCTTTTAAAAATGAACAAATTCGACATGTTCCCTTTGGCACCTTTGTGCTTCATAGTTTTGGAGTGTCTTAGGTGGATGTGGAAAACTTACAGCAGCATACAGACTTATATTTTCACCAAAAAATGTAGTCAATCAAAAATTTGCACCTAGGGCTAGAGAGAGGGCTCAGTGGTTAAAGGTGCTGCTTGCAAAGCTTGCTGGCCAGGGTTTGATTACCCAGTACCCACATAATGCCATATCCACAAAGTGGCACATGTGTCTGGAATTTGTTTGCAGTGTCATGCCCTTACTCTCTCTATATCTGCCTCTTTCTCTATCTGTCTTTCAACTAAAACTTAAAAAAATATCGATCTCCTTGGGCCACACTTGCATATGCAATGGTGTGTCATCCACTCACTCTTAGAAACCACTACAGGTGGTCATGCTTCTTGATGTCATTATTACATGACTTTTAGAGGCCAGGTGATCTACAGGGAACTGTTTAACCTCCATTTGGTTCTTGGATAGACTCAAAGATGTAAATCAGGGACTCTGTTGATCCCTGTCTTTATTTACTTGAAGATATTTAAGGAGGAAAAAATCCAGCGTGTCAAGGGATAGAAAAGTGTCAGTGGTGCCCAATGGAACAGGTGACATGACAGATAAAATCTTCATCTGGTGTTTTGAAACTTTTGATTCACTTCCAGGGCCAGTGAAGTTTATGAATGATAATTGAGGTGTAATTGTTGACTGACATTCCTGTGCACCTCATCACAATAAGATGGGGCATGAGAATTTATATGCTATAAGTGAGTCTCAAAATACTGGCTATTAACATAACCAGAGTGAGAGTTATTTCCAGAACATACTACTTATAGGGCAGGGCTCACCTATGCCATCTTGCAGTTGTTGAGCAGTGATCTTCCCTGGACAACACTGCACACATGACTGAGAATGTCTTTCACGTGCTTTTAAAAGAAGGACTGACTGAAGACTTGTGAACTCTGCAAAGCTTGTTATCTACACCCAAGACCTGTACACGTAAATGTTGTTTCCATCAGTCGTCACATTGCTTATTCTGGCAATTTATAATGTCATATTTATATGCAATATAAACGACTATGTTTAGACTTTAAATTCTTTTATTACTAATACTGTTTTATCTGTTATATATGCTTCTAGAAATTAACAGTGAAAAGTAACCTTAATAATAACTTGGGATGGAAATTAAAATAAAAGTGATTATGACTGAATTTCTTCCAGTTACCATAGGGTATTTGTTTTTTTATTTTTTCATTCAAGTTAAAATGTAATTTTTAAGATTCTGAGTTTTGCATAAACTACATTAACAGTACTGGACATTTGTTTGAAGTTATTTTAACATCACTTTTATAAATTCAAGAGAAAGGGCAAAATTAGGCATTGCAGTACTGCTTTAAAAATCACTTTAATTACTAACAAAAATTCCAATCTGAACACAAGAAGAGTTTTTTAAAATGTTTTTCATGGTTCCTCATTTAATTATAATTATATAATCAGCTATAATTGCACTGGTCATTGGAAAAAAGAGAAACAGGATTTCTAGAAATCACTTTTATTCTTCTGTCATAATTGAGTAAAACCTCAAATAACTTCAGTTTTTCAGAAATATATGAGTCATTTGGATTTCTGTGCTATAGTAAAAAACACTTAGCTATAATTCAATATATGTGTGTCTTCAGCAACTACTGATAAATAAGTTGTTTATGGTCTCAGTGAGCTAAGAATTCATTTTAAAATGGATTTAGGGCTAGGGAGATGGCTCATATGTTAAAGGTGCTTGTTTGTGCAAAGCCTACCAGACAGAGTTCAGTTTTCTAGTAGCCATATAAAACCAGATGCACAAAGTGGCATGTGTATCTGGAGTTACTTTGCACTGTCAAGAGGCCCGGGTATCTCATCTATCTTTCCTTCCTTCCTTCCTTCCTTCCTTCCTTCCTTCCTTCCTTCCTTTCTTTCTCTCTCTCTCTCTCTCTCTCTCTCTCTCTCTCTTTTCTCTCTCTCTTTTCTCTCTCTCTCTTTCTCTCTCTCTCTTTTCTCTCTCTCTCTCTCTCTTTTCTCTCTCTCTCTCTTTCTCTCTCTCTCTTTCTCTCTCTTTTCTCTCTCTTTTTCTCTCTCTTTCTCTCTCTCTCTCTCTCCTTCCTCCCTCTCTCTTTCTCTCTCTCTCTCTCTCTCCTCTTTCTTTCTTTCTTTCTTTCTTTCTTTCTTTCTTTCTTTCTTTCTTTCTTTCTTTCTTTCTTTCTTTCTTTCATTCCCCCTCTCTCTCATGTGCTTTGATTACAAATAAATAAAAATGTATTTGAATTTTTAGAAATATGAGATTTATTTCTTCTGTCACTAAATATCAGTAATATAAAAGGTTATTTCTGCCTTTATTCTACACTGTTAGCTTAGGAAAAGAAGTCTTAGCTGAGAATAAGCAGTTTATGTTCATGTGGTAGCTTGCCAGGGCTGTATACTCAGTAATATGCTATTTCTTGGGTAAAAAGTGGAAAGATAAGCAGACAAGATATGAAGTTTAAGAAACTTAAATTTTTTCAGATTTTAATGTGAACATGAATGGATAAAACCCACCTATAAAAATTGAGTCTCAGTTTGTAATGTGGGTAACATTTGAAGAGTTAAGACAATATAAGGAATTAACAGAAAACTTTGAGATACAATGTTGCTTTTTCTACACTTAAAAAACTTTTGGTGAAACTCTAGTGTATATGGAATAAAACTTACCTGGCATGCCGGGTGTTAGGGTGTTAGTGATCCTCTTTTTCAATAAGAAATATAAGACAAAACCTATTTTTAATAGTTTTCAAATGATCCAAAACCTTTGGCAGTATTTGTGTGATCTTTGTAAAATAGCTTGTGTTAATTGTTGGTTGATTGGAATCTAATAAACAGCCGTAGCTGCTTTGGCTCAATTCTATTCCCTAGAGATTTTCATGTGTCATTGATATTTTGTCACATTATTAATTGAATACACCTGAACACATGCGTACATCAGCTTACTTGGAGATTGTAAGTAGACCTGACTCAAGGAGAGTTCCAAGTGGACTTCTTCTGCTAGTTAGCTACAATTACTCAGTGAGTGGACTCCATAGATGGGAGGTGTGACATTTGTGAGTCTGTGAACCCATGATTTTTCTCATAATGTTATAAAACAAAACAGTTAAAATTAAATTTAATTTGGAAAACTTTGAAAGTCCACCTGAAATTGATGTAAACAATTATTTGCCATATTATTTTTGCTTTAAAACATTCTTTCTTTCATACTGGCTTACACACTTGAAGTTCTGTGGTTTATGGTTCTAGGAAACCCTACAGTGTATATAGTTAATGAATCCATGCATATAAAACTCATTAGTAGAAAAATTATAAAGAATACCTCTGGAATATTTCCTAAGTTCTAAATCTATGAATGAATGAAATATAACAGCACATTTAATAGTGGGAACAGTTATAATTTTGATGCACTATACAGCCATTTACTTGCCCAAACCAAGGTATATTTAACAAATGCTAAACGACTATAATCTCTTTTCTTAAACATGCTTGCCTAGAATGTTACTAAGAGAAGAGAATGGTTGTTAGAGAATAGAGAGAGCCAATAAGCATTCCTCACTGTCTCTTTTTTCCAGTGAATTACACCATTCAACACTTAGATACTTAGCTGGTGAGAAATTTAAGCACTCTTAAAGTAATAGGCAGTATGCTCTGGGCAGTAGTGAAGTGATAAATAATAAAATCAATGTAAATAGATTTCCTTGTTACCTGGATTATGTTCTTTCCATCCGACTTCTCTGAGGCTCTCAAATATTTCAATTTTGATATTAGGACGAGAAAGGAAGGCAAGTCTGAGCTAAATATGTTTTCCAAAACATTGGAAACTACAGAATCATCTGTAGAGCCAGTTCGTTAATAAAATTCAAGGCAAATTTTTGAAAATTAAGTGATAAATATGTAATAAATTGTTGATTCTGTTCCCACTAAAATGTGTATAATTGACATCAAACTGCCAATACAAGATAATGCACAAACAAAGTATGCTACTTTTTAAGGAATATTTTATTATTATTTTTATTTTGCTCATTTTATTTACTTATTACTTTTATTATTATACTGATATAGAAATTTTGTTTAATAGTTGCCTTCATGATGCTAGTACAGAACACCTAAAAGGGAAAGATTTTATTTTAGCTTACAGTTTTGAAGGGAAGTCTCATCAAGGCAGGGAAAAGCATGACATCAGCAAAGGCTGGGCATCACTTCTTGCCACAGCAGCTGTCAGACAGACACAAGAGTAACTGAGCTCTTTAACACCCATAAGTTCACTCTAAGCATCACACATCCGCCAGCAAGAGTTGACTTTACTTCCAAATTGCCACCAGGATCAAGTATTCAAAACATATGAGTCTATGGGGGATATCTGATTAAAAGCACAACACTCTGTAAAAAAAAATGGTTTAAAATATTAGAAAATAAAAATTCTTAGGCCAGGCACATGCCTTTAATCCTAGCAGTCTGGAGGCCAAGGTTGGAGGATTGCTATGAGTTTGAAGTCAGCCTGAGACTATATACTGAATTCCAGGTCAGCCTAGGCAAGAGTTAGATTCTATTTCAACCCTCCCCCAACCAAAATAATTTCTTAGTATGATCCAGAAATAGCATTTTGTTATATTTCCTTTTAGTATTTTTGGCTGGCATGCATATTTTAACATAGATGAAGTCATATAAAATTATGGATTATATGCAATGGTATTTTGTCTTTTCTTGCATAATGTTGGCTTACAAGTATTATAATAGCAGATATTTCATATGTTCAATAATGTTAAGTATTAAATTTTGTGTCTTTTAAATATCTCTATGAAGAATGGGTTTTGCAATGAACATAGCTATCAGAAAAGTATTACTTTTTACCAGGCATTCTCGGAAGTACATTATGAAATATTAAATCATCTCATCCTCAAGACAGAAGAGGATGGCACTTTTTTCCCCATTTTAAGTTAAGAAAAATGTGGTGAGATAGGTTAAGTTACTGAAATGCTATCCCAAGATGAAGTGGCTTGAAAGTGAACAAGTGAAAGTTAAATGTCAGTTATTGTTTGTGGGAGGTTTCATGCATTTGTGAAAACATGTGAGTTTTGTTCTTCAAATCCTGTGGTTACTTTGTCTTCCAGAGAATTCACAGATTTTTACTTCTAGCCCTGGTATCTGTGTGGACACTGGTTTTAGCTCCAAAGCGAAGGCAACACTTTTAACTCAGGACTTGCTGTGTAGATAGTTATCTTCCTGGTTATGGTGACCAGGCAAGTGTTGAGGGTAAGTGGTGCACTTACATTTAGGGACCAAAATTGAGGCAAAATTATTAGTGAATAAATTAGAATCTGAAGCTCACATTTTGCAATTAAAATAAGTGCTGAAGTGAATTGATTTTTAATGATCTGGCTTAGAAAATCAAGGAATGACGAATATGGTGACATTGATGACTTGAATTGTGTACAGGATTTTTTTTTCCAGTACTAGGGTTAATACTTGGCAAGCACTCTACCACTAAGCTTTTATAGTCCTTTATAGGTCTTTTCAATGAAGAAAACTGTTTGGGGATATTTTCCCCTTTTGTCACATTGCTTTCGAAGGAAAAGCCTTTTGAAATCGATGGGCATGGCCAGTCATTTGACTTCTGCTGTAAGCCATGATTTAGATAGTGTTGACAAATTATTTATCAGCAAACTATTATTGATTAATGATATAATTTTTAGCTTATGAACATATTTCTTTTCATAACTGTTGTGCTATTAATTATAAACTATTCCATTTCCAACACATAAAAAGTATAGGTTAAATAACCTTATTATTATTATTATTATTATTATTATTATTATTATTATTATTTTGGGTTCTCAAGGTAGGGTCTCACTCTAGCCCAGGCTGGCCTGGAATTCACTATGTAGTCTCAGGGTGGCCTCAAACTCATGGCGATCCTCCTACCTCTGCCTCCCGAGTGCTGGGATTAAAGGTGTGCGCTACCATGCCTGGCTAAATAGCCTTCTTTTAAAATCCTATTTTTTTTCTAATGAGATATGACTGAGATGTTTTCATTAGGTTGAAAGGACATTAGGAAGAACTGCTCTAAGTTAGGGTTTCCTATAGGATCTAGAAACTCCAGATAAGCAGTACTTTAGCTCCAGGTTGAAAGCAGAAAGTATCATTAACTCAGAGGACAAAAAATAAAAACAAGATCATAGCTAATGTACAAATCAGAGTGCATTCACAATATGGCCTGTTAACTTTGATAAATGTTGCCTTGTAAGCTAGTTTGCTTATTTATCTGTTGTGTGAAGACAGAAAAGTATGAGGCTTCTATTGTAATTATACCCCCAGATCCCACTTGCAGAAATTAATTTTAAAGTACAGAGCTTTAATTTATGATCTTTATTATTTTTCCTTTTACTGTGCAAATACTACTTCATATAGTATTTGGGGTAAATTTGTACTTGTAGAACAATTGAAATAACTTAAGTACTTAACTTCAATCCCTTTCATTATGGTGGGTGGAACATTCAAACAGATAGCATATTCCATATTTATCTAGAAAAAACAAATTTGATGATGTCTAGAAGGTTGTTTTTTATAGCATCATGATGAAAGTTAACTGATAGATTGGCGTGTAAGTTACCCTTTCCATAATATCTAATCTTAACCAAATCTTTCAAATTACTTCACATAGAATAGTCAAATATAGGTTAAATAATATTGGCCAAACACGGTACCTTTTAAACCTGGTCCTTCTTAAGTCTTACTATCACCTCATACCCTTTGGGTAAACATTAAAAGCAGGGAGATTTCTCCTATAACCAGGCTCATGCAATTGTAGTTTCTACACATGTTCAGTGAATCTTGAGTAGCTAAAAAGAACCCAGGAAAAGGGATAGAATAAGTAACTGTTCACCTTAAAAATGGCTACTTTTCTGAGGTCTATGAACAAACTTTTCAAGGTTAATGTCTGGCTTTATGTAAAACAAAAACAATGAAACAAAAAGAAGTAAATGCAGGGCTGGATAGATGGCTTAGCAGTTAAGATGTTTGCCTGCAAAGCCAAAGGATCCCAGTTGGATTCTCCAGGACCCATGTAAACCAGCTGCACAAGGGGGCACATGCATCTGAAGTTCTTTTGCAGTGCCTGGAGGCTCTGGCGTGCTCATTTTCTCCCCCACCCCCTGCCTCTTTCTTTCTCTCACACATAAAAAATAAAAGAAAAGAAAAAAAATTTTAAGCAAGTAGTTATCTGATTATTTTATTTCAGGGAAAATGACTGTCATATCAGCAATTAACTTGACTTAGAAAGTCTTTGGTAGATATAATCTCTACATAGGTGTAGGTGTGTGTGTGTACCCACATGTGTGTTTGCATGTAAATTTACTCCTCTCCAAAACTGTAAGTGAAAATTGCACTTGTGTCTAAGGGATAGCTTAGTTTTTTAAATCACCTTTACTAGAGTATGTCACTACTTAAAAGGACAAAATATTTCCAGAGCTCATTGTTAAATATATTCTTAAAATTTATCCCCAAACAACATCTTTTTGCTTTATTACATCTCTGTATAGCACTGATTCATGCACTATGAAAGCTCTGTCAAGCTCCTGATGTGCGGAGGATGCTGAGCACTGTGGTGAGTGAGCACAGGAGCTGCTCTTGAAGAGTGTCACCTTTGGTTGAGTGACCTTCCAGTCTGGGAGGGCGCTTTGTAGTTAAAGCAGCACAGAAACTATTAATGAATCCAAAAGGTTACTTTAAAAGATAATCCAATAATGCCTGTAATAAAACATAATCTTGGGCTATGAAGGTAATCTTTTGAAATTCATACATTCATTACTTTGTTTGAAATAATAGTAGTAAATTCTAAAATTTCTACCAAGTCACTAACTCCAGAACTTACCTTTATGAAATAATTCTCTCTCAATGAAATTAGGAGATTTCTGCTGCCAAAGTGGGTACTTCATTAAAAAATAATCAGTAATTTTTGTTCATTTTAAATTTTGTTAAATTATTCATGTTTACACACATTAGAATGTGCCTTTTCATGTATATGATTTCTACATTTTAAGTTAATTTGAATAACACAACCAAATCATTATGACAAAATTATAGGAAAAGGTAAAAGTTAACTATTTTCTTATTATGTTTATGATTATGACAGTGCTCCTTCAGGACTACAGGGCAGCAGGCCTAAATGACTATGAAGCTGTATATGCAACCCTCGGGGGAAAAAAAAGCATGAACCAGTCATTACTGAAGCTGTTCATATGGGTCACAGACAGAATAACCCCCATTTATTACCTGAATGTGCAGATGAAATCTGGCAAGAATTGGGCATCCATAGACCAAGGTAGTAGTCCCTGGTTTCCAGTAGTGGGTGATAGCATGCCCTGAAGAAAGCAGTCATCCGGAACAAGCCTCAGACTTCCTTCCCAAAGCCATGGAGTGGCTTTCCTGGTCATTGTGACAGTGCACACATATTTTGGGGGGTTACCTTTACTTTTTCTATAATCTGTATCAAACAACCACTTGTTATTTAATTTGTACTATACCTTCAGATATAAAAGAAAAATTCCTCCTTTCTTTTAAAGTTATATATTCTAATTTCACCTTATAACTTGATGTTTAGAGGGAAGTTATTTTCTATTGACTTTGTGTCTTCCCTTTATGAACAAATGAAGACCCCTCAAATAGTTCTTATACCACTGTACCCTTGTAGCCTCTTTGCTGTCTGTACATCTCATATTGATCATCTTTATATTAATATCTCATATTGGCTTACACAACTTTATTATTCTCTGAGTTATTTTTCTTCTTAAAAACATAACCATTCTCAGGGCTGGAGAGATGGCTTACTGGTTAAGCACTTGCCTGTGAAGCCTAAGGATTCCCCAGGACCCACGTAAGCCAGATGCACAAGGTGGTGCATGCATCTGGAGTTTGTTTGTACAGGCTGGAGGCTCTGGCGTGCCCATTCTTTCTCTCTCTGCCTATTTCTCTCTCTCTCTCTCTCTCTCTCTCTCTCTCAAATAAATAAATAAAAATTTAAAAAAACATAACCATTCTCTACTACATTCAATACAACTTATTTACTTTAATTTTTTAAAAAAAATTATTTATTTATTTATTTATTTATTTATTTGAGAGAGATACAGAGAAAGAGAGAGAGAGAGAGAGAGAGAGAGAGAGAGAGAGAGAGAGGGAGGCAGATATATAGAGAGGGAATGGGTTGCCAGGGCCTCTAGCCACTGCAAATGAACTTTAGACACATGTGCCACTTTGTGCATCCTGCTTTATGTGGGTACTGGGGAATTGAACCTGGGTCCTTAGGCTTTTCCAGTAAGTGCCTTAACTGCTAAGCCATCTCTCCAGCCCTTATTTACTGTTTGAGCCAGAGTGTCACTAAGCAGTTCAGGTTTGGCCTTAAACACAATCTTCTTGTATCTTCCTCCTAAATACTGTGGTTACTGATGTAGGTCACCACCTCTAGCCTTTTCAAAGTTCCTCTCTTACTTGATGAGGAACTTGAACTTGATCGAATTCCAAGTAATACTTAGGATAGGTTTTCAATATTAAAAGATAATTACTTTGCTTATGTGCTGACAGCTATTCTTTTAAAACTTCTCAAGGAAATCATTAGCAACCTTCCCCATCCTTCTTTTATTCCTTTTATTTTTCACTATCCACTAGGTGATTCCCATTGAAATGTAAATGAATTAAAAGATAAAACTCTGTCTTGACCCACTTCCCTAAAAATCACCTTAGCATTTCTTCTCATAAAGTTGAACAAATTGACTTTACTTTCTAACACTACATCCGCTGACTTCTTCCTCAACCCGCTTCAATGTCCACTTTCACCACTAGGGCAGAGTTGCCTCTGCCAGGGTTGTCCGTGACTGTTATTTAGTAACAGTTAATTATCAGTCCTAGGGTTATGAACTACGTTGATTCCTAGTATTATGTAAGATACTTGTTCCTAGTATTATATAATATAGTAGGAGCATTTGGCAGTCTCTAGCAACTTCCTTCAGTTGGCTTAAAGAATTTAATACATTTTTTACTTTTCTTAATTTTCATTCTCCTGAACCTTCAATTATTCCTCCTTAAGGAGGTCTTCAGTCAAATTTTGGTCCATTTTTGCTTATAAGTTATATTCCCTTACTTGGTGTTTTTATTCAGTCTATGCAAACTCTCCTGATAGATCCATGACTCTTAAAGATGTGTGTGTGTGTGTGTGTGTTCTCCATATCACAGACCTTTCACCTGAACTTGCTCCTGCTTGCTTAGTCCTCTGATCTCCTCCCCACCCCCATAAACTTTGTTTCTTGTAGCCTTTCCCATATCATTTGGAGGTGTCTGGCATCTAGGCTTTGGGACCATTATCAATTATCCCCCAGTCCTCAGAAAGACTGATTGAATCTATATTCAAAATCTTTCCAAAATCTGACCAGTTCTTAATTCCTGCAGTGCTACCAACATCCTGTCTTGCTTGTATTGTTGCAAGCTGGATTGTCCCAGCTATTCACTGTGTTTTGCTGTTACCTCTTGTAATCTCTTTGGCCTCCTTGCCTGCTGACCCCTGTGTGGTTCTCCTGGCCCAATAGCAGCAATCTTGCTGTTTCATGAACCAGTGTGCTAGGTGCATTTTCATCCCCAGCTCCATGCTGGGGCTAATTCATCTCATGTAAGTTTGGCTTGACCTCTTGTGGCCTGTTTATCTGGCAACTCTGGATAAATTATATAATTTTGTTTACCTTTTAATTTTTCTTAATATTTGTCACCTCTTTCCTATTCTCAATTTCTTTCCAGTAGCTCCCAAGAAGAAATGCTGAAGACATTCTGTCTACACAAGCTATTAATTTGGCCTGGAAAAATGTAGCCTAGCCATGATTTGATTGTGCGTTCTTCCTTAGGTGTCATTTTAAACATTTGAAACACTTAGAACCATATCTTCTCAATCAGATATCACTCTGATATTTTTTCTAATAGAATATGTAAACTAAAAAGACTAGAGAATATATCTGCTTTTTGTAAGATTTACCTTTTTTACACTTAAATATTATGCTTCCATCTTTCAATTATTTCTTACAAATTTTAAATTACTGAAAATGATAGTTTAAAGGGATATTGAGTAGTGCTTAAATAAATTTTAAGCACTCCACATGCATTTTGATGAGAGCTAATTAAAAACTACTGAGAATACTGAGGAACTATGTAAGATCTATGTTTGGTTTTCTTTTTTCCCTTTTTTATATACTCTCTCTAGTGTTAAAAATATGGAATTTACAATTAGCCTATTAATACACTAATTGCAGATGTTAATATAAGAAAGTGTTTCCTTTGCTTCCTATTATTTTGCTTTTCTTAGATAATGCTGTCAAATTTCTGAACTTTCAGAGTGTTTTATGAAAAACACATTCCATTTCTCTTTACCATGAGTATGTGGTCAGGTCTGACCTTTCCATAGGCATGTTTTCAGACTGTGTACTCCAGTCAGAGACACTCCTGGATTTGTGCTGTTAAAACTTTACCTAAGGTAAAGATTTTAGTTATGACACTTAGATATTATAAGAAACCTTTTTACCCTTAGTATATGTAAAAATGAAAAACACTATGTACTAAATAAATTAGAAGAGTATCTGGGAACATGGATATTATAACCTTTTTTTTTTTGAGGTAGGGTCTCACTCTAGCTCAAGCTGACCTGGAATTTGCTATGTAGTCTCAGGGTGGCCTTGAACTCACTGCGATCCTCCTACCTCTGCCTCCCGAGTGCTGGGATTAAAGGCGTGAGCCACCACGCCTGGCTCGGATATTATAACCTTTAATGAAGTAATTTTGTCAATTTGCTGAAATTTTATTTAATTATGTGCCTTCCAAATTTTCTTAGGTAATAACTATGAAATCTCTGAGACTAAAAGTAAATCAGAATGAAAAAAAACACATTTACTATTGTTTTTCAACTTAGTGCTTTAATAATTTTAATACATATAAATGGGTTCACTTCAACTATGAAATTAAATTATTGCTACAAGATTGTTAAATAAGGTGCTAATGTTTAAATTTATTTATTTCTAAACTTATCGATCATAATCTAACACATTGACCTATAATTTTTAGCTATTTTGATGACTGCTGTTTCAGTTGTTTATAATTAAATGAGGTTAAAAATAAAGAATTACTTGCAATGATTATCTGAGACATTGTTTTCTAACTCCTATTCACTCCCTAGAAATTTATTGTTGTTATGATTAATGTATTTTAAAATACAATTCAAGACTCAATATTTACTCTGTAATATTTTCCTGAGAGATTTATATTTGATACTTAATCTTTATTTGTAATAAGTTTCATTGTATACCCTTGGGGAAACTCACTTTTTTTTTAATATAGAGAATTATATAGTACAACATGAAAGTTTGTGATTATTTCATTAATCACAAATGCCCAAAGATTCAACATCTGCCTCCTGAAGTCACTAATGCTCAGGATATAATAAATTATCAACAGCCTGTTAGACTGCCTGAGCTCTGTGTTAGCAAGTAGCACCTGTAGGATTTTAGTGGGGAGGGGTGAGTGATCAATAAACTGTCCAGGGGAATTGATATTTATTATGTTTTTGTTTTGCCACACCACAATAAGGACATTGTTATGCATGTGTTGACAAATGAGTGTTATTAAGTGTAGTTAGCTCCAATAGACTACAACTTAGCTTTCCTAGCTCTGAAATGTTGAACTCTCTTACTTCCCTGTTGATTTTCTGCTTGGATGATCTATGTATTGATGATAGTGGAGTATTGAAGTCCCCAACTATGATGGTTTTGGTATTTATTTCTGTTTTGTTGTCAAGTAGGTTTTGTTTTAGAAGCTGTGGTACACCTGTGTTTAGTGCATATAGATTTATGAATGTGATGTCCTCATGTTGGATCATTCCTTTGATAAATAAGACATGACCTTCTTTGTCCTTTCTGATTACTTTTAGTTTGAAGTCTATCTTATCAGATACTATATAGCAACACCAGCTTAATTCTTATTTCCATTTGCTTGGAATGTCATTTTTCATCCTTTCACCCTGAGGAGGTGTCTGTCTTTAGTGGTGAGGTGGGTTTCTTCAAGACAGCACATAGAAGGGTCCATTTTTCTGATCCACCCTGTTAACTTGTGTTTTTTGATGGGTGAATTAAGACCATTAATATTTAAGGATATAATTGTGAGGTTTGATTTAATCTCTACCATGTTGGGGTGCTTTATGGGGTTTGGTGTTTTCTTGGACTTTGTACTTTTTTCTAGCAACATTAATGTTTTTCTTAATGTATGATAATATGTCTTCTTTTGTCAGAAAACTGGTGAAGACATTATTTGATGAGAAATCATTGATCAGAATTTCAGGGGACAAAGGAAAACAGGCCAAGTGTTAGTGTTTCAGTCAGGTTTGCATTGTGGGTAGAAATCACCCAACCAAGAGCAGCTTGTGGGGGGAAAAAAGAGGTTTATTTTGGCTTACATACTCGAGGGGGAAGCTCCATGATGTCAGGGAAAACGATGGCATGAGCCAAGGGTGGACAACACCCCCTGGCTAACCTCAGGTGGACAACATGAACAGGAGAGTGTGCAAAACACCAGCATGAGGAAACTGGCTATAACACCCATAAGCCTGCCCCCAACAATAGACTTCCTACAGAAGGCATTAATTCCCAAATCTCCATCAGCTTGGAACCTAGTCTCCAGAACATCTAAGTTTATGGGGGACACCTCCCCTGGCCCCCATAAACTGATAACCACACATGATGTAAAATGCAATGCATTCATCCAACTTTAAAAGTCCCCATTTTTTAATCAATTCCAATGATGTTCATACATCCCCATAGTCCAAGATCTTTTAACTGAGCCATAATACCAAAAAAAGCTCAAAAAAAAAACAACAAAAAAAAACATAATGGCATAGAATAAACATTCACACTTCAAAAGATGACATTGGGCATAGCAAAGAAATATTCAGCCAATACAAGATTTAAAACAACCAGGGAAAACATCAAACTCTGTAGCTTCAAGTCCAACAGCTCTAGCCAGTGACAAATCTCCAAGTCCAATCAATAATTCCAACCAGCACGGAGTCTGTGGGGTTGCAAGTCTGCTCCTCCAGCTAGGCTACTCACAGTCCTGGAAAACTTCATTCGGGGCTGGCAGCTCTCCTTAGCAGCTGTCTAGTGGTCCCAGTATCCCCACTGGGTCTCCACTGCAACCCAGGGTTCATCCTCAGGACTCCCGTCAGGTCTCCATGCAGGCATCAGCTAACCTGCTTCACATTACCCATGACCATTTCCAGAACACAAGACCACATTGCAAACTCAATGACCCTCTCTTTCCTGCATTTCTTATACTCCACAATACCAGGTAGGGTGCCAATTTGTTAATCAGGGGGGAATAAAGCAGACTTTGAGGAACACAACACTTCTTGAGCATTCAGGCCCCTTCAAAAGAGTCTACATTTTTCCTGTTGCCCCAGTGCAGGTCAATTGGCCCAATCTCAAAAGTTGTAATCTCTCATATAATGCAGCTGAATGGGTAGAAGTTTCAGCCAAATATTTCATTTCTGTGCCCTATCCCGCTGCATATACCAGTCCGTTTCTATGCAATGCAACCCCGCACAACTTCTCAGGACCCAGCCATAAGATCAAACCTCTCATACAAACTGCCTCTAACCCAGTCCAGGAAAGCTCTTTCTCACCCTCACAAGCCAAACCTCACAGTCCATAGTTCTTACTACATTCAGGTCTTTCAACTCTGACCAGAATAATCCATCAAGATGTACTTACTCTTTGCAACATGTCTCTTAGGCCAAGGTTTCAAATCCTTCCACACTCCTCTTGGAAATCAGCTCCAAAAGGCTGAAGCCACACAGTCAGGTGTCCAGCAGCAATCCCACGGCTCGGTACCATCTATTCCTGTTGCAGTCAGGTTCGCATTGTTGGTAGAAATCATCCAACCAAGAGCAGCTTGTGGGAAAAAAGAGGTTTATTTTGGCTTATAGGCTCGAGGGGGAAGCTCCATGATGGCAGAGGAAAACGATGGCATGAACAGAGGGTGGACATCGCCCCCTGGCAAACATTAGGTGGACAACAGGAACAGGAGACTGTGACCAACACTGGCGTAGGGAAACTGGCTATAATAGCCATAAGCCCGCTCCCAACAACACACTGCCTTCAGGAGGTGTTAATTCCCAACTCTCCATCAGCTGGGAACCTAGCATTCAGAACACCTGAGTTCATGGGGACACCTGAATTAAACCACCACAGTTAGCATTGAATGAGCTCTATATTAATAATTTTGGTTTGCATATATAGTTAAGCATTATTATTAAAATATTTTGTGAGCTTTAGAGAGGACCATAATTTATTAGTTGGATATAAGATGATTATTATGTTAAATCATGAGGGAGACATTAAAACCAATTAAGTACTTATAGCCAGAGACTTCTATCTTCTGTTAAATTTTAAGATATCTATGTCTTTCTATATAATAGTAAATATGTAAGAGTGTTTAATGACTTTGGCAGTAATCCTCAAGTGCACAAGGAATAGCATTCATCAAGTTAGCATTAATCTGAAGAACTCTTGCAATAATGAATACATGGCAAGTGGTACCTTTACTGAGGTAGTTTTTGCTATTTATTTTTAAAATAAAAGCAGTTACTTTACCAACATTTCAAGCGACATTCTTATGTTTTGCATATGAAATGTCATTTCCAAAAGTTCATGTGTTGAAAGGTTGATCCCAGCAGATGAGACTACTTTGGGAGCTTCTGGAAAATTTGGGAGATAGAAAATGACTGTCTAGCAATGGATAATGCAGTCATAAGTGAGTTTCCACCTGGTCATGTAAAGAGTTTTGAGTTGCATAGAGTGCATTGAGTTTATAAGATTTAAGCTGCCTGGTATATAATTTAAATATCATTCTATGATTTAATATATTATTTAGTCATAGCCCATTTAGTAAAGTAGAGTTTTAAAATATTTGCCTACTTTTTGTATAATGATTAAGGATTTTTAAAAAAGATTTGTGATACATTCTTTCTTTAAATTATTTTCCATAATTGCAGAAAAAAGTAATTAAAATAGTGATTTATCTACTTTTATGAATGCTATTACTGAAAACTTATCAAAGGACTGTACATACATCAGGTGTACTTTTTAGAATATGTTTATTGGATACACTTCATTTCTTGGAAAATGCCAACATTAAGCAGGTGTGGACATGATTATCTCAAGTTCAAAGCATCTGTTTATACTTGTGTTAGATCTGAAATTCTTTGAGATAATGCACTGATATATAGCCTGAAAACTGTATTGAAATTGCTCGTTATGAGTCACTAGTGAGACATGCAAATGTTGGTGTAAATTACATCTAGATTTCCTGTCTAATCTTTCCCTGCTGACACATTTGAATATAGTGAACTGACTTGAAAAGTGTGAAAAACGATGAGGTTCTGTAATTAATTTTCTTGGAAATCTGTTAGGCTCACATTGCAAATGCATTAGAAATACTATACATTTGTCATTATCACTTCTTGCTCTGTGTTAACTTAGATCATTGCCAAATGTGTACATATACTCTGTCACTTTTATTCTATTTATCTTATTTTTATCTTACTTTTTTTAAAACCATCTTTCCCAGCACTCGGGGAAATAAGGATTAGTTTTAGGTCATAGTTAATTCCAGGTTGCTAGCAAATTTTATTAGGTGTATTTGATTAATTAATGAATTTAGGATAATATTATTAAAGTACAGAAAGTATTACAAAAATATAAGTGGTGTTAATGAATTATAGTGTTCAGTTTTTTTTTACATTTACTTTCTAATTCATATGTGGAATACATATAATGCTTATGTTTAAAATGGTATGTTTTGTAAGTAGTATTTAGCTAAAGCACAACAAAAAGCTTTATTTATTGTGACTATGCCATTACTTGTGTTACTTAAGTAGATTTTAGCAAGTTGATACTACTTCATTTTTATTATGAAATAATTATAGATTTATATGCAGTTGTAAGGAATAATACATGACATTCTAACTTACCTTTTCCTGTCTCCCAACCCCCAGTATGGCATGTCTTTATCCACTACAACTTAAAATGATGCTCAAGATCTTGACATTGCTATAGTCACTCTATAGAACTTTCCATTCCTGCAAGGATCTCTTCTGATGCTTTTATAGCTATACCAGCTTCTCCACAATGTCCATTCACTTCCTAGCCACTGCCAATCATTAACTGTGCTCTTTTCTATCATTTTACTTTTTAAAAAATGTATCAATGAAGTCAAATTATTTATAATCTTTTGAGCTTTTCTTCACTCCATGTTGTTATCTGTGGATTCATTCAGCTTTTTGTGTGCAACAGTCATTTTTTCCTATTGCTGCTGACTAGACTTTCACGACACAGATGCATGGTAGGTTGTTTCATGGTTCACATACTGAAGACATCTGGATTGTTTGTAGTTTGGAGTGATTGAAACCAAAGCTGTTGTAAACATTTATGGACACGTTTTCATGTGAGCATAATTTTTTGTTTCTCAGGAAGAACTGCCCAAGCATGCAATTTTTGGATTATGCAGCAGTTTCATAGCAAATTATCCAATAGTTTTCCAGAGTGGCTCTATTATTTTTCAGATCCCCAGTTCTGAGTATCATCTAGTATCACAGATTTTCTGTTTCCTCACAAGAATTTGATATTGATATATCTTTTTATTTGCTTATTTCCTGTATGGGAATTGTCGTTGCTAGAATGTCTGCTTATCCCTTCTGTCTATTCTTTAATTGTTTTCAGCATTTTACTGTTGAAACTGCATGATTCTTTACATATTCTACATACTAGTTCTTTGTGAAACATTAAAAAAATACTTTCTTAGCCGGAGAGTTTTTTCATTCTTTTACAGAACCTTTGGAAAAGCAAACTTTGCAATGTTATGAAGTTAAATTTATCACTGTGTTGTTGTATGGATAATAGTGTTGGTGTCAAGGGAAGAACTCTTCGCTTGGCCCTATATTATGAAAGTTTTGTCTTAGTTTTACAGTGGTAGAGATAAAACCCAAGACTTTGTATTCTGTGCAAGTAATCTACCATTGAGGCATAACTTCTGCTCTAAAAGTTTCTTCAAATTTTTCACAGGAGATTTTTTTTTCATTTTAGATTTAAGTCACTTATCCATTTTGAGCTTATGCTTTATTGAGAACTTTATTGTATGAACATATTACATATTGACCATATTTACATCAGATGGTACTCTTATGTTCCCTGTCCCCATCCCATTCCACTGATGGCCCTTCTCAGTGGGGTATCACTAATTAGTGTGGAGTCGTGAAAGCATAAGTGTCTCTGGGAGGGGGAAGAATGCCTGATATTTTATCTTGCCACCGTTTGGCTTTTACATCTTTTCCTACTATTTCTTCTGCAGTGTTCACTGTGCCTTGGAGGGTGTGTTAAAAGTCTACGTAAGAATTTGATGAGTTTTGAGTCTCCCCCGCGGCTACCACCATCTCCCTGGAGGAGGTTCTTGAGCTAGCAGTGAGAGCAGAACTCATCTTTAATCTGCCACTTCTGCGCTGTTTCCTGGGCCCTGGAAGATGTGGTAGAGATAACTCTTCTCGTGATAGGCATCTTTCTTTTCTTATTGGACTAATGGGTCTTGGGTCTCCCCATATCTGCTGCCATCTCAAAAAAAACCAAAAATAAAAAAAAAAAAAAACAACCCCCCCCCAAAACAGATTCTCTAGTCGAGAGAGAGAGAGAGAGAGAGAGAGAGAGAGAGAAAGAGAGAGAGAGAGAGGGAGAAGCATGGACAAAGGGGAAAGCAGACATTTTGAAGACTTGTTGACAGGCATAACCTCTTCTTTTAGTCAAAGAACAGTGGGAGCTTACCTGTAAGGCCTACGACCTTCTGAGCCATAAGTTTCTAATTTGGTTCTCAGTATCAGGTGCAAATCAGATCCCACTGAACAAGCCTCATATTCCGAGAGCAGTTGATTATCACCATAACTTATGGGTCATGATTGAATGTTGTGTACATCTTGCCTGGCTGGTTGATTTTGTAGCTTGCAGGATGCACTGCTTCTTCACACTGTTGTTGAACTTTGTCCTCTAGCAACTTGCTTAGCACTTTCCAGCACTATGAGAAATAGCCAGCATTGAGCTGGCTTCCATTTGAGCATATATATATATATATATATATATATATATATATATATATATATATATATATATATATATATAAAATATATCTTTGTTATGTAAGCGGGTGAGCGAGAAAGAGAGAAAATTGCCACACCAAGGCCTCCAGCCACTGCAATCAAACACCAGATGTATGGACCACCTTGTGTGCATGTGCAACCTTGCATGCTTGCATCACTGTGCATCAGGCTTATGTGGGATCTGCAGAGTCAAACAAGTGTCCTTTGGCTTTGCATACAAGTGCCTTAACCGCTATGTCATCTCTCCAGTTATTACAATTATTTTATTTATTTATTTATTTTATTTGAGAGAGAAAGAGGGAGGCAGATAGATAGAGAGAGAGAGAATGGGCATGCCAGGGCCTCAGCCACTGCAAATGAACTCCAGATGCATGTGCCACCTTGTACATCGGACTCATGTTTGGCTTTTGGCTTTGCTTAACTATTATTTGAAAGAGAAAACAAAGAGGCCCAGAGAGAGAATGAAGATTTTCATTAGTTTTTATTTAGTTGTGGAGAGCAGCCTTATACTCACTAGCCAGCAGTTAGTAGTAACATATAATAATTTTATATAAAGATGCCTCATGTTTTATCACATCATTGAGGATTTTATATCTAAGTCATAATATGGACACTGGAATATAGCTCTCTTTTTTTGTATCTATTATTGATTGGTTTTGACAGCATGATACCCACTTCATAAAATGAGTTAGGAATTGTCCCTCCTATATTATGTGGAAACATAGTGTAGAATTTTTATCAGCTACTCTTTGAGTGTTTGGTATAATTTTTCATTTAAAAAAGTCTGGGCCTGAAGGTTTTATTTTTAAAGGACCCAGAATTATTAATTTGATTTTGTTGATGGATGTAGGGTTATTCAAGTTATCTATTTCACATTGGACAGGAAAGGTAGGTTATACTTTCAAGGAGTTGCTATTTGACCTAAGTTGTCAAACATGTTCACAATGATCCATTTTATTAGTTCAGGTATTAGAGCTATGGTGATAGTTCCACACTCACTCATTTTCTGACAGCTTGCAGCTTTTCTCAAGCTCCTTTGTCAATGCTTTCAGAGACTTGTTGGTTTTGCAACCATCTTTAAAAAGAACCTATCATTTGGGGTTGGAGAGATGGCTCAGCAGTAAAGGCCCTTGCCTATAAAGCCTAACATACCCACGTAAGGTAGTAAATGTGTCTGGAGTCCTTTTGCAAAGGCTAGAGGCCCTATTGTACCCAATCATTCTCTCTTTCTCTCTCTCTCTCTTTTTCTCTCTCTCTCTCCTTGCAAGTAAATAAAACATGTTTTAAAAAGAGCTCATCATTTAATTGATTTTAATTGTTTTGATTTCTTCTCTCATGTTCATTTTTAACTCCATGCTATTTCCTTTGGTTTACTGAGTTCTTGAAATGAAAACAATTTGTATCTTTTCCATTTATCATGTAAGTGCATAGTCACAAATACATTGACTTTCCATTTTCTTTTTAATTAATATTGGCTAAATATTTATTTTAATTGAGAATTCTTTGATCCATGGATTATTTGGAAGTGTGTCATTAAGTTTCCAACTGGCTGGCTGTTTTAATGTGTTTTGTTGTTGTTGTGACTTCTAATTTGATTTCACTGAGGTCAGAGAACACTGTGTTTTATAATTCCATTGATAAACTAGTTGAGGTAGGTTTTATGGTTCAGGAAAGTTATCTGTTGGTCCGTGTTTCACACACACTAGAGCATGTACTCTGCAGTTGCATGAACTGTTCACAGGTGTTGGTTAGTTCTTGTTGTTCATTATAGGCTGAGTTCTTCCACATTATTTGTGGACCTTTAATTGTCTTTTAAATTTGAGAAGTGTATTCTTTACCTATAGTTGTGGTGGTATGCTGCCCATTTTCCTGTTCAATCAAATTTTGTTCCACCAAGTTTGCTGCTTTGTTTTCATTTTATTTTTTAAAGTATTTTATTTAGCTATTTGCAATGAGAGAGAGATAGACAGGAGAGATGCCATTTTGTGCATCTAGTTTTATGTGGGTATTGAGGAATGGAACCAAGTTTATTAATTAGGCTTTATAGGCAAGCACTTTAACTGCTTAGCCATCTCTCCAGCCCTGGTTTTTTTTTTGTTTGTTTGTTTTTATGCTTGTGTGTGTTGTATGTGCATACTGTTTTTGTTGTATGTGTGTGTCCAAGTTGACATGTGTATGGACACATGAATGGTGTGTGTGTGTGTGTAGGCCAGAGGGAAATGTTGGATGTGTTTAATCTCTCTCTATCTTATCTTTTGAGACAAGAGTCTCTTACTGAATCTGGAGCTCACTGATTCTGTTAGAATGGCTAGCCAGCAAATCCCAGGGATTCTCCTATCTCCAACTCCCCAGCTCTGGGATTACAGGGTTATACCTATGAACTTGGTTTTTATATGGGAGTCAAACCCTGTCCTGAACCTTGTGTGGGAAACACTATCAACTGAATCACCTCCCCACCCCCACTGTTATGTTTTTGATGCATAAATATTGAGATTCCAATATATTATTGGTGACTTGATTCTTTTATTTTTATATAATGTTTAATTTTGTTTTTATTTATCAATTTATGAGAGAGAGAAAGACAGAGAAAGAGAGAGGGAGAGAATGGGTGCACAGGGCCTCTAGCCACTGCAAATGAAATCTTGACACATGCTCCACCATGTGCATCTGGCTTATGTGGGTTCTGGGAAATAGAACCTGGTTCCTTAGGCTTCACAGGCAAGCACCTTAATTGCTAAGCCATCTCTCCACCATTATATAGTGTTTTTATCAAAGAAAAATCAGTATACAACAGGTTTATATCTGATTAAAAGTATATATGTATATATTATCTCTGAAAGCTCTATGATCTAATTTTGAAATGATACATCTTTTTGCCACTTCCCCTCCTCCATATAGGACTGCAAACAATAAGAATTTTTCTTTGATTTTTCAGGAGGTTGATTATGAGGACCTGACTTTGTATTTCTTCAAATATGTCCTGTTTGGGGTTGATCAGTTTACTAAATCTGTAGACTTATATCTTAAACCAAAGGTGGGCATTTTAAGCCATTGTTTCTTTAGCACTGCGTTAGCTCTGTCATCTTCTTTTCCCATGCTGAAACTCCAAATGCATGAATGTTAGCTCTTTGGTAATGGTCCCAATCCAGAAGTCTCTGTGTTGTTCTTAGTTTGTCTCTGTTGAGATAATGTGCTGTTGGTGGCTACTCATGACTACCTTTAGATGTAAAGTGCACACTTCTTCCTTACTTAATCTTTTTTTCATAACATGCCCTGATGCTATTGCCTTGTGACTCTTGAGTTATTTCTTTGTAGCTTCCCGAGGGTGTGAGTCTAGGCTCCCTTATGTTTCCCATGGTGTTTCTTTGAATTAGAGCTGTTCTGATTAAAAAGTCTCCTGCTTTTGGTAGACCATCATTGTCCTACTGATTTGGCAACAACAAATGTTTTGTTGGGGTTTTGACAGCTCCCTTTGACATTTCCAGGTTACTGGCTTTTCCAGCTCCAAGTATTCTAGGGGACACGAAGCAAAAAGAAACTCCAAGGAATTAACCATATTTGGAGGAAGAGGGCAAGTAAATGTTTCTAGCTTGTCTTTCTTCATTTGCCTTCTTAAATTTTTCTTAGTTTGGCATTCTATAAATTTTGTATTATTTTCCTTGTTTAGGTTGTGAGTTGGATACCTTTAATTCTTGGATAATATCTTACTTATTTTATGATTTTATTCCTGAATAGTAATTAATAACACTTAAATGAAGTAACTAAAACATTAAAACCATGGAAAGTACAAGATAAAAATATTTTATACTTTCTTTTGGATAACTCAGGAAAAAGGGATTTAACTTTCAATGACATGGGGACAAAAGGCATTAATTTTAAATAGCATGAAATGTTTTCCAGGAATATACAATGAGTATGTGAAAGGGGTTAGGAAGACGTGAAAAACTAAGAAAGAAATCATCATATTTGAATTTACTTTTTATGGGTAACAATTTAATAATGTGAAAAAATTGAACTTTGCTTCTGAGTTTCACCATTATTGGTAAAGAGGTGATATGTTTAAATACACACAGTAATTGTTTTGGAAAAGGACTTGTGTGTCATCAGAAGTTAACATTGTAGGTATTCTTTTTGCATAATGATCAAAAGGTGACAACTTAGTGATGTTAAAACACTCATTTTATCTTTGTCTCTCTCTCCACTAAATCTGTTATTCATCTGATAGAGATAAACTGTAGCTCATGATGGCATGAAGAAGCCATTTTCATATTTTCTTGAACTCATTCTTCTAAGCAAGTATCTTTTACTACGAGACAGGATCAGTTGTGTCCAGGGTACTGTGGCCATAGACATGTTCATGTTCAATATTCTCTGTGACCTAAAGGACTTTTCAATTAAAATTGTTTTGGGAAATGATTGGGACTGTCCAAATTGAAAAGATAACTGGGAATGTGATCCACTGCCTTATAAAAGGAGCAAAAGGAATGGTTGACATACATACAGATCTCACTGTCAAGGGGAGGAGAGACTCAGCTACTCCCAGAATGAAATGTCTTCATGATTTAGTGTGAACTGAAACAGTGATTCTGGAAGAACCTTTGTCATGATTCATCAGAAGCCTTCTAAACCCTTTGTGTTAGTAATTATATTTCAAGGTTAGAAAACTAGAAATAATTACCTTTCAATATATTTTCTTTGTTTAATTTCTTATTTTAATTTTTTCATTAACCACAAAGTATAAATTACTAGTTGTTAACAAATTTTAATACATGTTATTTCAAAATGATTTATTTAAAATGAAATATTTAATTCACTTAAAGTGCATATAATAGTCAAAGGATAAATATTCTTAGTCTTTATTATTCTCAAGGACTGAAATTTCTTTAATTCCTTCTGTGCCAGTGACAGAAAAGTTTTCAGTAGTAGAAGACAGAAGCTGTGTGTAATATAAGTGCAAATGATACAGGAAGAAGCCCTGTCCACTAAGCACAAGGTAT
This sequence comes from Orientallactaga sibirica, assembly GCA_036365145.1. Taxonomy (NCBI): domain Eukaryota; kingdom Metazoa; phylum Chordata; class Mammalia; order Rodentia; family Dipodidae; genus Orientallactaga; species Orientallactaga sibirica. The sequence continues at coordinate 1,014,407 of JAEOAD010000005.1, forward strand.
CCTGGTATGGGAATCCAGAAACCTACCTTAGAGTGCAGATCTGATATTAAGCTGTGCCAAGTCTCTAGACAAGTCTTGAGGAGTTGAATTACATGATGTTACTATTTGTTTAGGTCAAAACCACTTCTGAGCTGGGTGTGGTGGCGCATGCCTTTAATCCCAGCACTTGGGAGGCAGAGGTAGGAGGATTGCTGTGAGTTCGAGGCTACCCTGAGAATACAGAATGAATTCCAGGTCAGCCTGAACCAGAGTGAGACCCTACCTCGAAAAACCAAAAAAAAAAAAAAAAAAAAAAAAAAAAAAAAAAACAACCACTTTTGTACAAGCAATTTCAGGTTCACTCTACCAAATTAGGTAATAGACTTAAATTAATGTTGTTGTGTTTAAAAGAATAAGTAATTTGTTTTTTCAATTTAAACCATCTGCTTTTAAGAAGAGGAACAATCAAAAAAAACTTTCTTATACTAATTAGTGAAATCATTAGATCAATAAATCTGAGACTTATTCTTTCACTTAAGAAGTATTCTTCTTGGGCTGGAGAGATGGCCTAGTGGTTAAGGCACTTGCCTGCAAAGCCTAAGAACCCTTGTTTGACTCTGCAGGTCCCACATAAGCCTGATGCACAGTGATGCAAGCACGCAAGGTTGGAAATGCACACAAGGTGATCCATACACCTGGAGTTTGATTGCAGTGGCTGGAGGCCCTGGTGTGGCAATTTTATCTCTTTCTCTCCCACCCTCTTACATAAAAAAGACCAGTTTGTTGGGCTTGCCTCAAAAAAATATTCTTGTTTATGTTATGGACTAAAGCATATGAAGCACTAGATTAAAAATAGTGTTACAGGACTAGAGAGGCGGTCCAGTGGTTAAGGTGTTTGTTTGCAAAGCCTAGCAACCCAGATTTGATTCCCCAGTAGCCATGTAAAGCCAGATGGATATGCCTTATGTGTCTGGAGTTTGTTTTCAGTGGCTGGAGGCTCTGGTGTGCCCACTCTCTCTCCTCTCTCTCTCTCTTTCTCTCTCTCTGTCTCTCTTTTTCTCTCTCTCTACTTGCCAATAAATATATTTTAAAAATATTTTAAAATAAATATTTTCAAAATATCATTACACATCTAGTTAATATTAGTGAAACATCACAGTCTTCCAGTAAATCTGAGAAGTTTGGTAATAAATTAGTACATATGGAACTGGTGTGAAGTACTTGCCACATAAGCTCGGGTGCTCAGAAAAGATCCTATACATTATGAAAAATGCCATGTGTGTGGGTTCTTGCCTGTAATCACTTCCCTGGGGAAGTAGAAGCAGGGAATCTCTGGGGCGCCCTGGCTAGCTAGACTAACCAAATGGGTGGACTCTGGGTTCTGTGAGAGATACTACCTCAACAAAGAGTCAGGTGGGGAGCAACTGAGAAAGACAACCTGAATTGACCTCTAGCCTCCAAAAGCAAGCCTACACGTGTACATGTGTGCCCACACACGTGCTCCCGTTCACATACAAATGTGCATACATGCACACATACCACATACACAGAAACAACAAATAAGCAATCAAATGAATAATAACAAATTATGAGTATTGAACAAAACATGTTATTAAAATATAAAAATACTGCATCATTTTGAAACCATAGTGCCTAAATTTCATGTTTGATAAAATGAGGCAAATGAACAGAAATTGTACAAAAATATTTCCTTTAAAACAATACAAAGCAGGGCATGGTGGCACATCCATTTAATACAAGCACTCAGGAGGCAGAGGTAGGAGGATCGCTGTGAGTTCAAGGCCAGCCTGACACTGCATAGTAAATTGCAGGTCAGCCTGGGCTAGAGTGAGACCCAACCTTAAAAAAAAAAAAAAAAAAAGATGGATACAATTTCTAAAGATGACTGTTTTTAAAAATACTATCTTAATAAGTTTTTAATTTGTATGAAGTTCTATATGTTTATGTGCGCTCATTCAGGGGTAGGATAAGTAAGATAATTTTTATGCTTTGAGTGACCAAATAGAAACTGTAATAGAGGTATAGACTTTGCAGAAAAAATCTGAAATCCCTCTTAAAGAAGGTAACGAGACTCATATAATTTATTGTCACTCAAGTAAGAGTCACACTTCTTTGGGGAAAAATCTTGTTTGTGGAGTAACCCAGCTGCTGGAGACAGTTATTTGGCAGAGTTCCAGCTCCTCAGCTCCTCACCCACTCTTTTTGGTTCTTCTTTCTGTTTGGTATTGATTCTGCAGGAAGGAACCCGTGAGCCATGGTACAGCATCTCAAGCTAGATCAGTCTGTGCTTGACAACATACACAAATCAGAGAGGTACATTTTGATTCTTCTTCTGTATTCAATTTTAGTGAAAACAAACCTATACAAAGATGTCTTTGAATTCTTATCAAGTATTTTTACAGCATAGAAATAATACTGGAATCATGGCAATGTATATAATTTTATTCATCTGATCTTGAGGCTGTTTGCTTTGAAGCAACCTGTTGCACTGGGATGGTATCTTTAAAAGAAACCTTTATTCCAATCTTTGATAAGTATTTCTAATTTGAAAAATAATAAGAAAAGAAAATAGAAAAGAGAGTCACCCTTCATAGGGCTGGCCAAGCAATGGACTTTTGATCAAGAAGGACAGAGTTTCTGCAGGAAATGATGCTATGGTTATTTGAGAGGGGCTTGAGTAGAAATTGGGAGGAGTACATGAAGCCAGTCTTTGCCTCCTAGAAGCCCAGGTCCCCTGAACAACAGAGACCCCTAAGGTCCCTTAAGGGGATGGCAACACGATGGCCTTTTCATGCTTTTTCTTCTTATATTAAATATGAGTAACAGAGAGTCACATGCTCTTTTATTAATTTTACCATCAAACTAAATCATCTAAGGTCTCTAGTCACAATGCTATAGGCAAAGACATAGCTCGTGGTTTTAAGAATTTGATGCCACTGACATGGGAACAGGTAGAGGTGTTTGGTAACACAAGGTAGAACCTTGTATTGGAGTCTCTTGTGATGTTGTTTGGAATTTTCTAACAGGTTTCTTCTAATCATTTTCAGAATATAATCTGAAAATCAAATTGCATTTCAACCATTTCAAGAATAATTCACAAAAAGAATCTTGCTGGTTATTTGATTCTCCCTCCTTTCTGCTCTTTTCTCATTTTTCTCTTATACTCTCTGACTACTGGAAATGAATTGTGCTATTATATAATTTTAATGAGGCTGCTTATAGGTTTTTAATTGAAAAGTTCAATGTGTAAGGAGATGATGACAGGGTTCTTAGAAAAGAAACAATTTTGAATCCATTTGGTTATCAGAGTACTCCTGAGACAATGCACTGTGTATAGAACAAGGTTGTTACCTCTGGCTAAGACAAGCATTAAGTGATAAATGGACTTCCTAAATAAATTCTCTTGGATCCCACCAACCAGAGGCAGAGGATTTGAATAGCTGAAGATGAAATTCCACAACTGTATCTTAAAAATTTACTTTGAGCTTATTTATCATAGGGGGATACCAGAATACCCATCTTTGGAAAACAAGCACATAACATGGACTTGACAGTTGTACAAGTGTCAAGTATTTCAATGGAAAGGATATTATTGGATATTTTACATTTATTTTACAACAGTGTTCTGAAAAGTAAAGTTTCAAGCAAGTTCAAACTTCAGTTAGATTTCTAAGTGAGTGATTTTTCATGAACCAAAATAAATTAAAACTGGCAATGAATTATTTGATAAAAATGTATTTAAATAACATTTTTTAAAAATTTGTTTCTTTACTGAAGTACGCATAAGTGTATATGTAGGTACAGATACACACTTGTGTTTGTTTCTGTATATATATGCATATATAAACCCACTTATGCATATGTACACACATAGAGAAGATATGTGTGCATACTTATATGTATTCTTTTTCCTCTATAAGCTATACATACCATCCTCATGTTCACTTTTACATCCAATTCATATGATAAATATTTAACTTTCTTTGCCTTGAGAATCTAACCTTATTGTCTTTCCAGACATGATACTTTGTAAAACGGACAAATGGACAAAATATATACTATATAGAGGATACATATAATGATTATTCATATGAGTTATAATGGAGTTCCTACGTATGCACACTTTTCTTTCTTTCTTTCTTTTTTTTTTTTTTTTTTTTTTTTCGAGGTAGGGTCTCACTCCAGCCCTGGAACCCACTATGTAGTCTCAGGGTGGCCTTGAACTAACAGCAACCCTCCTATATCTGCCTTCCGAGTGCTGGGATTAAAGGTGTGAGCTACCACGCCTGGTTATTTTACTTTTCATAAAAGGTATCTTCAGCTATTCTTTAAGATTCCTTCAATTTTTATTTCTTTTTTTTTTTTTTTTTTTTTTTTTTTTTTTTTTTTTTTTGCAAGGGAGGGTCTCACTCTGGCCCAGGCTGACCTGGAATTAACTATGTAGTCTCAGGGTGGCCTTGAACTCACAGTAATCCTCCTACCTCTGCCTCCCGAGTGCTGGGATTAAAGGCGTGCGCCACCATCAATTTTTATTTCTATTGCTTAAGAAAAGGAAAATATCTTATTTTAGAAGAAATAATTGCATATGGAAATAAAAACACATTAAATTGTATTTTGACTATTTGTATTTTTATAAAAAGCCTGCCAGAAATATGATCTGATGATCATTGAATATAGTTGATGTAAACTGGTTTGCATCAGTGAGGACTGGGTTCCTTTCCAGGAAAAAAAAAATTTTATATATATATATATATAACATAGAGTAGATTAAACTTATAGTGGTTACTTTTCCTGTAACAGCAAGTTATGAGTGAAGCAGTCCAAAGCTGACAGGGGAGGAAGAGCACAGAACTGAAAGAGCTAAGGCTAGCTTCCATCTGTCACATCTGTTGCTTTGACAGTGCTTCATGCTTGTCCCATCTTCTCATTGATCACTGCTGGGGATTGTAACTAGAGGTACGCTGGGCAAGGGAGTATTTTAGTTAGTGAAAGGTGTGAAAAGCCTTGGAATATAAATTCATTGCCTACCATCATGTTCAGTCTCATTTTTTCAGTGGTTACCATGAAACCAAAGACATGTAAATGGAGAAACTTCTTCTTTGAATTGTGTTTTTAGTTTTATTGGAAAATATGTCCAGAAACCCTGAAAGATAGAAATATGAAGGTGTTATTATAATTTAATTTAATTTAATTTAATTTAATTTAATTTAATTTATTATAATTTAATGTGAAATGTCCACCATGGGCTCCAGGATTGTAACACGTGTCCCAGCTGATGGTGCCATTTTGGAAGTTCTGAACCTGTTAGGCTATAAGACCTACCTGCAGGAAGTGGTTCATTATGGGGCACTCTTAGTAGAGGTTGCAGCCTCTGTCTTTTCTCTCTGTCTCTCCTCTCTCTTCTCTCTCCCTCTCTTTCTCTCATCTGCACTCAGATGTGAGCAAGTAGCCTCAAGTTCCTGCCACCAAAGCTTTGAGCTGCTCCCACAGCTGTGCTTTAATCTGAGAGCAACAATAAATGCTTCTCCTACCAAGGTGTTTCTTGCCGGGTGTTTGCTCACATCAGTGAGGAAAGTGACCAAAGCAGAAGTTGGTACTGTGAAGTGGGTTCCTTGCTGCAACAGATGTGAAAACTGTGGCTTATGCTCGTAGGCCTTTTGAGCCGGTTTAGAAGAAGACAGTGGAAGCCTTCGGAGCTCTAGGCTAGAGAAGCACTCGAGTGATATAAGCAGGTGTTTCTGGTGGGAGTTTTTCCATTTGAGGTCATTTATGCTATATATTCCCATGTTTTCAAAGATAAAATGGGCTTATCATTTATTGCTCTATTTTTTTGTGTTCAGAAAACATTTACTTAAATTATAAACAAGCACGTTCACTGGTCTTCACTTCACATTCATGAGGAATATGTATTAGTATAGTACACTTTATACTTAGCTAAATTGATGAATGTCTGACTTCATGCCACACAAATGACATACTTAATTCAGTTTTATGGACTATTCTGATGAGAGTTTGAGAATACTAAATGCAGACAGTATTGAACTTCGAGTCTTGGCTTATGAGCTTTCTAAGGGGAAGGAAAGACAACAGAGGACTTTGTTAGAACTGGGCTACTGGTATAATGGTGGCTGCATCCTGCTGCCCAGGCCCAGAGAGTTTGATCAAGGTTAAATTTGTAATGGACTGATGTGCTTGGCTAAAGGTATTGGACTGAGAGATTTAAGATTTTAAATTGGAAAACCTCAAGCAAGTTAAAATTAGAGGCCCCGAGGCTGGTTTTAGATTACTGGAGCTGCTACTGTCAAAGACGTTAGCAATCTTAAGGAAGGTGGCCCAACTGCTTTACGTTAAAACAATGGAGAGGATGCCTGAGGAAAGACTGTTAGAAATGCAAACTCTTTTGGAAAGAGTTGACTGGAGAAGGAACCTGCTTTTCAATGTTATGATTTATTTCATCTCTGGATTAAGAATATGGCTGTGTCCTGCAAACCTGGTATTAGTTTTGGAAGCATGAAAAATGTGTAGAATGGTCATGAATTGCACACGGTTCCAGGAGCTGCTGCTGAAATGCGGAATGAGGAAGGGCATGATGCCTTGATAGGTGGAAAGAGCATTTGAAAGATGGACCGTGGTTTGCATGGAGACCTGAAGATGTTTTGGATATACCAGGACTATGCAAGGTCTACCATGGAGTGCAGTGTTGGCCTGGGATGGAAGTTTTCTTTGGCTACTCTGCCCAGCTGGAGGGCAGAATTGGAAAACCTGGAGACTGTCAGTCTCTGGTTATATTGAACTTGAACTGCAGAAGTTTGATGATTGCTGATGGTGGTTGAGTTTGCATTGTTCTTGTCTCTCCTTGTTATGCCTTATACCAGTTAAAAATGTTTGTGCCTTTACATGTTTGAAAGTATTTAACTTGTTTGATTTTACAGGACTCATTATCTTAAGTTGGTCAAGACCATGGGGACCTTTGAAACTGGACTGAGTACAATTTACAATATGTGATAGTTATAAATCTATAGGGGGCCAGGGGCAGAATGTGGTAATTTGAATAGATGGCCCTCAATATATTCAGTGTTTTATTAGTTTATAGTTTGCTCCACTTGGCTGGAGACAATGAAACTGGGTGGATCTTAAGGTGTGGTGGGTTTAGGATTTCAATCTAAAGATATGCAAAATGTGCCTAGAGGGAGTTCCTGAAGTGTGCTGTGCTGTGTGGCTGGTGGCTTTTCTCTCTCTTGCCTGGTCCTGTAAGAGCAGACCAATTTCTCCTGCCATCATGGAACTTCCCCTGGATCTGTAAGCTACAATAAATATCCCTTCCTCCATAATTGTGCCTAGTCTGAAAGTTCATCTCAGTGAACCTGAAGCTGTCTGCTACAAATATGTATTAGTATAGTTCACTTTATAGTTAGCTAAATTGATGAATGTCTGACTTCATGCCACACAAATGACATACTTAACCAATTCAGTTTGTACTCCTTACAAAAAGGAGGAATTTCATAATGCTTATTATGAGCATTGTTTACTTGTTTGGAGATTACAATTGTAAAATGTTTGACATATTCTAGGAATCATCTATAAAAGGCAAAGCTTGAAAAATATAATTCAATGTTTTAGCATTGTTAACATTATTTTATTTCCTGCATTTTAATTACAAATGTCCTTGTTTCCCATTCATACATACTAGAAGAAAGGTGTGTCTGTATCTGAAGTGTTAAAAAAGGGTAGTTTAGGGCTGGAGAGATGGCCCAGTGACTAAGCACTTGCCTGTGAAGCCTATGGACCCCAGTTTGAGGCTTGATTCCCCAGTACCCATGTGAGCTAGATGCACAGGGTGGCACATGCATCTGGAGTTTGTTTGCAGTGCCTGGAGGCCTTGGTGTGCCCATTCTCTCTCTCTCTCTCTCTTGCTAATAAATAAATAAAAATAAACACATTTTCAAAAAAGGTAGTTTTATCTTGAATATCACTGGGACAGCAATGGTAGGATAAAAGAATCAGTAGAAGCTGTCTTAGAGACTTTCCAGCCTGGCGTTTTTGTTTTTATGCAGAAACAGTTGGACACCAAAGCAAAGTGTTGTAACAGTGACAGAGACTGCTGATTGCCTAGTCATCATTTTTTCCCTCTCTCTTCAGATCAAAATCCCACTTTTAAGTTCTAATGTTCCTTCAAAAATAGCTATACTTTTCAGACTTTCATACTACATTATGGCCCAATCAAGATGGTACTGTCAATACAAGTCATTGGTGGAGATTCCAGAATGGCGTAAAGGATCAGATGCATCTGTACCCACATTTTGTTTTCTCATTTTCCATCCTTTTCTTCTTCCTGAAGGAGAGACAGACTTCCCCAAAATGCTGCCATCTTAAAGTCAGAGGGTGAAGGTCATACACTGAGTGGAGCGGCACTGGAATATTCATTCCAGACTTCTTGTAGTGCTTGCATCATCTCTGAAGTGCTTAAATCCTGACTTTTTGCTACATAAAATGCCCTGTGCTAGCAGCAGTGTTGAGTTTTCATTTATGTGCTCTTGAACTCAAGTTTCGACTGCTATAATGACATAAAGGAGAAAGTGGCGATCCTCATGGTATTGCCTCCTATTCATATCAGTGCACTGTAACACGGCTCAGTCAGGGTGTTTGAAGCTTCCTGTAGCCATCCAGGAGACCTCAGCTTCTTTGGAAATTACAGTGGAGAAGAAATACTCCAGAACAATGGTGCTCACTCCTTTCCATAAAGTTGCATTTCCTAATTGTAGAGTGCATACATCTCCAATATACCTTGAAGGTACCTATAAAATGTGTCTACCTCATAGGCTTTATTTGGATAATTTCCCTCCACAAATACTGTGCTTTTGCAATATAGGTTCCCTTCTCCCATTCATAGGGTCAATTTAGGTGTTAGATCATTATTTAAAGGAAAAGGATATGATTGTAGGCTGTTTGTCAACGACTGAATGCCATGTACATAATGTCATACATAAGCTAAATTGCAATGCCATCTAGGGTTATCATTGTTTGAATATGTGTATTAGTTTCTGCCATTTCTGTTTTTATTTGTGCTTTAAGGCTAGTGATGATAATCTTTTAATTAAATCAAGTTTGGAAAACTGAAAATATATAGAGCTAAGACTATCTTCCTCTAAAACAAACTACTTTAGAATACACAGCCTGCCTGATGTATATATTCTTTGTGACACTAAATAGTGAATTTATAATTAGCTGGCAAGGTGAAGTATCACAGTCCATCCTTATGTTGCACAATTACATGTGCTTTGTATTTCTTGGTCTCATCTTTTAATTAATTTTACTCACACACTTGGTAAGCACTCCCAACTCACAGTGGTGAAATCATTCATCTGTCCTCCAGGTTTTCCCCCTAGCTTCTGGTGAGTTTCTTTTGTCCATCTGTAGGGATGTTCCAGCCACATGCCTTTGGTTTTATATAAGAAGAGTCTGAGCCCAGAAGGAGGCCTGGTTACTCTGGGCTACAGGAATAGTTTAGTGGTTACAGTCGCATGTGGCAAAGTCTGTCAGGTTGGTGAGACTATTTCTCTCAAGTGAGACGTAAAAAAGACTGGGTGCAAGGTCTTCTTTATTGAGGATCAAATTGTGGAAGAGAACATTATCCACTTTAGGTTACTGAAGGCTGATGAATTGTCACAACCTTTTCTTGTTAAAGACACTTGCGTTTTATCCTATATTTCTTGAGTTAGAGCAGGAGGAAATGAATGTTGGCTCAAGTTGTCAGGTGTATATCAAAGTGGTACTGCTTTTATGTATTCAGTCAGAAAATTACACTAGTACAGAATAAGTAACCTTTTAAATTTGATTTTTTGTGATGATACAATTACATTAATACTTAATCCGCAGAGATCTTCCAGTATTTAAAATTGCTTGATAGAAATATTTTTCCAATGGGACAGGCTGGGTATGTGGCATGCAGGACAACTGATTCCCTATCCCATATACTATTTTCTAGGTGTGTATTTTTGGAGTAATGTATCAGTACTGTTTCTTCTACTCCCAAAGAGCATTTTGAAACAGAATTAGTCAATAAAATGTGAAATTATTGTAAATGCAATTTTATTGTAGCTAAGCTTGTCACTAAAGAGTGGACTAGGGCTGTAGAGATTGCCTAGTGGTTAAGGCACTTGCCTGTGAAACCTGAAGGACACAGGTTTGATTCCCCAGTACCCATGTAAGCAAGATGCATAAGGGGGTGCATGCATCTGGAGTTTGTATGCCGTGGCTAGAGGACCTGGCATGCCTAATGTCTCTCACTGTATCTTCGTCTCTCTCTCTCTCTCTCTCTCTCTCTTTAAAATAAATAAATAAAATATTTTAAAAAAATAAAGAAAAATGAGTGGACTAACTTTTGTCATTAACTTACAATGATTTAATGTTAATTTCTCAACTGCAAAAGTGCAAGAATGATTTTCTTTTGAAGAGGCAGTATTTATGAGCAAAGTATTTATGACTGGCAGAACACTTTGTGTTCTTAGAAAACTATTTAAATACTAAATAATAACATGCAGTGTGCTACATAGGAGCTTCTTAATGTATGTTAGAATACTGTTCATAATGGAAATATGATAAGTGGATAGGTCTTGACAGTTAAAATTGCTTCTCAGTTGGAATTACTAAAATGAAAAATTATTGTCTGGAATGCTTATCATTGTTCAACAGAAGCTGCTATCTGTGAAGGTTTATTTTGCACTTCCTGTCATTTGTAGAAAAGGGTGATATCCCATGAAATGCCATCTGTATCCACATATTGGATGTTAGACATGATGTGATGTTGCAATTTTTTAAGTAGTTATCAGAAGCAGCTTTGCACATAGCAGATGAAATAAATAGAATGCAGTGGGTGATGATGGCATGAGAAAGTTTGAAAATAACATACTTAGATGAACGACTTCTACTGAGCATGTCTCTGGGTGGAAATCCTAAAATTATTCCTCCTTAGCTCAAACCTTAAATTGAGACAAAGTCAAGGTATGGGAGTGTGTTACTTAGAACTCTGATGCCATAGGATTGGCATTTCAGGGAAGGTGGATAAGGAATCCACAGGCTTTTTCTTATTTTGGTTCAGGTCTGCTACATATGGATCATGTGTCTTTGGTGATCTCACCTGTGAAACTGGTGAATTGTCTCTCCCTAACTGTGGTGGAAAACAAGTATCAAGTGGATGATAGAGCAGGTAACTTATTTGTGGAATGCTTTTTACTATCTCAAAACTTGACTTATTGTGCACTGAATGTAGATCTGTCTTGAAGGAGCTTGTATACAAGTTCCCAGAAACACAGCCATAAAGGAGGAGCAGATAATAAGAACTAGCACTACCAAGAGAGGCATCAGCTTGAGGTTACCCGAGTCTCTCCCTAAAGGCCTGTACACACAGTATGGGAACAGTAGAAGTTGAACAATGTCAATCTAATATACACCAATAAAATTCTACTTGTCTCTGAGACATAACACTCTCCTTGGACTGAGTTTCTGATAATGCTTATTTCTGATATTTTTCTAATTCATTTGCTGATTCTTCTTTTTGCTGATTCATTGCTGCGAATATTAGCCAGTTTTGCATGCCTGGCAGTCATATCTAGCTCTTTGAAATGGCTTATCTTTCTCTGACCTATCAATCTATTTTTGAAAGGAATTTTATCTCTCCAGTTTCCAAGTAATTGACAAAAGTTTTTTTGTCACACCCTTCCTGTTCGTGAAGGAGAACTCATAAAAACCAAGGAAACTTTCTCTTTCTGGGGTATTCTATTGAAATGTAAAGCTATTGTTTTAAAGGCTTGGTATAAGAGAAATCTGTTTGAAGGCTCTATATGGCTCTGTTAATGTAGCCAGTGTTAGCTGTCACCCCAGCAATTAGGTAATGTTTTATTAGAGTAGTTCAGGACCTTTGAAAGGAGTTAATGGAGTTTCACAAACATTCTTGCCACCCCTATGCTGGTTTTAGCACTTCCCCTCATTCAGGCATCTGCTGACCAGATTTGCTGGCTTCCTTACAGGTCAAGGAAACCCTTCTTTGGATCACATTTTCTTCTAGATACATGGATACCATCTTTCCTCCATGTATTGCCCCCAAATTGCCTATGAAGCACAACTTTCCATTTCCCTGTAAGTTTGATCGAGAAGGTTTTAGTGCTGTCTCCTGCTGATTAAATACGCAGTGTCCTGGCAGGAGCCCTTCTCCTTGCTCAAGACGGCACCAAATCTCAGAGGAAAAGAGCCATGTTGCCAGTTAGACTATAGTATTTTTGTAGAACCTCTAGATGGAAATCTTTTGCTGTGGGAAGCACTTTTGTTTTTTCTCCAGGGATATCAGCAAGCTAAGGATAAATTTCATCTTACAGGTGGTTGGTATCTGTCAGCAAACTCAGAGGGATAAATGAACAACAATAACAAAAGCATAAATAAAACTATATCTGACATCAGAACCAGATCCTTTCCTTCCTGTGACAAGAACATGGCATTTGGAATGTCTGTCGCAATCAGAAGTGAAGTTCTTTTTAAGTATGTGGTGAAGAAATATTAACCATTTTGTTTACTTGCTCAGAATTTATAAATGCAATATATTCTCTAGAATATATTAATATTCATGTTTACCTGACTTTCTTCTCTTCTTAAATAAAGGGGACATGTTATATGTCCTGACTTATTTTCAGAGAGGTTCCTTTCCAAAATAATGTATTTTGTAAATTACTAAAACATTGATATGTAATTATAATGTAATGTAAATTGATAATAACAAGTAACATTGTACATTATATCTCCATTTCTTGGAACCTTTGACTTAAATAGCCTCAGTTTCCCTCCATTCACTTCATTTTCTTTTTAAACTCCTCATTCCTATTAAAAAATAATAGCATGTTATATCAGCCTTTGATACAATTTATGCAAGGGCATGATAACAATTCAAATAGTTACCATAGCATGTTTCTTATCACCGATTTTGAACAATATGTCATGGAAAGGAGGTGCAATGTGTGTTGTGTGGACTGATTTTCACTGCTGATAATATATATCAGAGACTGGATAGATTTTATTCCCGTGGAAAGCATTTTCATATATATTATATTGGCAGTATTTATTCCTACAAAGACCTCTTGTCCATGAAAGCTTTCCCTAAGATGTCTCTCAAATTAATATCTGTGTTATTTTCCTGTATATTGAGAATTTTGGGTGAAAAATTAATTTTTCTGAGGGTTCTGTCATTAGATAACTGCTCCACAGACTGTCCCACACTGCAATTTTAAAATGGGAAATTGTCCATGGAGAGGAGTACACATACATTAGCAATTATCAGACATTTACAATTTATTTAATGATATTCTTCCATAACTTAATGTGGACATTAAGTCTGCCAAGCAAACTCTGGCCTGCATGAGTGCATTTCTTTTGACATTACTTTTTCAAATTGTGATGCTTTCACATTGTGGTTCTTGCAAGAAGTAATAAAAATGTAAAAAGGAAACAAGCTGAATATTTTGATAACTGTGTTGTTAACCTGTGATATTTTCAGGATCATGGGCATTTCAAAGGAGGGATGTTTTGTCCGTGGACTATTGCTAATCCCGCCATGGCAAGGGAAGCTGGTAGTTTCTGAACCTGCTGCTTTATCTCCTGTTTTAGTGATTTCCATATGGCTCATGCGGTGTCTACCAGCAGGTTTTGCCAGGCAGGACCACTGAGTGGCCTGTGTGGCATTTTGAATGTCCTGCTGTGTCTGTATCAAAACCAAGAACAATTTCTATTGTTAGCAAGTTCTATGAGAAATCCTCATGAGGAAAATGCAAGCCAAAGAGAAGGCTGCTCCGGGATTTCCCTGAGTCACTGTTAAAAATTGGTGGAAAGAATTATTTGGCAGTGGGAACCTTCAAACTGCTGTGCCAGAATAGTCTGGGGGAAAATGTCACGACTGAGAACCTACTGAGGTGGATTTGCTTGACGTGAGTCCTTTGTGAAGCCAGTTCTTCCTCATGATGCCACATTCATTTTAATGCTTTGTTTCCATGATTAGAGTTATGCAATCAATATAAATCCAATACGTATCCTGTAAAATAGGCCATGGCATTGTAATTGAGATAAACCTGCTCTGCCTGCCACCAAACAGTAGGGCTCTCTCCTCTCCTTTGCTCTTCCCTACCCCAACCCACTCCCAAAACATGCTGCAACTATTTAAAAGGCTTTCCTTTTTTTCTTTCATACATTCCTCAAGTGCACATTCCATGTGTATGTGAATGTTTCCATAGAGTAGATAAAATTTTCTTCAAAAGAAATATAAAAGGGAAAGAAAACAATGTTTTGGTGGTGGTAAATTTTTTTTTCAACTTGTTAAGGTCTAGAAAAAATAAATTTAAAGGTTGTCTTTCTATCAAAAAAATAGCTAAAGTATTTAGAGATGGGGTATTTTAAGAAAATATTCTAGAGATTCTTGGGTAGCACCTGGTGTGTGGTAGCACCCCGTTTCACAGGTGGACTGCTTTTGTCTCCGCCTCAGTCCTCTCTGTTTCTCACAGAAAGGGTGTCTGAGGAGGCCTGGTTCACTGCCCTGTGCTATGAACCAGGAGAACTGAGTTTAATTCCTCCTCATCTCTGCCCTTTGTAGACTTTACTGCTTCTGACCTATAGGACACCTACAAGGAATTAATCACTAAAACTCTAAAATTCAGTGCAATATGTCATTATATTGTCATGTTGGATAAATTTCCTTGGTTTTCCTTGGTGTGGCAATATAGTGAATAGCAGTAAACTACCAAGATAATTGAACAAACTTCCAAGATAAATACTTTACAGCTAAATTGCCTGGGTTTGAATCTCTCTTCTCTGCTTATGGTTTTATGAACCACAAGAAGTTACTTGTTCCATTTCAGTCACACATTTAGATTTTTATCTAGTAAAAGTTTGTGAATAATATCTATCTCAGAAGCAGCTGACAAGCTAAATGAGATAATATTTGCACAATATTAATATTTTCAAGGGATTAGTAAATGCCAATTTTCATTATGCTGTAAAGATATCTATTTAAGTACTTGATTCCCATGACCCTCAAGGACCTTTTAAGGACGATGGAATGTTTAGCTTTAATAACTTGGTTTGATTACAAACTATATAAGCATTGGAAAAGAAGGCATGATGGTGGAATTAGGAGTTCTCTGTTAGCCTTGAGAAAGAATAATTTGTATGAAAATGACATCAGATATGGGGCTTCCATAGGGATTAAATTGTGTTGCCTGAACTGGGACTCAAGAACATCTTGACCCATCACCTTCAGGGAGCTTGTGTGTAAGACAAAGAGAACCAAGTAAAGCAAAGCTGCCTCCTCACTACTCTTTTCTGCACACCCTACTTGTTCTTAGTACCTGAACCATCTTATAGAAATTATTTTTTCTGGACATTTAGTCTTCTATAATAAAGAATACTAATTTTTCTGTATACTTTGGTCAGTGATTATATTTTATCTAGTAGACATGAATAAAGGTGATGGGTGTCATTTTTATAGATTTTTTTCTCAAATGGTATGTAAATGACTTCCACTTGCTTTTATACCTGGTATCATGGCGGATTATAAATGCAATTGTTAAGGCTACAGGAGCCATCGTGGCCTAAGACACAGAAATCAAATATGATGGTTTCATCTACAACAAAGTAGAAGAAAGTAGGATCTCTGAAAACAATCAGTAGTATGAACTGATTATACCCGCCTGTTATATAAGGGAGAAATGAACTTCTCTCTTATTCAAGATAACCTTGTTATTTTTTACTTTTTGTTTACTAATAAAACTCTAGTAGTTTGGAGGATGAAGCCTTTGAACCTATGTGACTGTAATTTCTCTATTACCAACCAAAGTAAAAGGAGGGAAAATCAGCTACTTTCTTCCTAGAACACTATTGACTTGCACAACAGTTGGATCATGAACTTGATCCTAGTTCATGAATTAGGAGGAACGTGCCTCTAAGGAGAATGATCCATGATGATTCAATACAGTATTAAATTGTTATGTGTTTGGATAAAGTTTCTTCTTGTGCCAGAAACACATATGGAAAATGATATGCTATATAGTCAGTATATTAGCAATAGACTGATTGGAATTTGTGTCGTGAAATTTTATATCATAGACATTGTATAAAAAGTATCAGTCTTTTTAACATGTGAATTTGGTTTTATTATGAGCATTTGCATCCAAGAGTGAAGCTTGTCATTTTGTCAAGACTGCTCATGAGAAATGCTAGATTCTCTCCCGATATTAACTTTAGCTAAAGTTAATTATGTTGTTCTAGTCTCTTACTTGAATCTCTTAGAAACTGATTTGCATTTCTCACCTAAAACATCTCTTGCACCATGAACAACAATGAAACAGCAGCTATTTTTTAAACTCTCACATATTTTAAAAGAAAAATATGCCAAATATCTTGCTGGGTTCTTAAAATTTTAGATAATCAACAGAAGTAAGATCCTTAGCTGAAAATAATAAATTGTATTGTTTTGTTTCTTATTGTCCAACACTTTCTTATGGGATTCAAACTCAATAATGTCACAAAGGTACCTTCCATATCTGTCCCACTTCACTCAGAATGGGGATTTTCAAATAGCTTGTGCCCCTTCATTATGACAACATGTCACGTCTATAGCAGTAGCAGACATGTCCACATGAATGATTATTGGCAGATTAAATATGAGTGTCGTTCTCACTGCCAGCCTGAGAACCTTATCAAGACACATGGCAGGAGACACTGCAGAGACTCAAAATACGTCATAGTGGAAAATGAGAGATTTCTGGGTTCAACACTAAGGGAGATTTGTCGTACACATTCAAAGGCTCAGGAAACATTATAGTTCAGAGTGCATTTTGTTTTGTTTTGTTTTGTTTTGTTTTTCGAGGTAGGGTCTCACTCTAGCTCAGGCTGACCTGGAATTCACTATGTTGTCTCAGGGTGGCCTTGAACTCACAGAAATCCTCCTACCTCTGCCTCCTGAGTGCTGGGATTAAAGGCATGTGCCACCACACCCAGCTTCAGAGTGAATTTTATATACACTCATATTAATTGTTTTACACAATTTGTGCTATGAAGTGTTTATAGTCATATGTGAAGTACTTTGTCTAATAAAAGAAGACTACACAAGAAGATAATTAAATATAAAGAAATACTAATAAAACCTAGGGAAAGAATGCTAATATTTACAAGATAAAAAAGTGATTAAAATAAGAGAGTATTAAATCAATCTAAAAACATCATCACTTTCATACTTAATTAAGATCTAGTCCATGGACCTTTTACAGTTCCTTACTTCTGCCAGGTCTTCCACCTATTGTAATGAACTTAAACTAAACACGAATCACAATTCCACTGTTGTTTTTCTTTCTCCTTCTTTGTGTTCTTTTGCTAAGTTTTGAGAACTTTTTCATATTAAATTCTGCTTGGAAGATGACTGATTATAAACAAGTGTTTATTAATTAAAAGTTTTAATTCAGGATATTCAGTTCTATGGCCCACTGTGTATATAAAATACTGACCCAATTTAAGAACATAGTGTTTTTCCTTTACTTTAAACATTAAACTTGCTGTTTTAAAAATTCTAAGTAGGCTGGACATGGTTGTACACCCCTATAATTCCAGCACTTGGGAGCAGAGGTAGGAGGATTGCTATGAGTTCTAGCTATGACAGAGTAAATTCCAGGTCAGTTTGGGCTAAAGTGAGACCCTAGCCTGAAGAAAAAAAAATGCTAAGGAATTTCTGCTGCTTGTTGTTAGAACCATTGTCTTGGCAACTTCTCCCTTACAAGTAATTAATACATATGAGTGCTTGCAAAACAGCCCTTATGGAACATGCCAGTACTTAGGAGTCACTCATGCACCATAAAAAATAAGCCTCCGTAAATACCAGGATGCAGGTCAGAGGTCACTTTGGTTTTGTAGATGTTGAGCACAACATGTGCCTTTCTAGTGAAGCAACGGATGGATTGTTGGGCAATGACCATCTTTGCCCAATGGTTAAACAGTTTCAAGTGTCCAAGAGAAGGAACCTTATTGGGGATTTATTTCCCTGTGCAAAACCTAATCAATGAAGCCATATCTGAAGTGAAATCTGGTTCAGTTCAGGTTTGGCTGGGAAAAGAAACTGAGAAGATATACAATCTCAAAAATGCTCTTTTTGTGTTGAGTAGAGTAATCCCCATTGTGAAGTGCGAGGAGTGAGCTGTATTCAGGTTGACAAAGGTCACGTCCAATGAGCCTCATACTTCCCATTCATTCAGCAGTTCTCACTTGTCCCCCACAGCCATCTGTTTACCAGGAAGAATACAATTCGATTTTCTGTACCCCTTTGTTGATATTCATAAATCCATTTTACCCATTTACTTTCAGATCTGGATATTTTTTTCCAGAAGCATTTGTGTTATTTAATAATTATGTGCTCTTTCTACCCTTTCTGTGCTTATTTATGTCTTCGTGTTAGACAACGATTTCTAACAGTAATGTGAATTATTTCAATTCCTTCTTTGCTGGCTCATATTATAGTATAATTTTTGGACTCCGTTGTGTGTCCATGGCTGAGTAGGACACATCAATAGGCCCACTGCCACCTGTACCAGTCTTGTTCTCTACCATAGGTTGGTGATCACAGGACACCATCTGCAAGTGAAACAGTTGGTTAAATACATTTACTACAATTTCTTGCCATGCGTGGCGGCACTTGCCTTTAATTCCAGAAGTTGGGAATCAGAGGTAAGAGGATCATCATGAGTTTGAGGCCACCTTGAGACTACATAGTGAATTCCAAGTCAGCCTTGGCTAAAGTGAGACTCTACCTCAAAAAAAGAAAGAAAGAAAAATCTTAACAATCAGTAAAATCAGCACTGCAAAGATTAAAGATTATATGCTAATTATTTTTGCAGATTTTCCAGGTAGTCATAGAGTTTCAAGGTTTTCAGTGAGTCTACGGTAGAACAGGTAGAACAACTACACTACCTATCCGTGAAGTAAATCAGTTAATTGGGATCTGAGTGGCCATCCGTGGCCACTGCTCAGACAGCATTGTTCTCTATATTGTATCACTTGGTAGGTGGGATTCAGGGCTTTAGCATCTTGGAAAGAAAAAGTTAGGAGAAACCTTACATCATCAAAGTAAAAGACAGCACACATATGTAACAACACTTTTTATAAGAAATGACGCCTATGTCAAATAGCTGAGGTAACTAGAGATCAGGTATTTATTTTTAAAAATAGATATTTATGTTTACCTATTGCTAAAGCCTAAGCTTTCCTGACTCATTAATTTCCTCTAACTCAGTATCTGTGATACCTTAATAGATAATGACTCCCCAGTTGTAGCTGGCCTAAACTTGACAACTGCTTCAGGCTCCTCTGGCCTGATTTTTCTGTTTGAAGCTGGTGAGATTTAACAGCCACGGTCCTCTCTGGACTCCTCAGTGCTGGTGTCTGTCTGTGCCTTTTTGAAGATTCCAAACTGGACTTTGAAATTCAAACAAGGGCTGAGTACCAGAAATTCAAATAAACATTTGGGACACAGCTATTGCAACATTTCAAATTCCCAAGGCATCAGGGCTATTTGTGCCTATTTCTGATAAGGAATTGAGAGATGAGACACAAGTGGAGATGAAGAATTTGGCAGGAGGAGATGAACGGCAGAGGAGACCGTGCACCGTTATGATGAGAACCTGAACCTTGCCCTAGTTCTACATCTGGTCAGCCTTCCCGAGTTTCCATTCCAGCATCAGCTTTCCCAAAGAGAGATGCCTGCTGCATAGGGTTATGAAATGCATAAACGCAACTCCTAATATATGTTCAACACTGGCAATGAGTACACATTTTAAAATAGTAACACTTATTTTAGTAAGAAAAGGGAGATAGTTGTAACTTTATGCATATAATTAATGTTAGTTATAGCAAGTGGGTAAAGTAGACAGTACATAGGAAACCATGAAGCTGTGGAGGATCTGGCCTTAATTCAATTAATGGGATTTCCCATTACATTTCATGTCCTATCTCTAGCTAAGTAATCAATTTGTGCTTGTGTTTGCTTTCTTTTTTTTATGTAAGAGCTCTGAAAATGATATCTGCCTTTTAAACAAATTAAATGTACAATACATTGTCACTGACTGTAGATATGATATTACACAGAAGATATCTGGAACTTACCCCTCTTTCTGAATTGAAGCTTTCTGTGCCATGATCACTAACTTCCTATTTCTCTTTCCCCTACTCCCTGTGGGCTACAATTCTACCTTTGATTCTATAATTGCATAATGTCAGACACCTTGTATAAATGAATCATGTGAATGTTGCTGAAAAACACAGGCAGTGAGCCTTTTTTATGAAGGACTGATAGTAACTATTTTAGGCTTTATGGGCTAGAGGGAAATCAAGGATAAAATGCAGATATGTATATAGCAAGCATGTTTCAACAAATTTTGTCTGTGAGTTAAAAATATTTCAAGCTTCTTGGAAAATAAATCTATAGTTAAGAATAATTAAATATTTTTGGATGGATGGAAGGAGGGAGAGGAAAATTTTTTCCTAGTTGTGGTTCCAGTTAGAGTTACCTATCTTCAAATTGACTGAAAATTTTCATCTCTAAAAACTGCTCTTATCTGTAGGTTGAAGCAGTTAGAAGACTGGTTTTTACAGGGCTGTGTTGTGCTAATTAGAAGATGTTGAGGGCAGAGGAGCCATGCATGATTTTGATGATATTAGTATGTTAAAAAGCAACCATTTAAATAATCCCAGGTTCATATGTGAATGTAGAGAACACTTAAAATCATAATTTGAAGCTATGAGATGAACCTCTTTATTTTCTCATCCTTCCTTTCTTTTCTTTCTCTTCTTTCTTTCCTTCCTTCTGTCTCTTTCTTCCTTCCTTCCTTTCTTTCTCTTTCTTCTTTCTCTCTCTCCTTCCTTCTTTTCTTCATTCTTTCTTCTTTCTCCTTCCTTCCTTCCTCCCTCCTTCTCTCCCTCCCTCCCTCCCTCTTTTTTTCTTTCTTGTTTCCTTTCTTTCTTTCTTTCTTTCTTTCTTTCTTTCTTTCTTTCTTTCTTTCTTTCTTTCTTTCTTTCTTTCTTTCTTTCTTTCTTTCTTTCTTTCTTTTTCTTTCTTTCTTCCCCTTGAACAAAGCCCTAGAATCCACAACTTAACCTCCTTTCCCTTTTTATACTCACATGTTTTACATAGTGTAGTTGAGAAATGCCTTCCTATGGCCATGTATCCATATATCTTGGGCATTTTAGCATGAAGGAGAGAATACAACAAGGGCATATTGAGTGTAAAATGTCCCCCATAGCCTCAAATGCTTGTGATTAAGCTTCCTATGTAACCATCAGTTTGTGGAGCCTTGGGAGATGGAGCCTTGCTAGAGGAGGTATATGACTGGGGGCAAACATTACACCTGATTAGACTAGTCCACTGGGTATTCCAAGCTACTTTCCTCTTGTTGATTTGCTCTCTCTGCTGCTGATTGATATATGATGTGAGCCAGTTGTCATGCTCTCCACCATGGTGAAGCTTCTAGAAATTCAGAGTCTGAAATCAGTCTTTCCCTCCCATAATCTGCTTCTGGTCTGATATTTTGTTCCAACAATGATAAGGAAACTTCTACAACATCAAAGGTAGAACAGAAGGATTCTTATTAAATTTCTTCTCTTAGAAGAAAATGGTAATCTGAAAGTGAAATCACCAATTTGAAGGGTAGACTACTTTAACCTTTCTATATGTCCAGTGTGAAAACAATATGGACAGGTGAAGGGAGGTCCACAGATACCACCGGACCTGTTTATAAATAGTAGTTAATGGTTAAAAGTTGCATTCCTTAGTGGGTATTGTTACTGCAGACCTGTCAGGACAGGATGTGTCTGCAGAGTCCTTCCTAGTGGTAGGATGCCTCCTTTCTATGCTGCTACTAAAGCTGTGATGAGCACTCTGTGAGCCTAGACTATGAAGAGAAAGTATTTGCTACCTGTGGGCAAAAATTCTAGATGTTTAGTAGAATGAATAGTTGAAGCCAGGAAAGGAAATGAGTCCTCATTTGGTCAAAAATCCATCCTGTAGTCATTTTGAAATAAGTGGTCAACTTCAGAAAGCCAAAAGGGGATACAAACAAAATAGAATTGCTGAAGAGTCCATTGAAGTATGGTAAAGAAGGTCTTGCCTCAAATTAGCCTTCTTTTTAAAAAATATATATTTTATTTATTTATTTATTTAAAGAGAAAGAGGCAAAGAGAGAGAGACAAAGAGAGAGAGAGAGAGAGAGAGGAGAATGGGCACACCAGGGCCTCCAGCCACTGCTAACGAACTTCAGATGCATGTGATCTCTTTTGCATTTGGCTTACATGGGTCCTGGTGAATCAAACCGGAATCCTTTGGCTTTGCAGGCAAGCACCTAAACCACTAAGCCATGTCCCCATTCCAAATTAGCCTTCTTTTGAGTAGAGTTCGATAGTGATTTCCAGATACATTAATCATCAGAATTAAGGTACTGACCAGCTTTGGCAACGTTGCCATTTTCTAAGGAAGGGAAGTGGCAGAAGGCCTATGGAAAAGGAGAAAATAGAGAACACTGGGACCTCGGTGGAAGTATACAGTCCATAACTACTTATGAATTTGACCTCAGTAAAGGAATCTCAATTTCCATCTGAGCCTTAGGGCTGCAATGCAGAATTGGAAGGATGGGAACCTGTTTTAAGAGTGCAAAGAAGCTACAGTAGAGTCACCAGGTAATCAGATGATCAAATCAGAGGTCAGTATTAGCATTAGTAAGAACCAAGTTCCTTCCTCAGAAGTAGGAGACTGTAAGAAAATCTCAGGAGACAGGCCAAGGCTGCTCTCTGGAAACTATTGGTTTCATTACACTGAGTGAGGAGGAATATATTCATGAAGAGTACCTGAGATGGAATAGCATGGATGGCCCAAATACCTAGAATTGTTTTGTTATTCTCCATAGCTTTCTACAACAATGGGGCCTGTGAAAAGTGACAGTTTGATTGACTTTGTCATGGATTTATTTGAATATTTACTTTGAGTTAAAAAAATCAAACATTAGCTGGGCGTGGTGGCACATGCCTTTAATCCCAGCACTGGGGAGGCAGAGGTAGGAGGATTGCCACAAGTTTGAGGCCACCCTGAGACTACATAGTGCATTCCAGGTCAGCCTGGGCTAGAGTGAGACCCTACCTGGAAAAACCACACACACACACACAAAAAAAATTAAACATTAGTTTTATGATTTTTTTTTTGTTGTTGTTTTTTTGAGGTAGGGTCTCACTCTGGTCCAGGCTTACCTGGAATTGACTATGTAGTCTCAGAGTGGCCTTGAACTCTTGGTGATCCTCCTACCTCTGCCTCCCAAGTACTGGGATTAAAGGCGTGTCCACCACGTCTGGCTTAGTTTTATGATTTTTTAAACAAATAAGTTTTAGGATTCAGTTTGTATTTTCCTCTCTGGAAAATAAATTAAATCTCCACTCAACAAACATTACTTCTGTCGGGATATTACAACCATTAATACCCACTGCTGAGGAACAAGCCTGCCAATGTCCATTGGAGAGAATTTCTCTTTGTAGCATATGTTGAGGGCTGACTAAGCATTGTGTAGCATACAAAAAAAAAGATCTTGACATTATTTCTTGAGAAAATAGACTGTTTAAATAGTACATAATGATTATTAATAATGAAGAGAGATGTGGAATTGCTGTAGAAATATAGAGAAGACAGCAACTAACCTTTTGTTTCTCTTCCTGTTTTAACAATGATGAATTAATTACCTGATTATTTTCTTAGAATACACATCTACTAAGAATGTATGCTAGGGATTTATCTTTTAAAATTTCTATCTACAAAACAAAAATCTAATTTTTCTTAAAGACCACACCAGAGTCAACAATCTTCTGGATTGTGTAGAAACTCTGTTGATTCTTACCTATCTGCAGGGAATGCAGCATTCCGGCTGTGTGCTCCCACCACAGAATGGATCGGCTTGCAGCTTTAAGAACAGCTCTTGCTCAAAAAGATGAGCCAGAAAATAGGACAGAGAAAATCTTGAACATCTTTGGGAAAAAATGTGGCAAGGGATTAAATTAGGTAAAGATAAACTATAATAGTGACTCTCAGTTTTAGGATTGCAGAATAAGGTATTTTTTAACCCCTTTGTCTTCAGTTGTACTAAAACAGAATAATGGTCAAAAGATCTAGTTACTATGGTGATATATCTTTTAGAGCACATAACTAAAATCACTCCATTACAATATCAAAAATACTGCTTACAATTTTAACAGTTGTTTTTTCCCCTTTTTCATTAACCTCTTTAACTATATAAAAGTAACATAAACTTGAATTTTAGGTATTGGAATGAAATGAAAATAAAAGATTTCAATATGACACATTTATTCCAGTTTTCAGAAAGCATATGTTTCTTTAATGGATATTATTTTCCCATCACATATCAGGCTAACACAACCTGACCATTTGAAAACTTAGTAAGCCAGTTTTTATGGGAAAAAAATTATCTTTGTAAATATGTTTCCCTCTCTCTCTCTCATTAAACACTGTATGCAAAACCCTTAATATCATGCTTTTCTCCGAATAGCCCCTCTGAGTGTGGATGACTAATGATTCTTGGCTTGCCTGCCTTGTCCATCCTGAATTCCAAGCTTTTGTCCTTCCTTTGCTTTCCTTCAGCACATCCTTAGGCACTGTCTGTTGGGCAAGCTTTGTGTTGGATTTTAATTCCCTTCTTTGCAATACTGTCCATGTCCTGTACTTCATTAAAAATACAATGACATATGAGAAAATGGGATAACATTAGTGGTAGGATCAGTCAATTTGGTGAGGTAGCCTAAAGTTGAAAAAAAATACTGGATAGCATTGGATTATGGGTAGGGTGAGGAACAGGAAATGTAGGGGATGGCAGGTGCAGTTTTGGTTGGAGGAAGAAGTTGAAGGGTTATACCATGAAGAGTCTACCTGGTAGCACTGAGTGGCAGCTTCTGTTTTCTCCTTCTAAGCCAGGGACCTCAATGGAATCCCTGCTACCAAAAAAGAAAGAGGCTTCAGCTAGAGGCTTTAGTAGAACTTTTTGGGTCTTTTTATAGAAATATAACTACTTCATTCCATACAGTTCATACCCAACTACAACAGAAGTTAGAAAAAAAATAGGTAGAGGTGAAAAGGAATGGAAACTTGAATGAAATCTGATAGATTTCACCTGGCATCATATCTAATGTTCTCAGTGCTAAGCTACCATTTTTAGGCATTCTCATTAGACTGTCTAGACCAATCAGGCAGTTTAAGGTGAGACTACAATTTATCTATTACTGTGTAACTGAAGGGACAAAACTATCAAACAAGAATCTTGCCTCACGTACAAATCCTTCTGTCTTCTTATTTGTTTGTTTGTTTTTTTTTTTTTTTTTTTGGTTTTTCGAGGTCACTCTGGCCTAGGCTGACCTGGAATTAACTATGTAGTCTCAGGGTGGCCTTGAACTCATGGCAATCCTCCTATCTCTGCCTCCCAACTGCTGGGATTAAAGGCATGCACCACCACCGCTGGGCTTTGTTTAACTTTTATTGGCAACTTCCATAAATATAAACAGAGTACCATGATCATAATCGCCTGCCACCGCCTTCGCTTTTTGTTGTTGTTGTGGTTTTAATTTATTTGTATTAGATGTGGACACATTTAGTATGCAAACAACACATGCTGGTACCATCCTTTCTCTCCTCCCTGCCCTTTCCAAAGAGGCCCTCCTCATTAGGGATGCAGGTAAACCCCATGGGGATTGTGGGTCGTGCATTGTGGGGCAGCAGTCAGTTATGGGGGAGAGGCAATATCTCTGTGCAAAATGTCCCAACTTGTGGCTCTAACAATCTTTCCACCCCCTCTTCTGAAAAATCTCCTGAGCCACGTTGGGTGTGTTTTATGTCTGCTTCAGTGATGGGCTCTTACAAGCTTCTGGATCTCTGCTTTGGTAGGTGTTGAGGGTCCTCAGTATCTATCTCCTTCACCCTTGTGCTAATATCAGGTTCACTGGGAAAGCAGCACTCTTGCTCATTTCCCAAATTCCTCTGTGATTTCAGCTGGGGCCAGGGTTAAGTGCACTGGGTCCTTCTTCCCTTTCAAATACTGCTCCCACCTGAAAAAGAGAAGGAGAATCTCCAAGGGAGAGTGAAGTCAGCACCAGTTAAATGGAATAACCATTATTAATTTAGAGAGAATTTAAAGAATGTGGACCCTCTTATATGCCAAGATTAGTGGGAGCTTGACATTGGGAAGCAAAATCGTTAACTGGATATGACTCCGACTTGTCTCCCAGTTCCACATATGTCCACTGAGCAGATCTGTTAACCAATCCAAGAGCAATCCAAGAACAAGAACAATGGCTGTGTGCCACTATTGCACTTGTGTGAGCATCACGTGAGGCTGTTTACTTCTAAGTCACTTAGACTTTGAGTTGCTCATATAGATGTTAGCCACTTTCCCCTGGTGGCTCATGTATTGCCTTCCAGTACTAGATGGGCTAATTGTCTGGGGACTGGCTCTCTTCTGGATTCCAAACAGGTCTCTACATGGTCTGTGCCAACAGTGTATGGTGTCTTCAGCAGTAGGGTCTTACCATTAACCTCTGGTGGGTAATCAAGTGCTTTGACAGAAGTCTGTCTTTTTTTTTTTTTGAGAGATCTAGTAGGTCTCTCTGATCAACAGGTCATTGTGGATGTAGACCACATCCTGGTACAGAGAACTATAGGCCAGTGCCAAGGGAAAAGAAAAAAAGAAAAAGAAGAAAGAGAAACAGGAGAAATTTAAGGCTGGGCTTTGTCTCACCCTCTCCAGGCCCTTTGATGCAGGTGCTCCCCCGAAGGTCCTCTTGAGGGTTCCACCTTTTAGTCTAACTTCTAGGATATAGGATTCTATGGTACTGGTTCAATTTGGGTTCAGTTTGTGTTCCCCTAGCCCTTCCCCTCCCCCCACGCCCTACCCTCCCTATTGTCCAAGCCTCAAGATGCTATTCAGGTATGTGAGCAACCTGGGCTGATCCAGGTTAGGAATTGCAGATGAGTGAGAGCATGTGACGGTTGTCTTTCTGTGATTGTGTAAGCTCACTTAGAATGATCTGTTCCAAGTTCGACTGTTTTTTTCTTTACTGCTGAGTAAAATTCCATTCTGTAGATATACCACATCTTGGTTATTCATTCATCCAATGATGGACATCTGAGTTGATGTCTGAGTTGATGTTTTTGGGTATTATGAATTGAGCAGCTTTAAACATGGTTTAGCAAATATCTCTGAACTGAGATGTGGAGCTTTTAGGATAAATGTCTAGTAAGGAAATAGCAGGGTCTGTTGGTAAGTCTATATTCATCCTTTTCCGGAGTTTCCATATTGATTTCCATAGTGGTTGTACCAGCTTACCTTCCCACCAACAGTGAATGAGGGTTCCTGTTTCTCCACATCCTCACCAACATTTGTTTTCATTCTATTTTTTTAATGTTTGCTATATTTAATGGGGTAAGGTTAGGGTTAGGGTTATTGAGATGATCATGTGGTTCTTATGATTAAGTTCATTTATGTGGTGTATGATGTTGACCAATTTCTGCTTGTTAAACCACCCCTGCATTCCTGGGATGAAGCCTACTTGATCAAGGTGGATAATGCTTTTGATGTGTTGTTGAATTTTGTTCAGGGTCTTTGCATCTAAGTTTGGTCATTTTAGATTATCCCACAGTTCCCTCATATTCTGTTCACTTGCTTTTTTGAGCTTAGCAAAGTTTTTGGCCTCCCAATCAATTTCTTCTGTGTTGTTTTCCACATGAGTAATTCTGTTTCCACATGAATAACCCTGTTGGAGAGGGGTTCTAGAGAGGATTTTATAATTTCTATGTGATTTTTGTTTTTTGTTTTGTTATTTTGCATTGTGCCAATCTCTTTTTTGAGGAACAATTTCCATTAGAGTTCTGTTTTTGATGCTTCTTATTATGTTTTCTGTTACTCAAGTACAGTCTTAGGGGCACTTCAAACTCACTAAAATGACAGCTTGGTAGAGAAGAACATAAGAGGAAACAAGTTGAGCAATATCATTTACATGTAATGCTAAATCATAAACATATAATTAATGTATGCATGTTTATGTACATATTCAAATATGTCACAAGCCATAGTCAATTAACTTTTTGAGTTTTCTGAGTCATACACTAGGTTCATGAGAAAGTTATAGAACTATTTTTCACTGACAGTCCATGACTTGAGAATAGCCATAGTTAACTTGGTAGTAATGACATAAGTGAAGAGTTAACTATCAAGAAAACTACATTTGAAATTTCCTTCTGGAATATATTTGGAGTTATTCCTCTCATATTTTTGAAAGAAAGGTATGAGCTAGTTTTCTATCAATAGAGAATATAATAAAATTGAAATAATTATATGCAATCTTTTGAAAATTATAAGATCTTATTTTTATTTTTCATGTGACTCCAGAATATTTTTCTATGTGCAGATAAGTGCTGTTAGGAAGACTGAGCAAGGATATTATCTGTACAGAGTTTTGTAGGTTTCTGTATAATTCTGTCTCAGAGCAGAGTATAAATAACAAGTAGTTTGTTTAAGCCCATTTTCTCATTTTCATTGATACCAGGGCCGACTTCTCCACTTTGAAGTGATCTGGATTTCCAAGTAAAAGTCATCAGATGTTTTCCCATTACTCATCAGAACACGACTTCTAGGTATCACCTTTATCATTTTCAAACAAATATAGTTGTCCACACAAGAAATGTTTACTTATTGCTTATTCTGCAGTAGACACTGTTCTGGGAATGTGAGGACATTTCAGCAAGTGAATAAACACAGTTTCTTACATTGTTGGAGCTTAATATTTTTATTATGCTCATTGTACATAGGGTTGGGATTTATATAGACAAATTCTTTCAAGTATATGATACATATTGTGAGCTTAAATTTTAATTGGGGTGGCAGATATAAAATAATAGCTATAATGAAATTTTTGGAAGTGGTAAATAGAATGGAAGAACTAACAGTAGTCAGTGTGAAGTGGCTCTGAGTTCCAGGGCCACAGTGGAGATGAATTGCTTTTTTTTTTTCCAAGGTAGGGTCTCACTCTGGCCCAGTCGGACCTGGAATTCACTATGTAGTCTCAAGGTGACCTTGAACTCATGGCAGTCCTCCTACTTCTGCCTCCTGAGTGCTGGGATTAAAGGCGTGCACCACCATGCCTGGCTTGATGAATTGCTATTTTAAGTAAGATGATTATGGAGAAGTTGACATTTGAACACTGGCTTTAAGGAAGTGAGAGTTCGGTTACTATATTTGGAAAAAATGTATTTAACTTTTTTAAATAAAATGAATTCTTAAAATAAGGCCTTCCTTACTATTTTGGGACATGTATTTGTCACTTTTGAATGTATGCTATTGAGTAGAAAGGGCAGTGTTATAATCAGTTGGACTTAAACCATTAAACATGGTGATTATCAATGGATATTCTAGATTACATAGACATTTCCAATTCCATCAAAAAAAAAATCACTTCTTCCATAGTATTAGTGATTATTACAGGAATGAAAGCATTTCTTACCTTAGCCCCCACCTTTTTCTGCCCTTCCCATCACATTAAACAAAATGAATTCAACTTAGCCCAGCAAAAAATCACAGAATTACCATGTGAGGGAAGTGAAACAGCTTCTAGTGGAATGCAAATAAAATTTAAGACAGAATGAAATGAATTTACTTTAAAAGTTTGAATTTTGAATATATCTTGAATTTTTGTTTCTATTCACTTAAGTACAAACATGCATTAAAAGAAACTTTAATATATAGTTTCTGCTCAACCACGAAGATAAGACTGGCAGGTCTTATTCGTTGCTTGCATTCGTGTTGAATATTGCTATTTAAGAAATGCAAGCATACGAATTTTTAATGTTTCTATTTCTAATTTAAACTAATAATTCCAAAAAATCTCTTAAGCTATTGCCTTATTTTAATTTTGAGATTTTGAAGAAGCTCTTGAGGAAACATGGTATTTTCAGTTACTTTTACATGAGTCAGAATTTTGTCAATACTCCACAAGCAAGATGAAATCCACAAGTAATTTGTCCAAGGAACCATAGAACTTGAAGTGCAAAATTTTTGTGTTATTAAAATATACATCAATTCAACTTACTGGACTATATGATTTTGAGCTCATAGACATTAAGATATATTTTATTTATTTTCCTTTTTCATTTATTTATTTATTTGTGTGTGTGTGTGTGTGTGTGTGTTTGTGTTCCAGAGTCTCTAGAAAGTTTGTTCTGGTGGGCTGGAAGGCTTTGCAAGCAAGTACATTTAATCCCTGAGCCATCTTCCCACCCTATGATAAATTCCACTTTCAGTGGAGATTTAAGGAATTCAAAAAAGGTGCCCACTGCCAAGACAACTTGATATTTTGAATTTACCAGAAAAAGTACAGCTTAATAGAGTGCTTTTGAAAACTGAGTGTTGTGGGCTTCTGCGTTCTGTGTTGCAGCAGCAGATAAGAGAGGAGGCTCTTCTTGCTCTTCACACTCTTCACTTGCTCCTGAATCACCCATCCTTTGAGATACCAGTCACCTGAACACCTCTGTTATCTTTTCAAGTTGTTGGCCAGGCTTGGAATGGGATGGATGTGTAGAGTCTGCTTAAGAGCCACTGTAGGAAGAAAATAGCAAGTTTGTTTCTAAGAGTAAGGTTGTGAAAAATTGGGGAAGTGAAATATATAGAGAAAACTAGTGTGAAGGAAAAAGACTATCTCAGAAGCCAATGAGATGAACCCAAGTGCACAAAGGGTATTAATAGTAAGTCTGGGTCATTTCTAAAACATGATTAGGACAAATGCAGGTTCTTGTCAACATTTCCATATTGTAGTTCACAGGATTTTAGGAACCATGCTGTTGATAAAATTATTTAAAAAAATTTTTTTCCTTAGAGGTTCCAAATATTCTAAGTCAGAATCAAATATTTAAAACAATAACAAGGCATAGAAAAAGAGGAAGAGAAAGAAAAAAGAAAGGAAGGAAGAAAGAGAAGGAAATACTAGGGTTTTATAGTGATGTAATATAGATTGTATTTTGAAATTTTAAAGATTAAAATTAAATGATATTGTGAATACCTCAAGGATTTAAGTGTTATCAGTGGCAAACATTTAGCTCTATATGTTAGTAGAAATTACATAGAAAAGCATTTTGAGGCACAAGGTTCCTATACTATTCAGTGGTTAATGTTTGTTTAAATCATCAGTCTAGTATAATGTACTTGGGTGTTGAATTGTTAAACAAGAATGAATATAGTAGCTTGAAACAGATATTATGTTATATACATACACATACAGATATATATGTATATGCAGATATTCATATGCATTTATATTTCTTACAAAGATTGTTGTTAAAAATTATATGAACATCAAGTATTTATTCCTTTTGGCTTTTTCTTTTGACAAGTATCTAACACCTTGAGTGAGAGAAGTGACTGAGTCATCTTCAGAGTCTGTAGGCTTATATTTCAGAGTCGCTTTACGAACCCTGTGGTTGGAATTCATACATGTCATTTGGAATGACCAACATGGCCTTCAGAGACGAAGACTGGGGCAGTTCACTGGCACTGGTGGTGAGCCGACCAGGCTCTGATTTGACTCACCCCACGTTCACTGGTGGTGAGCCTCGCAGGCTTTGTCTTGGGTTGGCTCACTGGGTTAAAAGACAGTGGAAGTGTTCTTTTCCTGGAGGGACACGCTTGTTTGGTTCTCTTGACAGCCTCTCTTGGACCAGCACATGAATTCTCAGGCAGGTAGTTCCAGGGCCTCAGAGGAGCTTTTATCTGTGTGTACACAACAGCCAGGTTGATCTATCTTGAATGGAATGGAAACAGAAAGATGTCTCCTCTCTGTATAAAATACTTTAGAAATTTGTTTTTTTGTTTTTTTTCCAAATAAGCAAATGTGGGGCTTTAGGGATAGTTATTAATTTTGCCAATGATGCTCTATTGTCAGGTAGTCAGGATTGAATGTCTGCCCCATAGGGACATCTGGAACAGAGCCATGAACATAAAGGAGATGCAACAGACGAATTCAGGCTCTCAGTTATGGACTTATATGCATAAATGTGTGTGTATCATGTGTTTACCATATACCTATAGACGTATAACTGGGTTACTGTTTGTGGTTTCACACCTACAGATTACATGTACAGCAACGGGTGATGATTTTATGAAGCCCTGACTGCTTTACACTGCTTTCCAGCTCTGCACCATTTCTCCTATGAAGTCAGTCTTTTCTAGAGAAGTGTGCATCAAAACACACACGAATCTACACATTCCAATTCTGAGCACTAATGACAAACAATTGAATAGCATATTCTGTCACAAGAAATTTGAAGTTTAAGAATTATGACTTAAGAACATTTTGACAAGTTCCCTGTTTCTTAGAATTCAGATACTGAGATACCTTCAGAGTCACATTCTTTTTTTTTTTTTTTTCATTAACAAAGTTACTCTGTAGTAGAACTGTGACTCTAGACATTGATGCGTTCCTGCTAGCTTAATTGGATTCAACCAGCTGTCAGGACTCAGATGCCCTCTGGGAGTAGATATGCTCATCAACTGAAAGGCATTCCCTTTAGGAAGCCTGGGAGACTTGATATTCTCCTGATTTTTCATTCCTTCTCTTCCCCTGGCTACTTTTCATTGTTCATTTCTTCCTTCTTTTGTGATACTGAGGACTGAAGCCAGGGCCTTACTCATCTATTATAACACTCTACTATTGAGCTATATTCCAAGTCCCTGTTTTTATTTATTTATTTATTTATTTATTTATTTATTTATTTATTTATTTATTTATTTATTTATTTTTTGAGGTAGGGTCTCACTCCATCCCAAGCTGACCTAGAATTAACTATGTAGTCTTAGGCTGACCTTGAACTCATGGTGATCCTCCTACCTGTGCCTCCCAAGTGCTGGGATTAAAGGCATGTACCAACATGCCTATCTTCCTTTTAATTTTCTAACCTTTAATGGCATTGTGATATACTACATGACATGATGACACACTGGTAAATAGTAAAGGCTGACATTACTGTTTAGTTAACAATAAACATCAATTAATCATAACTGTACTCTACAATTTGCTTGACTTATGCCTGTTTCTTCACTGAAGTCTCTGTTCTGCTCTAATATCAAATTAAAAAAATGTCATTCATTTAGTATTTCTTTTTTCCACATAAAATCAAAATTGGATAAAAAGTGGAACAGAGATTAACAAATTACTGACCCAAAGTGTAATGGACTGTATCAGTTTAAATTATTGGCATTTATCATTTAAGGAATAATGATTAGAAATGATTGAGCCAATAATTAAGAATAATTATGAATTCTGTGGCATTATTTTGCTATATTTTAAAGTATGTACTAATTCCTTAAAGTAAGTGTAGACTATTTCATGGGATTATTGCATTCTCTATATATTAGCACTATTCATTTGATTAAGTTATATATGTTAGACTTGTTTGTATTAAAAATGTGTGTAATAACAGAACCTCCCTGATAATTTAACTGCAAAGATTTACCTTGTAATTTAAAAAAGTCTTAAAGTCGTAATTGACAATTTCCTATACTGCCAAAAAACTACTTGTTTATATAAAATGTGTTCAAAACATTAAACCCTGTTTAAAAATTACTTAGCATGAGTCCAAGAACAATTTTCAGATATATGAGTATATTCCAGCACTGGCAGTGCATAGAGAATCAGGTTCTTTTCTCTCTGATTGAATTTTTGAGTCTCATGTTCACTTCTATTTTGGGACTGTTTGATCAAAATACATGGTTAGTATGTATTCCTCTTTTCAGTCCTTTATAGGTCAGTCACTTCCTTATAGATACTGCCATATGAACTGGGCTGTTGTTATGTTAAAATGTACATTAGGGTTTGAGAGATGGCTTAGTGGTTAAGGTGCTTGTCTGTGAAGCCTAAGGACCTAGGTTTGACTCCTCAGAACCCATGTAAGCCAGGTCCACATGGTGGTGCATGCATCTGGAGTTTGTTTACAGTGGCTAGATGCCCTGGTATGCCAATTCTTTCTCTCTCTCTCTCACTCTGTCTCTCTCTGTGTCACAAAAATAAAATATTAAAGGAATAAAATAAAAATAATATACATTATATCTTCATCTATTTGGATGTACATATGTAGCTGTAGATAAGTAAGGAAAACAATATGAACAAAGTGGGATACTGATACTGATAAGAATAGAATAGTAATTGTTAGCACTTTATTTTTATCGACAATGTCTATATTCCTGATAGGTCATTTAAACGGAATGCACAACCCATTGGACTTAGTGCTTTGGAAGTGCTGCTTCTATTTGTTACCATTATTTGGGCAACGGCAGCAAAATGTGATTGGATTGAGAGGACTTCTGCATATGAGGGAGCAAAGCTTATTTCTAGCCATGGATCTATTATGTTAACTCAGACCTGTGTCATTCTACCTGCTGTCTCTGGGTCTCATCACCTTGCATATGATATGAAAAGTGGAGACTATAAACCTCAAATGAAAACTGTTAAGGAGTGTGCGGATGGATAATCTGTAATTTTTTTTGTCACAATCATGCACAATTTCTATTCCATTTCTGTCAGACTGGGACACACTGGGCAAATCATGGGTTTCTGTAGTAGTCTTGGATGGCTGTAGGGACAGAGAACTACACCACAGGTGACAGGTTTAGATGTCTGGATGTCTGAAGTCAGGTGTCAGGTGCAAAAGTGAGTGAACAAAGAGAGGATAGTGAGACTGATGACAGAGAGCCTGTGCTCTCCCTAAACGTACAACTCTTAGCTCCTCAGATGATGTCCAATCTTCTGACCTTTCAAAGAAACTATGTAAACAGTGTTTCATATGATATCTTCAGTGTTGTTTGTTTTTTAATCTGAGATAGGCTCTTACACTAGCCCAGGTTGTCCTTGAACTCACAACTATCCTCCTGTCTCTGCCTCCTGAGTACTGGGATTAAAGGCATGCACCACCACGCCTGGCTATTATCTTCATTTTTTTTTAAAACAAAGCAACTAATTTAATATGAAGAAACATCCACTGGGGACTTAATTAAATATTCAGGTATGGGCTGGGGAGGTGGCTTAGTGGCTAAGGAACTTGCCTGCAAAGTCTAATGACCTGGGTTTGATTCCCCAGTACCCACATCAATCCAGATGCAGTATTGCATGCATCTGTAGCTTGTTTCCAGTGGCTGGAGGCCCTGGTGTACTCTTATTCTTTTTATCACTCTCTCTCCTTGCAAACAGATAAATAAAAATATATTTAAAACTATTCAGTCAATTGGAACCTATCCCATCAAGTGCCCGATCGTGATTTCTGTTCCTAAATAGTTTATGCCAATTACAATGGTAGTAGTGTTTTTCTTATTATAAACTAGTATACACACATTTGTGTATATGTTTATATGAAAAAGAAACATTCTCTAAAACAGTACATGAAATACCCTTATATTTCTACCTTATTCTACATAGCATATAGATCATGAAAGACTTAATTCTAAGACAAGTATGAATAACTGTAGCCTAGGAATACCAATTCTGTTTGTACTAAATAAGTTGTCCTAATATGAAAGTGGTTTCCTGAACTTGCAAAAATGTTAGTTGGCATAGAGAAATTTATATAGCATTCTTCCTGGCATTTTTAAATACATCATACCATCTCCATGGCTCTTTGATTCAGGTGTTCCCTCTAAAAACCTGACGAAGGTTTAACCCTTTAACCTGTCTTAATCATTTTTGATGATTCTTATTCTGCCTCCTTTCCCCAGTCTCATCCGTCCCAGTGCCTCCATCCCCTGGTAAACTTTTCATAGTAGGAGAACAAAATAAGTCATGAATCACAGCATTTATCAAGAATATTGGTGGAGAACAGCAATGTGCCTCAGAGCCCATCAGGATTGTCAGAAGCCAGTGGTCCTCTAAGAATACATCACAAAAATTTTATCTGATAGTCAAAACATTGTTTGGTCAGGCACAGGTAAAAGCAATGAATGACCATGGGGACTAAGGCTATTCCAAGATAATTTGGCTCTGGATCTGTAACATTCTCTCTATGTCACAAATTTATAATCAGTTAATCAAAATAAATGTGGATTTTCCTGGGGATTTCATTTCCTAATCCCTGGCCAAATATTACATGGCCCATGTTGTTGGGAAAGCTCATTCCTAGGAGCTGGTAACAATGGTACTGAGTAAGCTGGAGAGTCGTCCAGGAGAGAGGAAGATGTTTTAAAGTGAAAAAGGAAGCCATTCCTGGATCACGTCAGTGTTACCAGCCTTTGTCATGTCTTTGATTATTTTCTTCTCTCTGCGCCAGACATAACATACAATAGGTGTATGTGACATAAATAAAACTATTGTACTTTAAGTTAAAATAATAAAGAACATGGTATTCCTAAAAAAGGAGTAAAGGGAGCCAGTGAGAAAGTAGGCATTGTAACCACCACCACCAACAAAAACCCACTTTTTAATCTGAGTGCTTTATATTTTCCCTTTTGCCTAGACATTTGTGTCTTATATAATATTTATTTGATATTTGAAGAATTTTAAATATTTTTATTATTGTTTTAATTTATTGGTTACTTTGGACATCTTTATTTTTTTTAATTTTTATT
Organism: Orientallactaga sibirica; assembly: GCA_036365145.1. Classification (NCBI taxonomy): domain Eukaryota; kingdom Metazoa; phylum Chordata; class Mammalia; order Rodentia; family Dipodidae; genus Orientallactaga; species Orientallactaga sibirica. Next base: position 1,051,111 of record JAEOAD010000005.1, read on the forward strand.
TTATTTATGAGAGAGAGAGAGAGAGAGAGAGAGAGAGAGAGAGAGACAGATGAAAAGAGACAGAAAGACAGACAGGAAATGGGCATGCCAGAGCCTGTAGCCACTGCAAACAAATTCAAGACACATGCTGCACCTTGTGCATCTGGCTTCCCATGGATCTGAGTTTGACTCCAAAACAGACATCTCTCGAAAATGCAGTTCTTTTGCAGGATTTAAAACAAGTTTTGGTGAATCTTAAAACTGTATTTTGAGAGAATCCTTATGTTATAAAGTGTGAAAATGCTGAATGTTTTTAATTATGAAGACTTTTTTCAGGGACAGTAGGAAGAAAGACAGTCATAGCAAAAAGATGGTTCATGAGAGGACATAAGATTATCCTTCTCATTTTAGTGTTACTACAAACTTGATTAGCATTGTTCTTAGGTAAGAAAGTATTCCATAGAAAATTCCAAACATCTCACATGATTTTAATACTGTAAACATTAAAGGATTTATGAAATATGTTAAAAACGAGAATTAATGAAATCCTCAGCAGAATCGGCATGTATTAGGTGACACATGGGACTCCAGGAGTTCATCTTGTGAACTGTTGTAGCTCCAGAGTGGTTAGAAGTACTTGCCTGGCTCCCTTCCATGCTTCCAACCTTGAGGCAGTCTCTGATAATGGGATTTTTCCAGGTGATAATATCATTTGATATTAGCTCTTCTTCATTTCATTCTTTGTCTTCTGAAAGCTTACTGTGGAAAGATGCTGAAACTTATTCTGAATATTTAGACCATTTAAATAGCAGCATATCATATTGTATAATGTTTTCTTTTAGCAGAGATGGCTCATTTGGATTAATGTATTTTATAGGTCACCTAGTCATTATTTAATAAGAATTTAATTGACGTTTTCCAAAAGGGTAGACTTGAGATTTACGAAAACGAATGGAAATGTCTTTATCTAAGGAAGATAAAAGCTTTAGTTAATTTAGATAGTTATACTTTTAGTGTCATTTGTTCAGTTAACTGCCAATCTAGAAGATGGAGCCACAATGATAATTCTGCACAATAGGTAAGATTTTAAAAATATATTTTAAAAATTGTTCAAAGAAATATATTCCACAATTACTACATAATTTAGCAGGGATTCCCAAAGAAAGATATTGGTATTATAATATTTTCTACTACTAAGGCTAATGGCTTTTTGATGAAGGAAAACCTTAACCCAATGGGAAAACATAAACTTAGCATTAAGGAATATTTATGTCTTCAGGTCAGAGGTATTTGGATAAAATCTAATCTCCAGGTTTCAAATGCCTCATTCTATAAAACAGTAAAAGGATAAAATATAAAGTACTTGCTTTTTAAACCATTTTTATTATCGTAAGAATATTGTTATAAGTGGAAAGTAAGGTTTTAGTTTTATATCAGTGCATTTGATTTTAACATAAGGATTTTTTTGTTTTTGAGGTAGGATCTCTCCCTAGCCCAGGTTGACAAGAAACTTACTCAGTTGACCACATTGGCCTCTCACAGCAGTCTTCCTACTTCAGCATCTTGAATCCCAGTGATGGGATTAAATGCATAAACCACTATGCCTGACTTGACTTTAGGAACTTTTAATAACATTTCATAGCAAATTCAATTATGTATGTGTGCATGCATGTATAATTATTTTTAAGTTTTCTCTTTCACAGTACTTTAATCCTCCAGGTTTATTTTATTTTATTTATTTTTTAATTTTTACTTATTTTTATGATAGAACAATTCTTTATTTTTAGGACAAAACTAATGATCAAATTAAGATTTATGTTTATTAAAATCATTTCCTATGTCCTTTAAGTTTCTTTATCAAAAATATAGTCCATGGGCTGGAGAGATGGCTTAGCAGTTAAGGTGCTTGCCTGCTAAGGCTAAGAACCCGGTTCCAATCTCCAGGTCCCACGTTTAGCCAGATGCAAAGTGACGCAAGGGCGCAATGCCTCACTTGACCACAAGGGGGCACACACATCTGGATTTCGTTCACAGCAGCTGAGAGACTGCTGGCGCTCCCATTCTCTATCTGTCTTTCTCTCCCTCTCTCTCTGTCTCTCTCCAAAAATAAAATATATAATTATATATATATATATATATATATATATATATATATATATATATATATATATATATATTTATAGTCCACATCTTTAACTTTTTATATCTCTTTTTCGGCTTCACTCTCTTATTTTTCTTTACAAATTGGTGAATTGAAAACAATACATTTTTAACAAAATAAAATAACTTTATATTTAATGAAAACCCAGGAAGCTCTCTCTGAAATCCTCAAAACACATTAACAGTTCTGGAGAAATTTCTATTTCCTTTTACTGACAAATTTATCTTAGCTATTCATTAAGATTTAAGTTCTAATGTAACAGGCACTTAGAAACTAATTTTGCTAAGAGCTTTGGCTTTGACTTGGGCCTACCATAAAAGCATAAAGCATATTTCTGCTGCCTTTATTTATCTTTGTCTCCTATCCTTTGGGCACATGTTTACCTCTTCACATTAGCATGTTAATTACTCAAGGAGTGTCTATTCAGTAATTTATTCCTTAAAAGCTAAAAGTACAGATATAAGTCAAACACACAGATAATGTGAGCTAACAAAGCCTTCCAGTATAAATCCCTAGGTGAATAAATCCCTAGGTGAAGGCTAGTTACCATGAAGCACAAGGAATTATCTCCTGAGAACAAGCTTGTCCCCTCAAGTAATAAGAACTTCCTGAAGACCACCTGAAGAAGCAGAAGTCAATGATGAGTGAGACTACATTTGAATTAGGAATGTATAAATGAATATACCTCCTTCTGCAGGTTCATTTTTTTTCTCTGTGTCAATTTAAAGCCCATGTTAGTACCCTGAGGATAGACTTGGGGTTCCTGAAAAAGGGAGTAGAAGCAAAGGATGGTAAAGTTGAAGGAAGAGGCAAAGTGAAAGAAGGTTATATGAAAAAAGTTAGACTCTTCAGAATTCCCCTCTAGTTCTAACAAAAATAAATTTTTCTTATTAGTTTCCTTATTTAAACAAATGTTTGAATTTGGGCTGGAGAGATTGCTTAGTGGTTAAGGCACTTTCTTGCAAAGCCTAAGGACCCGGATCCCACATACACCAAGTGCATAAGGTGGTGCATGCATCTGGAGTTTGTTTGCAGTGATTGGAGGCCCTGACATTCCAATTCTCTCTCTCTCCCACTTTCTCTCTCTCACAAACACACACACAAAGACACATAAAAATTAATATTCATTCATGAGAGAGAACGTGAGTGAGTGCTAGTGCCTCTTACCACTGCAAATGAACTCCAATTGCCTTTTCCACTTTGTGCATCTGACTTTACCTGGGTGTTGGGTAACTCAGGATTGTAAGCCTTTCAGGCAAGCGCCTTTAACTGATGAATCATCTTCACAACCCCATAGATTACTTATTTTTGACATGCTTTCCTCTTTTTAAATTTTGATAACTTTCTGAAACTCTCTAAATAATCTCTTGTCAATTAGCAATATCATCACTTCTTTTCTTACTTTCAAGTTCTAACTCAAGCAGGCAGCTTATTTATATTATCTCCAGCTCTATTCCTAGAACTTCTAGTTTAGCATGTGAGGATGCACACACTCAGACAAAATAATAAATTTGGAAATATCAAGCATTTCACATTTTTTTCTAAATATTTTCAAGTTGAATGAACATAATTACCATATAAATCAGCTGGAGTACCAAGTGGCAGTTTGTTCCCCAAAAATACTTCTTCCTCCTTTGATTATTGGATTATCTGTTCTCCATTTTAGTATCCTTTTTCCTTCCATAAAGCCGCAACCTTCTATAGTACCTGAACATATTTGTGTTTTGGGTCAGATTTATTTGCTATTCATGGGAGTAATTGCAGTCCAAGCATGTGTAGTCTTCAGTAATAGGGTCTTACCATCTATTCCTGGTGGGAACCCAAGAGCCTCAGCAATCACCTCTAATGTTTTGGGGGCATCAGGGACCTCCCTGACCAAGAACTCTCTGGAAGGTATCCCATCCCTGGAACTGAAAATTTTCTAGCAACACTCTGTGGCTTCTGGATGTTCCATTCTCCCAAAAAGTAGGTTTCCATATGACTTATTCATACCCTCTTAGATTTTGATTAGTCCCCCCTCCACCTTTCCTTTACTCAATCTCTTCCCCTGACCTCACTTAGTAATTCCCTTGGTTCTTACCCCAAGTTTAGTCTCTCCTACTGTACAAGCTTATTTGCAGATACATAAGTGGGTCAAGATACTTGATCATCACCTCCTATGTGTAACGGGTTGTCAGGGGTTCAGGAAAGTCCTTGAACCCTATACCCTGGGTTCGTGTTCCCATTCTGGTACCTGACACTGATCTGGAGGACTACTCCAGTGAAAGTGGATCATCCATCAAGCCCCACTTTCTGGGACCAAAACTGTGGACAAAGCTCTCACCTTAAAGGAAATAAGAGATCAATTATTCTTAGCCAAATATGAGTAGCTGTGGCTCACAAACACAGATTTGGGATCATTCAATAGATGTTCCAAAATATATATGGTATTATGAAATTTTGATACAGACAAAAGAAAAGAATAAATCAAGGCATTTACCAAATATATTGGTGGGTAACCATGGTAGGTGGGTTATGGCAAAATGGGGAAAAATCAGCAATAGATTGCTATTTGATAATGTGCTTAGTTTTTGAATTGGTGGAATCTAGTGGTCTACTAAGAATACATTCCTGAGGTTTTACCTGGTAGCAAAAAGATGTTAAGTCAGAAACAAAAGTGGGGATGAATGACAATTAAGGGGATTAAAAATGGCCTAAGATATTTTTTTCTATTGGTCTGCAACATTTTGACTCCCCATAATCATTGATTACTCATTAGACAATAAGCTTTGTAAAATATTTAACATAGGTATGGCTTTTTTCTGGGAATTTAAGTTTACTTTTTATATTCTTTACTGCATTTTTACTATGTGTAAAAAAAGTACTTATAGAGTCATTACATCATTTTAACAATTCACTAATGAATTTTTGTCTTCCTGTTTATTGCTTCTATGATTAAAAAGTAGATAGCAATGTTGTTGAAACTTGAATGGGAATTCCCATCTAGAAATCAGATTTCCAACATATTTCATAGGTGATTTCCTCACCTTTTCATGTTTATGAATATCGCATAACAAAAGTGAATTTGTTGTTTGCTGAGTGCTGTGGTAAAGTGATTTATCCCAGGTCTGCCATGTACATCAGCAAAATTCAGTGGTAGTTAAGTCTATGATGATGCCAATGGTTTGATTAGCCACCTGTTGGAGCAGGGGACATAGGGGCCCTTACCTAGATTCTATTCACCACTTCCTCCTGCCTTCTAGCTATGTATTGTTCTAGCAAGGCGCCCGAAGCTCCTGAAGGTGGAAGGTGAGCTAAATGTAGTCCTCCAAAGTGCAGCTTCCAGGAGGTCAACACTCATGATAGAGAGGGATCCTTCTTGGTGGTGCAGCTGTTTTGGGGTCACCTACACTCCTGTAAGTAATTCTCCCATAAGTATGCCCAGTAAATTCATTGGACATGGATAGAGTCTCTTTCTTTGCTCTGTCATTGTTATATTTGGGTTGAGTGGACATTTATTGATCTTCTTGGGAAAAGTAATATAACCCAAGGAATTGAGACTGTCATATAATCCAGGTAATCAGTACATTCAGTAACAATAGTGTTCAGAAAAAGAATGCAAAGCTGGATGAAAGATGTAGACAAGAAGTGACAGGAGCCTACTATTAAGCATGCCTGCTCTTTTTTAGCATCCTGGTGACTTCCAGAGATTATAGGTGCTTCCTCGAAAATAATTTCATTTTAGTCAGAACATAAGTAAAGATGTTTTTATGCATTGGATTCTGCCCAAATTATTTGTATTTTAATAAAGTTTTAATTTAGAATTAATTAGTATTCTCTGCATAATGTTCAGCTCATTCATATTTTTTACAATCTAACATTTCATATCTTATGATTCACAAGTTCATATATAATGGTAATTTTCAAAATGTCACAAAAGGCTAAAAATCCTCACATTATACTTTTATCCTTCATTTGAATGAAGCTTTTTAGAAGAAAATATCAGCAATGGAAAATCATTAAACATAAGAATAAAGATGGCATTAATACTCACTAAATTAAATGAGTTACAAACTGACATACTTTTACTTTTATTGATATATGTGGGATTATATACTATAACATGTACTTTATAAGGAAGATCTTGAATAGAGAGACCATGTTATTTTATTCCTACTGCATCATTTGTATAATTAAAAATAAAATTTAAAGATACTGCTTTCCTACAGATATTTTTTTCAGACCTGCTTACAATTATAATTGTTTCTCAATTACAAACTTACATTGAAGGAATACATAAGATTAAGGTGTAGTCTATTTATTCTTTGGTAATTTTGAATACACTTGGAAGTTTTATATCCTTGAATTTTGACAATATAATAAGATAAAGATATGGTCATTTACTAGTAAGGTTAGATATGTTCCAGAATTTACTGAGCACTCATCATGTAAGGGGCTATTCATATGTGCCTTTATTAATTCTCAGAGCACTTATATGGGAATGTTTCATCATTGCCATTTAACGTGGAATGGTGTGGAGTGGATGCTGATGTTATAACAGGTTTGCACAGCTGGTGAAAAAGCCCATGTTTTAAACCATTGTCATAATCTGTCTCCACATTTTGTTCCATGGACAGTTACATGCAAGCTAATAATCACCACAACCCCTAAAATATGGAGAAGGACTTATACATAAAAACATGGATATATTCAGTTACTGCACAATTGCAAAGATGTACCTGTTAGGTTATGAAGATAAGGAAATATGTTTGTGTGCTATAGAAAGTTATTATTGTTGGTCAGACCATCTCATCACAAGCTACACTTTCTCCTTAGAGCCTCAACATGTCTTTTATGATTCAGAGGCTAAAAGGTTTTGGTCTGGAACTGCAGGATCAGTGCTGCTGTTCAGGCTGTTTCTGATGAGATAGCAGGTGCCCAGCGATGGTTAAATACTGTGCTGTCATCCCTACACACAGATCTCCTAGAGGAGACAAAACGATCACTTCACACACCTTGTGTGAAGAGCTGAGAACATGTAGGAGGGTAACCCAGAGTTAAGTACCCCCGGTTTATAGTCATGTCAATGAAGGGGCTTTGGCAAATTCTAAAGAGTGCACACCATTTCTGTTTGCAAAGCTGATAAAATGTTTTCAGATATTTGGATCCTTTGTTCTTCCAAGGTGAGTGGCAGAAAGAAGAGAAGCAGTATGTGTATTCTTGGGATCTAATCTTGGTAGGGCAGTGAGGCAAGAAACAAGAATAGCTCCCTGATCTCATCTTCTCACTACCCACTGGGGGACCGCTGTCGAGATTGGCTGGTGTCACTCTGTTGTCTGTAGGGTAGCTCCTGAACCCATGATCAATACATCTGCCAAGATTGGCTGGTGTCACTCTGTTGTCTGTAGAGTAGCTCCTGAACCCATGATCAATGCATCTGGACTGTGCTTCTCTGGGAGACAAGCTATTCTCATTATGATGTGACTTTCATTTCCTACAATGTTAGTTATCCAAAAACATCTGAAGGAACATAAGTGATAAAAGTTGACGGCACTGTTATTTGTCACAAATGTTTACAGAGCAGAATATTCATCACTACACTGAATAAAGAGAACACTTAATTGAAATTATTCAATGATTCCTGCACCAAGCTGTGCACCCTTCTTGCTGTGTCATGCAGACATCGGTGGATTTTGAGTGGTTCCCTTCAGCCTCTGCACTGACATGAGAGTGTGAAGTCCAAACAGAGATGAAGGATGGAAATGATTGCTTTTTCTGTTGACAGCCTCAATTTCTAAGAAAATAAAATAAAACTGTGCTTGTTTTCAAGTATTACAAACTATACATGATTAAAGTTGATTTTCACTTTATTGCAAAGATGTACCTTCTTGTTAGTGAACATTTGTAGATAAATTAACTTTCTTGAAATTCTGCATTGCTTACATGGGTACACATAGATGTTAGTTTTCAAATGTAGATGTATCAATATTTTCTAGTCATCTGTTGAAATGAAGTTACTATTCCTTCATAATCATTTCTCAAAATCTTTTATTACCTTTAATGGTAATTTGGTAAGTATTTAAAAAGAAGAAAAAATGAACTGAGAGGGTTGTACACTTTTCATTACTGGTTAAAGGAAAATGTCATGCTTTGATTGAAGATTATTATTTCAAAGAAAATTGAGTTGTGTATAGAAAAAATACCAGGTCAGTCATTTTGAACTATCTGTACTTTCCCTGAGTGACATAGTGACTTTGGTTTTAAGGGTCAGATGTAATAATTAACCCTCAAGTCTTGTGCTTTTTCTGTTGCAATTGTCCTAGAATTATCTTGTATCAGTAGAGCTGTAAATAGGCAAGGGCTTGGCATACACTCTTTTCTCCATTGATTGCCTGAAATGGAACATTGTCATGGCATCTACTTGATATTGGCCAAAAGGTGACTAAGGACTCATGGAACTGACAGTGATGTGAACACAGCGTGACTGCCACGCTTTCTGCTTTGGGTTATTTTGATGAACTGAACTGATTTAAGTGCACTGAGGCCTGAGTGCTGCAAATGTACAGACTTGGTGTTAGAAATACTTGCCCCAATTATTGCTTCCTTCTTTTTCTATAGCTGTTGTAGTCAGCTCCACATTGCTGGGATGAACTTCCAAACAGACATAGTTTATAGGAGGAATGAAATTTATTTCAGGTGTATAGATTCAAGGGAAGTTCTATAATGGCTGAATAGACTGGCTCTCTTTAAGAGATCCAAGCAGAAAGAAACCAATGCCAGCCAGCACACACCAAGACAACAAGAAGCAGGAGCCCAGACAGAGTTTAGACTATTCTATACACTTTTGGCTTGGAATTCAGATTCGTCCTCAATAATACCTTAGGACTGGGTGAAGGATCAGCACACAGTGACACCTCTTCCAGCCAGGTGTCTGAAAATCCATCTCACCACATCAGGGCACCAGATGAAGCCATTGAGTTATAGGGGAAATGAGCAAGAAGTGCTACTTTCTTGGTCAACCTGGTACTAGCACAAGGGCGAAGAACTCTCAACCACTACCAAATCAGATATCCAGAGATACAGAGACTCACAAAACCTCCTCACTGAAATAGACCTCAAATGTACCCAAAATGGCTCAGGAAAACTCACGGAAGAGGAGGAGGAAAGATTGTTAGAGCCATGCCTTGGGTCATTATACACAGAGTCATTGCCTGTCCTGCATAACTGATGGCTACCCCCATAGGGCAAGAGCCACATAACCCATGGGGGGAGGACAGGGAGAAGGCTAACGATGGTACCATCATGGCTGTATATATACATAACTAATAAAAATATATTTTTAAAAATATAAGTTACAAGCTTCAATAAAACATCTGAGTCTATACAGGGGGGATATATTCCAACTACTATAATAATTAAGTCATTCTATAATAATTTATCATTCTATAAAATTATATTGGCTTATATTTTCCTATTTACAAATTACCTCACTTGCATGCATTTGTGCTTGTATTTTTTCTGTATATGTCACAAGTATGCATAGTCACATGCATGCAGATGCATATGTGTATGCAAGTGTGTGTGCAGATGCACATGTGGACAAACATGCAGAGGCCACGAGACAACCTCTGTGCTGTTCCTCAGATACCATCCAACTTTGTTTTTTTTTTGAGTAAGACTCTGTCAATGACTTAGAACTTGCCAAGTAGGCGAGACTGACTGGGTGATCCTCATGAACCTACCCTTGTCCTGATAGCATTGGAACCATAAGTGTCAGTCACCATGCTTCTTTGATGAAAATTAGTCCTTTTTTACACTTATTTATTACCATTTTTGATATTTTGTGATGTATTTTTGAATATTTTTTGAATATTTGTGAAAGAATCAAAGAGGAAGAGAGAGACAGAGAAAGAAAGAGTGAGAGAGAATGGGTGCACAAGGACTTCAGGCCACTGCAAATGAACCTCAGACACATGTGTCACCTTGTGCATTTGACTTACGTGGGTCCTGGGGAATTCAGCCTTGGTCCTTAGGCTTTGCCATTAAGTGTCTTAACCCCTAAGCCATCTCTCCAGCCCTATGTAATTATTTTGATCACAATCACCTGAAACTCTTTTCCTTCCCAAGTTGTTCCAGTTCGACTTTGATGACGTGTGTGTGTGTGTGTGTGTGTGTGTGTGTGTGTGTGTGTGTGTGAGAGAGAGAGAGAGAGAGAGAGCGACCTACTGAGCTAAATTAGGACTATTTACATGAACTTGGGTGGGATGATATTTACTAATCATAGACAGTTTACCAGTGACTACATCACATGTTTTACCCTACCCAAGCAAATATCGACTACCAGTACCTGCGTAGAGAAGCGGCGGGTGGTGGGGGACGCATGAGCTGGTCCACCAACCATGATGGAAAGTTGATGGACCAAACCTTATGCAAGTGACAGCATCCACTGTGAGCTCATGAACGCAATGGCTATGTCGGGTCCAGAAAACAGCATTCAACAACACTCTTTGCTCTTATGTTCTTTCTGACTTCTTTTCTACCATGCCCCCTGAGCCCTGGCAGGGGTGATATAGAGTCTCACTGATCACTCAGTGGCACTCAGCAATTGATTTTCCTATGATTTCACTGTCCACTGCAAAAAAAATTCAATGACCAAAGCAGAAAGCAACATTAATCTATGAAAATAAACATAGGTATTTAGAGGGTAGGGAAAGTGAGAATGGCTCAGCAATAAGAAGCGCTTGCTTGCAAACCTGCTAATATGAGTTAGATCCACCACCCATCGAGGCTTATCCATGGAAGCCTGGGTGCAGTGTGGCACATTGCTCTGTGAGCCCAACATTTTTCTAACAATGGGAGGAGGTGTAAGAAGCATCCTAGAAGCTCAAGGACCAGTTTATCTGGTATAGACAGTGGCAAATTACAACAAAAGAGAGACAGGCTCAAAGCTGATGCAAGGAGAGGACAGACATCTTGAGGTAGCCTTTCTGCTTCCCCATGTTCTGGTTCACATGCATGTATACACATGCAAATAAAGCTTTTGATAGGTTTTCAAGATTGGTCTGATGGAGAAAAAAGTCATCAGTGATCTTCCCGGTGGTGGAGCCTGTGTGCTACATGACTCACAAGCCAGGCAAGATGTGCCCATTAGTGCAATAATGGCATGCCTGATATAGGCAATGCCTGGCTTTTTAATATTATTTCTAGGGATATAACTCAAGTGTACATGGTTGTGAGGCAAGCACTTTACAAACTGATCTCTTACCAACTCTGCCTTTGTTTTTCAAAAGAGAAATTCCTTAGACTACTCTTAAATAACACCCTCTAACATGTTCCATTGTTAAGAATTAGACGTGGCTCTATGGTCCAACCCATCCAATGAGCTCTCTGGCTGACATGCAAGACTTTTCTTCATTCTCTGATTTTTCTGTGTATGGGAACTTTTCCACAGTAACCCCCTCCTCACCGTCACCTCTGCGGGATCCAGGGAGGCTTCCTTTCCTTCATTTTCTATCTTCCAGGTCTCTAATGTCTGAAACTATCTCCTCCTCTGCATTTATCCACATCTAGTGTCCTTCCCTCCCAGCACTGGGTGGCAGTCTCCCATTCTGTGTGCTTGTGTGGACATCCTCATCCTAAGGTAAGCTCTCTCTCTTTATTATTACAGAATGTAGTGTTGTCTGACCACCCAGCCCTGGGTGAACTCTCTCTTATTGCTCTGGAATCTAATGCTGTCTGACCACCTGACCCTGGGTGATTTCTGTCTGCATTACTCTGGGATCGAGAGTGTCTCACCTCAGCTCTCAGGGAGCTCTTTCTTTATTATTCTGGAGTCTAGTGTTGCTGTAGCATAACTTCTTTATTTTGCTCTCAGTATTTTAATGTGTAGATTACATTATTTGAAAGTAAAAAAAATAAATAAATCACTTTTAGACCAGGCATGGTGGTACACACCTTTAATTCCAGCATTCAGGAGGCAGGGGCAGGAGGATCACCGTGAGTTCAAGGCCACCATGAGACTACAGAGTGAATTCCAGGTCAGCCTGGGCTAGAGTGAGACCCTACCACGAAAAAAATAAAACAAAAATTTTAAAAATTAAATTACGTTATTCACTTTCTGAGAGAAGGAAACATAATTTATATTTGTTTGTACTTTGGTAGACTCACATATGTATGGAGGTTCTAAGCATGTACTTGCTGATTCTTTAAAAATGTGTCTTTGGGGCTGGAGAGATGGCTTAGTGGTTAAGCGCTTACCTGGGAAGCTAAGGACCCTGGTTTTTGAGGTTCAATTCCCCAGTACCCACATAAGCCAGATGCACAAGGTGGCACATGCATCTGGAGTTCGTTTGCAGTAGCTGGAGGCCCTGGTATGCCCGTTATCTCTCTCTCACTCTGCATCTTTTTCTCTCTGTTGCTCTCAAATAGATAAATAAAGAAATCATGTCTTTGGATTGCTGGTTTTGAGAAAGTGACATATGCTTGTAGTGTTTTATGACCCGAGCATATCAAGAGTAATGTAGATAAGGTGGGATATCGTTTCAATTCAAGTAGTTTCAAATCTAGCCATGCATGTGCTAGTGACAAGTGTCTAGAATCCCAGTATTTAGCAGGCTGATGCAAGAGAATCATAAATTGGAGGCCAGTCTTAGTTTCATAGCAAGATCCGTTCTCAAAAACAAACCTACAGGGCTGGTGAGATGGCTTAGTGGTTAAGGCACTTGCCTGTGAAGCCTTAGGACCCAGGTTCAATTCCCCAGTACCCACATAAGCCAAATGCACAGGGTAGCACATACTTCTGGAGTTAGTTTGCAATGGATAGAGGACCTGGTGTGCCCATTGTCTCTCTCTTTTTCTTTCTCTTTATCTGACTATTTCTTTCAAATAAATAAATAAATAAATAAAATATTAACAACCAAACAAATGAATGAATAAAATCTAGTAAATATGGTTTTGTGTATCATAGCTATGCACTTGTATGAATATAGCTCTCACAATGTCTATGAAGGATGCTTAGGAGAATTTACCTAGTCAGGAAAATTTTAGTGTGAGCAAGCTTAGCTAGGAAAAAAAAGAAGGTATAGGCAAGAGGAAGAAGGCAGAAAGGATGCCAATCAATGAATATGTGATCAGGAAGAGGAGGCATTACCCAGCATGTTCCATGCCAACTGCTTGTTAATATTACTAGAAACATCTCAAAGCATGTGTTCCTCTATTTCTGCATAATAATTCCAACTATGACTTCAGGACATTGCAATGTTGGTGAGAAGTAATGATCCTGATCCTTGAGCTTGAATATGCTGACTTACTTTTGGGTAGAAGAGAACTTGTTTGACTTGGACAAAAATAGAAAATAAATAGAATTGAGGAATGTAAGACTATTGTAAGTTAGGCAGCTGTAGAGGCAGAGGGTGTAGGGAGTTCTTGCGTTTGGTGGTGAGAAGAAGTAAAATAAATTTTGATAAAATACATACTTCCACTCACATAAGAGGAAGAATAGTTATTCTTCCTCTTGAGGCATGAGTGGACTTCAGTACACTGCATAGAAATGTGTTTGAAAATATGTCCTTAGCCAGGCATGGTGGTGAACGACTTTAATCTCAGCAATGGGGAGGCAGAGATAGGAGGATCACCATGAGTTCGAGGCCACCGTGAGAATACAGAGTGAATTCCAGGTCAACCTGGGCTAGAGTGAGACCCTACATCAAAAAAGAAAATAAAAACAAAACAAAACAAAAAAAGTCCTATTGGTCAGATAGCCTTTGACTCAGTGCTGTTTCAGGGGATGACTTCACTGTCTATAAAAATAGAAGCCATATTAATGTGTGAATTTTGAATTCATATTTATGCAAATACTACACATTATATCTTGACAATAGTATAACAAATGAGCTCCACACTGCTGCAGGGAACCTCCAAGCCAGACACAGTTTAAGGGAGGAATGGAATTTATTTCAGGCTTACAGGCCCACGGGCAGTTCCATATGGCAGGAGAAGCTGGTCCCCTTACACAGATCTACACAGAGAAAAAGGCACCACCAGCACCGCCAAAAACAAGCACCAAAACTGGGAGCCAAACAGCGGGGAACCCAGGCAGAGTACAGGCTGCATACCTTAGGCTGGAAACAGATCTTCCCCCAGTTAATAGCTTTGGGCTGGAGCCCAGGATCTGCCCCAGGTGACAAGTCTTCCAGCCAGACAGCTGGAAATCCAAGTTTTCATAAAAATACCTGATGGGATGGAGGGATGGTTAGTGGTTAAGGCATTTGCCTGTAAAGCCAAAGGACCCAGGTTCAATTCCCCAGGACCCACATTGGCCAGATGCACAAGGTGGTGCACGTGTCTGGAGTTTGTTTGCAGTGGCTGGAGGCCCTGGCACACCCATTCTCTCTCTCTCCCTCTTTCTGTCTGTGTTTCTCTCTTTTAAATAAATGCATAAATATTAATAAATACCTAAGTCTATTGGAGGACATAACATTCACACTACCATAAGATATTTAATCATCATTGTCTTATCCCTTTGTTCTTTGTTGTTGACATGTTTTTAAAATACAGTATTGGCAAATACAGAAGAAAAGAGCTCAGGAAATGCCTTGATGGTTTCAACAGTACTTTTTAGCACTCAATACTTTTCTTTTTCTTTCCTATAGGTCTGTTCGGATGATGAGAAAATACAAATTGTATATATTCCAGTTATGAAATGTAATGTCTGTATATGTGTGAACATTGTGAAATGATTGCCACAATTAAGATAACTAACTTAGCCATCACCCGTACATGGTTATCTTTTGTTTCTTCTCTGTTGGAGTTGGCACACAAATTGTCATGCTCAGTAGGTGCCCTACCACTGACTATATCCTTAAGCATAGCTAACATTTTTGGTTTGATGAGAGCATCTAAAATCTACTCTGTTAAAAATATTTCAAATATACACAGCATTTTTAGTTAATTATAGTGGCTGTGCTGAATGTTAGGTCATCAGATCTTTCAGGTATCTTGGCCAAAGTCTCATTTTACCCCTCCCTTCAACACACAGTAGTTATTCTTCTATTCTCTGTTTCTATGAGTTTGACTTTTAAATATTGCACATGTGAGATCAAAAAGTATTTATTGTTAATCTAGCTCACTTCATCAACTAGCTGTGAACCTGTTGACCATATATTTAATTTTAGTTGGAGATTATTTATTAAATATGTAGAGCAAGAGCTTCCTCATCTGGTTCTCCTAACATTGTACCTGACATAAAACTAATGCATGATAAATGCATGTTGGTTTTTTTGTAAATTGGGAAAAAAAATTCAGACAGCATTAAGTTTTATCTTATTGAAAATGCAAGACCTTTCACCAACTGCTAAGGAGTCCTTCGAGTCCTTTTATCACTAAGTGAAAACTATGCATTCAAATAAGTAGGACAAGATAAACATGTCACAGGCACGGTTGTTGGTGTGCAGGAGTCCGAAGGAACACTCAACCACACTGGACAGATTGCTTGACTCACCAGATAGAAGGCACTGCTGTCTTCTCTGACTTGGTAGAATGGATTCACTTATTTGGCTAGCATTGTGTTGTATGCATTTAACAAATGTCACTACTTTATTGTACAAGTATTTCCCAGGAGTTCATCCCAGGATGTGAAAAACATCTTGTGAATTCACAAATTAATTTAGCACCAAAGGAGACCCTCTTTACTGTTGGAACCTTAAATGAAAGTGAGTCTTGGACTCTTATATCCCAGTTCACAATCTCCTAAGCCATTTGACAATAAATAAAAATGAAATGTAATTTCCACAGTAGAGAAAAAAATGTAGACTATTTGCATTTGCTTGATTGGCTTGGATTTTTGTGAGACAAAATCTTACTATTTGGCCAAAGTTGGCCTTGATCCTCTTCCATCTCCAGTGCTGGGATTGCAGGTGTGTGTTACCACATCTGGCTCAAAGAAGACTATGGGGCTGTTTGCTTTGTTTGTGTTAAAAAAAAAAAAAAAGGTATTTTATTAAGTCCAGGCTTGGAAAGAACTCACTATGTAGCCCAGGCTAAAATCCAGTTAGGGGTCCCCCTGCCTCAGTCTCCTAAGTGCTGGAATTGTAGATGTGAACAACCTTGTTAAAATTCACATATACTTCTTTGATAAGCCTTAGTAAACCATGGAAGTTTATACTGAATCAAAATTCAATTTGGGTTTCTCAAAATTTGGATCCTTTAATCAGTTTATCTACTGGTATTGTTAGTAGTAAGTTGTTTATTTTCTTCTTCTTTTTTTTTTTTTTTTTTTAGTAAATTTTTATTTTGTCAGTCCCTTTTTATCACTTCAAGTCATTCCATTAGGAACTATGTTCTGGGTTATTTTTTTCTTATTGATATTCATTGGACATATTAATATTATGTAATCATGAAAGTAACTATAAATAGAAGCAAAACAGTAGGCTAAGGGCTATGGTGTTGACATGTAATAGAATCAAATATTGTGAGGCTCTTAGTGAGTCACCGTATTGATCCTTTTCACCATCTACATTCATCCCATTTATATTGATCAGCTCATCAATAAGCAATATATTTTTGGATTACATGTGTAATTTCTTTGCTTATTCTAAAAGTAAATTCAGTTTTTGGTTTGTTTTAGCCAAAAATAGCTTTGGAAAATTTTTGTCATTTAAAAATGAATATTTATTTTATATAACATAAACTATGTTTACTGATTTTGGATAAATAATGTGCAGATTTCTTCTGTAACATCCTAAGCTTGGACATATTATATTTGTAGCAATGCAAACTTGCATTTGAAAATCTTTGAAAGCATCATGGGTTGTTCTTTATATTTTGATAGCAAGTCACACCTTAATAACTTCTTTAGCCTTCATTTCTTATTAATTTGTAGAATGATTCAAGACATATTGACACTGCAATAAAGGTTAGAATTCAAATGAGGAGACCCGAGGTCTGAGCCTGTCCTACACAGCTAGTTTTCTCACCATGACTGACTGCTTTCACCTCCCTGTTGTCACAGTTCAAAGAACACACCAGAAACTCTGGACCATGACTATTTCTTTCATTTAACAGACGTCCCAGAGATTTTGACTAGCTTGTTCAACACAAAATTGTCTAGGCAATAGACCTGAAAATATAAGTTTGGTTGTCTAACCTTGGTTTCAGTCTTATTTTCATATCCTTCAGATTCTACCTCATTTGAAAAAAATTACAGAATACAAAGAAGTGTATCAGTTTTTAAATTTAGTGAAAAATAAAAGTAGAATATACATGCATTTTGGATTGCTTCATTAATAGTTGAACATGAGTCTATGAAATAGAATATACAAATTCAAGGATAGGAAGAAAAGTTGATAATGAAGTTGCAATTGCAATTTGGCTCTAATCTGAGTTGATGGTTTAGGTTCCTTTTAATTTTTTCCATATACCTCTTCCTTGAAGCCTCACCTCTGCCCAGATGGCAGCCTTCTCTGATCTCCTCACCAGAGCAGTCACTGATATGTTTGACAAGGGGCATTGTGAAGCCTTAGGGGTTAGTTTGGGATCACAGGGAAGGAGTTTACCACAGTACTTAGCATCTTCTTCTGCATTTAACTGAACACAGGAACCTTGGCCAAGAACCCTGGAGGCATGTCTTCCTTTGTTCCTAACCTTCACAATGTGCCTGGAGGCGGTGTATTGTTGGGGTGGGCTTAAGGGTATTATAGCCAGTTTCCCCTCACCAGTGTTTGGCACACTTTCCTGTTGCTATTGTCACCTGATGTTGGCCCGGGGTGATGTCCACCCTCTGCTCATGTCATCGTTTTCCCTGCCATCATGGAACTTCCCCCTTGAGCCTGTAAACCAAAATCTCTCTCTGTCTCTCTTTTTTGTCCACAAGCTGCTCTTGGTTGGGTGATTTTTACCAGCAATGAGAACCTGACTGCAACACCTTTCAAAACACACTTTCTACATGCCCTCTGGAAAACATTGAGCTCCATTTTATGCCACATATCCTGAAAACAATCCTCTTCATATCAGAGCGGCATTGATGAAACTCTGATGAATATATCCAAGAAATATAATTTGGGTGACATATAATTTCTATACATGGCATCAAGGTTTCACCATTTCTAAAATATTACATTTATTGTCACATGGGAAAACAAATATGACAATGATTAAAAACTTTTTTTTTAATTCATGTAAAAAATATCTAAGAAACTCCAACGAATGAAACTTTAGAGGGTCACCTAGCAGTTTGTGTCTGCAATTAAGAAAAACAAGGTGGTGTGAGCCCTGCTTCTAGATGGATGTTTCTATCTCCCCAGACTCTTCTGTTTAAGCTGTAACGAAAAATGTAGCATTTTTGTAGGTGTGGCTTTGGAGAAGAAATTCGGCTCAGATGAAATGATGCGAGTAGAACTCTCAGAACTGAACATTTATCCTTTTTTCTTGAAGAGGAGGAGACCTGAGCTCTGTCACACTATCATGCAAGATTCAACAAGGTGATAGTCTTCTGTAAGCCAAGAAGCAGGCCTGCGCTGGGAGCAGAACTGGCAAGCACATTTATTTTGAACTTTCATGTTCCAGAAGTGTGAGAAATAAATGCCTGTGGTTTAAACCACCAGTTTATAGCACTTTGCCACAGAGCCTTAGCTGACTAATAGTGTTTTTCAAAACTGACTTCTTTTAAACAGCCATCAACCAAATGTATAAATCTTATGTAACTGTAACACTTCTAGGACAAAGGCCCATTAGAACTGGGGACATTTGGGAAGAGAGAACTCATCTTATGTCAGTGGACCCACTCTGCTGTCTCCACGAATGAAGACACTCCTCTCAATCTATCAACACTATCTGTTTTAAAGATTCTCTGGTAAGAATGCACAGAAAGTATTAGCATAAATCCTCTCCGACTGCAGGTATAAAATTGCATAATAAAATAATTAAGGGGCTGTGATGTAGCGAGCACTTTGCCTTCCTCCTGGATGGAAGACTTGTCCTGATGTGGAGCGTCAGTGTTACGCCTTCCTCCAGGCAAATGTGAAGGTTAGCAACAAAAGGAAGACATGCTCCAGGGTTCTTGGCCAAGGTTCCTGTGTTCAGCTAAATACAGAAGAAGATGCTAAGCCTAACAGTCGTCATCGGGTCCTGTTTGGTTTGAGAGCAACAGAATAAACTTGATTACAGTACACTTAGGACTAAATTTTCTGTTGGTACTCAGAGTGGAGGTAAATTATTTACTGAAGTTTCCCTTTTGGGGTGGCTTGATTCAGGTGTCCTCCATAAACGGAGGTCTTGTGAATGCTAGTCTCCCCAGCTGAGGGCAATTGGGAATTAACGCCTCAAGAGAGGATGTGGATAGTGTAGGTACTCATACCCACCAAGCTGGGAAGCAAGGGAGAACCTCGATTTACTGAAATTTCACCATTAACTGCCACAATCAGGAGCTATCATGCATTCTGTGTTTGGTTGCTATTGTTCCATTTAGGGGAAAAAACCCCTTGGAGTAGGTGAATTGTAAAATCTCTCTTCTTCTCTACTAATCAGTTAAGTGTTCGTCTTGGAAACTGAGGAGCTGGCTAGATTTCGCCATTCCTTCACTAGTTGATCCTTTTTTGCAGAGAACCTCCACAATCCCATGCATAAGTACTGCCTGTACACTCAGTTCTTTGCAGGAAAAACATTAAGTAAATCTTAGTTGTTTGTTGTCTGATAGGTCATAGACTCAACTCCTACATAAAGAAAAGTCTTATAGCATGTGTTTTTAAAAGTTTCTCCAGCATTATTTTATAATTAGAATTATCTTTGTAGGCCACAATTACCCAGGACACTAAGTACTTATTGAATATTACTGTAGTTTGTAGCAATGTGTATAATGTATATGCATGAATATATATATATAAATTTAGAAAGCTGACACCCATAATGATATGTTTTTTATTTAAATAAGAGGTTTTACCACACACCTGTTGGGATTTTACTCTGTTCCTGTCATCTTTTAGGGAGCAACACACTTTTCTTTCCTTCTCTTAAGCATGTTAAATCATATCTATGTTCTACTAAAATCTCTTTAAAACTTAAAAAATCAAATATATAAAAGTAAAACACATTATCTTGTTAGCTTTTAGAACCAAGAAAAAGCTGAGGTTTTTTTTTTTTTTGATGTATTGATATGCCTTGTTTAAATAAAAACACTGTTAGAAAGACGTACTTCTGTGTTCTACAGTTGAATTCTAAATATCAGTATGTTTCCTTCTCTTTATTTGGCAAGTGTTATGTTTTTATATGAAGTATCCACCCTTCACCCCCTCCCCCATAGGCTCATGTGTTTGAAGAATTGGTCACCAGTTTTTGGTGAGGTTTTGCAAAGCTGTTGAAGCTTTAGGAGCTGAGGCCTGGCTGGAGGGAATCTGTTGCTTGGGGCAGGCCTTCTGGACTATAACCCCGCCAGGGTTTGAACAAGGATTCCCTATGCTTCTTGACTGCAGAGTCAATATAGCAAGTAGCTTCATGCCCCTCCACTAAGGACTGGAGTTGTCATGTCTTCCATACCATGATGGACTGGACCCTTCATATTGTCAGTCAAATAAATCCCTCTTCCCTTAAGTTCCTTCCATCAAGAGTTTGGTCACAATGATGAGTGAAGCGACACATACAGAAATGCTCAGAATCCCAATGTTTTGTTTGGTTTGTTGCTCTGCCTTGTTCAGCCAGTCTGTGGTTTATGGTTCTAGATGTATGCATACATGCCTGATTAATAATACACATATGAGATAGAGAATACATACTTTTAGACTTTCCCTGTTAAAAATATTTTATTATTTATTTATTTATTTATTTGTTCATTTAGATACAGAAAGGAGAGAGAGGGAGAGATATTAATGAGAATGAGTATATCAGACCCTCAAGCTGCTGCAAATGAACTGTAGACATGCATCACTTTGTGGGGCTGAGTTTACGTGAGCACAGGGTAATTAAACCCATGCTGGCAGGCTTTGCGAACAAGAACCTTTAACCTCTGAGCCATATTCCATCCCTCTTTCTCTCCACATATTTTATTCTGCTTACATAATACTGAATTGAACCATATCTCTGTTTTCTTTGAAACTCTTTCAAGTTATCTCCCTGATACAATTAATTGAACTGAAAAGATGTATGTGGTGGATTTCAAGAGAGTCAGGTTTAAATAACTGACTCTGTAAGCTTTGTGACTTTGGAAAGACCTCTGGTATTTCCAGATATTCATTTCCATGCACAAAATAAAAAATTAAATTTATATAATTATAATTCTTGGAATTTATTTTTCATCCTTAAAAATGGATTAAAATTTATCAATACATTTCAATCTATTAAATACTTAACAGAAGATATATTAGTAATACTTAAGAAATGAATCCATGATGATTTGAAATTATTTAGCATCTTTTTTTTTCAAGATAGGGTCTTGGTGTAGCCTACTCTGACCTGAAATTCACTATGTAATCTCAGAGTAGCCTTGAACTCATGGTGATCCTCTTGACTCTGCCTCCTCCTGAATTCAGGTATTACAGGTGTGTTGCATGCTGGGCTTGCATCTTTTGATATACTGTATTTTTTAAGCTAATGCAAACGTCTTTAATTGCTTTGTATATATACCATAACTGCAATCACACAGCTTTTTTTTCCTGGAACTTTTTTTATTAGTTATCTACATAATGTATATATATACAGCTGTGATGGTACCATCCTTAGCCTTCTCCCTGTCCTCCCCCCTTGGGATTGTGGGTCCTGCATTGTGGGGATAACTATCAGTTATGGGGGCGAGGCAATGTCTCTGTGCATAATGACCCAACTTATGGCTCTAACTTTTTTAAAGGTAGATTTTTTTTGTCCATTGATAAAACTGCAGAATCATTTCAGAACTTATTCTACTTGGAACTTGAAAATATTAGAAACTAGAAATGTTTTCAGACTTATGCAGGGGAGAATGCAGAGAGTTGGATAGAGATTTAGAGTTCTTATCACAAATAATAGCTACATTTCATTAGAAATTATGCATTTTATAAATATCAAACATGAAATATAAATATAGAAATTTAAATAAATATGTAACCTTAAATTTAAATGTCATATTTTTCTATCTTTTTAAGTATAAAAAACAGAATTTTATGGAACTGTTGCTTGAACAATCTAATTTTTCAACAAATAATACTAGGGCTGGAGGGATGGCTTAGCAGTTAAGGCATCTGCCTGCAAAGCCAAAGGACCAAGGTTAGATTCCCCAGGACCCTCATTAGCCAGATGCACAAGGGGGCACTCACATCTCGAGTTCATTAGCAGTGGTGGCTAGAGGCCCTGGCATGCCCATTCTCTCTCTCTCTCCCCCTCTCTTTCTGCCAAATAAATAAATAAATAAAAATAAAAAATTTAAAATAAACAATAATAATACTAAAGGTACTAAGGTGTTTTCCATTTAAAAGTTTCATTTATAGCCCAGTGTGACTAGGGGCTAAAATCCCAGCACTTGGGAGGCTTGAGGCAGGGGGATCATGAATTTGATGCTAACCTTTGCTAAAACAAAACAAAGTGTTCAAAATTCAGACTGTTAGTAAACAAACTATTTCTTTTTCAAACATTTTGTAGTCATGGAAAGTAAGTCACTGTTGAATGATTATAAATAAAATGCACATTCTACTTTGTTTTTGATGTAGATTTTGAAATAAAATTGACATTCTTATCACTCAATACTAATGCTGTCTATATGTAACTTTAAATATGATTTTTAAAAATTTAAGTAAAGATTAATTATTTTCATGCAAGAAATAATCAGGTAATGATCATTTAATTCCACACCACAACCCCATCCCAATATTAAATATCATATCTTCCAATTTTTCTATGTTGCCAATATTTTTAAGGAAATTTTGACTTTATATTAATGTGATATAACTTTTATAGTCAATTCTCCTATCAGAATATATATTTTGGATAATTTAGGATTATTCAACTATAGGATATAAGTGAATACAAACATGTTACTGGCCTGTTTTAGTAACCCACAGTTTCAGGGGTTGAGCTTACAAAGACATCATGGATGGTACAAGTTCTTGGGGAGCATATGAGCCATTAGTTTGGGTGTGTTTTACAATCATAATGACAAATTATGATTTTTTTCAGTAACTTCCTATTAAAAGTTAATGGGAACAAAATTATTTTTAAGAGTATGAAGGCTAGGTCACCATGGCAAGATGTGAAGTGGCATAAAGTGGCACATGCATCTGGAGTTCATGTGCAGTGGGAAAAGTCCCTAGTGTGCCTATACATGCACTTTCTTCCTCTCTCATCAATAGTAAAAAATACATATATTTGAAAAAAGAACTAAAAGTGGGGCCAATGTTCAAGGAATTATCAGATGCAGAAAGGAAAAGTATTTTCTATAAAACATCTTTGTTAATCCTACAGTGCATTATAATAACCCTAACCTTATCAAAGCCCAATACTGCTAAAATCTTATTCTATTTTAATAATTTGAGCATTAGACTTGTGATAAGTGCAATTAAGTTTACAATTACATTATGCATGGATTTATTTCACAGTATTTTGACATATCAATTGATCTCAAATAGTTCTCTTCCCAAATTTTCACAGAACTGATTTTGCAAATCACACACAGACCATAACACATTTCATTATTGCAAACAGCGTGGTTGACTAGGGTGCATTGCCTCTCACTTAGTCCAGGATGCTATCAAAACAGCTCAACTACCATGTTGTGCTGAGCTTTACATATATTATTTTGGTATTTATTTTCAAAAATTCTAGAATTTTTAGACTTTACACTGTTTTGTAATGTCTTCTACACATGGATAGAATATAGTTATACATATGTATATAGATATATAAATGTATATATATTTTCAAAGTAATAGCATGAAGCATTCATTTCTTATCTTAAAGCTGATTCATTTTAAATAGTTGATACATATGTGCTTTCAAATTACAAATTTCAAAAGAAGTGCATTTTTTTTTTTGTTTTTTTCAAGGTAGGGTCTCACTCTAGCCTAGGCTGACTGGAATTCACTATGTAGTCTCAGGGTGGCCTTGACCTCATAGCAATCCTCCTACCTCTACCTCCCGGGTACTGGGATTAAAGGCGTGCACCACCACGCCTGATAGACGTGAATTTTTTAGTATAAGTCTTCCATCTATATGTTCATGACTCTCCTCCTCTGGGAAGAAAAGACTTAATAGTTTCTAAATATTCTAGAAGCAATTTTCTCTAAATCCACTCAGAAAGCACTGTACCCTGACATAGCTAGCAGTGTACTATTTTTGGTTTCACTTTGATCTTTGCTATCCTGCTCTTAAGGTGACAAAAAAATGTTATTTTCTTAAATACTACTGAAATTCCCTCAATTGTGCTCTTTCTGTTCCCAAGGCATACTCTGCTGCTACAGTTTTGGGTAAGCAGCTACTGTGTAGTTTGTGTTTTGCTTTTCCTGTCACCGAATACATTGTGTTACACAGATTTCCATGATTATCATATCTTATACATTGGCATAGAGGAATAAAGTCATTGTCATATCTCAGTATCTTGTATATGCCAATGAAACCTGTAATGACACTTGCATGCCTACTGATTGTGGCTTTGTTTATTTATCCTGAAGCAAAATCTGTTTGCCACATGCCAAGTTCTCAGGCCCTCTTATCTGAAGGATCAGACCTTGTCTTGGGTCCTCAGTTTACCATCTTGCCATTGTTTTTTAGCCATCACTGTTGACTTCTTTAATCAGGATGCTTGTCTGAGGTGGATAGAATTCACAGGGGGATAGGAGATCAGAAACACAAGCCATTACCTTTCAGGGATCAGTCCTTTGTAACGAATGACCTTTCACTTTGGAAAAGGCCCACTTCATTCAGATCCATGCCACTTGCCATTCCCAGGCCAGCACGCCTATTAGATGAGGCTGCAGTTTTTAGGTGCATTTTGGATATGGAATGATAAAAGTTTTCATGTGCTTCATTGAATAGACTGGGACCCTCCATTGTTTCAGTTTTTGTTAATGAATTACCAACACCTCCCAGAATGTAATTCCTTGTCTGCATATCACTCATTATTTAGGAAATCTGCACAACTCAAAAAACAAAACAAAACAAAACAAAACAAAAACAAAGGCAGATGGGACAGGAACTGTGCAGCAACAGCAGGGACTAAAATGCTAATACATGATACTACTACTCTGGTTTTGAGAAATATATGTCTCCAGGTTACACTCAGATAGATTCTGGATCACTTGGGCTGAACAGAACACAAAGAATATGTACTTAAATCTCCGTAGGTAACAGGGTTGCACAGCTAGTGGGGAATTACGGAGTAATTTCCCCCACAGGGAAATAATGAACTTTCTGTTATTTATTATGGTAAGGAAGGTGAGATATTGTGGGAAACATCTTTTCTGAAGGAAACCAAATAAAACTCACGTGGAAAATGGCTTTTTAATTTTGTATGTAAAAAAGAACATAAAGAACCAATTCTTTACCCTCGACCTCCCCACATTCTCCACCACTTAATCAAGGCATCCAAATAGAAAATACTACTTAAAGTTTTCACCTGTGTTATATACCATAACATATATGCTATTGCATATTTCAGCTTGTGTAGTGAGCATAACAATATAAATTTAAGGATTACACATTCTTTGGTAATGATAGATCTTACACAATGGGACACATTAAAAAATCTGTGATTCTGTTGTTTTCTGGCAGAAGGGCTTAGACATTTACTGTCTGATATACTAGATTAACTTGTCAGAACTGTCTGAGCAGAACTTTTGTGATCATCTTAGTACATCTATAAAATATTTTTGGAATGCTACCATTGCAGTTCCTGTAAACTTGTGAGACTAACAAACTGTCTTTTAAAAAGCTCAATATTAGGTCCACGTTTTGATATCTCAACTTGTATATTTTCTACTCCTTAGTCATATAAGACTCATTCAGTGCACCTCATTGTACCTTTCCCTTTCATTACAACTCTTAAATGGTTGCTTGTTTGATTATAAATATTTATAAGCACATTGGTTGTTTTATTATTTTTTGTATACTTATAAAATACTTCTGTTTTCCCTGAGGCAAGCAGGACTTGTCTAAGTTGTCCGGGCTGGTGTCAAACTCTCACTCTTGGGGCAGGAATTGCTGTGTGCCTCACACAGAATATGTGTATCAGTTACCTTATCTTATCTAGGCCTTTTGTTATTATTAGACTTTATTATTTAATTATGTTCTTTTGTAATTTGGCACATGTCAGGCCTGCTTAAGAGCTCAAGAATGGTGGACACCCTGAGAAGATCTGGAGAGATGCTCCATGTAGAGAACACTGCTTAGCAGGGTTATTGGTTCAGGTTTTTTTTTTTTTTTTAAGATTTTATTTTTATTTATTAGACAGAGAGAGGGAAAGAGAGAGAGGGAGAATGAGAATGGGCGCACCAGGGCCTCTAGCCACTGCAAACAAACTCCAGATGCATGTGCCCCCCCTTGTACATCTGGCTTACCTGGGGCGTGGAGAATCGAACCGGGGTCCTTAAGCTTTGCAGGCATGCGCCTTAACCACTATGCATCTCTCCAGGGGGCACATGCATCTGGAATTCGTTTGCAGTGGCTGGAGGCCCTGGCATGCCCATTCTGTCTCTCACACTCTCTCTGCCTCTTTATCTCTCTCAAATAAATAAATAAAATTAAAAATAACTTAAAATATAGATAACCAAATATTTTAATCATGAGTGAGATATATACATATTTGTTTTTTTTTTGCGTCTCACTCTAGCTGACCTGAAATTCACTATGTAGTCTCAGAGTGGCCTCTAACTCATGGAGATCCTCCTATCTCTGCTTCCCACGTGCTGGGATTAAAGGTGTGTGCCAAATCATGATAAATTAATTTAAAATTAATTTAAAAGCAACTATTTGTAATTATACATAGATTTTTAAAAAGAATACAAATACAGTATAATTTTACAAAAGGAATGAGACAGAAAATAATAAGCCAACTGAATATAGATGACAATGTTATATGGTTTGGGGAAAACTGAATAGTGTAAGACGGCAGAACATGCTGGAATAGAAACATTTAGGTAGAATAGCCATTACAGCCTTCCCTTGAAATGGTGCTTAAGCATAGAAAGGGTGGACATGAAGAAGTGAGCTATGTGCTTGACAACAAGGGACATCTGTTGTGGACAGGAGTAGTCAACACTAAGGGACATGCTGGGGTGTGCTTGGCATGTCCCAGGGCCTGACCTGTTGTAAAGCCCCTGCTGCCCCAGCGATGTGGGGACATGAAAGAATAGTTAAGAATAAGACATGAGTTCAGAATATTAGAGAGGGCTCACACCATACAGCCCCTACTGAGCCTCTGGTAAGGACCTGGCTGTCAACTTCAATGTTGGAAGAATCTAAAGGAAAGTTTTGAGCAAAGGACCAAAGGATTGATTTGGACCTTGTTATCAAAAGGATGGAAAGGTTAAGTGTGTGATCAAGGATTTAAAAGGTCACTTCATTGGCATTACAGTGATATAAAACATGGATTATGGTACCTTGAGGGAAGATGATCTATGATCTATTATCTTAGACAAAAATTACCCCAAACTTGGTGAATTATTATAGTTATTTTATGATGTTTTCTACTGTGAGATTCAAGTTCAGCGGCAGTGCCCCTTGCTGGACGATCCTGGCTCATAAGGGCAGAGTGTCAGGTCTTTAGGAGGGATTCAGGTGAAGGTCTGTCTAGAGTGTGTCGGGTCATTCCCACATATGCACGGTCAGAACAACAGAAGCCGTGACTCGGGAATCCCTCCTGTCCTCTAAGCACTCTCAGGGCATCTCTAAAGTCTGTCCAACATGGAGTTCTATATACATGGACATGTCCAACTTCAAGAGCAATAGAGCCACAGTGTAGCTACCATGGTCTTGAAGCTTGGGTTTTAAAGCTGGCACACGACTTCTGACATGTTCTATTGGTGAATTCAGTCACAGAGACCACGCAAATTTTAGGGTAGGAGGCGTCAATGCATATGCCCATTCATTCTCTTCTCTTTCTCTCTCTCCCCTTCCCTCTCTCCTTCCCTCCCTCACTCTCTTACTCTCTCCCGCAGCTTGCTCTCTGGTGCAATACACTTTTACATGCTTCTTTCCTTATCTGAAATATGGAGAAATGGTACATTTTTAATGGGCTACTTGTCTGTTTAAATGAGTTAGTGAATAGAAAGTTAATGGTCTGGGTCTGACGTACGTAGGAGTCGCTCAGTTCTGTTAGCTGTTTCGGGAATAAACTGCTGGTTTCATGGTTTATTACTGTTGGCACATTATGTAGCTATCTTTGATTGAGTCCCTTGTTCTCCACTTTGTCATTTTTTACATCTTTCACCTTTTTGTCTCCATTGTCATGCTTCTAAATTTTACTTTAGATGAGCAAAATCACAGCATTTTGCAAAATTACAGAGCATTTTAAAGCTTTTCTTTTTTGTTTAAATCCGTAGGGTGTCCATTTAGCAACAGCATGTTATTTTCTTCTGTGTTCTACATTGTAAGCATATGTGTATGTGAAATAGATAAAAAGAAGAGAATAAAGAAGATTCAATCAAAGCACATCGTTCTTCAGGAAAGAGACTGGGATATAATGTGTGCAGTATAAACAGTTAGTATTCAATTGTGTCATATTTGTAGTTTTTTCATGTTTAATTTTAGAGAAAAACATTATTCCTGAGGATGTATAGATGTTGCTGTCCTTAATAGTGAATTGTTTAGTTTTATTTTGACATATGATATTTGTACATATTTACTGTGTATGGTATGATAGCTCAGTATAATACTTAATGATCATATCAATGCAATTTCATCTCTTTATTTATCATTTTTTGAGTTGGTAAACCTCACACCTTGATAGAACTTTTCTCAAGCTACTATATAACCTGTTGCATTTACAAAAAGTGGTTAACATATTAATATATTTTGAATGTTTTTTGTCAATTGATGTGGCATTTTTATAAAGAAGAAGATTCAAGGATGGTCTAATGTTTCTACCCAAACAATTAGATAAATTGTTGTTATTTTTAGAATAGGGAAGATTGGGGGAAGGAAAATCAGATGTTCCCCTTTTTCCGTGTGAATTCCGATTTGCTTGTTGCTACCGAAGCAGGCATACACGTAGGCTATCAAGATGCATGAGTTGGGGTTTCAGGAATGTTGTCAGAGCAGAGAGCTGTTTATTTATGATTGTATTTAAATCAATGAGACTAGATGAATTTCATTTAGGGATGGAATGACAGGTCTAATTACTGAGCCTAAAAGAAGTTCCAATGATAGTTACTACAGAAACAAGCCAGGAACTAATAAACAGACTAAGGAAAAGTAGGTCATGAAGTTAAAGAACAGGGAAAATGATATCTAGGAACCTGGTGAGAACATGGGAACAGGGAAATCCAGTTGGTCGTACACTTGCTGATTGCATTAGATAAAAGCTGAAAATTAAATGTCATTTTGAAACCTGGAATCTATGGATGATTTTATGAGTTCTATTTTTTATGAATCAGAGTAAAACATAACAAGAGGAATAATCTGAAATAAAATATGAAGAGAAGATATAAAGTCAGTAAAGACAAAGTTCAAAATACACTTTCAGTGGGCCCACCATCTGCCTTCGCCTCATCTCCACAAGTTCACCAGGAAGCCCTCAGTCTTTGCCCTTGCACCAGGGTCATTGCTAAAATGAATGTCTGTGAATTAAAGCATGCTGACTGTAATTGTTTCTGGTTTTGCAGTGTATTTTTTGTTTGTTCCTTCTTTCTCCAGGAGCTTCTATCACTTTGAATCTAAATTCTTGGTCAGATAAAATCCCTTACAATTATGGCAAAATGGCAAAATAAAAAAAAAATTAAACTTGAGAAGGAAATTGAATTTGAAAGCCTTTGTGCTTGTGTTTCTCAGCTAAACACAGTTTATACCATTTTTCTGCTCTCTTAACATGTTCTGTCTTGATTCAGAAGGCATTTGCATTTGAGCATTTGCAGGGCTAATTTTATCACTGCAATGACCCAGTCTTCTCTTGGACTAATTTAGTAGCATTTTCAAGAATATTAAACCAGCAGATGAGTTACAGGAGTTCCAGCCCTGGTTGTGTTGGCTGGACATGCCATCGGCTTGGCCTAGGAGCTCTGTGATGTCACACACAAGCTTACAGCACACTTCCTGTGAACTGCAGTAAACATGGTTGTTGTTCTTGAGATGAGGAGCTGGGGCTTAATCTGGTAGAATGATTGCCTAGTGTCTCAGGGCTAATCTGTTCAGTCAGTACAAGAATCCAGCAGGAAGTAGTCTTGTGAGCTTGGAATACCAGCTCTGTTCTTAGTTTTTATTATGTCTTAGTGAAATAAGGTCCACAACAATTTACCTGCTTATGACCTTTTGAGAAACAATCAGACAGAACCATAAACACACTTTAAAATTTTTTTTTAAATTCACAGCCTCCTTAGTTGTAGACAATATCCCATGGTACTTCCACCCCCCCCCCCAACTTTTCCCTTTGAAATTCCACTCTCTATCATATCCCCTCCCCTTCTCAATCAGTCTCTCTTTTCAGTTTGATGTCATCATCTTTTCCTCCTATTAGGATGGTCTCATGTAGGTAGTGTAGGCATTGTGAGGTCATGGATATCCAGGCCATATTGTGTCTGGAGGCACACGTTGTAAGGAGTCCTACTCTTCCTTTGGCTCTTCCATTCTTTCCACCACCTCTTCAGCAATGGACCCTGAGCCTTGGAAGGTGTGTTAGAGATGTTTCAGTGCTGAGCATTCCTCTGTCCCTTCTTCTCAGCACTGTGGTGCTTTCTGAGTCATCCCAAGGTCACCATCATCTGAAAGAGAAGCTTCTCTAACCAAAAGTGAGAGTAGCATTAATATATGGGTATGGACATTAAGAGAAGTGCTTACTGGGCAGTTTGGTGAGCATAGTATACACATTTAGCCAGACAGCAGCAGATGGGTTATGACTACGCCTATTGTAGGTTTTCAGTATCAGAGATGTATTCCCTCCCATGGAAGGGCCTCCAGTCCAATTATAGAGCAGTTGGTTTCCCCCATAACAGACATGCCACTATTGCACCTGTTGGTTCATTTGGCCTGGCTGGCCAAATTTAAAGCTTACAGTGTTCACTGTTGAGTCTCTTCACTGGTGTTTTCTCTCTTTCCCATTTAACTGCATGCAGCATACATTTTTCCAGCTTTCTGTCAGTTGGTCCACATGGAGGAGCTGGAAAGGTGATATAAAAGGAATAGAAAGGGGGGGACGTTAATGGGATGGTATTGTATATATGTAAGTAGAAGAACAGATTAATGGGGGGTGAAAAGGCCTAAGTGAGGTCAGGGGAAGAGATTGAGTAAAGGAAAGTTGGAGGGAGAAGTAATCAAAATCTAAGAGGATATAAATAAGTCATATGGCAACCTACTTTTCTGGACAATGGAACACTCAGAAGCAATAGATTGTTACTAGAAAATTTTCAGTGCCAGGCATGGGATACCTTCCAGTGAGTTGTTGGCCATGGAGGTCACAGATACCCCCTAAACATTATAGGACATTGCCAAGGCCCTTGGTTTCCCACCAGGAATAGATGTTAAGACCCTATTGCTGAAGACTCCACATACTTGGGCTGCAAGATCACTGAGAAATCCTGCTGGAGCTGAGCATAAACACACTTTTAAACACATAATACACTGTGTAATTTTGTGATATCTATAAAATGAAGTTTAAAATATGGTAGTTTAGCTCTTTGGTTAACTTTTTTTTAGAAGTAATCATTTCTATCAGTTTTATCTTGATCTGTTCTTAAAGTTCCTGGTTGTTTAATTTTAATGGAATACAGTAGGAAGTTTAGTGACTTGTCTTTCAGAACTTCATATGTAAGGCCAAATGATTTATGTATTCCATTTTCTACAAAAGAAGTCATGTGTTATTAGCTAATGAAGATGTTGGAGTTTGTAAATAAAATTGATTGCCTAGTTTTTATGTGATTCTTCTCAATTATGTTTGTTTGTAATGAAAAACAATTAATCCAAGAGAAGATTGGGCCATTGCAGTGATAAAATTAGCCCTGCAAATACTCAAGCCATAGGTAAGATATACAACATCCCTGACCCATCTCAGGTCAAGGATGCATGCTTATAATTGGACATCCTTGAATTCTCAAAGTAGTAATTTTCTAAATGGAGCTGTTCTTAAATGTTGATGCTATTACGATGGTGAAAGAAACCATTCTGTGTTTATCAACTCTGTCCTGGAGAGAACTCTCGCAGAAGGAGCTTGGATAAGTGCCCACACTTAGAAATGAATCAGCAAGGAATGGGGAGATGGCTCAGTGGTTAAAGATGCTTGCTTGCGAAGCCTGATGGCCAGGCTTTGATTTTCAAGCACCCATGGTCAGATGAAAAGTTGTATTTCATTGGGCATTGACTTCCAGTGGCATACACACATTTATAAATAAATAAAATTTTTAAAAATGAAATAAGCCAAGAAATAAAGAGTGTATCATGTGCATATTCAATTATGAAATGTCATAATGCAACTCATTATTTTGTATAATTAATTTATGCAAATAAATATTATTCAAAAGATGAAATTGCTACTTTTTAAAAATTTCTCTGATTAAAAAAGTAGTGCCTTGGGCTGGAGAGATGGCTTAGCGGTTAAGTCGCCTGCCTCCTAAGCCTAAGAACACTGGTTCCAATCTCCAGCCGTTCCAATCTCCAGTTCCCACGTTTAGCCAGATACAGTGACGCAAGGGTGCAATGCCGCGCTTGACCACAAGGGGGCGCACGCATCTGGATGTCGTTCGCAGCAGCTGACAGGCTGCTGGCGCACCCATCTCTATCTGTCTTTTTCTCCCTCTCTCTCTGTCTCTCTCCAAAAAAAAAAAAAAAAAAATGTAGTGCCTGAAAGAATATGTGTATCATTTCAAGTCAATACACTTTTACATGTATAATTATTTGTGTATAAATATTGAATAACAATAACTTTAAAAAATACTTTCATAAACAAATACTTCAGTATTTTTAGTTACAAAAACTGAAAAAAAGACTCCATTTAATAAACATTAATGGAGCCAGGTGTGCTGGCACACACCTCAAATCCCACACTCCAGAGACAGAGGTAGGAGGATCATTGTGGATTCAAGGCCAGCCTGAGCTACATAGTGAATGCCAGGTCAGCCTGAGCTACAGAGAGACCCTGCCTTCTGAAAAAAGAAAAGAAAGATTAATTGACCATCTCCACTATGTTCAAACTATCATAAATACCATAAGATTTAAAACTATTTATTTTACCAATAACAATGAAATTGTGAGGTTAAGAATATAATTGTAATATAGTGTTAATTTGTATATGGTCAACTTACCTATAAAAGTACTTTCTAAAAGGCAGGAGAATTATCTTTAATATTTCCTGTAATAATTTGTGCAATGGCTAAGCTATAGTTTGTACTCAACTACAAATGGATATAGACTAGAAATAGTCCATTTTCCATCTTGTAGACAGCTTCTTGTGGCTGGGATGAACAGCTAACAACATATAGTTTAGGGGTGAAAAGGATTTATTTTAAGCCTACAGATTCATGGGAAGTTCCACTAATGGCAGAAGAAGCTGGATGCCAATCCTAAATCCAAGTGCAGAGAGAGACCATCAGCAGCTAGCAACACCAAATGCAGCAAGCACACGCCTGCAGCAAGCAGGACCCCAGAGCTCAACCTTCTCTGCCTGTCTTTCTTTGGAGATCATGTATACCCCAAACACACCTTTGGGCTGAGACCCAAGTTACAAGCTTCAGTAAACCTTCAGTGGGGGCATTCGGTCAGACTACCACAAACCTTTATTCATATCATTGTAAAAGGAACATCAGAATGGCTATAATTCCAGAAGTGACAGGTAAAACTAAACCCATCTGGACAAATAGAACATTTTTGGGACTTCATAGTACATGGACTCTATTTTGAAGGTTTACTAAGATCTTATTCTAGAAATGTGTTAACATATAGAATAAATGAAAAGTAAATACTCCTTAATAAAAATAACAAGGAGAGAGCCAGGCATAGTGGAACACGCCTTTAATCCCACACTGGAGAGGCAGAGGAAGGAGGGTCACCGTGAGTTCGAGGCTACCCTGAGAATACATAGTGAATTCCAGGTCAGCCTGGACTAGAGTAAAACCTTATCTCAAAAAAACCAATAAATAAATAAATAAATAAATAAATAATAAAGAGAGTGAAAGTACAAGGTATAGATAGAAAAAAATATATGTGGTATATTTGGGAAAGGACTTGTTTTCTAATATAATATTTGTAACAAATGAATAAAAACAGCATCACATAAAGATAACACCATATCAAAAACGTGCAAACAATGTCATAGCCACTTCAAAGTAGGGGATGCCTAGTTCACTAACAAGACATATGTGAAGTTATTCAATTTTAGTAACCAAAGAGATGAAAAAATAAAATAAAAAAGCACTTTATAGAATTTTTTTATTTTAAGTTTCTCTCCTCTTGTTCTCTTCTTCCTCCTTTTCCTCCTTCTAGTTCCTCTTCTTCTGAAAAAGGGTCCCACTCTGTTGCACAGGCTGGCTTGGGACTTACTGTTTAGCTTTGGCTAGCTTTGAACTTATGAGAAATCCTCCTTCCTCAGCCTCCCAAGGGATGGAATTATAGGTGTGAGTCACTACTCCCAGCTTCTACAGTATTAAATGGGAAACAGGGAATATTAGTAAAGATGTGGCACAGGTAGGACCCATGTATTTTTGTAGAAATTTAAATTGTTGTAATTGCTTTGCAAAATGTCTTTTGTAGGTCACTGAAGCTGAAAATAATGCATTCATTAAACCCCACTTATGAGTCAATGCTAAAGGATCTTCTTTATTCAGTTGCAGTGTGTTGGTGACTTTCATGGAGAGATGTAAACAAATGTTTCCCATCAACTTGGTAAACATGTGAGCTTATCCATGTTGCTTACTGAACTCTGAGTCAGGGATGGCTTACAGGAGAGTACAGGTGACTCAAAGGCAACTCTGTCACTATAAAGCCCACCCAGCATGGGTGATAGATAATTCAGGAGAGCCACGTCACTTGAGCCCCCTGCCCAACTTGCAGGCATCTCCATCTGAGAGTCAATAGACTTTCTCACCAGTTGTCTTTGTACAAGCTCACAGAGGGTCCTGATGGATCTCGTCACTATCTGACCTGCTTCTGCTTTGTGGAATTCACTAGTTTCCTGAGTCTTTTTAACTTTCTCTTCATTTCAGAAGGGTGTTATAATTTGTAAGAAATACCTACAGAAACTATGTAAAATACCATTTTACAGTAGAATTATTAGAAATAGTCAAATGTGAAGAATACAATCCCCCAAGGTAAAGGAATAGACTATGTTTAAGAGTAGATTAATCTTAAGAAGTCGTAATATTTCACTCACTTACTGAGCATAAATATTCAGGCACAAAAGATAAATTCATTTTTATAAAATTTAAAACATGTTAACTAATCTACAGAATTGTAAATAAAAATACTGGTAAGTTTTTTCTAGGTAAGTAGTAATAGAGAGCTCTTAAGGAAGTTTTTGAAAAATAGTCAATAGGTGTGTTCACTTTGTAAAAATTCAGTAGTTTTGCACCCTTTTTCTGTAAAGATAGTATATCACAATGTCATTAAAGGTTAGAAAATTAAAGGAAAGACAGGCATGGTGGCACATGCCTTTAATCCCAGCACTTGGGAGGCAGAGGTACGAGAATCACTGTGAGCTTGAGGCCACCCTGAGACTACATAGTCAGCCTGGGCTAGAGTGAGACCCTACATCAAAAACCAAAGGAAAAAAAAAAAAAGAAAGAAGAGAAAAGAAAAGGGAAAATATGTGCAGTTAATATTGTCCAGACTGACTTTTCCAAGAGGAAAACTTAACATTTTTAATAAAAAGTCTTTCCTGATCAGAAGAAAATGCATCTCTTATACATTGCCTTTTGTCAGTGAATATACTATATCAAGCTACAATCCTTTAATCATACTACTATATTATTCTTGGATTTTTGCCTGGCACTTTCAGAATATTATTAATTTAAAATAGTGACTAAAATAAATATTAAAAAAATTTTTTAATAACAAAGATAATTTGGGGGTGGTATATTTGGGTTACCCTACAGTTCCTTCTCAGGATATCTGTATTAATTTAGCATAGTGCTCTATCGATTTACTGATTGTAACACAATCCTTGCCTTTTCCAGAAGGGACATCCTTTTCTTCATTTTCATTTGTTACTATTTTTTTTTGTCTATGCCATAGCATAATCTTCATCTCATAAAGGAGATATGCTTTGTTAATACTTAGGACATAGTGGGTTAATATATAATAATTTTGCTGCTATATTTAGATAGCTAGATTTTGAACTTTACAAATTGAAAAATGCACAGCCTTCTATATTCATTCAGAAGCCAAGGGTAAGAATAAGCATGAAGTACTTAAATAAATAGGTCTTTCCACAGGTTGACTTATGTCTTCTTGGACGAACTCATGTGAGATGATAGCTAAACAGATGGAGCTGCACAAAGTGTGTATAACAGGAAGAAGCAAACCTACCAGAAAAAAATATTAATGTGTTCCATAATTTTCATCAAGCTTCTGTTTTTCTTTATTCTGTTCTACACATTTTAAGTGTTCTTTTGCTATATATTCTTTGTAATCTCCTATATTACTTTTCCATTTTAACCATAAAAACAAATCATTGCATGATGTTTATTTCATTTTGCTCCAAGTTTCCCATAAAGGTAATGCTTTGAAATATACCTCAGTTTACCTGAGCATTATTTATTAAATTTGAATATGGTTTGCTTATGATTTTTCTGTCTAAGCTACTAAATATCATGAGATTACAAGAGCATATTGAGTCTTTCTTTACTCCACCACACTAATTTATTTTATAAAAGAAAAAAATGCACTGTTTTCTTCTTATTCTGTTTTTAAATTTTATTCATAAGAATGTCATTTGTACAAGTTATTTAAATGTCACATGGAATTCAATACATTCATATATTGTGCAATGTTTAAACCAATTAAAACATGTTTCAATCTCCTCAAACATTAGTCCTTCTTAGAAAAACTTTGAAAATCTTTTCTTCTATCATTTTGGAATGTACCTTACAATTTTCTATACTCACCATATCTTATAATAATAACCCAGAGTCTATATTATGATCTAGTTATACTAAAGTACCCACTGAGCAGCTCTTTCCCAATTTTCCCGAGCTACTGTCTCTAGCCTCACTAACCACTATTCCACTCTCAATTTCTGGGAGATAAACTCTTTTTTGGATTTCACATATGAGTGAGATCATGTGGCATTTGTTTCTCTATGTCTGAATTATTTCATTAAACAAAATGATTTATAGTTATATCTGTATTATTGTAAATTATAGGAGTCCATTCTGTTTTTTTAAGTTTTGTTTTATATTTTATTTGTTTATTTATTTGAGAGAGAGAAAGAGGGAGAGAGAGAGATGGTGAATGGGCATGCCAGGGCCTCTAGCCACTGCAAACGAACTCTAGATGCATGCGCCCCCTTGTGCATCTGGCTTATGCGGGTCCTGGAGAATTGAACCAGGATCCTTTGGCTTTGCAGACAAATACCTTAACCACTAAGCCATCTCTCCAGCCCCCACATTCTGTTTTTATAATTGAACAGCATCCCATGGTATATACGTATCAACTATATCCACTAATCAGTTGATAGACACTTGGCTTCCATTTTTGCTATGTGAAGAATACAACATTGTGCATTTACTTATACATCATTTATATTTATGTCATAAATTAATATGCTTTTCACTTGACATAAGAATATATCAGAGAAAAATAGCCAGAAATTTTTCATTGTTTTAGGACCTGAACATAGTACACTGATACAAACTTTAACATGTTTTTGAGCTATGGGGTTTTCAAATACAAACATGGTCCTGCATGTGTACATGAGGGTGCTTTTAGATAAGATTTAATATGTAAACTGGTAGACTGAGCATAGCATATTGCCCTTAATTTGGGAGACTGTCATCCTGTGACCTGAAATACTGAATAGAATATAAAGACTAACCTTAGGTGAATAAAAGGAACTCTTACCTGCCTCTAGATTCAAATGGCTATACGGTTATGAAAGCTATTCTTGAATTCTTTTAGTGGAACCATACTAACATCTTTCACACACACACACACACACACACACACACACACACACACACACTTCTCACCATGTCTAATAAAATATATGATATATATCAGCATGTAAATAAATATAGTTTTATTGTGCTGAGAGACTTTTAAAAAATGTTTTATGAGTGAATTATTTCCAGGAAATGGTTAAATATGAGTGAATAATTTCATCATCATGTAAGTTCACAGAAAAATCTTTCACAAATAACTGGCTACATATATGTAGCCGAGTATACAGACAAAAGGAAAATGTGTTGCAAGGATATTCTTTGAGATTTGAACAAAAAAATACAAATGAGAAGGTTTTTGTATTTTTTTCCAAATGTCCTCACTTTACTCATCATTCCCACAGAATGTAACTTGCTAGTTGGGAAAGTTTCATATAATGTGATAGCAACGGAGAAATAACCTTGTGTTTTCTTATGGATAACTAGGAGTAGATCTCTTCCCTTCCCTCCTCTCACATTGTATCCTGTCTTCTCCTGTCTTTTTAAATTTCTTTCACTTTTTTTTTGAAAGTGGACATATTCATGAGGGTTTTGGGGGAAAAACGTTTCATGAATACTGCTTCCTGGAACACTAGCATCAATCAGTTTGTAAAATTCAGGGCAAGATGAAAGGATACACAAATATTTGCCATAGTTTTGCAATGTTTGATGTGCCTTTGCATGTATGTACAATACTCAATTCCCAAAGAAGAATTTTTTTTTTTTTTTTTTTTTTTTTGGTTTTTCGAGGTAGGGTCTCACTGTGATCCAGGCTGACCTGGAATTAACTATGTAGTCTCAGGGTGGCCTCGAACTCTCAGCGATCCTCCTACCTCTGCCTCCCAAGTGCTGGGATTAAAGGCATGCGCCACCACGCCCGGCTCCAAAGAAGAATTTTTAAAAGGCACAGTGGGTCAGATGATGGACAGGAAAGTACATAGTACCTGATTTCACTTATTGAGTGATGATTATGCATCAGACATAATGTCAAGAGCTTCATTTCTATTTACTCATTAAATTTTCCCAGAAATCAGAGTTGAAGATGCTATTATAATTATGCTAATTTTATATTCCAGAAACTGGCAAGTTTACTTATGCAAATTCATCCTGTTGGAAGTTGTCTGAACTGTGAGCCAAACCAAGTACTTTTATCATAAATATTTCAGATGCTGAATTAGTATAATTACTATAAATGTTATAAATTACTTATAAATGTTAAAAAACATAGAATGAAGAGAAATGGGAAAGAGGACAACAAAAGGTGATAAAGAGCCATTGTAAAATTTATACCTTCCAGTAATTAGAACAGATATGATTCTGATGGTTTCTGAATGGGAAAATAAAGATACTGTGTACACACACACACACATACACACACACACACGCACACTTGGCATTAAAAATGTTTGAAGAATAGCAGTAAGGTGAAAGTAAAAGTATCATCTATAAGCCCCAACTCCAAGGAATCCTTTATTTTCTCAATTTTTTTAATGTTCAAATATTTGTTTGATTGTGGTCTTTCTGTCCTCTGCAGTTCCCAAGTTATTTCTTCACTAAACAGTATACTGTAGGAAATTCCTGGTGCTATAAGTCTTTGTAAATGCTTGATTAGCATACGATATTTCCCTGGGTAAATAAGCTACAATTTCTCAAGCACACATCTACTGGTGTCATTTAGTGAACTCCTGCAATACATGGAACAATAATGAACATCAGCAGAGATTTACTTTATAAGGTT
Source organism: Orientallactaga sibirica (assembly GCA_036365145.1). Classification (NCBI taxonomy): domain Eukaryota; kingdom Metazoa; phylum Chordata; class Mammalia; order Rodentia; family Dipodidae; genus Orientallactaga; species Orientallactaga sibirica. Next base: position 1,091,186 of record JAEOAD010000005.1, read on the forward strand.
GGGATTAATCATCTGCATTTTTAGTACCCGGGTCATATGAAACTTTGCTATTTCCTAGCAGAATTTTTTTTTATATTTTATTTTATAGATGGTCTATCATTGTACAAAGGACTAGAAGTGGAAAATTGGTCTAGGAATGTAGCTCAGTGGTATAGCACTTCCCTGGCACACTCAAGTCCTTATGCTCAATCTCTAGCATCAAACACAGCACCAAAGATAAAGTAGAAACTATTAAATTCATCTGTGGTAGATTGAATGTATGTCCCCTAATAGACTAAGAGTTCAGAAAGTGGCCTGCAGTTTCTGCCCCTAGCAGGCTGACTCCCACTACATGGGGGTGTGTCACTTGGGGTGAATCTAATTCCTGCAGAAGGTTCATAGAGAAATGTGAACCCTGGGTTCCTGCTGCTTCAGGTTCATGTTTTCTTTCTGCTAGTGCTGGCTGTGTGGCTGTGTCTCTCTTCTTGGATCTGTGAAAGGGAGTCAGCTTCATCTGCCATCTGTAGAACTTTTCCTGGATCTGTAAGCTTCAAATAAATTCTTTTCTCCCAAAACTGTGTCTGGTTTGGAAGTTCATCTCAGCCGCGTGGAGCTGGCTCAACATCACCTTTTATGTTCCACTTCATCTTTCACCCTTTATGGCTTTTAAGATAAAAAAAATCTTATTTATTTTTCCCAGAACTATTTCTTGGGGGTCCCAGAATGTCCTTGAGGTTCTTTTCTTTAACTATAATGCATGCATTTCTTACCATTCATCCTTATCTTTTGCAAATAAGCCTTATAATGAGTCTGATTAGAACTATTCAAATGGAAATTTACTTTTCACAATGTAAGCATTATGTTTATAAACCTTTCATTTTATGTAATTTTCCTGCACCTTGACATTACTGAAGCTTCCATCATCTCATCACTCAAAAACAAATACTAAATGTAAACTGGATGGTAAAATTGCATTCACCCCTTAAATTTCAGTTTTTTTTTTTTTTTTTTTTTTTTTGGTTTTTCAAAGTAGGGTCTCACTCTGGCCCAGACTGACCTGGAAGTAACTGTGTAGTCTCAGGGTGGCCTCAAACTCATAGAAATCCTCCTACCTCTGCCTCCCAAGTGCTGGGATTAAAGGCGTGTGCCACCACGCCCGGCTAGTATCTTCTTTTTTATCTCTCTCTCTCTCTTTTTTTTGTTTTTTGAAGTAGGGTCTCACTCTAGCCCAGGCTGACCTTGAACTCATAGTGAAGGAACGAAATGGAAAAGCCCAGAAAAATAAGAGAAAGAAGGAATACAAAGCTCTTGCCCAAGAGATGGCAAGAGGGGGTTTCAGAAAATGGAAAATCCACCAAAAAAGACCAGACTGGGGTCTTTTCTTGGTCTGGATGAAAGTCGAACTGACTGATCCCTATGCCAATGTAAGAGACCATGTTCAATCCTCCCAGGAATTTTAAATCTCCAGGAAAAGGGATGGACTCAGGCCAGGTTTAAGGTAAAACAGATCTAGGAAACTCTCCTAGGGAAAAAAGGATAAGAACAAACTGAGCTTTCTCTGTTCTCTAGCAAAGTAGAGACTGCAAGGACAGTCTCAAGGAAATTCCTGTTATATTTTGAACAGTTTTTTATTTCTTTCATGATAATATTAGCTGTGGGATTATAAAGGTCAGAGTTGATAATTTCTGTCGATAAAACATTGTCCAGAGGATTTGAGACATCTGTTTGCCTTAATTTCACTTACAAATTGATAATCCAGAGGCCTGGCAGCCTTTCATATTTACATTGCTTATTCATTACTTTCTAACAAATAATTATAAAATTTCATGGTTTAATAAGAGCAATAATAATTTATTATTTCTATTTTTTTGAAAACTCAAATATTAGTGATTAGACTTATTCAGTCTTATTCCAACACAGACTGGAAAATGGAGGCCTACCTTGGCTGTTGGCTTGAATGCCTACCTCAGGCAACTTATCTAGACTTTCTTCCATGATGGCTTATAACCTGCAAGTGGATTTAGTGAGAGTAAACCACAAGTCATTTGGCCTTTTATGTTTGAAGAAGTTACTGTCTTGTTGCCGGATAAAATACTTGACCAGAAGCAGATGAAGGAAGACAAGAGTTTATTTCCAGCTTACAGTTCAGATGAGAAGTTTCATTACAGCAGGAGAAGCGTGGCAGGAGCACGTAGCCAGGCTTCACGTGTCCACATTAGTGAGGACAAGAAGGGGATAAGCTAAGTGAGGCAAATGGTGCTGAGCTATAACAACTCAAGGCCATGCCCCAGAGACACATCTCCAGATAGGCTCCACCTCCAAAAGGCTGAGAATCATGTATGAGGTTTAATCAAAAGCACATGAGGGGCTGGAGAGGTGGCTTAGCGGTTTACGTGCCTGCCTGCGAAGCCTAAGAACACTGGTTCCAGTCTTCAGGTCCCACATTTAGCCAGATGCAAAATGACTTGAGGGCACAATGCCACACTTGCCCACAAGGGGGCGCATGCATCTGGAGTTCAGTCAGTGGCTGAGAGGCTGCTGGCACCCCCATTCTCTATCTGTCTCCCTCTCAATCTCTGTCTCTCTCAAAAAAAAAAAAAAAAAACACATGAGGCTCTTGGGGACATTTTACATTCAACGTACCACATTTCTCTCCTGACCCCCATATATTTCAGGTTATTTCATGGTGAAAATTGCATTTAGTTCTACTGTGAAAGATCCTATCACCTTTATCAACCCCAATACTATTCAAAATCTAAAATCTAAAATTTCATTAGAGACCCAAGACAGTCTCTTAATATTGCGAACCCTGCAAAATCAAAACATAAGTTTCGTTGTTCCAACACATAGTGACACAGGGCAAACATTCTCACTTCAAAAAAAGGAGTAATTGTGGCATTGTAAGGAAAGACTGGACCACTGCAAGATTGAAAAATAGCATAACAGGACAACATCAAATCGTGCAGCTCCAGGTCTAGCACCTGGTACTGATGATGGTATCCTCTGGGCTCCAAAAGGCCTGGGCCATTCTGCTCCTTCACCTGTTCTGCTTGCTTGGTCAGAGTCTACCAGCAGCAATGGGTTCTCCACCTCAACCCATGGTTAATCGCCACAACTCCATGCAGTCCCTCACAAGAACTCATTGAAGGTACATCACTACTTCCTGAAACTGAGTGATGCTCTGCGCCAGCCTCAAGGACTCTCTGGAACTATAGTATATGCCATGACTATATATTTACTGGATTCCTGTATTTCCTAAATGAATATCACCACCGTATTTTTCCCCATAGGGAGGTAGTCTGACCTTGAAGAGCAGGAAACTCCTTCACATTCTATTTTCAGCTATTCCTTTCAAAAGAATAAGCACCCCTATAAGCTTGATCTTTTAATGGTTTGGGCCTTGCTGTCAAGGTGTATTGCTCGTTGTCACAATGCAGACCATCCTCAATGATGATAATCTCTTTGGCAATTGTAGCTGAACGGGTTTCAGTCTCTGGATCCAGAAAACTTCAATTTTCTTTCATTTCTTTCTGCTCTGGATTTTGTGCTCTTCCATTGAAGACCTGAATTCAAGCAGCATAGTGAAACTAAACCATGGGCTCAAGCTTTTCCATCTTGAGTTTCACTTTGCTAAGCACATTACTCCATTACTTTTACATTTACCTTTGCTCAAGTTCTCCTGGGCATGGGCAGAATGTAGCCCACCTCATGGACTATCAGCAGCAGGCTCCCTGTCTACTCTCTCTGCATGCAGCCTCTGATCACATGAACTGCCTATAACCCAGTTCCCAATGCAGTCCTTTTTCTCCTCTTAAACTTCACAAAACAAACCTCCATTGTCAACAATTCTGTCTGCATTCCAGTCCTCAAACCTCTTTCTAGAATAGTCCATCTGTGTGTAATGTTGTGGGTATTTTATTAGTTCCAACTCCATTGACGTTCCTGCCAAAAACCAGTTCAAATAGACCAAAAATCACATAGTAAGTTTTTTCATGACAATTTGTCTATCAATGAAAAGGTAACTGCCAAAGAAAATTGGTGCTGAGTGTGAGATCATGGCTGTGATAACCAAAATCAGCTCATGGAAGGAAAGGGTTTATTTCTGGCTTACAGTTTCAAGAGGAACTTTCATTATGGTCTGGAAGGCATGGCTGGAACAGGTACACATCGCCACGATAGCACAAAGGAAGGAGAGAGTGAGCTAAGTGTGGCTAGAACACCCTTAGGCCTTCCCCAAGTGACATACCTTCTCCAGCAAGGCTCTACGTCCCATATCTTCTACCAGCTGGCAACTAAATATGAGGCCTAATCACAAATATAAGAAACTGGGGGACATTTCACAATCAAACCACCACAGTAATCCAATGTCAGAAGTCATTCAGTTTACTTTCTCTTCATTTTGTTGAGAGAGATAGTGACAAATTTTCTTCCCATATTGAACATAAAGGCATGTAGATGCATCTTACATTTTATTGGAAGATTTCTAACATTGCATTTTAATAGGAATATCGAACAGGGATGAGTGTGCAAATGTGTGCGTGACATATGTATCCATGTTTGGTAAATACAATCTGCCATTCCATCTGAGACTTCTAAAAATTACCAGTGTTTGGCAAACCAGAGAGGAAGCAATGAGTCACATTAATTTCCTGTAGGTATTTCATTAAGCATATCAGAAGCTAGGCCAACTCACAAGGGGAGACAGTTGTGTTTTTCTTATACTGGTGAATATTTGTACTGCAGAAGCTCATGTCAAGTGGGCATTTTGCATTACCAAGGCCATGCTTAGTTTGCTGGTGCAAGGACAGTGCCATGTGTTAGATGCTTTACTTTAGAGTGATACTTGTGTTTAAGTCCTGCTGCCTGGTGGTGTAAAGGGTATTCAGTGCCCTGGCTCAACACAACACAACAGCTGTTGTCAATTAGCCACTTGACCAGGCAGGCTGTCATAGATATTTACATATTTGTAGATATTTCAGATTGTATTGTTTTTTATTAATATCTTTTTTAAAACTTATTAAATAAATGTTATAGATGAGACACTATATGTTATATTGAAAATGAAAAGCTGAACATAGGCCCCTCTTTCCAGAAACATATGCCAGAGAAGAGGTATGCAAATAAACCACTTCATAACAGGATAGGAAGTTCAAAAAAGAGAATCCTTTTCATCACATCTCCAAAATTCCATCATATTATGAATTCACCAAATAGTTAATACACAGATTTCATCCAATGACTTCCCAAAGTCTCTCAGCTGCCAGCCAAGCCTTTAACATGAGTCTTTTTGGTGAATACTTCATGTACAAACCATGACAGAATATTTCACAAATGGAAAATTCATTACTTTTAAACTGTTTGATGTTCTTAGCAACACATCACTTACATCAATTTTTTCCCATGCTACATATGAATCATGTCTCTGTCCAGCATATCTTCATTGTATATGCTTTCAATCCAATGATCACTTAATGGCATTTTTATTTACCAGTTTCATTATAATATTTCAAAATTATTTTCACCTTTAATTTACTTAACAATGGCTTCAAAACACAAGAGTAGTGATGCTGGTGATTTCAATATGCCAAGAAGAAGCTATAAACTACTTATCTTCAGTGAACAGGGAAAGAATCTCAAGTTAATAGAAAGGAAATTATATAATTGTTAAAACATACATAACTCATTGCAAAGAAGGAAGGATATATTCATGCTGCCTTTACTGTTACCCCACTAGCTGGAGAAGTTTCAGCTACAGTACACGACAACCACTAAGGCAGCATATTACAGGGTTTGATATTCTCTGTGGTATTATGGACTCATTTGGGATTTTCAGAAGTTATGCCTTGAAGATAAGGGATTGGAGGGATAATAGCATTCAGCCATAAGTGAAAATATATTCTTTTTATTGACCAAATCCATAAATAAAGATAATTTGCCATGATTATGATCCCCTCCCAGCACCCTTCCTTTTCCCCTGATGATTTATTTTTAAAGAAAGGTACCTGGACTAAATGGAGACAAGGCCTTCATTTTCCTGAGTTCTGATTTAGAATCTGAAAAAGCAGACTTTGTAAGAGGACATCAAACATTGTACATCTTAGGAGTGAGAAGGAATATTAGAGGTCATGCCATCATTGTATAACTCTAGTTAAGTACATGATAATAAGTTGGCCTATGGAGGAAAGTACATCACACTTGATTAATAGACTGAGAAGTTAATTGCTGATTTTTCTTGCCCTTATTCTTGTATTTTTAAAAAGCATTTTATGAATGCTGCATGAAATTTGCTACTCTTCATTTATTTCCTTTTTACTCACCATGCAGCATCCAATTGATGCTAAAGCAATTTTTTTTAAATAGGCACAGAGTAGATTGTCTCCTTTTCATAATGGACTAAGATGTATTTTGGATGGGCTTAGGATATCCCATGATGAATCACTTAGCAATTTGCAAAACCAGAATTAGTTCTTGTAGCTTATGAATTCAAATCTCAAATAAGATCAAGGAACTAGCTTCTAAAATAGTAGTCTTCTGTGACTGTTGAGGGCTTCTTTTCTAGGAGGTTCCCTAGAACCCAGCTTTAAGCTATAGGGTATCATCTCACAGGAGGCCTTAGAATGAAATGAAAAATTTGGAAACAGTAAAATATTTCTGAACATGTAATGACCAAAAATTTATTTAAAATTCATCATTAATTTTGGGCTCCTTTCCGGGTGTTATGTGACACAGCTTCCCTATAGCCTTGGCTTTGAATTCACAGTACACTGCATTGCACATACCTTCACACCATGAGCCACCAACAAACACTGTCTGAAACACAGTGCATCAGGTTGGAGACTGCAGAGATTATGACTTGCAATGTTTTTGCTGTAAATAGAAATATTTCTGTTTTATAGAAAAATTATGATTTTATTATGGGAAAAAGTATTGGCATTTTCTCACCACCAAGTAATGTAATAAGTAATATAACGAGTAATGTCATAAGGTAGTCCATCTTTGGATTGTCCTATAGAATGTTTGAAATTTAAAAATTGCTCTTTGAATGGCTCATGGAATTTTGCGGAAGAGGGGGTGGAAAGATTATTAGAGTCCCAAGTTGGGACATTGCACACAGAGACATTGCCTCTTCCCCATAGCTGACTGCTGCCCCCACTACTCCTAACCCACAATCCCCATGGGGTTAACCTGCATCCCCAATGAGGAGGGCCTCTTCTGAAAAGGGACAGGGAGGAGAGAAATGATGGTACCAACATTTGTTGTTTACATACTAAATATGTCTGTATCTAAAAAAATAATTTTTAAAAAAATGCTGTTTGAGTTGCTCCCTTGAGTTATATAAATTGTTCAATGAATTTTAAATTTAAGGCAGAATCATCAACCACTTTTTAATGGCCCTGAGCACACATCTGCCATTTTGTATATATTTATGTAAAACAGTGCTTCCAGCATTGATGGTTAAGATCAAAATATTGCTCAATCCTGTAAAATATTGAAATATTGCAGATACTATACATCCTACTAATTCACATATTCTGGCAGAGAATGCATCATGTGCTAAAGCACTTTTGTGATGTAGATGAATTATCATAAATTAAATTTTTTAAAAATATTTAAAAATTTAAAAATAAATTTTTATTTATTTTTTGGAGAGAGACACACAGAGAGAGAGGGAGAGGAAGATAGAGATGGGCTCGCCAGCAGCTTCTCTGCCACTGAGAATGAACTCCAGATGTGTGCGCCCCCTTGTGGGCAAGTGTGGCATTGCGTCCTTGCGTCACTCTTCATCTGGCTAAACGTGGGACCTGGGGATTGGAACGGACGTTCTTAGGGTTAGTGGGCAGGTGCCTTAACTGCTAAGCCGTCTCTCCAGCCCATAAATTAAAATTTTTATATTTTGATTTTAAGAACTTAGACTCCAAAAGAGAATTATCACATTTCTCTCATATGTAATGTGTAGTTTTTAAAGAAAAATTGCATGAAAATAAAAGGAAGACAATTTGAGAACAGGAAGGAGAACATAGGAGTGGAAAAAGAAGGACAGGGGATGGAAATGCCTCATGTATGTGCATGAAGACTCAACGATTTCCTCATGAATATGCATGAAGACACAACAATTGCCCTCCTTGACTTGTAGAATTAATATATAGTAATAACAAAAATGAAACAACATAGCATTTGTCAAGTAGAGAACCACAATATTTTGTATTAGTTTCCTTCCACATATATTTGAAATAAAAATTCTTCACATTATTTACACTTTCACTTGGGTGTTGCCATGGTCATGCCTATCCTTAGGTGGACCACACTCCGTGTTTAAAGTAAGACACCTTGCTTCTTTATCTGTCCTAAACTTGAATTTTCATAAGATTTTATTTTCTAGTTATAGTGTGGAAATATCATGACATTCCCATGATTAAATAATTCAAATGTTAATGGCTGCATCTAGAAACATGTTACTCTGTTTTCTAGACTGACATGAAAAACTTCACACCAACCTTTTTTTTTTTTTTTTTTTTGGTTTTTCGAGGTAGGGTGTTACTCTGTCTTAGGCTGACCTTGAATTCACTATGTAGTCTCAGGGTGGCCTTGAACTCACGGCGATCCTCCTACCTCTGCCTCCTGAGTGCTGGGATTAAAGGCGTGCGTCACCATGTGCGGCTCACACCAACCTTTTATAATTTATTTATTTATTTGCAAACATGGAAAGAGAGAGAGAGAGAGAGACTGGAACTACCAGGCACTTTAGATGCATATGTCATCTTATGCACCTGGCTTTACCTGGTTCCTGTGAAGTTGAATTGGGGTCATAGGCTTTGTAGGCAAGGGCCTTCACTGCTGAATCATTTCTCCAGCCCCACACCCATCTTTTAAACACATGCAGAGACCCAAGCCAGTCATTGATAATTAATGTTTCCTTTTTTAATTACTAACTAGGAAGCCATTTTATTTCTAGAAGCATAGTGTGCATATGAGTTTTCTTTCAGAATCTCCTTTGTCCCTGCAGTCCAAATACTTTGATGATTTCCAGGTGTCTACTGTTGAATCTCAGCAGTAGTCTCATTTAGAGGAACTCATTATTGCAACAGAAATCTAGACTTTCATCATTAAAAACTACCTAGTATATTTCATGTCAAACTGTGGAAGAGTGGGGGGACAGGTTGTAAGAGCCACGGAGTGGGTAGGACTATGCTAAGGCACAGTTCCTCCCACTACCGCCCTGGGCCTGACTGAGGCCTTCCTGACCCCACAGTGAATCCGGGCACCTCACTGAGGAGCCCCGGGTAGTAGATGGGACAAGGGCATAAAAGAGTGTAACTTACTGCACCACATATAAAGTAAAGCCACAGCGGAAACAACCACAGCGGAAACCACAGCGGAAACGGGGAAAGGAGCAAGAGCGCTGCTTCCCTGGTGAACATAACAATCAGCCTCAGGGTGAAGGACACAGACTGAGCACACTCAACACCTACCAAAGCAGAGAGCTGGAGGCTCCCGAGTTCTTCATATATTAGTCGTGGAATTATTTTTCAATAATTATGTAGCATCTCTAGTGCTTTTGACCTAAAATCAAAATAGTTTTAATGTATCCATGCCAACTAACTTGTGTTTAGAAATTTCTTTGTTCTTCTTTTAGAACTTCTTTACATTTGATTTTTGATCTCTTTCTATTTTAACTATAACTTTAAAAAATACTTTTGATTCATAATCAATTCATGTTTTCAAGAAGCTAACATCTATAGCTGCTGACATAAAGCTTAGACTCTCTGTTATAATCCTGTTCTATGCATTTGACATTTTTTGCTCTTGTTTTCTTTTGCTTTCTTGTAGATAGATAAGGTTTTCTGTACTATGATTCCTCCTTTTATACATAAGACATACATTCTTTTTCCCCTTACTAGATTCTGTATCTCTCTCTCTCAAATGAATAAATAAAAATTAAAAAACCAAATCATTCTTCTTTGTACCTTTTCATTGGAAGCTGCAATTGGTTTAATTGTCAAGAGGACATTGGAAATCATAAAATGCAACCATCACTTATGACAACATTGTTAATGTAGGCACTGGTGACAAATATATAAATGCATTTATATACTATTTATAACCACATATATGTGTGTGTATTAGTCTTTCACTTTTTTGGGGGGGGGGTTCGAGGTAGAGTCTCACTCTAGCGCAGGCTGACCTGGAATTAATTATGTAGTCTCAGGGTGGCCTTGAACTCACAGCTATCCTCCTACGTCTACCTCCTGAGGGAGGGCTGGGATTAAAGGCGTGCGCCACCACTCCCAGCTCTCTATTCACATTTTGAAGAACAACTCTTTATATCTTTGCGTGAATTGTGAAGCACTCACAGTATTTGTTTTATTGCATATTACATTGCAATGCATGTTCAATGACAAAATATGAATATAATAATGATTTATATCTTGTCGGCCACAATTGGACAAGGCAAAATATCACTTCTTGTGTGCTTAACTGTGGGATACGAATATTGACCTTCCCTGAGATAATTTATTATGAAATGGCACTTTTGGAAGGGACTTGCCTAGACTTATGGTGTGAGTGGAATTGAGTGTTGGGGCTGCGCTGTGTGCCTGTGTGCTGTACCTTCTGCCGTGTCTCCTCAGTATAACAGTACTCACTGTCAATCTTGATTTCTAAGTCTTTTTTTAATAATCTGCATTATAAAAAAGAAATTTCTTCCTAGAACTTACCCACTTCCCTTGTATATTAAGAAATATTTGTTGGTAACTCCTTCATTTCAATCACTAGGGTTTTTTGTTGCAGTAACTGTTGTTTTATTTGCCAGGAGGTTATTAACTATGAACATATGTATATTCAGCTAAACTCCCTAGATAATATAAAGTTTACTTTATATTTAAATATTCTGAGCTATTCTTACCTTTCCCTAATGTTTTGAGTTTTTCCTCTGATGTTACCTTGATACATGTCCTGGGTATATTTTGATTCAACTTATGTAAATAAATAAAATGCAGAGAGCTTAGGTAACCAATGAGTGTAGTACGATTCAATATTCTTGCATAATCATTATTGTTTTCTTACTCTTAGTGGCTCCAAATGATATTTTCTTGAGAAATGCAGTGATGTTAGTATGCAAAGCAGGATTGTGTCTGGGTCCCTAGCCTGCCTTTCCAGCTAGTTGGATGCCTATATGCCATGCCGTGTAATGTTGAAGCATTGGTACTTAGACAGTGTGATGATTACATTAATATTCACAATGTGAGCCAGAAGAGGTGAAGAATAGTTATTATAAAAATATCTCTCTAACGCAAAAACAAAGGAACGATAAAGACCTGTTTTCAAAGTGACTTTATTGTGTAACAGTCCAAATTTTGCAATCATTTAAGCAGTTTTATAATAATTGCTAGACTACTAGGTGATTTAATACTGTGAATAAGATACTTTAAAACTATTAATTATAGAAGTATTTGGGCAGATTTTACTATGAGTTTTTCAATTATAAACTATAAATTAAAGAATTATAAATTCTTTAAAATGTGTACTGTGGGGCTGAGGAAATAGCTCTGCAGTTGAAGACACTTTTTGCGAAGTCTGTCAGCCCAGGTTTTCATTTCTCCAGTTACCTTGCAAAACTAGATGCCAAAAATCATGCATGTGTGTGAATTTTGTATGCAGGGGCAAAAGTCACTGGTATCTTCATCCTCATTCTCTTTCTCTCTTTCTAAATATAAATATGTATAAAATAATTGATGATGACTGGACTTATAGAGCCCTAGAGAGTGTTTCATCTCTTCTTTTCCATTCCATGATGAAAGTCTTATTTTCTGTGTACCTGGTAAAAAGTAAGATTTATTGTGTATTTCTAGAATGTAAACTGGAGTCTTCATTTTTTTAATATTTCTTCCATTATCACCACAAATGGGTCTCTGCTGCTAGTATCAGATCCATGCAAACTTAATTCATCCTTGAAATGCCTCACATTAGAAAGGACTTGTCTGGGCTGGGGCAAAGGTTCAGTGCTTAAAGGTGCTTACTTGCTCAGCCTGAAAACCTGCATTTGATTCCTCAGATCCCATGTAAAGCTTGATGTACAAAGTGGCACATGCATTTGTCGTTTATTTGCAGTAGCAAGAGGCCCTGGTGTGCCCATTCTTTCTCTGTCTCTATCCCTCTCTTATCACAAACAAATAAATATAAAATGAAGTTGTCTGTCTTCCTAGAAAGATAAGATTTTCTCATAAACTGACTTTTTTTCCCGTAAAAGAATGGATTTTCTTTTAAAAATAGTGTTATTGAGGAATATTTTTCTTATTTTAAAGTTCACTTGTTTGCACAAATTAGTGGCCTTGGTGTATTAAGTAATTCCTTTTAAAATTTTGGCTGTATGGCTAGAAGGATACCTTAGTGGTTAGGGTGTTGTGAAGCCTAAGGATGCAGGTTCAATCACATAGAACCCATGTAAGCCAGATGCAAATGATTACACATGCGTCTGGAGTTCATCTGTAGTAGCTAGAAGCCCTGGCACACCCATTCTCTCTCTCTTCCTCTGATAAAAAAAGAAGGGAAAAAATTAAAATGTGGCTATATAATACATATATATATGTGTGTGTGTGTGTGTGTGTGTGTGTGTGTGTGTGTGTATGTCACTTTATTAATTCTAAGTACATAATTCAGAGACATTAATTACATCCCCAATGTTTTGCAACCATCACAAGCACCAATATTGATTTCCAAGGGTTCATCACCCCACACAAAAACTGTAACCACTAAACAGCAATTCCTCATCATGTCTCCTTTTATTACCTGGTAGCTTTTAATTGACTTTCTTAAAAATAATTTAGAATAAATATTCTTATTCAAGTTAGCTTACTTGAGTTCTCTCTTCAAAATTCTTCTAAAAATCTTCTAAATTATTATAAAATCAGGTATGACAACCTCACAGTGCAGACCAATTCATGTTAAGATTTTAGACAATAAAAGATTAATAGTTTTTAAGCACAATAAGATAAAAATGGAAGTAAGGCTTAAAGTAATGCATGTCAAATTATTTCCTTTCCCAGTTGAACTATTGTACAGTTTTTTTAAAGTGGTTTTGGTGAAAATTGTATCTGTGGCAGTAATGTACATAAATACCTTTAATGATCTGAGAAACTTAAGTCCATTTCTTTCTTATTTCTCTAGACTGTTCGTACAATCTGATAATTTGAACTTTGAGATGTACTTCTGCTGTTTCAATTCTGTTCCACCAGTTCCAGAAGTACGTCCTACATTGTACTAAGCTTGCAGCACTCAGGCCTCCCTGAAAGGCACCCTTTATTCTCCTGGCTCCAGCTTCTGCTCTGCCTGCATTACATCCACCTTGGCCAGTCTGCCCAGTCTAATCGCAAATGAGGGGCGCACCCTTCACAGGCCCGTTTAGCACTTTGAAACCCAGTGCTGTGAAGGCAGGTGGCAGAGTAGTGCCTCACTATTTAATGAACTGTTTTGACATCAGGCAGTTTTCTCCATTGCTATTTGATAGTGGCACATGGATAAATTCCCTGGCACCATGAAAGTAAGTGGTTGAAAATTAAATATTACCTTGAGGTAGTCTATGTAAAAACTACATTCTACCTAAATGCTGTGGACTTAATATTACAACATGAATTGTGAGTTTTTAGGTAATATTAAAGCTGAAAGATACTTTCATGCAAAAATATTTACAAACATAAATATTTCATTTGATTATTTTTAAAGACATTTTGTCTTCTAAAATGCTAAAACCAATTGTTTTTATTGCATTGTTTAGTGAAATATGTATGTAACATTACTTCTACCAACACTAAAACTATAATCTTTAGTGACTGTTGATACAAATATTCCTTTGAAATTGAGTACTCAGGTGGCATTATCAGACATTGATACTGAAAAAAATCTATATATTTTCCTAAAGTGAATAAATAGTTAAGAAGGCGTTCTGGCTATGCTAGTTTCGGTAATTCTCTTATTGAACAATGATATGAGCATTGCATATAGTTTATGAAGAGTACAAGTAAGCAGGGATCTGGGGGTAAGAATGCTTTTCACTTAAGAATGAGGGTCTGAGATCATGCAAGGTCTCAGCTCCCATGTAAAATTATGGGTGCAACTACACACATCTGCAGCCCTAGTTGTGTGGGGAGCAGAGATAAAACAATCCTTAGGGCTTGCTGACCAAAAACAGGGAGTCTGGGCTGAAGGACTCTGTAGAAGAGACATAGAGAATGGCGCCTGAAGTTCTCCTCCAGCCTTCACATGCATATACACAGGTGTGCACCTACATGTGCATATGACATACACATCATATCACATACCACAGTACACATACTCTATACATACATACAGAATACAGGTAAATAATGTAATTATTAATCCAGTAAAATTTGCAGGACATACAATGCAATTGTCCGCCAATGAATTCTCATAGGATATATAGTTATAATGGATCTTGACCATGTCTAAGTAAAATGAGTGAAAATAGGAAATAAACCATAAATTTTAAAACAAGAAATATTTTGTTTAATTAATGAATTTCTGAATAATCATGAAATCCACAATTAAAGCTAATATCCTTTTACAAATGAGAAATTTTGTTTTATAATCAGACCTGCATTATCATACATTTTGGTTGTACTTAAGTGAAATTAGTTTAATATGGTAAACTTCTAATTTTCCTTTTAATTCTTCCTTCCTCTTTCACTTTAATCTTGACTGTTATTTTGCTCATTACAATATTGTGTTTTTCATGTTTTCAACCATTCTTTAAGCATATTACTGAAATTCATGGCTTAATCTCTACAAAGACATTAACAGATTATTAATATTTATGTTTTCATTTAGGGCAAAATTACCAAAACATAATTCAAATTTTAATAGTCATATTATTTATGTTATTTTATAACAATAATTTATGTTATTTATTTACATATGGCATCTATCATATTATTAAATTTAACATTTAAATTCTATTTACTCTGTAGGCTTTTATGTACATTTTTTTTTCTAGGTAGGGTCTCACTCTAGCTCAGGCTGACCTGGAATTCACTTTGTAATCTCAAGGTGCCTCAAACTCACGGCGATTCTCCTACCTCTGCCTCCTGAGTGCTGGGATTAAAGGGGTGCGCCATCACACCCGGCTCTAGTTTGTACACTTTAATAACATAGTGATATACTGATATTGGGCAAATCCATTTTCTTTAAGGCAGTAAAACAAAATGTATGATGGCCAATAAAAATGGGACTGAACTGTATTTTAATGTTTATGTTCAGGCACAGGGCTTATTGGGGAGAATCCAGATTGAGATTCCAATAATCCTTTTCTGGTTAGCCTAGAATTGAGCTTTAATTAAGTGAGCTTAGCCAGTGAAAGAAATTTGATTCTCAGAGGTCTGTGTTACAAAGATGAATATGAGTTTATCTCTTCACTGAAGGATATTTTGGTGTAGCCAGTTGGGTAATCATTAATATTTGAAAAGAGATTTCCTAAGCAATGCATCTTCACACATATGGACATATATGTTTCATTATTTGATAAATCTCATGGCTTAATAGTGAGGCATACTTTCCTTCTAAAATCACTCTGAATTCCCATACATGTGCCACATTTTACTGATATATGTCATTGAGCATAGAGGAATCAAGATGATGTGTCAAGCTCAGTGTAAAACTTGTCATAATTCTTGAGAATTCTATTCAACAATATATTATACTTTTGGCTCTTCGGTATCTTGTTTTTGGAAAGAAAATCATATTCTCTGGGTGGAGTTATCAAAACAGATTGTGGATGTTTATTCATTCTGCAAACACCAAAAATGTAAATGCATAGTTGTCAAGAATTACATTGGTATTCTTCCCTCCAACAAATTTAAACCATCACTGTTATTTCCTAATAGCCAACACCTAGATAAAGTATAGAAGGTTTACTTCCAAACTAGATATTGATTCTCCAATAACTGAAATATAGTCAAATGATTTGCATTAAACACTTAGCAGATAATTTCCAAATGTTTTTCACCTTGGATTGGTCAGATTTATCTGAGACTAGGGCATGAAGGAAAGAATTGTTCAGCTTGTTGTTGGCAGGAAAGATCTATTAATTACTGAATATGGTCACAAGTTATGGTTGGAATGATTTGGTGATAGTTTTTCCACTGTGCAAAGCCAGACAATCTCAGCCAAGCAGCAGAACAGAACTATACTGTCAAAGTGGAAAAAAGTGGTAATTGTGAAATGAGAGGATTTTGGCAGTACACTGAGAATTTGGCTCTTACACTTTTCTTTGAGTAGGACCTTAAGGGCATCAATGCCTGCTTCTCATCTGATACGGTACAACATGATGAAGATATGACCCCTAAATGAATGGCCAGGCTTCCATGGTGGGTTCACAATTCTCTGCTCAGGGCTTTGAGAACCTCTGTGAAGGAAGATTTTGGCATATTTTGCTACTGTATCTTTCTTCGAAATTCATAATAGAAACAATAGCACTTCCTGTGCCTTCCAACATGTTAATTCCTGCATTAGCTCATTTCATTTTCACACTAACCCTACAAAGGTGGCACTTTTCTAAACATGGGAAGCCATAGCCCCACTACTACCACTCTCCGTTGTCATGTTATGACAAGTGAGACATTGGTGTCCATGAGAAAAATATTATATGATGTAAGTCCTCAGGGCTTTATGTTTGATGATTTTTTAAAATTTTTTTATTATTTTATTTATTTTTGGAGAGAGACACAGAGACAGACAGAGAGGGAGAGGGAGACAAATAGAGACGGGCGCACCAGCAATCTCTCAGCTGCTGTGAACGAAATCCAGATGTGTGCGCCCCCTTGTGGTCAAGTGTGGCATTGCGCCCTTGCATCACTTTGCATCTGGCTAAACGTGGGACCTGGAGATTGGAACCGCTGGAGATTGGAACCAGCGTTCTTAGGCTTAGGAGGCAGGCGCCTTAACCGCTAAGCCATCTCTCCAGCCCATGTTTGATGATTTTTATTATTGCATTTGTTGGTAGAAGAGGAGAATGGCCGTATGTAAATTCCCTCAGAAGTGTTAATTACAGGGTATAATTTAATCACCTCTTTACTTTGCTTTTTAACTCCAGAATAACTGTATAAATGTATTTCTGTCAATACTGTTCAGAGTATTCAATGTGAAATATGACTTGAAAATTTGGTTGTTCTTATTTTTGACTCTTGATTTTATTACATGTTTGAACCATAGAATTAATACAGAGTAATTAAATTAGTGAGTAATTAAATAGTGCCTGCATAATGTTATTCACTAGGATATTATTTCCAATTAGGATTTCACAGTCAACTTTTAGAGAGAATTATTAACAGAAATGTTTCCTATAATCTGAATGTACATAATAATATTTGAAAGGATTAATGGTATTTTCCTTATAATCTTCTGAACTACAAGAGATCAGAGCACATTATAATTAGTATTTACTAAATGTATTCATAAATGGATGAATAATAAAGTTAAAAGCACTTATTTAAATTATATTTAAATATAAACATTTGTTTTTCTCTACAAAATATTCCAGGATATTGTCCATAAATGAAATTATCATGACATGGGAAGCATCGGGTATCTGAGAAAATTAGGTTCTTTCTCAGCATTCCGTGCTGGTTTTCTTTTCTCCTTCAGGTATGGATGATCTCAATCGTGCTTGTCTTCTTAGTGCTGCCTTAGCACAACACTGCTGAAGTAGTTAGTGAAAGAAGGAATGATAATGACCTAAGTTCTTGTTCTTCAATTCATACCTAACTTGTATAATTCTTAAGTGTAGCAACTGCAGCAATATTTTGGGAGAAGCATGTTACCGAAGGTATGAGGTAATAATGAGGGGCTGAGCCCTGAGGATCATCAATTTAGCATCCCTGGTCTAAGTGTATGTAGCAGACAGCTTCAGGTTCGCTGAGATGAACTTCCAGACCAGGCACAGTTATGGAGGAAGGGATATTATTTATTGAAGCTTACAGATCCAGGGGAAGTTCCATAATGGCAGAAGAAGTGGCCTGCTCTCACAAGGCCAGGCAAGAGAGCAAGAAACCAACCAGCCACCACAGCACACAGAGCAAAACTACAGCCAAAAGGTCACATAGCACACTTCAGGAACTCCTGCTAGGCACATTTGCATATCTTTACAATGGAATCTCAAACCCACACCTTAAGACCAGCCCCCAGTGACATGGCCTCTAGCAAGGTGATTGCAGATGCAAACTATAACTAATAAAACACTGAATATATTGGGGGACATATATTCAAACTACCACAGTGTACGATTACAGGCCCTGTCTTCCACCTCCTCTCCGGACCTTAAAATCCTTTAAGTGTCACCACCAAGTGATCACTTTGCCACCCAGATTTAAAGGCGTCATCAGCTCATATGAGCTCAGAATGTAACCAACATATTGGTAACTTGGACCCTGAGTGCAGGTGTTCTGACACAAGGCATTTCCTCACATATTGGAGGATAGGTATCTCTCCTTTCCAGAAGCTACTCTACACCATGGTATTGCATGGGGTATTTGCAACTGTGACCTGACTGACAGCCCCTGCTGACCTTTCTGCCTTTTCCTCATTATTATCCCCAGTGTTAGTCTAATTTGTCTATGTGAATAATTCATTGAGCAGAAATGTTTAAACCATAATGAATAAAAACTCAGTGTTAATCATAAGAACAGTTTTCAGTGTTTGCCTGAGTGTATTCAGCTCTCAGAAGGAGTGCGAGCAGGATCTCTGTTCTTGAATACCTGATTGGTTGAATGAATTTGCTTATTGTTCTTGTGTTTTCACTTATAATATACGACAGCTCTCATGGACTTCCTTTGTAGATATGTTCACATGTGGGCCCTTCCTCTGTTCCATCCCCATGTATCTTCTACGGATGCACCCTGTGCTCCATACTTAGTTTCCCAACTATCCCACACACAACCTCATCTTCTTCATTTCAATGTGATTGTGAAAGTTTACAGCAAACATCAGTATTTTAGAAGCTCTACAATTTTCTTAGCAGAAGTTCTATAACCTAGTACCATCTCCCTACATGATGAATCAGGGAAAGAGTTCTGTGCACAGTGACAGCAGGACATCAGGAAATGCTTGAGAAGGTCACCCACTTCAAATGTTGTTGTAAGAATTTCAAAATTCCTTACCAGCAATTTAAAGAACATACAAGTATCATATATCATTTCTGCTCAGAATTGCTATTAAGAAGAAGTTTTTAAGCCGGGAGTGGTGGCGCATGCCTTTAATCCCAGTACTCAGGAGGCAGAGGTAGGATGATTGCTGTGAGTTCGAGGCCACCCTAAGGCTACATAGTCAGCCAGGCTAAAGCAAGACCCTACCTTGAAAATTAAAAAAAAAAAAAGAATTCTTTGAATATTAAAATTACTAAGTAATGAGTAAGAACAACAGGATTAACAACCACAATCAATTATCATGATATAATTTGCCGTATTTTAATCTTTTTATATTAAAGCTCCACAGAGTAAAATAACTATAGTAATAGCATGAATTTCTTCAGTGTTTATTTTGTTTGTAGAACTCCAAATATATTTAAAGGAACTTAGATTAATCATGCTACCTTGAAATTGAATTTATAATATTTAATAAGTATGATAAATGTTACATATCAGAATTTAAATTTCAAGGTGGCATGATTAATTCCTTTAAAATGCTCTCACTTTCAATGAATAAAGCTATTTCAAATTTTAATGATTTATCTTTGCATAAAATCAATTAATTTGGCCATTAAAACAATGCAAATTCCATAAAAGTTGTGCTAATTTTCTCCATAAATGTTTATTTGTAAAGCAGAATGCATGCCAATCTGAGGATAGTCTTGGTTGAACCATATGTAACTATCGGAAGGGTCATCACCTTTAATAACTGTAAATTCTTAAAGAAGATGCAAACAGACAAGGTCAACACATTTCTTTCTCTGGATCTTCTGTTTTGCCATCATAAGAAGGCTGTCAGTAAAGGTTATATTGCTTTCCATGTTTTTTTCTGTATGAAAAAGAATGTGCACACACATGCATACATACCTGTGTGCACATAAATACAAGAATGTAGATCTGTAACTCTTTAAGTTCTGATGCTTATGGCCCAGTATTTTCAGCATTGCTGTCTATAGGACTATAGGAATATTTTCATTGTCTTAAATATTCACACCTTGGTAAAATCTGAAAGTCAAATATTTCATTTGAAGAGCAAGTTTATTATATCTAAAACAAGTTAAAAATTCCCGAGTAATGTCAAGTTTTATACATGAATTTTCATGCCTAAAATCACAATTTTATGTTGGGGAGATGGAGCACTTACCACTTAAGCCAGATACCACCAAATTCACCTCCTTGGAACCCTTTTAAAAGTGGTGTGTTCAAGTATGCCTTTAACCCCAGGCCCCAGTCCACAGAGTATATGGGCAGCGTTAGGGGATGACCAGAGAATTGCTGTGGGTCATAGACAGACAGCAGCTCAGGTCAAGGGAGAGAACCTGATGAAGGAAAGAAGTAAGAGGCTGAGCAGTTAAGAGGACACCCAGTGTACTCCTCTGGTCTTGTCTGTACATATTCTTAAGGGATTCACATATCTTTACACACATACACCAGGTACCACACCTATACCATACACACATGTTCTACACACAAACAACCCCCAAAATCAGTTTGTTTGTCTAATTAGTTATACCATTTTGTCATACATGACAGAACACTACTTGGAAGAATTCTTATGAGTAATAATTTTTAGATTGTTCTCATATTAAATAAATCTTTATATTAGTTTGCAATATATGTGGCTATCAATTTAATAAACTATGTTCATTTGTAAGACTTTAGTTATGCTTGTGGCAATTAGGTGCTATGTTATGAGCAGAACTTTCATTTTAATATCTTCTGACTATTGTTAAAGGAGATGAAATGTTACTTTGAAATTACTTGTGGTTCTTAATCAAATCTACTTTGAAGACCCATCCATACATGTTATTTCTAGGCAAGACACATGAATAAATACTTAAAATCATTATTTTCCATTTCTCTTTTAAAATAAGTATTGTGAATTCACTGTGAAGTTATAAAACATAGTGAATATTATGTTATCTTTTGAAGAGAATATGAGTTGATACTAAGATTTCTGAACTTCAAATTTTAGCACTGAAGTTAACTTGCCAATTAATATTTGGCAAGTGACCATTCAAACTGAATGTGTAAGACCTTCAGGCAACTTAGTCATCCTGAAAATTCAGGACACCCTTTTCACGTATCCTGTTTCACATGACTCTTACAGAAAAATCAGAGCAAAAATGGTATAAGAATAGCTTTTCTAATGGAATATGCCTTAATGTCTACAACAAGACAATGTTTGAGAATAAAAAGTTACTGTCACATTGGTGTGGATATGACATGATGTCACAAACATTATGCCCTCCAATTAATATGGTATGGCCTGGGTTGCTAATGTACTTTTCAAGTAATAAAAGAACCCTCAAAATCAATTATGCTTTCATATAGAAAAGATCCAGAGCAAAATATTCAATTGTTTCCACTGAATTCAGCTAAATAAAAATGATAAATTCACTACTAGGAAGTTGGCTAATAATAGTTATTGAATATGCATTTTGTACCAGTAAGGAATTTGTAATAATAAAGTATTTTCAATGTCTTTTAATACTGATTACAGAGCATATAAATAATGTTAAGTATATGAGGTATTTAAGAACAAAGGAACAAAGGAGAAAACCCATCACATAATGCACCTGTTGATTTTAATCACATTGGTAGCTCCTGAATATTAAAACACATAGTTCAATTGAATAGCAATTATCACTCAAAATGGGTAATTAGTATACTAGAATACTAATGAAAAGTATATAACCTCATAAAATGAAAATGAAAAATTGAAGAATTGATTGAAATTCAGAAGTAGAAGTTGTCCTAAATGGCCAGGTCAAAATATAATAAAATAGTCATTTGATAGATTAACAATTTTGTCAAATAAAAATTAATAGTTTAAACAAATTAAGATTCTAGAATTCACTTATTCACATAATATTATTAAACATACACTTTTATGCCCGGAACTGTGCTAGACATAAGATGTGACCCGGAAGGAGAAAACCCCTCCCTTGACATTCTCAGTCTAGTAGAAGTCCTTACACAAAGGGCTGGGGAGATTTCCCAGTGGTTAAAGGTGCTGGTTTGCAAAGCCTGATGGCCTGGGTTTGATTTCCCAGTAATCATGTAAAGTCAGATGCAAAAAATGGTGCATGCATCTAGACTTTCTTTGCAGTAGCCAGAACCCTGGGAGCACCATTCCCCCCACCTTTCTCCCTCCCCCTCTCTGTCTCACTGCTTGCAAATAAATTAACAAAATCTTTTTAAAACGAAGAATTTTGAGCCAGGCATGGTGGCGCACGCCTTTAATCCCAGCACTTGGGAGGCAGAGGTAAGAGGATTGCCATGAGTTCAAGGCCACCCTGAGACTACATAGTTAATTCCAGGTCAGCCTGAGTTGGAGTGAGACCCTACCTCAAAAAGAAAGAAAGAAAGAAAGAAAGAAAGAAAGAAAGAAAGAAAGAAAGAAAGAAAGAAAGAAAGAAAGAAAGGAAAAGAAAGAAAAAATTTGGGGCTGGAGAGATGGCTTAGTGGTTAAGGCACTTTCCAGCAAAGCCAAAGAACCCAGGTTTGATTCCCTGGGACCCACATAAACCAGATGCAAAGGGAGCACATGCATCTGGAGTTCATTTGCAGTAGTGGCTAGAGGCCTTGGTGTTCCATTCTCTCCTCTTTCTCTCTCTCTCTCTGTTTCTTTGTCAGATAAATAAATAAATAATAAAGTAAAAATAAAAATAATTTACCACAAAGAAGAATGAACAAATGTTTACATAAAGATAACTTTTCTTCTATTTGAGTTGGAAGCAAATTGGGGAGAAGATGAGGACTAATATATTTGGCTTTATGGAATAATAACATATGATGAGAATAGAGAGATGATAAATTAGTGTGATTCAAAACTGAAGTAAGCATTATTGAATAATTATTTAATTTCTAAAGAAAGAAGGCACAAAAACTTGGTATACCATGGTTATGTTGGTTACTTTACTGAAATAAAAAGAATATGAGAAATAACAGAAATTTGGAAGAATGCACAATGCAGCAATAAAATGCTGAATGAAATTTACCTTCGTATCATCTGTCACACAGAGTGACTTTGAGTATGATAACAGTGAGGAATGATGGAGCTTATTGACAGCGTGGCCAGCAGTTAAGGGGCTGATCCGCTTCATCCCCAGAGACAGGAATGGTGACTGATAAACTACAAATAATGTGCTTGCGAGGCAGAGTAGCATGGCTTTGGTATCAAGTCAGAGCAACAGTGGAATTATCCCAGAGAAGTGTCATTTATGCTCTACCTTAATCAGCAAACAAGGCTCTGCGAACCTGCTATACCATTGCAGTGATGCCTATGAAAAAGATGGAGAATGCTACTCTTTGTTGTTGTTCTTGTTAGAATACTGTCTGTCATGGTTTTGTGCACATAACCATGCTAAATTTACATTTCTCCGGGTACTTTGGCCACCCTCATTGGAGTTCAACGTTCAATCAATCCTTTTTGTTTTCTTAACCTTTAAATATTGAGAGTCCCTGCCTCTATGATGTCTCCTTCCACACTTCCCACCTTTGTTCTTTCTGATCTCCTTTGATCTCTTAGCTTTATATGCCAATGATACGTGGATCCTTAACTTATATCTTTAGCCTTAACCTTTCCCTTGAACCCACTCACCATCCTGATTTTTGTTTAATAGACATCATAAACATTTCAAAATCAGACGTTTATGTGAGTAGAACAGCTTCACTACGTACTGAAAGGCTGAAACTGGAGAATCACTTGGCCTCTGGAGTTTGAAACCAGCCTAAACAAGAGAGACTCCAACCCTTCCTGAATAAATATGAGTGGATGAATGAAGAGCGTCAGAATCATATCGAGGGTCACAACCTCTTTCTCTTCTCGTTTTTCCTATACCAGTAAATCACTCCACTGTCCTACACTTGGCTTGGTCCCAAATTTGAAAATTTTCTTGTTTCCTCCCTGTTCCTCATTCTTCATATCCTGTATGCTGTTACTGGGATGTACTTCAAAACTGACACAGTTTATGGGAGGAAGGAGTGTATTTCAAGCTTTTAGATCCAGGGGAAGTCCCATCAAGAGCGGGCAAAGCTGCTTACTTCCACACATCCAAGCAGAAAGAAAGCACTGCTGTAAAGAAAACAGCGATATCAGCAGACACACACCACTGGAGCTCACCCTACTCTCTCCACACCTTGTGCTGGAATTCAGACTTGCCCTCTGTGACTGGCAAACCCCCTGTAGCAGGAATCTGCCTGCTATGTGCTGAAATTGCAAACTCAGTAGTAATAAATCACATGAGTTATTGGTCCATACATTTACACTATCATATCAAACTGCCACATCATACTATACCCATTTTTGTGAACTTTGCCTCTTAAATATGCCCTCTATCATTCTTTTTACCATATTCTTTACCTCACTATAATCTTCCCCATCTTCCAATTAGATTGTGGCTGGATGTCTTTTGAAAGAGACTCTGAGCTTTCTCTAGCTTTTCTATAATTTATTTTCCTCAGAGCAATATATGATTGGTTTATGAAAGATATCAGGACCCATTCTATACTAAATGGAAGATGTTTGTGCTTCCCCATTGCCGTGAGTGATCTGTCAGTCTCCTTGTGTTTGATATCTACGCTGAGAACCAAACTCTCCGAGCTCCTCTGGAGGCGGCAACCATCTTGCATCTTCCCCCGTGCCCATGCCCAGCACTACCTGCAAAGCTATTGTGTTGCTTTTATTTATCTTTCTTTATTTGTTGTTGGTGTTGTCAGGTCTTCCAAATCCTCTCCACTTTGTAACCTTTGCACCTGGTATGTAATTGCGTAGTCCTTTCTATTATCTGTTTCATTTCCTGTGATACCTGCATGAGAGTTGCCTTGCCCACCACCTCACCCAAGCGTTTGCTGCCTACATTGTCTCCCTCCATGCACAACACAACTCTTCGTGGTAAGGAATGCTGTGTTTGTCATTTGTTTATTTCTGAGTTGTCTGTCTCCTTTTGTCAAATGTTAGCTCTTAAGAGCATGGGCCTCCGGTGTCCTTGCTATTCTCAAGGACACAGTGTGCATGGAGTGAAGGAAGGAGGTTCTGTAGCTGGGTTTGTTCTTTATTCTGCATACAGAAGTTTTAAAGTGGTTGCCAAGAGATAAGAAATCTACTTTAACAAGAAATGCCACACTCATTATTCTGATATTGTCTTCTGAGAGCCCAGCATTGCAAGAGGGAAATTTCTAAAAGTCAGCCTTCCATATTTAAGCAATTTCTCACACTATTTAAATGTAGTACTTTTTTCATGAGTTCTTTTTTGTTCTTTCAAAAGCTGAGTGTCAGAACAGAATTTGATTTGCAGAAATTTATTGTTAGCACTTAAAAAAATACTCAGTCTGGAGAAAACAATAAAAACAGGTACTGTTCATTTATGAGCGCAGCACACTTTATAGCTTGGAATTAGGGATTAACATATGAGCAATCTTTCCAAACAAAATGAAAGACCATGAAATAGTGACTTGCCTGCAGACACACTTTGCTCTTTTCACCTGTTTACAGATATGCCACTATATGTGCTGTCACTGCAGTTATTTTGGGAGAAAGCAAAAGAAAAAAATTTTCAAACCATCAGATGCCTTTGTGAAGACAAAAAGAGGGACAGAAAGGTGGAGAAGCTTAGAATAGCAAAAGTATGACTATAACATGAGAAAATGTGGATAATAAATAGTATCTGCCTCCAGTGGATCTTTCTTGCTAGTTTCATGTAATTAGGATCTATGTTCTTCATCACTCCATGAGACATTCTACATGTGTCTCTATTTTCACAATTGTTTAAGGATTATCAGTCTAGAGTCGCTAGATAGGAAGTCCCAGGAAAGCTCCTGTCTTACCCTCTCCAGAACTGGAATTACCACCATTCCCAGAATCTACACAAGGGTCCTGGGGATCAAACTCAGATCCTCATATTTGCAAGGCAAGCATTTTACCAACTGAGCTATCTCCTCAGTCCTTATTTTTTAAAATCAACTTTATATTTATTAGCTTTTTGTTTCTGGCATGTTATTAAGTCTCTCTCTCTCTGTAGTAAATATTTGCTTTGTGCTGTGTTAAGCATTACATGAGACATTTGTTGTTAATTTTACCATATTTATTGTAAGTTTTACATCTACCCATACTATTATATATTATCAATTGTTATTTTTCACATCATATTTCTAAAAGTATTATATTTGAATGATATATTGTGGAGGAATGAGCAGTAACTGCATTGATTTGGTATGTATTTATTAAGCATTTAGGATAGTCTTCACCACAACTGGTAAGCAGGTGTAGCAGACAGCTTCAGGTTCGCTGAGATGAACTTCCAGACCAGGCACAGTTATGGTGGAAGGGATATTTATTGAAGCTTACAGATCCAGGGGACGTTCCATAAAGGCAGGAGAAACGGCCTGCTCTCACAGGACCAGGCAAGAGAGAGAAAAAATCCAACCAGGCACACAGCAGACAGAGCAAAACTACAGCCAAAAGCCACAGCACAGTTCAGGAATTTCTATTAGGCACACTTTGCATATCTTTACAATGGAATCTCAAACCCACCACCACTCCTTAAGAACCACCCAGTGACATTGCCTCTAGCAAGGTGGTGCAGATGCAAACTATAAACTAATAAAACATTGAATATATTGGGGGACATATATTCAAACTACCACAGCAGGTGTCACACAGGGGAACTGCAAACAGTGTTATAAAACAAAAAGATGAAGATGAGTATAAAACATGTACTGAGGTTTCTATAATTCAGGACTTCTCAGAGCCTTTATTATATTAATGTGAATAAACGTTAATTAACTGAATGTAATAACTCCATATTTGGTGTTCTCACATGCCTCACAGAAGGGCTCTAATGGTGTCTACACACGTGGCACCAAATGTCCTGTTTGTGGGCACAACCCTGAATTTAGAGAAGACTAACCTCTGGAACTTTCTAGAACTGGGCAAATTGCTTCTAGGAGAAGAGTCTGAGAAATAGAAATGACTCCTATCCAGCAGTGGTATAGCTGCCTCTAGCAGCAACCCAAGGAAAAAAGAAACTGAAGAGAAGTTCCATTAGTACACCTCTTGCATCTGCTGTCACTGCTGCTCTGATGTTGCTGTCCCTGTGACTTCCTCTTCTGTGTACAGGTACTCATTGGCACTTTGAACAGTTTAAAACCAATAATGCATGAATAAGCACTAGACTGCACAAGCCAAGAGCAAGGAACTTTCAACTTTGGATGATCCTTATCCATTTGTTAAAGGAGAGGATTTCTCTTCTGATCTAGACCACACATGCACTCTGATCACAAATACAGTCACAAGCCCACGCATTGCCTTCAATAGATCTGCAGGCGCGTAGTCACTTGCCTTGTCTTCAACACTATGGTCAGCACTTCTGATGCATGTGTTTGTTCTGAGTCAAGAGTCCACCTCTGCCTCTGAGGAAAGGAGCTTAAGATCACTTAGCATCTATAAACACTGCTTGTCAATATTGCTCAGCTCTGCTCTTCAGTCCAAAGGTACACCAAAACAGAGGAAACCTAGTGGATTACACAATTGTAAGATAAATTTAAAGCAAGTTACATGTAAGGAATTTAGTATCTGACAGCAATAATATCACAAAAGCTATTTGTAATGCCCATAAGAAATATTCCCAGTACTTTCCCATAGTTCATTCCCACAATTTGTTCTTATAGTTCATCACCACACACATTGTATACTATCATATAGCATCACTTTGTGATTATATTTGTGTATATTAATGTGAAGATGGGTGTATTGAATTATTTTTGCAAATACATATTAATGTTTGTACAATTAAAAATGTTGGGCTGGAGAGATGGCTCAGCAGTTAAGTCACTTGTCTGCAAAGCCTAATGACCTGGGTTCCATTCCCCAGGACCCACATAAAACCAGATGCTCAAAGTGGTGCATATATCTGGAGTTCATTTGCAGTGGCTAGAGGCCCTGGTGTACCCATTCTTCTCTCTGTCTTTCTTCTCTGTATGTCTCTGCTTGCAAATAAATAAAGGAAAGATTTTTTAAATGTTGATATGCATTATGATATCTATGAAGGCATATGTTATACATAAGTTTTTTTGTAATTCAGAATGTTTATCCACAAATGGTCTATTTGTTTCTCAAGTCAGGGTTCATAAAAGAATGACTCTTGGAGAAGATAATATAAGTTAGACATCCTTTATATAGTGATCGACCTCACTTATGACCTTGAAAGGCTTTAATTCTTGTGCATTGTACTCGCACAAAAATATATGACAGATTTTTTCTTTTTTTCTTTATTAGTTGTGTACATATTCAGTGTGTAAACAGCTCAGGTTGGTACCATCCTTACCCTCATCCCTGTCCTGCACCCTCTGAAGGGACCATCCTCGATGGGGATGCCAGTTATCTCCATGGGGATTGTGGGTCATGCATCATGGGGGTAACCATCAGTTATGGGGAAAAGGCAATGTCTCTGTGCATAATGTCCAAACTTGTGGCTCTAACAATCTTTCCACCCCTCTTCCACGAATTTCCCTGACCAGGTTGAGTTTGTTTTAAGATATGATGGAAAAATATAATGTAAGCATGCCTGTTTTAATCTTCTTCAAAAGAAGTATCTTGTCGCTTAAACAAAATCAAATTGTATGAGTTAAAGAATACAACTGATAATCTTTCATTTATATTCCAAAAATATTTTATATCAATCTAATCTTTCTACTTGTTCTAAAAGAGGTAGCCTACCATGCTATGCAAGCATAAGCCTTGCAGGCAGATTTTTGGGTTGTAACTCAGCTCTACACTTAGTAGCTGTGTGACATTGGTACTCAATGCTACTATGCCTCAGTTATTTCATATGAAAGTGGAGAGAATAGGAGCTAATACACAGCTTTTTAAAAAGTTATTTATTTATTTGAGAAAGAAAGATAAAGAGGCTGAGAAAGAGTGAAAGAAAGAAAGAATGGCTGTTCCATAGTGTCTAGCCACTGCAAATGAACTCCAGACACATGCACCACCTGGTATATCTGGCTTACTTGGGTATTGAAGAATTGAACCTTGGTCCTTAGACTTTGCAGGAAAGTACCTTAACTGTTAAACCATTTCTCCAGACCAATATACAGCTTTTGACAGACTAAACTTGTTTTTTAAAGAATAAAGCATTATGAACTGTAGAGATGGCTCGGTGGGTAAAGTACTTGCAGAGTAAGTAAGAGGACCTGAGTTTGGATGCCCAGCACCCACCTAAAAGCAGCATAGCAATGTATGCCTGTACCCCCACTCTGGTGCATCAGAGACACGTGGAACACTAAGGATTGCTGGACAGCTTTTCTAGCCCATTCAGTGACCCTGTCTCAAAACATGAGGTAAAGATAAATATTTACCCAACATTGACTTTTGCTTACCATAACCACACACAAAATGTACAGATGTACCCTCATACACACATATGCACACCCAAAAACATGTGCACATGCATACATACAAGCCTAGCATATCGCATCCACATATACCTATGCCACCCCACACCCTTGTTTTGTCTGTAATATATGTTGTTTATTTGTTAAACAAGTTAATTACATATTGATTTCTCTCTGTATTTTTATTCCCTATCTTGTGTCATATGTGTAATATCATATTCACAAGGACATGATAGCAAGAAGAATGGGTGCTCAGAGGTAGAATCCTTCTACTTCTAGTCATATTTTATCATGAAACAAGTCTCTCTTAGAGGTTCTTCTCCAGTCATGACTTTGTGGTAGCTTTAGATTGAAAAATAAGTGTTTAGCTACACTTGATTTAAAAACATGTGTTGCCTGAAAGTATACTCTATCAGTCATGAGTAAGGTTTGCATCCCTCAGTGGGAAAATTGATTCAGAAATCTTAGCATTGTATTCTGTCAGCTCTACTGCTCTCTCGTGTCCACATGAATTGGTGCACAGTTAGAAGAGCTAAAATCTCAAAAGCGTTGTACTAAGTAGAAATTGTATAATCTAACCCTGATGATAAGCTATGGGACAATCATGGTCCTCATTCTATAGTGAAAGACGTTAAGAATGCATCCCTAATTTAAAGCTGTAACAGTGCTGAATGCTCAAAGAACCGAACTCTAAAATGTATACTTAGCCATCCTCTGCTTCCTCCTGAAAACCTTAGAACCATAACTTAGTACCTCAAAAGCCGTTCTTTGTGATTGTCTTTAAGTTAGTTCAAGTTGATTATCCTTTATCCAAAATGCCTGGGAACATAAGAGTTTCTACTTTTGGAGTTTTTTCAGATTTTCAATTGAGCAGTTATAGTCCTAAAATCTGAATAAAAATTACCAGAAAATAAAACATATGAATATTATATATTGGTTCTGACAACTTACAATTTTTGGAGCATTTTTTGATTTTATATTTTCAGATTAGAGGTATTCAACTTGAACCAATATTCCCAAGACTATAGACATGTATATACTAATAAAAATTGGATTATAATGCTATCATGACTTTATTCATCATTTCCAAAAATGAAAACACTCTTTGTCCATCCAATGAATGTATGCGAAAATATGATATATACACAAATTGGAAATATATAAACAAAATAACCAGCTACTGATACACATTAAAACATGAACAATAATGAATAATAATAAATAAAATTAATAAATAATAAAATAAAACCAGATTTTTAAGTCCACAGAATGTACAATTCCGAAAACGTTAAAACCTATGGAGTCAGAAATTAGACTATCCGTGGCTAGTGCTATAAGAGTTACAAAAAATTGACCATGAGAAAGCTGTGAATTATGACGAGATTTCTGAATTGGACTGGGGCAATGTTCACACATTATTGCAACTGTATTGGACATTACTTACTAAAAAATAACCCTTTATTTAGATGGGTGATTTTATCATGTACAAATTGTACCTCACTAAAGCTGTTAAGTAGAGAAGGAGCCCCAACTGAAACAACAGAGGAATTGGGGAAATGAGCAAGATGCTGCTTTCTTAGTAAATCGAATATCAGCACAATGGTGATGAAGATCGACACTACCAAACCAGAGATCAAGGGGCTCCTAAGTGCCCATCACTGAAGTAGACTTAAAATGCTTCCAGCATGGCTCGGGGAATTTTGTGGAAGAGTGGCTAGAAAGATTTTTAGAGCCATAAGTTGGGACATTTTGCAGACACATTGCCTCTCCCCCTTGCCTCCCATAATGCATGACCCACAATCCCTAGAGGGTTGACCTGCGTCCCCAAGGAAGAAGGCCTCTTCAGAAAAGGGGCAGGGAGGAGGGAAAGGATGGTACCAACATGTGTTGTTTACACACTAAATATGTCCATATCTAATAAAAAAGAGTTGATGTATAAAATGTAAATATCACAGTTGGCATCTATCTTATAAAAACGCTATTATCCAACACACAGTAATAGTTTCCATCATGTAATGTTTAAGCTAGGCATTTCTACTTTAATGTTTCCGTACACAAAGCAAATAGTGTGCACTGTCAGTACTTGAGGATTTATGGAGCTTAACTGTGGAACTCATGTCGCCTTTCCTAACGCTACAAAGTGCTTCTGTAAAGTCCGAGTCTAATGCTGCACACCTGTAATTATCCATCCATTGAAACAGGTACAGATTCATTTATAACTCTTTGTTTTGTTGTTGTTTTTGTTTATTTAAGGACGGGTCTCTTGCCAATGCTGATTTGGGACTCACTCTGTAGTTCCCAGCTGTCCTAAAACTCCCAGCAATTCTCCTATTTCAATCTCCTGAGTGCTGTGATTAAAGTGTGTGCCACCATGCCTGGCTGTTTTATTTTTTTTTTGGGGGGGGAATTAAGGTAGGATCTCACTGTAGCCCAGGATGACCTGTAACTTATTCTGTAGCTCCAGATTAGTATCTAACTCATAGCTTTCCTTGTATCTCAGCCTCCTGAGTGATGAGTAAAGACATGCACAACCATGCCTGGCCTCTTTTATAACCATTGACACTGTTATTTGACCTTATCCTTCCTCCTGGGCACCTTTCTTCACTATCCTCCAGAGTGCCTCTTCTATTTTCATACCTTTTATGATATATCGGTCTGGAATCCACATGTGAGAAAAACAAGTCTGTCTGGTTTTTTTTTTTTTTTCCCAAGCTGACTTATTTTGCTTAAAATGTTGCATTAGTTTGATTTTAGATACCTAATTTTTGTTTAAATTATTTGCTTTATAAAAATTCTTCAAATAAAACAAATGATGTGGGCTGCAAAGATGGCTTAGTAGTTAAAACACTTGCCTGCTAAGCCTGAGAACCCAGGTTTGATTCCCCAGTACCCACATAAGCCAGATGCACAGGGTGATCCATGCATCTGGAGTTTATTTGCAGTGGTGGAGAACCTGGCATTCCCATTCTCGCTCTCTCTCTCTCTCTCTCTCTCTTTCTTTCTTTCTCTTTGTCTCTTTCTGTGTGTATGCCTCTTTCTCTTTCAAATAAAAAGAAATTAAATATTTAAAAAATTAAATGATGTACCAACCTACTCTAAAATGGGAAACAACAATATATCATGCTTTATTTTATTGGTGCCAATATTATTACTTTTAGTAATATTCCCCTGATTTCTCAATACTTTATTTTCATTTATGGCAGAGAGAGAGAGAGAGACAGGTATAGAGAGAGAATGGGCATGTCAGGGCCTCCAGCCACTGCAAACAAACTCCAGATACATGTACCACCTTGTTTTACATGGGTCATGGGGAATTAAAGCTGGGTCCTATGGCTCTGCAAACAAGCACCTTCCTTAACGGCTAAGCCATCTCTCTAGCCCTTCCCTGTCTTTTAATCAGTATTGTTTTCATCAGTTTATTTTATCATGTTGCTATCCAGACCCACAAAAGCCTTCAAACACCTGAAATTCAAAGTAATAATTTTGTGAGCTAATAAAGAGAAGTAATTCCAAAAAAAGAAAGAAAGAATTAGACAAGGAAACTGAACAATCCCAGTGATCAAGTTACCCAGACTGTTGGGGGGGGTGGATAAAGCAGATTTAAACTCAAATTCAAACATTTATAATCCATCAAATGTTTAAACGTCTTTGGCATTTTCTATGATTTGTTTGATAAAAGATAAGACATTATTTTTTAATTTGAATTTGCATACCTAATATGCAAATAAATTATGATAGAAAATTGTATATATTTGAAATTTGGTCTTCTTTATTTTTCTTACACATAATGGTATGACAAACAGTTTTGAAAACAAATTAAATTTCAGAATATTCAGTTTATCTCCTTGAATGAAACTGTTTATATAGAACTTATGTCATTAGAATCATTTTAGAAGAATGCCTTCAAGACGTAGAACAAAAGAATTACCATCTGAGCCCCACACAGGAAATGAATAAACCTCTTTAAAGGCAATAACCAGTTTTCTTGGGTTCTATCCTTTGACTTTTTTTTTCACATAACTTTTCTTTGTGAGCATTCAGGACATCAATTTGTTATTTCCTTCATGGTACAGACTAGGCAACAATAGACAAAAAGGAATGAAGTCCAAATCATGTAGCTTGTATATGCTGAGACATGAACAGTACTGGTCCTGTTTTGCTCTTATTAATCGAAAAAGAGATATCTACCAATCTAGTTATTGATAATGTAGCTCCTTGGTAGCTATCAGAGCTGTGGTCTTGGGAGACTATTTTTCCGTGACAGAATATGTAGGAACTGCAGCAGTAATGTTTTCAAGTATGAGATGGGACTGATAAATTCTCATAGTTTGGGTGTGATTATTATGCATCCTCCAGTGGACAGATGGAAAGAATGATCCCGCATGCACAATACCTGCATGAAAACAATGTTCTCCAGTGAATCATTGTTCCTTTTTGTTTTAAGCTCTATGAAAAAAAAATCAGGTAGGTGTGATAGATTGTGTAACAATTGAGCTGACTGGCCATGCGTGAAAGCAGATGCAAAGAGCCATACTGTTGCATTTTCAAAGATGTCATTGGGCTCTGATGTTCTTCCAAGTTCTTCCCAGGAATATTCAGAGTGGCACAGATGGCTTCAAAGCCTGAGATCTCAGTCCACTTCGTACAGACTTAACAGCTCTGTTAAAAAGAAAGACTATGGGGCTAGAGAGATGGCTTAGCAGTTAAGGCACTTGCCTTCAAAGCCTGATGACTCGGGTTCAATTCCTCAGTGCCCATAAAGAGCCAGATACACAAGTTGGCACATGCGTCTGAAGTTCATTTGCCATGGCTGGAGACCCTAGTGCGCCCATTCTCTCTCTCTCTCTCTCTCTCTCTTTCTCTGGTTGCAAATAAATAAATATTAAAAAAGAAAAAGAGAAACACTAATGATCAGAAGCTTAGGAATTCATTTTTCTTTCCATTTTAGTCTGTTTTGAAAGAAGTAAAAATATTAGTGTTGGTTTTATTTGAATCAATTTATTTTGCCTATTGGTGTTCTTCTTCTTGATTACGTTCCCTTTTGTTGTCTTTCTTTATTCTTCTATGTGTATTTCTTCTGTTAACAGCAACGCGGATCCTATAACCACCTCTTCAATTGCTCTGGGTATCTTGTGAATTTATGTTCCTGACACGTGAAGATGGATTACTCCATGGATCATTGAATATAAGCCTGTATTCTTTGATTTTTTTCACTTGCATTCCCCCTGTTTTCATTTCATTTTCTTTATTATTGTATTAAGAAATCAATGTCCTGACAGCAAGGGAACAAAGATGGGCATTTTTCTCAGAAAGCAGTATGCATGAGAGGTATGTAAACAGTTTTCTGGTTGCATTTATTTTGTTTTCAAGGCAGTTGTTTTTAGCTAAGAGATGGAGCTGGTGAATTCATGTAAAACACATGTATTGGCAAGCTTGCAGGCACATGTTAGAACTCTTAGCATATGTGCAATAATGAATTCTGTTTGTGGTTTTACTTGGGGGGGGTAAAACTCTGCATAATGCATTATATTGTATAGGAAGCATGTAATTCTTTTGGATTTTTATTATCCTAAGTTATTAAAGGGGAAACAATAAAATTCTAGATCTCTCTAGAATACAAATATGTATTCTTCATATTGTTAGTGGATTTGTATGACTTGCCCAGCATCAAGAATTCAAAAAGCAACAACCTTCAGTTTTCTTTGATGAATTCCTTTAACTTATTTACCATATCAACAAACCACCTGAGGAGAATTTTCATCTGATTTATGCACATGTCTATTTCTAAAATGAAAACTAATTATTTTAAATATCTAAAAACTAGTGAAAGAATCTTAGTAAGTTTTCATTCTTCCCACTACCATGCTACTATTATTTTAGCCTTGTATTATTTTATAGAAAAATTACCATGGCATTTACTGTTTTACACGAACATTTCTTATATAGATTTAATGGCCTAACTTCCAGTTTATGAGCATATCATTACTTCACACAGATATGTGTCTCAGTTTTTACTTCTTTTTTAAAACAATTACTTTTAAAATTTTATTTATTTGCAAGGAGAGAGAGAGACAGAGAGAGAGAGAAGAGAGACAGACACAGAGAGAATGGGCATGCCAGGGCCTCCAGCCACTGCAACCAAACTCCAGGTGCATGTGCCCTTGTGCATCTGGCTTACATGTGTCCTGGGGAATTGAACCTAGGTCCTTTGGCTTCATAGGCAAACACCAGAACTGCTAAACCATTTCTCCAGCCTGAGTTTTGACTTCTTAATCTATACCTTTAGGATTTTCAGTTAAGATCAGCTAGAAGGGCTGGAGAGATGGCTTAATGGTTAAAGTGCTTACCTGTGAAGCCTAAGAACCCAGGTTCAATAATCCAGTACTCCCTCACATGAACCAGATGCACAAGGTGACACTTGTATCTTCAGTTCATTTATAGTGGCTAAAGGCCCTGGTATGCCAATTTTCTCTCTCCATCTATCTCTCTCTCTCTCCCTCTTTCTCTCAAATAAATAAATATATATTTTTTAATTTAAAAAGATCAGCTATAGGAAGATTCTCCTTGCTTTTTCCTCAAATATATTTATGTCATTTTCAGTATAGAATGAGTGCCCATTCTCTTTCTCTCTCACTACCTCTTTCTCTATCTGCCTGTCACTCTCAAATAAAATAAATAAAAATAAATAAATAGACAACAACAACAACAACATACTAGTTCACCATCTTCTGAATTCTACTGAGACTTTCATGAGGCTCTTGGCACAATTTCACTCTTTAGCAATTAACCTATTCTTTCTTTCTTGTCACTTTCAAGATCTTTTAGTTCTATCTATTCCTTTTTCTTTTCTCTCTCTTTCTCTCTGTCTCTCTCTTTCTTTCTTCTTTCTTTTTTCTTTCTTTCTTTCTTTCTTTCTTTCTTTCTTTCTTTCTTTCTTATCTTTCTGTTTTGTTTTTGGTTTTTCAAGGTAGGGTCTTACTGTAGCCTAGGCTGACTTGGAATTTACTATGTAGTCTCAGGCTGGCCTTGAACTCCCAGCCACCATCCTACCTGGGCCTATCAAGTGCTGGGATTAAAGGCATTGCACCACCACACCCAGCCTCAAGATCATTTATTTAACTTGGTCATTGGGTAGCATGATTCAAGGGTGGATTTAATTTTTTATTTTTCTTTTCCAGGAATTGAAGATTTATATCTGGAATATTCTCAACTATCTTTAATTATCGATACACTCCCCATTTTCTTATTTTTATTATCTCTATTTATCTCTATTTATATCTGTCAATTTCTATTCAATGTCATTGCTGTTTATTCTGCCATCTATATCTGTGCTGTGGTTTCCCCTAATGGATAGGATTGTGTGTAAAGATTTAGTCATCATTCTTGGCCCTAAGAGAACTGGATGGTGGAATTGTTAAAAGATGAGTCCTACCAGGAGTTAGGTCATTCAGGGTATATCCTTGAAAAACGCTATTTTTCCTGACCCCCTTATTTCCTTCCTTATTCCCACAAAGAGGACAGCGTCCTCTGCCGCCTCAGGCCCAGAACAATGGGTCAATTTACCATGGACTGAAACTCCCCAAATGATGGGCCAAAATGGAGTTTTTTCTTGTGTTAAGTTGACTCTATCTGATACTGCATATAGTGATTGTAGTAGTTTGAATGGCTGGCCCCCAATATTTTCAGGACTTTGTTAAAGTTTGTAATTTAGCTCTGTAGTCACCTGGCTGGAGGAGGCGTCACTGGGTGGATCCTACGGTCTAGCCCTAAGGTGTGGGGGTGGATTTGAAATTACAGTCTAAACATATGCAAGGTGCTGGAGCTTTGCCTGGAGTTCCTGAGGTATGCTGGGTGGTGTGGGTTTTGGCTTTTGGTGGTGGCTTTTTTGGTGGACCTGTGGAACTAGCCCAGCTTCTTCTGCCATTGTGGAACTTCCACTGGATCTGTTAGCTTCAATAAACATCCCTCCTCCATAACTGTGCCTGGTCTGCAGGCTCATCTCAGCGACCTGAGGCTGTCTAGTACAGTGACAAAGCTGACCCACACAATTACATACTCAGCTTTTAATATATTCACTATCTCCATATTTCCCTACTATATTTGCTTTTGACTGTGTTCAGTTTTCCTCTTCAGTTGTACCTCATTTATTAAACTTGCTTGTTTCTATATTTATATTTACATGTGATATCTTATTCCTTATTTTTTTAAAATTTCTCTCTCTTTGCCAGATTCTCCTGTGGTATCCCGAGCCCATCACTAAACAAACCTTGTCATTTCCTGGGTTGGGCATGCTCAGGTGTAGAGTTTTATATATTGAATACTTAAAGTTGTTTTAATGATTACAAGAGAGGAGGGGGTGGAGGGAGAGACACTTTCTCCCTTCCAACCCAAGTGCAGGAAGATTCGTACACACGTTCCGCTTTCTCCCTGTGCTCTCAGAGACGCAGATATTCCAGGCTCCCTGTGGTTGTAGGTTCCTCCCTTCCCTCCCTGTCTGCGGGACAGTTTGTTTGCTGTTTGAGCACACCCAGAAAATACATCTTGAGAGAAATTTTGGATTATCTACTCTGTCTCCCCTTGTAAATATTGAGAAGCAGAAGTATCTCATGCCTCTTAGTTATTTAGATACATTTTCTCTAAATATATAGCACTACCTAGAAATAAACCTTTTTTTTTTAACATTTGGAATTGATTCCTATTGTAAAGAAGCCCATGACAATAAAATAAACTGCTAATGAAGATATATTTAAGCATAAAGCTTCAGAGAGGATTTATTAAATTTAAAATAAACACATTATACCTTTACATAACCACAGTAAAATATGTTGATGTTTTAAAATTGGTGATTTTAGGACATATTAAGAACCCTCATTATAATTGTAAATATACAATGTAAGCTAGAAAACTTCTTTTCTACAGAGCATGAAAGGAAATAGATTGGAAAGAAAGTAATTTAGCATTTGAATACAGATTTTTTTTCTTTTTGATGAATCTGCTTCCTCTATTTTTGTGCCTTCCTATATTTTGCTTCTTCTGTTCAAATCACTCCCCTACACACTTAAAAAGATCTCTCTAAAAAAGAGCCTGACTCAGCAGTTTCTCTGCTGGGTGGTTTTGAATGATGGGCACATGGCTGTATGTGGCCACCCAGAAGCAAAGGAATCATGGGGCACAGTAGGAATTCATGCCGTCCTCCTCTTAAGACATTTTTATCCTCGCCCGTTAATTCTTCTTACACCATTCTCATGTTGACAGGCATCACAGAAACCTCTACAAATATCAGAATTGATTCACAGGCAGTTCATCTCACCAAGATCATTCATGGGGTTGCTACTACTGTCATATTTTAAAATGCATGTGTATTTAAAAGTTGTCTAATAATGTATGTAATTCATTAGTTTCAGAATAATTCATAAGACATACAGGCTAGATTTTAATAATAGTAATCAACAACAACAACAAAAAACATGCCATTGTGACCCGGGCACAGTAATGAAACTCAGTGTGTACTCAGTTATAACAAATTCCTGAGATTACATGATAATCCCATTCAAACACAGTTTCTCTGAGAGGCTCAGCTCCTCCTCTGAGGCCTTCTGGGATTTACAACCACACCATCTGCAGTGATGTTTTGCCCTGCCTCTTGCTTCTCTCTCAATAACTGCCCCCACATGCACACATTCACAAACTCCTAAGTATAACATGCAGAAATACCTCAGCAGGCTCATATCAAATACACCCCAGCACACACATATGTGACCTGTTGTATAGTAAGAACTATTTTTATATACTTTCTTTTTATCTGACTTGAAAGAAATAAGTCACATGCTGTCATTCTGTTTCTAACCATGTTCCGCATATGGATGATCTGATCAGTGGCAAACGCTCCAATCCTCCTGAAAGATGTTTGGAGAAGTTGAGGCACATATAACTTATGATTGAACACCAGCTGTTAATTCTACAACTAACTTCTAGGGGATCTGAAATTATGATAATTTATAGTTTTTATTATTGAAAACTTCAGATTTAAGTTAAACTTCAATATTTAGAGACTTATGTGAGCATCTGTACTTTTCACTATCTCTGAACAAGCAATCCGATGACATTTTCTATTTTAACTAAATTATTTTGGAGTGTTTAGCCATATTATATACAGTGATCCTTAAAACTAATAATTTTAGATTTAGCTAACACATTTCAATTTTAACATTCAATTTTTAATTATAGATTATTTTTGACTCTAAGT
This sequence comes from Orientallactaga sibirica, assembly GCA_036365145.1. Lineage (NCBI taxonomy): Eukaryota > Metazoa > Chordata > Mammalia > Rodentia > Dipodidae > Orientallactaga > Orientallactaga sibirica. The sequence goes on from JAEOAD010000005.1 coordinate 1,130,996, forward strand.
ATTTGGAAAGAAAAGGGTTAGTGTCTTTGACTTCTGAGCCATCTCTCCGGCCCCCAAGCCTAATACATTTTATACTAATAATGACACACCCACCAAGAGCAAAAGCTGATAAGCACAAATCCTCAAGGATAAATTAAATTAAATATTTTCTACTTGAAAAAAATAATTATAAAACATCTTTTTTTTATTTATTTATTTATGAGAGAGAGAATTGGCACTCCAGAGCCTTAACCACTGAAATCAGACTCCAGAAGCATGTGCCACCTTGTGCGCGTGTGTCACCTTGTATGCATGTGTCACCTTGTGCATCTGGCTTACGTGGGTTCTGGGGAGTGGAACCTGGGTCTTTAGGCCTTGCAGGCAAGCACCTTAACTGCTAAGCCATCTCTCCAGCCCTAAAAATATCTGTCTTTTGTTAAATATTTTTTATTTTTATTTTAAGTTAACGTGACTGAATTAAAATATCTAAAACTCATTAGGATTTTTATAAGCAAAATGCAGAACTATAAATACTATTTCTATAAATACTATTGCAGTGAATAGGAACACCTCGTTTTACTTTCATGATATATTCGTGTATTTTTTCTGATAATTTAGTGGACTAGAATAAGTATAGGTAAACTTCTCCAGAAATCACTTTCATCTGCTTAAAATCTGATGCCTCAAAATAGCAGTGGCCTTTCTTCTTCTTTCAGCTATTAGATACTTCCATTCCCAGTGGAAAGGGAGCCAAGAGGTGATGAGAAAGCAGAGGGGAGAAAGGCAAGCACACAATCAAGTGGAAAGGAAGCTATGGTGAGAGACGACCCAGAGGAGGGAGAAAGGAAGGGAAAACAAAACACGTTGATTTGAAACTCAACATAATTAAACATAGTACTTTAAAAATATTTTTATTTATTTATTATTTGAGAGATACTGAGAGGGAAAGTATGGGTGCATTAGGCTTCACAGGCAAGCACCTTAACTGCTAAGCCATCTTTCCAGCCCTAAAAAAAAAAAAAAAAAAATCTTTTTTTAAAATATACTTTTATTTTTATTTTAAGTTAATGTGACTGAATTAAAATATCTGATACTCATGAGGAATTTTATATTGATTCCAATAACATGTTTGGTACAATATGAAAAGACAAGCCTAAGACAGGTACCCATGAAAGCTATAAATACAAAGGCATTCATTCTGATGCCCCACAGTAGATCTGTAATTCACCATCAATGTAGCAGCAGTCTTTAAGATGCTACAATATTAGGAAAGATGGTGTCTATTTATGCCTTAATTACTTACACATGGTTAGGGGATTGGAATTACATTTGGATGGCTGCATGGGCTAATGAGTAGAATTTTAAATGTGGTGACTGCTATTTTGTTCACAGGTCAACATTTACACACCTCTTTCATCTTTAAGTCAGGATGGATGGATGAGCTCATTACTTAAAAGAGAGAGAAAACAGGAAAAGGAACAAAAGAAAAGCCACTTTCTCCTGTGTCCTTATCAGTCTTGTCCACAAAGCCACTATTAGCTCTAACCCTGTCGGCTGAATAACTTGTGGACCTGGTAGTTTACCCTTAACAGTCCTGTCCTGGCAGTCTGTGAACTGCTCTGGGTGATTTGGCTGCCTACCTGCAGGAGGGACAGTCAGCAAGTGAGAGGAGTAGCCATTGCCTGAAATTTGAAAAGCAGGCCATAGTCAGTCCTAAGCTATGTCACCAGAGAATGGGAGGAGGGATGAGGTGCAGGAGGAAGAGGAGCAGCACAGAGGGATGGTGAGGAGCAGGGAACAAGCCCAGCTTCCTCCTGGCTTAGGACTGTTCCGAGCCAAGAGCAGAATATGACCTGCTTTCTGCACCCTACCTCCCAAAGCTTAGGTCACGTTTTCAGCACATATTACTGACAAAGAAGGCCTGGAGACTCAGATCCGAAATTAGAACACCTGGTTTGGTGGAGCTAACACATAAGGAACTGAGAAAGGCAAATCAGTAAATATAAGGACCAGTCATGCTGTTAGATAAACATCAGCAATAACCAAAACATGACCACCATGTAGATTCCAAGACGCTGAGGGGTGGAAGAAAAGGATGAAAATATGGCCAAGGTATCCAACCTTCTAGAGTAGATTAAAACCCAGTGTCCTTTCTGAAGTAGGGCTGATGCAAGACCAAGTTTCAAACACACCTTCTTGTGAGAACATTATGCCTGTCGAGGAGAGGAGAGGAGAGGAGAGGAGAGGAGAGGAGAGGAGAGGAGAGGAGAGGAGAGGAGAGGAGAGGAGAGGAGAGGAGAGGAGAGGAGAGAGATATCATTTCATCCGCTTGGGCTGTGTAGAACACCATGGGCTTTCTTTTGTCCTCGCTGGCTGGCATCCCGTCAAAGGAGCACTGCTTCCTTAGAGGAAGTGCCATGCTGGAAGGCATCGCCCACCTGCATCCTCGAATTCTGACCTGCAGGGTCATCCTCCATTCTGCAAGTGAGTTTGTGGCCCCGACGTCAAGGTTTTCTTTTTTCAAGTGGCCATATTTATCCCAGTGTTCTAGAATCTTAACCCCAGTGTGTCAGAAACAAAGTCCAGTTGGTCCTCTACCCTTGGTGCCACCTTAGGCCTGCCACTCTTTAGATGTGCCCTACCAGGAGCCTCCCTGCCCTGCTTGCCCCACAGAGGCTGCATGGAAGGAGCCACAAAGTCTGTCACCCCCACTCATGTACTATTTCTGCAGACCTTTATTTCATATTTTGTTTTTGCTCTCACCATGTCTCACATGTCCTTACTAATCAGTATCAACCTCTTTGAGAACTTATTTATTCGTTTGACCTTTTCATCTATACATTTGATTTTGACATTTCCCTCTTCAGAAATGACCAAATGACTACCTATTTCTTATCACAGTGGTTTAATTAAATTAATTGATTCTTATATATTTAATTTAGATTTGTGGTGCTCAGAATTGAACCTAGGGTTTTTTTTCATGCTAGCTAAATGTTTTATCACTGAGCTATGTGATCAGCAAATTTATTTATTTATTTATTTATTTATTTATTTATTTATTTTTTATTTACAGAGAAAGAGGGAGAGAGAGAGAGAATGGGCACGCCAGGGCCTCTACCCACTGCAAACGAACTCCAGACGTGTATGCCCCCTTGTGCATCTGGCTAACATGGGTCCTGGGAAATCAAACCGGGGTCCTTTGGCTTTGTAGGCAGATGCCTTAACCGCTAAGCCACTCCTCCAGCCCAAATTTTTAAATTTATTTTTGAGACAGTGCCTAGGCTCCTTCATGCAATCTTCCTGTCTCAATCACCCATGGAGCTGGGATTATAGGACTGTGGTTTCCACATCTCTGTACATAAGAACAAGCCTCCTACAAAAGATGCTTCATGAAATATCCCAGCTAGCCATCGTTTACTACGTGTGAAGTTCAGTATGCCAGACAGGAACATAAAGAGAGTAGTACTCTTTTACTCATAATGGTTTGCTGGATAATCGACATTCAGTGGACTCTTTTAGACAGAACAGAATGTTGCTTGAAAATCATTGATTTATGCCAAAGAATTACAGACTGTCTTGGATTATATATCCTTAATATTTACCTACGTAGGCTTTTTCAGACACTCTGTGTATTTACACTCCACACTGCAAACTCATTGATCAGTCACCATTTTACAGATATTTTGAGATCCATTCACTTGTGTCTCAACCAGGCCTCACTTACCTGTACAGGAGCAATCCCACATGTGTGCTTGTCATACTGCTTCACTCTGTGTCTCAGTGCACAGAAACCGACCTTCTCTCCACACTTTCTGCACTTCTTCCTGAATCTCTCCCGCATATTGTTTAGTAACTGGCTTCACATCTGTTTCTCTGAGATGCTGGTGGAAGCTGTTAATTATGTCTTCATTCTTTTCTGTCCATACCTAGCATAGTCTTTCTGGCTATAGTAATCAGTAACAAATATTTGTGGATAGTTTAACATTAGAATTATTAAAATTAGAAAAAGTAGTTTCAATTATATATATAATTAAAAGTGTTTTATATCATGAGATTACAATTCACATGTTGAGTATATTGATAAAAAATGACTGCAAACAAGGAGACATATAAAATGTTTTTAAAAGTCAATAGTTGTTGCCTTCAAACAATGTGGGATCTTATATTGGATGTTAAATTTTCTTCTGATCATTTTAGCTTACAGTCAGTGAATTTGAGACATTTTAGAATGCTTCCTCTCTGGCCTCTTCACTCTGTCTGATCACTACACAAATGTACTGTGAACCCCTGTACAAATCACAGCCCATAACTGCATTGCATTCAGGTGACAATAAGGTCAACTAGTATTTGGACTAAGTAGTGCTAAAGTAATGGAAATATGTTAAAAATGATTCACTTTTTGTTTTGGTTGGGTGATAGTTGTCAGATTTATAATAATAAATTTTTAGAAAAGTGACTCATGAAGAATGTCCACAGCCATTTCTTCACTAAATATTAGTGACAAAACACATAGTAAATATATGTATTGAATGTCTGGTAAACACCATGTCCTAAAAATGCAACATGGACTAATCCACCCTCCCTCTAAGAAACATGTGTTTCTTTTCTACTGGAGAGCAAGGGGCTCAGTGATGCCCTGCAGGCGTCTGCTTTGTAGCTGAGGCTGCAGAGCTCCGTGGATAGATCGGAGATAGTGAATTCCAGGTTAGCCTGGGCTAGAGCAAGCCATTAAGAAGAACTTGAATGCTTCAGGTTTGGATGGTGATCTAGTGAGAACACTGATTTAGTTAGAAAAACGTGGCTCTGTTATATGTCAGAATGACTATAAGAAAAGAATGGGTGTGAGGCTTCTGGCTAAAGGTTATGTTAGTAGTTTAAGAAGAGTTATCAAGAACCTGATTTGGGTTTAACAGAAAAAGACAATTGTAGTACAATTATTTTGATCAATATTACAGATGAGAATTCTGATAAATATAATTATGATATGAATGAATTGGCAATTTGAAGACCACCTGAAAGGTGACAATGGTATTGTAGAAATCAGGAGCAGTAAGTATATTGTTCCATTTTTTTAGGCCTGGAGAGATGGCTTAGTGGTTAAGGCACTTGTCTGCAAAGCCTAAGAATGTATGTTTGAATCTCCAGGTCCCATGTAGCCAGACACAAAAGTGATGCAAGTATGCAATGTAGCACATGCACACGTGGGCACATGTGCCTGGAGTTTATTCACAGCAGCTGAAAGGCCCTAGTGCTCCCATCCTTTCTCCCTCTCTCTCTCTTTCTCACTCTGCCTTTTTCTCTCTGTCTCTCAAAAATAAAATTAAAAAAATTATTTATTTGCAAGGAGAGAAAGAGAGTGAAAGAGAGGGAGAAAGAGAAAGAGAGAACAATTTTGTGCATCTGGTTTTATGTGGGTACTGGGAAATAGAACCCAGCCTGTCAAGCTTTGCAAAAAGCACCTTTAACCACCAAATCATCTGCCCAGCCCTTGTTTCATTTTGTATTGAGAAATTTAATATATTAACATAATATAGCTGGTTTTAGTCCCCTCCCTTTACTCTCCCTTGTCTCCCTCTCGCACACAATATGTATATATGTGTGTATTTATTTGCAAGTTGAGAAAGCCATAGAAAGATAGAGATAGATAGACAGACAGACAAAAGACATGTCAGGGCATAGTGCCACTGCAAATGAACTCCAGATGTGTGTACCTAACTGCTGAGCCATCTCTCCAGGCCTCTTACCCCTTTTACCAAACCCTTGTTCTTCTCAAGTAGTGCCTCCTCTGTTCTGATGTCTCATTCTTATCTTCTTTGTCACCACTGGCCAGGGAATCTTCTTTCTGGAAATATCCAGAAAACTCAAACCTTATCAGAGTGCTGAAAATAAAAGCCTGTTGGGAGGAGGTCAACACTACATGAGATTTTTTTTTCTCGTTTTGTTCGAGGAAGGGCCTCTCGCTAGCCCAGGCTGATCTGGCATTTACTATGTACTCTCAGGTGGTCTTGGATTGCCAGCAATCCTCCTTCCTGTGCCTTCCAGGTGCTCACATTAAAGGCTTGGACTACCAGGACCGGCTTACATGAGGAATTTCTAACATGTCCCCCAAGACTCAGAGATCACTGTGGAAGTGAGGGCAGAAGGAGTCTAAGGCCACAGGTAGACTACGGGGAGTATACTGCTGCAATGAATTGGCTATACTGTATCCATCAACATTATGTTTCAGTTTTTAGGGAATACAAGCTGCAGAGTTCTCATACTGCATTAAGAAAATAACATTGTTCTTTTCATGATATAGTGGAAAAACTTGGTTTCAGATCTTTGAATCTGCTCTATATGAGATTTAGTGGTGGAAACATAATAGAATGGATAAAAACAATAATGACAGTTATGTAAAATTCTTTCTGGGGCTAGAGAGGTGGCTCAGCAGTTAAAGTGCTTGCCTTCAAAACCTAACAACCTGAGTTCAATTCCTCAGTAACCACATAAAGCTAGTTGCACAAAATGGCTCATGCATCTGGAGTTTGCTGCCACTAGAGGCTGTGGCATGCCCATTATCTCTCTGTCTCTATCTGCCTGCAAATAAATAAATAAAAATATTTAAAATTTCTTTCTAAAAGGAAGCAAATTATAATTTGCAGCAATCTCAAAAGGACTTAATCTACAATTAAGCAAAGAAAGAAATACAATAGGGAAATGACAGAAAAACACAAACTACAACATTTTAAGCAGAAAATGGTGGACTTCACTGACAAATTTTACCCAGGGAATATCTACTTCTTTAATATGTGTTTTGGCTTAAATATATATTTAGAAAACAAAAAATGGATTATATGGTATCTTAAGACAAAGTATTTATAATACATGTAAAAATGGATTATATGGTATCTTAAGACAAAGTATGTATAATACATGTAAATGTGCTTAATTTTTGAAGATAGCACATAAAAATGATTTCATCAATTCACTTTATATTTGAGTGATAAATACCAGCCACTGCCAAGAAATGATTTGTCTTTATAATTAATTATTTATATTAAATGTAAACTTATTTTGGTTTGCAACTTGATAGATTTTCTTTAGCCAGTTCTTCTATCAGCCAAGCATTTCTGAAGTTCATTATCTCACTCTTCAAATTATTTCTGTATTAAACCCAGCTCCAAAAATATTATTTGTGAGTACAACTAAAATCCAATTATTTTGGCTAACTCCTGAACTTTTTATAATAGTTTTCTATTTCTATGCATACAGTCTGGAATATGTTGCATGACCTCATGATAAGATCTATTATATTCATTTTGATTGGCTAAAGTACTTTACAAAACTTTAATGTTTTTAAGTCATAAGAATAACCTACCAGGTTACATGATTTGATTTAGAAGGGATAAGTATCTCAGTCCTAATTTAGGAGCTATTGCAGAAGTGAAATAGCAATAAATTCATGTCTAGATACCCTGAAAATATAGAACTGAAAGCACCTAATGGTATGTTAAATAGGATTTCTTTTTTCTTATTCATTTTACATACTAGAACTTGAATGAGAGTCTTGATCATGCTAAGCAATCTTTCTTTTACTGAGTTGTGCCCCAGTCCCTAAGTAATAGCATTTTGCAGGGGACTAAATTAGCAATGAATTGAACTGGAAGATCAAAGGAAATATGAAGAGTTATAGGAACAACTGCTCAGTATATTTGCTTAGCTTTCTTCTATGAGGAACTTCAGTGAGCTTTAACATGATGATATTCAGTGTAAATATACAAGTGGAGCTTGCAAAGCTAGCCTGCATGAACTTATTAAGCAGTGTGGAATCACCACTTCTGTCCTACAGCAGCATCACCACTGCTGACTCCCATTACATACTGTAACAGTTAATGTTTTGTAGAGGCTATAGAAGCTTCCTGGTTGTTAACTCATCCACTCTTCCAAACAACCCTGGAGCCTGCCATGGCTCAGGCAACAGTACTGGAGAGGGGATTGGAAGAGCCACAGAGTGGGTAGGAATAACCTGAGGCAAGATCCCGCCTCTCTCCTTACCCAACAGGGACTGACTGAGGCCTTCATGACCTCACAGTATGTGCTGTAACCCTACTGAGGAGGGCCCTGTGAAGATGGGAGCAGGGGTGAAGGGATAAGAGTATTACATAACTCTTGCTATATTAACAAAATATTTTGAATGTCGAACTGGAGAAAAAATATTAGGCATGTTTTTCATTTATTTTTCCCACTGTGCTCAAATATATTTTTACATTTGTTTTCCTGTGAGTTTAAAAGATGGTAATCATTTGTTTATTAATTCTGTTCTCTATAAGGTATTCTATAATAAGTTAATATAAATTATGTTAATTGTCTGCAAATAAACAGTAATCTTCTGTATTTGTGCTATCAACCCTGAAATGTATACCATGTATATTTTTAGAAACTGTTTTTTAAATGTTTGTATTTATTTATTTATTTGTGTGAGTGAGGAAGAGGAAGATAGACAGAAAGAGAGAATGGGCACGCCAGGGCCTCCAGCCACCACAAACGAACCCCAGATTCATGAGCTCCCTTGTACATCTGGCTTACATGGGTACTGGTGAATTGAACCAGGGTCCTTAGGCATCACAGGCAAATGCCTTAACTGCTAAGCCATCTCCCCAGCCCCTAGAAATTGTTTTTAGATACGATGAAACTAGACCACTACAAGTAAAGTGAAAAGAAAAGAACCACCAAAAGTCTGTTTAATTCAGATTTTCCAATGATTTTTATACCTTTTAGTTAGTTTACTTGCCTTTGTATAGATTCAGGTGTTAACTGGGCCAATGGCCACCCCTTCCAAAGTCTGCCTGTGCCAGGCTCTTGTGTATATGATGGACACAGTTAGGGTGCAGGTCCAGCTTGGAGATAATCTGGGATATGTATACCTCCCAGATACTATCTTTAAGGAAAATTCTCTCAATCTGCTGCTTAAATGATCTTGTGCTTTTGCTTCTGGGAATAAATGCACAATGGCATGCCTATAGTGCCATCTGGGACCACACTGGAAGGCACACACTAAACATGATTGGACACTTGATTTAGATGAGATAAAAGAAACACCTAACACATTTAATATGCCCGCCCTTGAACACTGAATCTAATCCCAGTTTTCTACATCCACTTCACTCAACCCTTGTTGCTTAGCATTAGAAATAAAATAGTTACTCAATGGGCGAGTATATGAGGTATTGTTGTTCTTTTCCAACCACATAACAAATTTATTGTAATTTATCACTTACCCTCAAAAAGTTATTATTGAATTTGATTTAATATGAATATTTCCTGAGGCAAAAATTAAGTTGGGAGTCATATTTTAGACCTAAAGAACATATTTTCAACCTATCTTCAGCAGAAGAAAAACAGAGAAGTTAACAGGAAGAAATACAGTAGAGAGCAAAGGTAACTCAAACATTATGAGTAAGTTCAGAGGCAGAACGAGAGCAATGGAAGATATACTGAATCCATTAACAGAGAATATGATCCAATGAAAATAAGTAGTAAAATAAGGAAGGGACCTCATATATTAAGCATTTTATGACCATATTAACACTTCAATAAAAAGGTTAGAAGATAAATCTATAGACAGCTGAAGAAAAGGCAAATATTAAATAAAAATAGGAAAATGCAAAGATAATAGCACTGTAGGATCAACCCAGGACATCCATCACCCAACTCTCAGGTATTATCAGAAAGAAGAAAGAATTGAAGTGGAGAGAATAATGTATGAATAAATCTCAAAGCACAAGTAAATGACATTCAGTAGATATTTCTTGAAGCACACATTTATCCATTCTTCATCTCATGAGTGCCAATCATAGTTATTGATTACAGATTACCTGCCAGAGTATATGCTAGTCACTGGGGAGGCAAAGAAAATAAGATGAAATTTCTGATTTCCATTGTTCTCCGATGATAAAGCTCACTTCTTTTTCCTATAGTAATTCTAGACTGAGTAATGATTAATACTTAATAATGTGATGATAATTAATAGATTAATAATATGTACTGATTTGGGGATGTGTATATGGACTCATTGCTATTCAGTCCATAAGGTCAATTTTAAGTAATTACAGAGAGAGGGCTTGGGAAGATAACTCAGTAGTCACAGCTGCTTGTTTTCAGTCTGCCAGCCCAGATTCAATTTCCATGTCACTGGCATATACTTGATACACAGTGTGGTCAAGCATCCGGTATTTGCTTACAGTCACAAGAGCCGTGGCAGGCAAAAGCACTGTGGTGGTACATATAATCCTATGTGCACTTGGGATGTGGAGACAGGAAAAGTTCAAGGCGATCCTGAGCTACATAGTTAGTTGGAGATTATCTTGTGCTCATTAAACTGTTCCAAAAGCAAAACAAAAAAAAAAAAATGTAATGTTCAAAGAAGTTTTCAATAAATGTTTCTTTTTCAGTTCACTTTAAAAGATTTTCCTGGATCACAGGTTATCAGGGAAAAGAAGCAGGGAAGGGACTGGGTCTTTCATGTCAGAACTTTGAGGAAGCATTTGTGTAAATAATCAGAAAGAACCCGAGTAAACAGTAGTGTATGCAGTTTAGTGATACTTGATGTGTCACTTTGAGAGGGAGGAGGGGGCTGTTCTTTGAGCAGACTCACTGTTGCTGGCAAGTCTCGAACTCATCTCAGCCTCCTGGGTATCTACAGGGAGGAAGGCAGCATCACTAAACTAGATCTGCGTCATATTTCCTTTAGCATCTTGATCTTCTCAAGACCTTGTAATACAGTTCACGGAGCCATCAAATCTCCTTGTACCAAATAGAATTCAAGCATGCAGTTCCTTGGAACTTGAATATGCAGCTTTGGAGGACAATCCTTCGTTCACTTTCAAGCATAGGTGGTTGAATAGGGAGGGTAGCTATGGAGGAAAGAATATGATCCTTCTTGCAAAGCCAGGAAGTTGGAGAACAGGTTCTCGCAGTCATACTTTAGATCCTCCCTCCCTCTTTGGATAGAAGTGGTAAGTCGGGTTCTTCCTAATGAGAAGACTCTGAATCACCATTTCCTGCTACATTTAAACAGAGCAAACAGGTACCAAGGGTCATGCAACGTTAGTGCTGTGACTTGGAACACCAAGCCAAACCTTCCCATAAATCCCAGTCTCCTATCTGCTGAGGCTTATTTAGATCACTTTATTCTCAAAATGTTATTACCACTTTTACATAAATGGCTCTCGTGGACCCTACTTAATACATTATAATGAGGTTTTGTAATACTTTGATTTCTAAAATTCTGCAGTTAATATATTGCCAGGCATCATGGATGAAGTAATTGAAACAGTTTTATTGTGTCACTAATTTAATCTTTGCTTTCTCTGGCTCATCTGTCCACTACTTCTAATACTAGTGTAGTTTTCTAAAGAAATAAAAAGATGATAGCTAGTATGTGAAAAACTTCCCAATAATCCCTCATATCACATTGAAGCTTAAAAGAACTAACCTTTCTAATGACAGTCATTACACTTGAAGAAAAGTTTTACAAGGTACTTATCAAGTCATATCAGTATCACAGCATACAATGGTGGGTAAAATATCAACAACTAAAATCCAATGTACTTATATGTGACTGCAAATAATTAGAAGATAAATACCTTTCAGTTGATATTATTTAACTATACCTTTCCAAAGCAGCTTTTACTAATTTTAAGAATTAATACATCTGTATTTTTTTTTGTTTTCATTGTAAACACATTTACACAATTTAAATAACCAAATGTTGACTTAATACCATACATGACTCATAATTTGTGCTCAATTTTGGTATGCTAAACCTTGGAAGAATTAATTTCATTCAATCTAAAATAATTAGGAGGTTACCAATCTATATGAAGAGTAATGTCCCTCTTGCTAAAGCCTTCTTCAAGGGGAAAATTCATTGAAATATTTTTGGTAGAAATATTTGATATTAATAAATTAATTTTTCCTTGGAGCTTTTGGGTAACAAATGACTGAATTTATAATTGAAGGAGCCAGATGACGTTTGTAAACTGTGGTGTCCAGGTTTTATGAGCAGCAGGTTCACATCATGCTATTCTACATATGGTGGAATAGCCCCATCCTGTCACTAATTCACACTTTGTTGTTTTCATTTGCTGAGTGTGTAGTACGGTTTTGTTAGGCTTTTGATGACAGTGTTATGAAGGTAACAGTGCAAATGGTCCACACATATTCTGATGCTTGATGGAGAAAAATGATTAGTACCCATCTTGCCACTAAGTCGTTTCAAACCAATAAAAAGATCAATATACTGAGGATAAAATAATACCTTATGTTTCTGAAAACCAGGGATCTGTAGGAATGACTCCTATGCCCCTGAGCCAGCTCTTGGGAACTGTACGAGTTATTTCTTCACACATTATTCTAATCCTGTGTGTTCAGTGAGATCATTCTGTTGGCGCCTTAAGCTAAACTTTGGTGGGCTGCGCCATGCAAATTGGTAAATGACAGTGAGAGACTTCTCTGTTTTTCCCTCCTAGAGGGCTTGCTGTTGAACACTTAGCAGAACCACATTGTTTTAGTCTAAATACTGGGTCTTGGAATTATTCACTCAGCACTACAGAGTGAATGCTAGAAGAAGCACTCCCTGTACCTAGGGCTCAGCAAGTCTCTCTTCCGCAGATAGTTTACTCCCAGAAAGAAGAAAAAAGAAGGCATTTGTGTGTATCTCTTCTCAAACTCTCCTGTAATTCACCTTCACAAGGACAGAGGAAAAGTGTGAAACAGTAAGATATAACACTGTGCTTGGAAGCAACCATTAATAGTGTGAATGAATTTCTGTCATCAAGAGCTACAACTTTCTTCTTTGTGCCCTTTGTCCAGTCAATATAGCCATTGAGAAATGGACATGAATAAAGGTGTGATTCCCCCCTCCATGGAGAGGATATTAGCATCCCATTAGGACAGTCTTTTCCAACCTGCATGACCTACCAGAAACTCTGTATTCTTTGGGTATGTCTTTGTGCATAATGATAGACAGTAGCTATTTATTCCCAGAGGGCTCTATCTCTTGGACTCATATATGAAAACAAAGTATTTATACATTAAAGCACATTCATTTCTCAATAAATTAAACTCCAAAATTTTCTTACACCTTTTTTTCCTATAATGATACATGGTTTCACAATGAAAAACATTCCTTATATTTTTTCTGAGAAGCCAATGGATATATGACATTTCAGGATGATACAGATATAGATGATATAGATAGACAAAGACGTACCAGCTCACATTCGTTCACAACATATGTAGGCTCATAGAATTTGTGTCTTTCTGAAATTGTGAACAATTTACTGTGAGTTGTCAAAGACATGTCCTCAAATCTGTTTCTTCACAGAATCAACACATCTGTAATTGGAGGCATTACTAGGGGAAAATGAAACAAATAGGAAATACCTTTGTCCAAAATTCCTAAGTTATGAAAAAGCACAAAATTTTTAGAACAATACATTAATTAACTCAATTCTAAGGCCTCTCTGCATGCCATTGTGAAAATTTATTTTCTACTACCTTTGTTATCCTATAGTTGTTAATCATACATTGTCACATGGAAGCTTGGCAATTTGGCCAAAAATAAGACACTTCACTAATATGCATATATAACTCCAACCACCCAGTATAAAGGCTAATAATAAAATGCCAACTGTTTGATGCCTACATTTATTTATAAATGTCTGATTTTCTAATTGTTTGAAGATACAATGATTATTTTAATGCATTTATTTATTATTTTTATTTTATTTTTGGAGAGAGACACACACACACAGAGAAAGACAGAGAGGGAGAGGGAGACAGATAAAGATGGGCGCGCCAGCATTCTCTCAGCTGCTGTGAACGAAATCCAGATGCGTGCGCTCCCCTTGTGGTCAAGTGTGGCATTGCGCCCTTGCGTCACTGCATCTGGCTAAACGTGGGACCTGGAGATTGGAACCGCTGGAGATTGGAACCAGCGTTCTTAGGCTTAGCAGGCAGGCGCCTTAACTGCTAAGCCATCTCTCCAGCCCCAATGATTATTTTAAAAAGAACCTTATCATCTAGAAACATAGTGTGAAACCAAAACATGTTCCTATGTTCATCTAAAAGTCAGAAGAAATTATAGTACTTGCTGATTTCTTACTCTTCTCTGCTCAGAGTCAGTATCTTTTGGGAAGTTCAGCAGTCTCTATCACACACACACGCACGCACACACATACACACGCATACACACACATCTCTATCAATTTCTGAAAAAAGTTTTTCTTAAAGTCTTAGGAGTTATATTAGTTTAATGTACATATTTTCATAGTCATATTTCTAAAGACCTAAAGAGTTAATTGGATGCATACAACATAATCACTGGCAACACAAATTCATCAATGAACAAGTTTATTCCAGGACAGAATGACAGGGTTATTGAAAGCCAATCTTTATTTTGATTTTATTTCTTTGTGTATCACATTTTTAGCAAGAAGACTTTTTAAAAGGAATACTTCATAAATAGTTATCTATCTTTCTTAGATCTTTGAAGGTTTTTATTGCTTGTCCTATGTTTGATGGGTAATCTGCAATATGAAAATGTCTGATAATATATGGTCTTTGACAGAATATGTAGATGTTCTTTTCCATTTTCTTTTCTTATTTAAGCGTTTGTTCACAGACTTTCTTTTCATATTACGGGGTGGTGAATTATGGTGTTAGTTAAGTTCTTAGGTAAGAAGCAGACTTGTCAATTGCACTTGTACCATAGTAACTCAACTGGCTTATTGGTTACTTTACTTATCACTGTGACCCAATGCCTCACAGGAAGCAACTCAAGGAAGGAAAGATTTATTGTGTCTTATGGCTCAGGAGACACAATCCATCATGGTGAGACCAGGGTGAGCCAGGCAGCAGGAGCGGGTAGAGAAGCTCCTTCGTGTCCCGGAGTACACGGGATCAGAAATGGGGCAAAAATGGACCCAAGCTATAAACTTCAAGGTCCACTCCCTAAAAGTCATTTTGTCCAGCTAGTTCCCATCTTCCAAAACTTCCCAACCTCCCAAAACAGCATCATCATCTGGGGACCATGTGTTCAAACACAAAAGCTTATTGAAGGCCTGTTTTATTCAGTCCATGACAATTGGCTTGACATACTTGAGTAAAAAAAAAAAAAAAAAAGATAGGTTAGAAATCACTGTATGTTCCATTGTTTAGTTTTTGGAGACAGACTCTTGCTGTACAGGGAAATCAGCTTCAATGATATCATCTGGCCTCTGCCTTGCAAGGGCTGGGATTACACACGGATGACAACAGGCTCCACTCACTTCATATTTGGAGCTGACAGATGTCCTCCAGCCCAGCGCTCAGGACTGCTCCCTCCACACATGCTGCCACTCAGAGTTTTAAGTTTCTCTTCTTCTGTCTTAGGTTGCTTCCTCAGATTGAGTGGAGCTTTGAACACAGCTGCTTTACTACTAAACTCATTCTAAAGTCATGAAGCTAGCACAAGGATAGTATAAATACATTCATAACTGTAATCAACCAAGCTTTTTATCAAACTTAACAAATTTCTATCTCTGGTCCCTAACCAAACATTCTAATTATTTTTAAAGTTAGACTGTGCTTTGATGAAGAGACTGGGTTGTTATTAACACGTTTTAAATAATGTGTTGTTATGAGCAACGCATTTATATTTCCTTTCATTGACAGACATCACTGTAAAGGATTTGTATTCTATTACCCTTTCTATTTGTTTTCATAACAAGAATACTACATCTAATAATCTCATATAATGTACAATTAAAATATTCAACATTTCTATACTGTAAAGCAAGCTAAGACAATTTGTAGGCTTTATTCATTAAGGAGTTTATTTGTGAACATTTTATAACATATAGGATATTTCAGAAAATATGATGTTCACATTAAACCAGTGATCTGCATTTAACCTACATTCTTGTTTTCTGTCATTGTAAACCATGCAGGTAAAGATAATATTCTCTTTCTCCAAAGCTCAATCTGATCTCTTCTGTCTCCTGGAGTTATTGCTCTTCCTATTGCCTGAACTCTACCATACAGACATGTGTTATATATACTTGCTTTCTAAATTCACATAATTAGCATAATTTTGAAATTGAATGGAAATGGTGATTTTGTTTATTGATGAGAGAAATGGATTCAAAATCCTCTTCTATATATGACAGATCCTCATTGTTTGTGTGTCTGTTTCTAAATGAATATTCAAAAGATCTTGTCTGAATATTCTAGGATCCTGTCAGTTTCTGTCAGTCATTGCCAAACTTGAAGGACAACCTGGAAATTTGAAAATTGGCTAAAATATAATACACTTCAGAATATGGAGTCTGAGGCATTGCCTATTGATCTTTTTATCATGGCTTTTTCTTTCATCTTGTCAGTTGGTAAATTTATAATCTGATGTCCTGCTTGGACTCTTGCATCTTACAACCATTTGTCTGTTGTTTTTACACTTCACAGCAACTCTGCTGGGCACTACACCCTTGGGTCACACTTTCCCTCAGAACTTTTGTCCAGTGTTGTTCCGTCTTTTGTCCTTTGATGTCGCCCTAGGGAAGTCTGAGGTCAGCCTGACTTTTCTCTCTTGTACTTAACTCCTATGTGTGTACCTACCCTTGAATGTATGGGTGGTATTTCATGTCAATGCTCACTAAAAAGTTTTATTGAAATGTATTTTGCAATTTAAATGGCCAGATTCATCCTCTATTTAGAGAAATTAACCTCCTGAATATGTTTTTGTTTAAATAATGTGGTCTGTTTTACAAAAGTCAATATACTCTGTAATATAGCAATTTTTATTTCCTCTATACTATCTTTTTCTCTTCTTTTCTATAACCAGTACTACCTTCCAACCTAAGTATGACACTAGAGTGCCCCCTGCTGCCACCAGTTGCTATTTGGGGCCATGTTCACTCATGATGGGATTTTTCATTAAACATACTATAGTGTCTTAGTTGATGAATTCCCCAGCCATTGATTTTAAACACATTTCAAGGATGGATCATATCTTGTAACTGATTTAATTTTTTTAAAGCAGATTAAACTGAAGGTAGAATTCCATTAGGTCCTAGGAATGGCTGATTGTTGGCTCTTGAAGAGGCTGTGAATAGAGCTTGGAAGTATAGGCTGAATATCCATGTGTGCATTCCTGCCCCTCCCCCCATAACACATGGCAGAGCAGAGGTGTGGGAAAGCAATGATAGGCCGTGGTTGAACCTGGGCACCCAGGAGTTGGCCAATGTTCTTTGCTTTTCAGGTCCTTTTATTTACTCAAGGTGTAGTTTCAGGATATCAGGGCAGATAATATAAACATTTTATAGTAGTTTGTTATTGTGAAATCACTTTTAAAATTTTTATGAATTAATTTGGATATATTGCTTTAAAAAATCTGTATCGCTTTTTTTGGCTCTTCAATTCCTATTCTATTTTATTGCTTTATATGCTTTTCAGTATATCCATAGCACAAAACAATCAGGGAATTAATGTTCTCTTTTCTTCCAAACTGAAATATTCACATGTCCTTTGTAAAATGTGTTTCTTTGTCTTTTCTTCCCCTTCATATGCCCCAGTAATAGCTACCATATCATATTACTAGATCTTATCCTTTGTTCATTTATTTATTTAATTCATTAAGGGCATATTTGGTATGGATACATCATGAGTTGGTACCATCCTTTCCCTTGTCCCTGCCCTCCTTCTGCTGCGGGGACATCTTCAGTGGGGTTGCTGGTATTCCCCTTGGGCATGTGGGTTATGTGTTGTGAGAGCAGCAGTCAGTTGTTGGGGGGAAGGCAATACCTCTGGGCATGATGTCCCAACCTGTGACTCTTACAGTCTTTCTGCACCTTCTTCTGCGGACTTCCCTGAGCCATGTTGGGTGTGTTTTAAATCTACTTCAGTGATGAGCTCTTAGGATCCTCTGGATCTCTTCTTTGGTATGTGTTGAATGTCCTCAGTGTCTGTCTCCTTCACCCTGGCACTGTTGTCAGGATCACCATGGAAGAAACACTCTTGCTCATCTTCCCATTTCCTCTGTGGTTTCAGCTGGGGCTTGGCTGGAGTGCAAGGGATGGTTTATCTCCTTGGGTCTTACTATATCCTGAAAAAGAAAAACAGTTTCTCCACTGGAGAGTGAAGTCAGCACAGGTACAATGGGATAAGCCGTGTTAATTTAGGGAGGATTTGATGGATGTAGCCCCATTTTTAGCCAAAGACTAATGGCAGCTTGACATTGGAAAGCATAATCTTTGTCTCCATAGGATTCTGCTCTGGTTCCCACTTCCAGATGTGGGTTCCTTTCTGCTATGCTGTGTGCCACTATTACGCTTATGTGTGCATCTTGTCAGCGTGTTTGTTTCTGAGTAGCTTGGACCCGTGCTTGGTTGGACCTTTGTTGGCCACTTTCCCCCAGGAGCTCATGTAGCATTTTCCTGCACTACATGGGTTGTCTGTGGACTGGCTCCTTTCTGTATCCAGCCAGGTCTCTCCGTGGTCTGTGCTGGCAGCATATGGTGTCTTTAGCAACAGGATCTTACCTTTTACCTCAGGTGAGTAATGAAGTGCTTTGACAGAAGCCTGTCTTATTTTCAGAACCTCGTAGGTCTCTCCAATCAACAGTTCATTGTGGGTAGCAACCACATTCTGAAAGTGAAAGTTACAGGCCAAAGCTAAAATTTTTTCTAAGGTTAGGCATCATCCCACCCTCTCTAGGGCCCTCCTTTTCAGTGCTTCCCTCATGCTCTTGTTGAGGTTTTAATCCTCAATCTATCTTCAGGGATAAAGTTTTCTGTGGTGCCAGTTCATTTTAGGTTTAGTTTTGTGCCACCCCCGCCAGCCTTCCCCTCTCCTGAAATCCTTCCATCCCTGTTGTCTGAACCTCAAGTTGCCTGTCAGGTATGACAGCCACTCAAGCTGATCCAGGTTAGGAACCACAGTTGAGTGAGATCATGAGGCATTTGCTATTCTGTGATTGTGTGTGTTCACTGAGTATTATCTGCCCCAAGTCCATCCATTTTTCCACAAATTTCATTGTGTGATTTTTTTTTCTTGCTGCTGAGTAGAATCCCATTGTATAAGTATAGTACAGCTTCTTTATCCATTCATCCAATGATGGACGCCTGGGTTGATACCAGTTCTTAACTATCTTAGCTGATCTAAAGCTATATTACAAAGCCATAGTAACAAAAACAGCATGGTACTGGCATAAAATGTAAATATAGACCAGAGGAACAGAATTGAAGACCCTGATTTTAGGTCAAGTAACTACAGCTGCTTGGTCTTCAGCAATGGTGCCAATAACATAGACTGGAGAAAAGACACCATCTTCAGCAAATGGTGCTGACCAACTGGGTGACCATATGTAGAAAATGAAACTAGACCCACACATCTCACCATGCACAAAAATCAAGCCCACATGGATTAAAGACCTGCCATTCTGCATGGTCTGGGAACTTGTGTTTGTTATTCTGTGTTTGTACATTTGTTTCACTGACTTCCCTTAAACAACCTGGCTCATACAGCCCATTTTCTTTTTTACATGTGATGACACAATGAAAAGTTGAGGAGGAACATGTCTTAAGAAATAAAATGACCCTGTGTCAAATGGCACACACTGTGTTGATTTATTACCTTGGAATGACTTATAGTGGTAAATATATTTTAACTTTGTGTTCTTCTTTTCAAATATGCAAAATGAGAGGCTTAGTATCGACTTCATCATGTGACTCTGGTGCAGTATGCCAGAGACATCAGAATGGTGATCTAGGGCTGACTCACTGCTGTAATCTGACTGGGTGCACTTGTGTAATCATTTCTTTCAAATTTGAAAACTTATGAAACAATATATTTCAAAATATGTCTTTTTTTAGTTTGTCTTGAAGTTTTTTCCAAAAGGATAGGACTTGGCTCTTGTCCCAGTTCTCATGGTTCAGCAGCACCCATCACTCTTCATCTCAACTCATCACAGTTTAGCCAAATACCATTCTCTTTTAGGCTTGCTAGCTCTACTTTGTGATATGCATGAAAATGCCTTACTGCTTTATAGTAACACTTCTTAGAGTTATTTTGTGTTTAACATGAGCTTCCTGAAAAAATGTTGAACAGGTGACATTAGAAATTATTCAGGATGTTCTGATTCTTGTATTCTTGCTTACCTGTGAACCCCCAAATCCACATGCCCAGTCCTGCATATATTAAACTTTGAAACTTAAACGTTGTCCTCACTTACAATTTTGTATTGTGTGGCATTTTTATATTCCTTTCTTAATGATATATTAAGTGCTATAGCTTTTCCTCTTCATTCAAATTAGATATTGGTTTAAAAAGATAAAGTATTGTTAGTAAAAAGGAAACAAAAATTGGGGTTTTATATCAGAATTAACCATTGTGCTAATTGCTTTTGAAAAATAATTCACAAAGCTGTGGCAAAATACTGTCAAATTATACATAATTTTAGGCACTAGGGGACATTAATATTTTAAACATTTGTGACTATAACAGAGGCACTTACATATATCAAAGGGTTAAATGTAAAACAATAAAATTTAAAATATAATATACACAATAATCTTATCATGATTATACAGCAAACATATGAATATATGGTAGTATATCATGTTTTAATATATGCAAAGAAGTAAATAAAAATGCAGTTTTATAAATAGGGATTTTTTAATTTTTGTATATTCACAGATGGTATATTAAAAGTGTTAGAAACATATTTACATGCTTGCTTATATCAATATCAGATATAGACTATATTTCTACTTTCTGCTAATATAATTTCATTAATACAAAACAAAGATAGCTTTTGCTGTAAATATTGTGTTCTCTTAAGGGAAGAAAAGCTGTGTTTAAGTATTCGAGGGACTTAGCAAGGGAATAAGAGTCATGAAAGATTAACTTTTCATACTCTTTTAGCAGATTTAAATGGCTCTAGATTTTCTGTGATGATGTGTTTTATTCTGAATAGCAATAATTCATTTTTATAATTTTTATCTAGAATCTCATGATACTGAAGACAGATACTTGGAAAGCCTATTTTATCTATCTCATATTTTAAATTCCCTGTTTTCATTCATTTCACATATTATGACTCATTAAATTTGACATAAAGTTATATTAATTAATTTATTTTTTTTATTTTATTTTATTTTCTTCATTTATTTGAGTGAGAAATAGGTAGGGAGAGACAGAGAAAGAGAGCTAGAGAGTGAATGGGCATGCCAGGGCCTCCAGCCACTGCAAACAAACTCCAGATGTGTGTACTACCTTGTGCATCTGGCTTACGTGGGTCTGGAAAATTGAAGCTGGGTCCTCTGGCTTCATAGGCAAGCACCTTAAGCACTAAGCCATTTCTCCAGCCCATGAAGTTATACTTTGAAATTGCCACCCTTCCATTAAGAATGCTGGAATGTAAGCACAGAAATGTGTTTTCTAATGCTTAAACCACTTTATTACACTATGGATAATGTCTGTATGTGTCTTTGTGCTAAGCACACTCCCATCAGAAATGAATTAAAACAGGTACTTTCGAGTTGCAAAAAAATGTTCTAAAATGTATCTTTGGGGTTTGCAGATGTCCTCACTAATGGAGATAGAACGCGCTACAGCCACTCTGTTGGCATCATTTTCCATAAGCTGGGTGTGCTTACGCGTGATAATTTTACATGATTAGCTGTATGGCAACACCACTCCACTTCCTCAGGGCTGTGAAAAATCCTATGTGCTTGCATCACTTGTGACTCAGGCTTCGGCGGCTGCCTATGACTTTCAAGAAAAGGCCAAAGTCATTATGGCCTTGAAGACTGCTAGGCGGTTTTCTTTTTTTTTTTTTTCTGTCCAGCATCTCTTTATCTTGCTGGTTTTACAAAAGCCCTTCTTTCCTTAGCTACTTCTTTTACTAACCAAGCATTCCCCAGTGTGCACATGTACACACACCAGACCATTTGCACTCTGCTGGATTAGATGAATATCTACTATTCATTTTCCCCTTCAAAGTGCACAACTGTACTTTGCATTTTATTGTACCTGAAGGGATCTTTCACATTTTTCCCTACATGATGTGGACTTCGGAGTCTACAGATATTTTCTACTTCTTTACACACATGTTAAATCAATAAGAAAATATTTCTAGACAATGAGTATGTTCAATCAGCACACAACTGTTGAGAATCAACATTTTTACTATGTCTGTGTCACCTTCAAATGGAATAATGTTATCAACATCAACATTTCTACTAATAGTTCTTGAATTTTTAATAAACATTATTCCCATGGTATAATTATGTATCCAAGATATCAATAATAGAGTTTTCTGGTTTCTTTGACAAGTATTTTAATATTCCACAAAGATTCTAAGATAAGTCAAACACATAATTGTGTAGTTTACTAAAATTCTTTCTTTATACTAAGCATTTATCTCAACATCTAAGATGTACAAAGTGAAACATGTCAAATGTAATTTTAATGTAAATATGCATATTTCTTTAGATTAAGCACTGTATTCATCATGTAAGTTCATTTTTTCTTTTTTTGGTTTTTCGAGGTAGGGTCTCACTTTAGCTCAGGCTGACCTGGAATTCACTATGTAGTCTCAGGCTGGCCTTGAACTCACAGCAATCCTCCTACCTCTGCCTCCCAAGTGCTGGGATTAAAGGTGTGTGCCACCATACCTGGCAGTTCATTTTCTTTTACTGTTTTATTTTATTACTTATTTAAGAGAGATAGAAAGACAGAGAAGGGAGAGAGACTGTGCACACCAGGGCCTCCAGCCACTGCAAACAAACTCCAGATACATGCACCACTGTGTGCATCTGGCTTATGTGGGTAGTGGGGAATCAAACCTGGGTCCTTAGGCTTTGCAGGCAAGTGCCTTAACAGATAAGCCATATCTCTAGCCCCAGTTTATTTTAATATAGAATTTCAGCATCTTGCTTTTGGTAGAGCTATTTTTGAATGCATTATACATTTTAAAAATGCACCTGCCTTTTCATGTCTATCTATGGAAAAGAGATTACCAATATTTAAGCTTATTTATTCAAGCAATATACTATCTATTCCTGCAATAAAGACACACGATTTTTGCATTCTAGGATTTTAGAGTCTTGACATAGCACAGGATGGTTTCTAGTGATAAACACAAGCAGGATATCTGGAGCTGATGGGATTGATGCTGACTGAAAAGACTGTGTGGAAGAGCAGCTGGGGGAGCCTTTCTAAATGTGAAGGCCACTATAAGTGTGCAGGATTTGAGAGTAAGGGGAAGTGGCGGGCCTGGTTGGAGAATTTCTCATACAATGACCTTTAGGTGGGAGCGTGACATCATCTCAGCCCCTGATAACCAGTGGGAACAGAATGACAAGTGGGAACAAGGTCCTTAGTTCTGCGGGGGATGAAAGGACTCAGTTTGGAGGACATAATAGTCTCTGTAAGCTCTTGGCCTTTATCTTTTAAGATCAATGGAGAAACATTTAGAGGTTTCTAAGAATACATATTATATAAGCATGTGTAAGAAATGCATGTTTAAAGAAAGCTCTTTCTCTACGTGCAGCGTGGAGATCAGGTTGAATAGAAAGGATTTGGAAACTGAGAAGCTTTGTGCTTGCAACCACAGCGTCTAGAGGCTTCTAGAATTGTTTTTCTTGGCCAGTTTTATATTGACTATGAGAATATTAAGTGACCTAGATGCTTTTTCATCTGCACACGTGTAAACGCAGGAAAGATAAAATGATTGAGGAGGACAGTGTTTAAAGTTTACACTTCCATTATTTTGAGTGACCACCTGTTCTTGAACTGAGTAATGAGGATTGGCCTCATATCTAATTAATAATAATTTAATTAGGAAAATGTTGGCTACTCTAGAAATTCAAAGACAGCTTATGTCTAGTCATGCTATGGAGTGGGAGGAATTCTTCCATACTTGTCACTGTCCTTTGCTGTGATCACCAGAGCCCAAGACATCCTTATGTGTTAAAGATTTTATAATTTTTTTCACAGACATAAATATAAAGGTGACACCAAGTTGTGGAATGATTTACATTTCCATTCATTACAATTTTTCTAAGATGAATACCATTTAGTATATTAGCACCGTTCACACTAAATTTCAGGATTTATTCATGCATACTAACTCATAAGCCCTTTCTAACAAGTTCTGTCATAATGAAACAAAATACAAAGTTGTGTTTTGTGAAATGAGGATCATTTTTCATCTTGTTTGATCTTTTAGGTAAGTGGGTAGATAATTTTTTAAACACACACACACATATATGATGTCAAAAGTGACAATGAAGCTTGCATGTTATAAAGATGAGCCCATGGAAGATCGGCAGTCCTGTCTTGGCACTGGAAAACCCTCAAGGCTGACTGTACTCTCTGCTTCTTCTATAGGTTAAAATCAGCCCCTTTCAGGTTAAACCAAGTAATTGTGTCAACCAGCATTTGGGTTCAGCTTCTGAGCATGGTCAGTGTGCAGAAAGTAGTGTTGTTACCCCTCTTTATCCTAACCAACCACCCTCTGATTCCCACTCAATTCTGCTTTTACTTTTTTATTACTGGAACCACCTGTTTAAAAGATATTTTCACAAATCAATCCTCAAGATTTATTTATTTATTAGAGATGAGGGTGAGGGAAGAGAATGGTCATGCCAGGACCTCTGGCCGTTGCAAAGGAACTCTAGATGCATGTGCTACCTTGTTCATCTGGCTTACGTGGGTCCTGGGGAATTGAACCTGAGTTCTTTGGCTTTGCAGGCAAGCACCTTAACCACTAAGCAATCCATCCAGCCCAATGTTTTGGAAGTATTAATAAATTTTCTTGTGAGGGTTTTAGTGGAAGTTAAATGTCTCCTTTTCCACCAGTATATTGTTCAATCTTAATGAGTTTCCTATAGTTCATCTTGATGCTGATATCTAGTTTTATTCCATTATGGTCAGATAAAAATACAGTAAGATATCAATTTTATTACATATATTAAGACATATTTTGTGCTCCAAAATGTGCTCTCTGTTTGAAAGGCTTTTCCATGGGCTACTGAGAAAAATGTACATACTGATAAGGATAAAACCATAAGAAAGTACAAACAAAATTCCCAAGATCTATAGTATAGAATGAAAAAGCCAAATATTCTAGTCATAATCACAGAAGAACACTGAGCTCAAGTTAAAGGTGTGGAAAATATATTTAACAAAATTACAGTAGAAAGTTCCCAATTTAGGAAAAGCAATAGCCATACAAATACAGCAGGCTTGTAGAATACCCAAATGACAGGACCTTCACACATCATATCATAACTAAATCAGTTAGTATATACAACAAATAAAGGCAAACATATCAGGTTAGCAGCAGTTTTCTCAACAGAAATTCTAAAAGCTAAGAGGGGCATGGGATGACATATTTCAATTTTGAAAAGATAACAATCTATGTTACTATATCTATGATGGTATGAAGGCTACCCTTCCTAATTGAAGGAGAAATGAGTTTTCCATAACAAGCACCAACCAAGCCCAACAATACGGAAGATAATTTAAGGACTCATACACAGAAAAGATAATAATAAATATATCCATGCTGCTCGAGCAAAATTCAGTCCACACTATAACAGTAAATATATAAGTGAGAGAAAAAGTGATAAAAACAATACAACATAATAATAGGAAGTAATATACACCATTCATAATAACTCTGAATGTTAATAATCTCAATCCTCCAATCAAAAGATACAGACTAGCAGATTTGGGTTAAACAAAGCAGCACCTATCTATTTCATGCCTCCAAAAATTCACTTCACTGAAAAATAAAACACACTCTAAGGATAAAAAGATTAGAGAACTCATTCAAAGTAACTGGA
Organism: Orientallactaga sibirica; assembly: GCA_036365145.1. Lineage (NCBI taxonomy): Eukaryota > Metazoa > Chordata > Mammalia > Rodentia > Dipodidae > Orientallactaga > Orientallactaga sibirica. The sequence goes on from JAEOAD010000005.1 coordinate 1,156,846, forward strand.
ACTGGTAAGCAAGCCTGTATTAATTATATCTTTCAAATAAACTTAAAACAAAATTATTTAGAAGAGATAAATTGGTTCGCTTCATAATGATTAAGGGAACAATTAATCAAGAAGTTACAAGTTACCATAATTCTAAACATATATACATGCACAATGGTAAGAATGCAATGAATACCTTCTCCAAGTAAGGTAAGTTTGTCTACCACTTGTCTGTAATAAAGTCTGTCTGTAAAAACAGACATGCCCCATATCTTTGGAATATTGGGAGGGCTAGGGAGTCATAATGGTGGTCTCTGGCCCACAAAGCCTTCATGTTAAGCAGAAAATTTAGAGATAAATTGTTAAGCCATGTCCCAGCCCTTGTTTTTGCTTCAATTCTTGTGGTTACTGTTTCTTTAGTAGGAGTATAATACTTTAAACTACCTTAAACAAAACAAGACGGGCAACAGTTAAGATTCACTAGGTTTCTTGTCTAAGGAGCTAACATTCACCTGCAATGCAACTGTAATAAAGTTTGCTCAGACAAGTAAATACGTGTGGTAGTCTATGCTGTGTTGTTCATATGGCACGAGCAGGTCTTGTTTCTTTTTATGTTTATAATTCTAATTAGCTACTGATCAATGTTTAGTTCATCTGTCTAATGTTGATGCACCATAGGATGCTATGTCATTATACTATGTATAATCAGATATAGAAAGAGTGGAGTTCAGGGATATTAAATAACCCTTATGTTTGATGGGCAGTTCAAAACTTTACAGTAAAGTATGCCACAAAGCCATACCTCATCTTTCTCAAAGCATTTTTGACCTCCTTACTTCCTAGAATGGCCATTTAATTTCTGCTTACAATACTCAACAACAATTTTAGACCAAAGTTCTAAACTCTTTCACATTCTTCCTACAAACCACTTCCAAAAGTCTGCGAACCACATGGTCACGTTTATAATAGCAATGACTCCACTCTTGGTACCAATTTTCTGTTTTAGTTATTGGTCTCCCTTGCTGTGACAAAGTACCTGGCAGGAAGCAGATTAAGGAAAGGAGGCCTATAGTTGAGGCTGCACACAGTTCTTGGTGGGAACACATGACTACAGGAGCATTAGGCATGGTCACATTCAGTGTGCAGAGAGAAAGGACAGTCATGAGTACTGGTCCTCAGCAAGCCCCCTCTTTTTATAAAGTCCAGGATCCCCACCCATGGAAGAGTGCTGTACACAGTTAAGGTGGATCTTATCCCTCATAGGCAACCTCAATAGGTAACCTAATCTAGACAATCACTCACAGGACTGTTCAGAGGCTAATTATCTAGATCAATCATGGTCTCGTCAAGTTGACAAGCAATATTAGCCATCACAAGACCTTTTTTATATATTTAGTGATCATTTATTCTTCTTTTAATAAGTATCTATCCAGCTCTGCTGTCCATATGCAATCTAATCGTTTGTGCACCTTTGATTATATTGCTTGTTAATTTAATTTAGTTTTCATTTTAGATGCTGGATATTAAACTTCTGTAAGACAAATAACTGGGAAAGATTTTTCCCATTGTGTAGGTTCAGTTATTACTTTTTGTTGTTCTTGCTGTATAGGAGTTTTGCTAACCTCCACATAACGTCATATATCTACTTTTTGTTGTTGTTGCTGTATAGGAGTTTTGCTAACCTCCACATAAAGTCATATATCCACTTTTTGTTGTTGTTGCTGTATAGGAGTTTTGCTAACCTCCACATAAAGTCATATATCCACTTTTTGTTGTTGTTGCTGTATAGGAGTTTTGCTAACCTCCACATAACGTCATATATCCACTTTTTGTTGTTGTTGCTGTATAGGAGTTTTGCTAACCTCCACATAACGCCATATATCTACTTTTTTTTGTTGTTGTTGCTGTATAGGAATTTTGCTAACCTCCACATAACATCATATATCCACTTTTTTTCTTCAGTTTCATGAGTCTTCATAAGACTCTCATGGAGGTAATCATTGTTAATACCAACACCTTGAAGTGTTTTCCTTTATTTTCTTTAATAATTACAGAGAGTTTTTCCTTTTATATTAAGGCTTTTTATTCATTTTGAGTTGATTTCAATGCAAGGTGGGGAATAAGGGTCCACTTTTAGTATTGTACACATGAATATTCAGTTGTCCCAGTATCAATTTGTTGAAAAGGCTATCTTTTCTTCAGACTTTTTGGCACCTGCAAGAACACTTGTATTTTTCCAGCCTTGTAGACATCTGTTAGTTACCCAAGATTAGGTTTGTGTGCTTTCAGGGAAGTACTGTACCATGGATCTTTGCATTATACAATTTGTAAATTATTCATTAAAAACATTTTGTGAAGTGAGTGATTTTATATCTATATTGCCAATATATAAATTTCCTATTTATTCATGTTATTACTATAATCTGGGATTTATAAAACTGTCTCATTGTTACCTAACTATTGAGATTAAATGCTTTTTCATTTTGCTTTGGCTGCATTTCTTCATTTCCCATTAAGATTATGTATAGTTGTAGGAAAATTGAAGTCAAATTCTCACTTTAACATAAAATTAAGCTGTGCAATAATTCCAATTGATTTCAATCACTATGAAATGCATTTCTAAATTGTCTTTAGTTATTTATAATTTGCATGTGTATTTCCTGTTTACCTACTTTTAAAATTTATTTATTTTTACATAGTATACAAAATAATGGGTTTCATTTTAACATTTCCTCACATGCATATCATTGTTTTTTTGTTTATATTCACCTTCCATTAACATCTCTTGCCCCCACACCCTCCCACTGGACCCCTACTGTCTGCAAAAAGTCCTCTATCTGTACTTCCTTTCTAATATTTGTTAATACTTAAGTATTTTGTTTCTTTCTCTGCTGTCAAAGTTTTATCATTCTTTTTCAGTGTCCTGGAGTTGTATCAGATAAGGGTTTATATTGGCCATTTTAGAAACTCTGTGTACTTTAGCTAGAATGTGTTTTTGTTATTGTGGTAGTTTGAATATATGTCCCCCAATATATTCAGTATTTTATTAGTTTATAGTTTGCTTCTGCAATCACCTTGCTAGAGGCAAGGTCACTGGGGGCCCGGTCTTAAGGTGTGGTGATGGGTTTGAGATTCCATTGTAAAGATATGCAAATGTGTCTAGCAGGAGTTCCTGAAGTCTGCTTGTGACCTTTTGGCTGTAGTTTTGCTCTGTGTGCTGTGGTGGCTGGTTGGTTTTTCGCTCTGCTTGGTCCTGTGGAGAGCAGGTCGTTTCTTCTGCCATTATGGAACTTCCCCTGGATCTGTAAGCTTCAATAAATAATATCCCTTCCTCCATAACTGTGCCTGGTCTGGAAGTTCATCTCAGCGAACCTGAAGCTGTCTGCAACAGTAAAGTGGTACCGAGGAGTGTGGGGTGAGATGAACCTGACCGTGTGGATGTTCGTCTTTTGCAACCTTTGTTTTGGAGGAATGGGCATGGACTTGGTGCTTGCAACTGAAGATGCCTTCTGGAGTGGTAAGCCAAGTTTTATGGACTATTCTGATGAGAGTTTGAGAATGCTAAGTGCAGATAGTACTGAACTTCGAGGCTTGGTTTATGAGGTTTCTAAGGGGAAGGAAAGACTGCAGAGGACTTTGTTGGAACTGGGCTACTGGCATAAGGGATGGCTACGTTCTGCTATCCAGGCCCAGAAAGTTTGATCAAGGTTAAATTTGTAATGGACTGATGTGCTTGGCTAAAGATATCGGACTGAGATTTTAAGATTTTGAGTTGGAAAACCTGAAGCAAGCTAAAAGTAGAGGCACTGAGACTGGTTAAGCTGCTATTGTTGACACATTAGCAATCTTAAGGAAGGTGGAAGGAAGGTGGCCTGACTTGATTTACATTAAAACAATGGAGAGGATGCCTGAGGAAAGACTGTTAAAAATGCAAATTCTTGGAAAGAGCTGACTGGAGAAGGAACCTGCTTTTCAAGGCTATGGTTTATTTTGTCCCTGGATTTAGAATATGGCTGTGTCCTGCACACCTGGTATTAGTTTTGGAAATATGAAAAATGCATAGAATGGTCATGAGTTGCACACGGTTCCAGGAGCCGCTGCTGAGATGCGGCATGAAGCAGGGCATGAAGACCCTCAGGAATAGGCTGGAAGAGCCTTTGGAAGATGGACTGTGGGTTGCATGGAGACCTGAAGATGTTTTGGATATACCAGGACTGTGCAAAAGGACTACCATGGAGTGCAGTGTTGAACTGGGATGAAAGTTTTCCCTGGCTACTCTGCCCAGCTGGAGGGGCGGAATTGGTAAACATGGAGACTGTTAGTCTCTGGTTATATTGAACTTGAACTGCAGAAGTTTGATGATGGCTGATGGTGATTGAGTTTCCATTGTTTTAGTCTCTCCTTGCTATTCCTTATACAGTTAAAATGTTTACTCTGTGCCTTTACATGTTGAAAGTATTTAACTTGTTTGATTGTACAGGACTCACTATCTTAAGTTGATCAAGACTGTGAGAACCTTTGAAATTGGACTGAGTACAATTTACAATGTGTGATAGTTATAAATCTATTGGGGACCAGGAGCTAAATATATTGGGGGCCAGGGCGGAATGTGGTAGTTTGAATATATGTCCCCAATATATTCAGTATTTTATTAGTTTATAGTTTGCATCTGCAATCACCTTGCTAGAGGCAAGGTCACTGGGGGCCCGGTCTTAAGGTGTGGTGATGGGTTTGAGATTCCATTGTAAAGATATGCAAATGTGTCTAGCAGGAGTTCCTGAAGTCTGCTGTGTGACCTTTGGCTGTAGTTTTGCTCTGTGTGCTGTGGTGGCTGGTTGGTTTTTCTCTCTGCTTGGTCCTGTTGGGAGCTCATTTTGAAATGTGTGGTACTTTATTGCTGCACTCCAAGGGCTCTCACAATCTAGCTGCTAGTTGACTCTACAACCTCCTTTCTGATAGTGCCCTTCACAAACAAGGTCTTCTCTAAATAACCCACATTTGGGGTTTCTTGTTATCAAAGGACCTTTAGAAGGCATTTTCTGAACGTATATTTGAAGCAGTGTTGTTCTGGGAGTTAGAGCTGATTCAACTCTCAGGAGGACTTCATTTCCATTTTCATGGGGTCCTATTCTCCTCTAACCTCTAACATGCTTTAGAGTACTTGGCAGTGGCACTTCCACTGTTCCCAGGCAGAGCATCTTGTTAAAATAAGACTCTTTGACTAGGTGCAGTGTTTGGATTTTGCATTTTATTCTCTTTGCATTTAATAGTTACTCAGGAAATCATAGCGTAGAGACTGAAAGCAGTCATGAGCTATCAAACCTTTGAGCTCTAGGCAGCAAATTTACATCCCTAAAAACTAGCTCCATCCCTCAGAGCAGATAAGTTTTCTTTTTTTACTATGGAAATTTAATATAATAAAAGGCTTGGGGCAGTCACTTGCTATATTATTTCCTCATTGCTGGCACAAAATACCTTACAAATACCAGTGTAGGGAGGAAAGGGGTCTTAGGGATAAATTCAAGGTTATAATCTATCATTGGTGGTGGAAGACACCGGTGGCAGGAGCTTGAGGTATCTGGTCACATATAGTTCACAATGAAGAAACAGAAGGCCATGAATTCTAGTGCTCAGGCATCTCTATCCTGTGGATGCAGTCCAGGATCCTCAGCCAATTGAATACCAGTTCCTCATACTTAGGATATGTCTTCCCATCTTGATTAAACTAATCTAGAGAAAAGTCCTAATAGACTTGCTAAAAAGTTTGTATTTATGGTGATTCTAAATCCTGTCAAGTTGACAACCAGAGATTAACTATCACACCTGCCCAAGTGAAATAAAACACAGTACCCATGAGTTAAGATTATTCCTAAACCTCACTCATCCATCAATTGTCCTTCACTTGTAATTTATAGATAAGCTAATAATATACAGTTCTTCTTTCTTTCTTTCTTTCTTTCTTTCTTTCTTTCTTTCTTTCTTCTTTCTTTCTTTCTTTCTTTCTTTTTTGTTTTTGGTTTTTGAGGTAGAGTCTAGCTCTAGCCTAGGCTGACTTGAAATTCACTATGCAGTCTCAGGGTGACCTCGAACTCACAGCAGTTCTCCTACCTCTGGCTCCCAAGTGCTGGGATTAAAGGTGTGCGCCACCAAGTCTGCTGAGTAGTTCTTTCTTGATAACTGAGTAAATTTTAAAGGAATGCCTACTGCAGAAATAAAATAATTAGGAAATTTTTTTCATTCACATTTGAACTGAGGAAATTGATCCTCAAAATATTTACTTAACAATTTTTTTTTATTTTAAGCTCTCAGTATCAATAGTGCATTATCCCATTAGAATAGCATAGGGAAAGAAAATCAAGGATCCAGAGTTATCAGGATTACTTTGGTCTGCATGGGTAGCATTATTTCATTACCTACATTGTTATTCAACATGTAATTAGAATTTTTGTGAATGCTTTGAATGAAAGAAAAAAGATTCTATGAGACTATTTCACATAATACCTCCACCTACAGTTGCATTAGGAAGAGAAGGCTTCCCTTCATGGATGATTGATGAACCAGGTTTTACAGATTTGTAAGCATTAAATTGACAAAGAGGTGCGGGAGATCTGAACATTTCAAGAAGAAATATTAGTATGTACAGACATCCTGTGGCAGTTATGAGGGTGTGAGAGTAGATTAGGGAGACTAGGGAACAGAGGGAGAGGAGCACTCTAGAGAGAAGAATGTAGAGTTTAGACACGAGAATAATGTTTAGGAGTTCCCAGAGGACAATCATATTTCAGATACACAGCCAGTATTCAATGTCTTCAGATGATCTTTTCTCCTTTCAGCATGGAAGTAATATTCTGCAGCTTTCTATGTACTAACCAGAAGAAACGTTTCACACTCACATAATTTTTGCATCTGAGTTCTATTTTCGGTGACTTTAACAGGGCCAGGAATAGAAGACATGCAAAAGATAACATATTACAAATTATAGACAGGTAATACTATTCATTCAAATGATTGATTATGGGATCTGTTCTATAAATTTATTGACTGAAGACTTTAAGTGGCTGCAGAATGCACAGTCCAGTATCAGTGAAGGCTTCTATAGCAGGTGAAAGATAACCATAAAAAATTTAATTTCTTGTAGTATATTTCACTTTGGGTCATTCTTCAACACAATTACCTTGTCCTTTCCACCAGGTGGTTGACCAGATTGATACCCTGACCTGTGACCTACAGCTGGAGGATGAAATGACTGACAGCTCCAAAACAGACACGCTGAACAGTAGCTCCAGTGGCACCACGGCCTCCAGCCTAGAGAAGATCAAAGTGCAGGCTAACACCCAGCTCATCAAGCCTCCAGCCCACCCTTCTGCCATCCTCACTGTCCTGAGAAAGCCAAACCCTCCACCACCTCCTCCTCGGTTGACACCGGTGAGGTGTGAAGAGCCTCAAAGGGTAGTTCCAACTGCCAATCCCGTCAAGACCAATGGCACTCTTCTGCGGCACGGAGGCTTACACGGTGGACCTAACAAAATTCCCAACGGAGACATCTGCTGCATACCTAAGAGTAACTTGGACAAGGATCCCGTGCAGCCTCTGATGCACAGACCTGAAAAAGACAGGTGTCCACAGGCAGGGCCTCGAGAGCGAGTTCGGTTCAGTGAAAAAGTACAGTACCATGGCTATTGTCCTGACTGTGATAACCACTATAACGTTAAAAATACAGAGGTCCATTTACACAGTGAACCTGTCCACCCACCGGGAAAGATTCCTCACCAAGGCCCTCCCCTTCCTCCTCCACCCCCTCTCCCTTCTTTCCCACTAGAAAACGGGGGGCTTGGGATAAGCTACAGTAACAGCTTTCCCCCTACCAGACCTGCAGCTGTGCCTCCTCCCACTGCACCCAAACCACAGAAGGCCATCTTGAGGAAGTCCACCACTACAACAGTGTGATGTATGCCATTTCAAGAACTTTTATAGTTTTTTATTTTCTATATTATAAAGATAAAATAATAAGTAATGAGCACTTTTTACTCGAGCAATAAAAAGCCCAAATATATTAATCCTGCATTCAACAAAGTGGCATAAAAATCGCCTGGTAAGTATGCAGTGCATTGCTTATGTCCTGGGTGTGCAGTGATTCAAGATTCCAGCGTGGCATAAACAGAAAGAACAATGTGAATGCATTGTCTTTGAAATTGACCTATGGAAAGATAGGACCTTCAGGTTTCAAATGTTTCAATTTATTATAAAGGAGGGGATTCCAAATGTTTTTATTTGTTAATAAACCCAGGATATTTGTTTTAGTCATGCCTAACTCATCTATGCATTAATAACGTGTCATAAAATCTTATCTTTCATCTAATGAGTTTTAATAATAAATTTTAATACTGAAGGATTATTTTGTTACTTTTTTCTAAAGATGTTTGACACTAGTTTTGCATTATTAAATGATGAGGATGATACCAAAAGTTTATTTTATATACTATAGAGTTATGAATCATGGGTTCAGCTATATATGTATTAAAATATTTTGACCTTTAGAAATACCATGTAAATAAATAATAGTAAGAAATGAGAAAACTAAATGTTCCTGGGAATTAAAAATAAAATAGATGTTCATTTCGCCCCATGTTAACATTTAGTGAACTCTGCTAGGGTTTGGACAAGATTACAATGAATATTTTTCAGAATTTTCTAACTTAAATGCCATTATCCAATTAGTAAATACGTCCTTACACATTTGCATATTGTACACCTCCATTATGTATTTCCAGAACTATCTGTTGAAAGCAATGTCTGTTGCCAAGCCTTGTAGACTGTCATCATACTCCACACTCTTGCAGGCACAGTGTAAAAGAGTCTGCTGAGGCTTCGGAGTGTTTAGTCTCCTGCCTGTGTGTGCGAGCTCTTGGCCTCCCCCACAGAACCCACACTGATGGGAGAAAGCGTAGCTGTTTCTGGTAACAAGGTGTGTTCAGCATTTCATTAGCTTTAAGCTTCTTTTCTTTGCAATTAAGTGATGTTCTGGCTCTTCGCTGTTCCAAAGAAGAGAGAAAATCCTTTCCTTTTACCATCAGATGAAAGTCTCTTAACTAGCCTTCACCAACTTGTGAAACCTCAGTTTACAACAAAACTGATTTGGACTGATATAATCAATTTCCCCTGAAGTCATTGTGAGAAAAAGTGCCTGGGAAAAAAATGATCCATTAAGTAGTAAGAATAGAGGTCATGATGTGTGGTGGAACTTAATTTATTATGCTGAGTGCAGTGACCTTTTCAAATATTTTGTATTTGATTTCAAAACTTTAAATTTAGCTGCCATAGGGAGGCAGGTCTGTAATAATTTGCTGTCTTTTCTGACTACATTGTATAATTCAGAACACTGCTTTTATCGGATTTCTATTCAAAGATGGTAATGTATTTGGGGCCAAATTTTCAAATATAGTTTTTCAATGAATGAACAGATGAGTGAGTAGCATATAATTTCCTGTTAAAAGTTAACTCAAGTGTCCTCTTTTATCTCTATGTGTTTTACATGAGGGTACTGTAAGCAGAATTTTGGAAAGCTATAAAACAATATTCAAGAAAGGCCAAACATTGCATTTACTAACTGTATGATTAGTGTACTTGAGAGATATGACCTAGATAAATAAATGATTACTTATTGAATACCAAAATTATGTGTTCTTAACAGTTTGCTTGATAATTTTTCTTGAAATGAATAATGCCATCAAGATAATAATGCATCCAAGATTATACTTAGTCATAGAAGAAATGAGGTTCTTTCCCTCAAGCCCAGTCTCCTACGTCAGTAGTTACTGTAAACTCACAGTCTCCAGGGAGTTTTGGACTTTGACCATTGTTGGTGATGGATACATGCCTGGATCTCAAGGGAAACTGTTCTTGCAATCACAAATAATCTGCAGAGCAAATAATTTCCTTTCAATAAAGCAAATTAAGTTGGATCATTCAAGTTAGTTGAACTCAGCACACTGGTTCAGCTGCCTATAGAAAAACCCAGCAATCAAATTCTCATGCACAAAACTCCCCATGAAAAATCATTTTTTCCTGTTTGATTGTGACCTATGCCAAAATTACATGTGTTTTTCATTAATCATATTGATATCTAAACAATGACATAGAAAGGTGAGATAATTACAGCTCAAAATGGAATATTTATCAACTTTATTGTATCATTTATTTATTTATAAACATTAAATGTAATAATACAATAATATTGGGAGTTTAAGTGTTTTTACTCTTGATTATTTCAATTTTAATTAATGTATAGAATATATTGTACCACTGTGATTTTTGCCTGATTGATACTGTTGCCACAGTCACTAAAACCATTTTTGAATATAAACCTTATAAAATATGGACGGCAATTAACATAATGCATCAGAATATTTTCTCAGAAACATGTAATTAAACTATCACAAATTGCAGTGCTGGTTTTTGTAATCGACCAACATTGCTTGAAAAATTTAATGCTGAAGTGCAGGCTGCACTCACTCTCAAGCAGAGCATGAGAGAGCATCCATGGTAAGTCATTGCCCTTCCTGGGAAGGCCACAGAGAAATGCTTCCCTCATTTTCTTAGGAGCAGCACTCTTTATGGAATGTGCTTGTTCACTCTTACTTAGACATTGTTTCTCACAGGGTCAATGTACATGCTCTTTTGAAGGTGATGTTCTACAGAATATAAAATAAAAATGCACTCCCATGATAACACCCATTTATAGTGCAGAAACAATGTATTTCCATAGATATGGTAATCATTAAATTAAATTAAATTAAATTAAATTAAATTAAATTAAATTAAATTAGAATTGGGTGCTGGAGAGATGGCTTAGTGGTGAAGGTGCTTGTCTGCAAAGCCTAAGGATCTAGGTTTGACTCCCTAGTACCTTCAGAAAACCAGATGCACAAGGTGACACAAACATCGTTTGTTTGCAGTGGCTGGAGACCCTGGTGTGCCCTTCTCTCTATCTGCCTCTTTCTTTCCCTCTCTCTCATAAATAAATTAATAAAAATTAAAAATTAGAATTGGAAAAGTTCTGCTTTCTTAGTGTAGACAAATCTTTCCCCATTGTTGAATGTGATTGCCTAATTACTGATGAAGGCACAAGTAAAATGAAAACCAAAGTTTCCTTGCACATCCCAATATTCATAACAGTTTTGTAAACATAATATTTTAGGTCATAGTTAAATATAAAAATAATCTTCTTAAAAATGTCAATGTATGCAAAATGAGAACTACTCTGCCCCCCAATTTGATATTATGTTCATACTTCTCATTAATTTAATAATTTTCTGGGAAGAAATGAATCATTGGGCAGGGATAGTTTAATTGACCTAAAAAAACTTTATTTTAAAGATTTTATTTTTATTTATTTATTAGAGCAGAGAGAGGTAAGGAGAGAAAGGGAGAGTGAGAATGGGCACATCAGGGCCTCTAGCCACTGCAAATGAATTCCAGATGTGTGTGCCCCCTTGTGCATCTGGCTTTCATGGGAACTGGAGAATTGAACTGGGGTCCTTAGGCTTTGCAGGCAATGTGCCTTAACCTCTAAGCCATCTCTCCAGCCCCTAAAATATCTTAACTTTTAATTATAACTGCTTTGTAATCATGAATGAACCCAGGGAGAAGAAGCAATATTTGATGGCTCTCTTCTACCTGATCAGTATTTGTTTTGAACATGACTGTAGAATCTGCTCCACAGTGGCCAAAACTATTCAGAACAGCTTATTTATAAAGTTCAATGACAGATCTATTTCGGGTGTTCTATGAGAAGAATTGGCATAATATGTTTAGATATTTGTATGGAGAACTGAGTTCCCACATCAAGAATCACTGTCTTGCCTTGTTTTCCATAGACTATCTGGGAAAATGCAATGCCAGGTGTCATAATTTTCCTGAAAATTCAGTTTCTTTCTACAGATTTTTTGTCAGTAATATGCCTTCCTATAATACAGTTAAAATTGTAGCAAAATATTATTTTGATAAAATACTGAATGAATTAATTCTAAGTGAGAAAAGCCATCGTACATAATTGGGTAAAGTGTAGATGAGTCTGGCAATGGTAAAACATTACCAGGACATCACAAGCCATTTTCTGTGTCAGTGGGTGCCTATGACACTGCAATTAAATTTTTAGGTGTGGTGATATCGCTGGGGTACACAGCAGTGTCACACATGCACGATGCTGACACTGGGGCACACAGCAGTGTCACCCATGCAGTGAGGTGTGATGATATTGCTGGGCACAGAGCAGGGTCTACATAGGCAGTTAATGACATCTTCGTGGAGCAGTAATTATGGAGGGTGTAATTTCATTTGAAACATTTTGATTGTCTTTGTTATCTTTTGTGGGAAACCTAAACAAAATTTACAACACAGAATAGCTTTGGAAGTAATCCTCATTTTAAAATACAATGAATCTCCAGAGTTCTATAACACAATGTGATAATTATAGATAACAGTTGTGTGCTGGACATTGTATACAGTAGGAAAGAGTTTCTCAATGTTTGAAACACTAAAAATAATTGCAGAGATTAATATTTACTCCGATTTAAACATTATTCAGTTCTTACAAGTATTAAAATGGCATAGTTCACATATAGAGCTGGAGAGACTGCTTGGTGGTTAAGGTACTTACCAGTAAAGCCAAAGGACCCAGTTTCAATTCCCCAATATCCACATAAAAACAGATGCCAGATGCATAAGATGGCACATACATCTGGAGTTTATTTGCAGTGGCTAGAGGCCCTGGCACACCTATTCTGTCTCTCTTTATCTCTCTATTTTTCTCAAATAAATAAAATAAAATTTTTAAAATTACATAGTACACGTATATACCAATTGTTTCCTATATCATGTAAAAAATTAAAATGCAGTTTAATCCCATTAGATATATATTTTATAAAGATTAATGAAATATGAGGAATTATTGCTTATGTTATTACTTCAAGAGTTAACTTCTAAAAGTTGGCATGTATTAGAAATCTTCTAACATTTACATAAAAGAAGTATTGTTAACTTTGTTTACAAGTATAAAGTTTGAGCACCTCAGATTCAGTAATGTGCCAAAGTCAGCTCTTTAGTAAGTACTGGGCTGGCATTTTTGTGCTGGCATGATTCTCCATGCATTTTCAACTGTAAACATCACCAGCTAATTGTTTGCTACAGAGCCCTGAACCCTAATAATTTTTCCTTTACTCTGTACAGTTATTTTGATGTTGAAAAGGGTTACCTAATGTTGTTTTGACATTCTTAATGTGTTTGATCTTTGCAGAATATCAAAGGGATTTCAGGCGAGTTAGCCACCCTGCACATTAAATAAGCTGCTGAATAACTTCATTCCCTCACATTATACCAGCGGCTTCCACTCAGCTCTTCCTCTAAATTCACATAGTACTATTTTGAGTGTTTTTCATAACATGTTCTGATTCCTTATTTTTCATCCATTGACCCCAATTGTGTCACTGTCATTCACTGACACTTAATCTATGAATTTCATCGGTTTCACATTGACCTGTAGAACTAAAATAGTAATGGCTTCACTCTGGAACCCAGAGATATTGGTGAGATAGAATTTTCTAATAAGATAGTATTTTCTTCTTTTTTTGTTGTTATGAGACAATAGGTATAATTTCTCACAAGTTGATAGCATAATTGCCATTTGGGTTCATGGCAGTAAGACATGTGGAATAATGCTTTGAAGGACTCTCTTCATGTCAAACCCTCTCTTAAATTTCCTGCTGATAGCATCATTTTCTTCCATAGCATTTCAGTGTCTAAGATACCGTTATTTCTAAATTTAAGAAAGAGAGAAAACTGGGGCACTGGAACCGACACACAAAATCTCAGAGTCTGTAAGTGACAAAACCAAAATTGCCAGGCAGGCGTTCATTTCATGACTCCAGTTCTTTACCACCTCCCAGAACTAAAGCATTGCCTTGATTGTGCACAGCTAGTCTGTAGAAAAAAAAAAAAAAATAGTGTTTCCAGCTTAGTCAAGGTAGTCTATGCCCCATGCTGCAGTGGAATAACCCAGTCTCTGTGGAGCATTCCAGTTAGTGCACGCTCCCCCAAAGACCACAAGCAGTCATTCAGAAACACAAGCTGTGCTGATGGTAGGAATTCACTGTCCTCCTCTCAGGCCACAACAATAATGACAGCGGTGACTGGAGAAGCTTATGTCAGCCCAATGTTTCCTGAGTCAACAGGATTCAAGCAGCCTTGCCTGAGAACCTCCTGTGTCCAGAGGAGGAGACAAGCCCATGGCGAGCCATTCATCCCTACCACCTCTAGACACATCATGGTTTGGTGACATTGTACAGACTTTCATAGGCTTCCCTCCTTTTCATGTTACCTGATGTTTCTTTAATTTCAGCATAAATTAAAATGTCATTTCTGATAAAGAAAAAAGAAATGCCTCTAATAACTGTCCTGTGAAAATCTCATAAGGGAAATTAGCATTTATTGTGATGAGGTTTGTATTTTATTTTGCTTCTAAACACATTGGAATTCTGTCTGAGGCTACTTGACAAGCATACAACTTTTAATTAAACCCTTGAGAATTATACACTAAATTTTCCTTTTTCAAATTAATTTTTCTTATTCATTCTTTTTTTTTCTTTAAAGATTCTCACTCAGTAGCCCAGGCTAGCCTAAAACTCACTATATAGCCCAGGCAGAATGCAAATTTGAAGCAATTTTCGGGCCTCAGCCTCTCAAGTGTCAGATTTATATGTATGTGCCACCATGCCTTGCTTTCAATTTCTAAGTAAAGAATTTTTCAGTAAATATGAATAACTTGACAGTAACGTATATATAAATCTAAGTGAAGATATATAATCATGCATCTGGAATAGTTAAAAAATATAACCTGACTACAGTAATTTAGGTCACTGAATCACTGATGATATAAATTATGAAATGTATATCTATTAATATGAAAACTAATGCATTAATGTAAAACATCAATTTAAAACTAGAAATTCTAAGGTTAACACAGTTTTCTCAACAGTTAAGTGTTCCTGGTCAAATTATTTAAGTAGGTCTGAGGCTCGTTTTTCAATAAAAACAGAAGGCTATAACTCACTCGAAGAATATTTGTCTAACGTATTCAGGGCCTTCTACTGGACACACAGAAAAGAAAGAAAAAGAAATATAAAATTTAAATAAGGGTAATAGTGGGAGATTTGTTACCTACTTGGGCTATTGAGGCTTTATATATTTATTTTGGTCTCGTCTAATCCTGTATTATCCAGCAAAAAGAACACTCTAAGTAGAAAGATGCCATAATCATGATCATATAAACCCCAAACAGCTTTTGTGTCAGGACTACACTCTTCAATTTTTTAATAGAAACTAATGCTAAAATGTGCTGCTAAAATGTCTGCAGCCCTCAGTTATTAACTATACAGAATCATAGGCCAGAATCATCTCCCTAACTCTTTTGTCTGGGCAGGTCGGAGGACATTTAAGAGGGGTGTGAGGGATGGAACTCAGGGCCTCAACCATGCTACACAAGGGTTTTGCCACTGAGCTACACCCACAAACCCTCCCAAACAGTTAGGGCATGTTCTCAATTAGAGCTAACTAGAGTATGCAGAGCAGCATAGCTAATTAATATTTACACTATGGATGTTTCGTCTCGAGTGGTATGATGTTAGGTGGATGGAATGAAAGCTCTCGGGAAACATACCAGTTATGCACCCAGTTTACTTCAATCAGATCTGTTTCCCCTACTTATTAAACCTCATTCGTGTTCAGCTCCTGTCTCTCACGGTCATTGTGACAGAAATAGTGTTCATCATTCTTTATTTATTCCTGCATATGATACCAATGCTGTATATGTTCCTCAAATTGCTTGGTGCCACACATTTCATTTCTGTCATAAACATTCATACAATTACCTATCCTTCACCACTACCCAGAACCCTACATTTTTCTTCTGGAGGTACCACCTGCTAGCATGGCTTTATAAGACCCTGATTTGGAAAGTACTTTACTAAGATTAAACAACAAATAAACACAAGACCTTGTGGTTGATTTATGATATTTCTTGTCAAATTACTCCTGCTCCTTGTTAATCTGACGGAATTTTAGTGTTAACCTAAGTTGATGCTAATCATAGTTTATTCATTTCATCTATGAAGTAATTTATTTTGCATAGATGTTTTTGCAATTGCCATTATCAAGTAAGCCTAATAATTGTATTTCAACCTTTCCAGATCGTGTGTTGAAGTCTAATTTTAATTTATTACATTTTATGAGTTAGAAAGTCAGAAAATGAGCCAGATAGAAATCTGAGGTGACTGCAACAAGAAGCAGGATTTATTAAACTGGTTTAACAAGACTGGGTATATTTAAATTGTTTATCCTAATACATAATGCTACCATAGGTAAGTTCATTTAGAATATAGTTTGTCAAAGTAATCAAAGCATAATATAACTAGGCATCTATATGTGCTCGAAAACTTTTCAAACAGATGAAACCATCCAGCTTTTTTTTTAAAGAAAAATTTTTGTGGTTAAAAGACCATTTCTCATAGTCTATAACACAAATCTGATGAAGCATTAGGGATTGATTTGCTTTGAGCCTAGGTCTTCATGGATGTGAGTCCATGTTTTGTGAGAAGTCTTCTAGATGATTGTACAATGCCAGGAATGACCCAAAGCATCATCTATTCCTATCATTTTCTACTACTTCAAATCGTCCTTCATGACAAAAAAATTACTGCAATTTATATCATCTCTTTTATAAATCTTCATACTTTTATTACATGATGACTGTATTTGTTTAGAATTTATCACACAAAACAGAAGTGTTTTTGAGGGTTGGCGAATGAGGGTTGATAGACAGTCTCACTGTGTAGCCCAGGCTGGCCTCCATCTTCAGTCCTCCTGCCTCTGCCTCCCCAGAGCTGGAATTACAAACACCCTCCACGGGGCCTGGACTAGAGATCTGGTGTTTTAGCAGATGGCCTTTCATCTCAGTACATCTTCTGATCAGCCATGTTTGAAATTTCAGCTGCACTTAGCCTTTCCATTTTCCCAAGTTATTTATGTTTTGGCAAGTGTTTCTTTGTACCCTTAGACAGGCTTTAATCTAGTCCCTTGTGACCATGGGCTGCCTGATCATATGACCTCTCCCTGGGTGTCCACTCAGAGAATAGTAGAAGACAGAGAATAGAGAAAGTTGTATTTTGTCATTTAATCATAATCCAGAATTTTTTGATGGTTTAAGAGTATCTGCTATTTAAGCTTCTTAACCCTAGATTGGCAGTTCTAATGAAAACACTAACTAGTTCTTTTTTTGCTGATAATATGGCTGATGAACAGTATAATTACTGACTTCTCTTCCATGTCTTGGACATGTTCCAGCATAAAATAATATTATTGTTTTACAAATCTTATCTATATTCTAACATTTATCCTAATCTCTTATTAACTTAAAAATCACAGCTATAAAAATGAGTAGGTACAGGTAAGATTTAAAATTTAAAAATAAAATGTTTTATGGAAAATGAAATAAATAAATATAAATTTTAAAATGTACTTCTTCTGTTAATGTAATGATGTTAGTACGGCAATGCCCGCCATCAGGTATGAGAGTTGACTACATCTAGCCCCTTGATCTCAAGGTTGTAAATTTCCATGCCTGGAGATTAAATAAATTTGGGCAAATTCATGCCCTGAAATGTTAGGTTTCTCATTTAACAAAAAATATAATTCTTTTATCTTAGCATAAGTAATTGTCTATAGAAGACATATTCCTACATGTTGAAGAGTTAGGTACAAAATCTTCACATCAGAAATAAGCAAGAAGGGCTGGAAAGTTGCTTCAGAGGTTAAAAGTGCTTACTTGCAAAGCCCTGCAGCCAAGTTTAATTCCCTAGTACCCACCTAAACTGAGATGAACAAAGTGGGTCATGTGTCTGGACTTAATTTACATTGGCAGGAGGCCATGGCACACCTATACTCACTCTTTCTCTTTTTCTCTGTCTTAAGTAAATAAAATATTTGATTTGCTAATTGAAAATAAATAATTGATAATGTTTTGCTTCTAGTTTTTCCAGGTAGGGTCTCACTCTAGCTCAGGCTGACCTAGTACTCACTATGTAGTCTCAGGCTGGCCTTGAACTCACTGTGATTCTTCTATCTCAGCCTCCCGAGAGCTGAGATTAAAGGCTTTTGCCGCCATGCCTGGCTAAAATATTTTTAAAAGAAATAAGTAATTAACATTTTCTTAAAATAATCTAGAACACAATGTACTAAAATGAATGTCATGCCCTTAAATTAGTGTATGAAGGTTTAGTTATATTTTTACCATTTAGATTTTGATAAAAACATTCAACTTAATGTTTTTTTTTAAAAAAAAATTGAAGATACCCTCTACTTTGACTGACATAATATAAAGAAACAGCTTTTATTCCTTCCAGGGGTGAACTTAGCTGATAAGAACAGTTTCTGAAAGATAGGTCTGCTATATAAAATGAAGTTTTAGTTTCAAACTCATGTTTGAAACTCCAGGTCCCACATAGCCACATGCACAGTGACACAAGCACATAATGTCATACATGTACATAAGGGGGTTCACATGACTGGAGTTTATTTGCAGTGGCTGAAGGCCCTGGCACTCCCATTCTCCCTCTTTCTTTCTCTCTTTGTCTTTCTCCCTCTCTCTTTCTTAAAAATAAATAATAAAAAACCTAAAAAACATATGCTTTCCACCCTTTTACAGACAGCGTTTATGTCAAATCCCGTTTTAAGCCCTGTGCTCTTGGGTGGACTGAGTCCGGGCATTTTCCTACGATGCTCAGCGGGATCACTTGGTGTATGATATTCCCACTGACCGACTCCAAGGCGTGAACAGTCAGGTGCAAACTGCTTTGCAGATTGCCGTTTCCTGCTCTCAGAGGCTTTTCTGTTGCTGTTCTTTTACTGTATTGTTCCTTGCAATGTTTGTGGAGATTTGAGTTTAATCTGAAAGGACTTTTTACATCTGTGGTTTCCTGCATGAAAGTTTTCTTATTAATAGTTTAAAGTTGTGACATTTACCTAGCAGCCGTTATAAAGGTTAGTCCTTATACATTTCCTAATCCATAAAATAAGTAAGTTTGTTCTGAGTTTTTTTTTTTTTTCATAACCCAAGATAGATACAAATGGTTGCTGCTTACTTGATAAACATGAATTGTTAAAAGAGCAGGCTGAGGGAATTGGATTTGGCTAAATTTCCTACAGATATTTTAGGGATTTTCTGCTTAGGGTCAGATGATGCAGTTGGCCTTGGGTTAAAAAAAAAATACAATTGTGTTTTTCGTTTTATTTTCCAGCTTTCAAGGTTCAAGTACAGAAGATAATATGAACAGCTTGCTTCTTAAAGAGAACATAGGCTGTTAGATTTCATTCTATACTCCATAGAGAAATAGCTTCTTAAAGGAGGGTGTGAAAAAAGTAAACTCGGAGGTGGTGGAAAAAGGTTAGGACACTTTGATTCTGAGCAGGTGGCACTATGGGGAGGAGTCGTCTGTGTAGTCTTAGATCTTGGAAGTGACACAAGGGCCAGGGTTTTATGAGAGTGGGGAACTGGCAACATTGTAAGGGGTGTGTTGAAATCGGCAAGAATGTGGGGTTTCTATAAAAGCGTGCTTCTCATTGCACCAACTCCAGATCCTAGAGATGAGCAAATCTGAGGAAATAGCTTCTAAAAGTTCTTCAGGATTTTTTGGTAGACAATAGCACCTCACTGTACTTGGGAAGAGTAGATAGCTCATATTCCTTTCTTTCCCAGTGGACTCCAAAGTGGTTTTTATGCCTTCCTTAAGATCGGGAATCAGAGCTGTGCGCTGAGCTTCATTTTGGAGCAATTAAATCCTAACTTCTTTAATAGTGAGCTTATCTATCAGTGGGTTTATTACTAATCTCATGATTCTCATAGGAGCAGGATTGAGAATCCCTAACTGGCATATGTTAGAATACTTCATGCTCATTGGAATGCCATGAAATCAGTGTACGTAAAGCCTGTTTACACCTTATTTCCCCTTATGTGCAAAGGACAAGAGTGACATAAGTGTCTGTAGTAAAAGGTTCAGGTGGTTTTTAAGTGTATATTTACTACAGAATTCCTGAGCTCGACCTCAAGAGAGATTTAACTGGCTCAGTATCTATTATGAAAATAATTAAATATTAAATAGTTATTGAGAAGCAGAAATTGAATTACATGTGTTGTAAGAATATTGCCTAGGTATCAATAATATGCTTAAATATTAGTAATTCTAAACTAAATAGAGCATATAATGCTATTTCATTGTATGAAAATTCATTAAAAGTTATAGGTTTGTTTGTTTGAAACAGAATCTCACTGTAGTGCTGGCTGGCCTGGAGCTTGCCCAGTAGACCAGGCTAGCCTCACACTTGCAGTGATTCTCCTGTGTGCTAGAATTAAAGATGTTCACTCCTATATTTGTGAAAGGTTTGTATTCAGACTTACCAATAATGTAATTAAGCTCCATTGTCAAAATATAATATCTGGACATTGTTAGAAATGTTATATTCTACATGACCTCTCTCAGATCAGACTATTTTTCTGAACAGACCTTTTTAAGTCATGTTGATTTTACATCATCAGCTTATATACCATGATATGTTCCACTGTGGTTTGAACAGGCACTAAGCATCTTCTTGTCTGTTTAATTCTTATTCCATGATACTGGAAATAATATTTCAGTGTCAAAAATGATATTCTTTTAGAGAATCTTGTAGATTATATTTTCTAGTAATTACATATTTTTTTATTAAATCTGACTTTTATAAACCTCAAACTTTATTCTTTTTAATATTTTATTTTTATTTATTTATTTATTTGACAGAGAAAGAGGGAGAGAGGAAGGAAAAAAAGAGAGAGAGAGAGGGTGCACCAGGGCCTCCAGTCACTGCAAATGAACTCCAGATGTATGCACCCCCATGTGCATCTGGCTAATGTGTGTCCTGGGGAGTGGAACCTGGGTCTTTTGGTTTTGCAGGCAAATGCCTTAACCACTAATCTGTTCTTCCAGAACTCAAAGTTTATTCTTTTGTTTTTATTCTCTTTGGCCTACACAAAGGTTATATTTTGATGGTCAGGAAAAAAAGGATCTATCAGTACATGATTATCATTGAAAGGGTTCAAATTCATTATTAAAATCTAAAGAAAGACACACTGTAGACCATGCATGGTGCTCTTCCCTGACACTCATTTGATATGTTTGCAAAGGTTGGAACTGACTCAAGGACCTTGTCATTCTAGACAAGCACTCTATTATGAAGCTATATCCCTGGACATTTTAGAATTACTCTCTAAGTATTTCGAGATTAGTATAGCTGCAGTGATGTCTAGAATGGGATCATATGAACAGAACAGAACAATAAGTTTTACAAAATCTAATTATCCAAGCACCAGAGAGTCAGCATGGCCTTGATTACTTATTGTATAACAGAAAAGTCACTTTAGAAAATAAGCACTTTTATTTAAAATTCACATTTTCCTTTTATCATTCTCCTTTAACAGTTATGTGGCAAAGTTCAGAGAAATGTATTCAAATCAAAGTGGGTTTAAAATAACTTCAATGGTCTTAAAAGTGATCCTTCATTATAATACTAAAAAAGGAAGAGACCATTTTCATTTTCATGAAATAGAAATGACATTAATAAGTAATTCATCCATTTGTAAGAGACTAACTGGTATGGGTTTCTTTCCCTTAACCTCTGAGAACATTTTGACTAAAATGAGATGTAAGATTTCATATGTGATACAAAAATGCCATCTTGACTTGGAGAGATAGATTGCTCAGTGGTTAAGATGCTTGCATGCATCTTACTGGGTTCGATTCCCCAGTACACACATAAAGCCAGATGTACAAAGTGGTACATGAGTCTGGAGTTTGTTTGCAGTGGCTGGAGGCCCTGGTGTGCCCATTCTCTCTGTCTCTCTTCTATCTCTCTCTGTTTTCAAGTAATGTCATATGAGACCATAATTCCTGATACTTATTTTTTATTTCTATACTTATTTATTTCTGTATTTATTTATTTATTTATTTATTTATTTACAAACAGAGAGAAAGAACGAGAGAGAAAATGGGCATGCCAGAGTATCTTTGCCCCTACAAACAAACTTCAGATGCATGTACCACTTTGTATAGCTGGCATAATGTGGTTATGTGGTAATTGAACCAAGGCCATCAGGCTTTGCAAACAAGCAACTTTAATAGTTGAATCACTTCTTCAGCCCCCAATATCTGATTTTTGAAAAGATAAATTTGGACTTATAAGGGGGCATCAGAAAATCTGTGCTTTGAAAGACTGGAATAAAAAAAAAAACTAGCATTTTCTAAGAAACCATTGAATGCTGTAATTGACACATGCTACTTTAGTTATTTTAATTTTTTTATTTGAGAAAGATAGAATAAGATGGGGCACACAGGGAGAGTTAGTATGGGTGTGGCAGGGCATCCTTCCACTACAAAATGTGCACACATGTGTCAAGTGTGTATTTAGCTTTACATGGGTACTGGGGAATTGAACACTGGCCATTAGGTTTTGCAAGCAAGTGCCTTAATTGCTGAGCCATCTATCCAGCTCCCTACTTTAGATTTTTAGGACAACCTTTGTCAAATAATTTGCTTAGAACAGGTAAAGAAGACTTTACTTAAGGTTGTATCTGAAAAGGTTAAGATTATTTCAACGAGGGAGAGAGACTCAATTCAACCCTGCTTAAAAGGTAAGCAGGATTCTAGTGCCAAGAGAAGCTAGTAGAAGGCATGGGTGGTGGTTTGACTCAGGTGTCCCCAATGAACTAAGGTGTTTCAGATGCTAGGTTCCCCGGCTGATGGCAATTAGAAAGTAAAGCCTCCTGGAGGCAGTGTCTTGTTGGGGGCGGGCTTATGGGTGTTATAGCCAGTTTCCCCTTGCCAGTGTTGGGCACGCTCTCCTGTTCCTGTTGTCCACCTTATGTGGGCCAGAGGATGATGTCCACCTTCAGCTCATGTCGTTGGTTTCCCTGCCATCATGGAGCATCCCTTCGAGTCTGTAAGCCAAAATAAACCTTTTTTTTTTTTTTTTTTTTCCCCAAGCTGCTCTTGGTTGGGTGATTTCTGCCAGCAGTGCGAACCTGACTGCAACAGTAAAGTGGTATGGAGGAGTGGGATTGCTGCCAGAAACTTGACTGTGTGGCTTTGGCCTTTTGGAGTTGGTTTTCAAGAGCAATGTGGAAGGATTTGAAACCTTGGTTTAAGAGATGCCTTGCAGTGTTGTAAGTACAGCTTGATGGATTATTCTGGTCAGAGTTGAAAGACCTGAATGTAGTAAGAACTATGGACTGTGAGGTTTGGCTTAGGAGGGTGAGAAAGAGATTTGCTTGGACTGGGCCAGCAGTTTGTGTGAGAAGCTTGCTTTTATGTCCGTGTCCTGAGAAGCTGTGCAGGCTTGTTTTGTGTAGAAACAGACTGATGTGAGCAGAGGGCTATGGTACAGAAATAAATGCTTAAGCTGAAACTGTGAGAGGTACAACCTTTGAGATTGGGCCAGCTGACCTACCCTGGGCAATAGGAAGAATGTAGACTTTTGTAGGGGCCTGAGTGCTCAAGGAGTGTCCTGTTCTTCAAAGTCTGACTTATTGCCCCCCCCGCCCGGCTTAACAAATTGGTACCCTACCTGATATTGTGGAGTATAAGAAATGCAGGGAAGAGAGGGTCATTGAGTCTGCAACACGGTCTTGTGTTTTAGAAATGGCCATGGGCAGTGTGAAGCAGGTCTGCTGGATGCCTGCATAGAGACCCAATAGAGCCAAGATGATGAATAGTTGCTTGCAGGGGAGACCTACTGGATATGCTGGGACCATGAGATGGCTGCTAAGGAAAGCTGCCGGCCAGGGATGAAGTTTTCCAGGACTTTGTGTAGCCTAGCTGGAGGGGTGCAGTTGGAATTCCAGAGACTGGTTGCTGGTTAGAATTATTAGTTTGGAGATTTGTCACTGGTAGCGTAGTTGGACTTGGAGTTACAGAGTCTGATGTTTGCCCTGTTTAAATCTTGTATTTGTTGAATGTTTCTTTGCTATGCCCAATGCCATCTTTTGCAGTGTGAATGTTTATTCTGTGCCATTATGGGGGATTTTGCTCTTTCTTTCTTTCTTTCTTTCTTTCTTTCTTTCTTTCTTTCTTTTTTTTTTTCTTTTTTTGGTATTATGGCTCAGTTAAAAGACCTTGGATTATGGGGAAGTTTGAACATCATTAGGGTTGATAACAAAATGTGAGGACTTTGAAAATTGGACTAAATGCATTATATTTTCTATCATGTATGGTTAACAGTTTATGGGGGTCAGGGGTGGAATGTGGTAGTTTGATTCAGGTGTCCACCATAAACTTAGGTGTTCTGGATGCTAGGTTCCCCAGCTGATGGCAATTAGAAATTAAAGCCTTCTGGAAGCAGTGTATTGTATTGCAGTGTATTGTTGGGGTGGGTGTTAAAGGCAGTTTCCCCATGCCAGAGTTTGGCACACTCTCCTGTTGCTATTGTCTACCTGATGTTGGCCAGGGGGTGATATCCACCCTATGCTCATGCCATCATTTTCCCTGCCATTGTGGAGTGTCCCCTTGAGTCTGAAGCCAAAATAAACCCTTTTATATCCAAAAAGCTGCTTTTGGACAGACTTCTGTCAGCAATGCAAACCTGACTGCAACAGGGTATTAGAGAGAGAGATCAGGCAGTGTGATGAGGCCATCTTGGGCATGAATTATTTCCCACCCTTTAGTCTCCCAGGAAGACTAGCAGATGGAGGTGCTATTCCTTGGTGATTACACTTCAAAAGATGGGGGATCCTAGGGTAAGAAGGAGAAAAACGTGCATGTCAAGGAGCAAAGGGAATTTACAACTGAAAGTTGTCTGTAGTGTTCCAGGAAAAGGGAGGTTAAAGGCCAAGAGGCTGGAGAAGGTTCATCAGAGTTGAAGGAACCTGAAGGCCATGTTCACGGTAACAGAGGTGATGATTTCACTCCGTTCTTCCCAGGGAATCTAGACTTGGAGGCTCAGAGGTTGCCTTAGGGTTCTCAAGTATTAATTGACAGAGTTGGAACCTAACTGTAATTGTAATAAGCTCCACAGCCTGTGATCTTACCAATGCACTTCAGTCTTATAAAAAGTCCAGACTAGTAGAATGCTGGTCCATATAGAGCGAGTGTTAGAGTAAGATTTTAAATCTTTGCCCAAGATCCTGTCAATGTCTTTGGGAAAAATAAACTCCTGTTTATACCATATGTTCTACAGTTTATAATACTTTCACTTGCTTTAAAGCAGAGACAAATTTTAGGGTGAGAAGAACCATCTGCCTTACCTATTATTTTCTGATTCTCTTCAATTCTTAAGGACTATAATAGGTCCTCTAAGAATAATTGTGAAGTAGCGCTAGGAAATTTCCCCTTACCCTTTAAAAATGAAAATGTGTGGGGCTGGAGAAATAGTTTAGCGGTTGCTTGCCTATAAAGCCTAAGGACCCCAGTTCAAGGCTTAATTCCCCACTACCCATGTAAGCCAGATGCACAAGGTGGTACAAGCATCTGGAGTTTGTTTGCAGTTGCTGGAGGACCTAGTGTGCCCATTCTCTCTTTATCTCTTTCTCTCTCTCTCCTCTACCTGCCTCTCTCTCTCTACCTGCCCTCTCTCTCTCTCTCTCTCAAATAAATAAAATAAGTTTAAAATTAAAAAATGAAAATGTGTTTTGTAGGCCTCATGAGTTAGGTAATATTATTTTAAAAAATATATTTTTTAGTTATTTATTTATTTGAAAGAGCGAGAGGAAGAGGCAGATAGAATGAGTGTGCAAGGACCTCCAGCCACTGCAAATGAACTCCAGAAACATGTGCCACCTTATGCATCTGGCTTACATCCACACTGGGGAATTGAACTTAGGTTCTTGGGCTTTGCAAGCAAACACCTAACAGCTAGTAATCTCTCCAGCCCAGGTGTTCTTTTTATAAGAAGAGGAACAGAGGTCAAAAAGATAAAGAAATCAATATTTAACAAAAACAACTTATTTGATTAAAACTGGAAGAGAAATAAGATTTTTTTTTAAAGTTACACATGAATCTCCACAAGAAAGGCAGTTGTGATGCACACGAGATCAGGCTTGGCAGCTGGGAAACTTGAGTCACTGACTCAAGTCCCTCCAGGAAGCTCTCAACCTGAGGCCTAGTCTGCTGGGGTCTCCTTCTTAACTGATTTCTACTCAGGTTTTAGCTTTTCTGCATAGAATCAATATTGGATCTTGAACATATTTGATATTTTTCACTTTTATGGCTGTATATATACTATATACATAACTAATAAAAAATAAAAAAGCAAGATAAAAAATAACTTCTTTTCTGGAATAAATATATGCTCACTTTTCTAATATATAATATATTTGTTTTGCAAATAATCTTTCAAACTTAAAAGAAATTCAGAATTTAACTTATGGGATGTTAATTATTTAATTTTTTTTTAGAATTTCAGATGCAAAACCTGCCTTTACAATTCAATAAACTCTCCCTTTGAATTTAGTAACCATGAGGTTCATAGCTTTTTGTTTCCTAGTCATGCACTTACTATTTAAAACAAAAAGGTATTAAGTGGTGTTCATTATTTTAACCTTGGGATGCATGAAAGGCAGAAAGCTCTTGCATTTGATAATGAGTTTGTCAAAAGCTTAGAAATTTGTAATCAAAAGCTTTAGTCATGGTTGTCAGTTATGTATCCCAACTTTTCAATGGAATGGTGATTACTGATGTTTCTCCTATTGAAGGGATTACTCTTTTTTAGAATGGCTGTAATGAGCTCCTGGTTGGATTTTAATTGTCAGGAAGTGATTTCCTTAGGACACCTGACATGAAATTATCTCAATGTTATCACGTGAATAAGCCAATGTTCTAGCAAACTTCAGCCAAAAGAGCTAAAAATGTTACTATTACTGAGGAAATAAAAAGAAAGGTGAAAAGGAGACAGTCTGTGATTTAATGCTGTCTGAAGAGAGATTTGCTAATCCTTTTTCAGCTTTGTTATGATTGTAGTAGTCTATAGAAAATTAAGGTTCGTTGTTTTGGAACCCAGGCCTAGAGACAAAGGAGACCAGGATTCAACTAAATGTACATGACAAGTTTCATGTTTTCAAGAATTTGAGGAACTAGCAGAATTAAGGAAGTTGCCTGAGCCTTATCAATCACATTTACCTTAAATTGGAATATGGTTAGATTGCTGTTCTAAGGCTGTTTGTAAATGATTATCTGTGATTATGCCTGTACTTTGAGGGAGATTGGGCAGGGCAGAAACTTTTCACTGTCTTTTCAAAATAGCTTCTGAATTTATTTTCAATCCTTAACACTTTATAAAATACATAAAATATCCTTATGATTATATGTAATTATATATAATCTTATAAGTGATAAACTCCCTCAGAGAAAAATATAATGCAAAGAACCAGTTTTATGAACTCCAGACAAACCTTAGATCCTAGCATCTCAAACAAGACAAAAGCCTCATATACACAGCTTCAGTATTTGTGATGGTCTGTCTTTAAATTCACATTGCCCCATATAAAAGTTGTGGTGTATAATACATTTCACATAGGAAATAAAATTTTTGGACCTCTAGAAGCATTATCAACTTAGAAACAGCACAGCTGTTCTCAGTATTATACTCACTCAGCAGAGAAAACCAGGGAGCCTGAATTGCAGGTCCCTGCAGACACCAGTCTTCCAATGATGTGGTCTTGGTAAAGAAGTTCTTCTAATTTATATTTTGAAAAGAAGGCTTACAATACAATTTCCTGATTTAGCATTATTCTTTAAAGTGTTCCTCAGATACATTACAGCACTAATTTTTTCAAGAAAATAGACTTCACAAAAATAGAGTAGGGCTGGAGAGTGGCTCAGCTGTTAAGGCAGTGGCTTGCAAAGCCTAATGACCCAGGTTTGGATCCTCAGTACCCATGCAAAGCTAGATGTACATGCATCTGAAGTGTGGTGGTGGTGGCTGGAGGCCATGGCATACCCATTCTCTGCCTCTCTCTCTCCTCTCTCTCTCTCTGCTTGCAAATAAAAAAGTAAAGAAGCATACACACTACAAATTGAGTTGTGGAAGACAGAACAGTAAAATACCACTTATTTGGCTTTCTAGTTTTGTGTAGCCTCACTGACCCATACCTCCTGAAAATGAAGATGGTGTAGATCTGTTCTGGCAAAGAAATTCAATTATAGGAAGCCTCGCAGATGAGCATCTTTGCTAGGTCCAAATTTAAGGCAAGATTCAGTATTACTGCAACTCTAGTAAAGCACACAAGTAGATGTTTTTGAATTTAAAGATTACTTAGACCTATTTCTCTCTTAAACATGAAAGTTGAAAAACCTTGAGAATTTTCCCTCAGAGTCCAGGTATTTTAAGTCTCAGGGACCCAGGATGCTTAATTCTAGCCCAATAGCCTGTTGCACTATAGCAATCTTTCCCCTGTTGTAACAAAGGCAGAAAGTTCCTTAGATAGAGAATTTGGTATAAATGTGCAAACATCAGACTAGAAGTGGTTTGTTAGAGATGGATAAATAGCTCATTCAGTTGATAAAATTCTTGACTTACAACCTTGAGAACTTCACTTGATTGCCAGAAACCATGTAAAACAAAAACAAACAAAAAAATGGAAAAACATGCAATCCCAGTGCCTGGAGGGGAGTGGGCAGAGGAAAGAGGGTCCCTAGGGCTGGTAGACAAATTCACATTGGCTTAGTTGGCAAGTTCCAGCTCTTGTCTCAAACAAAAGGTGTGTGGTTCTCGAGAAACTCCGTCTGAGGCTGGGCTCTGGTTACACTTCTACACACATGGTATGACACACACACACACACACACACACACACACAATGATTCTTGTGCACTTAAAGCAAAACAAAGTAAAG
Source organism: Orientallactaga sibirica (assembly GCA_036365145.1). NCBI lineage: Eukaryota > Metazoa > Chordata > Mammalia > Rodentia > Dipodidae > Orientallactaga > Orientallactaga sibirica. The sequence goes on from JAEOAD010000005.1 coordinate 1,185,783, forward strand.
CAAGTTAAGTTCCTGACTTCAATTTCTAGTACAATTGATTATCCAGGGAATTAAAAAAAAAAAAAAAAAAAAAAAACACTGAGTTTTAATCAGAGACTGAACTGATAATGAAGAAGGAGCTGGAGTTTGGTGTAACCTGAAGGCAATAGGGAGGCAACAGCTCTCATGACTTAGATACTTTCCTTCAGGAGCTCTTCCCACGTGGCATGTTTATGTAAGCCCATTGGATCTTCTCAGTGCATGTGTCTACCGTTGTCATTTGTCATCCACCTGTAGTAAGCTATGCTGCTGTAGACGAGCTGCTTAAAGCATCCTGAGTGAGTGTGTCAGCTTAGAGTTCTAGGACACAGAGGCCCGCTGAGTGTGTCAGCTTACGGGTCGAGTGCACAGAGGCCCGCTGAGTGTGTCAGCTTACGGGTCGAGTGCACAGAGGCCCGCTGAGTGTGTCAGCTTACGGGTCGAGTGCACAGAGGCCCGCTGAGTGTGTCAGCTTAGAGTTCTAGGACACAGAGGCCCGCTGAGTGTGTCAGCTTACGGGTCGAGTGCACAGAGGCCCGCTGAGTGTGTCAGCTTAGAGTTCTAGGACACAGAGGCCCGCTGAGTGTGTCAGCTTACGGGTCGAGTGCACAGAGGCACGCTGAGTGTGTCAGCTTACGGGTCGAGGGCACAGAGGCCCGCTGAGTGTGTCAGCTTACGGGTCGAGTGCACAGAAGTCTGAAAGGAGTATAACTGTCCTAAAACCAGGAAGTCTGGTGGCTCCAGAAAGCAGTCCAAGTCCATTCCTTGATTTTTTTTTTTTTTTCTGGCTTCTCTCAGTAGCCACCCTATCTTGGCTTTCAGCTCTTTAATTCATAGCCAGCAATGGCCAGCTGAATCTTTCTCATATTGCTGCACTCTGCCCCTGGTATTTTTGTCTCCTTATCAGCATTGAGTGGGCTCCTGTGATTAAGCGAGCCCCTATAGGTTATCCAAAATAAACTCTAGATGCCAAAGTAAGTAGTTAGTAATTGTTTTTCCATCTGCAATTTGAATTCCCCTTTACTATACAAAAATGTACTGATAAACTTTTGGGTTAAGGATGTGGATAATTTTAAGGAACCTACATGAGAAAGTATAAAATATCTACAAAATTATTTCAAATGGTTTAATACCAATAGTTAATATTACTTTTCTACATTGATCATGTCTGGAACAATTTGAGACTTATGCAAATAAATGACAGCAGGATATTGGTATATAAGCTTTATTACTAATGGGTGTTAGATCGAAATTTGAGTTGTATAGTCCTGTAGACATAGCACACTAGGCCCCAGGTCTGAAGCTGATTGAACATGGAAAAGGCCTTAAAAATAGCCTTTTGGAACATGCATATAAGAGACAAGTATTGAAATTTTATTAGAAAATCAAAAACTCCATAGAAGAAAAACAAAAGTAAATTTATAATTATCCCAATCAGAAAATGGGCAAATAAAATATAAGTAGATTTTCCCTAACAAAGATATGAATGGAAAATATATGTAAAGGTGTTCCATGACTATCACTAAATCTGCAGAGCAAAAGAAATATAAATGACAGAAAGACCCATTCATACTTGATGGATTCGATTATCAAAAAGTTCAAGTCGGCTAGTGAGTGTGTTTGAACATAGGAAGGACAGTGAGCCATTGTGTAATGTTGCTGGAAATATAAACTGGCACAACTACCATGGCGTGTCATGTAGAAGCTCTGAAAAATAGAACTGCCATAGGCCCTAGTCATCTCTCTTGAGATTAAAATTAATACCTCCTGGTGACATGTGCAGTCCCCTCCTGATTACTCCACGATTCATAATAGATAAAGAAATCTCACACACACACACACACACACACACACACACACACACACACACAGAGACAGAGAGAAGGGAAAGAAGCATTATTCAGTCTTAAACCAGAAAGTGGTTTATACAATCTGAACAACATGGGTGTAACACAGAGACAGAGAGAGGTAAAAATATTCTGGACAAAGAAATATTTTATGATCAGTCTTTAAAAAACCAGAAAGTGGTTTAATCCCAGCAATCGGGAACAAGGTAGGAGGGGTGTGAACTAGAGGCCACCCTGAGACTACATTGAGATTCCAGGTCAAAAATATTCTGGACCCACAGAGAAAAACCAAAAAAAAAAAAAAAAAAATAATAAAATAAAATAAAATCTTTAAAATATACTATTTCAACCTAGTTATAGAAATGTGATATTTTATATCGATGATTGGTATATTCTCATGTACTTTGACTCTCCATTCATACACTAGGGAAAGAATGTGTTCACCAATGTAGTTTAAAGGCAGTAAGTAGTTTGTCCAGGTTCCCAGAGCTAGATGACTGCTCAGTCGTATGGTACCTGGGCATTCTTTTTATTTTCATTTTATTTATTTATTTATCTATGAGAGAGAAAGGGAGGGAGGGAGGAAGGGAAGAAAGAGGGGGCATTCCAGGGTCTCTAGTCACTATAAATGAACTCCAGATGCATGTGCCACCTTGTGCATTTGCTTTAAGTAGGTCCTGGAGAATTGAACCTGGGTCCTTACACTTTGCAGGCAACTACCTTAACCTCGAAGTCATCTCTCAAGCCTTTATTTTCATTTTTCTGCCTATTGCTGTTGCTCTTTTGTGATTAATTTTTCTGTGTTATATGATTTTGAAATCAATAATCACTTGCATAGATCGTGAATTTTATAAAGATTTAGAATTTTAGTTTGTAGTGCTATAGTTAATACAATATGAATGACTAAAGAGTGCTATGGAAGAATTTTAAGACAGTCCACCTTAATAAGCAGTCCTTTGGCTGCACTCCTCCTAAGCAAAAGCCCAGGTTATATGAGTGTTGATGCATTTCCAAGATCTATGAATTTTCCTAGTGAGCCTAGATATATTTACACTATTGGTGCTTTATAATTAGAAAAATAATTATAAAGGAATTCTCTGCTTTTCTTATTTTCTTAAATACACTGCGTAATTGGCTATAGAATTATATGTATAGCCATAGATTAATATTGAGTAACTTAGGAGTACATAATGTAAAACAGATTATTGTGTTCTAAGAAAGTGTTATGAATGAAATTACTTTTTACTAGAGTGGACATAGAGTAGAAGGTAGAAGAACATGCTATTTTTGAACTTTCCATGGGATGCTTTATAATAAATAAGGCTTGGTTGTGAGTGGAATAAGAATGTGTAGAAGTCCATAGAAGTTGTTTTATGTTAGTGTTTCACACTTATTTTGATTATTACTCACTAAATTATATGTGTATATGTATATATATTCACATGCACATTCAACATGAGCAAACAACTTCTGATACATTTAAATACTATATAAGCCATAAACAAATGTTTCTAAGATATGTTCAGATGTTTATATTAAATTGGAATAATTTGGAATGGAGAGAAGAATCAAAGGTTGTGTTCTTCCTGGGTAATCATGCAGACCTGAGGGGTCCTTAGATAGCCAGATGTTCAAATATTTATATTCTCGCTCTTAAATAGCTGGGTTTTGCCACACATGCCCTCACACCTAGTCCTATAGGGGATCAAAAGCCCAAGAACTGTCAAAGCCCTGAAAGCTCTAGAGTCAGTTAAGGCATTCCAGCTCAAAACAATGCCAGGCAGAAGAGCAAGGGAGCAGAACTCCATGTTTTTCTATGGCAACTGCAAGCCATTACCACCTAATACAAGCCAGCATCTGTAGGGTCACACACATCATACACACACACACACACACACACACACACACACACAAAACAAAAGGAAAATCAAAATATTTAAAAATATATTTTAATTTATTTATTTGAGAGAAGGAGGGAGACAGAATAAGATTGGGTCCACCAGGGCCGCCTTCTCCTACAAACAAACTTCAGATATATGTGTGTCACTTTGTACATCTGGCTGTACATGTGTACTGAGGAGTCAAACCCAGGCCTTCAGGCTTTGCAATTAAGTGCCTTTAACCACTGGGCATTTCTCCAGCCACCAAAATAGTTGTATTTGATATATATATATATATATTACATATTACTTCTTAGGAAAACCACATGTTAACAAACCTCTCATCAACATGAACTGCAATTTCATTTCTAAGCTAATCTTACATCATTTTGTCGTATAATAGTCTAGTTAGCATGATAAAAAAAGAATGAAGCCAAAGTAGGTGTAAAAGCAGTAATGTAAGTGAAAGTCAAAATAACTAACTGCTTGACGTTTTTCTTTTGTTAGTCCATATGCTTGGAAATCTCGGGAGGTACCCTGTTTGTTTTTAAAAGAAAAAGATTTTTATTTATTTGTTTGCAAGCAGAGAGAACAAGAAAGAGAGAATGAATAAGAATGAGCATGCCAGGGCAAGGCATAGTGCCGCTGCAAACAAACTCCACCCATATGAGCCGTCTAGTGAATCTGGCTACATGGATCTTGAGCGATCAAAACTGGGTGGTTAGGCTTTGTAAGCAAGTTCCTCTAACCACTGAACAATCTCTCCAGTCCTTCCCTGCTTTGCGGCTTGTTTTTATTCCTCCCTCAGATCTCTTCTCAGGTGAAGAGTAAGTGGGAAGAGGACAGGGAGGCGCCCCGTGGCGCATTCCTCCAGGTCTTCCCTTAGGTAGTGGCGCCCGAAGCCATTTCCTTTGCTGCCTTCGAGCTGGCCAGCACCAGGAGACTTTCTCTGGCAGGCATGAGATTGTAAACATCAGCCTGGCTCTTGAGCTCTAGCATCAAAGAGAAATAGTTCACTTACAATATGCCTCTCTTGGATCTTCATCTCTAATTTGAAAATAAATAACAAGCATAGGCCAGTCAAAAACATCTCCAAAATTGTTACCACATGAGGAAAATGTATCACCAAAAGTCTAACATCTTTTTCCCAATCCTATTCTTCCAAGCCCTTGATAAATTCACTTATCAGATCCTTATTCTTTATTTAGTTTATTTTCCCAACTCTCTCCTCTTCAATGATTGTGACCAACAAAGATCTATCATAATATATGTGTCACTGATTTTCTGTGTCCCAATTTCCTCTTTTTTGGGGGGTAGTTGAGTCAGTCCTATGTTTTATTTCTCTATTCCTCCTTACTTTTCAGTACATTTTCCTGGCACACATCCTGGTTTCTACTATCTATTCAATAGCAGTTACTAGACACCAGCAAAGCATTGCACGGCACCCTCCCAGGGACACGCTTTTCTTCTCTCTGCTCATCACATCACCAACTACATCACCAGGTTGAAGCCTCTGAGGACAGAATTGCATCTTCTTCCCATACCATCAATGGCTGTCACAAACCTTAGTGTGGACATAGAACTAAGCAGATGTTGAAGGAATAAGAAAGTTGCACAAATTAGTGGATGATTCACAAATCCTGAGCATTAACTTTGCACTAGGCTGTGTGCTGACAGCTAAAGGTGAAAGAGATGGAAGGAGATAATTTATCCACAGAATTTTCAGTCCACCAACTGTGACCATTTACCCATTATCTGACAATCACTTTTATGTTCAAATACTTTATAATAATGTGATGAACGTGTTACTGAGTTTTCTAGACTAATAATACCAGTCTAGTCAGACAATTAATGATTCAAAAGGTATGAACACTGGAGGCTTTAATAATTTATTAGCTCCTCCAATTTTCTTGTAATATCAAGAGCTGACACTGGTGACAGCAATATATATATATATATTTGCCAGAGGAAAATATTTCTGAAATGAAGTACAATTGTGTATATATATATTATTCCTGGGGAAGTCACGTTCCTGATTTTTTTCTAGTTATCATTATTTATTTTGAAAACTATTGAAGAAACTCATAAGTAGTCTGAAAGTAACGATTGTAGTAATATACAGGAAAAATTTGCATAGAAATTACAAAACTGTTTCTACACCTGTGTATTTTCAGTTTTCTACTTAGCTATTGGCTACAAACAAAATTTCAAGGCTGTCTGTCACGTATATCAGCTCTCTCTTGCAGCCTGGTAATAACCAAGAGAGATGATGACATTTGACTTACAAGGAAAGAGACCTGATATGAGGACTGTTATATTTCCTTTGTGGGAAACTCAGTAATATCCACCTGGTGCTCTCCATGATACGGCTCTTTATGAACCAGTTTTGGAAAATGGAGTGAAATGGTCAGCATCAAGCCTATTAATTAAATTATAATGTCAAAATCTTTATGAACAACTCAGGCTTTTATCATTTAATATTCAAATTATGTGAAATAGAATAGACATAATGGCATGAGATTTGCCTGATACATTGAATATCTTCCATTCAACATTGCAAATTTAAAACAATAGACACTGAATATTCTACTTCCCCTCTCAATTTAGGAACTCAGAGTCAACCCCATCAACTATATAATATATATTTTTTAATTTTTTTATTATTTTATTTTTGGAGAGAGACACAGAGAGAGACAGAGGGAGAGGGAGACAGAGATGGGCGAGCCAGCAGTCTCTTAGCTGCTGTGAACGAAATCCAGATGTGTGCGCCCCCTTGTGGTCAAGTGTGGCATTGCACCCTTGCGTCACTGCATCTGGCTAAACATGGGACCTGGAGATTGGAACCGGATTCTTAAGCTTAGGAGGCAGGGGCCTTAACCACTAAGCCATCTCTCCAGCCCTGTATAATATATTTTACATGCTAGGCCTTTGATTATTGGGCATTCACATTGCCAGTGTTATTTCTGAAATCCTATGTGCTTCCCTGATGTATAAGATAATATCTTTTTGCAGTATTTTCCTGTTTTATGTTCACATTCTGCTATAAAAAAATTTTATAATTCATTTAGCCTATTTGAATGCGTGCTCAACATAGTGGGAAAACATCTGCCATTCAAGATGCTTTTGACATCAAATATCAGACAACCCAAACAAATTATGATTAAGTCTAAAGGATTATTCCCCATTCTTCAGCAGCTAAGTAATATAGAAAGGTGCAGCTTCTTTGTCTATCCTTAGTGTCTCTGGTGACATACCTCCTGCCTGCTTCATTTCTGTGATCGTTACAGATTTCCATGGAGATCCAAATGTTTTCAAAGGGGGAGAACCTTTATTCGTTCTCACATCTTACTTTTCAAGTCTTAGTAGGCCTTTCTAGGCACCACCACGTGGAAGCCTCCTTACTTCTCAAGCAGTATCATATCTAACACCTATATCTAATCCAATTACAAAAATAGAAGGGAAGTGTCATGTCTACTTAGAATCTATGCTTTTGGCTGGACCAAGGAAAATGTCACTTACTGCACGTTATATGACATATGGGGGCGGTGGACATAGAATATAATTAGGACCTTCTTATTAGGCCACTATATATCATCAGTCTTTTTCTGATGGCACATCCAACCTCAAGAATTAAATCTAACTCTGAAGGATTTCTAGTATAGTATAGAAAACTGGTAAGATGATAAAGATAGGGAGTATGGGGCTGGAGAGATGGCTTAGCGGTTAAACGCTTGCCTATGGAGCCTAAGGACCCCGGTTCGAGGCTCGATTCTCCAGGACCCACATAAGCCAGATGCACAAGGGGGTGCATGCATCTGGAGTTCGTTTTGCAGTGGCTGGAGGCCCTGGCGCACCCATTCTCTCTTTCTCTACCTGCCTATTTCTGTATCTCTCTCTCTCAAATAAATAAATAAAAAATAAAATATTTAAAAAAAAAAAGAATAGGGAGTAATTCCACAATGGGTAGCACTAATGGAGATGTGCTTGAGGCCATGGTTTTCTGAAGAGAAGCACTGAGAAGAAGCGGAGAATTTTAGAAGAAATGTAGCAATCAGAGACACTGTAGCTGAGGATGGGACCAGAGGGCAGATATTAGTGCCGTATGATTATAACACCGTAAGAAATATCACATCAATTTTCCAGTGCAAGTTTTGATAAAATTGTTTAAAGTGGCTTAAAAAGTTTTGTTGTTGCTTAGCATATCAGTTTAAGTTTGAAGTGACATCACTGGAATATACTTGTCTGAGGATAGATATTTAAGTAAGTTAAAATTCTAAAGGTTAATTATAATTTGAGAATTTGTTGATGCATACCTGGTGAGCATGGATCAACAGAACTATGACAATGACAGTCTATGATTCCATATCACAGGCGATTGTCACAGTGCGGCTGCTTTTACTGCAAAGGCTGCACAGTCGAGGGGCGGATATGTTTCACTTTGAGTTTTTGTATCAGCATACTAAATATCATTAAAACATTATACAATAACTTAATTCTATCAAGGTAATTTTCAATTATAGCAGAAATTAAGTTGTCATTTTCAATTTTTCTGTTATAATCATGAAAGAAGAGAAATTTGGATTTCTGATTGATGGGAATTTTTTAATGATCACTAAATCCACTTGTAAGTAGTACTTTGATTTGAAACATTGTACAACAACTAAAACAGCTGGTTATTATCTTATGAAATATGTTCCCAATTACAGATGAGACTAAGAAAATATTATGATAGGTATAATACAATAAGCTTAAATATCTTCTTTTGTCTCTAGAAATGTTGCAATAAAAGATTAATAAAACATGTATTATTTTATTAATAGGTATTATTATGTATATTTTATTAATAAAATAGTTTATTAATCTAGTCTTCAGCACATTTTTAGATCAATTAAGCTCACTTACAAATTTACTTCATCTTTGATGTGGTCTCTCTAATGTTAAATGAGAATATCATAAAATGCTTTCTAATTGACTTTAAAGTACATGCATAAAATTCCTGTAAAATGAAATCTTCACTAAATTTACATTTTATTTGGTAAAAGTTATGTCATACATTGTCTGGGAAGTAAAAAGACTTCTATAAAGCCCTGCTTATGTTATGAAATTTTATCAATCATTGCCTAGAGGCCCAAATTGGGCAACACATTCATTATAATGTTATTTTACTTGTCAGTATCATGTTTGACAACTGGGCCCAAAATAATTATCCTTAGCTTTAAGAATAATACTCTTGCCTCCTTTTCCCTAGTCTATTACTGGGGGATTTCGATGCTGATATTTCCCACTTGACTCAGGATCCTGCATGCTCTGGTTACCTGTGTGAATTACATCTTCTTCCTTTGCTTTTTGATTCTCACAATTCTTTTTTCTTCCTGAGCAAAACAATATGCTTTTAAAAATATTTTTGACTCATTTGGCCATCATTTTCATTGGTTCCATATGAAGAACATATGCCTGATTCTTGTGCACACATATTCCCCAAGCTCTCCAAGTCTCTGCAGGGATTTGGGCGAGAGTAATCTGGGTCTCGCATCTAGGCTGATTGGCAATAGTTCTAGTGTCAGTCTCAATCTCTGCCAGCATTTCTCTGGATTTAACAACTTATAGTAGAAAATTTTTGTTTCATCATATCTTTTCTCATTTATATTCTCATTTTTGATCAGGGAATTATCAAGTAATACAAATTTAAAAATGAAGAAAAAGTTTTGAAGTAATTAAGTCCAAGTGACAGTAATTTCTGCATTTTGCACAATTTGATTATATTTTATGTTTGTTCTTCTATAGTAAGACAAATTTGTTCTCAAACAGTACTTTGCACAATTCTGATAGATTTTAAATGGTTTCCCCATTACATTTTTTTAAAATTTAAATTAACTGCAATTGGTCTTTGGTAGCATAAAGAAATGGGATAGTCAAATACTCTAGTTTTCTAACTACATCAGAATGGAAAGGATGTCTCCCATATAAAAGAAAATAGCAGTATTTAAGTGGTTATTGATTTTATTATTCCAAAATTCACTGAGAAAGTTTATGTTGGTAATTATTATAACCAGATTGAATCATAATTTATTTTCACAATTATGTATGGAAGTAGATTTTCAACAAATAGAATATTTAAATTTATGAAATTAACTGATTTTGTCTCTTTACTAAATGAGATCTAATGAGTAAATCCACATACTACAGAGTTTTGCACACATTTGAAGGTAGATCAGAAAGTACAAAGAAATTTTAAATTTTATTTATTTATTTTTATTTACTTGAAAGAAAGAAGCAGATATATAGAAAGAATGGGTACACCAGGGTCTTCAGTCACTGCAAACAAAATCCAGGTGTATGTGCCACCTTGTGCATCTGGATTATGTGGGTCCTGGGGAATTGGACTTAGGTCCTTTGGCTTTGCAGACAAGTACCTTAACCACTAGGCCACCTCTCCAGCCTCACAAAGAACTTTTTAATCCTTTAAGCTTATATTTTTGAGGGGAAACAAACACAAGTATATAATGAATATATTGTATAATTAAAATGCACATTATGAGATGATATAAGGGCTGTAGAATTCCTGAGGAGGAGGCACCTGGAGTGTTGAGGGAAGAAGCAGCTCAGTACGCCAGAAGTGTTCAAGGCATGTCGGCAAGCGTGGCTGTGAGACGCTTTAGCTCTTACTCAAGCAGAGGACTGACATGGCCTGACTTGCACCCTAAAGCCATCTCTCTGGCTGCTGCATTGAGAGCCTCCTACACAGAATAAAAACACAAAATGGAAGGACAATTAATGATATGGCTGTTAAAATAGCTCAATGTTCCTGGAGCCTTATTGGCAGTTTGTGTTGGTGTTGAGTTCTTTGTAGCCTCTGGATTTCTGCTTTTATAGGTTTTCATTACTTTCCTTATCTATCTCCATCGCTGTGGGGCTGGTTGCCAGGCTAGCAGTAAGAGAAGAGGGGGCAGAATGATTGTAAGAGCCACCGACTGGGTAGGAATACCCAAAGCATAGAGACTGACTGAGGCCTTCATGACCCCACCATGATTACCACAAGCCCACTGAGGAGGGTCCCCAGGGTAATAGTAGTTGGGTCAAGGGAATAAAAATGTATAACCCATTGTGTGTGTGTGTGTGTGTGTGTGTGTAGTATAAATAAATAGAATATATATACATATATATTCTATTTATCTATATCTATATAGATATATAATTTTTAAAAATAGCTGAGACAAAAAAGTCCAGTGGCAGCTTTACAAATGAGAAGAAGTCTTAGCATTTGTATAGAGCCTGGACTCCGAAGTTGGAAATTTTTAAAAAGGGGGGGGACATCTAACATTATTAGTTTGTACAGGGATTTTAAAATGGAGTGTCTAACAAGATATATCATGTTAAAATTGGCATGCATGTGTGCTTCTTGGTGAGGGGATCAGGGTCAGAAGACGCCTCACATGTCGGCCCTTGGATTCCACCATATTTGAGGTGGGTTTGCTCACTGCTGTGTACACAAGCCTAGCTTGATGGGGACCTTCAGTCTTCACTCCAGGCAGGCTGCCTTTACAGATGCTCCCTACCGCTCATGGCTCTTCTGTGTTTCCTGGAGATCTGAACTCCAGTTATCACCTCGCACAACAAGAGATTTTATCCACTGATTCATGCCCATTGCCCATTTTTAATGTGACAAACCTTCAAAGTGAAACGCTACGGGCCCAAGTAATACTGAATAGTGAATAACATTTACTGAATGTTTGCTAGTGTCCAAGCTTGATAGAAAACACTCTTGTGTATATTATGTCTTTCAGTCACTTGAAACATTTGAGGGATCCAGTTTCTTCTTAACTGAAGCTAACAGAGAATTCTAACACACAGAAATATGAAATCACTTAAAATTCTGGTGAGTGAAAGAAATGTCCAGATGTCTAGACTAGTTAGCTATGCAAATGTTTTACTGCTCCATGGCATCATTTCATGATGGTTAGTTAACATGATGACTATTGCTGAATAGGTCTCACTCGTCTTTCTCTGCCGAGTACAAGCTGTCAGAATGGAAGTGGCATATGCAACCAGGCTTTTTCTACCCTACTTTTAATCCATAAACTAAGGATATCAACAGTTGTAGAAATTTTCTTTAATGGATAAATATAGATGCTCCAATAAGGAATATCTATATCTATATCTGTGCTTTAAACATAAGTATGCATATGTTATTAGTGATATACATGTTCATATATTTATACATATATTCTCTCTATATTTCTACACATATACGTTCTTAGTGATACATGTGTATATATCAACATATATGGACATGAATCACTAAAATAATGCCTGCATATATGTTGTATATTGTGAATGTACCACTGAGAATAGTGCCTGACGTTACATTTGAAAACATACCCAAATGCATAATATTGTCAAATTTAAAAGAGGGATGCAGTTAAGATTTTACATAAACATTTGAAATTGTCATGGTTTCAAAACAGTTCTTTGATGGTTAAATTCTGTTGTCAACTTGATCAGAGAAGGAGTTGAGACATGTCTCCTGCCTGCTGGGCAGGTTTGTGAGGTTATTTTCAGAAGGATTAACAAAGTCCTTCCTCTGCATTGGGCTCTTTGAAAAAGTAACTGAGGAAACACAGGCCCTTTTCACCTGATTGCTTGTACCACACACTGGTGAGTGCTTTTTACCTGGATGCCCTCCTTAGCCACTCCTACGTGCATCTACCCTGTTTTCACTGTCCTTCATAGACATTTGGACTGAACAGTGGCTCTTGGAAATCCTCTAGATCTCCAGTGCCAGATTAAGATTGCTGAAGCATCTAGCTTGTGGACTGAACAGCCACTGGTTCCTAGGCACTCAAGCCTACAGGCAGCTAATGTTGGACTGCCCAGCCTCTATCCTATAAACTAATACAATAAATCCCTTTTATATTACAAATGCATTCTCTAGGTTCTCTGCTTTTAGAAAACGCTGGCTAATATAAGTACAAATACTGTAGTACATTCTGAATCTGAAAGTAAATCTGTAATTTTAAATGGACTAAATTATTTAACATCCAAGGCCAGAGAAATTGGATTGTGGTGCCTAGGAAGCATTAAATCCCTGGCATATAGTAGATACTTAATTATTCTTTCTCATCTCACTGCATGTTAGATTGCATGATAATTTATCAGTGAAATAGTGAATAGTGAAACATAAAATCAGATTAATGTCTCATTAGTAAATTGAGTAAGTAAAAAAGTGGAGAAGTCATGTATTCTGAGTTAATTTAAGTGAGTTAATAATTCAACAGAATTTTAATAGTATAATTAAAAATATAAATACCTTAATAACCTTAACAGCATAATTAGCAGAGGAACTATGTACTGATTGCATATGATTTCTTATGTATTTAGTAAAGTAAACATGGCAGTAGTGTTTGTCACTATAAGTTATTTACGATAATGTTTGTACCAAAGAGAAATAAGATTTGTTTATAACATAACCTGAAACTCGTGCTCTTTGGTACATGCAGCTGTTGGCAAGACCAGGCTTTATAATGGAGTTGGGGTTTAATTTGGAAGGATAAACATCAGTCTGTGAGTAAAACATAAGGTGAAAATCAGGCTATAAGTGAAGGAGGGATCAGAGATAAGAAGCCTGCTAGAACAGGTTCACCAAAGGGATCTCATTAGAAATCTATGCTGGGACTAAGGAGAGAACGTAGTTTTGATGGCGCTCACCAGGATTCTGATCATGACTGTGTGGTAATGACACAACTCCCTGGTAGGGAGATCAGAGCATAAAGATCTGACTTTATGGGTTTAGAACAATGTCAATTACTATTTCCATTGATATTTTTAGTTCTGTTTTTAAAAAAGCTAAATACATTATTATCCCATGTAGGAAAATGATTATATAGTTCCTTACTTTTACTTTGTTGTCTGTTGCCCATTGTAAGATGACTCAAAAATACAATTCTTCATTAAAAAATATTTTTAGGATTTTACATATCATCATATTTTATTAGGTACATGTTGTAAATTTAAAGTCAGGGAAAAAACCCTATACGAATGAAATGGTATCTAATTTTTTCTCAGTTTTCAGTGGGATTAAACACATAATAATAATGAAATGTCTTTCCACAAAATCTCAGATGAGATGAACTATTGCTTGCTATATTGTTAAACAAGATATTGAAAAAAGTCTAAGTTCAACCATGAGCTTATTGTATCAACATATAAAATCCTTAAAAAATAAACTTTTAAAGTCTATGGAATGGACCAAAATTTAATCTTGCTCTGGAGGGTGATTTGCAATCAGTAACCCCTGTTAAAACATTCCTGATTTCCTACTCTAGTTAACATCTATAATGAGAATTTTGTTTCACTTATTCTTACTGCTTTTTTGCTTAAATTCCTTCTGCTTGTGCCAAATGTCTCCCTTCTGGGACATTTGTCTTCTAAGCCATCGCTCTAACATTATGATATTACTGTGCCCTGTCGCACGTTGCTCTCAAATCAAAACAAGTAGTTAATTAAACTAGCCAAAATTATGTTTAATAACATCATGTAACAAATGAGTATATAGAATATTGCTAAAAGTAATGACATGGAATTTGGCAATTCTCTTCCATCTATTAATTAAATCAATTATACAGTATCTTGGATGTTTATGGTGCATGAAAAACACAAGACATTTTATTGACTGAGACTTCTCCTCCTCCTACTCATTTCACCAGTCCCACAAGTTTTAAGACAGGGCTGATTCAGATTAGTTTAAAACTTTACCTGTGACTTAGATGTGTAATATTTCAATTAATGCTAGGACCACTTTATTTTAATATCCTTATTGATGTCTATGCAGAGCAAGCTCTATGTCTATACAGAGGTATATGCACTATTTCTCCCATTGGTTTCTATAGGCTATTAGATGAGACATTTTGTGGCTCAGGGAAAATGTCCTTTTTTAAATCTTTCCCTGTTGGGCTAGACCTGTGTCTTAATGGCAGAAAAATGCATGTTTCATTCAAAAATACCCAAGTGCACTAGGGCCAGGATTCTATCTTCATGCTTGTTCTCAGCCTACAGCACCAGCCTCTTTTCTGCCTCTTAGGGAGCCTCAGCTTACATACCACATGCAACCCCAGAACTCGTGGTAGCTCACACTCCCTCTTCTTGCTGGGACACTCAGGATATACTTATCAACTATTTTCATACGTTCCCTGCAGTTAAAAAACAAATATTGGGCAATTTTTTGTATTTTTATTGAATGACTATTAATTTAAAATACAGAGAAACCCTCATTATTCATGGGAGTAAGTCAACCAACTCCTCCTACAGCTTATTCTGAACTCCTCTTCTTTGAGACTCTAGTTATGGGTAGGATTTAGTTATGCTATTGTTTGGAAATGTCTTGAAAAAGAGATTATTATGCTAAACATCTTTGTACTTGACACTAAATTTGTTCAACATGTGCAATTATTGCTATATTTTTCAGAGCTCAATATTAAGTACAATAAGAAAATGTCACAAGCTTAGTGTGACTTTGGTAGTTTTGATACTGCTTCGACTGTGTGAAACATATGAAATGTTGAGATCTGAAGAGACCTTTTATACCAAACAAAAGAAAGCCAGAACAAAGAATTATCTCCTTCTGATTCCAATAGCAGTAGTAGTAATTATCTGTGGATGGGGTGAGAGCACAGTCGCTCTTTCCTCAGTAATTCTTCTGCAGTAGTGCAGCTGGCGATGAATACCAGCGCTGAGCTCCTTAAAGGTCAGGCATGTGGGAAGTGTGAAGATGGTAACATCTGCATGACTTTCCCCATTGCCTTATAGTTTACTTTATTTCACTTTAAACAAAGAATAATATGCTAATAACACTGCTTACTAATCAAAACCCCGATTCTGTTTCTTTCGCCAGTCTCTTGGCAAACAGAAATGGCATGTCGGTATAGGAAAGGCAGCTGTAATCATTCTGATTTACAATTTTCATCTTACATGTTTTAGCATTTCTTCACTTACCTTGTTAAGTAGCTCATCATTAATGTATTATCATAGCTAACTATGCTTTCGTTTTAGACATCAAAGTTAACTTCTTGATCTATGCATTTGTGATGTAGGGTAATAGACAGGTCATATTGGTTACCTTTTTTGATGTGACCCCCACTTGTGATGGGGAGAAAACAGGATTTGTGCACCTGGTGTGACTCTAGGTCTGCACCTTCTGGAAAGGTCCATTTCGGAGTCTTACAGGGTTGCCTGGCTCTCCTATCCACTAATGCTGGAGCTCTGTTTGCTGCCTTCATAAGGGAACGTCAGGATCTGTGCTTACTGTTTTCCACCTTTGTTCTCCCAGTAATTCTGTTTTTTTTTTTTTTTTTTTTTAAGTCAGATCTAGTGTCAACTCACTGAAGTCCCCCTTCAACCCAGATTATCACCAAACCGCCCTTAGCCAAGATCCTAATGGCAACCATATTGCTGAGTGATTGATGACCTGGCCTTCACATTGACTCCTTCTTTGAGTTCTAACTTTCCACTCAAATTGCCTTCATTTTGTTCTTTGAGTATGCTTTCTTCCTCCTGCCAAGTGCATCTGCCCTGCCAGGTTTCTGTCCTGGCCTCCTTTGCCTCACATGTTATGTATTTTACTGAGATAATCTCTTTCAATTCCATTGCTTAAAATCCATCTATAACTCTAGACTCTCCAGACAGTAACTTCAGAATCTTCAATTCCAAGTGACAAATCTTTATTTAACTTGCCTACTGGGTATCCTGCAGGCATTATAAGCCCCAGTGCTCCAGCCAAAGATCAGTATCCTCCCAGAAAGATCCTTTCACAGAAAGATCTAGATCAATACCATCCTCAAGATACCCATTTTAAAATTCCAGGATGACACGAATTAAAGATGGAATCATTTTTAAGTAAAACAAAATACACGAATAATATTTCTGTTGCAAAATTACAAATTAGGTTAAGAAAATACTTGTTTGAAAAACTGTGGTCATGATTTAATGGGTTGAAATGAAACTGAGACTTCCTGCATCCATTCAATTTAAAATATGGAGGTACCAGAATGAAGAGGGTGGCGTGGTTGCGTACAACTTTATCCCAGCACTCTAGAGGCAGAAGTAGGAGGATCTCTGAGTTTGAGGCTAGTCTCAGACTATATAGTGAATTCCAGTCAGCTCGGGTTAGAATGAGACCCTAACTCAAAACAAAACAAAACAAAACAAAACAAAACAAAAAACAGAGAAGCACATGTTTTTGTTCTTGTAAGAATTTTCTATGTGTAAAAATCATAAAGAAAACTTTAAATTCATACCATGCTTGATGTCTCTTAAAAATTAGGCAAAAATTTTATAATACAAAAAAAGATCCTGAAGATAATCTAAATATCTGAAAGTAATTTTGTATAATTGTGAAATATTTATTAAAAAGAGTATTAGCAATTGCAAGGTGAATTAACTTAAATATCACATGAAAAATTATGCTGTATAATTATATGTATTTTATATTAAACTATGCATTCCAAAATGTTCAAAATATATATTTTAGTTATGTGTAGATTATTTTTTAAATAGTTTATTGTAATTTGCTTTTATAAGTTAGAAACCAAATTAAACTGGTAAGAGTATTATGTTTTTAAAACAGGTATTTTAACATGCTACGAATAAGTTTATTATAGCAAGAATAATTTATTTTTACAAATTAAAAATACACAGGTTCTTGAAAACATTTTACATATTAATATTAAGACATGAAAAATCACTGAAATCAAATGTGAGACACAAAATAATTTTTTCTCTATTTTTAACAGAGGCAAGTTTTGTTTTAATAGATTAAAATGTGATCTTAAAGGGATTATTTCCCTTTTGATAGAAAATTATTCTGGCCTAAATCATGGTAACTCTCCATATGACTTTGGTAGTTTAGTAATCAATTCAAGGACATGATAGGAATCAAATATAAGCCTGAGCTGTGATGCCTTTCTTATTCTGGGAATTTATGTTGGCAGCTTCAAGGAGAGAGTTTATTTGGACTGTCTAGAGAAATGGTTCTTCTATCTGAGGAAGGGATGGAATTTGGGCTCTTAAATATCCAAATATTTTATTGTCATTGTTTACTTCACAAGAATATAGTGACAGTAGAGGTAGTCACAACATATATCTAAGTATATGTTGCTGATGATTATATTTCAAAGTCACATCTGTTATTTGAGACTCTTATCACAAAGCTGTAATCAATTTTAAAATGAATAGCTGAAGATTTAATTTGGTGCTTATAATTCAATGAATACCTTCAACTCCGGGCGCTTACGGTGCCACCTATGCTCTTCCTCTTCATTCACTAAACCACTTTCTGATACAACTGTGGCAGGAGGCTGTTCCTTCCCATTGCTAAAACCAGTGGGCATTGGATAGAGTTCTTTTCAGATTCACTTTTCACGATTAATCCCTTTGAATTTCTGAGGGGAGGAGGGAAGAGGAGAGGGGAAGTAATCACTTATTATAATCTCCTAATGAAAATTGAGGTATTGATAGGGATCAGAAGTCCCATACCTTCTTATATGGGGCTTTTCAAACTTCTTGTGCTGCCCTAGACTGTAAGAGCATCACTTATGTCCTAAGTGTGGCAGAGAGGGTGTGAGAAACTGACACACATGCGCATGCACACACACACAGTGAGAAAGAGAAAGACTCATTTTTGAACTCTTTTGCATGTATATCTGGATATTTTTGTCCAGTTTTTAATGCGTTCAGACCTCGAAAAGCTGTTCCTTTCCCTGAGAGTGTCCTGGAGCCCAATAATTATGATCATGCCCAGAATGTAAGGGAAAATTTTGATTATTTGTTGTTGTTGTTCTTCAGCAGCTGTTGTTGAACATTCAATGTAGTAGTAACAGCATGACTGGGGGGCTTTGTTCTCTGGAAAACACCTACACTGGTATTCCCAATGGTGGGATTGTCAGAATAGGGTTGTTGTGTAGTAGATTCCTCTGAATTGAAGACAGGATGAAGGCAAATCCTGAGACCTGAAGCTTAAAGGTCACCAACCATTCCCCAGGGTTATATGAATTAGAAAATAAAATATTCCATCCTAGGAGGAACAGGAAGGAAGTTTCAGAGACCCAGGAAGTCACCAAGTCTGGGAAAGAGTTGTAAGGCCCAGCCCTAAGGATGCGTAAAGGGGAAAGGATGGCTTGTGGAGGAGACTCTGAACGGAGCTGCCTGCTAGTCCTGCAGTGTGCCCCAGGCTCTGACCAGCCGTTCCAGGCACGCCTCTTTGGTGAGTCAGTCATCAGTGATGGGATGAGACTTCTAAGTGGTATAGCTGTGTTGGGGGTCTCCATTAATCCCCTGTGTAACACCCTACCCAGCTCTCTGTAAGCAACCACAATAAACTAGTTCATTCATCAAACTGATTTTGGTATAATTGTCCTGACATCTGTGCCGTATTTGAGGAGAAAAGGTATATTCCAGTCATCACAAGGAAAAGGCTTTCTGTGACAATGCTGATTATACTTTCAATGATTCATCCTACTCTTACAGGGGTTTTTGGAGTGAGTGTTTTAAAATTTATTTAATAATGACTAGATTGATGGGTGCCAAGTAGAATCACAGTATGGTTTTTATTTGTTCCCTTGATTCATCAGTCATAAGGAATATCTTCTCAGGCTTGTTGGCCATTTGCATATCTTCATGGGGAAATATGATTCAGTCCATGACCATTTTTCATATTATTTGTTTTTGTTACTTTTTGGTTGCTGTTGATATCAAGTGTGTGGCCTCTGCTGTGTTGAGGCCGATTCTTTTTATTCCTAGATTGTTTGGTGTTGATTTAGTTGTTTCGGCATCAGTTGAGGTAAGGTTTTTGTCTTTTGTTTTTAAGGTAGCACCTTACCTTGGACTGACTGATTTTTATATGTTAAATCAAACAGTTGAACCTCTGTATTTATGGTTTCTAGTATGTGTATTCAATCACAGACAGAACATATTTTTAAAAACCTGTACCAGTACTAAGTATATACAGTCTTTTTGTCCTTGATATTATGTTCCAAGTCATTGAGACTACCAAGTATTTACGTGGCACTTAAGTATTAAAGTAATTTGAAGATGATTTAAAGTATATTGGAGAATATCTGTTATATGCAAATACTATGCCATTTTTACAGATGGCAGCTTTGCTCACACCACGCTCACCTATGCACACTATACTCCATTTTCTATGGGACTTCAGCATTCAGATTTTGTTTTCTCTAGGAACCTCAGAATCAATCCCTGGAAGATTCTCAGGGATAACTGTCCTTGCAGAAAAAATACCTATTTGGTCATGGTTTAAAAATTTAGTGAGTCATTGAATTTTTTTTTAATGAGTTTGTTGTAGTTTTATATTAAAATTCCTAAAAATACTGGTTTACAAGTTTGTTTTGTTCTTTTTGATCAAGTCTTTATCTGACTTTGGTATCAGTATAATGCTCTCTACATAGAATTAGTTTAAAAATGCTATTTTCTGATCAGTTTTTAGAACTTTGGTGAAGAGAGGGCACTTGGTGCTAATACTAATTTACAGGGTAGTAGAATTTATCTGCACAGCTACTGGCACTGGCCTAGTCTCCATTTGTAAGCTATCAATTAAGAAATCATCGATTATTATTTATATGGTATCTGTTAAGGAATTCTGTTTTCTTCACGATTAAATTTGCTAATTTACGTGTCTACTAATATTTATCCATTTCTCCAACAGAATTAATTTGGCTGATCTATAACCTATCATCCTAACTATTGTCAGAATGCTGTCTTAGAGCTGATGTTAAGTAGTGTGTGGTTTAAGGGAAATAGAAAAAAGTCAGAGATTGATTTAGGAAATATGATAGAAAGCCTAAGAAAATACGTGTTTGGACAAAATGTCCATCAACAGTGTGAACAAGCCGTGGATCTTGCCTGGCTGCTTGATCTTGCAGGATCCATGGTTTGTTCACACTGTTGATGGCTTTTATATCCCAGCAGCTTGCATAGCATTTTCCAGCAACACACTCAAGTTTAATGCTTCCATTAAATTGGAGGGTGAATATCAAAATGAGGACAAACTGTTCCGCTTAATCTCTATGGTTTCCAAAGTCGATATGGTATCTTCACCACATTTCAGAAATTCTTATTTAGAAAAAGTTGATTCAATTCCTTTCGATCATACTTACGAAGTCAAATTTTCCCAAGACAAAACAGAGTCATTCCAGCTTTATGAAGAAAAGTGAGGGAGTGGTGTTAAGCATGGTAGACTTTTTTTTTTTTTTTAAGCTAGTGGTGACCTTCTTATATTAAGGTAAGCTGAACATTCATAAAGCAACAGTTGATTTTAGATTTCACTTCTTAAGCACAGAGCAATGTTTAGTCTGTGATTTTCATAGCTGCATATGTGCACCAACCTGTTTTGACCTCATCAGAGGCTGAGTGACTGATCTGTGTTCAGTGTCAGTAATTACAGCCGTTAGCAGATGCTGTTTTCTCTGCTAGGCTGTTTGACAACTAGAGAGCTGAGAGTCAGGCCCACCCACTGAGACCATCCGAGATGGAGCAAAAGGCTTTCCCTATTTCAAAGACTACATGTTCACAAGGAGATCTGGTCACTGAATTTTTTCTACAATTTTAGTAATTCTTACATTTAATACTGTAGTTTATGTACTAGACAGAGCACTCTACTATCATTGGCAAAGAATAGGAAATGAAAACATAAAGAGAAATAAATGTAGGTAGGCACACATATTTCTGGAGGCTACATTTAGAGGAAATTAGCAAAACAGGAAAACTAAAATTTCTATTTTTGAGTATGTGACAAAAGCAATACTTTACTAGAAAGCTTATGTGAAAGATACTTTCTGTAAGTTACATTAGCTATCTTCAAATAAACTTGTATTGTTGAAATGAGCATAAAAATCTACCAAGTTGCATGTATCTAAATATATATTATTGATTGATAGGTGGAACTTTTTTTTTTTTTTTTGAGTTAGGGTCTCACTCTAGCCCAGGCTGACCTGGAATGCACTCTGTAGTCTCAGGGTGGCCTCGAACTCATGGCGATCCTCCTACTTCTGCCTCCCAAGTGCTGGGATTAAAGGCGTGGGCTACCATGCGCGGCTTAGGTGGAATTTTTATATTTGTATGTATCACGTAAAAAGTACAGTGGTCTGGGGAGATGGTTCAGCTGTTGAAGGTATTTGCGTACAAAGCCTGCAGTCCCAGCCGCTGTCCCCATCTCAGTCCCAGCCACCCCCTCCTGCACAACCACAGGCTAAGCGGTTCCAGGCCGGCAGGCTGGTGTTTCGCCTCCATCCCTGGGTTTCTGCCATTGCACCCCCTTCCCAGCTGCAGTCCCATCTGCCCCTCCTATACTACCACAGGCTGAGCAGTCCCGGGGCAGCAGGCTAGTGTTTCGCCTCCATCCTGTGCTTTCTGCAATCAGATCCCCATCTTAGTTGCATGAGCCTTGCAAGCAACTCAGACCCAGGCCAGCAGGCTGGCATTTCCCTCTCCATCCCTGGGCTTTGGTGCCACCTGACCGCTATCCTGGCTGCAACCTGTGACCAGGTCCTACTGGACATCATGCAGGCAACTCAGACCCAGGCCAGCAGGGTACCCATCCCCTCCTCCATTTTCCTCACCCTCCCATCACCTGTATCACCGCCCATCCCCCCATGTGTCACCTGACCCACAGCAGTCCCATCTCCCTGCCCCAGTTTGTGCCAAGACACAGAAGTCCCATTCATCCCCATACACAGTCCCAAGGGACCCTGACCCCACTAGCCCGTCCCCTCACCATTCAGCATGGTAGGACCAAGCAATCCCATCCTCTCCCCCTCTGTCACCCTGCCACACCAGTCTGCTGTGTCCTATTTCCCCTACCTCTTGTCCCCTTGGGCCACCTAACCGCCCAGTCCCATACCCCAACCACTGACTAACAAGCCCCTTCATCAGGTCTGCAGGCCCCCACCAGAGCCCCACCAGGAACTTCTGAGTAGACAGGCCCCATTGCCATTAGAAACCTAATTGGGGCAAACATAAAAGGCAATAATCACCGAAAACACTTCAAGCTTCGTCCTAAGTTAAATAAGATGTCTACACTGTGATGGGCACACCACAGCACAGAAGGAATAACATGAAAAATCAATGAAGAGTAAATCCAACAAGGTCACCCTGTCCCACAATGGCAGTCTCTAATGAAAGCATAGAAGAGACAACAGGATCAGAACCCCAAAATGAAGATACAAGCTATGCAACCCTGGACAAGCAATAGCATATATACTATGCTGCGCTTTACTGAACTATAGGCCCACGTTCAGGAGTTATTAAACCTTACGTATTGACACTGTCACTGAACCCCTGGGGGCCTCAGCATCCTCAGTGGAGATGTTATTTTGATGTAGCAGAAACTGGGACTTGATCATTTTCCACGTCTCCTCTTAGTGACCCATTGTCATCCGACAGCTTACAATTGTAAAGTCACAATTTTTCTCTGTGCTTCTATTGCCAAATTTACCTAAATTTTAATTTTGGTCCTTTTTATTTTGTTTCTTGGTTTAAAAAAGACTATGTCTACCTGAAAAAGAGAAGCGCATTCTCCAACGGAGAGAAGTCAGCACCAGATAGATGGGATGGCCATTGTTATTTTAGAGAGAATTTCATATGCATAGGCCCTCTTATAGCCCACATTTGGTAGGAGCTCCTTTTGTGAATGTCAACTTACCTGGTTGAACAGAGCCGAGTGTAACAGTCTTTTCCTCCAGATTCTCAGGGCCATTGCTTTAGTGCCTTTTATGTTTGAATATTGTAGCTGAGCTCTTAGAAGACAATCTGACATTTTCTAGCTGTGAATGACCTTGCAAACTTTATTATAGAGCTTTAATTACTTAATCAAGATGTATCTCATTTTTGATACTTTTATGCTTTCATGTTTATTATCAGTCTTATATTTCAGGAATTTTCCCCATGTTCTGAGGACATTTAATTCTAATTAATTGGTTCTGTACCTTCAGGGACTCTGACTTTTTCCTCAGGTTTTTCAGCTTGCTTTAACATTCATTCCCATAGTATTTATTTACTTTAATCACTGTGCCCCATTAATATTTGTCCCATTTCTAAAAATATTATTTTTTCTATTTGTCAGGAATCATTTTTCACTTGTCTATTCACTTTTCTACATCTTACGTATTTGCTAATTCAATAATAGTGCCACATTAGTTCTGTATTTATGTCTTTACTACTTGGTTTTCCTTATTCACCTCTTCCTGTTTTGTGACTTTATCTTTTGGATACATTGGGATCACATTTTAAATATCAATTGCACATTCGTTTTCTTTGAAAATGAGCTTTGATATGCACCTGGAGTATTTTTAAGAGAAGATGTAGCACACTTTCTGTTTGCAGCACTGTTGCTTGTTTAACTTTGGTACAGATGCTTGTTTCCTCACATAAACTGACTTCTATTTTCTTTCCCCTCAAAAAACTATAGTCGGCCTCTCTGATCTCTGATATTCAAAGGAAGGAGACTGTTAATGGAGATGGTAGGGGAATATTCTTGGACTAAGCACAAACCTTGATAGAAATTATAAATTTTGTTTTGCTCATCAAATGTTCAATAACCCAGCATCACCTTCCAGAATATGCCAGTGTCTCAGATATCACATTTGATTTGTATGCAAAACCTTAGAGTTGGCATTTGTCAGTGAAATTTTCCTTTATTTGAGCTGTTGAAAAGTTACCATTGATCTAGCCTCTGATTTTTCATTATTCTCTTTCTAACCATGGATTGTTAGCTTGAAATATTAAGATATTTCTCTAATCATTTTATGACTTGCTTCAAATCAGTCTGTGAGGGGTTTATGGAAATAAATCAGTCCTGCATGTAAGGCTTGGCAGCTTGCTGCATTTGTATTTGACTTGCGCTTTTATAATCACATAGATGCTGTGGAAGTTTGAGTTTGGAAATAATTGTACTATCTTTGGATGATATTTATCAAGATTTACTCAATTTTACTTTCTAAGCCTAAGTTTTATTTTAGCTTATGCAATGTATTTTGTCTCTTGAGAATTTCCATAATCTGATGTGCAAGGAAGGTTGAGGAGTAAGACAGTGGACTCAAACTGTGACAGAAGGAAACCATTTATTGATAAAAGGTGAGGGACAGAGACCTCTGTGTGGGCTAAGAGGTTCTCTGCATCTCACCAAAGCATAAATGTACAGATCAAATGAGCAGGTGTGCATTGGAGTCTAGGGACTGTTGAGTGCATTTTCCAAGTGGTTTGTTGAATATGGATTTTGAGGTTGTAAGGCCCCAGAAGGTTCAATGTAGTTAGGGGTTGTTTGTGGGTCAGGGTATGGGTTGATAGTTTCTCTGTTATGGGTGGCTTAAGTCAACGTTAGTTCATGGGTCATGAATTTGAGGAGACCCTGTTTTTCTTTTGGGGCCAGAGGAGAGTCCTTCATGTTCAGACTCTGAAAGAATATAGGAAACTGGACCAAAAGAGAAATGAGTGAAGGTTGTGAGGGCTGACTTCCTCCTGAGAGGGGGTCCGATGAGGAGTGGGGTCTGAAGTCTTTGAGGTGATGGTATTGGCCATCCAAGAATTCTGTCACTCTGTGATGTGAACCCATGAATTCTTTCCTGGAGAAACTCGGAGAGACATCTGACAAAACAGGGACGAGGGCAGCACATGGCAGGACTGTGATGACAGGCCCTACAAAGAGGGCCAGCCGTGGGCTCCAGGAGGCCCAGGTGTCCTTCCACTGGGGTTGTTTACTGGAACCGTATTTGGTTTTTATCTTTTCTATAAGTTGTCTAGCATTCTCTGACTATCCCTGATTGCTTGAGGCAGAAACAACATTCCTCATTGAGAAAAGCACACCCCCCCCTTTTCCTGCTGTCTGGAGATCAAGTCCTCTCCTTTCTGTGATACCATGTCAGCTGGTTGTGGAGGGTGACTGTGCTCTGCTGGGTCAGGGAGAGGTCCTTCTTGACGTGGTATGTGAGTTGACTATGTTGGATTTGTCGGAGGCCTGTGGCTTAGGCCCTGACAATAGCCATTCCCAGGAGTACTGGAATGTGGGTGTCAGATTAAAAATCAGTATTTGGTTTCCAGTCTCTATTATCTATAACTTTTAGAGGTGGAATCCTGGTATGGAATGTAGCCATTATATATAATATATGTATGTATATATATATATATATATATATATATATATATATATATATATATATATGTGTGTGTGTGTGTGTGTGTGTGTGTGTATATACCAAGATCAGCTCAAAAGTCAATGGGAAACATCAAGAGAAAAGAAAAGTGCAAGTAAGAGCAGTGGGCAGTCATTTTCCAGAGAGAACAGGCAAAATGTAAGTGAAATGTCCATATCATAGAGTAACACTCTTTAATCTTTTTTTTCAAAGAATGCTATAAAGATAAATGAAAAGAAGATTATTGAAAAATTTGAATACTGAATTACTGCCATCTACATTTTTCCCCTGAATAAAAGAGGAAGCACTAAAAGTTTTCAGCAGACAAGTAATATGTTGAAAGGGCATTTTTAAGACTTCAGTCTAGTGTTCAGGGTGAATTTGTACAGGATTTCAATAAAAAACTTTTGGAAAAAGTAAGTCAAATGAATAAAAGCTCTAAGGCCTAGACTGATAGGGAATAGGAAATGACCTGTAATTTGGCAATTAATCAGCCATTCGCCTGTGAAGCTATGATTTCTGAAAAGCTATGGTTAGAAAGAAGCCCTGGCAGATTAAAATTTCTCATGTAGACCTAAGGAGAAACATTAACATTAAATCTGGAGAAATAAGAGATTTTTAACTAACTCCCTAAAATATCCTCATGTACTGAGCTAGACCAGAAGGATAACAGCTTTATTTAGAAAATTTACATCCTTCTTATTAAATATTGGAGTCATGAGTAAAGGCTGGTGAGTGATATATTAAACATATGTATAATATTAAATAAAATGTTACTTTCTTCAGAATCCAGACTACCCTTAGGGGGCACTGATGATGGTAATGACGAAGAATTAGGAAACATACTTAGTGCTTTATATTAAGGACTTTCACACGAATTGCATTGTGTAACTTTTTCACTACTTCCTGGGATATTCTGTCATTGTTCACACTTACATATTTTAATATAAATGCTAGTTACACACACACATATTATGAGGTTTATGTTGATTAGAATATTTTTAGAAATGACCTTAGAATTTTAAGAAATAAACTTAAAATAAAAAGGTAAGGACAAGAAAAATTCATAAAAATATTAAGAATTATTGTTCTCATGCATTATAAACAAGAAAAAATGCTTTTGTTAGCAGTGTTGTAAAAAAAAAAAAAAAAAAAAAAACCCTGAATACATTAGGGAGTACAAGCAGGAGAGAAATTGCTTAGGTTGAATTCCTGAGGCTTCTACTTCCCAGGTGTGTTCCGTGGGCCATGGTCCCTAGTTCCTCATTTCTGTTTTCAGGAATGCAGAATTTTCTGTATAATGGGGTAAAGACTTTCTCTAAGACCTTGAATGATATGATAAAGGCAAATATCATAACATTTTTTCATTAAATTTTATTTTGTTAATTTATATTAACATCAGCATTATTTTATTTTGAAACAAGAAACAAAAATGAAAATTTTCTATCTTTTTAATCTAATGTCTGATACATTTCCTAGTACAATTTGTAGTTAAGCCATATCAACTACATATTTCCAACCTGTGTCTCATTATGAGCTTAAAAGAAGTCCTTAATTCTATAAACAATTACTAGTAATACTAGTAAAAGTTCAGTTTCCTTTCACTTCACTATACTTAAATAAATGAATATAAAAATGATAGCTGTTGTTGAAGTTGAATTGATTAGTTTTTTTAAACAATTTTTTAATTTTTATTTATTTATTTGAGAGCAACAGACAGAGAGAATGGGCACACCAGGGCCTCCAGCTATTGCAAAAGAACTCCAGATGCATTTGCCACCTTGTGCATCTGGCTTTCATGGGTACTGGGGACTCAAGCCTCAAACTGGGGTCCTTAGGCTTCACAGGCAAGTGCTTAACCACTAAGCAGTCTCTCCAGCCCAATTTATTAGTTCTTATTCTTCTGTTGCATTGTTGCATAGTAAAAACTTAGTAATTCTGTTGGCTATGATCATGAGTCATTGCACAAACTGCTTTACATAAATCTTCTTAAAATAGGGTCATGGAGGGCTGGAAGGATGGCTTAGTGGTTAAGGTATTTGCCTGCAAAGCCAAAGGACCCAGGTTTGATTCCCCAGGACTCATGTTAGCCAGATGCACAAGGTGGTGCATGTATCTGGAGTTTGTTTGCAGTGGCTGGAGGCCCTGGAAGGCCCATGCTCTCTCTCTCTCTCCCTCTTTCTCTCTGTCAAATAAATAAATAAATAAAAATAGGGTCATTGTAGTTCTCCTTTAAGGTTATAAATAATATAGTATTAATTATAGAATTATCCTGAGGAAATTAAGATGGAGTTGATTGTGTCTAATCACAAAATACAAGCCTCTAGCTGCTTTAATTTTGAGAAATTTTTGTGAGTCATAGATATAAAATTGAAATATTTCCAGTCTTATGTTGAGAATCATTTTATTAGGCTTTGGGGAACTTTCTTAGAATGAAAATTCAGCATTCAAGGGGCTGGATAGATAGATGGCTTAGTGGTTAAGGCACTTGCCTGCAATGCCAAAGGACCCCCATTTGATTCTCCATGACCAACATAAGCCAGATGCACAAGGGGATTGCATGCGTCTCTGGAGTTCATTTGCAGTGGCTGGAGGCCCTGGTGTACTCTTTCTCTCCTCTTTCTCTGCCTCACTCAAGGTAAATAAATAAATAAATAATATATATTTTTTAAAAAATTTAGCATTCAAGTTTACTAAGTAGAATAGGCATAATTACATGTAAAGTTAAATATGAAACTATATTTTAAAATAGTCACTTTTTCTAGCTTCATTGTTTATCAACATGTCATTAACATTTTACTCTAATATCTTAAAATATTTGGTTATTTATTTATGAGAGAGAGAAAGATGCAGAGAGAGACAGAGAATGGGCATGCCAGGGCCTCCAGCCATTACAAACGAACTCCAGATGCATATGCCCCCTTGTGCATCTGGCTTATGTGGATCCTGGAGAATCAAACCGGGATCCTTTGGTTTTGCAGGCAGATGCCTTAACCACTAAGCCATCTCTTCAGCCCCCTCTAATTTTTTTTTTATACAGATGAACATTTGTTGTACAAAGAATAAATCCTTATTTGGAAATAAATTTGATGCGAAATAATGGAAGTGATGCACACTGTTTATAAAATATGCTAATTTAAAATTTTGTACCTTCAGATTATTTTCACATAGGTAACTTGTTTCAATAATGAATAATAATTATTATTATTATTTGTCAATTCTTCCTAGAGCTGTGTTTTGTGCCACAGGCTCATTGGCCCATTAGCCCATTATGCTCATCACCTCTGATTTCAACTTCTTTGACAAATTACAGTGCTGCTTTTCCTCCCCAAATCTCATAAATGCAGCCAGTCCAGGTTTGAGAAAAATGTGGGGCAAATGCTTGTAGTGGAACATCCTCAGAATACGAGATCGTGATTATACCAACCTTCTGGGGCTGTCACAGACAGGGAATCTAAGGCTGGCATTCCACGTGGAACACTTCCGGGGCTGTCACAGACAGGGAATCTAAGGCTGGCATTCCACGTGGAACACTTCCGGGGTTGTCACCGACGGGGAATCTAAAGCTGGCATTCCATATGGAACATTTGCATAGCATGTGTAAGGGCTCATAGTTCTGTTCTCAGCACTGAAAATAAAAACAAAACAAAGCAAGGAAAGTCATAGCTCTGAGTCCAGAGTAGCACGAGAAGACACGATGACTAAATGTACTGGGGAAGCCTTAAATAAGGGGATATGTCATTAAGGAAGGAAATATGGAATTATATATGGGTTTTGGAACTCTGTCCTTCAAGTATAACAGCCATGCTTTCTTCATCCTAAAAATCTGTGACAACTGCTAGTAAGGGATCCAGACTTTTATAATTTGAGTTACTTTTTAATTGTCAGGAAAGAATGTTGAATTTTATCATGTGCTTTTTCTGTGTTAGTTGAGATGATCATATAACTTAAATTTCTTCACTCTATTGACATAATCGGTGTTGGGAAAGTGAGATATCCACATAGAGAAAATTGGAAAAATCTTGATCTCACACCATATACAAAATTCAATTGAAAGTAGATCAAATAATTAAAAATAAGAACTGAAACTCTGAAAAAGGAAACACATAGGCAAACCCTTTAAGACATTACCGGAGGCAATAACCTCAAAAGCACAGGATTTCAAGTGGTCATTTTCTTCCACTTATTTATTTAATTACTGTTTATTTCTCTGTGCTCTATAAAGAGAATGCATGTGTCATGTGGAACACTTTTTGCAGTATGAGAGATTGTATGTCATCCCCCTGGGCTATCCATGAGTAGTGTCATTTTTATGACCTGCAGCTTAGAAATATAAAGATATGTGGATTTAAGCAAATGTTTCATGCTTCTTCTTTAGATTGAAAAAGAAATATGTGTTCCTTTCTCAGAGCCAGAACCAATTACTAACTAATTTTGAAACTGCTCCACAGGAAGAAAAGTACTCATTCCACCTGGGGTTTCATGCAATGAAAGCATTACTGTATCATGTTCACTTTACAGAGAAATTAAAATCAAATTTAGTATGTGCAGATCCTTGTTAATTGAAACTATCTCTCTCATTTATAACCATTTTTAAAATTTTGTCTCATAGGCAATTTACTTCAAGACTTTAGCCAAACCCATAATTATATAAACTCCAATTTGATGTTTTATTATTTTCATTTTTATTTGCTGACCTTAGGGTACAAAGAAAAACATGGCAGAGAAAAATAACATTAAAAGATATTTCCTTTTGTCAAATTGTATGTGAACATATATAATGCTAGTGGATATTTACTTGTGCCTATGAACATAAGATTTGTATCTGGATTTATTATTTTTTATGTCAGCTGCAAGGAAAAGATATTGACTATATCAGAAATTCCAAACAACTACAAAATTTTCTATGTTGACCAATTTTTTAGCATGTAGATATACTTTGCCTTGAGGAAGCATTAAGTCCAAAAATATGCTTTAAGAAAAATCATAATTTTAATACTATTTTTAAAATGTTGATATCTGAAATGTCTGCCACATGTAGCTTATTATGTTAATGATTTCAATCTAATCACCCCATTGTATAAAATGTATACTATTTTTGAGTATCCTGCTTCATACATTTGGTCTTTGAGTTATAGTTCAGCATTCATAAGAATATCTGTTTGGTTATGAATTAAGTTCAGATACATAGAATTTCAGTTTTCAGAGCGTCCAATATTAATATGTTAATTTTATAAACAAATATTTATACTGTTGAAAAATTTATGTGACATACTTTTTTGCTATTTACTGATCTTTGGAATGATTTTAGGTTTGTTATAAAATATATTCTGTGGTTTACAAGAAACATTTCATGGGACAATGCTTAAACTTGCACTGGTTCAAAACTTCATTTCTACACAGGGCTGATAAATAACCTCATTCTTTAGTTTCGGTTGTTCTACTCGGTTTTATTTTCCTTTGTTGGGTGGGCACTAAATAATATTTACATGCATGAAGAAGTAACTGCAACTTTTATTCAATAAGCCCCATCTTCTACAGTTTGATGGTTTATATGATTTAAGGTCAGAGCTATTGTGCTCTGGAATATCACAGATGTTCCCCCAGAATACCTCAAGGGTGATCAGGTTTTGCAATCTGTCCTTCCAGAAATTCTATTAGTATATTACAGCAATAATACTGCTCTTGGAACCCAATAGATTTCAGCTCTGATAGCCAATACGATGGTGAGGGTTCCCAGAGACGAGTGATTGTGGATGTGATTTATTGTCAGTCTGATATGCTATAAGTATAACTTGCTTGGGTGGACTTCTATAAAGGAAAATCCATGTGGCTTATATATGCAATGTCCCTTGTGTTTCTTGAGAGACTTCAGAGAATGAATATTAAGGTTTTAAATGAGAGAGAACCATTTAAATGTTTTAATTTTTTTAACTCATTTCAATATTACTTGTAATAGTTTCATGTTCCTGACTCTTATCTTTCTACTTAATCTATGAGGGGAAGAATAAATACTGAACTTTTGCCTCTAGCTCAAAAATTTTCTTTTTCAACTCTTAATTATATTCAATAAATAGAAAATATAATTTATTATGCAGGTATTTAAAAATGAATTTGTTTCCATTTGAACTTGTGTACACATGTGTGTGTATGTGGGGGGTGCAGGCCAGAGGACAACCTCAAGTGTATTGTGAGACAGGGTCTTACATTAGCCTTTTGATGTTCTGTAATCTCTGGTCCCTCCTTCCCCTGCCTCACAGACTCACTTCCCTTTTGATGCTCTGTAATCTCTGGTCCCTCCTTCCTCTGCCTCACAGACTCACTTCCCTTTTGATGTTCTGTAATCTCTGGTCCCTCCTTCCACTGCCTCACTGCCTCACTTCCCTTTTGATGCTCTGTAATCTCTGGTCCCTCCTTCCCCTGCCTCACTACCTCACTTCCCTTTTGATGCTCTGTAATCTCTGGTCCCTCCTTCCACTGCCTCACTGCCTCACTTCCCTTTTGATGCTCTGTAATCTCTGGTCCCTCCTTCCTCTGCCTCACTACCTCACTTCCCTTTTGATGCTCTGTAATCTCTGGGACCTCCTTCCCCTGCCTCACTGCCTCATTTCCCTGTTGTTGCTCTGTAAGAACATTTCAAATATGCTGCTTGCCCCATAATTCTTGTTTCAAAATCTACTCTGGAACAAGGCAGAAGTCACACTTTCTGAATCCATTGATAATAACTTCTTAATGACATCAAATATAAGTTATATGTTGACATTAACATTAATCAGACTAGACCATTATTGAATTATGCATTTACATATCTGAATTCAAATATGTGGCATGTCTATTATTTGAAATGTACTTGAGGCATTTTTTAAATCAAGTTGTATGCATAGTTCTCTCCATATCTTTTCTTATAGTTTGTTTTAGTTGAAACTGGGATGTTGTACTTATAACATTTCCAATGTCCTGAATTATGGGGACTATTCCTCAAGATATATTTTAATGAACTCTTATCCCTGGTTAATTGGAATTTGGAAATGGAACCTTGATTAGATTCAGGTTTTATTTATTTTTTTTATTTTCTTGAAAAACTACCTTAGACTATATCTCATACTCTACCTTTGTTCAAGACAAATAATGAACACATCTGTTTTCTCCCTGTCATGCTGTTAATAGTGGTAAATAATGAACATCCAACCAAATGCAGTTTTATGGGAGGGAGGAATTTCTTCTAAGCTTACAGATCCAGGGAAAGTTCCATCTTTGGCAGAAGAAGCTGGCTTCCTTTAATAAACCCAAGCATAGAGAGAAAAACCACCACCAGCCAGCAAACACTAAAATGCAGCAAGCACAAACCAGCAGCAAGCAGAGCCCTGTGGAGCTCAGACTGCTCTCTCTCACCTTTGGTGTGGAATTCAGATTTGCCCCAGTGACACCTGAGGGCTGGACCCCAGGATCCACCCCCAGTGACACCACCTTCAGCCAGGCAGCAAGAGACCCAAGTTACAAGCTCGATAAAACACCTGAGTCTATGGAGGACATTCATTCAAACTATGACACCCATTGCTTTGGGTTTGCAAAATATTGATAGTATCAGAAAATGGTTCACTTTTGTTAGTTTGATGAAATATGACAGTAAAAATCAACACTCTCATCTATATTGCTTTCTAATGGTCAGTGTGTCCCTAGTATCTTCCAATAGTAGAAACCAGATTTTATTGGTGGTAGGGTTTGTGCTATTTTGCTTTAGTATGATTCTGAAGTCATAGACTTAAATGTGCCTGATGGGTACAATACAATAATTCTTAGCTATATGCCCCAATTACCCTATGGTTTCAAAAAGGAATTCTTCAGCATAGTGAGTCTTTTTGATACAATTCTAGAAGCATCTAAAACCTAGCTCCCTGTTTTCTTTATTTTAAAATATTTCATTTATTTATTTGTAAGGAGAAAGAGAGGGCATGAACATGTCAAGGCCTCTTATCACCACAAATAAACTTCAGATGCATGAGCCACTCTGTGTATCTGACTTTATATCAGTACTGGGGAATTGAACCCATACCATCAAGCTTTGCAGCAAGTGCCTTTAACTGTGGAGCCATCACTCCAGCCCAACCCTTGTTTTCTGTATAACAAGATGTCCCAGGCTTATGTTATTTATTTCTGTCTCAGATCTCGATCATCCATTTCCAAAGGAACTCAGGTTTCTTCTAGTGAGAAATGGTATTTGAAAGAAAAATTTGCCAATTAGTATGCATTCTATAG
Source organism: Orientallactaga sibirica (assembly GCA_036365145.1). Lineage (NCBI taxonomy): Eukaryota > Metazoa > Chordata > Mammalia > Rodentia > Dipodidae > Orientallactaga > Orientallactaga sibirica. The sequence goes on from JAEOAD010000005.1 coordinate 1,219,974, forward strand.
TTTAGCATTATTTTATAGTTTTTAAGATTTTTTTTTAAAGACTGACAGAATTAAGATATTTTGTTACAAAAACATAGTAAAAACTGAAAATGTGTCACAGGCTTTGACCTTGGAATATATTTTAATAAACACACTAAAGCAGTTAGGTTACAGGCACTTGAAATACATTCTTTTTAATCATTAATTTAAGGAATTACTATGATATTTATTTTTGTATTTTTCAATAATTTCAAGTTCAAAGTACATTTTAAAATCAAGGTAAATTTAAACAATCTCACTTTTCTTACTATTCCTTCCACATATCTTTGAATACTCAGATTTATCTTTCTCTTTTTCAAAATGTTTTTCAATTTTTCATATATTTTTAGGTTGTTCTTCAGTCTTCTGTGTCTTTTCAAATACATTAACACTAAGTTATTACCTTTTGATATCACTTTCAATATTTTGGAGGTATTCTATTTACATAGTGCCATCTATGAATATTTTTAAACATTATTTATTTGAGAGAGTGAGAAAAAGGGGCATATATGATATACATGTAGATATTGATACATATAAACACACAGAGGAAGAGAGAGAGAGAATGGGTTCACAAGGGCCACTAGCCAGTGCATACAAACCCTGATGCATGTGCCACCTTGTGTACCTGTCACAAGGGTACTGAGAAAACAAACCTGGGTCCTTAGTCCTTACAGGCAAGCTCCTTAACTACGGGACCATCTCTCTAGCCCTTTTTTTTTTTTTAATTTGCACTATTTGAGGATATTGGTATGGATATTTTGTCACATATTTGTAAACTAGTGAAGAAGGCACACCCTCCATTACCAGGTAACCAGAGTTACCTATTTTTGAAAGTCGTTTTTCTTTTTACAAGTATGTACTTTTGTTCTCTTCTGTCTCTCTTCCTGCTTTCATTTTTAAAAATATATTTTATTTATTTATTTATTTATTTGAGTGAAAGAGGCAGAGAGGGAGAGGGAGAGAGAGAGAATGGGCACACGAGGGCCTCCAGCCACTGCAAACGAACTCCGGATGCATGTGCCCCCTTGTGCATCTGGCTTACGTGGGTCCTGGAGAATAGAACCAACATCCTTTGGCTTTGCAGGCAAATGCCTTAACTGCTAAGCCATCTCTCCATATCCTCTTCCTGCTTTCATTTTTATGGCTAGTCATGACTATATTCTGAACTAAAATATGTTTGATTCCATAAAACAGAAAATACCACTCAAACCTCCAGGACAAGACTTTCAAAAAAAAAAAAAAAGCCTAGCCCATGGACCCTTGTATGATTTAGCAATTAATCTGTGAATTGTTTTCCTTTAGATATCACATACAGCTCCACAGATTTTAAATAATCCACAGCGATTCTTGGTCTCTGCCTGCAACAGGGTTGGGGTTACATATGTCTGTGAGTACACTCTCTTCCCCAGGTGATGCCGAAGAATTGAACTCAGGAGGTGCCTGCTTCTCTCAGATCCTCATGCTCACACAGCAAGCATTCTTAACTATTGAGTCATCTCTCTAGCCCAGAGAATACATTTCATTTATTTATTTTGTGGTGTTGAGACAGAGTCTCACTCTAGCCCATGTTGACCTGATGCAGGGTTTTGGAATTCAGGGAGGGTTTCAGAACAACTTTTTGGCTTTTGTCTATTTTAACAAAGAAATGAAAAACCAGACAGAAAAGGATAAGTTATGAATTATTGAATTCCTTAGGGAGAAAATATGAATTATGAAGGTTACTTAGGGAAAATTAGGATCCCCTTCACAGAAGAGAGAGGATTAAGAAATAGTAAAAGCTGGGCGTGGTGGTGCACACCTTTAACCCCAGCACTCGGGAGGCAGAGGTAGGAGGATTGTCTTGAGTTCAAGGCCCCCTGAGACTACATAGTGAATTCCAGGTCAGCCTGGACTAGAATGAGACTCTGCCTTGAACCCCCCCAGCGCCCCCCAAAATAATAGTAAAGACTCAAGAGATCAGAAAGTCATACATCTAACAGCAAAGCCAGGAGCAGGAAGTTTGACACTTAAAGTGAGTAGTCAAGAGTTACACACGTGACGACGGACCCCAAAGTTTAGAGAAAACCACGCGTGTAACATGTGGAAAAGGCATCTGGAAACAGAAGACATGTGAGGAATGTCAGGAAATTACCCACACAGGAACCAAGAGCACTCCCCTCCTCAAGCCAGGCTAGAACCACAGGTTAGTCAGCTCATCAAAATGGAAGAGGGGAATGTGAGCATGAGACGAGCCTTTTATAGTTAATTAGGATGGATTTTGTTATCAGACTCTGGTATGTAAAGAAGAGACCTGACTGGTTTGTAGATTCAGGGCCTGACTCAGAAGCTAGCCCACTTAGGTAGAGTGCTAAATTTGGGAAGCAGCCAAGGCAAGTTGGGCCACATCTCCTGGTTACCTCTTTGGTCTTCTGCCCCTGACTAACTAATGAGTCTTTCCCTCATTCTGCAGCCCAGGCTAACTTGAAACTATGGCATTTAGCCTACCTTAGCCTCTAAAGTGCTTGGATTAAAAGCATGAGCAACTCTGCCTGGCTTCAAATTTATCGTGAAGAAATGAAATGGTGTCAGTCACTGTATTGCAGATTACATTTTTTAAAGATTTCTAATAAAAATCAAGAACATTTGAAAGCAGCACATATTGGACAATTTAAGAGTCTTTAAGAGTTGGAAACTGATCCAAGAAGAACTGTGACAGATTTCTTTCTATGGTCAGATATTACCTGTGATACCTTTTCTTCCAATGCTCAGATATCACTGTGGTGTTGACGGGCTGTGTTACTTTGTTTATGGCCTTCTGTGAACATAGCAGAACTCCTTTCTCATTGTGGACTCTGAACAAAAGTATCAGAACACATAGCAGGTGTGCTTAAGGAAACAGCTCAAGCTGTGATGAAATATACACCAGAAATCTGGAGCATTATCAGAGGCTGGCTATCAAAATCGGGTTATTTTCACATTCCTTAGTCCATTAGTTTCTAAGCCATTTCATTCACTAGTCCAGATTCATCTTTTATCTCATAATCATTATTCTATGATAAAATGAAAAGTCCTTGACATTCTTGCCCAAGCTTATCTTCCAAAACAAAACACTACCAAATGTTCAGAAGAACATGAAAACTTTGTATGTCCTTTCCTCTTCCTCTCTACATATCCTTTCCTCACTCCTTTTAATTTGTTTATTTTATTCATCAGTTTTGAGCCCTCCCCATACTCACTGTCATGTAGCTCTGCCAGTTTGCATCATCATTAATAGTGCTCAAATGTTCACCATTTCTTTTCTTTTTTTAATAATTTATTGTGAGCATGGCTGTGTGTATATATTGTTGGGTGTTATACCACCTTCAGAATCCTTCCTGTTGTCCTGGGGTTGGTGCTAATCTATCTAACAATTATTTACAGTTTTCTCAGCACACCCCTTGTCTGAAGCTTAGATTTACCCTTTCCCTCCCAAACGGCACATGTTTCATAACATTCTGTCCCACTAGATGCTATCTATCTCTCATAGAACTCGATGAGAGCCGTAGGCAGTAACCATGACACATCTTGAATGCTACATTGCCTTGAAAAATAAGTTCATTGTCCTGTGTAGTGGGTGGTTTGGGATATGCATGTAAGAACTTGGGGCAGGGTCAGAGGTTTGACTAAACAGGTAAATATTAATGGCCTTCAATGTTAACCACTTAACAATATAGCAACTCTAATATAAATGAACTAAAAAGTGAGACAGGAAGAAATCTGAATGATTCTTAAAGAAAAAACAGCTTCATTTATGGAACATGACTGTATATACCAGAATGGCAACATGGAATAAAACAGCTCTACATGTCAATTTCAGTTTCTCATACCCAATGCCAAAATATCCCACAGCTTGCACACTTCCTATTAGTGGGCTAGATAAAATGTTCCATGAGAACATCGGTTTACTCAGACCACATGGTAGTATGTTCCTTTACTGAATAGAGATGTAGGTGTTTCTCTACATCCAACAGCATCACACACAAGACATCTGGTAAAGAGATGTACGTGGTTTTCTACATCCAACAGCATCAGATACCTTTATTGCACAAGAATGTTCCGTTCCTTCTCAACATAATTACATACCTTTCTTCAGCAGCTTTAAGTGGATGGCCAAAGTGTTCTTGACTTCTGTTTTTTAATTTTTAAAAATTCTTTTATTCATTTAAGAGTGACAAAGAGGCAGAGAGAGAATGGGTGCACTAGGGCCTCCAGCCCCTGCAAACTAACTCCAGATGCATGTGCCACCTTGTGCATCTGGTTTACATAGGTACTGGGGAATCAAGCCTCCAACCAGGGTCTTTAGGCTTCACACACAAGTGCTTAGCTGCTAAGCCATCTCTCCAGGCCCTTGTTCTTGACTTCTGGCCCTGTGTGTATCCAGGAAGGGGAAACTAGTTCACCTGACTATATTTGCAACCCATGAAAATCGAGATTGTTGGTTCCCTCCAGTATCCTTCCATGTGCTGAAGAGCCAGAGGGTACAGTGAAGGTTGGGGAAAATGCCTTTCATAAAGATAAAAGCAATCCAGTGATTGCTTGTCTAAACACATTTTATGGTTGGCAAACATGAGTGGATATTAGAGTACGGTTAGCATGTATTTTGCGCAATAAATTAAAACAGAAATGGACATAATCTGGTATAAATGTTTAAATAAGATTGTTAGCATTTTAATTTTGTTCTGATGGATGTTACTCTCCAGAAGCAAATACTGGCATTTTTTTAAAGCATCCTCACTTAATTCCATTGAGACTTAGCTGACTACACACATGTAAACATTAGATTCACCAGGATTTAATGGGGTTACACAAAGAAGTATTGCCAAAAGGAGAGTTATCAGCCATTCATTTCACAGTGTACTAATCTGGCTCCAACTGTTTCCTTAAGCAAGACAGGGCTGAATAAAAAAGGAGATTAAAAAGAAATGTCACAGAGGGGGAGATTTAGAAAGAAGGGCTTTTCAAAAATGTTGCATTTGAGGAAAATTCACAGCATGAGGAAAATTCCTGCTTTACCTGTGTTAACGCAGACATTCTGAAATCAGTTTTCTAGGAGAAAAGATACACAAAAATATGCCTTCTGAAACCCAGGAATGATGGTCCTGAAAGCCAGACTGAATGCTGGATGTTACAAAGCTGAATTCTACTGCCTGAAACAATGGGGGAAGTGTCCTCCTGTTATGTGCTTTTCTGTGTTCATGGAAATAATCGCAAAACATCTGGGTGTCTATTTCTCGGTCAGGTTCTTAAGCACTTACATTTCAGTACTTTTCAAACTATTTTTTCTACAATAAACATTCAGAAGTTTTTATTGCTTGTTGCAAAAACATGGCACATGTCAATACCTTTTGATACCTTCAGCAGGAAGCTAGCCAGGTGGTAGTTTTGATTCTGGTGACACCCTGGAAAATCTGCAGCTGCAGGGCTGGGATGCAGGACCTTGCAGCACCTGTGGGAGGCACCAAGGATCTTGTGGTCTGGTGGAAGAATCGAGTTCTCAGGTGGCTCGCTCAGCATTTCTCTTTATTAAAATGAAATGCTTCGAACACTGCAAATTCATTTATGCCTATCTTCTCAATTTCTTTATCAACTGTTGGAGTTAGAAATCAATGTATGTCACTTTTTTTTTCTTTTTTTCTCTTTGCCCCTCATCCACAAAATTCCCCAGTACCATGTTTCGGAGTAGCATGTTGCGCCCCAGTAATACACATGTGCTTAAAAAGAAACAATTTCAGTTAGCAATAAAAGCAGGGGGGTGTTTTTTCATAAATAAAAGAACTGCTATGTCTTCTCATATCTATAGCTATTCTTCTTATTCAACAATTTTTTTGCTCAGATATTGCTATGTCAAAGGCAGACAATTATGACCTTATTACTTGTAGAATGTATAGTTTAAAAGATAAATATTTTATTCATATATAGAAGACTTATTTTTTCAACATTTGTACATTATATATCTGAAATTATATATATATACATTATGGCTTGATAAACAAATATATTAAGATATGCCTTTTTCCCATAACTTAAGTTGTTTTCTATAGTCATGCTTGATTAGAAAATCAGACCCAGTAAGGTGTTACTTTGGATGTCAATGTAAAGACTTGGAGTGGAATAAATGAAATTGGCCAGAATTACAGGGTCAACTCAATAGGCGTGTCCACTGGATTACAGGACCGTGACCTCTGGAGTGCAATCCCTCCACGCTCAGCCTCCTTCACCTGGGTTTATAAACTGCATCACTATTTCATGTTCATTGGTTTTCCCTTTGACGTTCTGTAATGACACGATGAACAGGGCCCAGGAAGAACGGTGCCTCCTGGGGTCATGGTTCCACATTTACCATTTCTTTGAATGAGATTCTGTCTTCCTTCCTACTTCCCTTCCACACAGAGACCATTGTTGTTGCCCTCTGTCCCATGAGAATCATTGCCTGACGGCCATCTGGTGTGCCCTGAGGGGTAAGGCAGAGCTCTAGGGTCTGTGGGTGCTTGAATTCATTCTGCAAATATCCCATACTAGAAATGGACAGAGCATTACATGGAAAATGAAAACAGCACTAAGATGAAAAAAGAGAAACTTGTCTTCCTGCCAGCAAACAAGGTTGCTAATTTCATTGGGTCTTGAAAACCTTGCAGTTGGTGGTCCTGCTAATTTGTAACTACTGTTCTTCAGTGCTGCTCTCTGATGCATCAACTCTAATGAAAAGAAAGGGCAACTTTAAAGTCCATGGCGTTTCAGAGTGTTAAGTGTTTTTTTTTTTTTTTAAGAAGATGATTATCTCATCTTAGAGTCTTAAATATCTCTTTAAACTTTTACTTTGCAAGTTATGAAATATCCTCAATACATCAAGTTCCTTCAGACTTGCTGTTGGATACATAGTCCTGGAGAGCACTGCCCCTGCGTGCAAGAAGAGGGCAGCCATCAAAGACTCTCACTTTACTCAAATGACAGTGTCGATTCATGAGAAGAGATTGTGTCAACTTATAACAAGATTCTAGAATTAGCAAAATGGTTTGCCACATTTAATAATAAACAACTTCAAGGTAATCTCATATGCATAGTTTGTGAAGCATGTATGAAATGCTTTTCTAAAGTAGCTAATTTATATACATATACATACACACACACATACGCACTTCTTACAACTTAAGGTTTGTTAGTTCATGGAAAGGACTGAATACAGAACATATTAAATACATGAAAAGAAATAGCATACCATATATTAAAATGCACCTGCGTCTTTATCTCTCCATCTAAAGTGCTTTCCAAACAAATTGCCAATATTTAAGTACCAGATTGTCATAGTTTTCATCATAAGAAGTTCTTTCAAACTCTTTGCTCAAGGAATCAAGGAGATGCTGCCCTCCTCACTCAACTGAAGTATTGGCTTATCTTTATTAATTCTTTCTAAAGAAGTGGTATTGGGATAATGATTTAAACTTCTCTCTTATACCTCCATGTCACAAGCATACCAAGGCCGTGTAGCAGAATCACTGGTCATCATCCTGGGGTTCACAGGTGTGAGCTATAGTTTCAACCTATTTAGTGAATTTAAGGATTATACATTCTGCTCCATGCTCCTCCCTAAACCATCCTCTGAACATGAAAGAATATGAAACCAGTTATATTTGAATATTTGTGTAAGTGGAAAAGAAAATGCCTTAGGTATGACACCCATTCTGGTAAGATTTGTTCAGAAACTAACAACTGAAGGCAACTGGCTACAGTGGCCACAGTTTCCAGTGACTTCTTTAAAAGCATACAGCACAGTAAACAAAGCATGCATTAGAAAAGTGCTGGGACTTCCTCTTCCATAAAATGTCACACAAGGGTGAATGGCTGACTAATGATGATCCTAACTCAGCACAACAAAAGAGGAGAGATGAAGTGATGGGAAGTTGTGAGAGTCAGCCTGACTTAAACTTTGTACTATCAAGTCAGAATAAATATCCATTACAACAGTCCATGATCAAAAAGTGTTACCAGTTATAAGAATCCCATACTCAGGGCTGGAGAGATGGTTTCGCGGTTAAGGTGCTTGCCTGAGATTCTGATTCTCCAGGTCCCACATAAGCCCGATGCACATGGTGGCACATGTGTCTGGAGTTCATTTGCAGTGGCTAGAGGCCACTAATTCTCTCTCTCTCCAACCCCCTTCTGTCTGTAATAAATAAATAAGAAAAATATTTTTTTAAAAAAGAATCTCTATACTCAAGAATGTTTATGAGAATTTCTGATCATTCACAGTAATGCCAGAGCAGCTCGTCTCTCCCATCAGTATTTATTTTTATCATAAGCACTGTTGCTTAGGAATATGTCTATAGAACTTGCCCAGTGTCAGGCTTCCATGGAAACAAGTCTTGAAAATTAACTGAAGGTCATATCTATTTTTTCAGAGAAAGAGAAAATATTTTGTTATGCCTTTATTTTCATTAGGAAACACAAATATTTGGGAATTTAGATTACCAAATATGCCAAATTTCCTCACCTATGAAATAATTTCAAAATAATAGCTATATATTATTGAACTGAAACACACACACATGATAGCAAGTTGTTCTCAAAGGAAAGATAAGAAATGTCACTAAAGGAATAAAGAAAAGATGTACAATACAAATCTACAAATGGAAGATTAAATTTCTAAAATATATTTTGAAATTTTTTTTAGTTTTTCTTGACATAGAAAATTAAGAAAATAGGACATAAATTAATAACTTTGGAAATCAGATAAGAGAACATATAGTAGATTCCATGTTGAAGTATAAAGTAGTAATGTGAAAATATTAAAATTTTATATTAGTTTTAAGAAACTATGAGTATGAAACCAATGAAATGAAATTCAGTTAAAACTTTCCCATTAATATGTAATCATGATAAGGCAATTTTATAGGGCATTTTTAAAATCATTGATTTGGATCAATATGTATTATGGGCACAAAAGATTGAAATAAGACATAGATGAAAAGGTCAAATTCTGAAAAAGAGGAAATTCTCACTGTGCAGAAACAATATTCTTATTGACTGATTTGATCTAAAAATTAACAACCTTTAAGATAAAAGTCTATTATCTAGGGCTGGAGAAATGGCTTAATGGTTAAGGCGCCTGCCTGTGAAACCTAAGGATCCATGTTCAGCTCTCCAGATCCTATGTAGGTGAGACAAGCTCAAGGTCACACATGCCCACTAGGTGGCACAAGTGTGTGGAGTCCCATTGCAGTGGCTGAGGCCCTGGTGTGTCAATTCTCTTTCTCTCTCTCTCTCTTTTTAAAATAAAAAAAAATTAAAAGTCCATTAGCTAACTCTTATAATATCTGAATATTTAATATTCTATAAAACAATACTTGCAAAATAAGACTTTAAAATAGCCAAATTGTGATTGAAAGCTATAAGCTAGGAACAACTCTAATGTGAAATTTTGATGAAGTCTTTCTTAAAAACTAATAAAATTCTAAATAAATAATGACCTTGTCTCTGATAGATGTTATTTCTTGATGATTCCATATATTCTATACATCAAATTTTTAAATCTTGCTGCCTCAAATCTGTAATGTACACTGATGAGTAAATGAATTATTTATTTCTAGAAAAGAATCAGTAGAGGGATGGGAATTGCCACATGTTAAGAATCACCAAGGAAACAGTGGACAACAACCAGAGGAGAGACCATCTGCAGAAACTGGAGAAAGTGTTTTCTTAAGTGTTTTGAAATTATTTGAGCCTTTTCATTTTTGCTACTTCTAATGTAATAGTTGTATAACATATTATTCCTTAAATGAAATATTATGTTACATATTAAAATATTTATCAATTTAAATATATATATATATAGAGAGAGATAGATAGTATTACAAACAAGTGAAACTTAAAACTATGCCAGGATAGAAATCAATATAGAGCTATGAGATTTTCCCTTTAGAAAACTTCGTGTATTTTGTGCTTCTTTTTAGTTGTGCTTGCTGTCTTTGACATTTTAAAATTATACTGCACTTTCTGCAAGGAAACACTCTCAAGTCACTTGAAATGCTACTTACATCAATTAATTAATTAGACATCAAGTGATTCAAATCCTACATCGTGTAGCATAATTCACATTTAATGTTTTGAAACTAGAAAAAATTACAAGAAGGAAATAATAACCCATAAAAAGTCGAAATGTTTAACCTTTTCCATTGAAAACGTGAATTAAATTTTCATTGCTTTTAAGCAATATATCTTGAACAGAATGCAGCCACAAACTCATGGAATGTTGGGTCTTGGGGCTGGAGAGATGGTTCAGGGCATAAAACACTTGCAGTATCAGTGTGAGTTCGCACACCAGCTAGCCTGGTAACACAATGTAAACAAGACAGACCCTGCCTCAAAGGAGGTTGAAGGTGAGGGCTAACACCCAAAAGTTGTCCTCTGACCTTCTCACGTGCACCCTGGCATGCGTGTGTCCACACTCACACACATAAACACACATACCTACTTATCAAAAAAAAAAAAAAAAAAAAAGCCGAGTGCTCGAGAGGCAGAGGTAGGAGGATCACTGTGAGTTTGAGGCCACCCTGAGATTACATAGTGAAATTCCAGTTCAGCCTGGGCTAAAGTAAGACCCTACCTTGAAAAAACAAACAAAAAGATTGCCCTTTTCTTAAATAGACTACCATTCATTGAAGTGTCTTAATTAGTGAGAAGGAATAGACTGTTTTTCTCTCTGTAGTTTGGCATGATGAAAACATCTGTTCATTCTGTTATTTTTGTATTTATGTATAATTTCAATGATGTTTAGTAAATACTAAATCTCACCCCCACTATTTTCATGTATTACTTGTGCTCCACTTGTGTCTTTTCCTCTTAACACCTCTTCCCCCATCTGCCCAGCCCCTTCTTAACTCCCTCATCTCTGCATACATTCCAAGTAGTAGACATGGCTCTGGAGATCGCAAGCTATGATCAGCATAGGAGGGAGAATATGTGGAGTTTGTGATTTTTGAGACTGAGATTCCTCACTCAAGATGACTTTTGTCCAGTTCCATCCATTTCACTACAAATTTCATATTCTATTTTCTTTATAACATGAATAAAATTTCATTGTGTATATGTTCTGCATTTTTATTTTCCGTTCATCAGTTGATAGACAACTGAGCTGATTCAATGTCCTAGCTATTGTGGATGGAGCAGCAAGAACCATGGGTTTGTAACTCTGTAGGAAGCTGTTGAGTTCTTAGGGTGTAAGGTGAGAAGTACAGTAGCTGTGTTGTAGGGTAGTCCTGCTTGTAGTTTGTGTGGAACTTCCACACTGATTTTGAGAGTGGCTGTACCAGTTTACACTCCTACCCGCAGTCAATAAGGAGTCCCTTTTCCCCACATACCCACCAACATTTGTTTTGTTTGTTTCGTGAGAATAGCCATTCTGACTGGAGTGAGCTAGACTCTCAAAGAGGCTTTAATTTGCATGTTTCTGGTGACTATGCATGAGGCCATGTAACATGCTGCTATACATAGGGGAAAAGGTTTAGGAGACACTCCCTTCCCTAACGAGCTAATGACAGTTAAAGGTTGTGGACAAGGAAGTCATTCTCTTCGGTGACTGAGCCCCCAGGAAAAGATAAGACAGAGGAGGAATGCAGGGAGACAACGGGTAATAAGACAGGGTAATATGGGATGCATTTGATTAAGATGTAAGACGTGCATATGAAAATGTCAATAACAAATCAAAATAATATACCCTAGCAAATAAAATGAAAAACATTTGCAACTCTAATAGTCTTTGCTTTTAGCAGGTGTCTTGGCCATTTATTTATGTAAAATATCTGTAATATACATTCCCCTCTCCATCATCATACTTTCTACATTTCCTCTAGGTACTCTATCATCAGGACTCATCAACCTTTCTTCTTGCTATAAGTGTAAGTTTCTATGTAAAGGATATGTCTTCAAAGCTTTTGTTCATTTCTCCTATAAATGTTGTATTGTGCAGTATTGAAAGAACCAAACCTCGCCTTACTTCTGAGTCTTTGAGCATTATATTCCATCTGCTTGAGATATCTTTCTTTTGCAGCTAGTAACGACTTATTATTTTTATAAATTCTAATCTCTCTGTCAAATTTCAACTGGAATGCCTTCCACAGGCTTATTCCTCCTCCTCTCACATTTGAGTTCACATTTACATATAATAGTGTACATATATTCTTATGCTGCAAATGTGTGTCTTTTATGTTCAAATAGTAATATGCTTTGCGGGGAAGTTATTTTGCTATATCTATGACTTCTAAATCATTATCATATGGTATATGACATATTTTCAATGAGTAAACAAATGAATAATTTTAACAGGGAACAATGAATCAAAATCACAGTTCTATGAACATATAACTGGTGCATCTGTTTCAATTTTTCTAAGTACATGAGTTAATTACCCTATATTTAATGGAAAATTTTCATGATGTATTTTTCATCTATTTCACAATAATATTAATTATTTCAAGAGTTTTTAAGTTAGAATATTGGCTAACTTTAGATACATTAAACTTAAATTTCCAGGTGACATAAAAATGATCAAGAGAGACAGGCTGCAATGATACGCAGGAGCATGTCCGGTCTTCTACTGAGGCATGCTCTCGTAAGTGTTGACCAACGTCACACCTTTTGTAGAACAGCTTTAATGACGACCCTAGGCTGCAATACATATTGTCACATTATGTTTTATGACTTTTTACTTTTAATCTTGAAGTTGGAAGAAAAGGTTATTCAGGTTTTCTCTTTTTGTTTTCTTATTTAATTTTTTAGTAGGAAGATTTTTATCCTTGTAGCAGGGATAATAGGAAAAGGGAAACGATGTCATTATTCTAACAGTATAGATTAAAAAATGTTTGTCAAATTATAAATGACTGTTTTGGGGTGCATATTTCTTTATTAGAGACAGAGAGAGGGAGTGAGAATGGGTGCACCAGGGCTTCTAGTCACTGCAAACCAACTCCAGATGCATGCACCACAATATACATCTGGCTTACCTGGACCTGGAGAATCAAACCGGGGTCCTTAGGCTTCGCAGGCATGAGCCTTAACCACTAAGCCATCTCTCCAGCCCTGGGTGCATATTTCTAAGTGAGAGAGAACAACATGGTTTGGGGGAGTTGGCCTAATCCCAATAAAATAGTTAAATTCCCTGAGCCGTGGTGGGTGTGTTTTTAGCTGCTTTCAGTGATGAGCTCTGAGCAGCCTCTGGATCTCTGCTTTGGTAAGTGTTGAGTGTCCTCGGGGTCCGTCTCCTTCACACTGGCGCTAATTGTTAGGCTCACCATGGCAGCAGCACTCTTGCTTTTCTCCTGTTTTCCTCTGTGGTTTCACCTGGGTCTGGGCTGAAGTGCAACAGGTGTTATTTCCTCAGGTCTCACTGCCTTCTGAAAAAGAAAAACAGATTTTCCAGTGGAGACTGAAGTCAACATAGGTTAGATAGAAGAAGTATTATTACTTTAGGAATAGTTTGATGGGTATAGCCCCTCTTTTAGCTAATGATTAGAGGGAGCTTGTCATTAGAGAGCATAATCTTTGTCTCCATAGGATTCTGATCCAGTTCCTGACTCCAAATATGGGTTCCTTTCCACAGAGCAGACCCCTTTCCCAATCAGAAAGCTACATGCATACCCACTGAGGCTGTGTGCTACCATTACACTGGCCTGTACATCTTGTCAGGGTGTTTGCTTCTGAGTAGCTTAGACCTCTCATTGCTCACCCAGTTGTTGGCCATTTTTCCTCAGTAGCTGATGTAGCCCTTTCCAGCACTAGACCAGCTAACTATGTGGGGACTGGCTTTCTTCCAGATTCCAGCAGGGTCTCTCTTCTGTGTGGGCAGCATATGGTGTCTTTATTACAACGTAACTCTAAAAGTCCATAGACACTTCTGCATTAAGTAATGTGAAATGTGTTTGCTGGTGAGCAGAGTTATGGCTAAACTTAATTTTTCTTTTCCCTGAAATATATATTCATTAATTAAAATGTAAGTATAAATACTTTTAACGTGTTAATTTGAAAATACTGTAGATATCTGTGAAGAGAGACAAAATTAATTCTTAAGTAGCTCTGCTTAACTGATGAAAAAGCTATCCTGGGACCAAACCCATCTATTTAAAATACATAGACTGCTGTGAAAGAGTCCATTATTCTTACATTATAAAGAATTTTGAAAGTACTTATTTTATACACATCATTTAAAATTGAGAACTGATCTTTTTAAAATATTTTATTTTTATTACTTGAGAGCAACAGAGAGAGGGAGGGAAGGAGAGAATGGGCGTACCAGGGCCTCCAGCCACTGCAAATGAACTCCAGATAAACTCACCCCCTTGTGCATCTGGCTTATATGGGTACTGGGGAATTGAGCCTCTAACCAGAGTCCTTAGGCTTCACAGGCAAGTGCTTAACCACTAAGTCATCTCTCCAGCCTGAGAACTTATCTTAATAGAAATATATTTTAAAAATATTTTTATAACAATGTATGTAAAAATGTTTTTCTTCTGGGACTTGAAGAAATATCTTAGATTCATTTATACATGGATAAAATATCTAAAGTTCTAAAAGTTCTAGAAAGGTTAGTAGTGTTTTATTTGAAATATAAGCATTCTACTACTAATCCCTCCATGAATAAAATTTAAATGGCATATGTATACAAAATATGCTTAAACATATAAATGTTAATTCAAAAAATCTGATATTATACATCTTATTAAATGTCCAATTTCTAATATGTGTTATGTATTTTTTTAAATTATACTTACTATTTAGACTGATATTTTCCTTTTGTTTTCTTCCTTTAGGTTGGATGAAATACCTTTATTTGGAGGCATTTGATTTATTTTTCTTACATCAAATTCATCCTTGACTTCTTGAGTCCAGATCAAATTTTAATGTAACCAGAAACCCAAGCTCCTCAGTGGAGAAAGGTCCCTACCTGTAGCACAATCGATCTCTGAGGTGATCGTCATCAGCTTATCTGCCTGTAGCCCGACAGCCATGAGCAGAGTCACAAGGCGCAAAAGCCACGGCCTTAAATCTCACTAAGAAATTACCCAGAAGATAAAATACGCAGTTGAAACTGACTAAATGAAACAGCAGAACAAATAAAACCAAACGTAGCTCGTTGATCTCCCTACGCAAAAATAATGTTCCCAGGCTTAAACCCACCGGGAAAATTCAAATTCTTCAGTTAATCATTAAATTATAAACTGATTCATCATTTGGGAATGTAGAATATAAAGAAAGAGGTGTCTTCTGTCAGAATTACTCATTATTTGAAAACGTGTAGACAAAAACAAAACTGGAAAAACGGGAACACTGCAACAATGAGCATGACTAAGAGAGAACGTTGCTCCTTGCAGAGATATGTGTGGGGGCATATACACCCCTAAAGCCATATGGGATCAATCACCTTGTCACCACTTGCTTGAAAAGTTTCCACCTTCAATCCTTCACGCTCATTGGTTGAGAGAGGGGAACGTCTCTGGCCACTTCTCAATGCACTTCGGATATTTGCACTGTCACTTTCATTCAGGGTAATGATGTGTTCTGTTATTTGCACAGATGGTCCCATGAGTTTTGAGACCACAACAAGCAATTTCTTGTAGACATACAAAAAATATGAACACTTGAGAATTCTCAAGGCAATGCTTCATCTTTCTCTGGTAAAAAGTCAATTGTCTAAAGAAATGGACTTGTTTTAGATTTTTTTAAAAGCTGAAGAACAATAAAGAAGGCATCAGTGTAGTTGAATAAATGAAGGAGAGATACAAATTTTTAATTGAAGATTATTTTATATCATTAATAGCAAGAAGTCAAGTACCGTGCACTGTATACTAAACATTTGTGTCGAACATCTGTTTTTTCTCTTAATTAAACTTTCATTTGTAATTTGTATTTCACATATAACAGTTTTTATAACCATTTATGTATGTTTCATGAAAAACGTACCAGAAAAACAAACGACATTTTCAGTTTATTTTTATAAATAAATGTGTGGTTTGTATTAGTTGTGGTTGCTTATTTGGTTTGGTTCTTCATTACCTGAAGTTGTTCTATGAGGTTTACTGGTAAGCTTTTATTCTGTTGCTTCAAAACTAAAGGAAAACTGTGATTTAAAATAATTTTATAGTATAAAATTATGCTTTACATTTTTAAATTCTGAAAAAATGATATATTTTTCACAATCACTTTCTTGTCAAGGGCTAATATTAATATTAAAATATCAGGAACTTGTGTTCATATAGGGAAACATTTACTGGAAAACAGAAAGATTAGTTATTATAACAGTAAGGATTTGCCTTAAGTTTTCTTCCTGGAGTTCTGCTCCCGAAAAATAATAAAATGAGATTTAAAAATTAGGCCATTAATCATACCTAATGAGCCCTCATTATTCCCAACAAGAGGTCTGTTTACAACCTCCATAATTATACTTAAAATTGACTTGGCAGTCTGCATGGAACTCTCAATAAACAAGAGATCATTGATTCCCTACAAAATGTTCGTCTGCATTGTGGCTCAGAACTGGGCCTAGCATTCGTGACTGTTGCCAACAGCAGTGAGTGGCATGCAGTTCCACACTGTTATTTAAACAGTTAAAAAATGAACCATGACCTGAAACCAAATTTCTTTCATATTGTTCTACACAAATAAGTTAATTTTCTATAATTACTCTTAATACTTAGAGTATCCTGCAATGTAATGAAGAAATTGTGTTTGACATGTATGATTTAACCTTCAAAAATTAAGACATAGTACCTGAAAAGTCATGTGGCCAGAAGACTGCCAGTTCCCGTGGAACTTTAACTATTGATGTATATCCTGGATGCAAACTAAAGCTTAGGATGAAAGCCTAACCCATCAATATGATCAACAAAGCTCTGTAATCATAGGAACAAATCTGGTGAAACCCCATGTCAGACATTCTTGGGATGCTATATAGTTTATGTGGGAAAATGTCAAAACATTTCACACGTATTTATTTTAAATTATCCACTATGCAGACTCAATTTACAATATTCTGTCATGGCATAGTTTATCTAACTTCCATTCATATAGTTGGATACAAATGCTATCTGCAGTATTTTCTGTGTGTGTGAAACATGAGAGTGAGACTACAAAAGTAACGATGCATTAGCATCACTTCCTTTGGAAGATTAGCAGCAGGGAAATTTAATACTTTACCACAGCCCAAAGAACTCTAATACTTTGTTAAAATATAAATAAAATGACAGAAAGCAACTTGGGTATGAAGCAAGTATCTTATATTGCCTTGAATTCTATTTACATTTTTCCAAAATATTTCTAACTCATTATTGTTATAAAATAAGCATAACACATGTAAGATAAAAGCCTCCATTTATCCCCATTTTCACAACCTTGCTCCAAAATCAATCACAGTATTCCCTCACTTCTTCTCTCACCCTACACAGAAGTCAATTCCAAGTGGACCTAGGACCTCCAAATAAGACCTGAAGCTCTTAATGACTAGAAGAAAAAATAAAAACACACTAAGACCCACGTGTAAGGAAAGACTTTTTGAATAAAACCCTGTATTAGGGTTCAGAGGCTGGGGAATTAGATAAATACTCAACTATAGTTAATTGCATCTCATTATTATACTTTTCAGAATTTAAATATTATATCTCAGCTAAAGATAGTGTGTCACTTTTAGCTCTTATAGTCAGTACTATAAGGATCACTGGGTAGAAAACTGTGAGGGTACATTATTATAGTATGAAAACTCTTTAAAAACACATAAGGCCATTTAGATTTGAAATTTTCTTTTGGTTACCTGATTTTAATGGTAATGTGTGGGATAATCTCTTTTCTCGTGTGAGAAAATTCTACCCTGAACTTGGAAATGAAATTAAGAAGAAACCTACATTTAATTGTTAATGTGAGATTTCACTGATAAGACTAAGTGCCTATGGATACAGTAATTATAATTTCCCAAAAGTGAGATATAGACATTAGTTTAAGAAATAAAAGATGATAAATATATTTAAAAAACCAAACATGCTCTTTATGCTCACAAACCACTGGAGATGACCACATTTAAATAACACTCCTGTGGCTAGGTTAACGACGAGGTTTGGATTTAAGGATGCCATTACGACTCTCATTGGAATGAAATCCTGCTCTTGAAAGCACGTGTTGGTTATGAAATGTGAGATGTGTTCTTGTAACCACTGTGGTTGATAGTTGGAAAAGCTTCCCCTTCGAAATCAATAACTACAACAGGAGAATGTGCATAACAATGTAGGACAACTGGAAATGCCAACTTAGGTAGCCTGACAATTCTGTGAAGGGAAAAATGAGCACATTTGAATTTCATGTGCCAGGATACTCTGTATGGACACTTAAAATATTAATATTTTCCAAAATAACTACATACATTCTTCTTAAATTATATTATCACAATTAACAGATAATTAAGAACTAAAACCGGTTTTCTTTAGACACAAGTCCATTGCACCCTTGTCTGGGAGGAAAATGTTACATGCTGCTGCTCCGAGCAGAAGCCACTTGAGCAGAGGCTGCGAGGCACACTAATCATCTGTCATCCTTTGTCAATGCATGTTCAATAGATCTGTTTGCAGAATGAAACAGGGTGTATCACATAAATTGAAAAACCAACATGCTATCTTGAATAAAACATGAAATTTTACCGAGAAAATGAGGATTGTTTTATTTTTTAGGTTTTTGAAAAACCTCCATACTGATTTCCAAAAGCTATGCCAGTTTACACTCCCAAGAGTATTGCATAATGGTCCATTTTCCCCACATCCTCACCAGCACTTATTGTCACATGGTTTCTAGATGTTAGCCATTCTGACTGGTGTGAGATGGAATCCCGAAATTGTTTTAATTTGACTCAAGGATACCGCTGCTGGGCTTAGACCCAAGGAACTCTGTAACCTGACACAGAAGGACTTGGGCATTTATGTTTGTTTTTGCTGCTCTATTCACAATAGCAACGAAGTGTAACTGAGCTACATATCCAGCAACACATAAAAAGATAATGAAACTCTTGTAGAGATTCACAATGGAACTTATCAAAAGAAAAATTAAATGATGCAATTTTTAGGAAAATGGATGGAATTAGAAAGTAAATTAAGCAAAGTAAGATAGACTTAGCATGACAAATACCATAGGTTCTGTCTCATATGTAGATCTGTGTGTGTGTGTGTTTATATGTATCTGTGGAGGTGTGACTGGGTGTAGGCCATGAAACATGAAAGAAGACCACAAGAAGAGAGGTTTACATGTGACACAAAAGCAGAAAGAGTGCTAAGAATAGAAGGAAGGGGATAAGGGGGCTAAGAGGATTGAGAGGAAGGGATGGAGGAGGATGAACAAAAAAAGCCAAATTATGCAAATGCATATTTATTTGAAAAATAAAATAGCTGAAAACAGTAAAAAATGGAAAAAAATTAGGACAACTGAAGGAAAAAAGAACAGCAAAAATGAGAAAACAAAAGAAAACAAGATAAGCAAAGAATTATTTTCATGAGATTTTGTCTATGTGTGGCATTGAGGACTGAAGCCAGGGCATTATGTATGACAAGCACATGCTCAACCACTGAGCCACATCCTAGCTCCACTAGACTTTGCAGAAGCAAGACACCATTCTTTTGGTAAGGAAATACTTACAAATTTATGTTTTTCAAAGTAAAAGAAAAACCATCATTGTCACCTGTTAGGAGTAGTGGTTGGGATAACCTGGATATTAACTTATGGAGGAAAACACCAAGACGTGTCTCCTCAACATGTTGTGGAGGCAAATGATGGAAACGTCAACTTCTGAAACACTCTGTACATAATCCAAGCTTTAAGTTAGGAGGATTTCTTCTGGAAAATTCATAAGCCTGCACTCATGTAGAATAGGTCAAATTCAATTATCTTCCTCTTGGCTCTCCTTTGTTCATTCAACAAATACCAAGTAAATAGCATGATCTAAAATCTGACTGGCTTGTAGAGATGAGATGAAAAGCAGGGTAGAGGATATGTGCTCTGGGAGCACAACGAAGCTGCACATTGAAGTACAGGGTAACCAGACTGTGCAGAGATGCCATAGGCCTCCACACTTGAGATTCTCTCTAGAGGGTCTGGAACTTGATGCCAGGAAGTACATTCCTTTTGTTAAAGAACTTAACTTTGCTGTGGAGGCAATCCTCCCAGTTCTAAATAACTATTCAATCTAATACCACTACTTCGTATGGGATACCACCTGACTCCTGTTAATTCTTTATCAACTCACATAGATTCTTAGAATCTTTTCAAGGCTGTAACTCAAGTGATACATTTCCTACACAAAGTTCTTTATTTTAAGCTCTCTTTCAGAAAGGATTTGTGGAAGTTTATAACAAAGGCATTTTATGTAATCAATGTATGTATGCTATAAAAGAAATGAAAAGAGAAAAACACACTATCAAGAATAGTACTATAATATTGCTAAAGCATAAAATTTAACTCAAAGTCTTTAGGAAATCAGGGCAAAACTTACAATGACTGAGCTGTGTGCTTCAATAGAAGGAGAACAAGAATGAAAAAGGGTTGTGTAATGAAATAAAAGCCAATGCTTAATAATGAAGTAATGCACATGAGAGGAATTGTGTGGGTTAATGGGCCAATGTCTGGTTATTTCCTGTTTTTCTAAATTGATATTTGGAATAACTAGATGGCTATATATGAATCCTCAGTTCTCTATAAGATGATTATTTACTCATTAGAAGCCCATACAACTCTTCATATTGTTTTCACCCTTAGGGAACTCACTGTGTCTGGCTCACAAGCCAGAGCAAATGGTCCTTTCCACTGTTTGCAGTACCGCCTGTGCCCACCTCTGTTGACCCACTTGCGCATTCCCATTGGTCTCTCCGCTCTCATCTCAGCCTAAGTCCCGTGTCCTCCCCTACGACTCCCACAGACTGAACATCATCCTAGGGTACCCTCACCAACGCCCAATTAAGACAAGGTTCTCTGCTTAGTTCATTGTAGAGGAGGCTCACAGCCCAGCTCAAGTGCCAGCACCAATTTTAATTTGTACATGAGAAGCCAGTACCTAAAATTTCACCTTGTGTTGCACTCCTATTTATTCTATATCTTACTTTCTTCTTCTCTAACCAGCTTGCAGCCTTCTACTAACCCACCCATCATAAGGCCAGTCTCTTCTCCTTAGCTCCTTTTATCCCAGTTGCTGTCCCTTTTATGTATACAGTAGTTAGGCACTATGTTTTCTTTTTGTAAAGGCAAGAAACTCTTTGAGATATGTCAAATGACAACTATGATCTTTACTAAACTTTGAAATTAGCAAGTGATTGTTGAATCAATTACAGTTTTGTAAAATAGTGGGATAACCACAGAAATATTTATTTCCCATCTATTCAAGGAAACTGCTGAGGACTGATGGGTGTGTCATGTTTTTTTGTTGTTGTTTTTCCCTTTGTGTTTGCATTATTTCAAATATTCCAGTGCTATTCTAGAAGTTTATGAATAAACATATGCCCTATTATGAAGTAACAAACTTGATTATTAAACAGGGGAGTATTTTTCACTATGTATTGTATCAGAAAATAAATCTGTATATTTAGAGACCTATCTCTTATTCTGCTTACATTAATGGATTAAGTTATGGTGTTTACTGTAAGTGGCCAAAGCATATAATAAAGCATTTATAAACTCATATGAGGCTCAATAACCAAAGGAACTTTGGGAGCTAGTCTGTATGATCGGCAAGACGAGAATTTCAGGAGAGGTACATGTGAGTGCAGGCCTAAATCTGTACCATATTTAGAGCACCCGGGTATCATGTGGCTTATAATGGAACCAGTAAGGGTAGGGCTTGGGACATGAGTGCAATGGGTATTGGAGGGAGGGATAAAATTTTGTAAAATGATACAGTGATAATAAGACTTTGGATTTTATTATAACTGAGGAGATATTATTACATGGATTCTGACTGATACACAGCAGGATTTAAGGAGCCACAATGATTTACCTTTTAAAATGATCAGTCTAATGTGTAGACAAGGCCTAGAGCAATGAGGGAAATTAAAGGAAAATTTAGCAGATTATTTCAATAATCCCAAAGAGATATATTATTTTCTACCAAGGTTGATCACAGCAGAGGCTCTCAGACCTATTGTGTTTAAGTTGAAAGTTTGTGCAACAGCATTTTCTTACTGCTTGCCAGATTATTGGTTACACGTGAAGCACAGATATTGATAATCAAGATTAAAGTGCAAGAAGAAGCAATTTGAGAAGGGGAATTATGATTCCGTTTGAGATATGATAAGGCCAATATGTACTTGGGATATCCCCTGGACCTGTGGAAGAGAGGGTGTTTCAATGATGATCAAATAGTCGCTCTGCATTTGGGAGTAATCACCATGCATATAGAAAATCAATATAGGGACTTGATGGGTTTTTTTGTGGGAAGGGAATATAGAAATGGGAGTCCTTGGACACTCCGTTATTTAGAAGTCATGGATATGGGAAAATAATAAACGTATGTGAAGGCTGAGCAAGGAAAATAGAAGATAAACTAAGAAAAGAAAAATGACAAAGAAATGTATCTTAAGATGTCACATCCCCAAATGCAATGAAAATGACTACTCTCATTTCAGCACACTGTTCAATCAAAAGGTAATCTATTTATATAATTCATGTTAAGACATGTATGGCTACTACAGGACACTTTATGAGGTGGTCATGAAAATGGCCTATATTCCATGTGGAAGTTTGGAAGTTTGGGGGGGTCCTGAGGCTATGGTATGGGGAGTGGTCACTTTCAGGCTCCTCAGCCTCTCCAACTATCTGCAGACCTAGTTCCAGTGATGTCTAGGAGCGACTTTTACTGAACCATAGTACACTTGCTTATGAAGGAAGCAAGATGGGTGTCTAAGCGGTCCAGACTGCTGTTAAACCTGAAGCAGAATCTGTGCTGTCCAATTTCAAAGAATTAAACCAAACTGGTAAAGTTAAAAAATGAGAACAGGAACCATCCAATGATTAATGATTGAGCCCAGGGTCATCCAGGTGGTTGTGTTGCTAATCTAGACAGTAGGAGGGCATGAGGATCAATTGGTAAAGAAATTCTAAAACTGTAATGCTGGGTTTATTGCTTGGAGTATTATTTATTTGAATTGAAATCTGGCAATGCTCCATGCATGGGAAGGTAATTGACATTCATTTGGCAGGATGGTGCCAATGTAGAAACCACAAGGCCTCTCATTGAAATGACCTTGAAGAACTCAGCCATGCTGACCTGGTGCTCTTTATCCTTTCATGCTTCCTGTACAACGTCATCTTCCAGTATTATACCTTTCAGTCTCCATTAGTTCCAGTTTTAAGTGCAAAATTCCCACGTGTCAGGTTGATTTACATCCCCTGTAGCTGGCTCAGGTGTGGCGAATCTTCCTGCAGGTTAGGTTCCCTGCTCTGAGTGAGGTTGTAAGGACTAGGTCATCCCGCGCTTCTCAGTTCTACAGAGGTCCTTGGAGTGAGCAGCAGAATGCCTGGAGGCCAGCTGAGGATGAAGAAGACATTTCGCCATGGAGGTGTCCATGGTTCTTCCATTGATCTCAGCAACATATTACTGATCTCAAGACAAACAGTAAGCAACAGCTATATTTGATTTCACTTTTCCATTCATACTGGTAAACCGCAAAGCAAACTCTGAATTCTGAGTTGCAAGCAAACTATATCCATATGGAAGCTGTGAGCATCTGGCATTGATTTCATTTTAAGAGCTGTGAGATCATCCTGGGAGAATCAGTAGGAGAATAGATACCAGAAGAAGTTTGTACATTTCTCATATTCTACTTAGGTTTTTATTTTAAATTTTTAGTTTTTACAGCTATACTCTCATTCCGATGATATTACATGTCTTGCCTATCACATGGCAAAACATGTAGTACTAATAAAAGCACCAGAAAAATAACTGGACATGATTTAATCTGGAGAAGTGACTATTTGGGAAGATTGAGAAATAACTTTCAAATGTGCAAAGAGTTAGTTCACATAAGAACAAAGTGAAAGAGGAAATTCACATAATTAAGGTTTGTTAAGTTGATTTTTAAAAATTAATTTAAAGATAAAATCATGGCAGTGGTATGTACTGTAATCAATATTGGCATAGGGATTTTTCTTCAGTCTGGTTTATCTCTTTGCAAAAGGGTTAATAGAATGTTGGACATTTATGGTCCATTCCTGCTCAGAGTAATGAAATTAATGACAAGCCATCACAAGAAGAAATAAAATCTGATAAAAGAGTAGCAAAAACAAATCAAATATCAAATTTTTAAAATCGGCTGTTAATGCATGAATTTGAATTTGATAGAGGGGGCAATAAGTCATCTGCTAAGTGTGGGGAACATTATAAAATCAAAGCGTACAATCTGAGCGTCCATCTGGCTTCTGTGTAAAACATTGTTTGATCCATTCATCCTCCGAATATCCCAAAGGCAAAGCTGAAGGCATGAGAATCAGAACGTGTTCTCATCCAGTAATGACCTTCCGCATAACTTATTTCCCTATGTCCTTGCTCCATAAGGGCCATTAATTGATTTACTTTGGTGACACTTACACATCGACACTTGCTGTAGCCACAAACAAGGGAAGGGTTAGGGGATGTTGCTTTGTCAGAAACATTCTTTATGTATCTGTTCCTGCAGTCAAGCCTCTATTTTCATCTACTAACTATAAGTAGAAGTTAAAAATGAGTGATTTTAAATTTGATCTAATCCTTTAAACACATAATTTTCATCACAAATTTTAAAGTATATCAAATGTGCAAAGACAGAATTGAAATAGAAGGACTTCATTTTCTCATTTCATTATCCTGGATTTCAAAAATCTCTGGATGAGCTTTAACATGTACAAATGGGACACAGCTAAGACCAGAACAATGGGTTCCTATTCTTTCAACATTAAGTAAACATATGTGTCATAAAGCCATGGGAATATCCTGTCTTTAATCATGAATAGTTTTGTGAGTTTGGCACTTAGAAAGTGTAACTTTGCTTTATAGAATATACAGAAATGAACTAAACCCGTTGATTTACTCCTTTGTCTAGACAAGTCAAGACCCAAACAACTAGTCTGATTTCATGGTTCTTTAAACCTTTCTGACTATAGATTTCACACCTTTCCTCAATTAACAGAAGTAAAGATGGTGTTAACCCCTGCCCTGCCTCCACCTATACTCACAGTATTGCTGTATCTATCTTAAATTCAAAAAATAATAATAATCCATGTCTTCCTTTTTTTATAAAGTCATCCCCAAAAATGTCAGGGTTATCAACTACAGTCAACCTGCTTTTTCTAATTATCTTTCCTTTCTCCCATTTTACCTGTTTCTCCAGCCCTTTCTCAACTTTCATAATCTTTATAAAATGCCCTTTGGAATTTATGGTACATTAACAACATGATAAAACATACACACAAAAAATCTCCCGTAAATATTCCTTCACTCTGTAGGTTTTAAATATTCCACAGTGTTGTTGTACAACCCCACTTTTCCCAAATGCTTCAATCAAGTGCTGCTCTCGCAGGGAGAGGGAAGGAGTGGGAGAGAGGGAGTACACTGTGCATGTGTGTTAGTTCATCTCTTGGTGGATCAGTAGGGTTATTTCATAACGTGTCTGTTGTGAGTAAAGCCACAGCAAACATGGATATGCAGCTGTCTTTGTAGGTGACTTTGATTCCCAGGCGTGGCATTGCTCTATCATATGATAGTGCTGTTTTAATTATTTGTAGAATCTGCATGGTGATTTCCATGGTGGATGCACTAGTTAACATTTTCACCAGCCGTGTATCAGATCAAGGTTATTTTTTCACATACTTTCTTGAAGAAGTGGTCTTTTCTCTGGTGTATATTTTCAAACTTCTGTTAAAATATCAGTGGCTATTTATTGATCTTTTATTCTAATTCATTTGTCCACTTTTGTGTCGTGTGTGTGTGTGTGTGTGTGTGTGTATGGTTTGCCTGTACCATGCAGATTGATTTACCATGGTTCTTTAGTTTAACTTTTAGCTTTTTTTTTTTGTTTGTTTTTTTGAGATAGGGTCTCACTCTGACCCAGGCTGACCTGGAATTCACCATGTAGTCTCAGTCTGGCCTTGAACTCATGGCCATCCACCTACCTCTGCCTCCCATGTGCTGGGATTGAAGGCATACACCACCATGCCCGGCTTAACTTTCAGCATGTTTGTTATTAGAATACAGGATAAATGGTGGGGTTTATATCCCTTTTCTTTTCTGAAAGTGTTTACTAGATCTAAGAATTTTTTCTTGGTGTCTTCAGAGTCTTTCAAGTACAGGATCATATCATCTATCACCAAAGCTCACCTTAGCTTTTGTTTTTTCCTGCTTACAGTTTTAAGCAGAAGTTTCATCTTTGTGGTAAAGCATGGCAGGATCAGACAGATGTGTATGTGAGGTAATTTGGCAAGCAGGACTGGGTCACTGAACACCCAAAAGCCTGTCCTGGTAACAGCATCTCCAGTAAGGCTATACCTATGAAAGGTTCCACCAGCTGGAGATTCAGTGTGAAGATCAGTCATAAGCACATAGAATTATGGGAGCTATTTCACATTCAAACCACCACAGTCATGGAGTATGCTTTTTTGTCATATTGTTGAATTTAAGTACTATCTTGAGAACTTTGATATCCTTGTTAATTGGGAATATTGTTCTATAATTTTGTTTTCGATTGTGTCCTTAAGGTAATACTAACTTCATAAAAGGAGAATGGTAGTAATCATTCTCTTTCGACTTCATGGACTATTTTGAGGCAGTCACTGTAAATTTATCTTTAAAAGTCTGGTAGAATTCAGGTCAAGTATTCTGAATCCTCCTCTACCTTATCAGTTGGAGGACTCTATTTCCACTTCAGACTCGTTGCTTGCTACAGGTTGATTTAAACTGCTTATATTCTCTTTGCTTTCTCTGGATAAACCCGACATTGTCATATATTGGCTGATAGGGGTTTGGAGGGCACCTCTGAATGTCTTTGTGTTAACAAACTCTAAATTGAGCAGAGACACACAGCTGCAGCAGAGGCACTAGTTCATTAAGGAAAGGGACATGTCCAAGGGAAAGCAAGGCTGGGTTAGACGTGCACTCGTGGTGCAAAGACAATGGGGTACAAAGTTGTCTGCTTGTTTGTTTGCTTTGCCTCCTTTGCAGGCTTATTCACACATGCTCTGTTGAATTTGGATCTATGTTCAAGTTCACGCATCCCGTGTCTCATTGGCATCTTGGCTCTTCAACCATTTGTTGTGTTTTAGTGATACACAGAGTGGCAACACCTTCAACAGGACCCCTGCCGGCTCTCCAGCGGTCTGCCTCAGTGGCTGCATTTGGCCAGGCTTTGTCCAGCCTTAGTCTTGGCCAGCTGGTTTCTTCCTTACGCTAATTTTGCCAGACTTTCGCTAAAGCCTTCACGACCTCATTCTTCACGGTATCCTCCTGCCTCGATGACATAGTCTACCCTACATTGTTAGACTCAACTTTTATCAAATATTTCTTTCCATTTATCTCCTTTGAAATGTCTTTTCTAAAATATGTTTTAATTATTTGCAAGCAAAGAGAGAGAGACACACAGAAAAGAGAGATAGGGAGAGAATGGGTGTGTTAGGGCCTTTAGCTGCTGTAAACAAACTCCAGATGCATGTACCACTTTGGGCATCTGGCTTTATGTGGGTACGTAGGAATGCAACCTGAGCCATTTGGCTTTGCAGACAAGCACTTTAACTGCTAAGCCATCTCTCCAGCCCCTTATCTCCCTTTTATTGATTTGTTATTCTAAATTTATATTAATAATGTTATTTCCTCATTCTAATCAAACTATCTGTAGAAATATAGAAAATACACAATGTATTTATTTAAATCAGATGTTTCATGCGTTCTGAGAAATAAATGGTTAGTTTCAGTTATATATATACATATATATGTATGCATATTTCAATATATGAAAAACAATGAATAATTTTTATCCGTTCTTATTTGTCATGCTAAAGAGATTCACAATTATATAACATGATGATAATTCAAATTTTCATCTTAAATTATATTTCATATATAGATAGATAGATAGATAGATATGTCCCTCCCTAAAGTAAATTATTATTAGGTTAACACAGTGTTTCTTATAGACTTAATTAATTCATTGATTAATTATAATTACATTCTACTACTACATTTAAATTTTTTTCTTTTATACATAATCTCTATATTTTGAATTAGTAAAACAGTAAATTCCACCTATAGCTCAAATTGAATTAAATAATTTATATAGTAATTATTTTTAAAAATAGTATACAATGTCTTTTCAAACTTCTTGTATCATCCTGAAATATTTATCCTTATTAGTAAAGACTATTTAATGTAAAAATGAATATAATAAGAAGAGAAAAAGAAACTAATCTACAAGGTTAGAGATAATTTAAGGGACATATTAGTCTAAGTTTTTTTTTTTTTAAAGACAAGTTGCTGGTGCATATAAAATTCCCTACAGGTAACTTCAAGGAATTAATGATTAATTGTGTAATTATGTATATGCTATTTCGCTTAATCACAAACTAAGAAAGAAATTTAGGCAATGAGGTTATAAGTGTAAAATTGTAGAAAGTTCTGTGGGCTCACTGCCATTACTCTGGAAAATAAATCCTCGCATACATTACGGGGAATGAAGAGAGTAAATTTGAAAGGTTGGAAAATAGTTCTTGTGGGAGAACATCACATTAAAGTATATTTGGATTACTTCAAAATAGGGTCCACAGTAGTGTTAACTGCCGTTAAGATGAAAGATGTCCTCCAGTTTCTCATGTTACGCATTTGTATCAAACCTGATGATGTTGTTTGTGATCAATAACCAATTTCTTCCAAGAATACAGAAAGGTTGCGATGGATTGCTAAGAATGATGAAGATTTACTGCAATGTGAGTCATCCTGACTTAAATGGACTATTGAGTCATTCATTTTCAAGGGCCCTACTATGCTTCTTGTATTTATCACTGTCTTTGGCTAATGGAGATTTGGGTTCATAGCATAGTTTAAGCTAAACATCAATTTTTATTTGTAAGACCCCATTTCTTCTACCAAATGTGTTCTTCCCAGGAAGCAGAATTTTAGTGTCAGTCACAGTCAACTGAAGGAGAGGTTCTGTCAAGATGTTGTAATAGAGGTGGAATCAACTGGGAAATTCCAAGAGTTGGAATTTTGTGCTCAATTGATTACTACTGAGAAGTAAGTCCTTGATGCTAATTTATTTTTACTACATTAGTTATATATGTATTTGATATTCATTAGTATTTTAATTTTTAAATAAATTCATATTATAAATGTAGGAATTTGTAACTATAGGTTACTTATATTGAAATGCATATAACAGGGTTAGAGAGATGGCTTATTTGGTTAAGGCATCTGCCTGCAAAACCGAAGGATCCAGGTTCAGCTCCCTAATACCTACGTAAAGCCAGATGCACAAGACAGTGCAAGTATCTGGAGTTCTTTGGCAGTGGCTGGAGTCTCCGGCATGCCCATTTTCTCTTTCTCTCTGCCTCTATCTTTCCCTCTATCTCTCTCAAATTAATAATTAAAAATAAAATTTTAAATGCATGTAACAGAAAATATTTTAAATATTTACCACAACACGTTAATAAAAGTGATAGTGTAGATCACGTTCTTACACTAGTTAACATCCTCATTCTTCAGTTAGTACGCATCTCATGTATTCCTTTAACCATGTATGTGCTCTGTGGTGCTCCTCACACGGTCTTTCTTCTTCAGTGTGGACCAGAAAATCACCACCAAATTCGATTCCTCTTTAAGAACCTTCTTAGTGTAATACATTGCTGTGGGCATAAGATATGTACATAAGTAGTTCATACGTAATCTCTGCCTTGGGGAAGTAGAGTAAAAGGACATCCAAGGAGTAAACTAAACACCTAACTCATTGTTTGTGGAAAGTGCTATTGAGTATAAGTACATGTTTCTGTAAGAGGGAAATAGTCTGGTGCCCCTGCAAAAACAATTCATCATCATTACAATTTCGGTATCAAAAAACTTATTAATATCCTATTAAAATGGAATTCAAACATTAAAACTTGCTATTTTATTGCAAATATAGGAAATGTATTAGAATTACTCTTTCAAATTTTAGCAAATAGGGCTGGAGAGATGGCTTAAAGTTTAAGGTGCTTGCTTGCACAGCCCTAAGGACCCAGGTTCAGTTCCCTAGTACTTAAGCCAGATGCACAAAGTGGTGCATATGTCTGGGGTTCGTTTGCAGTGGCTACGGGCTTGGTATGCCCATTCTCTCTCTCTCTCTCTCTCTCTGTCTCCTCCTCCCTCCTCCTTCCCTCCCTCCCTCCCTCTGTCATATAAATAAATAAATAAATAAATAAATAAATAAATAAATAAATAAATAAACAAATAAATAATTTTTTTAATTGGCAAATAAGCACCTGGCCTATTCCAGTAGCAGTCTGTACTGGTCACTGGAAATGCAATGAGACTGCTCCTGCCTTTCCAGCGCCTCATGGTTTAAGAGAAGTTTCACCTTTACTACTTACACTGACTCAAGGGCTAAGTGTCCCCACAAAGGGTCCCCACAAAGGCAGGCATGCCCTGTACTAGACTGCACACTCCTTCCCAGCTTACATACGCAAGCCTAAACTCCCAGCTTGATGGTTACTTGAAGAGGGTCTTTGGAGAAATAAATAGGTCAGATGGGATGTGATCATAAAAGTGACATGCTCAAAGAATCGGTGCCTTCTGAAGAAAAGATGTTGGAGAGCTTCCGTGTCTGTGTCCACCAGTGAACTCTGAGGAGCAGCATGGCTGTCTGCAGTCCAGGAAATGTGCTCTCACCGTAATCTGGCCATGCTGGTACCCTGATCTCAGACTTCTGGTCTCCAGAACTGTGAAGAACCAGTTTTTGTTATTTAAACCACTTGAGCAATGACGTTTTGTTATGGCAGCTCACACTGAGGCAGTTGGTGTCAAGGTGAGATCAAGGCCATCGTGGGCTGGCTGTACAGAAAGTGCTAGTCTCAGACTTGTCTCAAAAAATAAATAAATAAAACCTTTCCCCAGAGTTCATATTTCATCATTTCTCAGAGTTTAAGCAGTGTGTGGCGGCACAGGCCTGTGATTTAGCACATAGGAGGTGGAGGCAGGAAGATGACCAGCTAGGGCCAGCCTAGGCTAAAGAAGAGAGACAGGTGGAGACAAAGAGCAAGGCAGAGGCAAATCAAAAGAATCTACAAGAAGAATATGGAGCCTCTAGTTTGTGGTGACCACACAGTAGCACAGCAGTATTCAGTACTTCTTCAAAGTCACTGAGGTTGTTTTTTTTTTTGTCCCCTTGTTTCTGGTTTTTTGAGGTAGGGTCTCACTCTAGCCCAGTCTGACCTAGAATTCACCATGTGGTCTCAGGATGGCCTCAAACTCATGGTGATCCTCCTGCCTCTGCTTCCCCAGTGTTGGACTTAAAGGAGTGAGCCACCATGCCTGGCTTGAAGATTTTTTTTTTCTGTTTTTGTTTTTAAGAAAACTGGAACACTGGGAGAATGGGAGAATGGGAAGTCAAAAATTCAGGTCTTTCAATAGAATATTGTAAGTAGAAAAATTAAAACTATTTGAAAATAAATAATTTAGACTTCTAGTACCAAATAACATTATATACATTATTCATTAAATATAAAACATATTTGTCTTAAACATATGTGATGAATTGTAGGGTGAGACTAATATGTTAAACATGATTTTTTTTTTTTTTTTTTTAGGTAAGCCCAACAGACTGGTGAGAGTAAGAGAGAGAGGATTGGCACGCCAGGGCCTCCAGCCACTATAACTGAACTCCAGATATGTGTTCTACCTTGTGCCCATGTACAATCTTGCACGCTTGCATCACCTTGTGCGTCTACCTTATGTGGGATCTGAAGAGTCAAACATGGGTTCCTAAGCTTCACAGGCAATTGCGTTAAACACTAAGCCATCTCTCCAGCCCTAAACATGATTTTTATTGGAGTTACTGTAAAGGAGCTAAAAATTTCTGAGGAAATGAAGGACTACCATTTTCCAAATTTGCTCTTGTGTTGTAGATAACATTATCTAAAATTTCAGCAAATCTTTAACAGGCCTGTGGGGGTAGAGGGAAATTAAGGTGTGTCATTCTAATTTCATAAAATTTTTTGTTATGGAGAGAATTTTAAAATCAGTGAGAGTCGGGAGTGGTGGCACACACCTATAATCCCAGCACTTGGGAGGCAGAGGTAGGAGAATCACTGTGAGTTCGAGGCCACTCTGAGACTCCATAGTGAATTCCAGGTCAGCCTAAGCTAGAGTGAGAGACCCTACCTCAAAACACCAAAACAAAACAAAACAAAACAAAAAAGCAGTGAGAGATTAAAGAAGATATTTACTCTAGGGAAGTAAAATAAAGATGTCATTAACAATAACATTATTATAATTATGAGAAGGTTCAACAGGACAAAACCACAACATATTAGAATAGCATCTTTAAAGCACAGGAAAAATTCTGTCACACAAAAATTCCATATCTATCAAAAATATTTCACCCAGGGCTGGAGAGATGGCTTAGCGGTTAAGGCTCCTGCCTCCTGAGCCTAAGACTGCTGGTTCCAATCTCCAGTGGTTCCAATCTCCAGGTCCCACGTTTAGCCAGATGTAAAGTGATGCAAGGGCGCAATGATGCACTTGACCACAAGGGAGTGCACGCATCTGGATTTTGTTCACAGCAGCTGAGAGACTGTTGGCACGCCCATTTCTATCTGTCTTCCTCTCCTTCTCTCTCTCTCCTAAAAAAAATATATAAAAAAATAATAAAAGAAAAAATATTTCACCCAAAAGGGAAGGATGTAAAATCAATTGTAAAACAAAACTGTGAGAATTTATTAGCAAAACACTTCTGATTAAAAAAAAAAAAAAAGCTTAAATTCAAACAGTGTTTCAGTCAGGATTGAAGAATGTTGTGATAGGACCCATGTGGGTGAATAAAAAGTTCCATGTCTTTACTTTTCAGTTTCTTTAAAACATCTCACTGTTTATAGAAAATGGATGTTGCACGTATGACAAATGAAGATGCAGATTATGTGCTTAAAATAGTACAAAGAAGAGAAGGGTAAAATAGATGTGTATGGCTGAATGTTTTCTACCTTATTTCTGAAGCAGCACACTATTATTTGAAGATAAATAAGTAAAGTTGCATGTTGAAAAATCCTAAAATTCCTATTGCATAAAATTTAAGAGTTATTGATAGTAGTTCCAAAGTGGAGAAAAACTGAGTGATGAAACCTAAAAGCTGGGATTTTAGTGGGAAAGAACAAGAAGGCTACAAAAGGATACAAAAGGAATCCACATGGCCCAAAAGTACACATAAAAAATCAATGATAATTAGGTTGACTATAATTTATTTAAACTTTCTAAATCAAATGGATGGAATATTACATCAAATCTTGAAATCTTAAATGTCAATAAGTGGTATACCAATGACGTCTCATGTATATACAAAAACAGTTTGCTTCCCCCCCCATTGTTTCATAGGATGAAATATAACTTAGGGTTTCATGATCTCATGTTTTCTTCTACCATATAAGACATCTTTTGGTCCATAAGATTTTTCAGAATCTTAGCATTTTTCCACTTTCATTAAAATCGTTACATATTTCTCTGGCTCCCCTTACCACAGTAAATGAAGAATACCATTAGCTCTGAATGGTGGTTACTGGCTTGTGAAATAATTGAAAGAAATTCAACCTTTCATTAGTGACTGGTATGCAATTTTATGACATCCAGCAGGGCCCTCTCCTCTGTGGATCAAAGGACTGGGGATGGCTTCGTGTAGCTGCGGACATTTCAATGGCGGTATCTTTTGATCAGACTCTACTACCATATTCTCAGATGCTGCCTTTGAGTTCCTGCCGTCTCATTAGTGGCTCAGGTGAAACTCTTCTTTTCATCAGGGTCAAACGTCTCAAATGTTTTCCTTCTAAATAAAAATATCTTCAATTAGTTAACTTTCTGTGACACATCACTGTACTTGTCTAACTAAGGCCGGCTGATCCTGATGTGTAAATAAGATGAGAAAAATCTTGTGTTGCATACTAATTTTTGAGAAAAGGGAAGCAAAAATGTTAAAAAACATTAAGCTAAACAAATCTTTAACCAAATCTTGTCTTTCTGGATTTAGTGGTGTAGAATAACATGACAACACGTTTTCCCAAATGAAGTCATTAAATGCCAATTTCTGCACTTGGGATCTGGATCCTGTTTCTTCTTACCTTCTTGAAGAATTTAGTCAAACATTCCTTCTCTTTCCCACATAAAGCAATTTTTCAGTTTTTATTGGATAGAAATAAATGTGGAGGCCAGGGGATGGTGTTGGTGTTCTCCTTTACCAATTGTTACCATCTTTGTTCTCACTGACCTTGGGGCTGGATATTTTTTGGTTTGATTTGCTGATCCGTGAGTCCCAGAGATCCTCTTATCTCCACTCCCCCCAACCCCCACACCACCTGCGGCACTGGTTTGAGGCATCTGCAGCCATATCCAGGCTTGATGTGGTTACCTGGATGACACTCAGGCCCTCGTGTTTACAAAGCCAGCCTTCTTACCTTCTGAATCATGTCCCCAGCACCAGTGATTTATTCTTGAGTGGAGAGTCGATGTTAAATAATACTCTCACCACAAGTATGAGGACTATATTATTTAGCGAGATTTAAACATTCAACATTGCATAGTGTGGTGGTTTGATTCAGGTGTCCCCCATAAACTTAAGTGTTCTGAACGCTAGTCTCCCCAGCTGATGGCAATTGGAAATTAACGCCTCCTGGAGGTGGTGTATTGTTGGGGGTGGGCTTATGGGCATTACAGTCAGCTTCCCCTTGCCAGTGTTTGGCACACTCTCCTGTTGCTGTTGTCCACCTGATGTTGGCCAGGGGGTTTTCCCTGCCATCATTGAGCTTCCCCCTTGAACCTTTAAGCCAAAATAAACCTCTTTTTTTCCCCAAAAGCTGCTCTTGGTTTGGGTGAGTTCTACCAGCAATGAGAACCTGACTGCAACACTTATGTACTACAAGAAATAGCCAAATTACATGTCAATTTTGAATTATCTAATTTAAATTTTGAAAATAACATACAGGGGCCTCAAAGGTAGTTTCCAAAACCAGGGTAAGCATGCTCCTTCTTTTTTGCTTGATTTCTTCTTTCTTTCTTTCTAAATTCTATGTGTTTTGTTAAAACAACAATTAATTAATAATCTATCCCCATACTCATGTGCTTTCAAAACATTCACACAATTTTGCAAAGTTGATCCATCTGGAGGTAAATTGGGTCTTGTCCTGTCTTTCTTAAAATCCAGCTTTATAACTGTTTCTCATCATGAGACATGGAAAATTCACACTTTCATTGTCTACATTAGCACTAAGGTATTGGTCAGATAAAGTGCAGGGAGCTGAGAAACACTGCCTTCTGCCAAAGGCCATGAGTTCATGCTATGGAGAAACACTAATGGAACATGCACAGTGATGCAAGGGATCACATGGCTCCTTCTGCCCAGCTGCCTGGAGTGGTGGGCAGATTCCAGCAGTGCACAGCTGCGGAGAGCTTCCGTGTTCCAGGTCTCATCTTTCCTGAGGCAGCCCATAGCTTGTGAGTGAGAGTATGCGGACCATTTCAGAGCAGGCAATGAGGATGCACTTCCTGCAGGAGAGGCTGAGGCTCTGTT
Organism: Orientallactaga sibirica; assembly: GCA_036365145.1. Taxonomy (NCBI): domain Eukaryota; kingdom Metazoa; phylum Chordata; class Mammalia; order Rodentia; family Dipodidae; genus Orientallactaga; species Orientallactaga sibirica. Next base: position 1,255,772 of record JAEOAD010000005.1, read on the forward strand.
ACGTTGCCTCTCAGTCAGTGTTTCACTTCCGTCCTGCATTCTGTTCCGTGGAACAGGTTTTGATCCCCACATAAACATTCATATCACACAAAGCACAACATTCAGATTTTATTTTTATTTAATTCTACTTATCTACCTATTTATTTATTTATTTAAGAGAGAGACAGAAAGAGAAAGATGCAGAGACACAGAGTGAATGGGTGCAACAGGGCCTCTAGCCACTGCAAATTAATTCCAGACACATGCATCACCTTGTGCATCTGGCTTACATGGTTATTGGGGAATCAGACCTAGGTCCTGAGGCTTTATAGGTAGGTTCCTTAACTACTAAGCCATCTCTCCAGCCCCAGAGAGTAATCTCTACTAGACAGTCCTCTTTTTTATTCCTCTATTTTGCTTTCAGAGATTCTCACAAAAATTTATATTATTCTGTTATTTCTTTTAAGCCTTCATATTCATCAACTAACTTTAAACTTTTTCATTATAAACAGAAACATCTAACTTCTCCTGGGGGCATCACTATACTTTTATAGAGAAAATACAATTTATTAAGTTCTTACATGCTTCAAAGTGCTTTCTCTTTTTTAAACATCTATCAACAACTACCATATGTAGACATAATGTACTCTGACTATAATATCCACTCACCACTTGCTTTTGTACCCCCCCACACTGAACCCCTTTTTCTTTCCAGTCACTAATCTATTCTTAGGTCATCATTTTTGTTTACCCTCATTGCACAGGTGTTGTGTAGGTAGCAAAAGCCACTTTGAGGTCATGGATGCAATAGTCACCTTGTGTCTGGGAAACAGCATTCCAAAGCACCCCCACCCCATCCTTTGGCTCTTACATTCTTTCTGCCACCTCCTCTCCCATGGCACCTGAGCCCTGGAAAGTGTGACAGAAGCACCTGTCCGTTTTCAACACTCCACTATTACTTCTTGTCAGCACTTTGATGAGTTTGGGTCATTCCCAGTAGTCACCACCATCTGTCTCTAACGAAAGTGAGAGCAGCATTAACATATAGACATAAACATGAAAACTTAGAGGGCAACACGATAGATGTAATGTACCCACTTAGCAAAAACAAACAAACAAAAAACCAGGAGTAACTTTCTCCCACCCTAGGGCTCATGGCCTCCCTGACCATAGGCTTTGGACTAGGTTTTCAGTACCAGGCATGGAGTCCCTCCCATGGAATTCTCAATGGCCCCAAAATTTCTAAAATTTAGAGCATGTTTAAGGTGCAGTCATGTGTTTTTATATGATAAAAGGATCTTGAGAGGTAATATTAACACATACTAAGTACCAAAACATCTTTAGTGAATTACATCATCAGCAATATTTCATTCCTTATAATTTTCTATGGACTCTACAATTCCTTGGGACAGAGTTAAGGTAGTGAGTCACTAGAATGTATGTAATAAGCACCTGCAAGTATAAAGAAATTTTAAATTTTATTAAAAATGCTGATCCAACTGTCTATTGGGTTATACCCGCCCATGGCTGCTGCAGTATGAAATGTAGTCATGAGAATTTGGAAAAGGCAGAGTATCTATTAAATTAACAATAAATCAGAAAAAAATACAGAATGACTACTTTTTAATCACATGATATCTGTTAATAGTGCAGTGAACTAACAAAATATAACATGAGAGGAAAACAGGGCACGGTATTTAAAAGCCAAGGAAAGACTTAGTAGGAAGCAATATTCAGGATTTAGAGGCTAGTAAGAAATAGCTAGTATTAAAAGACTGAACAATATCTATCTGTTGGAAAAGAGAAACTCTCCATACAGTTCACCATGTCAAGGAGCTCCTGTTAAACTAGAAGCACTGCTAACATGATGCTGACGTTTGTAGACGTTGCCATACAATTTGCGTTACCTCAAAACCCCTCTGTCGACATTCAATCACGAATATGTTGTTTAGATAAAGACTTGTGGAGGGTGTTAGGGTCATGAAGGTAGGATCCTCAAAAATGGGATTAATTACCTCATGAAATAGGACTCAGGAAGCTGACTTACATTCCCTACCGTATGAGAACGCAACAAGAAGGCATGCTATCTGCACCAGGAAGCAAGCCCTTACCAGAAACGGAATCTTCTGGCACATTAAAGCTAGACTCTTCTACCTCTAACACCGTGAGAAATAATTTCTATTGCCTATAAGACCCCCAGTGTATTGTACTTTTTCACAGGAGCCCAAAGAGATGAAGACATGCCTCTACCAGGACCTCCCAGGTCTCCATGATCCACAACCTAATGGGTTAACACAGAGCAGCAGAGACCTCACAAGTATCACTCCCTTTTAATATATCAGAAAATTGTTGAACATTTTACTAGTGGATTTGGGGTTCCAAGCGCAATCAGTTCTTTAAATTTACTGCCTGCTTCTACAAGGTCTCATTCTTTCCCCTACAGCACAGGCTGACTTCATCTTCACAGTCACTCAGCCGGTAGAGCCTGGGCACCTTTCTCTAGTCTATGTCTAAAGTTCACCCTAAAATGACTTTATCACCTTCCCTTATCTGGACCAGCACATCCTGCCAAGGGATTCTCAGTGCTCATGCCTACTGACAACAATTATTTTCCTTCTAAATGGATAAAAAGAGCTAGAGAAGCTTCTCTTTTCAGATGGCGATGACCACTGGGATGATCCAAAAGGCAACATAGTGCTGAGAAGAAGGGATAGAGGAGTGCCCAGCACTGAAACACCTCTGTCACACCCTCCAAGGCTCAGGGATCATTCGGAAGAGGGGGCGGATAGAATGGAAGAGCCAAAGGAAGGGTACGACTTACAATGCAACTGCCCAGACAGAAATTGGCCTTGATATCCATGACCTTGCTGTGCCAGCACATCCAAGACCCTCATAATAGAAGTAAAAGATGATTCTCAAATTAAAAAAGTGACTAATGGAGAGAGGGGGGGATATGATGAGTGGAGTTCAAGGGGAATGGGGGGAGGGAGGGAAATTTTGCACCTTTTGTATGTTCTAAATTTTGTTGTCAATAAATAAATAAAATAAAATAAAATAAAAAAGAGCTAAAAAGGAAAGAAAAAAACACATAACAATAGAAATTGTGTTATTGATTTTAAACTAATGAAAAAAATTACAGCATGTTAACCATCAAAATCAGAATCTGCTTCTGTAAACACATTTTTTCCAATTTGATGTGCATCTGGACCTTCTCTTCCAACTGCAGTAGAGCAAAATTTGCTTACTGAGTGTCCCAGCAGCTTTCCTACCAGTAGCACTATGGTGTACAGAGAATTTGGGAGACCTTGGTTCAATAAGTGCTCATTAACAAATAAATATTTAGTTTTAAACTAATGCTTAGTAAACTAATAAATGCTTAAAGTAATGATGACAACAGTGCCCTACTGATCCTGTCTATTCTAGTGCTTCCAAGAACTTACAAGAGCATTACTTCCTGGATAATAAACTAGTCTACAAAATAACTAAATGAGAACATTACAGCATCGCTCATGAAACAGTATTTTATTAAAAAAAAAAAAAAAAGGCTGGAGAGATGGCTTAGCAGTTAAGGCGCTGCCTGTGAAGCCTAAGAACGCCCGAATGCCCGAACGCCCAATTCTCCAGGCCCCATGCTCAGCCAGACGCAAAACTGATGCAAGCAAACAATGTTGCACGCGTGCACAAAGGGGGTGCACGCGTCTGGAGTTCGTACACAGCGGCTGAGAGGCCCTGGTGCGCCCATTCTCTCTCTGCCTCTCTCTGATTAAAAAAAAGCAAAAATCAGAAATGGGGGTGGAGAGCTGGCATGGAAGTGAAAGCGTTCACCTGCAAAGCCAAAAGACCTCGGTTTAATTCCCCAGGACCCACGTAAGCCAGATGATCAAGGTGCATACATGTGGAGTTTGTTTGCAGTGGCTGGAGGCCCTGGTGCTCCCATTCTCTCTTTGGCTTTCTTTCTCTCTCTCTCTCTCAAATAAATAAGTAAAAAGAAAATATTTCAAAAAACAGAAATGATCATCCTGATGTCATGGTTATAAACACATGTACAAATATGATGACACACAACTTCACCTCCCTGTAGGCAGCTTGTGGACTGAACTGGGTGAACAGAGAGTGCTTTCAACACTTAGTTATAGCTGGATGCTTTGGAAGAAAATTCAGTTATTTAACATACAATATGCTTGAAATGTAAAATACAGACATATATGCATATTTCATTGTTAAATGTAAAAGTATATAGACATACGTGATTCCACTTTGTCCATATAGTAGGCAACAAGGGTGCCTGATGAATGGGTATATGAATCTGATGTTTGGACACAGTAGATGTTCTAAGCAACACTCATTTAATTCCATGGGTGCGGAGAAGCCAGCAATACTCAGCGTCAAAGCAAGCCCGTGTTTCCTGACTCACATGGCCTTTGCATTTGTCTTTCAGACCCTCTTCAGGATTTTCGGAACACATCCTGCCACGTTCCCATTTTCCCTCCTGACCTGTCCCTTCTCTTAAATCCTATCTTCCCTCAACCCTTCGTCCTTACTGCTCCTTCAAATTAGCTATCCTTCCCTCAAACTAGTGACAAGAACCTGCCATGAATTCTGAATATGGTAAAATGTGAGGATAAACAGACGTTGGTTTTGGCTCTCTTCCTTCTTTAGATTTAAATCCCCCCCCCACCTAGTACACAGACTACAACTGTTGAATTTCCTATACCTTTCAAATCAAATGCTTGTTTTTATTAATTTTGGGGGGTTGGGGGTTGAACACAACACCTCACTCATGCAAACAACATCTTCTACCACTGAGCAATACCTCAGCACCTCACCTCTTCCAAATAAAGAAATATATATATATATACTCATTCCTTGTAGCATTGCTTCATGTCAAGACACATTCCACTGGTTGGTTCTAAAAGGCCTAATGACATCCCTCACAGACAAATGTCCTCACCGTTTTCAACTTGCAGAGTCAAATGTTTGCCCTGAAGGAAGTTAGGAGCTGAAGGAGATGAGAGCTCTTGTGTAAAATAATAAAGGGCATTCTTGAGGGCTTAAGGCTTGGGAGGGATGAGTAACTGCCATTTTAAGTTGGGCACATGTGGATAACTAGGCAGGTCTTAACACTAGTTGGGTCTCTAACACAACAAAAGAATTATTCCTAATGGGAAATTTACCAGCTATGTGGAGTTGTGACTATGGGGTTCCTTATTTGATCTCAATAATGAGAATTAAGCAAATTAAGAAAATTTTAAAAGACATTAAGAAAAAAATGTCACTAAGGCTGTTGTGTGCAGGTATGTGGGGGGGCAGGTTTGCAATCCTATCACCTAGGAGGCTACAGCAAGAGGACTGAGAGACATAGCAAGTCCTGCCCCCACACACAGAATGCTTGTGTGATGACTCTTAAGCTATTATGCTTTAGACTTCTGTTTGTGAAAGTCTCTAACGTCTCATTAATTAGCAGCTGAATATTTAACAGCAGTTTTTCTTTCTGGTAATCCGCTGTTCTTACCTTCTTGCTAAAATGCACAGCTAAGTGGTAGGCGTCTGCTTGACTTGAGAGACAGTTCTGAACACTCCTTCCAGACCTCGCATTTCAGGGTGATCCATTCGGTACCTGGACATCAGGCATGGTAGTATTTCCTCTGTGGAGGTTAGCAAACCTTAGAAACTAAGGCTTTGAGTTTTCATGGAGGCAAAAGCTGTTCAAGCTCTGCAAGTATGCCAGGCTGAACTGATCCCAGGCAGGAACGGAAACGAGCCTCTTGCCAATGTTCTCAAGTAACAGAGTCAGTGAGTCGTGTGGATTTCGAGGCCCTGCCGCCTCTGGCTGAACCCTTTTGCTAGGAGGGACCCTGTCTTTAAACCCTTCCAGACTCCATCCTCTGACCCACGCAGCCTTCACGTCTCTTTCAACCTCACTAAACTCTAGACAGTTTTTTTTTTGTTTTGTTTTCTGACTATGAGCCACCACCCCCACCCCCTCCCCACACACTCACCTGTCCCTTTTCTCAAAGCATTTACTTCAGAAGTCTTGTCGGGATACTTTATCCAGCTTTGTGAGATATAAATTTCCCATTCTCTTGAAATCTGACAACACAGGAAAGGCTCCTAGACATTAGATGGTATCTCTTTCAATTATAGTCAAGAAAGATGCTGCCTCTATCTCTTTTTCTCAAAAAAAGAAAATTCTAGCCAGACATGGTGGCGCACGCCTTTAATCCCAACACTCAGGAACCAGAGGTAGGTAGATGACCATGAGTTCAACGCCATCCTGAGATTGCATCGCGAATTCTAGGCCAACCTGGGCTAGAGCGAGACCCTATCTTGAAAAAACAAAAGAAAACAAAAAGAGAAAATTCTAACTTCCACAAGCACCCATTAGCAACATACAGACACCTAAATCCCTCTCATCCATTCTATGAGTTCATTCCAGACTCTCCAAACTTTTATTTCATTATCTTTTTATAAAACACAGGTGAGTTTTCTTTGCCCATTTATTGCAATGGCCACAAATAAAGTCTTGTTCATTTCTCAGTTGATGTAATTTTTTCTTAGACACTTACATGCTCCCAATTTCTTGGCACAGAATCTATTGGCAAACACTTCTAATGTGTCTTTCAAATGTCATTCCTAACAAAAGGTTGTTTCAAGCTTTCAACATTTGACCATTCTCTACATCTTCTGCTCTGCTTTGTGTCTGTAACAGAAATAAGGTAGGCCATCTAATAATTAGAAAAATTTGGGTCAGTTTTACCAGCATCCTTTCAAATGTGCCTGGTCATGTGGATTCTTTCATTTTTAAATATAAAAGCACTTTGGTATTCCCCCTTTTCCACAATTAGTGTCAAAAATATTTAATGACAAGCTCCCCAAATAAACACTTCATACGTTTTAAAAGTCATGTCGAGGTGAGTGATGTGATTAAATCCCCAGCTGATCTGCTCCACCTCACCTGGACATAAACAATCATCCGTTCTATCACCGTAACCACACCGTGTAGACTAGCTGCCCCGTGAGTTCCTTAGTGGGCATCTTGACTACCAAATCTATTCAACAGACTGTGCAGGAGTTATTTAGTATTACTCCGATTTCATTTAAGACTGCTTCAGAGGGCCACTGTGTTACAATATTGTCTTACATTGGAAATGCATATTTTGGTATTCTTCTTGGTTTCATGCAACCATCCCACGCAGATAAAGAAGAGAACTGTATTTGCAAACTGTAGACTGAAGAGTTGAAAGTTGATTCTTTTAGTTTTCCAAACTTTTATTAAGTTCTGCAGGTCAAGTCACACGGCTGTGCTTTACGAGAGGCAACCAACCATACTGATCCAGGATCTTCTCTAGAGCAGTGAACTCAGTGCCCTCACCATAATTAGCATAAATAAAACAAGCTCATTCCTGGTTGAGGGACACATTTACACCTCCATATCACCCACGAGGGAGGGATCACACAGACCAGCCTCATAGTGCTTCCTGGTATTTCAGCTGTGTGCCAATCACATTAAAATGCAAATCTCCCCTTTAATGGGTGAACATTCATGACTGCTTCTCCTTTTGCATTAAATTATCTCTTCACTGAAGTGGAGAGAGTGCTCCTTGGATTATAGACCAGTTCCCAAGCAGCTTGATCAGAACTGCAGAAGGCTAACTTTTGCCCTATTTAGACAACTAACTTCTGGGATTTTCCTATCCAGAAATGGGCAAACTGCTTCCAGGAACAGAGCCTGGTAAGAGCAAGAGCTAACTCCTGCTACCCTGCCCGAAAGTGGGCTAAATGCCTCAAGCAGCAGCCTGGGGAAGAAAGAAACTGAAGGGCAGTTTAGTTTAAGCCATTAGTAAACCTGCTGCAACTGCTGTCAACACGATGTTTCTGCCACTCTGGCTTCTTCTGCTTACAGACACTCATTGATTCTTTTATTGAACAGCCAAAACTCAGCAATACCTGAGCAAGTAGTACATGAGCCAAGGGTAAGGAACGTTCAACTTTGCATAACCCTTAAACATCTTGTAAAGGAGGGATTTAGGGTATGACTTGCTGGAGTCTGCTGATCCAGAACACACACACTCTGATCACAAATTCAGCTGATCTGCAGGCCCTTGTTACGGACCTCATTTTCAGCACTGTGGTTAGCACTTCTCACGCATGTAGCTCCGTCTAGAGAGTCCAATTGGTTACTGTGGAAATTGGACAAAGCACACAGCTTCAGATCAGTCAGCATCTCTAAACAGAGGAAACCTAGTCACATGCTTTAAGTGGGTGAGTTACAGAGCTGCAAGATTAACTTGAGGGCAAGTTACAGAAAGGCATGCAGCATCTCAAGGCAGTAATCTCAGAAAAGTTATTGCTGTTGTCCTTTTTCATAGTTAAACACTGTATTTCTTTTTCATAGCACATCCCCACAAACCTTCTTCCCCATTTTTCTTCCCTTTAACTACCTATGTAAAACCTGCTTGTGGATGCTGACAGCTGAGTCTGGGTGCATCTGTCTTTCCTCGGCGTTTGACATAACTGGGTGTCAAATGTATTATCAATAGTGGGGTTGGTCTCTTGTTGTTTCTATGTATGCTTTGAAAAGGAATTAGGTGTGAATTTGGTGATTTCTAAGTGCTTCTTTAACCATGTCCACTTTTTGTGGGGCTTCAAGTGCTCCTCAGGCATGAAATAAATGGAAGCAGGGCCCAGGACCAGCTTTCTCAGGAAACTTTAGGGGCGCCTTCGTCCTAACCTCTAGTCCACTCACATTCTTCTCTGCCCATCTCCTTGCACCACAGCCCCATGAAAGTTTTGCCTCTCAGAGCAGAAGGTGGGGATTTAGGAAGATTTGCTCCCATTCAGTCAAATCCAATCTGCCTCTGGATTATTATTTTTTTCTTTAGAATGTGATACTGCTTTTTGTTTTTGCACTTGAAAAATCATTTCCCTTAAGCAATAAATATCCCTCTGGCCAGGTGTTTAAGTGGAAGGAAAACCAAGTTCTTCCAGGAAAATTAAGAGAACATCTGCTGGTATTTCAAAATACCCTATCATTATATAAATATGAACATAAGCACTTTGCTTACTGGAGATGTTTTGGTATAGATCATATTTTTTATTATTTTTATATAGAAGCCTAGTTGGAAGTCAAGAAACCCAAGCTTCAGCCATTTTTCTTTCAAATAAAAACAGAAATGGATTTGAGTAAGGATTAAATCTAACCAGAAAATTTACTTTATTAGCCATGGTTAGTTTTATTAGAAATAATTTTTCAACAACATCTGTATGTCTAATGGTAAACTTTAATTTAAGGAACTGGGAACATGGCTCTATGGATAAAGTGTTTGTCATGTAAGCATGAAGACCTTAGTTTGAAACCCAAGATGCCACATAACCCAAGTGGGCATGTGTATTCTCAGCATGCCTCTGGTGAGAGGGGGTTGAGACAGGATACTGTGCCAGAGACCCCAAGGTCTTCTTGCCCGGGAAATGGGGCAATGAACAATAGAAGACCCCGACTCAAACAACAGGAAAGGGAACAACTGGCACCATAAAGTCGTCCACTGACTTCCATACATGTGCATGTTACATGCAAGTACACGTGCTCGAGTGCACACACACACACACACACACACACACACACACACACACACACTCACACTGTTAGGTAGCGATTTCTTCTTACTGAAACTTTTCATGCTGGAGGGAAGCCCATCTACTCAGGAAGTTCGTAATCCTCAGTATCTCACAAGTTTCAAGAATCTCCCAGAACTTACAATATTCACAAAGCCCCTCCGCAAGTTTAGATCAAACGTCAGAACTGCTTAAGAAAAGAGGTTTTCCGTCCACACGAGCTGCCTGAAAGTCATGCAGTGAGCTTCGTAATGTGCATCTCCCGTGAGCTGTCACCCATGCTGGGGTGGGCTTCCCAGTGCTCAGGCTCCTATCAACACCCCACCAGCCATACTCCTGTAAACCCACTGGTTCACTGGAACTTAGCTAGCCTCGGTTGGAATCATTTCTTTGGTCTGTTGCCAGTGCCCTATCTGGGGGTGGACAGACATTTCTTCATGTCTCCCTGGGAATAATTAATGCAGTACTCGAAGACATGAACATTCCCATACACACACTGTACACACATGCATGCACTCACATAAACAATAAATAAATTTGACCTAGTTCTGCTAAGTGCTGTTGATATACAAGCCCTCCTTCAGGGCTGACCTTACATAGAATATATGGTTAGGATAAACTCAGAAACAATATTTGTCTTCCACAGGACACATCAACATTGTTCTACCAGAAATATCGTGTGATTGCTTGTTAATCAAGCTCTTCAAACTAGTACTCCATTCTCCGTGGATGGTTACCCTGCCACGTCATGTGTTTACTCTGAAGCAGGTTGCTGATGGTTAAGACAGCTCACCAGTACCGTCAAGCAGTTAATCTAAGAACCACCAAATGCATACTTCAGTTTAAAACATGGATTACGACAGTTTCAACACAAGAAAAAAACTTGAAATGTTTGCAAAGTTCTTTTCTATATCCCGTTTTTGTTTAGAAATTAATAGCTAAGAGTTTCTATTCAAAACTAGAATGGAGAGTGCTTACAGTGCTTTACAATGTTGAAAAGAAAATCCTTACAACTTACTCCTTCATTTTTTATCCTGCAAAGTGTAACCTACTCCAAGGCAAATCATTGGAGTGAGACCTGGCTGAGGAGCAAGTCATTACATGTGTCAGAACTCCAGTGTCTCCCTCCAGCATTGGCTATCACCATCTTTGCAATATTGCAAATTTTGAAACCTGCTAATAGAATCTGTCAAACGTATTTTCTTGGAAAAAGACACTTTGAAGTAGAATAAGAGTATACTATTTAATCTTCTCAAATTCTGATTGATTTACTTTAATCTGGATTAACTAAAATGCCTGAAGGCCTAAAGAAATTGCATGAGATTTCATCTCAGAAATAGCTCTTCTCATATACAGAACTACAGCAATTAGGAAGCAAGGGAGGAAATTTAACTTAAGATTCTGGCAGCTGAGGAGAGATGAGAGGTGATGTGCACTAATTCAATGGCAAGTGTTTTGTAGCCTTCTCTTCAGTCTCATTCAAGGCAAGATTCTGTACTGCTAATAAATATTTGCTGCAATTTGAAGAACTGACCCAATTTTTTGTCAAGTGATATTCATAAAAATAAAAGCCTTTATGCTTTCCCTCAACATTTCAGGTACATTTATATCTTGATGCCTTTTATTTTGGAAGGGCTTTGGGGATAGTTAAAAAATAAGCCATACTCACTTGAGGAAGTCTAATTGCACATATTTCTAATGAGTTTGGAAGATAGGCTTGGTAGTTTGAGTCAAAATACAGGCCATGTGGCATATTTGCACTGTACCTTTGAGAACACTTCATTGAGAGAAGAAGTCACCTCCCAAAATTCATGGAATGCAGTTGTAAACAGATCAGGATGGCTGAGTGGCTGGTAATCACGGTGGCATAGGGTACATACTGCTATACCTTAGGTAACAACAAATTTCTACTAAAACCTCAAATAAAACGATATCAAGGGGTTAGGGAGATGGGTCACTCATAACGTGTTTGTTTGCCACACAAGCATGAGAGGTTGAATAGCTAAAATTCATGTAAAGACTAAAATTGTAATACTAGGCGTGCCTATAACCATACTGTTGGGATATTTGAGACAGGGGTCACTGGGTCTTGCTAGATCCTGTTCCAGCTAAATGGATAAATGAGCTCTAGGGTTTTCCAAGACCCTGTCTCAAAACTTAGGTGAAATCTATTGAAGAAGATGCCCTGTGTTGACCTCCTGTCTCCATACTCACGCACATGCATGTGTGAACATCAGCGGCCTACAAGAAGCACCATGGAGTTCAGCTACCCCCACAGCTACTTCAGTTCCTTTAGCCTCATCTGCTCATTCTTTGAATGTATCCGCGCCTGGCTCTGACTCTGACTCTGACTGCCCACTTTCATAATCATCTCTTGTTGAGCAAACAAGCCCTCCCTTATTAAAAGGCAGGTCACTATTTTAAAGGACCAGTTTTCTTCCCTATACACTGAACTATTTGGAGGTTGTTGGGTTCCATGCCAGCTAATTTATGTCCATAAGGAGAGGCTTGTGCTCACCCAACAGTGTCTCCATGGCGCATAGTGACTGTCAGAGCAGCCCAGCGTCACCAGTTCATCTCCAAGAGACTTTTCTGTGTGCCCTGCTCTTCCATGTGTTCGACTTCTCCTCTTCGCCCAGCCCAGCTACTCTTCTCTTGTCTGAGCCATGAGGACAGTACACACCATAGCGAAAGATCTTGAAGCCTGCATCATGTCACTTTGGTCAACGATCTCTTTAACCAAGCCGAGTAATCTAGAAGCTAAGGACCATGAATTATCTTGTTTTCTTTGTGGGAGAAGGAACTGCAAGGCTTGGACTGCAGAATGTCTTGAAGAGTTCAGAACATTAACGGAGTGTACTTAAAGTGCTAAGATTCCTTTTACTTCTCACCAATGTGATTTTCATCCAATTTACATTTTCCCAGCAGAGTCTCTTTTCCTCATTTTCTTTCTTAATGTTTTTCAAATTGCCTGGGGCAAACCAGGTTTTAGAGGAGAATAGAAAATTCAAGTCAATTCGCCATTTGGTTATTAAATGTGTGTTAATTTTGCCCTCCTTGAATGTACTGTTCCAGAAGGTCACATGACTGTGTTGTGTGAGGTTGGAATAATACATTCTCATGGCAAATATGGTGTGAGCTCACATAGGCACAAGCCTTCTGTTGAAACAGAACAGAGGGAAAGAATGAAAGGCCTAAATATATACTTATAGGAACCTGTGTGTCATCCGAATGAAGTCCATGGTAGGTAGAAGGGATTTGCTGGTCAATTCATAGTTTCTATCAGCTGATCACAAATCTCTTTGACAATCCCACAAAAATCTCTAAGTTTAGTTACAGAAGTCAGCTTCCATGTTTTCCTTGCAGTAGCTGTCATCAAATAGATTTTAAAAATTCTTTTCCTCTTTTTTTTCCATTTTGTCTTTGCATTTTCTTTTTTATGCTTTTGAAACTAAAAACTGAAAGTCTTCTTTAGCACTTTAAAGCTAGAAGCAATGCAGAAAATGCACATAAAAAGTATTAAAGTTATCATTTTTGTTGACTTTAAAAATATCACTGGTGCTTTTTAACTTTGAAGCATTTTTGCTAAAAAAAATATTCAAAATCATAGTAAAGTAAAAAATACTTGGAAAAGATAAAATTTCCAGATTCTAATGCTAGCAGTAGAAGGAAAGACCTTACCAGCTTGAGTGCACAATATTCATCCCATTAACTGGTTGTTTATGGTAGGGGCCTTCCTTATTTATAAAACTGTAAGTGTATTTATAATAAACAATAGTTACAGGGCTGGAGAAATGGTACAGTGGTTAAGGCGCTTGCCTGTGAAGTCTTACGAGCCACATTTGATGCCTCAATATCTGCATAAGCCTGATGCATAAGCTTGTACATGCCTCTCTGGAGTTCACTGCAGTGGCTGGAGACCCTGGAGCACCATTCTCTGTCCCTCTAGCTGTGCCCTCTCTCTCTCTCAAATAAATAAATAAATAAATAAATAAGTAAATATGTTTTAAAAAGAATTAACTATAAAACAAGTTAACTGAAATAGTCACATCATTGCTACGGAGTACTTTATAATCATGGTAAAAGGTATGTGACAAATTTTCTCAGTATGACAAAATCCTAAAACGGGAGAATTGATGGAGAGAAAACATTAAAAAAGGCTTAGGACTCAGTTCACTAGAAGAGTACCTTGAGCCAGGGGCCTTTAATCTCAGCACTCAGGAGGCAGAGGTAGGAGAATTGGTGTAATTTTGAGGCAAGCCCGAGACTACATAGTGAGTTGCTTGATAGTCACCTTCTCTTCTTTTAGCAACTGATGTCTTTGTAAGTTTCTCCTGACCTAACAAAGTCATTATTTAATCCATATCCTAAGGTGTGGACTTGTCCAAAATAATATAAGACAAATGCTGTCTGAAATCACTCTCCATTTTCAAAACACTGGGGGAAAATTCCAACTGTATTCATTGCTGCTGCTACTTAATATCCATTTTCCACTTTCCCATCTTAAGAGACATTTTAGTGGCTTGGGGGTAATATGTCCATTCTTAAGGGAGAAGTTCTACTGGGCTGGGCCAGTTATAGCAACCCATTTATCTTTGTGGAGAATCACTGGGCTCTATTTCATTTAGAGTCTTACTAGAGCACTTTGACGTTTCAATAACCCAGCATCAATTTATGAATTAAAGGAATAAGAACTCCTAGGTAAAGGGACTCTAGGACATCACCACATTCCTCTGTTTCTGTCGATGGCTGTGATGGTTAGTGCTCCAGCAGCACAGCGTGCTAAGGAAGCAAATGCTTGAAAATGGCAAAATAAAATGTGTCTAGGTTCCAATAATCCAATCATTACCTGGTGAACGTTTCTCCTTAATTCTTTTCTTCTTGAAGAAATGAAATCATTCAAGAGACAGTCAGTTGAAACAGATGTTTATTTCACATTGCAAAGTATGGGGGGGGTGAGAGAGCGAGAGATTAGATTGCAGTGGGAAAACCTGGAGAGAAGATGCACGGCAGCCCTCCGAGATCTCCACGTGGACTTCCCTTTTTCCTGTCCCAAATCATGATGGACCATTGTGAGGGTACTTCTTCTCATCCACAAAAGAAGGAGTCAAAAGCCACAATGCAAGTTATACTACAATGAAGCCAGAGTCCTTTGATGATTCACAGTCTTTACTAGTGCGCATGTGTGGAATTAACAAAGGTGCCCTGGTGCTTGGGTTTCTGATGTAGTAGGAAGAATGTAACTGCAGCTGTATGTGTTTAACAACGAAGGTGCATTTAACTATCAGGTAACCGCATATACCAAGAGCCAGGTGCAGTTAGTATTATCATTGTTTAAGCTATCATAAGTTAATACAATAGTTGCTTAAGTCAAATATTTCACTTGTAGTGTAGGGGTAGTGATAGGGTGCTTAGAAGAAAGGAAGTGGGTGAGAGTGGTGGAGACTTCGGGTGGCAGGTTTCATTAGAGGAAGAAAAGGAAGTGACCGCTACTGTTCCCGTTAGGAGGAAGCAAGTGGGCGTGGCTGTCCCTCATCACATTAGGAGAAGGTAGTGGAGGAAAAACACTAGATGTTCTACTGTTGGGGATTTTCCAGCACAAGACAGAGGCCCTAGAAGCACTAACAATTATAAACAATGTTAATGTTTTGTACATTTCCACTTAGATGTAATCTAGATAGGGCTCAGTGGAGTCTGATAAGAATTTCATTGAAGAAACAACATTTATTAATAGTTTGGGATTAATTATAAAAATGGACCTAATTTTTGAGCAAAATTGGCCTGCAAATAAACTTCTAAAATTATTAGCTATTTTAAATCACTTTTACCATTTTTCTTTATTGACAGGTATTAACTGATTAACTTTGTTAACAATACATTGATAGAATGAGACCTTAAATGTAGAAATCCATAAGCAAAAAGCAAACAAACAAAAACCATGTTAAATTAAAACTTTTTTTTTTTTTTTTTTGCTTCAGTGTGGAAACTGAAAGGTAAAAGCACACTAATCTAATGAATTTTCTGTTAAGGAGGCTTTTTTTCCTCACAATCTCAAGCACTATTATAGTGATCTTTTCAATAAATTTATTAATATTAACCTTTCATTTTGATTGAAATTTTTGGTCATAAAATCTTCCAATGCTTTCTTGATTTTAAAAGTAGTTATTTTTTTTGACAAGTGTTTAATTTAATTTATTTTATTAAGAACAGATTTTTGTGTGGATACTTGATGTGTTGGTACCATCTTTTCCCTCCTCCCTGCCCCCATTCTGCTGAGGGCCCTGCTCAGGGGATTGCTGGTATTTCCATGTTGTTGGGGTTATGCATTGTGGGAGCAGCAGTCACTTACTGCATGGAGGCAGTGCCTCTGGGCATGACATCTCAACCTGTACCTCTTGCAATCTTCTGCCCCCTCTTCCACAAAATTCCCTGAGGCGTGGGTGAGTCTTAAGTCTCCTCAGTGATGAGCTCTTAGGAGCCTCTGATCTCTGCTTTGTAAGTGTTGAGTGTCCTCGGTTGTCCTGCTCACCATGGAAGCAGCACTCTCGTTCTTCTCCCTAATTCCTCTGTGGTTTCACCTGGGCCTTGGCTGCAATGCAAGGGCTGGTTTCTCTCTGGTTTCCCTACCTTCCCGAGCTCTGGCCTCACTCCATGTGTGCACCCACGGGAGCACGGCATCTGGGAGTTCTAAAAGAAATTATTTAAAAAAAATTATTTATTTGTTAGCAGAGAGGGAGAGACACAGATGAAAAGAGAGGGGGAGAGAGAGAGATGGAATGGGTATGCTTGGACATCCTGCCCCTGAGAACAAACACCAGATGCATGGGCCACCCTACACATCTGGCTTGACTAGGGCATTGGAGCTTTGAATGCAGGCTCTGAGGCTTTTAACTGCTGAGTCATCTCTCCAGCCCATAAAAATGATAATTATTTTTTAGATAGTTATTAGAAATCAACGATTTATTTGCATTAAAAGACAAATCATTGTAAAATTAAAGAAAAACACGTGTGTGCAATAAAAATCCAATCAGCAGAGAAACTCGTGATGGAGAGTGACAAGGAAGAGTTCACTGGATTTCTCCTTTTGTTCTCTCCCAGCACAATCAAATCAATTTGCTAGGAGTTTGGAGCACTGTCATTAGCTTTCTCTTTTTGTTCCAATATCCAAGTTAAGACTCTGAAAAATGTAAAACTCTGAATCTAAAATGAAGCTCAAATCAACACATATGTGTGTTTTTTTTTTTTAATGTTTGCCTCAGCTTCTTCAATTCAAAGGAAGCTCTCTGAGAATGACTTTTTAACATCTGTTATATAACAAGATCATTAATGTATTTAGATGTATGTAATTTGGGTCATTTGGCTGAACCCACCCCCCCCCCTTTACAGATGAGGGAACTGAAGCCAAAGAAGGTTACATGCATTGATGAAGGGCCACTCTGCTTCTCTCTGAGCAAAAACCTGTAAAAGGATTCTGAGGGTACAGGGGTTGTACTCCCAGCCTATGAATCCCAACTTCTAGATTCTTGTCCATTTTAACAAATAACTAAGGAAACTGACTCCAAGAAAACTAAATACGAATTGTGAGATTTATTTAGGGAGACGTGGTACCCAGGGATGGCTGAGAAGACTCAGGCCAGAAGAAAATTCTTGCCTCATGGAAATGGAGATCTCAGGAGTGGAGAGAAAGAAGACGTGAGAGGGAGATTGCTAGGGAAAGGGCCAGAACTTAAAGGAGGTAACAAAGTAAGAGAGAAAAATTCTCCTTCCCCCATCCCTGCCAGGCTTACTAGAGCAGAGGCCGGGAGGTTCGGATGTGAGGAACCACAGGGCAAGCCTTTTTGATAGTTCACTAGGATGACTTTATTGTCAGACTCAAGAGAGAGCTGATTGGCCCATGGAGCAAAGGGGTTAACTCAGGAGAAGCCAGTGACTCAGGTGCGTTAGACTAGTGAAGCAGTAAGGGCTGCTGCTGAAGAATAGATAGTTCATAGGCACAGTGGATGAGACTGGGTTAGACCTGAGCCAGGCTTTGCCACCAGGTGGACAGGATGGCATCTCCTGCTTCTCTCTTTTGATTTCTGTCCCTTACTAAGTGCCTGGGGAAAAAAAAGCAAACAAAAAATAAAAACAAACAAACAAAAAAATAATCTTTCCCCTTCTTCAATCCTATTACTCTTCTTGCTCCCCCTCCCCCCCCCACGCACACTTCTCTGTCCTTCTAGGAATTTTATTTGTTTATTCATCTTAGCATTTGTATGAACAGATGAAGAATACTTTGAAATCCATAATTGTATTTCCTTCAAGACGATGTTTCCTTCTGTCAGGGGCAAAGCAGTACCTGTGACATACATCAGATTATTATAACTAACAATGGAGGAAAATGGCCTGATTGGCCTTCAAAAGCCACTTCTTAACCACATCTGGGAGTTTCTAACTCAGCCCTGGAGAAGCTTTATCAGACAAATGTCTGTTTGTCACGTGTTTGTTTAAATTGTCATCTCGCTTTCCTGTAAGTCTATTCAACCAACAATTGGCCATTGCACATCTCTGCTCATTCCTTGAGAATTGCCAGATGTTTACAGGGAAAACTGGGATTGTGTTTCTCGCTCTCTTCTAGATCTTGGCTCCATCAGTCAGTTTTATTACCAGCACTGCAAGCCTTCACAAATGGGTTTGTTTCATGTGTGAAAGTTTAATATCTTAGTCCATTATTAGAAAATAGGCAGAGACTCCAGCTTACAATTTTACATACAGTTGAGAATTAAATGAAGATATATAGAAATATATTAATATTTTATTTAATTATTTATTTGAGAGAGAAAAGCAGAGAAAGAGAGGAGAGAGAATGGGTGTACCAGGGCCTTCAGCCACTGCAAACAAACTCCAGATACACACACTACCTTGCGCATCTGGCTTACATGTATTCTGGGGAATCAAACCTGGGTCCTTTGGCTTTGCAGGCAAGTGTCTTAATTACTAATCCATCTCTCCAGCCTTAAATGAAGATATTTTAAAGCAAAATATTGATCTCATAAAATATAGGTCCTGTTAGAGCTGAATGTGCTGTCCCCAAAAGTTTCAAGATGACTGCTGCCTTTGGAGATGGGCCGACATGATTGGGTTAAAAGCTGGTTGATAGAATGCTCCTAGAAGGCCGATCAGTTTTCTTTTAAGCAATGAAACTTTGGACACACAAAGGAACAGACACCAGGTTTGTGCACCTTCAGTAAAAGCTATGTGATGACACAGAAGGAGTGACCATCTGCATGTCAAGGAAAGAAAGTGTTGCGTGAAACTTTCCCTCTGAGCGACGTGAGCACATCTATTCATCCAGACAGGGCACACGCAACAGACCAATCATGATGGCACCACCGTCCATTTTTGTTGGACCATTAAGTTTATTTGGGTTACTTATAGAGGATAAGCGAGGGGTTACTCACAGGGGCATGGATGACTTAATGCCTACGCCAGCACTGGTGACAACTCACATTGTATGATGTTCAAGCAGCTCAGCATTTCAGAAGTCTCTCCCTCCCCCAAGTTGCTTACTGCTACTGTAACCTTGTGGAGCGGGGAGGGTCTGTGATCTTGTAAGGTTCAGCTTTGACTTCCCTCGTCTCAGGAGCCTCCCTCCCTAGGGTATGTTTCAGTTCAGTCAATTGCTACACATCAGGAGCCTTAGCTAAGTCAAGTCTGTTGACACCTGCTCTTGAAATGTCAGCCTTCTTTTGTTTCATGATTTCTCCACTGTGAGGTATTTGCTTGGGGTGATCCTAGCAAACTGGTACAGCTTCTTGTAAAGGGAAGCACTAATACTTTGACTATAAAACAGTTTTACTGGGCTGGCCTGGGTAAATGAGGATGAGGTGAGCCAGGAATCAGTTCAGAGATTCTAGCCAGTCTGGTCTCCATCAGCCACCGGATGAGCTGAGGGAGGGACTCAATGCCTCATGCACATCTGAAAGCTCTTCATGACACTGTAACAGGAGGAACTTCCAGAAGGGATAAACTTCAGGAAAAAGTGAAAGACTCTCATAAGGAATGTCTGATTGCAAGGGAAGCAACTCCTTTCTATATATAAACTGAAGCCCCAGGCAGTTCTAAAATAGCTATTTTTTTAACCTCTTGAACAGGAGGGCAGGATTGTAAGTGCTGATTTCTTGGTGTGAGCCAAGTCCCCATCTCCCTTAGCATTTTCACCTCATAGTTTTCTCTTTCCAGATCCATCACCTGGATTCTAACAAGTTCTATCCAGCAGAGCCCCTCCCCCCCCCAGCACAGCTCTGCTCTCTGCTTTGACCTTTTATTCTGTCTTTGGAAATTATAGATGTATTTTATCTTATACTTAATCTTACCTCTATGTTTTTCATTTTTTTATACTTTAGTAAAGTATAAAAATGTGTCTTTTGAACATATTCATTAATACATTGAGGGTGTGGAGAACAGATGGTCACATCAAACTCAGAAATCCAACATAACTATTACTCAGTTTTTAAGTTACGCCCAAGAGTTACTGCATGAGAATCCATGCATATGCATTATATTAAGGTTTATGAAAACTCCTCAAATAAAAGTCTGTTCTTGGAAATTTGACAGTATTGGGACTATTTAAAATATAATACTTTTCCTCTGTACTTTTTGGGTAAAATACTATTTTAAAATGTAAGTGCAAAGGCTTGATTTTGCTCATAAGCAGAGGACCTTTAGCTCCTCCCTCACTCTGACTGTCATGACTTGGGAGTGTTACTCACTTCTAGTGGGTGGAGAATGACCCTGAGCCTGTTGAAAATGCACAGAGAAGCCATCAGTGAACATGGGCCACCGTATCGACAGTGAAGAGAACCAGCCCGAAGCTAAATTATGCCACAATAGAGAAAACCGTTCGACGCTTGTAAGACATTATTCACAATTTTCAGATCATAGCTCTTCAAGTGTGTAAATTGTACTGCAATGCATTTTCATAAAGTTTGAGTCTTATTTCTCCCTACAAGCCTAGGTTGTATAGGTTTTCTAATGATTAAGGGTAGGTATAAGTTAATGAAATAACCTGATCAAATCTGGAATTTTGTCTGTGCCATCCTACTCAGATAACTGACCCCAAACAGACATTTACTGAGAAGCATTGACGAGGCATTAATGCAATCCACTCTCAATTTTTACAGTCCATCTGGTTTACTAGAGAAGATTCAGTTTAATTTAGAACAAAGTGTTCTAAACATGATTGTAAAACTTATGTGTGCTGGGTAGCTCTTGCTTTAGTTCTTTTCTTATCTTTCTACCTCCTATAAACCCATATTCCTAACTTAAGATCAGTTCAAGTTTCCCCAATAAACATCGCCCTCAAAGTATCAGAGAGTTGTTTAGTGTTACTGATGATTTCACAGAGAAACTAGGGAGAGACACATGAAAGCCACACATATGAAATGGCTCACATTGCACACATATACACATACATATAAATAAACATAAGATTGTACGAGCCCTTTTTTGTTTTTAAACTTTTGCTAAGTTCCTTTTTTTTTCCTTGCAAGGCCAGGAATTTCATTTTCTTAGTTGCTTTTCTATGTAATGCCCAGCTAACTGTTCTATTTCCAGATTTTTCCAAATGACATCTCCAAACCACTTCTCTTTTCTTAGGTCTGATCCAATTCTTGCCTTCCAAAGTGCACAAGCACACAAAATTCTATTTCTCTTTTCTTTCTTAAAAGATATCTATCAGTTGTCTTATTTGAGCATACTTCTTTTACTTATTAGCGAGATTGAGAGAGAGAGAGAATTGGCTTGCCAGGGCCTCAGCCATTGAAATCAAACTCCAGACGCTTGCACCACCTACTGGGTATGTGTAACTTTGCACTTGCCTCACCTTGGTGCATCTGGCTAACACAGGATCTGGAGAGTCGACCATGAGTTATTTGATCGTGCTTTATTAGTTCCATCTCTATGGTGAGTTCTCCTGTGATATTTCTGTAAGGAAAGTGAAAGAGAAAAGCAAAGGAAAATAGAGACGGCTCATTGAAGCACAGTGAGGGGCTGCAGCCTTCCCGCAGGTTGGAGGCTGAAGCACTGAGCTAGGCTGGGGGTCAAGCTTATAAGGAGGATCCTATGAAAAACAGATGGTACTACGTGCTGGTCCAAGGGAAGTACATCAGGAACTGTAGCTGTTTATGTCCTTGTTCAGCATAAAATTTTCAGCAAGATGGTCTAGAGTGCATACACCAGATGGTTTCTGATCCTTCAATGCTTTCTGAGGTCAGGGAAGTTTATCAACAGGGAAGATGTCAGGTTTGTTTGACCGAAGGCCTCTGACATTTCTCTGAGGCCTTCTAGTCTTAGGGACAGTCATCAGCCCTTTAGTTCCCTTTGGTTTTTAGGGGAAGTCATTAACCCTTCAATTTCTTTTCCTAAATGTTTCTTTTTTCTTTTTGACAAAGTATCTGCTTTAATTTTTGGAGCCTAGAAATAACAAACACTGGAGTGTGCATTATGCCAGCAAGTTTCCCTAACACTGGGTCCAGAGATAAATGAATTAATGTTTGTCTGGTTGGGTCTTGGTCACTCTTTGCTCCCAACCCTCCTTTCCATGTCCCCACTTCTCTCTTCTTAACTGAAAATGTTTGCTATGTATAAAGATACGTTTAGAGTATGTAATTTGCTTTAGATTTTACTAAAGTCCTACATGCAATATAAGAGTTTTCTTGTGTCTAAGTGCAGATGTTGGACTTTTGAATGCTTTTAGAAATGATGAGACTTTGGGTACTCTTGGAAATGTGATAAATAGATTTTACATTACAATAAAAGGATGAGCTTTGGGGGGGGCAAAGCAGAATGATATGGTTTAAATTTGAAATATTCCCTACATACTCATGCATTGAAAGCTCGGACCCCAGATGGCAGCGCTGTTTTAAAGGTGTGTTAGTGTAGGAGATAAGCTTGTTTGGAGGAAGTAGGTCACTAGTATTTGCCCTACCCTGGCCCGCTCTTCCCTCTCTCCCTCCCTTCCATCCATTCTTCCTTCTTTGGCATTGTGCTTTATCATTGTCTATAAATAATGGAGCCACATGAACATGGTATGCAACCTATAAACCAATAAACCAAAATAATTCTTTCCTCTTTTAAATTGTTTCTCTCAGGTATTTTGTCAAAGCAATTAAAAAAATACTTACACAGTACTGGCTATAAAAATGGCCTCTGACTTTAACCTGCTTCCCTTATACTGAAGCCCCGAGCTGTACATATGATTACAAAAAGAAAAGTCTGCAACAGCAGAGAAAGGATGCTGCTTTTATTAATTAGGCAGTGGCCAGCTACACTGAAAATAGCAGAAGCCGTGTTTCTCTTGACAAAATTCCACTCGTATTCAGCTCCATAATCACCGCTCTTCTTTTGTTTAGGTGAAATATATATGACTTAACCTCCTCAGGATCACCGTGATAAATGAAACCATCCAGGAGCCTGAATCCAAAAGACTGGCTGTACAGTGTGCAGTGCATTTAAAAACCGGGTGTGGCGCCTTTGAGGGAGGACAGGCATTTTCACAATCCATTTCATGTGGAGCCTAGAGCTACATGGGGTGCAGCCAGAGTTCCAGGAGAGATAAGCATGAAGAAAAAAGAAAAGTCCTAAGAACACGATGTTCCAGAACAGTGGAATCAAGTATAGGAATATCATTAAAATCTTACTTGTTTCTTGGGTGAATGACAGTTTTCTCGCTGAGCACCACAGTACAAGCTGTATGTGAGGGGAAGTGTCCCAGTTTTCCATTAAATTCTTCATGAAACTGCTGGTGCTAAAGCTGAGGCAAGAAGAGCAGGGTTACCTACAACACTGCTGAATCAGTTAGGTTTAAAAATGAAAAATATGGATTAAAATCCCAACTCATTAATTCTTCATGCTACATTCACATGCCATTGAGGATTTTAGCTTATGAAGATAATTGCACAAATTTAAAGGAATTTCCATAATGAACCTAAGAAACATACCCAAGGTCTCCTCAGCACAAAATATGTGCTGTATGTGTGTTATTTCATCTTCCGCTGATCATTTGAAGTTTTACCCCTCATAGACTATTCATTCTAATAATGCATTGTCATTGTAGAGTCACTAAAGAGAATAACCAGAAGAGACCCCCATGATTGCTTCATTAGGAGATAGCCACAGGTTTTCTAAATATGAATGGCACATATAGCTACTAAAAGGCAGGAATATACTTATATTGCATGCAGGACTTTAGTATATCTTCAGTAAAGATGAATGTAGATAATATTCCTCATAAAAATCCCAAATACTTATAAATATATGTAAGTATAATGTACACTCATATCTCTGTACCATTGTTTAGGTTTTAGCAATATTTTGTTCATTTATTCCCTACATCTTTTCATATTACTCTTTGATGAAGTAATCTAGGGGCATTCCAAAAATCATGTAGTCTATTTACTGTGTGCTTCAGTATGCAACTCCAAAATAGAGAGATATTTTCTATGTCCACAGGAAATCCTCACATTTAATAAAATTGTCTTTTAAATAAAGTTTGAATTAATTATTAAAATGACCACATATGTCATATATGTGATATATATTTGATTATAAAGCAGTAATCTGTATTCTCAAGTTTTAAGACCATTGGTTCTTTAAAGAAAAGGTGTCAGTTGTTGGGCTGGAGAGATGGCTTAGTGGTTAAGGTTAAGCCTGCCTGCTTAGCCTAAGAACGTCGGTTCCAACCTCTAGGTCTCAGGTTTAGACAGATGCAAAATGACGCAGGGCGCAATGCCACATTTGCCCACAAGGGGGCACACACATCTGGAGTTCGTTTGCAGCGCCTGAGAGGCAGCTGGCTAGCCCATTCTCTATCTGTCTTCCTCTCCTCTCTCTCTCTCTCTCTCTCTCTCTGTGTCTCTCTCTCAAAAAAAGAAAAAAGAAAAGAAAAGAAAAGGAATCAGTTGATATAGGCAGAATAATCTCCCCTGTGAGGTTCATGAAGAAGAGAATTATGCAACTGTGATTAAGTTAAAGTTTCTGTGAGGCATGGAGACTGGACAGGCTGATTCAAAAGGACTTAATAGAACCACAGTTTAAAGGCAGAAGGAAAAGGAAGAAGAACGGTAGAGAGTATGATTGCAGAGGAAAACCCACAGAGATTCAATACTGTTAGCTCAGAGAGAAGAGGCCCAGAAAACCAAGGGATGGGGATCCCTTTACAAAGCAAGGAGGACTTTGGTTTTCTAGAAGAACATCCCAAAAGATGCAGTCCTTTTCCTACCTTGGCTTTAGCTCAGGGAGAGTCCGGTCAGATCTTTTGTAACATGGTATGCTGGTCCTAGAAAATCCATGCAGTTGATTTACAGAACATTCCATTCTGTGTGTTTGGTTCCATGTGGTGTCTGTTGTCTGTTCCTCTTTACTTATAGTTGTTGTAATAATATTTAGTTCCAGTGTCTTCAGTGCATTTGGCAGAAATATTGCTTTTGCATGGCTAGTGTTTCAGTTTTATACACCATGTGGTCATATGGCCTGGGATTTCTGCTTGTCATACACTTATGAATGCAACTATGTCCAGGTGGTGGCAAACTCATACCTTCCTTGCAATTTTATCAACCAATAGTTAATCTCATGGTTTAATTAATTTATAAATGCTGCTTAAATCAATGTTTTCACTAACCATTATAAATAGGAATTTAAAATTTTTCATTGTTCTGTATTCATTTTTGGAATTTTATCATAACATATTTTCTTATAGACAAAGTTGATTTGATTACACTGAAATAATTCATGTAGAAAAGTAAATTTAAATGTTAAATGTTAAATGTTTGTTGCCTGCCTATAATAAGAGAAAAAGTAAAGACACTCCTACATGTTGTCTAATTTCAAAATACAGGAAATAATATTAGCTGAGTGTTCTAGCAATTATGAGCATGTATAAGAGAAAATGTTATCAAAATTTACACTGGGCAAAGCTAGTCACAGAAGTCTTTACTCAAGACTATCACTGAAAAAAGATGAATGAGCCTCTTGAAACACAGGGTTGAATGTCTCTGAGAGTCCTGGCTGAGTAGGACAACTTTGACCACTGGTGTTTATTAAATGGCTTTTCCCAGCGGAAATGAACTTTCTGGCGTCTTCATGACAGCAGGAATAAGGGGCTCACAAAGTGGGACTCTCGTGTCTCAAAGTCCTCAGAACACAAAAGCCCTATCTTCCTGGACAATTGCATTTCAGAGGAAAGTCTGCGTCTCAGAGATAGCATAAAGACGTGAAAGAGGGCCTTCACTTCAAAAGGCCAGGGTAATAGTGTAGAACAAGTTTTCTGAAGTAAATACCTTACAAAGGGTAGTCATCAACACACTGAGAAACCTGTGTGGGCTTTAATCAAAGTAAAGGTGTAAGCATTAAATTATCTTGATACTTGGTAGCATAAAATTTCTTAAAATTGGTCTGGAGAGATGGTTTAGTGGTTAAGTGTTTGCCTGTGAATCATAAGGACCCCAGTTCGAGGCTCAATTCCCCAGTGCCCACGTAAACCAGATGCACATGGTGGTGCATGCATCTGGAGTTTGTTTGCAATGGCTAGAGGCCCTGGTGTACCCACTTTCCCTCTCTCTCCCTTTCTCTGTCTCTAATAAGCAAATAAATAAAAATTAAAACTTTAAAAAATTTCCTAAAATTATTTGCTAATGAGTGAACAATTACAAAGGGAATCTGACTTACACATCACTTCTACCTTTATATGTCTTTTGTCAATATCTGGATGTACTACATATCTGAAGATAGAAAGAAATAAAAACAATGTAAAATAACTGCATATTGAAATATATACAGTTATATATATATGCAAAATGATTTGTATAGATTTGTGTTGTCATATAATCTTTTAGAAAAAAGCATATCTTGGATACAGAAAATTGAACATTAGTTTATAAAAGTATTATACAATTATAAATATTATATATATTACATAAGTATTTTATTATTAGATCAGAGTTTATCAAACTAAAGACATAATGTGTTGTTTATTTCATAGGTTTCTTATTAATTTTATGTGGATTACCTTCATGCATAACATTCCTAGATAATGAAGATTTACTATTTTCCAAAAAGAAACAACTTAACAAAGATTATAGTAACAACAATTAATACACAGTCATAGAAGAAACAAGCTAGAATATTTTCTCTAAAAATTTAAGTAGAACTATACCTGTAATTGAATGCCTTTAAAGTTCATAATGCAATTCTATTATTTTATAGAAGGTTATAGGCAATTTTAGGGATGGTTGAATTGAAAGAACTAAAGAGTGAGGCTGATAGCCATGATAATATCTAATATATTTTAAATTACATATGATGAAAGCTAACCTAATTTTTGTTAAAATTATGATGAATTTCTTAGCTATTTTCTTCACTAGAACTATATTTAGGACAATAGATGATACCTTAATTATTTTTGCTTGTTATCCTTATTTAACCTAATGATTTGCAAATAAACAGATGTTTATAGCACTGTATTCCACTGATTTAGTTTTAGGATTTATTATAATTTAATACAAATGAATTTGGTATTTAGAAAACCTTTTAAACATTTTCTCATTGGTATAATCTGCTATTTGATAAAGTATGCTGGTTAAATTCAACATATCACTATTATAATTCAGTTTTGCTGATTCATTTACCAACGCAAGGCAGAGTGCTCTTGCTCTATGACGAGGGAAAGGAGAGAGATGCACTCAGTGTGGCCACACATATGAGGAGTAAAGGGATCCAGTGATCAGGTTCATGCTTAGGACACGAACATAAGAAAGCACTGGGGCCAGAGGTTGCATAGTGAGCAATGCTGTCTAGGTATGGTCCTGCCAGTGTTGTTTCAGCTCGAGTTCTGCCAGCTGCTCAGAAGAAGACCTGGCTTGAGGTAGTTCTCAGAAGAGGATTAGAGGATGATGGGTCAATGGTTGTTGAGCAAATGTAGCTTCTATGCACCTGGTTACACACTTATCAAAACAAGGAGAATAATTGCAATTTTAAAAATAGTGGAAGTGTCCTCCTTAATCCCCACAGCACTGCCGTGTCTCAGCCCTTCCTCTGAGGCATATAGCTAATCCTGTTGTAGAAGGATGATTTCACAAAGTTCCTAACAGTCACGAGTGTGTCCCAGGGGTTTAATGACAGCTCTTGCAGGACAAAAATACTTCAAGCTTCTTCACTTCTCTGCAGTATCCTGTGAGAAGTTAGCTACAAAACTGGACTTATTTTAGAATGAACTTACAATTATGCCAATCAATCTAGTTATCTCTCTCTACTCGTACCTCCTAATCATGAAAGACTGGCAGAATGTTTTTGACTTAAAACTATCTTTGCTGCTTTCATTAAGAAATTCACTTTCTGTAAATATATTACCCTTGGCTATGAGCTGTGATAAACTGTCAGGAATTTGTAGAAAATACTCATCTAAGCACCCATAGTTCTATCAGTAGATTTAATAGGTTGAACTTTCTTTTCTCAGTAACTATGTGTTGATGATATGAGAGATCCTGACTTCCTCAACTCACCTCCCTGCCCAGTCTCTTTGAGAGACTTGTAATTATAGGTTCTCTCACCAAACAATTTCCAAATGCATGAAGCTATGTGTGCCCTGTGAGAAAGTCAATGAACTCTCCAAACTTTAAGTTAAGAACTTCTACTGTAAATAGAAAACACACCTGTGTTCTCTGCTGTGAGTGGACTGCAGTTTCCATTGACATAGATATATGAAAGAAAACAGATAACTCTGTAGCAATGAAAGGCAGCTGGCTAAATAGGGGAAAAAAGGCAAGATTCAGGGCTGGAGAGATGGCGTAGTGGTTAATATGCTGGCTTGCTGAAGCAGTCAGTTACGATGTTGTTGGGATGAACTTTTAAACTAGGCACAATTAAGGAAGAAGGGATTTATTGAAATTTACAGATAGAGAAGAATTGTTATTATGGCAGAAGAAACGGGCCCACTTTTACAGGTTTATGCAGAGAGAAAACCAAAAGCTGCTGCCACCAACATCACAAGCAAGCACACTCCAGGGACCCCAAGCAGAACCCAGACACATTGCATATCTTAGGCAGGAAGTTTTAGATCCACCCCCAGTAACACTTCCTCCTGCCAAGTTACAAGATTGAATAAAATTACTGAGTTTGTTGGGGCACACCCATTCTCACCACCACATTCTGCCCCTTGCCCTCAGTAGATTCATAACCATCTCATATTGTATATTATTTTAGTCTAAATTGAAAGTTCACTAAATTCTTTACTGACAAGATAGTTTTAAAGTTCCAAGTCTTCTCTGAGATTTAAGATTATCTGTTAGTTGTGAGTTTTGCAAAATCAAAACAAGTTATACATATTTAACATATAAAAGCAGAGAGTAAACATTTTCAACTGTTATAAATCATATCAAGGAGAGATTGGAACAATGTAAACTCAATAACTATCAGGCAAACATCAGACATCTGTAGTTCAAGTCCAATATCCATAACCAATGACCAGTGAGACACGTCTCTTGAATTTTCCAATTGTGTCCCTTCATTTAGGCTGAGTGGCCAGGGAGAACTTTTATCTTGAGCCAACAGTTTCCATGTACAGTCTTCGTATATCCAAAACATTTTTGGGTCTCCATGTAAACCACAGTCCATCTCTCACTGGCTTTATCAGGCTCTTTACCAGGGTCATCATATCCTGACAAGTTATTGTATCTCAGTAGTGGCCCTTGGAACCATGTCTACTTTATGACCCACTCCGTGTATTTTATATACTTTTTTTTGTCTTTCGAGGTAAGGTCTCACTCTAACCCAGGCTGAATTCACTATGTAGTCTCAAGATGGCCTCAAACTCACAGTGATCCTCCTACCTCTGCCTCCCAAGTGCTTGGATTAAAGTTGTGCACCACCATGCCTGGCTTTTATGCTTTTAAAACCAATGCCAGGTGTATAGGACACAGTCATATTTTTTAAATTCAGAGATTAAAATGAATCATGACTTTGAAGAGCGGTTGTGGTAGTTTGAATGAATGTCCCCCATAGATTCAGGAGCTTGTTGCTTGTAACTTGGTGTCACTGTGGGTGATCCTAGGGTCCAGACCTAAGGTTTGGGAGTGCATTTGAATTCCAGTCTAAAGATAGGCCAGGTGCTCGAGTTCTCCCTGGGGTTCCTGGAGTGTGCTTGTTTATGGAGATGGTGGTGGTATTCATCTCTGCATGGACCTGTGAAAGGGGGCCGACTTCTTTTTGCTATTATGGAACTTCCTCTGGATCTGTCAGCTTCAAATAAACCCTTCCTTCCCATAAACTGTGTCTGGTCTAGAGGTTCACCCCAGCAATGTGAAGCTGACTGAGACAGCAGGTTTCTTTTGTTAGTTTTATTTTTAAAGAGTTTTAATTATTATCATTTAGTCTTTATTCAGGCATCTTTTCATTGTCTTTATGTAAAGCAATTGAGCTATCTTTCTTTCAAATGTTAGTGATTTAATAATGTCAGCTTTAGCAACTACTCTCAGTGTCCATAGTTTTAAACTTGTTTCAGTTTTTTAACTTTAAACTTTAAATTTTGTAGTCCCATATCTTTAGCTAAGCACTTCAGATTAGTAGAAATTTAACCTAGATCAAACGTTCTGGGAATGGATAGCAGAATGTAACCAGCCATTATGTCCTTAGCCACTTTCAATAAAGTTCAATGTGGTCTTTTCTTTTTCTTTAGACACTTTATAAGTCAAGCCTCCAAATTTTCTTTGTATTTAGTATCTTTTAATTTTTTATCAGAATAGCCCATCATGCCTGGCTTACTGCTCTGGAAGGCATCTTTAGTTGCGAGCACCAAGTCTAAGTCCATTTATCCAAAACAAGTTCTAAAAGACAAAATCTATGTGGTCAGATTTATCTCAGCAACTCCACCCCACTTCTGGTACCAGTGCTGTAGCAGTTAGCTACAGTGTTGTTAGGATGAACTTTCAGACTGGGCACAGTTATGGAGGAAGGGATTTATTGAAGCTTACAGATAGAGGGAATGTTCCATAATGGCAGAAAAAACTGGCCCACTTTGACAGGTTTGCACAGAGAGAATAACCAAAAGAGACTGCTATCAACATCAAAAGCAAGCATACTCCAGGGACCCCAAGCAAAACTCAGGCACTTTGAATATCTAGTTGGAAATTTTAGATTGCCCCCACTAACACTTCCTCCAGCCAAGTTACCAGCTTGAATAAAACACCTGAATCTATTGAGGGACAGCCATTCAAACCACTACACCTGCAAAGCCTAATTACCCGAGTTCAATTCCCCAGTATCCATGCAAGGCCAGGTATAATGGTGCATTCATGCAGACTTTGCAGTGGCTGGAGGTCCTAACATGCCTACTCTTTCTTCTCACATTCTCTCTCTCTCTGCTTACAAATAAATAAATCAATAAAAATCAAGATTCAAAATTACTACATTTTTAAATAAGTGAAATAATTAAAAATTACCATTTAAATAATTATTATAGAGTATTAAGTATGTTACCCATACTAAAGTAAGCTTCCTCATTTTTCCAAATAGTGAGAAACATTTCTGAGAGAGTGACCATATGTATGTGTGCTTCTGTGATTATTTTAGGTTATTTTCCCTGATTGAATGTGGAGGGATGACATGACATTTTATTAGACATGAAATTTCTTTTTGTGAAAAATGTATTTTTATTTATTAGTTTGAAAGCAGAGAGAAGGAGAGAGGGAATGACTGGCCAGGACCTCTTGCTGCTACAATAAATCTCTAGCTCTGGCATTCTAGAGAATTGAACGTGGGCCAAAAGGCTTTGCAAGCAAATGTTTTTAACCACTGAGCCATCTCCCAAGCCCACAGGCATGCTCTTTCTTTCAGGATGTTCAGCTTGGATAAGCTACTCTAATTTCTATATTAAAATATTATAAGAATTATACACAAAAATTGAAAATTTATTTTTAATGGAGTCCTTCAGGTTTTTAAAAATATGTAACAAAAGTTTTATCCCCACCTTCAATTTGCCTAAAGGCTTGTTGAATTTGTCTTCCCCAGTTTAAATGTATTACATAAAGAAGGCCAATTTGAAAGTAGTGCTGTCTGTTCAAATTCTCTTGATAGAGAAATTGTTAAAAAATACATTTTTACTATTATAACAGCTGAACATATTTCAACTAACCCTATTTTTTCCTGATACACAAAATGACCCCAGGTGTATCTGAAATTCACCAAACTACTGAATGACTTGGAGTTTTAGACATCTACCTATATGTAGACTATGATGTTGATTAAAGGATATATAAACTATTTACTATCATTACTAAAATTATATAAGGCTCTTAGAAATTACATAGCACGTGATGTGATGGTTTATCTTCATTGCCACTCTGACTAGATTTAGAATTATCTGGGAGGGTTAGGGAGGTGGCTCAGTCAGTAAAGACCTAGCTGTGCAAACATAGAGACCCCAGTGTGATTCCCAAACCCTTATAAAAGCCAAGGCTGAAGGCCCATGCCTCTAATGCCATCTCCGGGGAAGCAGAGACAGGGAAGGGCTCCCCGGGCATGCTTGACTTTGCTGATTTAGTCTTGCCAAACAGTGAGTCTAGGCTTAGAGAGAGGCCATTTCTCAAAGCTGTAGTGGAAGGCTGGGAGTTTGCTCAGTGCTTAAAGACACTTGCTTGAAAAAGCACTCTGGCCCAGGTAAAGCCAGATGCACAAAGTGGCCCATGCTTCTAGCGTTCATTTATAGCTTCAGGAGGCCCTGGTGTGCACCTATTGTCTCTCTCTCTCAAATTCATAATAGACTTAAAAAAATAAAGTGGAAAGGTATTGAAGAGATACCTGCTGTTGAATTCTTGCCTCCACATGTATGCATGCACATGTACACACATATTCACACACACACACACACACATTCACCACACACATACATACCACATGCACAAACACACACATGACATAAAATAAAGCAAACCACAACAAAGAAAAATCACCTAGGAGACACACTTCTGGAAAAGTGTTTTCATGGTATTTTCAGAGATGTTTCAGTGAGAGGGAAGACCACCCTGAATCTGGACAACACCATGGCTTGGCATGAAATCTCAAATGAAGTAAAAAGGTGAGAACAAAAAGAGAAAGTGAGCAGAATGCCAGCGTTCCTTTTCTACTTCCTGATTGGGCAGAAGCATGTTCCTGCCACCATAGTGCTGCATGGTACTGCCACCATGCCTTTTTGCCATGATGGACAACCCTTCAAACTGTGAGCCACCCTTCAAACTGTGAGTCCTTCTTTCCTTAGATTGTTTGTGCCAGGTGTATAATCAAAGCAGCAAGAAAAGTCACCTAAAACAACTCAATGCTTACAGTTGGGTGCGTTTATTTTATTTTATTTTGTTTTGTTTTATTTTATTTATTCTACCAGTTTTAAGTGAATGCATTCTCTTATTGCCTGCTCTGACCACCTTGCCCATGGCATGCCAGCACAGGTTTAACACAAGACAGAGTGTTAGCTAGAAGTGAATCACAGACCTCAGTCTCTCTCTCTCTCTCTCTTTCTCTCTCTCTCTCTCTCCTTCTATTTGTGGCACACATACAGGATCATCTTTTATGTTTATCTTGCTAATGAAATTCTCAAACATCTGGATTTGAATTCCCTCATCAGCAAAATGAAGACAACTAGCATGTCTTCAGCCATGAGAATCGATGGTGAGTGTTTTGGTGAGTACAGCCATGCAGCAGCAGTGCTAGGTTCTAACCACTGCCCTGCCCTGCCACCTTACTGAGTCTTTTCCTTTTCCATTAATTGATCTTACTTCTTTTATTTGTAAAACTGAGAAAGCTGGACCAAATGTTTCCAATGTTCCTTTCTTATCTGATATTCTTTATGTCTGTATAATACGAAGTTACTCTTATTTCATAATTCAGAAAAGAATCTATATTTATCATAC
This sequence comes from Orientallactaga sibirica, assembly GCA_036365145.1. NCBI lineage: Eukaryota > Metazoa > Chordata > Mammalia > Rodentia > Dipodidae > Orientallactaga > Orientallactaga sibirica. The sequence goes on from JAEOAD010000005.1 coordinate 1,289,296, forward strand.
AAGGTTAAATTCCACTAGAATTTACTGTCTTCTATAGTGGAGCACAGCTCATGATGAACTATCATCTGAAAAAACCCACTTTATACATCATTTTTATAAATAGTCTTGCCTTAGTTTGGGCTGCTATTACAGAAATACCGTACACTGGGCAGGTTAGACAACCAAGTTGTGGGAGGCGAAGTACAAGGTCAAGGCTCTGGCAGATCCAAGGTCTCCCAAACTCCCTTTCTGTGCCCTGAGGCCATTTCATTCTCCTCTTCCCTGTACGGCTCCAGCACAATGATAAATCTCTTTCTCTTCCTAGAAGGAAAGAATACCATTGTGGAATTCCCTACTTATTATCCATCAGTCTGAATTGTCTCCCCAATTCCCACCACCTCATTGAATCCCTTTGTATGGATGTCAACACAAGACTTTTGAGGGTACATAAACATAACTTGAAAATAACTTGCATGTCTTCTAAACTTGTTTAAACCTCTCTACGGCTTCTGCTTCAGCTTCAGCTTTCAGACTCTTTTAAAGAATTTCCAAAATTTCCACAGTTAGAACCAGCCAATCTCCAGTTTCCCAGCCTCTGCACACCCCATGATATAGTGTTCAGTGAAGTCCTTGTCCTGTTCAATGCCTGTACTCGGTTTTTGTTGCTATAATAAATTCTTGCAGATTTGTTTCTGGGGTGGAAAAAAAAAGATATTTTCTCCTGCTTTTTTAGATGCTATAAATCTAAATCAAGATGCCAGCAAGTTTAATTTCTCCACAGGCCTCTTCTCTTGGCTGGTGGACATTCATCTTTTCATTTTGTCCTGCCTGGGCCACATCAGACCTTTCTGCAGAGAACTTGTTTAAATGAGAGCAAAGCCTGTGAAACCACACTTTACAAGCTTTACAGCAATGAACACTGAATAAATGAACTGAGTTGGGCTGAAGCAGAGGGGAGAGGATGACACATTTGTGAAGTAGCCTGATCACAGAATGTTCCCGAAGACCAGTGTGTTCATTTCAGGCCTGACTTAATGATAGTCTCTCAAGTGATGAGGGAAATGTGGGCAGGAGCTGACAGCAGAAGTGAACTCTTTAGGGATAAAAGGAGACATGGAATTGTCCCCCAAGGTTTATTTCCTCAAGAAATTTTTGATATCTCTTGGATTCTTTGCTATCTGATCTACTTGCCTCAAATTTTTCATATTTGAACCTATTCTTTGTTTCTGAGGATTGTAAATCCAGTCTTCTAGCACACTCCAAAATTTTCTACTTAACAACATAAGCAGTTCAATTCCCCAGGCTTCCAAAAGAAAAAAAATGAGGTTACAAATGACTTGGTTTCTGTGATGTCATGCCCCAATAATCGTATAAGATTGTCTAACTGAGACTTCGTTATATTGCTAACGACCCAGTCTCTTCACTGTTCCATTAGCCTAAAAGCTACAGCCAGCTCAATGACCTGCAAGGCCCAGTGCTAGCCCTCCTTAACATACCTCCACCCCACACCCCGCTGCTCTTCACCTTGTTGTGTCCTGCCTGGCCACTCAAACCTGTTTTCTTTTTCTCCAAAACACTGTTACTTTCAGGAAAATTATGAAGTGTGTTTTCGTTAGAACATAAGTCATGATGCTGTCATCACTTGTATTATGTGCTGTATTCTTCATGTCTACAAGAGTGTGTGGTTCATAGTCCATGTGATGATTGCTTCATGTTGACTGTACCCACATGAGGCAAAGCAAAAGAGCCATTTATTTTGGAAGCAAAATGAGATCTTACGTTTTATTATGCAGAGCATTGGCATAGGCTAAGTCAATGAAGACTTTTTTCCAATATTGACCTTTACTTGTCTGTAATTCTATTAACACTTGCTGAAATTGCTTAATTTGTGTGTCTCAATCTACCCGTAATTTTGGCGACATTTTTACTGATGACTGTGATCGTGTTTATTCCCTTAATTTGCATTGGCAATATTCTCTATGTATTTTCACATTCATACATTCATGTTTAAAAATTAAATCCCGAGGCATAAAAAGTAGAAGAAAAGGAATAAGGAGGAAATGAAAAGGGCATAGGAGGAAAATTAGACTCTCAGTCTATATTGCCAGGTATCCCAGTACTTTCTTCACCGTCTCTACAAGGGGTGCCTACAGACTTGCTCCTGGAAGACATGGGGTGAACTCCATCCGTTCTTTCTTTATGTCTGGTAATTTCTGGATGCAAGACACAGTTAAAGAAAAGGAGTAGAAGCTCTGTTGAAGGCAGAGACCTTTTCAACTTATAGATAGTGCTTCTTTTTCATTAGGAAAATAAAACATGCACATTTAGAAAATAACTTTAGTCTTTTGGTATACTTGGGTGACATACATTTTCATAGAAACTGTCATTTGAAAGCTCAGCAAGAGAGCAGACCTGAAACTTTCCTGGCAGGATGGCTTCTAGATGCTGTAATAGAGGCAGGAGGACCAGACAGCACAACAAGGGACAGGCCATGCTTGGCAGAGGCTACAGGCTGGAGATAGAAAATACAAACCATCAATGATGAACTGGACAAAAGGGTTCACTTAACGATTGCAGAAGATGCAGTTGCGTTTCCAGACAGGAAATTTAGTCTCCCCACACTGTGCTTCCCTTTGAAAACACAGGCTCATTAGTCGGAGAAAATCTGCTCTAATCATTCTCCAGGTTAGAAACCAGTTTGCAGTGTGGTCGATGGCAGTTGTCTCCTGACATGCAGCTCAGGAGGAATTTATGGAACCTGACTAGGATGAAGCTTCACCGTTGCCTTGTGAAGCAGGGAATAGCTTTCCTTTTCATGGAGATACATCCAGATATGAACAATCTCAGCAGATCCCCTCTCCTCCAGGAGCCACCAGCAGCGAGCTAGTGACTGCTTCGTCCGCACGTGCATCATAAGGGCAGCAGTATCCTGACCACCGGCTCGGAGGGTCCTTCTCCTGGCCCTCGCCTCTGGTCTTCCACGAAGCACCAGGAGTTAGACAAAGTAGTGTGCATTTGTTTTTGGTACTGGTTTGCCAGCAATTTGCATCATTTGTTACATAAATGAGATTCAGCTCGTTTGGCCACTTGGAGGCAGCCAAAAGTTTAAATAGCTTTTCCTGCATGATACATGACACTTAAAGTCAGAATTAAATTTTGTCTCAAGTTTGGTGGAGTCGTGGATCTGTATAGCAGGTATCGAAACGTCAGGCAGTTGTCATTGCCTGAGCCTCCAGTGACAGAGCTTTACACGTAAAGTAGCAGATAGTAAAAACTGTGCAGTGCTTTTCTGTATGTGTAGGCTCTGAAGTTAAAGGAAAAGTACATTAAATGAGGGAACAAGCAGCCGGCATCTTTAACAAAAAAGAAAAGAAAGCAGTCCTAGTGTTCTGGTGTTGTGGTAGCAGAAACACATGCATAGTTAAGTAGTTTAGGGGCAGGGAACACAAGACCACCTCAGAGCCAGTGATTACCTGGCGGGGTGGGGAGAGGGGCACAAGATGCACGTTCGTTCTTATTCTGCAGGTAGCCCTTTATGATGCGGAAAGTGTAGGAGACTGGGAGTAAGTCAGCTTCTTTTAGGCAGTTTCAGTTAGGGATAAAAACCCAAAGAAGAACTGGCTCCCCCAAAGAATTCCACCCCACCTTGGCAAGAATGGAACTCATGTCTGACCGAGACTCAGTGCCCCGCCCTGCTAACCACAGTCTAGCGCACTACCCAGATGGGTGGCCTTCACCCACGTGGCTGGCCCTGGAGCCTGCCCTTCAAATCACTGGCTTTTCCCTTTGCATACCTGCATCTGATGAAGAGATTCATTTTCAATGGACTATAAAGGCTTGTCTGTGCTGTTTCCAGCCCACTTTCTTGGCACTCTGTCTCTCCTTGCTCTGCCCTGTGATCTCTGGATACCAGTGAGTTTGGCTCCCCCCCTTGCCAGCCTAGTTGGGTGAGGGGAGGGCAGAGTTCTGTTTCTTGGCTTGGGTAGTTTTCTGTTTATCTCTGTTTTATTCTTGGGGTAACTTCTCTACTTTAATTACATGTATGATTTTCCTCTGGCCTCTGAATATACACATATGTATTTTTCTAACACTCTAGATTTACCACATGGGTGCTTTATGTAAACACTGGGCCAATTATCTGATGCAGGATTTTTGGGTTCAGGAGGGGTCTCCCAAGTTTATGAATTACAATTTTGGGTTCTGTTCTATTTTAACAAAAAATTGATAAAAATGCACTCACTCAAGAAGGATAAATTATAAATTAATAAGTTTATTTATGAGAAATTACAAATTATTGGGCTTATTTAAGGGAAAATTGGAGCTCTGGCCTACTCACTCCGTGAGTGCACCCTCCAGAGCAGGGGTTGTGTCTCCTATGTTGATATATAAAGTCATGAGGTTGCTATCATCTTATCTTCTTTTCTATTGTTTTTATTTATATTGCTTTATATTTTAGAAATAGTAGGAAAAAATAGAAGTAGGCATATGTTGAGTCTGGCACATTTAATTGAAAGAATCCTGTTAATGACTGATATCTACTTAATTATCATCACAGTGCTTGTATATAACACTGGTATACACATATGTCAACTCAGTGATCGTCAGTGTTTGCATATCACATCAGTATGCACATTTATAGTGAAATGGTTTTCTTGTGTACTTTTATCTTGTTTCTCATTATGTCTCTGTTAAGTATTCAGAAGACAGTTATTTTCACAGAACACCAAAATTCTTTCTAAGATATTTGAGAATACGGATATTTATTATGACTAAAAGAGAAACTAAAATAAGAATAAAACCTCTAACATCATAGGAATTGCAGACAGTGGGAAATGCTCAAGGCTTAGCAGGAATTGGTGAGTGTTGCCGTCAGGTTCACATTACTGATAGAAATCACCCGACTAAGAGCAGTTGTGGAAAAATGGTTTATTTTGGCTTACAGACTTCAGGGGAAGCTCCATGATATCAGGTGAAAACAATGGCATGAGCAGAGAGTGGGCATCACACCTGGCCAATATCAGGTGGAGAACAGCAGTAGAAGAGTGTGCCAATAACTGGCAAGGGGAAACTGGCTCTAACGCACATAAGCCCACCCCAACAATACACTGCCTCCAGCAGGCATTAATTCCCAAATCTCCATCAGCTGGGAACCTAGCGTTCAGAACGCCTAAGTGTATGAGGGACACCTGAATCAAACCACCACAGTGAGGCTTAAGTTTTTCTGCATAGCAATCTTGTTGTGCACTGGAAATCTGGAGAGATGCCAGCTTATATTAGATGGTACATGCGTGTGTACCTCCTACCAATGATCATCTTGTGATTCTCTCTCTCAAAAAAAAAAAAAAAAAAAAAGGATGGGCTGAATTCCATGAATTGCTGAATCGGAGCCAGTAACTTAGACAGTTGCTGGTCATAACACTTGTCTCTGTGTCTCTGTATGATGAGCATAGATGTGACTCAGCAGTGATTTAATGACTATACATCTGCCCTAAGGAGAATTTCGATGGGCCTGTAATGTCGCTTGCTGCCACAACAGGCATGAGCAGTGGAACTGCTGTGGGAACAATTGTTGTGGGTCTGCAGGAGAAGGAAAGTGAAATGGAATGGATTTCAGAAAGCATTTCAATTTTCACTCTGGTTTCTGTCACAGAATAAGGTATTTTGTTTCTATAGTTTGAAATCAAAGATATGTTTTTCCAATCAGGAAGACTGCAGAATGTGTACAATATCTCACACACACACACACACACACACACACACACACACTTTGCACAATGAATTATATTTATCAATTCTGAAGTCAGACATACTTAAGGTAGTCTTATGTGACCCATGTTTCCTGTGAGAGAAATACCCAGGATTAAAATGAGTGCTGTTTATAAATTATAAATATAATGTTTACTTCTTGACGTGTCTAAATATATCCTCATCACAGAATGAGTGTTCCAAGGAGAAGATTGCTGGCTGCTAGCACTGGTGAACATGTGGAGAAAAGAAAGTCTAAACACACGGTCAGAAGCGAGTTGGTACAGACACTATGGAAAGTCATATGGAAGTTCCCAATGTGTTAAAAAATAGTAACAACATGTAAAGAGATATTTTAGTTTAGTTTAGTTTGGTTGGTTTGGTTTGGTTTAGTTCTTTAGTTTAGTTTGGGACAGGGTCTAGCTGTGTGGCTCAAGCTGGGCTGGAATTCACTATGTCACCCCGGCCAGCCCTCTGTACCTCTTAATGCTTTAATGCTCCTGTCTCAGCCACCCAAGTTCTAGGACTTGATGCATACCCCACCATGACCAGTAAGAAATTCCACCACTGATTATAACATGGAAAAAGAAATGGAAACAGTATGTCACAGGTATCTCTGTATTGATTCTCACATTATTCATAATAGTCAACATAAAAACCATCCCAACTGTCTATCATTGAATGAACTGGACAGAAATGTGGTGAAGGTGGGCCATAGGATACTACGTAGCCACACGAAAGCTAAGCGAGAACTTCCCCTCGTTTGTGAAAATGTGGGTAAATCTAAAAGAAATTGGAGGACATTCTAACAGGAACAAATGCCAAACAATTAACAAGCTGCTCAGCCATGTTTTTTAAAACATAAAAATCATGTAAGTAAAAGAAATGATGACAAATGCTTGAAAATGAATAAGAATAAAGAAAGAGTAGAACTAAAGGTCATGCTTTAGTCTGAACTGGAACCTTCTGCAGTAAGGTTTCCATAGAAACAACTGAGGAAAGTTGAATAGGGCCTGTGGATTAAACGTAGTAATGTATCAATATAAACTGTATTTATTTAGAGAGTTATATTTGGTTACATGGACATGTTCTGGAATAGTGAAGCATCTGGTCAGCAGTCACTTTCAAATGGTTCAGAATCCAAGTGTTCTTGTGGAAGGTTTTATATATTTGCTGTACATTTGTAGCTGATTCAGAGTGTAAAGATAAAATAATGACATGCAAGGGATATTAAAGTACTAAAATGGTATGATGATCCTCAGCAATGAATTGCACTATATTTTTGATTTAAAAATAGGGGTTGGAGAGATGGCTTAGTAGTGAAGGCACTTACCTGCAAAGCCAAAGGACCCAGGTTTGATTCCCCAGGACCCACATAAGCCAGATACACAAGAGGGCACACGCATCTGGAGTTTGTTTGCAGTAGCTGGAGGCCCTGGCATGCCTCTCTCTCTCTCTCTCTCTCTCTCTCTCTCTCTCTCTCTCTCTCTCCCTATTTTTCTCCCAGTCTCTCTCAAATGAATTAATTTAATTTAATTAAAAAATTAAATTAAATAAAAAAAAAAAAGTCTACTTTGGTTTAATAACATCTCTCTAGTTCATTTACTCATAGATCCATACTTACCCATGCATTAACATGTTTAAATTGCACAATGCATAGTGTGAAGGTTGGTACATTTTAAATACATTTTGAATTTAAAGACTATGAACCCTCTATAAAAATTATAATTTTTATGGTATGATGTACATAAACATATTCAGCAAGTAGTTATTTAAAGCTACAACCCATACAGGATAGCCTCAGATGAAGCCAAAATGTTATAAACTCTACTAAACAGATTATTCTTATTCAGTGAAAGACATCTACAAGTCATTTCTTCTTATTTTTTAATTTTCAGATTTTTCATTGATAAATAAAGAATACCACAATCTCTTCTTTTCTGTCTTTGGTATGTACGTGTGGGGGTGGGGGTGTGCACACCCATGCCATGGCAAGCTTTTGGAGCTCAGGAGACAACGTTGACAATCCTTCCACTGTGTTTCAGACAGGGTTTCTCTGGTATGTGCTGGGAAGGTCAATCCATCTGTGCTCCAAAATTAGGGATTCTCTTTCTCCATTTCCCATTGCCACAGATGGCTTGGGATGACAGAGTCAAACCCCTTTTTTATTTTTATGTGAGTGTTGTGTATTTGAACTCCTGTCAGCAAGCTTGAAAATCAAGTATATTTAACCACTGTGATATCTCCCTACCCCATAATATCTTCTTTGTTTAGAACAGAACTGTAGAATAGAAGGGTACACTTCCTCATTAGATGACTTGATTTTCATGAGACTTGTACAAATACAACTATCACAGGGAAGTTGATTTATAGACAGAATTTTATTTTACTTTATCTTTCTTTTGAGGAGCAAGTCTTTCCTAAAAGATACTTTTCCTAAAAGATACTAACAAAAATCAGGAGAAATGAAAGGCTCAAACAATGAACTGAAGGAACAGATGGATTTTCCCAGGTCATGAACTCTGATTTTTCCACAAGAGAGCAAAACACCTACTTTCTGTTTTCTTTGCTTTTTTTGGAATCATGTTCTTAAAAATTTAATATTTGCCAATATTTTGTAAATGTCAATGATTCTCCTATGTTTTTCTCAGACAAAAAAAAAATTGTTTGAGTGGTATGCTGATTTTAAGGCCCATTCAGATGGACACCGAACCTGAGGGGAGGTCAGCCTATCACACTTCACCAGGGCCCCAGCTGAAACCATAGAGTAACGGGGAAATGGGCAAGAGTGCAGCTTTCGTGGTGAACCTAACACCAGCACAAGGCTGAAGGAGATAAACACAGAGAACACTCAATATCTACTAAACCAGATGTCCAGAGACATTTATGCTTATTCTTATGTTGAACAACTGTGGCAACTGTAGCATTGCTAACCAAAGCATTTTTAACTACAGATAGTAGTTTCCCCACTTCTAACAAAGAAAGAGATCACTAGAATGAGACATGGGGGAAATTTAAGTGCATACTACTAAGTGGAAAGCAGTGGTGAGGTAAAATTACAGACTGTGTGATTACAACTACATTCCATTGTGAGAAAGATCAATGGTTGCTAGGAATTAGCAGAAAGGATGAAAAAAAATGAACAAGAATAACCCAGAATATTTCAGGGCAATGGAATTCTTTTGTCTGCATTCCACAATACATTTGTGTAAACCCACAGAAAGCACAACACAAAAATCATCTCTGTGTCATCTGTGGACTTGAGCTGATAAACTTGGAACTCACTTTCTCCACTGAATCATAGTTTCTCTTGCAGGAAGATATATTCAGAAGCCACTTCTCGGTAGTAAATGTGCTCACCTTCATGGGGGAATCTTGGGCTGTCTCAGCAGTGAGAACAAAGGAAATCAGACAACATGCACATGCATGCACCAAGTTTATATGCACCATGTTTCTATCAACAACGATTGTATATAATATAAATTAACACTGATTTAAAAAATATTTTATTTTTATATGTTTATTTATTTGAAAGAGAGTAAGAGAGAGAGAGAGAGAGAGAGAGAGAGAGAGAGAGAGAGAGAGAATATGAACATTCTAGGCCCTCTAGCCACTGCAAAAGGTCTGCAGAAGCATGTGCCACCTTGTGAATCTGTCTTTACATGGGTCCTGGGGAATTGAACATGGGTCCTTTGGCTTTGCAGCAAGCGCCTTAACTGCTAAGCCATCTCTTCAGCCCAAAAATGATATTTGAGATTCTACTTTAATACTGCATGGTTTACTCCAGTATTTGCCTTTCCAGTTTCTTCTCGGATAGTGAGAGTCCTGTATCCCATTACATTTGATAAACTTTTAGTCAACTTATATCCATGTAACCAATCTGCCATGGCCACTTCTCTCATGTACATTTCCTCTAAAGTGTATTAGGAGCAGACCACCTTCCCGGCTGTGGCTCAATGATTTCTTCTTCCCTCTCCTGAGCTTTAGATCTTTCACATCAGGGAGCCACCCCAAGCCTTCCTCACCTTGCTTCAACACACTCGACGCTGCGCTGACCCGTGTGTGGGTGTCCTCCTTTCTTGCATGAGCCAGTTCTCTGTGTGGCCACCTGTGTTCCTGTGTAGATGTCCTATCCCTGACACACACACACACACACACACACACACTCACACCCCTCACTAAATGAATTATTTCAGAAGCAGAAGACAAGAAAGAGTCAGAAGAACTCTTGCTAAGTTAAACAGCTTACTTGTCTTTGTTAAGATAAAACAGAATATGAGACAATCAAATATTTTCACAGAAGGTAAGTAGTAACTGAAACATAATTTCACAGATGTCAAGATTTACATATTTTCATATTTACGTTCTCAGCATATAGCACATAACCTGGAATGTGGGAAACATTTGCGTTAGTGAAGTAAAACATAGTAATCTGGATGAATTAAGAGTTTATAATATAAACTTCTCTTCACATTTTTTGCACCAGTTTAAGCAACTAACATCTTCCTTCTTATTTTTGGCTCCAAAATATATAAAAATAAATTATAATTCCTTCTTATTTTGGCACTAAAATACATATAAAATAAAGTATAGTTTGAATTCTAAAACCCTTCAAATTTTTGGTTATCTCTTCTTGTTTTTTACAATATTTTTTCTGCTCTGAACTGCATGATTCACACTGACACGCAAGCAGGATATGGCATGAACCTGCCCTTTGTCTCACATCTCTGTCATTCTTTACTTTTTTTCCCTTTACTGCTTACCTATTCCAAATCATGCCATTGCTCTCTAGGAAATATGCAGATGCTTTACTGAATGAGGAGGGCACATTGATTCCTCTGTCTGCTATGTTTGCTCTCCCACTTTTTCCTCTAAGGAACAGTGTGACTCATTGCCAATTATGTCCCTGGTCATATTTCATGTCACTTGATCATGTTTACTACTTAACAATAATTAACCTTGGGCTGGAGAGATGGCTTAGTGGTTAAGGCATTTGCCTGCAAAGCCAAAGGACCCAGGTTCAATTCCCCAGAACCCATGTAAGCTAGATGCACAAGGTAGCACATGTGTCTGGAGTTTGTTTGCAGTGGCTGGATGGCCTAGTGTTCCCATTCTCTCTCCCTCCTTCACCCTTTCTCTGCCTCTCACAAATAAATAAAAATAAAAATATTTTAAAAATTAACCCATATTATGTTTTCACTGAATCTTTTACAGTTTTGAATGGATTGCCCCCATGTCTTTAAAATATTGCCTTTTCTTCTTCCTTTGCTACATGACTAAATACTCCTCTTTTGTAGAAATTATCTATCAAAGTTGACTGTTTAATTCTTAAAATTTATTTACTATGTATCTATTTTATCTCTTTCTCTTTTAGAATTACAGTTAAGTCTCATTAACATAGATCCTTTTATGGTATTGTTTTCTAAGTACTTACATGATGTATTAATAAACATCTGTTCATAAAAATATTGCTGTCACATTCATCCAAAAATGATGATAAATGAGACACTTTTGAATTTTTATGATCTATAGAAATACATGTTTTATATGTTTTTCAGCCTTTCCAAATATATCTTACTATAAAATTTTAAAATCATGTAGTTTTTTTAAAAAGAGCTATTGTTGTCCAGTATGTATATTGACATTTATTTGTGAAACATTGAATTTTATTTTATTTTATTTTATTTTTTTATTTTTTAATTTTTTTAATTTTTATTTATTTTTTTTATATCAATATATATTTTTTATTTATATTATTCTGATTTTACATTTTATTGGTTCCATTGTCCTCCTCCCCTTCCTCCCACTTTCAAAGGGGCCCTCATCAATGGGGAATGTTTATCATGCATTGTGAGTTTGCTCAAAGTTCTGGTGGATAAGTCTCTGTGCATAATGCCCCAACTTGTGACTCTAACAATCATCTTAGTTTCCCTGAGCCACATTGGGGTCATTTTAGTTCTGCTTCCTTGATGAGGTTTTGGGAGCCTCTGTGTCTCTGGATATCTGGCTAATGACTGGAGTTGGATGTTCTCTGTATTTATCTCCTTCAGCCTTTTTCTGGTGTTGTGATCGCCTTGAGCGCTGTATTTTGCCCTTCCCCTGCGTTGTTCTATGGTTTCAGCTGGTGAGGTGTGGTTTGATCCTCCCTTCAGGTTCATTGTCTACCTGAAAAGAGATAAGCAAATTCTCCAACGGAGAGAGAAGTTAGTACTAGATAGAAGGGATAAATATGTTTTGGAGGGAACTTTATATGCATTGGCTCTCTTCTAGCCTACTTTTGGTGGCCACTAGATCTTGGAGACTGAGCTCATTTTTTGTACATGGCTTTGACTTATTTCCCAGTTCCAGCAATGAGTTCCACTCCACTGAGTGGATCTATTAGCCAAATCAAGAACAGTTGGTTACCCCCCATGGCTGTTTGCCACTACTGCACTTGTATGAGCATGAGAAGCCTATGAAAATAAAATATTTCATTTAACTCAGAGCTCACCAATTTTGTTAGTCTAGCTAGCCACCACCACGCCCAGCATTTACAGTTTCTAGGGTTCTGAATTCATATCTGCAAACTTGTGTGGCAAGTGCTTTACCAACTGAGACATTATCCTTTGCATCTAAATAAAAGATTTAAATTTAAGATAAAATATCTTATTTTTTTGTGGACAAAATATAGCTGGCTTTCCAAGGTAACTAAGTTACAAATATTTAGAATCCAAGTATAGAGACTCAAGAAACCATCTAATGTGTCAGTTTTCCCTCTGAAGCAACTGTTGTGTGACCTTTTCATAATCTTTCTGCAAAGTCTGTCTCTCTATCACTTCTTCATGGTACAATTAGATGTAAAATCACACAAGAGTTAAGAAACAGAATATGGGGGTAGCAAGTACTGTGAAAACAGCAATCTTTAGAGAATCTGCAAAGATTTGGGGAAAAGGGATATTACCAACAATTAAAAAAAGACATTTCATAGTGACAGAAGTCTTCATTTATTATCACAAAAATCTCAATGTATATGTACTTAAAATATTTTTTTCAAAACATAATACAACTATTGACAAAAGGAAAATGAGAAGTAAACAATTACACAATTACAGGATCAACATCTATGTTTTATCAACTGATAGAAAAATAATCCAAAAATAGTAGAAGAAGATTATTTGACTAACCCTGCCAACCAACATAACTTACTAGGCATATTTAAGGCATCTGCCTAGCAATAGCATTCATGGAACATTCCCATAAGCATACTCTTGTATATAAGTCTTTGTTTAACCAAAAGACTGAAATAATGAATTACTTCATACCAGTAAAAATTATCCAAAATGAAATTAAGAAAAATTTCTAGTTGTTACATAAAATACTTTGGAACAAGTTTGAAATGATATCTTCAAGACATATACTGAAAACTACAAAAGTGTTTTGATTGCTTATGTGATTATATAATCAAATGGCCACTGACTATGTTTAGCATTCACTGTACACCTAAAATTGTTGATTAAATTTAAGTTATACCTCAAAGAAGTAAATTTCAAGAAAATTAAGCCAATAATATATCTAAACATCATTTTTGTTATAATGCAATGATTTCCCTCATTTTCTCCTGCTGGAAATGAAATTATGTGGTACAGATAATTTCTTAGACAACTTAAGGTTATTTCATGTTAATATTTTTCTCAAGTGCATGTTGTTGTGCTTATATTTGACAAAGATAGTGAATTCAATGTAAAATTAAACAATCATTATCAAACTAGTGCATTTTCCAATTGTAAATGTTTGTAGTGAGTGAAACTACCCAAAAGGATACATGATAGATATTATAAAGTCAGCTACAAGTCCTTTCTCATAATTCTACATGAAGAAGCCTTTGTCAAAATTTGCCAGTGATGTTTATGGTCATATTTTATGTCTGCTTTACCTGCCTAAACACCTACTCATCTCCTCAGATTCTAGTTTCTGCACTTGATTGCTAATTTATATCCTTATTTAAAGCATCTTTTAAATTTATATGCATTTAAAGCTGTGCTTGAATTTGGCTGACTTCTTTGGGTTATCATGTGGTATTTACATATTTTAATCTATGCCTAATTTTTTTTTAAATATATATATATATTTTATTTATATTATTTTGATTTTACATTCATGGTAAAGGATCCATTGTCCTCCTCCCTGTCCTCCCTCTTTCAAAGGGACCCTTGTCAATGGGGAATGTGGGTCAAGCATTGTGAGGTTGGTTAAGAGTTCTGGGGGGTTGGCCCCAGTCTCTGTGGATAATGCCCCAACTATGGCTCTAACAATCTTTCCGCCCCCTCTTCCGCAAGTTTCCCTGAGCCACATAGGGGTCATTTTAGTTCTGCTTCAGTGATGCGGTTTCGGGAGCCTCTGTGTCTCTGGATCTCTGGCTTAGTTGGAGGTGGATGTTCTCTGTGTTTATCTCCTTCGGCCTTTTGCTGGTGTCATGATTGCCATGAATACTGAACTCTTGCCCTTCCCCTGCGTTGTTCTATGGTTTCAGCTGGGGCCCTGGTGCGGTGTGGTTAGCTGATCCTCCCTTCAGGTTCGATGTCCACCTGAAAAAAGATAATATGCCTAATTTTTTATATCAACTTCATTAGGATGCACTGCTCATGATCAGAGGAGATGGCTTAGTAGTTGAAAGTGCTTCCTGCATAAACTTGAGTGAAGTTCAGATCCCCAGAACCCATGTAAAGCCAGACTCTAATCATGCAAGTGTCTGTAATTGCAACCCACCTAAAGCAATGGAAGGCAGAGTTAGGAGAATCCCAGAGGTGGGAAGGTTAATCTGGCATTCACAGCAGCAAAACAAGAAAAACTGTGTCCTGTACAGGTGGATGGTAAAGACTGACACCTCCACGTTGTCCTCTGACCTCTATGTGTGCATGGTGGGATGTGTGCCATACACTTATTACACACAATCATGTGTGCACACACTCACACATAAACACAGGATTCACGGCTCATGATTCAATGCCAACTCTGGTGTTAAAACTGAAGACAGGGTATTTCACCCTATTATTAAAATATTTCTCATATCAATAAATTGAATATTATAATAACATATAAAGAGCATTCCTTTTAATGCCAGGGCTTCCTTTTTTAGGAAACCTTTTCTATGGTGTACATTTCATGAAACTGCAGTTTTGTTTTGTTTTGTTTTTTCTTTCTCTATCCTGCTCAGCCTCACTGCTGAAGACAGTTTAACACCCACCAGGAGGGTTGTGAACTGAGAGCGGGTGATTGGTTGTTAAGACCTTATTGATTTTACAAGTTAAAAAAATGACTCTGTCTTCTTTTTAGTTTTTCCTTTCTCAGGGAAGTCTACATTCTGTTTTTCTAGACATAAGATAAGGATGGGAAGGTAATAAAATGGAGTGCCTACTGTATTTTGCTTTCCCTGGAGCCGTACGAAGTCTTTGGAGGCATTAGGCAGCATGGGAGCCTCTGAGGAGTGTTTAGACGGGCTGTCTAGACAGTAGGAGATGAAAACCTGACGGCTCCATCTGTACAAGAGACTGTTGATGCATATCGAGTTATGGTGCAGTTCTGTGCCTTTAATGTCGACATGAAAAACCAACATAGATTTAGCTTGTTCCTCATTTGCCATGGTGACTCATATGACCAAAACCAAGGCCTATAGCTCCTACCTTTATCTAATACATACGAAAGCAGTGTGTCTCTGTATATGAAGATTTGTACAGTTATATTCAGAAAGCTTTACTTCAGGAGCCATGTGTATTGTTAAAAATATCGATTATGAAAATTCACTTTTCTTTCATATTAAGTAAAATATATGTATCATTTGAATATTCATGGCCTACTAATAGTTTAAAGCATCTATTTCTATAGAAGGATTGCTCTAATTTTTTAATTGAAGATTATTAAACTAAGGACATTTAAGGAAATTTTACAGAGAAATCAATCATATAAATAAATAATCACTATTCTGACTTTGATTCTGGATTCTGAGAATGTATTTACTAGTGTAAGATGCCTGTTTGGGGATAACCAAACTTCAGCTGTATTAATCAGTCAATGTATTAGATGTCTTATTTTAATTTTATCTTCATTAAAGGTAATTCATGTTGTACCTGTTAAAGAAGGTTTAAGATCTTGGATTTCCTTTAATTATACATTTACTCAATTATCATAAAAATGACCATTAAAAATCTACCAAAATTTTGTATAAATAAAAATTTTCAGACTATGATACCATGTAAGCCATATCAATCAAAGGGTTATTTTTAAGTGTTGTGCTAATGGCTAACTTTTTGAACTGATACATAATTTATTTTATTTACATAAACTACAAGTAGATATGTGTAAGTCGAGTATCTTCTTAATATCTGACCTTGAAATAACTATAATAAACCAAACAAGGATAGCTCCATCCATGGCATAACAGAGAAGTGCCACTCATGTTCAAACCTACGAGAGCCTTGAGGGGTTGAATGGTGAAGAATGGGTAAACAGACAGTGAATAAAAACACTCGGATAACTATGGGAGGTTCAGTAACTTACTTTGGGTCCTCTTGCTGTTTGTAGGGTTTCATTTAACATAATTTCTTTTAGATTTACCCATATTTTCACAAACGAGGGGAAGTTCTCGCTTAGCTTTCGTGTGGCTACGTAGTATCCTATGGCCCACCTTCACCACATTTCTGTCCAGTTCATTCAATGATAGACAGTTGGGATGGTTTTTATGATGACTATTATGAATAATGTGAGAATCAATACAGAGATACCTGTGACATACTGTTTCCATTTCTTTTTCCATGTTATAATCAGTGGTGGAATTTCTTACTGGTCATGGTGGGGTATGCATCAAGTCCTAGAACTTGGGTGGCTGAGACAGGAGCATTAAAGCATTAAGAGGTACAGAGGGCTGGCCGGGGTGACATAGTGAATTCCAGCCCAGCTTGAGCCACACAGCTAGACCCTGTCCCAAACTAAACTAAAGAACTAAACCAAACCAAACCAACCAAACTAAACTAAACTAAACCAACCCAAACTAAACTAAACTAAAATATCTCTTTACATGTTGTTACCATTTTTAGCACATTGGGAACTTCCATATGACTTTCCATAGTGTCTGTACCAACTCGCTTCTGACCGTGTTTAGACTTTCTTTTCTCCACATGTTCACCAGTGCTAGCAGCCAGCAATCTTCTCCTTGGAACACTCATTCTGTGATGAGGATATATTTAGACACGTCAAGAAGTAAACATTATATTTATAATTTATAAACAGCACTCATTTTAATCTTGGGTATTTCTCTCACAGGAAACATTTTAAACACTAAGCCTTTCATGGAAATGCCCTGTTTTCCTTTTAAACTCTGCTCAGCCTGACTGCTGAACACAGTTTAAAAGCTTCCAGAATAATTATGGGCTGAGAATGGATACTTTAATAATTAGTTTTTCTAATTCATAAATGCAAAGACATTGTTCCATTGATTGTCATTTCTGTAATAATTAGTGAATTCAGATTTTTTTCAAACGCCTGCAGATGATTTGCATGTCTTCTACTGAGCAATGTTGCTTCAGGTCTTCGGCCTGTCTCAAATGTCATGCTCCTTTGTGTTGTTATTGCATTACTTCAGTTCTTTATATATTCTGGAGATTACCCTCTTATCAGACAGTCTGAAAATGCTTCTCGTTTTGTATTTCTCCTGTATTTTGTACATCTTTATTTTGTATTTCTTTACTTTTTTCATTTTTTTTTTAACTTGAGAGAGAGAGAGAATTGGTGTGCCAGGCCCTCAGCCACTGTAACTGCAGATGCTTGTGCCACCTAGTGGGCATATGCGAACTTGCACTTGCCTCACCTTTGTGCATCTGGCTTATGTGAGATCTGAAGAATTGAACATGGGTCCTTAGGCTTTGCAAGCAAGGGCCTTAACTGCTAAGCCATCTCTCCAGCCTGTATCTTCCCTTTCTTGATACTTTTCTTTGCCATTCAATACTTATTAGTTTGGTAAAATCCAAGTGGTCTAGTTTTTTGCTTTTGTTGCCTATACTTTGGGAAGTTTAGTTTTTAAGATACCTCCCTATGCCAGTGTTACAAACATCTCCCTCATGTTCTCTTACTTTATTATCCTCAGACTTTTGTGTATACATACATGTTTATGTGTGTGTGTGCATATCTATGTGTGTGTGGTGTGTATGTGTGTGTGTGTATGTGCATATCTATGTGTGTGGTGTGTGTGTGTGTGTGCATATCTATGTGTGTGTGGTGTGTATGTGTGTGTGTGTATGTGCAGATGCATGGAGACCAGAGGACAGTCCATGGCATTGTTCCTTTGGAACATCCCTCACCTTTTTTAAAACAGGATCTCTCATTGGCCAAGAACACATAAATTAGTCTTGACTGGCTGGAACTCATAAATTAGGCTTGACTGAATGGCCAGCAAACTCAAGAAAGTCTGCTGTCTCCACCTTTCCAGTGCTGAATTATAGATATGTGCCATCCCTCACGACATCTTTACATGGATACTGATTATCCAACTCATGCTTACAAGGCAAACATTTTATTGACTCAGCTATCTTCCCTGGACCCAGGTCTTATATTTATATAGTTTATCTATTTTGGATTTTCTAAAGTGATGAATAAGGGTGTTTTGATCACCATGTATTGCAATATCTTCTGGAGCCAGCTTTGCTCTTTGGTTCAGGTTCATTTGGTTAGCCAATGTTTTTATGGTTCCATATGTGTTTTAATATTGTTTCTACTTTTATGAAAAATGTCATTGATACTTTGCAAAAGCATGCTTTGAATATATACAACATGGGTATAGAAATTAAAAATTTAGTATTATAAGTTATGTGACACTGCACATATGCTGACAATTCCATTCTATGATCATTTTATGTTTATATACGTAGCGGTACAGGGGACATACAGTCACTGTTTTCTAGCTTCCCATCACTACTAGTGGGAAGAGGTATAGAAGGGCAGGAGCTACGAACATTTCCCATCAAAGGAGCCTGGCATTGATTTTATGTTTTGTGACTTTAAAGTTATGTCCTTAACCAACTTGAATTTTTGAATGAACTTGTGAATTACTTTAGTTCATCTGACTAATTGAAATAAGCTATTACTGGTTCTCATTAAGTATTAGGAATTCAGTCATAAAATATGGAAAGTTTTGAGTAGGAATGAATACATGAAAAACTGAACAAGAATATTAAAGAATGGTATATTGGAATTTAATGAGGAAAACTTTGAACTTTATGCTCCAGGCAGCCAAGTTGCTAGGGTGGGGCTGCCCAAGCCCCTTGGAGCTGGGATGATCCCATCATGAGTCCAGATGTGAAGATGGAGCTGTAAGATTTGGTGTTTGCCTTGCTGTGTGCATCAGTCTTGCTCTCTTCTTATGTTTCCTTTCTGTGTATCTATTTCTGCTTTGGAATGTTTTGAGAATGTTTATTTGGGATGATTGTATATGGGGTAACTTGTTTATTGTTTTTATAGAGGCTGTCAGGGAAGCAATTACTTTGAATTTCATAAAGACTATGGGTTTTGAACAGTGTTGGCACTGTCGCAGACTATGTTGATTCTTGAAGTTGAAATGCATGCATTTTGTACCATGAAATGGCCATGGATCTATGAGGGTTGGGAGCATAATGTTGTAGTTTGATCGAGAAATGACTCCATGGGACTTATGTGTTTGAACACTGAGTCTCCACCTGGCAGTGCTGTTTAAGAATGTGATGGAGGCCTAGAGAGGTGGCTTACTGGTTAAGGCACTTAACTTAGGACCCATGTTCAATTCTCCACATCCCACATGTTATGCATATGTGTCTGGAGTTAGATTGCAGTGGCTGGAGGCCCTCATGCACCAATTCTCTCTCTCTCTCTCTCATAAAAAATTACTAACAATAAAAAAGAATGTGATGGAAGTTTTAGAAAGTGGAGCCTTTTTTCAGAAAGTGTGTCACTGGGTGCAGGCCTTGAGCTTTTATAAGCTTGACATCACTTCCTTTAATTCTCTCGGATTTGTGAATGGATGCAATGAAATCAGTTGCTTCCTGCTCCAGCCGCCATGCCTTACTAACCATGATAGCCTGTATCCCAGAACATCAGCCATAATCAAACCTTTCTACCTTAAGTTGTTTTTTGAGGTATTTGCCATAGCAATGGCAAAGGGAACTAATAGAGAAATGGAGAGTACAGTGGTGGTTATCAGAGGCTGGGATGGTTTGGGTGGAGTGAGGAGTTGATGGTTCTAAGGATCTATTAGACAAATGACACAAATTTTCAGTTAGGTAGGTGGCATGAGTTCAAACATAGTGAATAAAAATATATTCTTGAAAATTCCTAAGGTCAACCTTTAAATATTTTCAGTGCAGAAAATGATAAACATGTAGTACCATAAGTGCATATGTTGCTCCCATCAATTTTTCCACCCTATGGTGTTTTGCATATTGCACAATCACACACACAATATACATGTGTGTGAATGTGTGCATGTGTGTGCACTTAATTGTTTAAAAGAAAATTTTAGTTAGGGATTGTTTACTTGTGACTGTAACCCCAGCAGACAAAAGACTGAAATGAGACAGGAGAACTAAGACTTCAAGGCTAGCAAGTGTTACATAGTGAAACTTTATTTCAGTAGGTGCATAGACAAGTGATAGATTGATGTTGATGATAGATAGATATATAGATAGATGATAGACAAAAATTTTAAAAAATTCAGACGGTGAAAACAAAAATAAGAATACCCTCAAACAAACCCAAAACTAATACCAAAATTTACTTCCTTCCTCAAACTTTACTTTTCCCTATTTCTTGAAAGAATCTAAGTTTCATTTGTCATGCAAATTGAGTCTTTTCTAGGGCTGTTCATAAAGTATATTACACACACACACACACACACACACACACACACACCACATCAGTATACAGTTGCAAAATCTCAAGGACAATATACTACTACTCCCTCATGACCTTGAGGAAGCATGGACTGATGGATCAGTTGGTAAGGTACTTATTTGAAAGCTCTAACTGGCTCAGGCCTTCCTTTCATCAGTATAATTTGAAAGCTGTTTCCTCTCAATATGTCTCTTCTCTATAATGCCTGTGGCTTTCCTTAATGTTTATTTTCAAATAGAATTCAATTTAGTGTTACCTGAAAAATGCAAGTGCTTTTTTTACTTTCATTGCTTTTATTATGCTTATTGGGGAAGGTCACTTGTGCTAAGGACCATTTCATTCATCCCTAAGATTCTGTTTATTATAAGGGGCCCTGTGTATATATTATCTGACTTTGTATGAGTAATCTTAGAAGAGTGACAGCACCTAAAACCGTGTTCTTTTCTGTTATAATAGGGAGTTGGGTCAGTCTAGCACATTACAAGCTGAGTTTTATAATCTACAAGTGTAAGCAATACCACAGAGCAAAATGCCTGGTTTCCTAGGCAGGGGCCTAGTGCCCAGTGCCCAGAACCACAACATGATCTATAAACCAAGCATTATGAGTTGCGTCACAGTGACTCTTGTGGCTTTTGCTCTCAGAAGGATAGAGAACAGAGGATTTTCAAAAGCTAGGAATATTTTATTGGGAGGGTTATTACATGGGAAAAATTTACATTGCCTTCATTAACACATTCAATTGAAATTAAGACTAGCTGTTTGTCTATATTTTTCTGCCACAAAAATAAGGAGACAGATCTCCTCCTATCATTGGTGAGGGTAATTATGGGATGCAGTCATACGGGAACATAGTGTTCTATCTAAGACCTAGGTAACACCATTTGGAGACTCTTCCACACGGCTATAATTGGTCATAAGGAGCCCCATGTGCAAGCCAGTTTTCATTCATTTTAATATAATCACAGCATTCTGAAAACAAGGCTAAGTCTTAAAGAAAACAAAAATGGCTTCTTGTTTTTAAGCACCAGTCCACACTTTTGCTGTTTGGTCCAAGGAGGGGACTTGATATAGACATAAAAGGATTTGGAGGACATTCCTGAAACTTGTGGACTGGTTTAGATTATTGCTGTGAAACTTTCTCCACTAATTGTTGACAGAGAAGTTGTCCTAGAAACCAACTGAAAAACATGTTAGGATGGTTTGTTATAAATATTAATAAATGGCATAAGAAAACATGCTTATATCTGGTCTAGCTTTAAGTAGAACTAAGAAAAGTGAATGAATAAAACAGGAGAGAGGTAGTTTGCCTCAAGATTTACCTTAAGGGAAATGAAAATATTAAGAAGATTCCTTGAAGTGGGTATCATAAAAGTCAACTTAGGTATTAACAGTGCAAAAGAGAGCTGCTCACTGAAAAATAGCACCAGGAAGTGAGTGACTAGACACGATGCTACAATTAAAGGGGCTGTCCTGTGAGGAAAATGTGCAAGTCAGAAGTCCCTAGGGCTTTCCAGAAAAACAAGCTGTGTGTCCCTTGATCCTGGGATTTATCAGTTCCTGGATTTGGTGGACTCTAGTGAACTAAAAGAATGTGAGAAACACTGGTGATTTCTGAGACCTTGGCAGTTCTGAGGACTTGTAAACAGGGCTCCACAGCGCCGTAGAGCAGGGGCAAAAGGCTGCATGGAACTCAGGTGCTCAGTCCTTCTTAACGCACAGTGAGGTAACAGGTGATCCTGAGGCCTCTGGAGAGGGATGGAGACAGACAAAGAGCTTTGAGAGTGTTAACTGTCCTGAACACAGATTGTAAGAGCTCATCTCTATCAATCACTCAGAATTTGGGGTTAAGTAGAGGTTCGTACAAGCATCTATGGTTTTCAGTATGTCTTGGACTGTGGTGATTCATTATAATCCTTTATAATCCTTTATAGACAAAAGCTTGCTTATGTCATTCTACCCATAGCAATGCTTGGGTCCTCCCATACTTTCAGGAATAAGAAACAGGAAGTAAGGTTGCCTTTGTTTTGCAAACAGCAAATGTGTCAGGTACTTAATGCTCCCACAGTGATATTACTCCTCAGAGGGACCTGGAGTTTAGAGAAAAATTATAAAGAGGAGATTGAAGATGTTATCTTTGTTATTGATTTCTTTAGGAAAATAAAAATTACATCTTTGAGCTAGGAAGATAAAATTGCTTTAGCACAATTTTCTTTTCAAGTCTCAATTAATTGCACATAGCTAACAATAATTACTGAATATTTGGATACTGAATTTTACTGGTACAGTTCCTGGGGTTAATTATGCCATTTTACTCTATTAGCAAAAATATAGTGTCACAGATAAATTTATCTTATACTTTTAAAAAATGAAAACCTCAGAGTGAATTCCAAGTCAGCCTGGGCTAGAGTGGGACCCTACCTCGAAACTCCCCCCCCCTGTAAAAAAAAAAAAAAACAAAATCTGCCTCATGTTTGCTTCTTTGTACTTCTGCCTTTCAAAATGATCTTAAGAAATAAATTAGGAGGGCTGGAGAGATGGCTTAGCGGTTAAGGCACCTGCCTGCTAAGCCTAAGAATGCTGGTTCCAATCTCCAGTGGTTCCAATCTCCAGGTCCCACGTTTAGCCAGATGCAGTGATGCAAGGGCGCAATGCTGCACTTGCCCACAAGGGGGCGCACACATCTGGATTTCGTTTACAGCAGCTGAGAGAATGCTGGTGCACCCATCTCTGTCTGTCTCCATCTCCCTCTGTCTGTCTCTCTCTCTGTGTCTCTCTCCAAAAATAAATTTAAAAAATTTTAAAGAAATAAATTAGGAGTGGCCAATAGGCACTTGAAAATATGTCCAGCCTCAGAAAGAATAAATACAATGAAACTTTGACAGATGAGGTAGCATTGACCTTTTGGTTTGGTAAAAAGAAAACTCAATAATCTATATTTGTAAAGAAAATGAAGAAGTTCTTGATATTGGTTATATAAATGGGAATGCTAATTTCAGAGGACAATTTACTAATAACTTCCAGAATCAGAATATGTAAAAGAAAGTCTTATGAGCATTTATTGAAATAAAGAAGAAATGATCAAAAGTTTATGAAGAAAGCTGTTAATTCCTCTTACAATCACTTAATCCTTTACACTGGAGACAGAATTTCCCCTTATGGAAACATTTCCTACTTGTCTACCATGTAGGCTGTTTGACCAGAACTGGGACCAGGACCAAGTGAGGTGACATGAGATTGAAAGAAAGAGAAACTGACCTCCACAACAGTGGATGGCACGTTCTTAAAGAGCCAAGAAGGACTGACAGACTCTCCGCATGCTCTGAGACTGCAACAGCCCAGGCACAGCTGTACTGGGATCCAGGGCGGGAAAATGTAATCAGGGCCAGGAATGGGAAAGTGAAAAATAAGAACGGGGGTCATTCCAGACTTCTATTCCAGACCCTGAGAACAAGTAAAAGGGGTGAAGGCCGTGCATTCTACAGGGGTCAGGTGTCCAGGGTCCTAGCTGGGCTGAAGGTGTCAATCCTGGAACACGTGTAGAATGGATCCACCCTTATCAGTCAGCCAGAATCCTGAGAGTTAGGGTCACTGTGGTGTACTGGAGGCAAGGTGGGTTAGAGGGGGTTGAGATATATTATTTTTACGGAGTTGACTTGTTCTCTAATGCATTGGAGTAGAAAGCTGAGCAGACAAGGAAAATGAATGTAAAAAGGAGAACATGGGCCAGGGGTCCCAATAAGGAACTCTCCCTGGAAAACCACTGTCTTAGGCCTCACCAAAGATGCTTTCATGGATTGTCTTGACTTGGTGCCTTATTTGCTCTATTTGTTGTTGGATAACATCAGAATTTTCTCTCATATCAAAGCAACAACATTGGGAAGTATGGACAGCCAATGTGAGGGTTTAGTAATAAAGTCAATAGTAGCTCAATTTTGTCATACGGAGGCTCAGAGCTCTTTCATTTCTCAACTGATTTCTGCCAAAGCCATGTGGTTAAGTTGGATATTTCACTATAGATACAGGCCAGCCAGAAATCTCTAGAACCTACCACTAGACCTGGAATGGGCAGAAGAACGGCAGCTGTGGCTGAAATGCCAGCCACATTCATGTGGACCAACGTGTCATCACGGGGTGCAGGATTCAGGTTACCCACTGAGGAGGAGTTAGGGGTGGCAGGAAAGGGTGAACGTCTCTGGAGAAAGCCTGGAAAGCAGGGTTACTACAGAGGAAAACCCATCCAGGAGGCAGCCTTTCTGCCAGGAGGTGGGGATGCGATGTTTGCTAGGACAGTTAAGAGATGCAGGCACAGTGGTGGGTGACTGACACAGAAACAATGCTGTTGATCTAGACAGTAAAGAGGGCTGTGGTAGATGGGACAGTGGAAGGAGGGCTATAGGGGGTGCAGATGACTGGGTAGGTTTGTGTATTTGTCTTATTTATTTTTCTGAGGTCCTGGACTAGGCACAAGGTTTCATTGGTTATCTTTTAAACTCTGTGGACGGGGCCATTGTGAGGGGAGTTGACTGGGGTTAGATTTGAGCCTGTAGAAGGCAGGAAATGATGCAGGGTTTATGTTCCTGCAGGTGGTCGGGGGTAAGGGGTATTGGTCTTGGATTACCAGGAGTAAGGATGTTTTACAGCAACACAGACAGCATCATGGTGTTGAGCAATTGAGGGGTGTTCAATTTCCCAGACTGAGGAGCTAACAGTAACAGCAGGGAAAAGGAGGAGGATGGATTGGGTTTCAGAGGAGCCCCATCTGGGTTCAGCTTGGACGTAAAACATGGTCATTGTATTGAGCATGGGTATGTGGACCTGGATCTTGAGTTCTGACATGGTGTCTCTGCCCAGGGGAGGCATAGGGTACTTGGTATGACCAATAAGGCACGTTAAGCTCAAGCCTCAAACTGACAAAACAAGGGAGGTGTCACTCTGGGGTTGGAAGGGACACCTGAGATTCCCATGGCTGAGAGCTGGCCCGGCTGGTAGCCCTTTCCAAGCATTGAGGAGCAATAGGGAACCCCAGTGTCCAGTACAAAGGGAGCTTGGTGCCCAGCCATGGTTTGGTGGATAAGTCAGAATTACCAACTTCAGGTGGTGAACTTGGGCCCCTTCATTGTGCCAGTTGTAAGGAGGGGAGGGGCAGGAAGGAACTCCCCACAGGGGCACCAGGGCATCCTTGACGGCAGACAATTTCCAGTGACCGCAAAGCCCACAGTTAGGACAGGCCTTTATGGGTGGCCTGGGATGGTGACAGGCCTTGGCCCACTGTCCTGGCTGGTTACTCCTGAAGTAGGACCCTGGGTGCTTTCATCCTTTTGTGGAATCTGTTAAAGGGTGAGTGGCTTGGATGCAGATGGTTATTAAAGACAGAAGCTAAAAACTGGTATATTTTTTCACCTCTCTTTTTCTTTTTCTTGTCTGTCCTCATTGTCCCTGTTGTTAAAGACATTAAAGGCAACATCTAAGAGGTCATGTCGTGGGACCCCAGGTCCCTTTTGCAGTTGGTGAGGCATGTGTCTGATGTCTGGGACTGAATGGTGCATAAACCGGGCCTGCAGAAGAGGGAGCTGGTGGGGCGGGAATGCCTATGTTTGTATATTTAGTAATGGCTGGATTTCCATCGAGGTCCTGGGTGATTTCCCTAACTGTCTTAATTTACAACGGTGTGGGTATCCTTGGGGACATTTGTAGATTGTTAAGGTATAGGCCAGATTCTGGTAGCAAGTTGTCACCTATTACCAAAATGAAGCTGGAATGGAACACAGGAGTGGGTGTCCCCAAGCTCTACTCTCTAGGGGGGCTAAATCCTGGAGGTCAAGGGGCTGGAGGACCCCTAGGGTCCAGGAGGATGGCAGTCTAGAGAGCCGCTAGACTGCCTCCAAGGTCTTACCCCATTGGCATCTGGTGAAGTGTTGCACCAACAGTCAAGTTAAGTGGCTCAAGGCCTCTGTGGCAGAGGTTGGGGAATAGGAAAGTGAGGGCAAATTTAGCTAAAATGACTGGGAGCTGACTTTACTCAAAATGTCAATAAAACCACAGCACGGGATTTACACTGATTACTAAGGCAAAGGCTGTAAAATCCAGAGGCTTCAGGTCAAGGCTGGCAGCTGTTTAGCCTGTTATAGTAAGCTTGGAGAATGTTTGCCCTCCCAATGGACCCAGTGTAAGGAAAGAAAGAGGTGGGATGGGAGAAAATTCGAGGAAAGAGAAGCCCCGTGGACTACCCTGAAATGGGCAGTGGGAAATCTGACTGAACTCAGCGAGGGGTTTCAGGTGTTCACCAGAGTGCCCCTGGCGAGAACCCTTCAGTCCCCACAAGCAAGCAGTTGCTTTCATGCAGTCCACTGCACCACAGGATAAGGGAGGCACCACAGGATAAGGGAGAGGTCCCCCAAAAGGTCTGAGACCTCAAAGATCCTCTTGGGTTTTAGCATCATTTGTTGGACAAAAACTGGGACAAGGACCTAGCAGGGTGAAGCACAATCCAAAGAAACAGACCCCACCTCTAAGGCACTAGACAGCTCTTCACCAGAGTGGAGAACCAAGACGGGGCTGGAGAGGTGGCTGAGTGGTTAAGGTGCTCGCTTGTGAAGCCTAAGGACTCATGTTCATCTCTCCAGGTCCCATGTAAGCTAGATGCATAGTGAAACAAGTGTGCAAGATTGCACATGCACACATTTGAGCACACACATCTGGAGTTTGATTGCAGTAGGTGAAGGTCCTAGCGGGCCAATTCTCCACCCCTCCTTCACATAAAAATAAGGCCAGTCTGTTGTACTTGCTTCAAAAAAACAAACAAACAAACAAACAAACAAACAAAACAAAGAACAAAGATGGATTTACAGACTCTCCACAGGTTTTAAGATGCCACAGCTCTGGCACAGCTGAAGTGGGTTTTTATGGGATTGGGGCAGGAAAATGCAAGCAGGGTGAAGAATGGGGAAGTTATAAATAGGAATGAGGTAAATTTTTTCCTGACTCTTTTTTCAGATAGGCCTGGTGACCATAATCCCTGGGGTAAAGCCTGTCTGTTTGTCAGTTAAGGACCTGTTTTTGTGGTCTCAGGGCAATGGTTTCTGAAGGCACAGCAGTAAATAAATTCTTTAAAATATTTTTAATATTTTTATTTATTTATTTGAGAGAGAGTAGGGAGAGAGAGATGAGGCAGATAGAGAGAGAATGGGTGTGTCAGGGCTTCCAGCTGATGCAAACCAACTCCACACACAGGTGCCACCTTGTACATCTGGCTAATTTGGGTCCTGGAGAGTTGAACCTGGACCCTTTGGCTTTGCTGGAAAATGCCTTAACCGCTAAGCCCTCTCTCCAGCCCTTAAAATTATTTTAAATATTTTATTTTTATTTATTTATTTGAAAGAGAGAGAGAGGGAGAGAAGAAATTCTTTTAATCAAAGTAAGTAAAGCATTCTGTAAGGTTTTTAAGGCCCATTCTTATGTTAATTTTTGCTTTTCAGTCTTATTTATACTTCAATATTTCCTGTCAATTTATTTTCTGATCACAGGATCTTGCTAGTTTGAAAGGGTGAGTTATACTATTATAATCCCTAGCATTCAGCTTAGGGTTTTATAGATCATAGGCATTAAGAACCCAGAAGCCAAAACATCTGGGGCACCACAGAGAAACCCTTAATGAACTAAAGTTCAGACTGAGGCCAGACAGCCTGGGTCTGGATCGCAGCTCTGTCGGTGTGTTAGCCATGCGCCCTGGGGAAGCTCTTGAAAGCTAGCGGGGTCTCCGCACCACCTTTCATCTGCACAGCCGTTGGAACTCTGAATGAAAATGTTCATCGTGTAGACTAATTTCTATTATCGTAGCAACTTTCTTTTCTTGCTTTGTTAGGAAGCAAATCAAGTGAAGGACTAATAACACATATCCTCCACTAAAGTTGGAAAATAAGGCTGGAGAGCACTCTATGAGCACGAGTGCCCAAGACGACCCGAGACACTGCTGAGTTTGAGCCCCCAAACCCACGAAGAATAGCTGTTTCTGGCCACGATATGGGAAACGGCCCTCCAGAAATGGACCTGACATCAAATTGGGTGGAAAACAGGAGATGTATTCACATGCGGTCCGGAGCTAGGATAGCTCCTGAAAGTTTCGGGGCCCAATCCCCACATGTACCTTCAGTTTATAGCTTCAGTAAAAGAGAAGCCAGCCAGCCAGTGGGCATTCCAGATGGGTAGCAGCTGCAGTAAGCGCGGGAGGTGGGGAGGTGGTGAACAGGGGGAAACCCTAAGCCGAGTACTCTCAGGGCTTCTTTTCAGCAAGCAGGACTGGCCGCTCGTGTCCTTGGGAAGGAAGGGTCGCCATAGCACCTTCGATCCTTCTTTTCTAGCGACTTCGTAAGGTTCCATTGTTCCACCACATTCCCTCATCTTCATCTACATAATTCCGGGTGTCTCTTACTTAGCTTGTGGGGACTCATTGGCATTCTTGGTGTAACACCTGCAATTTTACTGCCTCTATCCAATTCTTGACAAACTGAGATAGAAGGTTGAGAAAACAGGGCCCAAAGAGCATGCCAGTAAGATTATGGTTAGGAGCTCCACTGGGGTGTAAGCCAGCGTCCTCACATTGTCCACACAGCTTCCCAAGGGGTTCTTTCCTTCGTGCTCATAGCCCTAATTCTCTCTGACAACTGTCTGTCATTCTGTCTTGGCAATCCCGATTGATTGACGGGCATGAAAGCAACATTCATCGCCAAGGAACACAGCGATTTCCCCTCTGTCTGCTGTGATTAAATCTATTCTCCTCTGGTTCCGAAGGACCACCGGTGCCAGTGAGTCTACTTGGGTCTGGAGGGTGACTCTGCTCATTGGACAATGGTCAGATCCTCCTGTATCTGCCTGGAGAGGTGACTACACTGGACTTTTGGAGGCCTATTGCTGTAGCACCAGTGGCTGCGCTTCCTTCCAGGAAAAGTCCGAACCAAACAGGCTGAGCACCAAGATTCTCTGCCTTATCTCCCTGGGTTGTAGGAACCAACAGACTTCATCTCCTGGAAACACAGCTAAGTGGGGGCCAGGAATATTAAGCTTACAGCTTCTCCCTGGATAACAAGAATGGATACCTTTAGAGCAGGCAAAATATGCTCCCTTGGGGGCACTGCCTTGGTGGGCCGCCTAGAGCACTTTTTCCCTGACCGTCCAGTCAAGCAGGTCTCTCCTGTTTGGTTAGTTAGGTTCTTGTTCGTTATCCCCACCCCAGTGTAGGAGACTTGGCTGGCCCTAAGCCATAGCCAGCAGCCCTCTCCCAAGGAGGGATTGGCTTGGCTGAAAAGTTCATGACTACTATTTACTAGGGCCAGCATTTTAAGTAGGGGAGGGGCATCAGGGTCAAAGTGTCCAAGACTGGAATGACTATAGGGTCCAGGCTTTGGTGTAACGGCCAAGTGGTTGTCCAGAGAGTTGTTCCTGCTAACTGGAGTATTGATGGTATGTTGTATTGTCAGCAGGGCAACCATGGTTTTGGATCCTCTTAACTATAGCCGTGTGCCCAGCCCTAAGGTGTGGTTTCTTTCCCCAGATGATGGGGTTACTCAGGCTTAACTCCACTCAGATACCTCTCTTCTGAGCTAGGGAGGTCTTTATATTTTGCACCCTGTCCAGCAGTTCATGTCCCCTGCCAAGGAGTCCTGGAAAAATCAACACAAGACTAGTGTTTTAGATAAGCCCAGGACCCCGTTACCCGCGCCTCCCACACCGCCCCCATCATTCCTCTGGCCAGGACACTTGACTGAAGATGGTTGTGTTTGGCTTCCCCCGATAACGTCTCCATCCCTTGTGCTTGCTGGAGCAGCTCTGCGAGGCTATCAGGACTCTCCAAACGCAACCTAAAAACAAGGAGCCTATTTATGGGACAAATTCCAGAGTTCACTGTAGTGCATGAGCCGTGGTTGCTAGGAGACAGTGGCTTTGAGTATCAGATGGGCATCATTGGCTCTGGTCTGGGCCTTCCCCAGGCTGGTCACCAACAGCATCTGGGCTGTGGTCAGGGTCCTCATCGTGGCTCTTCCTCTTGGAGCATCTTAGCCTCAAAGACCTCTGCAGTTGTCAGTGGTCATCCAGGACTGGTCTGGGTCAGCGGCTGCCTTCATGTGGGTGTGGTGCGTCCATGGCTTAACACCTGCAGTTTGAGGAGCGGAGCGAGTGGTTAGGATAACTTGGTATGGCCCCTCCCACCTGGGGTCTAAGCTTCCCCAGACTGGGATCTTTATCCAGATCTAGTCTCCTGGGTTCCAGGAATGTAGGGGGTCCTGGGTCACAAGGGAGCTTGGTAGATTTCAATGTCCAGCAGTTTCCCTTGCAGTGTTGACTAAGTCCTTTAAGAACCCCTGGAGGTGATTTTGTCTCTACTCCTGGAGGTTCTAAGAGTCTCTTGGGAACAGTGGGGTAGGGAGCCTGAACAGGATTTTAAAAGGGAAAATCCACATTTACAGGGTGTGCAGTGAACCCTGAACACTGCAAGTGGCAGAATTTCTGGCCATGGAAGGCCTGCTTCCAGCAGTGTTTAAGGTCCTATTCATTGAGCTGGGCGTGGTGGCACATGCCTTTAATCCCAGCACTTGGGAGGCAGAGGTACGAGGATCAACGTGAGTTCGAGGCCACTCTGAGACTACATAGTGAATTCCAGGTCAGCCTGGACTAGAGTGAAACCCTACCTCAGAAAACCACACACACACACAAACACAAACACAAAAGTTCTGTTCATTGTCTCAATTCAGTCCCCCACCATTGCAGGCAGGGTTGCACTGCTGGCAGAAAACACCGACCAAGAGCCGCTTGTGGGAGGAAAAAAATAAAGGGTTATTTTGGCATACAGACTCAAGGGGAAGCTCCATGAGGGCAGGGGAAAATGATGGGATGAGCAGAGGGTAGACATCACCCCCTGGACAACAGCAACAGGAGAGTGTGCCAAACACTGGCAAGGGGAAACTGTCTATAATAAACATAAGCCCGCCCCCAAAATACACTGCCTCCAGGAGGCATTAATTCCCAAATCTCCATCACCTGGGAACCCAGCATTCAGATCACCTAAGTTTATGGGAGACACCTGAATCAAACCACCACACCAACTTACCCGGTCCTGATTCCTTGTGTGAGCTTGGCAATGCACCACTGCTATGGTCCGAGAGGCCCAGACAGCTTCTAGGAGTTGGAGGATTTGGTTACTGTCTCCGATTTTTTGTCTCCTGAGGTGAGCCACCCCTTTCTCAATATATTCTCCATGACTGTGCAGGGTGGCACAGGCACACTGGGAGTCAGAGTAAGTGGTGGCACTCTTCCCATTTAAGTCCAGTGGGCAGGAGAAGGTCTCCTCTGTGGTCTCTTCACAGGGTGGAGGGGTCTCCCTCCTCTCCTGGTAGGTCTGTGGCTCAGTTCAGGGTGGCTGCCACCCACCCTCAGGGATTCCTCCCTAGAATGGACGGATACTGAGCCACTCACTCTCCAGCCATCCAGCAGCTGGCTGTCCCATTTAGCAAGGAGCTGACCTGTGTGGTACTATGACAGTGATGTTCTGTCCCAAAGTCACTTTATTTGCCTTTTGCACCACTGGCTGCCAGTGTCTGGCAGCAAGGGAGCTAGCTAGCCTGAGGCCACAGGGTCCAGTCTTTTGGACAGTTATACCACTGGTCTACTCCACTGGCCTGGCCACTGCGTTAGGATCCCCACTCCAATGCCCCCTGTTCATGTGTGTAGAGGGCTGGTGACACGTGGGAGTGCTAGTGCAGAGCCTCCCTCAGTCTTTCCTGAGCTGGTCAAAGGCATCCTCTTCCTCCTTTTCTCACTTCAGTGGGTCTGTAGCAGGCCCTCAGAGGACACTGGGCAGAGGCTTAGCCATGGCGGAGATTCCTGGGATCCAGAGTCTGCAGAATCTGGCTGCCCCCAGGAACTCTTTGAATTGTTTCTTAGTTTGGGGGTGGGGGTACCAGGTGATCACTTTTTTTTTCATCCTTCTCCTAGTCTCTTCTGTCTGTGGCTGAGGTGATACCCAAGTAGGTGCCACCTCCTGACAGATCTGAGCCCTCCTCTTAGAGACCATACACAAGACCCGCCTCTGCTAGGAAGCACAGCAGCTCTTCGGTGCCCTTTTCACAGACTTCTCTTGTGAGTGATGTCAGCAACAAGTTGTCAAGAGGGTGCACTCAGGAGGCCGGCCGTTTTCTAAGTCCTGTGCCAGTGCCTCCCCCTAAAATGCTAATGGAGATTTTTTAACTCCTGTGGCAGGCAAGTCTTTATCAATTGCCTCTTTGACCAAGTCTCGGGCTTTTCCCGTTCAAAGGCAAAAAGGGCCTGGCTTATTTCTGTTAAACTCCAGCAGATGAAGGCATAATTCAAGTCCAAGCACGTGAAGACAGTGGCCACCGTGGGTGTCAGACTCAGCAAGGTGTAGTGATTGGGGACTGTGGAGTGCAGGGTGCAGCGCCATTGTTGACCCTACGGAGTGGCCAATAACCATTGGTTCCTGGCTTCTACACTGGGAGCAAGGGGGTGTTTCATGGAGATGGGATTTCTTGTAGGACTCCCTCATCCTTGAGTCCTTTGATGGGGACGGGCATCTATCCCAAGCTGGCCTTCCAGGGAAATCAGATATTGTTGCTGCCTCACTGGGTGGCATCTGGTTTTAGTGCCACCACCATTGGTGGGTGGCCCCTGGCAAGACCAATCCCTCCTCATATGTCCCAGCCCTGGGGAACTGCTTCAGTGCCAGTTAATATTTGTGGTGTCCTGAGTCTTTTTCCTCGTCTCCTGGTGAAGTCTTCATTCCACTTCTGAGTGGACTTGCAGTGTCAGTACAGGCAGGGAGCCAGGGCTGGTTGTGGGAGTCCTAAATGGGGCTCCCAGTGTTAGGGAACTGTGCCAGCCTGGAAGCTGTGACTACCGTGGGCTTGAATGCATCCCTCTACTGGGGTCTTTTCCTGGACATGTGTGGTGGTTTGATGCAGGTGTCCCCATAAACTTAGGTGCTCTGAATGCTAGTCTCCCCAGCTGATGGCAATTGGAAATTAAAGCCTCCTCAAGGAAGTGTCTTGTTGGGGGCGGGCTTATGGGTGTTATAGCCAGTTTCCCTTGCCAGTGTTCGTCACACTCTCCTGTTCCTATTGTCCACCTTATGTGGGCCAGGGGGTGATGTCCATCCTCTGCTCATGCCATCGTTTTCCCCTGCCATCACAGAGCTCCTCTTTAAGCCTGTAAGCAAAAATCAACCTCTTTTCCCCACAAGCTGCTCTTGGTCGGGTGATTCTACCAGCAATGCGAACCTGACTGCAACAGTAAGGTGGTACGGAGGAGTGGGATTGCTGCCTGACACCTGACTGTGTGGCTTTGGCCTTTTGGAGCTGATTTTCAAGAGGAATGTGGAAGGATTTGAAACCTTGGCCTAAGAGATGCCTTGCAGTGCTGTAAGTACAGCTTGATGGACTATTCTGGTCAGAGCTGAAAGACCTGAATGCAGTAAGAACTATGAACTGTGAGGTTTGGCTTACGAGGGTGAGAAAGAGCTTTGCTTGGACTGGGCTAGCAGTTTGTGTGAGAAACTTGCAGTTATGCCTGTGTCCTGAGAAGTTGTGCAGGGTTGCTTTGCATAGAAATGAACTGGTGTGAACAGAGGGATATGGCACAGAAAAAAAAAATGGGTGAACTGCTGCCCATTCAGCTGCAATTGAGAGATTACAACCTTTGAGATTGAGCCAGCTGACCTGCACTGGGGCAACAGGAAGAATGTAGACTCTTTTGAAGGGGTCTGAGTGCTCAAGGAGTGTCCTGTCCTTCAAAGTCAGCTTTATTTCCCCCAGGATTAACAAATTGGCACCCTAGCTGGTATTGTGGAGTATAAGAAACGCAGGAAGGAGAGAGTCATTGAGTCTGCAACACGGTCTTGTGTTTCGGAAATGGCCATGGGCAGTGTGTAGCAGGTTTGCTGGATGCCTGTATGGAGACCCAATGGAGCTATGAGGATGAACTATGGATTGTGGTGGAGACCCAGTGGGACCACGATGGCTGCCGAGGAAAGCTGCTGGCCCCGGATGAAGTTTTCCAGGACTGTGAGTAGCCTAGCTGGAGGGGCAGAATTGACACTCCAGGGAATTGTTGTGGGTTAGAATTGTTGGACTTGTAGCTACAGAATTTGATGTTTGCCCTGTTTCAATCTTGCATTGGTTGAATATTTCTTTGCTATGCCCAATGCCATCTTTTGCAGGGTGAATATTTATTTTGTGCCATTATGGTTTTTCAGGCTATTTTTTGGTATTATGGCTCAGTTACAAAAGACCTTGGACTATGGGGTGGCTTAAACATCATTAGGGGGGCTGGAGAGATGGCTAAATGGTTAAGGCACTTGCCTGCAAAGCCAAAGGACCTCAGTTAGTCTCCTCAGGACCCACGTAAACCAGATGCATAAGGTGGTGCATGCATCTGGAGTTCATTTGCAGTGGCAGGAAGCCGTGGTGTGCCAATTCCCTCTCTCTTTCTCTCTCTTAAATAAATAAATATGAATAAAATATTTAAATATCATTAGAATTGATAAAATATGGGGACTCTTAAAGTCATGCTGAATGCATTGTATTTTATATTATGTATGGATATCATTTTATGGGGGCCAGGGTGGGTTGTGGTGGTCTGATTCAGGTGTCCCCCATAAACTTAGGCATTGTGAATGCTAGTCTCCCCAGCTGATGGTAATTGGAAATCAAAGCCTCTTGGAGGTGGTGTCTTGTTGGGGGTGGGCTTATGGGTATTATAGTCAGTTTCCCTTGCCAGTGTTTGGCACACTCTCCTGTTCTTGTTGTCCACCTGATGTTGGCCAGGGGGTCATGTCCACCCCCTGCTCATGCCATCATTTCCCCTGCCGTCATGGAGCTTCCCCTCGAGCCTGTAAGCCAAAATGAACCTCTTTTTCAAGAAATAAACCCTTAAACTTCCTTGAGTGACCTTGGTGGGCCAACTTCTTTTTAAGTGACTGGAATAATTTACTGCCCTCAAACTTTTTATTAATTTCTTATTTCCAGATAATAATCTTTAAAACTATGGCCCATTCACAAATGACTAGACAGTCTTTTATGAACTAATCCATAAGTTTTATGTTTATATTTAATAATTTTTTTCTTAATGTGTTAAATAAATTGAATTTAAGACATATTTGCCTACCATAGATCAGCTTTATAGGGCTGTGATGGAATCTCTACTCGGACTGGAAAGTTTAACGAAAGCAGTTTCATTCAGCCACGAATATTGATTGTGAAAGAAACAACTTCCCTAACCTTTGTCTTCCTACAACCACTCATAATTCATTTATTACCAGCAAGCAGTTGAAAATGCTAATGATTAAACAATTTTAATTAAAATTTTTGATGCTTAGAGGAAAGAGTTTGTTTTGGACAAAGGTGAAATTAGGTGTCAAATGTTCTCACCAGGAATTGGCTGCCACTGCTTTTCTGTGTATACATTTTATTCCCACAAGTAGCAAGATAGCTATCTGTAGCTCT
The DNA here is from genome assembly GCA_036365145.1 of Orientallactaga sibirica. Classification (NCBI taxonomy): domain Eukaryota; kingdom Metazoa; phylum Chordata; class Mammalia; order Rodentia; family Dipodidae; genus Orientallactaga; species Orientallactaga sibirica. The sequence continues at coordinate 1,325,415 of JAEOAD010000005.1, forward strand.
GGGCTTCAATTTTCAATACCTTTTGCAACATCGTTGGAAAGGCAGCTTTTTACAGAAAAATCTTAGTTCTGGAGCTCAATTCACATAACCCTTGACCAGTGTGGCCAAGGAGTGTAGGGTAGTCTACTGCTCAAGAATGAAGCACTGGCCCATTCAGAGTGAGAGCTGAGTGGGGGTGGTTTATGAGAGGGAAGTTGAGTTAATGCTGACGCAGTAAGTTGAGTGACCGCTGGGGATAAAGTGGTTGAAACAATTGATGTCAGCAGAAGACTAAGATCCTAGAGCTCCCGACTAGGAACCTGAGAACCAAACAAAATACAATAGTCATTTAATAATATAAATACTATAAGTGCATTTCGAAAATCATTCACATTTTACACAGCTGTCAAGTAGTCTCAAAAAGACCAAACATTTTGGTTGCCAGAGGATATGAATTCTGTTTCAGCATGCATTTTTAACAATTGCACTTGTTAGTCATACATGCAGACATGAGTGAAACAAGATTCATAGATGATCAGAATGGAAGTATTTTTTAAGTGCTATTCAATGACAAATTTTGGCTGCATCATTTCTTTGAAAATTGTATAACCTGCGAAAAATGGGCATGCCTATGGATTATGTATACAGAATCATCTCATCCTCCTGAGCTGACTTGGCTTTGAGGACATAAGTGATAAGGAGCTAAACTATGTGGGGAAAGGGTGATCCAGGCCAGTGTTTCTGATATGCTGGCACTCATTGTGGGTGGTATGTTTGTGCACTTTAACACAACCATGCATGTCGAGAACATGCCAGTCTCCCTTAAACCAGCCGCTCAAGGGTTAGGGCATCTCTCTCAGTCAGTCAGTCCCTTCCTATCTTTCTCTGGCTCCTGTGGTAGTTTGAATGGCTGTCCCCCAATAGAGTCAGGACTTTTATTAAAGCTTCTTGGATTTCTAAGGTACCTGGCTGAAGGAAGTGTCACTGGGGCGGATCTGAATTCCAGCGTAAGATTTGTAAAGTGCCTGCATTCTCTGTGTTCTCGAAATGTGCTTGCTGGTGAGGTGGTGGCGGCTTTTTGCTTTTCTCTCTCTGCTGGGACCTGTGGAAGAGGGACCAACTTCTTCGCCATTATGGAACTTCCCCTCCAACTGTAAGCTTCAATGAATCCCTGCTCCCCCCCGCCCAGACTGTGTCTTGTCTAGGGGTTCATCCCAGCAGTGTAAGGCTGTCTGCTACAGCTCCTTCCATCTCTGATTTTCCTATCCCTTTGTTTATGCATATGACTCTGTTTCTTCCTCTTCCTCTCCCTCTTCTTAGATGAATTTAGGGGATCTGGATAGAAGTTCTAATTCCACAGATTCTATAAAAGCTTACATTACATATCAATAACAGTTGGCTTTTAAAATTCTTGGCACATTAAGAAGTTTCCGAGAAACTTTAGAAAGAGAATGGTATATTATTGACAGTTCTAATTCATGTGGATGGCTTCAACTCTTCAATATCCTGCTTGCCCTTTATTAAAAACCTGATATCTAACTCAACTTACTTTAGTTTTATTAACCGTTATTAAAGCTGTCATGGTGATGTAGGCCAGTAAGTCTATTCCTGCTCTGCAGGAGGTAGTGACAAGTATCACACGTTCAAGGTCTACATACACTACAGAACTAATTCAAGTCCTACTTTGGCTACAGAGTGAGCTCAGTTCCCCATTTAAAAACAAGAAGTAAAGGCTGGAGAAATGGCTTAGTGGTTAAGGCACCTGCCTCCTAAGCCTAAGAACGCTGGTTCCAATCTCCAGGTCCCACGTTTAGCCAGATGCAAAGTGACGCAAGGGCACAATGCCACACTTGACCACAAGGGGGAGCACGCATCTGGATTTTGTTCACAGCAGCTGAGACGCTGCTGGTGCTCCCATCTGTCTTCCTCTCCCTCTCTCTCTGTCTCTCTCAAAAACAAAATGAAGTAAAAAGAGGACTAGGTACAGCTCTCTGGCAGAACACTTTTCTGGCATGTGCAGTGACCTTGGTCCTCTTTCTAGCAGTAGAGCAGCAACAAATAAGAACCATTAGTGTGTAACACAGTGATGTAACATGTTTGGTGTGTAACGCAGCGATGTGACTCGTTTGGTGTGTAACGCAGCGATGTGACTCATTTGGTGTGTAACTCAGTGATGTAACTTGATTGTTTGGTGTGTAACGCAGTGATGTAATATGTTTGGTGTGCAACGCAGCGATGTGACTCGTTTGTTTTGTAACGCAGTGATGTGACTCGTTTGGCGTGTAACGCAGTGATGTAACTTGATTGTTTGGTGTCTAACGCAGCGATGTGACTCGTTTGGCGTGTAACGCAGCGATGTGACTCGTTTGGCGTGTAACGCAGCGATGTGACTCGTTTGGTGTGTAACTCAGTGATGTAACTTGATTGTTTGGTGTGTAACGCAGCGATGTGACTCGTTTGGCGTGTAACGCAGCGATGTGACTCATTTGGTGTGTAACTCAGTGATGTAACTTGATTGTTTGGTGTGTAACGCAGTGATGTAACATGTTTGGTGTGCAACGCAGCGATGTGACTCGTTTGTTTTGTAACACAGCGATGTGACTCGTTTGGCGTGTAACGCAGCGATGTGACTTGTTTGGCGTGTAACACAGCGATGTGACTCGTTTGGCGTGTAACGCAGCGATGTGACTCGTTTGGCGTGTAACGCAGCGATGTAACTCGTTTGGTGTGTAATGCAGCGATGTAACTTGTTTGGTGTGTAACGCAGCGATGTAAGTTGTCTGAACCAGGGAAAGTGGTACATTTGTTATATCCTAGAAAGGTACAATATAGAATGATGCCATTACTGTAAGACATGTGTGTGTTTGTAAATACAGAGCCTGGCAAACCATGTTTTCTGTATGTGTATGTAATATGTATGATATGCATTGCTTGTGTGGTGTACAAATGTGTGCAGGTGCAAATGGCCTGTGTGAATGCATATGGAGGTCAACAGAAAATGTCAGGTGTCTGCCTCTATCACTCTTCTGTGTGTCTTCTCAGAGACAGAGCCTCTTTCTGAACCCAGAGCACGAAGACAGGACACGGGAGCACCAGGGGTCCTACTGTCTCTGCCTCCCTCACTACGGGGGTTACAGGCATGTGTAGCCATTCCCAGACTTTTGTATGGGTGCTGGATTTGGAATTCATGTCCTCATGCCTGTGCAGCAAGTGGCTTTACCTACAGGGCCATTTATTTCCCAGCCCCCACAGAATGTTTTGGTACATTTTTAAATATATATATTTTGTTTATTTATTTATTTGAGAGAGAGTGAAAGGGGCAGGGAGAGAAGAGAGAGAGAATGGGCATGCCAGGGCCTTCAGATGCATGCTCCCTCTTGTGCATCTGGCTTACGTGGGTCCTGAAGGGTCATACGGGGATCCTTTGGCTTTGCAGGCAAACACCTTAACTACTAAGCCATCTCTCCAGCCCACTTTAGTACATTTTTGACATGTGAATATTCTGCACTCTAACCATGTGAAAAATTAAAGTCATTGCCATGATGAAGTAATCTTTATAATAATATCATAACAATTCACAAACTCAGAGTTTAGTAAAGGGTTAACTAGATATCCAGGTTCTGTGTTTCCTAACATTACAAATATTACAAAATATTTATACTTGCTAATTTTCTCCTAAATAGCAAGATTTAAAGGTTGTATTTTTAAAATTTTAGAAGTCCTAACCCTCTTCTTATAAATGACGGTGACTTCTTTGTGCTGAGGATTTTTAATAATATTTTTATTGGGCTGGAGGGATGGCTTAGCTGTTAAGGCACTTGCCTGCAAACTCAAAGGACCCAGGTTTGATTCCCCAGGACCCATGTAAGCCAGAAGCACAAGGTGGAACATGTGTCTGGCATTCTTTTGCAGTGGCTGGAGGCCATTCTTGATCTCTATCTTTCTCTGCCAAATAAATAAATGAATAAAAATAAAAACACATTTTTATTGATTAGAGAGAGAGAGAGACTGCGAATGGACACACCAGGACCTTTTGCCACTACAAGAACTCCAGAAACATGTGTCACTTTGTGAGTCTGGATTTATGTAGATGGAATTGAACCTGGTCCAGCAGGCTTTGTGAGCAAGAACCTGTATCACTGAGTAATCTCCTTAGTCCCCATAAGATTTCTTATTACTTCAGTTGACACATAAATATTGTACCTTAAGTTCTGTTCTCCCAACTTGTCTTCTAACCTATTAAATTCCTATTGACTTATCTACTTTCTTCAGCTTTCTGTCTTCCCTTACATATTCCAAAAAGTCCTTAATTCTATTTTAAATCTCATGTAAATACACATGACATCTATGGGCTGCTAGCAAGTAAACACCACAGCCATAATATGTAGATATACCCAACACTTATTTCCCTTAAATATAGACTAGCTACATAGCTTTATGGACGGACCAAAGACAATATAATGACAATATTATCTACATTTTTGACCATTTTAATCAAGTTAGATTAATTCATGATGATCATAGCATATGAATTTGGTATGACAGAGACTGGATATGATCTGTTCTTCCCACAATTATGTATTCTGCCTTCAGTTTCACATTCCTTACATCGTCAATTTATCACAATGGTAGGAAAAATTGTGTTGAGTGTTTGATTGATGTCAGTTATTTCTCACTTGGCTTGTGTGCATTATTGCATTTAAAATTTCTGCAAGGTAAGTATTATTAGTTTATGAGAAAATAATAGAGAACATTAAGAAGTTGCATGACCAGGGTCATACTCAGAAAACCTAAGATTCTAATGCGTGAGTTTATGGCCCTGAAGGCCTTTCATTTTATATATTACTATACAGAAATATTACTGAGGGGGGTAGGGGAGGGGAAAAAATAGAAAAAAAGAAATATTACTGGATAAAGTAAATAAACTATATTGAGAGCAAAGCATATAGCTCCGTGGTAGAGTGCTTACACAACATAAATAGGTCCTAGTTCAATAACATCACTAGAACCACAAAAATGACAGGTTAAAGGTCTGTTGAGGGCACCACTAAAATATGTGTGATCACAATTTCTCCAGTGTGACAATTTTTTCACATACACTGAGATAAGGATAATTTTCAAAGAACATGGGATGGAGGAGATCCCTCAACCTGGAGATGTGACACTACAACCAGAGCAGCTGACACACGGTAGTATCAAAATAGCAGCCGGCATGTGGTAGTATCAAAATAGCAGCCGGCACGCGGTAGTATCAAAACTAGACATTATGGCTTTTCCCAACTGTCGAAAGAAAATTCAGAGTTCTTAGCTAAAGACACATGAGGTGCACAAGAACAATCTTTGTACTAACTCAGCTTTACTTGGTGACTTAGTGCCGTTGGAAGTTGAGTATGTTTTAAGTTGGTTGTGAATAAACTCATAAACTCAGAAATCCTCCCCAAAAGAGCAATTCCATCTCAGGAAAGAGGTAGGAACAGGGACTTCAGAAAGGAGCAACAGCCTGAGCTTACTAAGTACACCAGGGGTCCGATGATTATCTGACATCAGCTGCTGGCAGGGATGATAAAATGGGCAGGTTAGAATGGACAGTGGTGATGCCATAGCGTGTGTGCAATATTCCCAGTGTCATCTGAGAGCCCTGGGAAGAATGGTCACAAAAAACATTATATTAACTGAGAAGTAGGGGCCGGTAGTCATGATAGGAGACACACAGGATAGAGGACGCTGAGTAAGGAGAAAGGGTGACATTGAGTGCATAGCTTAGGATTCTATGTGAAAAGAGTTGATAGGTAAAGTTGCCTGTTATTCATGATAGTAGAAATAGGAGGACAGCTTATTCTATTGGTTAAAAATGGATTTTGTAATAAGGTGGCCTTAATATCTGTATCTGTCGGGTACAATTATAATATTGAACTGCCCAATTAGTTTGGAAGATTGTACAAGTTAATTTAAATGTAAGTCCTGGGGCACAGCAAGCGTTCACGGGAATGCCTAGCAGACATCTGAGGTACCTTCATCGGCAGCAGTATGATGGTGAATTTCTCAGGATACATATTACCCTTAAAGCCTCACTTCTTCAGGACTGTGCCAATTGTGCACTTTCGCTAGTTGCTGAGGTGAGGAAGTGCACAGAAAATCATTATCCCATCTTTGAGAAATAGAAGAGAAATTGGTGATTCGGAGATGAAGAGCCAGAAGTGGCCCCTTGAGAAGACGTGTAACGATGAGAAGAGGATGACAAGCTACTTTTAGGGGTGAAGGAGAGAAGCAGCAGAGCTGAGTGAGGAGCGGCTGATTGACGGAATAAACGGATTCAATGGCCTGAGTGCCAGACTGTGTGTGCTCCTTAGAGACCAGCCTTAATTTGAGCCTTACAGTTTTTCTGTTTACCTTTAGTGACAACATGCGCATGCTACTTCACTCTGTGGTCTGGCAAAACAACAGACTTTTTTGAATGCATCATTCCATCATTAGTCCTTGTGGATGCATGTGACCAATTCTGGAGTGGCCTTTATAAGGGAAAACCCAAGAGAATAACCAAATTCTCAGTGAAAACTCTGAAAGCCAGTGGGACCTGTGTATTACTTACTTTCTCATTGCCTTGAACAACTGTCTGATCAGAAGCAAGTTGAAACAGTTTGTTGTGCCTTATAGTTCAAGATCCCAGAACCTATCATGGTAAGGAAGACACAGTAGGCCATCCGTCACAGGATCAGGCAGCAGGCGAAGAACAGAAAATGAGACTGGGCTGTAAAGCCTCAAGACCCACTTCCAGAGCGCCCAGTGACCACTTGCTCCCCAGGCTCTTTCTTCTAAAGGTTCCACTGCCTTCCAGAGCAGCACCACCAGGGGGCACCTGGTGTTCCAACAGGCGACTAAATATAAATGGCCAATAAAAAAAAAATTCCCATAACTGATGGCCCCACAATACATGACCCACAAAAACCCCCAAGGAGAGTCCCTTTGGTGACAGGGCAGGGAAGAGGGTAAGGATGGCACCAGCATGTGCTGTTTACACACTGAGTATGTACATAACTAATAAAGAAAAACACATTCAACAACTTGAACTTAAAACTCTGTCACACGCCCGATCAGAATGGCTATCATTAAGACAATAACAACAAATACTGACCAGAACTTGAGGAAGAAAGCCTTATACATTTCTGGTGGGAATGTAAATTAGACCAGCCACTATAGAAATCAGTATGCAGGTTTCTGAAAAGGATAAAAATATACCCAGCTGTTGTTTATATACCCAACAGACTTTAAGTTAATATAGCATAGAGACACTATCCATTCTTGTTTTAAGCAGCACTCTACAATAGATGAGTTATGGAAACAGCCAGGTTCTCTCATTATTCAGCCATAATGAAATAAATTATGTTTCTTGAATGAAAATGAATGCAAATGGAGACCATCATATTAAGTGAAATAAGCCAGACTCATAAAGTTAAATATCACAGTGTTTCTCTCATTTGTACATGCTAGATTTTAGATAGACACATAAAATCAAACTATATATATATATATATATATATATATATATATATATATATTCATATATGTGAATATGCTAATTCATTTTACCTAAATTTATATCTTGACAATTTTATCAATATAGGGAATGTTAAAAAGAATCATTACTTGTATTTATCTTTTGTGATAATACAATACTTTATATGTCAGTTATTTATAGGAATTATGTACACATTTTCTGCTATTTGGTACTTGTACTTTACTATTATCATGATCTGTAAATTAAATATATCACACTTAGAAAAATTAGAAAAATACTGAAGCCATTACATCTAACATTAAGATCATCCCTATTTTGTTTCCTTCTATATAGTTTTTCTAAATTTATAATCAATGCCATAAAATCATTTGGAAAGTGAAACAAATTGCAGATAACTCCAGACATACAACCAGGATGTAGTTTCCAGGAATCCACTTAATCAAATGCAAGTAGAGATTCACTATAGCTAACCTCTGATTTTTATTTTTATTATTCTTCTGAAAGAGAAGAAAAGTCAAGCTTAGTCTCAAAAATTAAATCTGTTTTTAACGGCTTATTATTATATAATTGTTTTTTTAGGAGGGAGACAGAGAGAGAATTGGCACACCAGGGCCTTAGCCACTGCAAACGAACTCCAGATGCATGCACCACCTGTTTGCATGTGTTACCTTGTACATCTCTGGCTTACGTGGGTTCTGGCATTCGAACGTAGGTCTTAGACCTCACTGACAAGCACCTTAACAACTAATCCATCTCTCCAGCTCAGGATACATAATTTTTTATGCATTAATGCCATAACATGTGAGGCTACAACAAATATTCCTTGTGGTTTAATTTTTAAATGAATTGAAACAGGGCTGTAGAGAAGGTACAGTGGTTACGGAGCTAACCTACAAAACCTGATGACCCAAGTTCAGTTTCCCAGTATCCATGTAGGCCAGACGCACAAAAGCGGCGCATGCCTCTGGAGTTCTTTTGCAGCAGCCAGAGGCCCTTGTGCACCCTCCCTCCCCCCTCTCTTTCTCTTTCCTTGCAAATAAATAAAAATATTTTTATAAAGAAAGTGAGATATACTTATCTCCTCAGGTATTTATCATTTTATTATGCTGAAATAATTCCAAATTGTTTCTTTTAGCTTTTTGAAATACGTTACATCTACAGTCACCCAACTATGTAATGTCCCACTGGGTCTTCTTACTTCCATCTAACGCCCTTATCCTCTTTCCCCTCTCCTGCTGTCTCAATACTCTCGCCACTCTTTGGAAACCACCATTCCGCTCACTTCTATGAGCTCAATTTTCTAAAATCACCTACATGATTGAGAAATGTGTTGTAATGTCTTTATTAGTGGAACAATCAACATATTTAATTGTTTTGGTTGATTTCCAGTTGTAATACTTGAAGAAAAGTCAGTGGTTTTTCTATTAATCTTGTGCCCTTTTCACTGATCTGTATCTCACATGACTACTTGACCCTTAAACTTCAGAAAATAATGAAATCTTCAGAGGACTCTTCCATCATTTTCCCAAAACCAAAACGTAAAACTTTTCTTTTAGCTCTGATTGCTAGTAGTTATTCTTCAAAGGAATGTGAACGTGACCTTCCATCTGGGAATAGCTGATCTGGAAACAAAATTCTCGCTTTCCTAAGAACATTTCCCTTCTATAATTGCCACTGACTCTTTCCCATATCATTGAATTCCTCTCAGTTTGACAACTCTTATTAACACAAAAATGCTCTAGAATCTTCCAGTGTTAAACAAAGAACAAAACAGCAGTTCCTTTCTTGAAGATAAAAAATCCTCACAAGCAGGTCACTTATGTTTTCTCCTCTTTGAGCATGCTCAATCCCTTCACTGCAACTGTTCTTATCAAAACCTCTAATTTCATCCATATCACTAACCCAAGGTTTTCTTTATTGTCCTCACATTCTTGAGGACAAATGTTGCTTAAATTACTGCCTTTCACTGGTACCATTTTCAATATATTTCTCTTCCTATTTGCCAAATGATCCTTACCATTTTTGAGTCCAGCTCTATCTAGTGTCTAAATACTGAAGTGAGCCAAGTTTGGTTTTAGGTTCTCTTATCTTTCTTCATTTCTTTGTATGTTACTATTACCATGATCCATAAATTAAATATATCACACTTAGAAAAATTAGAAAAATACTGAAGCCATTATATCTAATATTTAAGTTCATCCCTATTTTGTTTCCTTCTATAAAGTTTTTCTAAATTTATAATCAATGCCATAAAATCATTTGGAAAATGAATCAAATTGGAGGTAATTCCAAACATATAACCAATATTCCCACTATTTTATTTAGCATTTTTAAATAATTTCTATGTTCATGTGTGCATTGTGGTGCATATGTGCTTGTGTATATGTAAGTGCATGTATGTATGTGTGTGAAGAGGCCAAAGGACACCCTAAGGTGTTCCCCTCAGGAGTAATGTCCATCGTTTTTGAGACAGGTTCTCTCATGTGCCTGAATCTCACCAAGTAGTTCATACTGGATAGCCAGAGAGTCCCAGGGATCCTCCCGTCTCTGCCTCCCCAGGGCTGGGAATACAGGCATTTTTACAGATGTTCTGGGATTGAATTTGGGTCCTTATGATTTTGAGGCAAGTATTTTATGTAATAAACTCTTCTACCCCTTCCCCCACCTAATTATTTCCATTATCCAATTATTATTATTATCCAATATTATTCAATATTATCATTTTATTATTGATATATTATTCAATATTATTCAATATTAGTATTATTATTCAATATTATCCAATATATTATCCAATATTATTCCAATATTACTTATAATTTGGCACATTCCAAATCTGTACAATTTCCCCAATTTGTATTATGAATTCCTATAATATCAACCACTTGTCCTTATCCAGCATTTGTAAGTAATTTGGATTTGTTATCCTCACAAGATGAATTTCTTCTTTTAAATGTCAGACACATATCTAGGCATCACTTCTTACCTATAATATGAATGTTTACCAACACTGTAATCTTAATTTGTGAGACATATAAGTCCATTTCCCCTCCCAAATTCCCTTCTCCCTTCTTCTTTTCTAGTAAATGATATATATGAGGGAGTCAAGCAAGCCATTTCTTTCACTAAGTCTGACTTTCAAGATATATGTGTGTAATTCTTTCATTTACATCCATGTCCTCTCCTTCCACTGAGTCTGTAGGTTGACTCTGCCATCCCCTTTCAAGGTATCAATTCTTTGTTCTGATTCTTCACCAAGTAGCTGGAACAAGTTTATTAGCATTTCTCTATGTTATCTTTACTCCCTTTTAATTTTTCTTCTTTATTGTACCATGAGTGACAAAACGAAATTATATGCCTTTGAGACATGCAATGTAAAGTTTTAGTGGTGACCCAAGCATGTACCAGGTGACAATCACTAAACAGCAATCACCTCACTGCCATCAGTCCTGAGCAGATGTGTGCTGAGAACACTGGAAACCTAGTCAACTGTCCAGGAGATAAAGGATGAAACCAAATGGATTTTTATTTAAAATAACACTTACCAAATAAATTGCTTGTAAAGAAGCTATTTAGTAGCCGAATACTTGGATGTCCCATTGAACATAAATATCACCCCAGAAAGAAAGTTTAACTGATAAGTGAAGAAAAGCACATCTCCGGTGCCCTCTGTGAAAAATGTCCCCTTTTACCAAGATTTCAAGGTACTTAGTGCATTGTGCCTATGTGGGTTTGTTGTTCTTGTTGTTTGAGAGAAAGAGAGAGGGAGAATGGGTGGGCTGGGCCTTTCAGCCACTGTGAAGGAATTCCAGACACACGTGCTCCCTTGTGTGCATGTGTGATATTGCACGCTTGCATCACCGTGAGTCTGGCTATGTGAAATCTAGAGATTTGAACATGTGTTCTTCAGCTTCTCAGGCAAGTGCCTTAAATGCTTAACCATCTCTCCAGCCCTGGGGCTGTGTATTAAGACAGTTGTACATGTTTAGTGGGGTTTATATTATTAAAACTTATTTTAACAAGAGGAGACTGCAATTTTATATCAGTTTACTAAACATTTTCTACTATGTCTCTCCTCTCAAATCTGTATTTATTAAGCTCTCCGAATGAGTCATTTCCTTAGGAATTCTTTCTGACTACTATTACTAACGGGGCTTGTCCACATTGTTAACAGTGAGCATCAAAACAATTTGTTTCTAGGATCGTGTTCTTAGACATACCTTTCAACCACTTTTTTTCAAGAGAAATAAACACCTCCCATGTACTTAACATGATCATGGAATTTGAGCATAAACTTATTCAGAGCGCTCAGGAGTTTGCAAACTATGGCTATGAACAGAAACAGGGAAAAGAGGCTATGTAAATAGTTTAGTGCAAGAAGTACACAGACAGATTAACTACAGAAATGGAAGTGAGTGTTTTTACAGATATATAGAGGAAGTGACCAAAGCCAATCTTATTTCTGTCCCTCATTAACCCTGGGCATAACTCCCTCACTGGTTCTTTTATTACTCATTTTTCCACTTGTATTCTCCACTTGATTAAGGTGACTTTTGAATGTAGTAAGCAGTGCTATTGTCTAATGAACAATATCATTCTTGTTTATCAAAAAGAAATAAACAAATGTATGCATAGCTATTTTCACCATTTCCCTTTTAATAAAAAGGTATAATTGCCTTAGCCTTTGAAAATAACAAGATTTCCACGTAGTTTTCATCATGAAGATTTTCTGTTTCTGTATCATTAACTCTGCTAATGAAATACTCTTCCTTAGCCTCTGTTACTGACTTTGCTTCAGCCCCTCTTGAAATAGCACATAGAACTCACACAATTGTCACAGCACCTTGAGGGACATTTTCCAGCAATGAATGCATTTTAAAGTGCATCAGAAAAAAATGAGTGGCAACTTAAACATGTGGTTTGATAAATATAATGCTGCAAATCAGAATATTATTTACTCAGTAAGCAGTTTGAAATAGAGAATAATTACAACGTAGTATATGGGAATGATAAACTTGTGAAAGGGGATCTTAGATGACTGAACTTTCAGAATTGGGGGAGATATCTTACAGTGAGTTGTTGGTTAGGAAGGCCACCCTCACTCTTGGCTAGAGAAGCTTCTCTTGCCAGACAGTGGTGACTACGGAGGGCACTCAAAACCCAGGAAAGTGCTGATGTGAAGTGACAACTGAGTGTTCAGCACTAAATGAGGCATCTATAGCACACCATCCAAAGCTCTGGAGACGCTGCAGAAGAGGTGGCAGAAAGAATGTATGAACAAAAGGATGCAGGGGGATTGCTTTAGACCACTGTCTTCCAGACACAATGTGGCCGTTGTAATCCTGACCTCTCAGTGGATGTCTCCATCCACACGAACCTGCATAATATAAGGAGAAAATTATATCAAAATAGAAGATGGTCTATTGTAAAGAAGGGGTTCAGTGGAAGGATAGGGGAGTGGTGACAGAGCCTGTGGGAGGGGATTTTACTGGATTTTAAACCTTATCAGATACATGTTTTCCAAATATTTTCCTCTATTTTACAGGTTGCATTTTCCATTCCATGAAGGAATTAAGAATGTTAAAATTTTGGGATGGAGAGAGATGGTTCATGTGCTTGCTTGCAAGGTCTGGAGGCCAGAGTTAGATTTACCAGTACCCCAGTACCTACATGAAGCCAGATGCACAAAGTGACATATGCATCTGACTACATTTGTAGTGGTGGGAAGCCCTAGTGTGCCCATTCTCTCTCTCTCTCTCTCTTTCCCTCCCTCCTTGCAAATAAAAAACTTTAAGAATGCTAAAGTTTCTGCAGCAAACAGCTCCCCCCCCCCGGCCCCTGCCACGCAATGTTAAGGTCGTAAGCAGGCCTACTTGAATTAAGGGAAGGGCAAGGTCTTTGATGTTCATCAGAAAGCCTTCTGCTAGGCAGAAATCTTGCCATCTTTCTGGAAGTTCAAAATGTTATGTCTCTACCCAAGGCTAGAGATACAATTCAGATCCTGTTATTTCTTAACCCCCCCCCCAACAAAAAATCACGCAACACAACAGTAAAAAGAATTAAAATAAAAAAAAAAAAAGCAATAAAAGTAACCATACATTACCAGGAGGGAATCCTCTTTCCTTAATGGGCCTGAGCAAGTCCTGCCAACGCCACCTGCCCCTGTTGTCAAATCTGTAGCCAGTCAATTAGACAAGTGATGCTTTACATTTTATGGCTAGTTAATTGTGAGACTTTCTTCCTTCTTTCACATGTATTTCAAATTTTGTGAGTAGGCAATTGTGATAGTCCTCCTTTCTTTACCTATTACAGTTTCTCACTTAGGAAATTAATGTGTTAACAGGGACACAGGACATAGAGCCAGAAGCTGATGATGAAGGAAGTGTCCCTTGTTAATGACCTTCAAGCCTGCTAATTTCGACCTGGCTCTCAGAATGGCTGTGCTCATGCATTTGCTCCTTTAGGACCAAAGGCTCAGTGAGGAGGGCAGAAGCAACGTCAAGTTCAGTCCTCGCCACATGAATGTCATGATCTCCCGTGTTCAGAGCTACTGTGTTTGGAAAGGAAGGCAACAAAACACAATTTTAATGGACTTCACACTGCGTACGTTTGGTTTCATTTCAAGATGGATATTTAATGGTCTATAAGTTTCCTTGCTAAAGCTCTATGCAGCCCCAGCATTAAAATGCATTATCCATGCAAAGGTCAAATGAAAGAAAAGAAAACAGAAGGGTCTGAATAGACAATTTATCTGACATTTTTTTTTTTGGCCATAAACTCACAATATAAGAGAAGGGGTGACATCTGTGATTTTTCATGCCAGAGCTGAAGAGTCTTCAAAGAAGAGCATCACCTTGCGAATCAAAAGCCTGAAATCTGATCCCACAGCTACAAATACAGGTTTTGTCTGAAAGCTTATTAACTTAAAAGACTTCAAATAACCAGTGAAAGGCTCAGAATTTCATGTGGACCCACACTTCTCTGGCTGAATAATACCCTAGGATTCTCAGTGTAGCTTCCTCTAGGAAAATCATTCAAACAGCCAGGGATAGAGCTCAGTAAGTAGAGAACCTGCCCAGCATGCAGGAAGCCCTGGGTTCAAGCCCCAGCACTACTTTTAACTCCCACATTTGGGAAGTGGAAGCAGGAGGCTCAGAAGTTTAAAGTCAAGGTCATCCTCTCAGAGATGGATGAGACCCTGTCTCAAAAGGAAAAATAAATAAAAGCTGATTCAAATTAATACATTTCAAGTAAGTTATAAATTTAGACATTAGGGCTAGAGAGATGGCTTAGCAGTTAAGGTGCATGCCTTTGAAGCCTAAGGACCCAAGTGAGATTCTCCAGGTCCCACGTAAGCCAGATGCACATGATGGCACATGTGTCTGGAGTTTGTTTGCAGTGGCTAGAGGCCCTGGCACACCTATTCTCACTCTCTCTCTCTCCCTCTCCCAAATAAATAAATAAATAAATAAATAAATCTTAAATTTAGACATTAGTTGCAAAGTATTCACTAGCTGGATGTATGGACAATATAATAGTTATAGGCTAAAATAAACCATTTTTAAAGCAAGTTCTTTTACTGAAAATTATTTTCATGATTATTATGAAAGTCCTCACAAAGTGTTCAATGTCTTCAATTGCTCTAAAAACTCACCATAGCATTAACATTTTTCCCTCTTTACATTTCCCTCTCCGATAAAAGCTGACACTCTGAACAGTACAATGCTACATCTTGAGAGCCCGAACTCTGGGTGTGGACCTGGTGTGCACTAGTTCTTATTTTCTTTCTTTTTTTTTTTACCCAATAAAACTTTGCCTCACAAAAACACTCACCATAAAACAATATATTTTCATAAGTGTGTGTATCTCAAAGTATCTGGTTTATTAAAATTTTTCAGTGAAACATTTTTTAAGATGCACTGTTCAGTGCTGGCATAAAGAAATGATTTTGTAGTATAGTTTAATTGTGAAGTACATATCATCTTTTTTAAAAATAAACTTGGATGTGTCTGGAGTTCAGTTTCAGTGGTTGGAGGCCCTGGTTCATCAATTCTCTTCCTCCTCCCTCTCTCTCCTGGTCTCTTGCATTTAAAAAAAAAAGTCAGTCTGTTGGGCTTGCCTTAAAAAAAAAAAAAAAAAAAATTGGAGCTGTCAACTATGCAGATCCATGGATTTCCTCCCTGACACGTGGTTCACACACCTCTTAAAGGGCATTTGGTGTTGGTTCCTTCCCCCATTGACCTAACGACTAAGAACGGATATGTAATATTTATTTATTATTTACTTATTTATATGAGAAAGAGAGAAGTAGATAGAGTGGCCCTGTAGCCACTGCAAACAAACAACATGTGCCACCTTGTGCATCTGGCTTATGTGAGTACTAGGGAATTGAACCTGGGCCCTTGGGTTTCACAGGCAAGTGCCTTAACCACTAGGCAATCTCTCCAGCCCCAGGTTATAGAACTCTTGATTTGTACTAATCATTCAAGCTAAAGTGTAAGTAACAATTAATAACCTGAAACATATAAAATTTAGGATATCAGAGTAGATTCCTTTTTGGAGAAATTTTAGGCAGCAGTCCAGACAGTTTATACATGTATTTAGCATCTATCTCAGCAATGCTATTTAGAAATATTTAATTATTTCAAAAATTGTAGTAATTTTTAAAGGCAGAATTTTTGTTTTGTTTTGTTTTTTTGTTTGTTTGGTTTTTTGAGGTAGAGTTTCACTCTGGCCCATGCTGACCTCGAATTAACTATGTAGTCTCAGGGTGGCCTTGAACTCACGGTGATCTTCCTGCCTCTGCCTCCCGAGTGCTGGGATTAAAGGTGTGCACCACCACGCCTGGCAAAGGCAGGTTATTTAATTTGCCTGTAGATGAGGAACTTCTTCAGTTTTCCACAGCTACCCTTATGGTCCCATATATTTCATTGTTCACTTGTAAGCGGAGTAGTATTTCTAAAACTCTGAAATTTATTTTCATTCTTCCAATATAATCTTTGTTCTCTTAATCACTTGTAGATTTCAGATCCTCTAGCCTCTTAACAAAGGTAGACAGAACACTATACTAACATTTTATTTATATGGTTTACAAGTGGGCATTTTTCAGGTAAGATAATTATATTTTGTTTACATTTTATTTAAGATGAATATGTTATATTAGGGATTCTATAAAAATATATGCATATATTTAAAAATATACTTTTGTTATATGAGAAAAGCAAATTAGACTTTTGACTAATATTTTTCAAGGAATGCTTGCTCAAGGCTTAGGGTTCCTTGGCTGGAAGAAAGTGCAAAGAGCTTGCTAGTGGAAAAGGGTTGAGCTTGGAATATAAGAAGAGTGGAAAGAAAGACAGTCCCTCATTCTTTGTTATTCTGTCACTTATTAGCTGTCTAGGCTCATTTCAGCAACTTTTCCTCTCCCTCTCTTGACAGCTCAGCCTGCTTTCCTGCCTTAAAATACATAAAATTTTAACCGTGAAGCATGAAAAGGAAGACCATGAAGAGCATGGAAAGTAGACTTGTTTGAAGAGAGGGTGAGTAGGGAAGGACCGACATAACTACACTGTAACGTTCCCAAATGATTCTCTTCCTTTCCTTTTCCACCCTAAAATTTTACTCACCAAAGACCCCTCCAATCTTGGTCAAGAGCAGTTTGCTGTTGTCGCCTTTAATTATCAGGAATAATGTGTGTGTGCTCACCTTGTACTCTTTGATTTTTTTTCCTTAAGAGCTATATCTATTCTCCTCATTTTTCACTTTAGAAAAACTGCTTAGAAATCAAAAGTAACTAAAATGGTAACTTAAATGGAATTTAATCTTTTAAGTTATTCTGAGGTAGTACATGGCTCATTACAGCCTATCTGATAGAGACATAGTGATGGCAGAGTAAATGAGTTAGAAGAGGTAGGAAGGAATTGAAAAGGTAAGGGATTCAACTTGAATTGATTTGTCCCAAATAGATGGCGACATTGGGAACACAGGCAAATTACTTTCATGGCACTCACTTTGTTTTAAGGAATCAACCAATTTTGTTAGGAATAAAACTAGCACAGAAACATCAAGTTAAAGTTCCAGAATCAGCTTTTCAGTCAAATGGGTAAAATGTAACACCAAATGATATCTTAATATCTTAATCACAAGTAGCTTTGCAATAACTAAAACAATACTGAACATTAAGAAAGTGAAGCATTCTTAGAGAAACCAAACTGTTTTTGATCTCATCTATTCTTTTTGAATATAATATATAGAATGTAATATAGAATATATAGAAATGTGGCTCCATTTCTAGTCCTGTGTTCTATTTCATTGGTATATTTGTCTGTTTTTACATCAGTATCATACTGTCTTTTTCCACTATGACGTGGTAAAATAATTTTGGATCAGGGAGTCTATTAATTTCTGTTGTGTTTTATCAGCTTAGGGTTGCTTTGGTAGGTGTATTCTTTTGTGTTTCCATATGAATTTGTGTGTGTGTGTGTGTGTGTGTGTGTGTGTGTGTGTGTGTGTGTGTGTATAGAGATAATATTTAACCTGGGTTATATGTATCAGCTGAATGGATATACTTGGAGTTTTATGCTAAACATGAGAATAAGCAATTTTAATAAATTGGTTTAGGACAAATAAACAGATCTTATGAGTAAAACTAAAGGGAACAACCTAATCAAAATCTTCATTTCCTCATCTTCCCTCTCTCTCTGTGGTTTCAGCCTTGGCTTGGCTAAAGTGCAAGCAGTAGTTTATCTCCTCGGGTCTCACTACCTTCTGAAAAAAAGAACAGATTCTCCAAAGGAGAGTGAAGTTGGCATTGTTTAAATGGGATAAGCATTCTTAGTTTAGGGAGAATTTGATGTACCCCCTCTTTTAGCTGAAGACTAGTGAGAGCTTGACAGTGGAAAGCACAATCTTTGTCCCCATAGAATTGTGATCTGGTTCCCAATTCCAGATATGGGTTCCTTGACACTGAGCAGAAGGCAGCTTCCATGGTGAGCCTGACAATCAGTGACAGGGTGAAGGAGACAGATGCTGAGGATACTCAATACCTACCAAAACAGAAATCCTGAGGCTCCTAAGATTTCATCATTGAAGTGTCTTAAAACTTACCCAACACGGCTTAGGGAGTTTTGTGCAAAGAGGAGGAGGAAAGATTGTCAGAGCCACAGGTTGGGACATCATGACCAGGGGCATTGCCTCCCCCCAGCAACTGACTGCTGCTCTCACAATGCATGACCCCCAACCCCATGGGGAATACCTCCAACCCCACTGAGGAGGGTCCCCAGTAGAATGGGGGCAGGGGTGGGATAAAGAATGGTACCAACACATGACATATCCATACTAATATGTCTGAAATAAAAATAAATAAATGAAAATTAAGAAATTTAAAAAATGTACATTTAACCACTCTTTTCATTGTCAGTGTCTTATGTCAATTAAGGACTTTACAAATGTAGTTTAAGTGCTCACAATAATTTGATGTTTTTTCACCAAAATCAGCATGCTGTCAGTATTTTATATTTATTTTAGCAACTACCAGTCTAAGATTTGATGAAATTAGAGGTGTATTTCCCCATGAAAATTATCATATAAAAGGGGCAATAACTTACACTGAAATGTTATATATAGGGAATAATTATAGAACCAAACAATTTTCAAGACATTATTCTCTTTAGGCAAAGGTCAGAGAGAGCTAGAGTAAGAAGATATAAGTTGCCATTAAATAAAAGATATGAAAATTTAACTGTGCTTTTGATTATGATAGAGAAGAAATCCAAGGTAAATTACAATTATCCTGTTTTTTTTTTTTTCTCATTTTCTCATTTTTCTCTGGTCATTGACTGATGTCTTTTCTATTTTGGATATTGTCCTCCTGTCAGATGTGCAATTTGTAAGCATTTTCTCCCATACTGTATGTTATTTATTCACTCTAATTGTTTTCTTTGCTGTGTAGAAGTTTTATGTTTTCATTTATTTACTTAATATTTATTTCAAGGTGTGGTCATGCTATGTGCAACAAGTAAGGGGGAAATTCAAGATCCTTCTGCCTCAGCCTTTCAAGTGCTGGTTAGCATGGCCACCACACCTGACTGCAAAACCCTAAAAAATGCCCTAACCTCACTCTCATATGCATGGAAAGTAATTCGAGAATGTCACCTTTTGCCTCTGTGAGAAACAAACTTATCATTCTCCATGTCTTTGCTAAAAATCAGGTGACCATAGCTGTGTGGCTCCATTTCTAGGTCCTGTGTTCTATTGTGTTCATTGGAATATGTGTGTCTGTTTTTGCATCAGTATCATACTGTCTTTTCCCACTATGACTTGGTAAAATAATTTTGGATCAGGGAGTCTATTAATTTCCTGTTGTGTTTTTTCAGTTTAGGATTGCTTTGATAGATGTATTCTTTTGTGTTGCCATATGAATTGTATTTTTGTTTCATTTTCGTTCTGAGAATAACGTTATTGGGACCTTGATGGGAACTGCATCAAATCTAGATTACTTTTGGCAATGTAGCCATTTTTGTAAAAGTAATTTTGTGAATGCAGGTACCTTGATGTTTCTCCATTGCTTGGTATCTTCTCTTTAAAGTTTTTGCAGTGTGCTGAGTTTTCTTTTTAGAGGTCTTTCACATTCTTGGTGAGGTTTATTCCTATGTACTGTATTTTTTGAGGTGTGTTATGGATGGGATTTTGTTCTTAATTTTATTTTCTTCAAGTTCATCATTGATGGATATGGAAGCTATTGTTTTAGTATATATCCTGGAATTTTTTGAATATATTTATAAAATACAAGAGTTTTCTGGTAGAGTGTATAGGACATCTTAAGTGTAAAATAATGTCATCTGCAAATAGGGATAATTTTATATCTTCCTTTCCTATAATTATCCTTTTATATTTTTCTTGTATTGGTCCAGCTAAGACTTCAAACACTATATTGTAAAAGAGTGGAGTCAGTTGGTACCCTTGTCTCCTTCCAGATTTTAGCAGAAATGATATTAGTTTTTCCCCATTGAATGATGCTGGCTATGTTTGTCATTATTATTATTATTTTCAGGTATGTTCCATCCATTTCTAATTTTTTCAGAACTTTCATCATGAAGTTATATTGAACTTTGTCAAATGTCTTCTCTGCATTTATAAAGATGATTATATGATTATGTCCTTCAGTTTATTTATATGATGAATAATGTATATGAATGTTGAAGCAACCTTGCATTTCTGGAATGCAGTAAACTTGTTCATGAGACATAATCTTTTTAATGCACTTTTGATTTCAGTTTGCAAGTATTTTGTTGAGAATTTTTGCGTCTGTGTTCATCAAAGAACTTGGCCTGTAGACTTCTTAATTTGTTGTTGCTTCTTTTTCTGGTTTTGGTATGAAGAAAGCATTGGCTTCATAGAATGTGTTCTGTCGTATTCTTTCCTTTTCTATTTTGTAGAACAGTTTGAGAAGTGTTAATATTATTTATTTTTTATTATTTATTTATTAGAGAGAGAGAATGGGTGCACCAGGACCTCTAGCCACTGCAAACAACTCCAGACATATGTGCCACTATGTGCATCTGGCTTACGTGGGAGACCTGGAGAATCAAAATGGTGTCCTTAGTCTTCTCAGGCATGTGCCTTAACCGCTAAGCCATCTCTCCAGCATGTATATATGTATGTATATATATGTGTTTGTATGTATGTATATATATATATATATATATATATATATATATACTTTTGGTTAGAGAAGTCTCTCTTCATATGGTAATGATTGGTGGGGAAACAAAACACGCATCCAAGTGCTGAGAAGAAGTGACAGAAGAGTGTCCAGCACTTAATAAGACATCTCAATTATACTCTCCAATGACTCAGGGACTAGTGAAAGAGGTGAAAGAAATAATGTAACATCTCAAAGTCAGACAGGACTGCTTTGGAACTCTGTCTCCCACAACTAATGTGGTCATCTTATTTACAATATAATGGCAGCTGTTATTATCTGCACAAGACTGCATAATTTGGGGCCCACCAAAATATTGTCATGGAAGATGGAGTAGTGCAGAAAAAAACAACAATGTAGAAGAGGGAATAGAGAAAAAAATTAATGAAAATTCTTACATATATATATTAAATAAAAAGGCTAGTGACAAGAAATAGCATTCCATGGTAATCCCACTCACATAATTCCTCCAAGTTGTTCCTACTTTCTAGTTTCTATCCTCTGTATCCCCTCAAAAAAGTGAACTGGAAATAATGTTTATTGTCCACTGATAATTGAAGTCACTTTGCTAATCTTATGTATTTGACCAAAAGAAATGAACCTGCAATGATATCCTCCTGGTAGGAGCAGGTGGCAGTAGGGGTCTCAAACTATGTCTTCAAATTCATAATCCGATTAAACATTCACTGTATATAGTACACCTAGAAAAAAATTTAGAAAACACCATATAAATACAAAAATAACATTTACATTAAGGAACCAGCTTTCTTTCCCCTAAGATTCTGTGATTTCATTCCTATCATCCTTTAGACACATTTTCAAGCTGTGGATATGCGACACATGTCTTCCACAGTGAACTAATGCTAATTGTTCTATTCACTTTACTCTGAAAATATAACTGGATATACCCATTAGTGAATATTCCTCCTTTTATGTATGCTTTGGTGCCTGGAGCAACAAAAACTGTAATGAAATGCAATTTTAAATGAAAAGAATTAAGCATTTGGGGATTCCTTTGCAATGATAACCTCATGCTATTATGTGACTATCACACATATAGTTCAAATGTATGTAGCATAAAGGTACTGTGATAGAGTGAGAGGAAGGATTTTTATATTTGCAGTATTTTATGAGTACAGATAAAAAACGTGAAATATGAGGTGTAACATAGAAGGCTGATTTCATGAGCTTTTCCTTACTGTACGTGGGGGGGGGATTTCATTGTATTTTGTCTGAGATGTAAGCAGCTAACATTAAAATACATACTTTTGGTCACAGATCTGTGATTATTAATTTGCTTCACCTATAATTAAGACAGCAGTTCTTTAGTAAGCAGTCATGTTTGACCATTTCTATGTAATTTGTAGAAGCATAATATTGTAATATTTAAGACATAAGTCTAAGGTGACAGAAATATAAATAATTTTAAATAATGGCTTAGTATTAAAAGTCATATTTTAAATAAAACAGTGAAGAGAAAAATGTATCAACTGCCTCTTAAATATCATCCTTAAACAGAGATGTAGCCTAAGATGCTTTGCATCCTTGTGTGCTGTCTTTTAGGCAGTCTTGTCCGAGGACCAAACTCAAAGAAAAACAAATGGTTCTCTGATTCTTTATTATGAATCCACAGTAGGAGTATCACAGTATTGGACTGAATGAACTTCGTGGTTTCTCTGTTTCTATGGAATCCTGTAGCAAATGATTTTTTTGTATTTATCTGTATTTCTCTTATATTTAAGGAATGCCAGCTCTGTTACGATTAGTTTTCTTCACGTGAGATTGGCATAGCTTTGGGAAGGGACTCACAGCTACAAGGTGGCACTGGCATCATGACATTCAGAACTATGTGATGATAGTTAAATATTTCAAGCAGTAATCATATATGTTCTCATGCATAAACTGCTGCTTGCTTTGACAGGAAAATAACCTCCTGCAAAATAGCATTTAAATTTAAATATCAAGACTACAAATCTTTGTAAAATAAGAGACGTGAGACACAGTTCTGTACCTCCCATAATTTTCCATCTTTATTTAGAGAGAGTGTGAGCTTTGTGTGCTACTTTAAATGAGCTGACACTTTCTTGTTAACACTTGTGTTTACTTTTCTAGCTCACATAATAACATAGTCAATCATATTTTGCAGAGAAACCAAGCATTAGTGGTTCTTCAGAGCTCCTTTCCCAACAGAAACCTTGGAATTTAGTAATGCAGGAATTTTAGGAGAACTTTTGTTCAGTCCATTTGGTCACTGTTGAGCCATTCATTGCTCAGGCCCTATAAATCTTGCAGTGCATTACATCCCATAAATTTTAATTCCCCCTTCCTCACTGCTAAAAGGACACTGGCCCTTGCCTTGGACTTTCAAAAGGGCATGGGGACGGGGACTGAGATGGGCAGTCACTCCATCATGGCTATTCTCCATTATCTGGGTGGAGTGGAAATGCAAATCTGTCTGCTTTTCTATGAACTACCTTGCCTTTTCTCTTATTCTTCAAATCTTATTACCTTCCTCTCTCAATTTAATCATTCCTTTCCCTGCTGAACTTTTGGAAACCATTACTGGATATCCAGGTAATCTCCCCGGGGTCTATAAAAGCCACATCATGCTGCTCTGAAGAGAAGTAAGGAATACAGAGGAACACACACACACACACACACACACACACACACACACAAAGCAAGGAATTATGAATTTTTCAGTTAACAAAACCTACTTAGATTTTTTTAAGGGGGTAGACAATTATAATGTTTATTCTTAGTATTTGTGCAAAGGAATGTTCTTCATAGAAACAATTTTCATTATAAATGTAAAAGAAACTAAAATTTTAAATTCTCTACATGCATGAAAAAGAAAGAATAATTTGAATCAAAACTGAGTGGTTTATTTAGACACTTTTGTCTAACACCCTATCTTCAGGTTCTTGCATTCACTTTTCTCATTATAACTATCATCACATTGACTATGATTTTGTGAAGCCTGTGCATTTTATTGGGATGTGATCTCTTTTCACATAGTTCTAATGTCATCTTTACCTTCCAAATTAGAAAGTTCAAAAGTAAACTTAACTTGATGTGTTTCTATAGCATCCTGTCTTCAACTCTTCATTCTCCAACATCCAGCATCCACCTTGTTACTTTCAAAGTTCAGTCCTATGGGAAGTATTCCTATACTTGGCTCAAAATCAAGTGTCATAAAATGGTTTATACCTTTGTAATTCTATAACCATTAATATTATTATCACTTTAAATTCAGAGACTTCCTGTAAATCTAGGCTATGGCCATTCTTTCCTTTGTTTTTCATTGCCACTGCTAACAATCTCATATCCCAGGACCTTTCGACATTTGTGTCATTCTCTTGCTTAGCATTATTGGTGTTTTTCTTTAATTTCTTTGTAGGAATTTTGCTTGAGATTAACCATCAAACTTCTATGAGAGAGGTTTACCTGCCTATATTCAGCTACAGTAAGTCCGAGACCATACTCTTCCTGTCTTGGAGCTGAGCAGATAAGAGTGAATTTCCCTTCCTCTTTAGAAAATCATCCAGAGATTATCCAGAGATGGCCCAGGGGACAGGCTGTGGAGAAACAGCTCAGTGTGAACCAGTAGCTGACGTGGTATCTTAAAGCCATGTGAGGAGCTGTTCTCCATTCTTACATCCCTGCATTCCTTTTCCCAGTCTAGAACTCTGAGGTCACACCCTCCCAGAAAAGTTGGCACTGATTCAAAATCTTGGCTAAGCCATCTGTATTCGTTACTTTCTCATTGCGGTGACCACCTGCCTAATGAAGGGTTTATTTGAGCTTGCAGTTTGAGGTTGCAGTCTGCCAGCTGAGGGAGGGCACGGCAGCAGAACAGAAGCAGCAGCTCACATTGCATCTGCTCCAGTGACCAAACAGTGATGATGCTGCTGGTCAGCTCACTTTCTCTTGTTAAGGCAGGTAAGGACACCTCCCCCACAGGTAATGCTGCCACCCACATTTATGGTGAGTCTTCTCATCCTAATTAATCTAAGCCAGAAAATCCCTCGGATATGCTCAGAGATCTTTGTTTCCACCTTAATTCTAAATGTTGTAAAATTGAAACCAAGCTTAACTGTTGCACAGTCCTATGGCCCAGGTGCTAGACTTTGTCAGAGGTTTTTCTTATTGAACTTCAGAGTGTAAACCTGGTCAGGATGACGCCCACTTTGAAGGATACGACCTGTTCTCACTCGTCATTGCAGACCCTTGCGGTGCCATAGAGCTTTGCCCCCTCTTCCTGTTCCATTGTCCAGTTTTGCATTTTAAATTTATAATTTCTTTGGTTATTAATAATCCTGGTCTTGTAAATGAATACCATCTCCCAGATTATTGTGTATGCCAAGAGCCAACTCAGAACAATTAACATCTTTGCTGCAGGCAATGTTCTTCCTGCACATTGAAAAGTAAAAGTTCCGTGGGGACCAATGTGATCAGTGACTGCACTGCAACAAACACATTATCAGGAAATAAAAGCTGTGTCAGTGGAAGTCATCCAACAGAAGAAACATAAGTAAAGTTTTATATATGTTCAGCAGTGAGAATGAGATGTAGCTATTACCTATACATCTACTTGTGTGTGAACATATTGTTTAGTTGAAATGATTGCTATTTTATTTTATTGATACTTTCATATATGTATGCAACAGTTTATTCTGATCACACTTCCCCACCAATTACTTTGTCTCATCCCCTGTCCCTTCATTCTCCTTCCCATGTAATCCTAATCCTATTTTCATAACTCTTTTTACCCACTGAGTTAAATTAGAGTCATTTCCACCAAAGGTTAATGTAAGACCCTAGTGCCAAAGATACCATATGCTATACGGAGCATGGAGAGACCTGGCTGGAATAAAAAGAGAGTCAGTCCCAGACAGTTAGCTTGGCTAGTGCCACAAGGTGCTACATGAGAAACTGGGGGAAAGTGACCAACACTGTCTAAGCAACACATGACCTAAGCTTCTCAGCAGCAAACAACCGGACGTGATGCTCAAACAAGAGCAGTAGTGGCAACAGCCATGGTGGGTAACCAGCTGCTCTTGATTTGGCTGACAGATCTGCTCAGTGGAATGGAACCCATAGCTGGAACTGGGAACCAAGTCAGAACCATATTCCAAAAAACAAGCCTGGTCTCCAATATCAAGCTCCCACCAATCATGGGCTACAAGAGGGCCTACACCTATGAAATTCTGTCTACAATAATAATGGTTATCCCATTTATCTGGTGCTGACTTCACTCTCTGTTGGAGAATTTGCTCCTCTTTTTCAGATGGATGTCGAACCTAAGGAGAGGATCAGCTGAAACCATAGAGTAACTGGGGAAATGAGCAAGAGTGCTGCTTTCTTGGTGAACCTGGTATCAGCACAAGGGTGAAGGAGATAGACACAGAGAACGCTCAACTCCTACTAAAGCAGATATCCAGAGACACAGAAGCTCCCAAGACCTCATCACAGAAGTAGACCTAAAACTAACCCAACATGGCTCAGGGAAATTCATGCAAGGGACCCTCATTTAACTCAGTTGGTAAAAAATAAATAAATAAATAATGGCAAGGACATAGGATGAGGATTAAATGGGAAGGAGAAAGGTTTCAGTGGGAGAGGTAGGGGATGAGACAAGGTTCAAAATGCTTTGCATATATGTATAAAAGTGTCAATAAAAATAAAATACAAAGTATTTCACTAAATCTGAATATGACATGCTATTCAGCATCTCAACGGTGCTGGAACCAGGACAACAGATTTTCCTTAAGATCCTGTATCCTGGCCACAAGCTAGAAGAAAAGGGACACGGGCTCTGGGGCGCAATGAACTGGCATGGCTTACGGATTTGGGAGACGCATTTCTAGTCTTCAATCATGAGGCAGTTGCATAAGCATGTTGGATATCTAATGAATTACAGAAACTGAATATCCAAGTTTGCCTCAGGCTGAAGTCTGTCTCAGAACACGTGACTTTTAGTACAAATACTAGGAAAGTTCCCAGCAAACAGGGGAACAGAATAATCCTTGAGTTTACTAGAAGCTCAGCAGTTCGTGTTGGGCTCAATCACAGCTGTTCAAGAGACCCAGCATTAGGAATGTGCTAGTCATTGTTAGCAACTATTGTTTTAAAACTCATGTCATACATGGGCAGGAGAGGTGGATTAGCAGGTAAGGTACTTGCCTGCAAAGCCAAAGGACCCATGTTCAATTCCCTAGGACCCACATAAGCCAGAGTTCGTTTGCAGTGGCGGGAGACCCTGGTGCACCCATTCTCTCTATCTCTCAAATAAATAAATAGAATTAAAAAGAAATTTTTAAAAAGTAAACGATATTCAAGAAATTTTATTAAACTAGTACTGAATATTGTAAACTGTAATTTAGGGCTACTTTCTGATATCCATGGTTTGGGGCATACTTAGGTTTGTTTATCAATCTGCTATTGGACAATGTGCTATTGGACACACCTTTCCAACTGTCCCCTCAGTGAGACTATCATGTTGGCTTGAAAGAGGAATAAGCTTTCAAACTTCTCGGATGTACATCTGCCACATGGTGAATAACACCAACAGAGGAAACACTTCGGTGGTTGTAGTTACCTTCGTGTTGCTGGGAGAAAACACGTGACAAAAGTAGCTGATGAAGATAAAGAAATACTGCTATAGTTCTCCAGTGTTCTCAGCGCTATAGTGATCATAGCTCTCTACATTATGTCTGGAAAGCAAGTTATGCCAATAGTAGCAGAAAAAGGCTTACAAGCCTCAGTAGCCAAGGGTTGGATTTAGGTAACTGTACCAGTTTTGGACTTTACTGTCTGACCGAAGTATATTTTAAAACACACTTTAGGCAGATTATTAATTTTATTAACATAAAAAATTAACACAGCCTCAACATCATAGCACATTTTGAGGTTGAAAGGCAAAAGAACTCTTGATTCTATGCACAAGATTCTAAAATGTGAAGGAGCCTCGATAGGAATGCATTGTTTGTTGTAATTCAAATGATATTTTTGAATGAAAAGAAATTGCTGCAATCATAATTGCCCCTGTGCTAAGAGATGAGTGTCATCTACTCTTTCTTCAATATTTTTCTAAAAAAATACAGGAAACCTCATGAACAAGTTAGCCTGGAGCAATATCCACCAATAGCATACATTTCAACAACAAAATAATAGGTAACCCAAAGTAAATATAACCTGATAGCTTTCTGAAAAATATAAGACGTCGCCTAGCATGTGTAAGACCCTATATTGGATCCTTAGTAATACAGAAATCAAACCAAAACAAACAAAATTGTAAAACAAAACTTCTCATTTGCTTCAAAATATGTAATCATAATGAATATCAAAGAGGGAACTTTTCTGTAATGATTTCTATAAGCTTATTTGAAACCATTTTGTGAAAACATGTGAATCACATTTAAAAAGTTGAGCAGAATTTAGAAATATCACTTATGTTTTTTTTTTTTTTAATAGAAAATCGATAAGATAAAGGGGTTGGAGTTGGGGATATATTTCCTGGTAAAGTTATGTGAAAACAGGCCCAGTTTTTCCTCTGAAATATAAGACTAAGAACTACTAAAATGATTTCTAAAGCCTTTTCATCTTTAGCTGCTGCTGCTCGTTTCTCTGAATTTGGTTGATTTTCCAGGGTCATTATTTTTGTTAATAATGTACCCACCATATTCAGGAAGCAAACTCACATCCCAGACACACTGATAATTTACAAGAAATGTCAGAAAGGAAAATATGCTACCATTGAAGATGTGAAAATTCATTTGCATAAAATTCATACTTATTTTAAATTTTAAGAGCATCATAAAGCTAGAACCAGAGCAATCTACAAAAATCTAATATATTGTTTATGAATACATTGTGCTATTTAAGATTTTATTTTTATTTATTTATTAGAGACAGAGAAAGGGGGAGAGTGAGAATGGGCATGCTAGGGCCTCTAGACATTGCACATGAACTCCAGACACGTGCATCCCCTTGTGCATCATCTGGCTTATGTGGGACCTGGAGAATCGAACTGGGGTCCTTAGGCTTTGCAGGCATGTGCCTTAACCACTAAGCCATCTCTCCAGCCCTGTGCTGTTTCTTAACAATTAATAAACAGGGAAATTCACAATCAACTTTTAAGAATACTTACTAGGTCTGGAGAGGTGGTGTAGCTGTTGAGGAACTTGCTGGGCAAGCCAGAGAACCCACATTTGATTCCCAGTAGAACCCATGTAGAACCAGATGCACAAGGTGTCATATGTGTCTGGAGTTCGTTTGCAGTGGTTACATGTCCTAGTGCACCCTTTCTCTCTATATGTGTATCTTCCTCTCTCTCTCTCTCAAATAAATAAATATTAAAATTACTAATGATACCCAAAATGTACCGAAGCAGAAATCCAGGAGTTGAGAGCTGAACAGTAAAGTAGACTTAATCACCCACCAAAGCTCAGGGAGTTTTAAGAAGAGGGGGGCAGAAAGATTGTAAGAGCCACAGGATGGGAGGAAATATCCAGAGGCATTGCCCTTCCCCCCACAATGACTGACTGATGCTCTCACTCATGCCCACAGTCCCATGGTGAACACCAGAAATCACACGAGGAGGGCCCTTAGTAGAATGGGGGTAGGGAGGAGGGAAATTGTACCAACACATGATGTGTCCATACAAAGTTTCTAATTAATAAAAAATAAATAAAAAGGGGGTTAAAACTAGTCTAGAATTTTTGAAATATTCTGGAATATTAAACTATACTATAATTCTTCCTCCCATGAAACTATTGGTGTAACCTGTTCGATATCTCTACAGTAAGCAGAATCCCAGGTCTGCAAAAGAATCAATTCTTTATTGAACTCATGGGGATATAATGATTTGGTTATGTGGGCTTTCAGAATATTCTGTCAAATGAAACATGCTAGAACAATTATGAATATGTTTATACTGTGTGAATCACTAGAATTGAGTGTTTGATATAGAAGTTAGATAGGAAAAAAGACATGTTCAGTATACTACAATATAATAATTCAACTTTCCCATGGGTTAAATAAGTATACTCTCAAGGTCAATGGATCAGTGAAACTTGACATTGTGGCAGGGTTCCCTCTAGTCACTAAGTCCAGTTACGGAGTAACTTCATTGCCCGTCTCATTCAGTGAGTGCAGAAGGGAGAGTCTGTTCTGAGGATACTCTCCTTGTGTATGTAGGGCTGTGTGAATCACACTCCTCTACTCTACTGTGAGCTGGCAATCACTTCTAACCTTTAAGACCATCTAGGGGTCACCAGGGTTAGTGATTAAGTGAGCTTTTCTCTATAAAGTTTGATGTTGAACTAGGAGAAAAGAACACAGGTATTGCTATAGCTGCTGAAGTATTTATCCCAAGAATCATAATAGCAGAGTATTTAACAATATATATATATATATGTATATATGGTCAACATCATAATCAGCTTGCATTTTTACAATGTATTTTTCTTTTTCATTTGGCTTTTACTGATGGTCTACAAGGCTGCATATTTTGAACAATGTTTTAGTGAAATATTTCCAATTAATTTGCCAAAATTCAAAATAAAAATTACATTTTACATTCAACAGAAAATCACCACCAAGAAGGAAACTACTGGCGGGTCTCAGCACAGACTCACCTAAGTGTCTGCCTCTTTTTTTTTTTTAAAAATTTTATTTATTTATATATTTGCAAGGAGAGAGAGTGTGAGAGAGAAGAGAGACAGACAGAGAGAGAATGGGCACACCAGGGCCTCCAGCCACCGCAAACAAACTCCAAATGCATGTGCCCCTTGTGCATCTGGCTTATGTGGGTCCTGGGGAATCGAACCTGGGTCCTTTGGCTTTATAGGCAAATGTCTTAACCACTAAGCCATTTCTCCAGCCCACTCTAGCTTCTTTTATTCAATGTCTGCATAGTCCAGACCTTCTCCATTTTTCTTCATTCCTACAACCTCCCACCATTCAACCTTTTGAAATTCCAGTGTTACAAGGGATCTCTTCCTATTGTAAATATTCTTTCTTGCACTTTTCTCTTTTGTGTTTTTCTATCCCCTTTTTAAAGTGTTTCTGTTGATGTTACCAACAGCTCTCTTGGGTGGTAGGATAGTCCATGCTTGCTAACTAAGTTAATCCATCTTTTTATCACTTCATCCTAATTAGCATTCCTTCCCTATGTTGAGATAAGCACTCATAATGTATCATGGGAACAACAGCTTCCAGTCCTACCCTCCAGATTTCAGAAATGAACAATACTCAGACGGTATTTTTATCCTTGCTAATTCTATGCCCCATATAGGAAAAGTCATGACTATTATGGGGGTAATCAACTCATTTCTAATTGGATTAAGGGTTGGTGGCACAGGAGGGAACCCACTCGTGGCAGTGTAAACTTAGTCAAAAGCCTGTGGCAGAGTCAGTCATGGGCCCTAGGATGGAAGCTATTACTGTTGTTATGCTAAATTAACACGATATAAAATTGTCTTTTAAGTAGTGATGTAATTATACCCCCAAATTAATACTGATGTCAGCCTAAATCAGAGAAGTTTCTTATACAGTGGGAAGTGGTTAATGCAAAGACATCTATCTTGTCAAAACACAGAATAATTCTCTGTTGTATCCCTCAGTCCTAAACAGGACATCTATATCACTCCTTCCAAGGCTCAAAATACACTGCAGAAGAAACTGCTGAATGAATATAAGAGCTGGAGGATGAGGAAAGGTGATGTGTAAAGCTGTCTCCTGAATGCAACATGGCCACTATACTCATGAATTCAGAGCAGCTGTATTTTCTTGCCAAGATTATGCCCATCAATATCCCATCATGAATGGGGCAGGGACTAACATGGCCCCACTCATCCAAGATTAGTCATTGACAATTAAAAGTTTGGGGGAGGTCATGTTTTTCATGGTTTAGACACTGGTAACTTGCTCATAATTCAGTAAATAACCCACCTATGACTGTGCAAACAATTCCAATTAAACTCAGCAAGCTACATAAAAATGAAGAAAGGAAAAAGAAGAGAGGAGGGAGAGAAGAGAGAAGTGAGGAAGTGAGGGAGGGAAGGAGGGAAGGAGGGAGGAAGAAGGAGGGAGGAAGGAAGGAAGGAAGGAAGGAAGGAAGGAAGGAAGGAAGGGAGGGAGGGAGGGAGGGAGGGAGGGAGGGAGGCAGGCAGGCGACTACTTGGGAAGAAGGGATTCACTGGGGGTAAGAGAAATAATAAAGGATAATAGGGAAAATGTGATTGAAATACCTTGCTTGCATGTAATGTATTGTCAAATGAAATAAAAATAAGATCCATTTTTAAAAAATACTGTGATTCATTATAAAAGGATGCAAAAATCACAAAGCTTGGTGATCAGAGCAACTGTGGTGTGTGTTCCTTGGATTATTTCAGCCTTCTCTTGTTTGTTTTTTATTTCAGCCTTTTCTTATTGATCTTTTGTCCACTATTAAGAACATTTCATATCTTTCCAATGTTCTTCTAGTACACATGCTTGTTTCCACATGGACGATCTCATCTTATGGTTCTAATAATTTCTGACTTCTGCTCTCCGTGTGAATCATTTTGGTTCCTCCTACTCTTGGACCAACTTATCAACCTGTGATCTTACTGTACTACTATTGTGCACTCTGGCAAAATTGTTCTGGCAAATTCACTTTCCTTAATCTCTTCTCTTGCCTCAGTGATTCCCCAGATGTTTGCTGTTCCAAAATTTTTGTCACAGTCATACTGATAGAAGACAAGAATCCCAGGAGAAATGACATCTGTTGCTGCTTGTGTGGCTGAATTTATATATTTCACATGCATTTATTTACTTTTTGGCCTAAAATATTTTCTTATACAGCAACCTTCATGTGTACTTATTTTGTACATTTTTAGAACATAATCAATCACTAGTGATAATTGTCTATTTGGCTTCTTGTTAAAAAAAAATAAAATATGGGCTGCAGAGTAAAGTCCGTGGTTAAAGGCACTTGTGTACAAGGCCTGATGGCCCAGTTTTGATTCCCCAGGACCCACATTAAGCCAGATGCACAAAGTGGTGAATGTGTCTGGAGTTCATTTTCAGTGGCTGGAGGACCAGGTGTGCCTATATTCATTCTAATTCTCTCTCTCTTTCTCCCTCAAATAAATAAATACTTTTTAACAAATAAAATTCAAAGTTGTGAAAATCACAGCAATCAAAGATCTCCAGCTCATGGGAGCAAGGGGTTTTGTTGACTGTGTTCTGTTCTACATCATCAGGACAAACACTGGTGTTAGTTTTATTTTTCAAATGACATCATTGTCACTGTAAGAAACAACTACTACTGAGATGAGATGTGAAAATCGACATTAATATTTTATTTTGGCTTTTCATATCCACTAATGTCTCTGTAATGTAGAGAGCATGGGACTGCTCATTGAAGTCCTTCATGATTTTCCCCTTGAAGACATTTGTAAAATAATGTATAATTTGGGATTGAGCTGCTTTAAGTTTTCTAGCTATTAAATTGATAATATTTTCTGGTTTCACAATCATACAGCAATATATTATGTATATGTGTATGTATATATATAAGTTAACATTGTTCAAATAAGTTATAAATTTCTAGGTTAGTGATATGTATGAAATTAAAATAGATGGTCTGTGGAGGTGGCTCAGGGGATAAAGCATTTACTGCTGAAACTAGATGACCAGAGTCCAGACCCCCAAACCCACAGACACCCTGCATGCAATAGCAAGCGTCTATAAAGGGAGCCTCCGATGGCACAAACACGACAGTCCTGGCAGCTCATAGGCCAGCAAGCCTGGCATCTGCAATGGTGAGAAAGGAGAGGCCCTGCCTCAAACAAGGTGGAAAACGAGGACTGGCACTCGGGGTTGTCCTGTGATAGCCACATGTGTGCCATAATTACCAGGTACCCACACTCACACACATGGATACACACACATGTGCACACACATGCATGCAAAGATAAAATAAATGAGCAAATAAACTAAACTCTAATCTCCTTACTTATTGTTAAAATTTTCTGAAAGAATTTTTAAATGTTTATTTACTTATTTGAGGGGGAAGAGGCAGATAGAGGGAGAGAGAGAGAGAGAATGGGCCTCCAGCCACTACATAGGAACTCTAAGCACATATTCCCCACCCTCTTTTGTTTTACTTCTTTTCCATCTTCACATTCCAATAGAATAAAAAGAAAATATTTACAAGAAAATCTTCTCCTTTCTACTATAACACATCAAGAAAGATAAAGGATTAAGCAAAACATTGGAAGAATGATAAATTTCATCTTATCTCCCAAACTGTTGTTAAAAATATCTTCCATCTGATATTAAACTTCAATAAAGTCTTTTAAATCTCATATTTATTTTTATTATTTTTTTTTTGTGAGACAGTCTCAAGTAGCCCAGGCTACCTCAAATTTGCTGCATATCCTCCTGCATCCACACCTAGTTTATGTGGTACTGGGGACTGAACCCAATGATAGTCCAGCTCTCTGCTAACTGACCTACATTCTTCAGCCCTCATTAATTTTTGTATCATTTACTTTCCCCAAGCTATTTGACCCTTTAACAAATTCCTTTTGGACTTTGTTTGGTTCCAGTGTCCAGATTCCTCTATTTTTTCCTCTTATTAAAAAAATCATTGAAGCCGGGCGTGGTGGCACACGCCTTTAATCCCAGCCCTAGGGAGGCAGAAGTAGGAGGAGTCCCATGAGTTTGAGGCCACCCTGAGACTGCATAGTTAATTCCAGGTCAGCCAGGGCCAAAAACTAAACAAATCATTGAGACGTGAAGGTTTGTGCATAATTTTAACTTGTGGATTTCCAGGGATTTGGGGAGCATGTTAGGGCCAGAACTGTTTTATTAGCACGGCTAGGTTTTTCTCTGGGGTTAGTAAGACAGCTTAGGGAGAAGTTCCCCACTTTAATAACTCAGAATTGTAAGCCTGGTTGCCACGTTGTCAGTCCTAGTAGATAAGAATGTTGCATTAAATAATTCAATACAGACTTTTTATTTTATAAAGGGTTAAACTCTAGATCACCTCATCTTCTGCGCCTTTTCCCTGAGGACCCTCCTCAGTGGGGTTGTTGGGATTCACTGTGGGGTCCTGAAGGCCTCGTGGTATGTGGAGTTCCGTGACTCAAGATATTCCCGCCCACCCTGTGGCTCTTGCAACACTTCACCCCTCTCTCAACATTCCCCGAGCATGGTGGGCCTGTTGGCAGTCTGCTCTAGTGTTGAGTTTTCTTTGGCTTCTGGCTTTCTGCTTGGATGGGTTTTGATTGGCCATGTTGTCTGTTGCCATCTCCCTGGTGATGACCGTCAGTGAGTGCCTTATTCATGCTTCTGTCTCCTCTGCAGTGTCTCCTGCCCCGTGAGGTGTTCCATTGGTGAGGGACATCTCATGGCGGGCAGTCGGCCATCTTTCCTTGTGTTGATGGAGCTTGGATCTCGTCAGTATTCTCTGCCATCTGTAACATAGAACTGATGCTCCAACCAAGACTGAGAGCAGTGTGTGTTAAAGGGGATTGGCACAGTTACTTTGTGTGCACGCTCTGGCCATCTAGAGAGCA
Organism: Orientallactaga sibirica; assembly: GCA_036365145.1. Lineage (NCBI taxonomy): Eukaryota > Metazoa > Chordata > Mammalia > Rodentia > Dipodidae > Orientallactaga > Orientallactaga sibirica. The sequence goes on from JAEOAD010000005.1 coordinate 1,361,185, forward strand.
ACGGGAGCTTTTCTCTGGAGTCTAAGTTTCGTGGCCATGGCATACCAGCTTGGTTTCCACTCCATGCATGAGTCCTCTCCCCAGGGTGGGGCTCACGTCCATTCACAGAGCAGGTGGTGACCAGCACAGCTGTGTGCCACTACTGCACAGGTTGGAATCCCTGGCTGGGCTGTGTGCCACTACTGCACAGGTGGGAATCCATGGCTGGGCTGGTTCCCAGTTTGCTGACTTTTTCCCTCTCTCATTTCCTAGTTTTCTATTCCCCCGCGGAAGCCATATACCTCTCAGTTCTGCCTCAGTCTAGGTCAGTTTGTTAGAAAATAAGTCTTGATTGTCCTTAGGACGGAGGACATTTGTTCTCTCAGTATTCAAAACAGGGTAAAAAGCATGTGCCCCAGCTTCAGAGAGAGTGGTTCCCTTAAATTTTCTCAAATTTTCTGAGTTTTATTTTGTGGTAGGAGGAGTGGTAAATTAGATGATTCCTGATTTACTTCCATGGCAACTTTTGTAGTTGACAGTCACTTAAACATGCATAGGTCAATTTTCTAGATTCCAAAATTTCATTTCTATAATCACTAATCTTCGTCTTTTTTTTGAATTATCTTTAAAAAAAATCCACTGTTATTTCCAAAAAGAAGTAGAGTAAAACATACTTGTTTGTTCACTTAAAATATTAAAATTATTTAGCTCATTTAAGATAGTAACATTTAGGGCTTAGAGATGGTTTAGTAGTTAAAGTGCTTGCCTGCAAACCTAATAACCTGGGTTCAATTCCCCAGGACCCACGGACCCAGGTTCAAGTCCCCAGTACCCATGTTAAGCCAGATGCACAAAGTTGCACATGCATCTGGAATTCGTTTGCAGTGGCAGGAGGCCCTGGCATGCCCATTCTCTCTCTCTCTCTCTCTGTGTCAGTCTCTCTTCTCTCTCTGTTTGCAAATAAATAAATAAATAATAATAAATAATAACATTTAAATAGTTCTAGAGTTCTTATATTGAATGAAATTTTGGGATACCTTATGCATAATAAATTTCAATTACAAATTTAGGACACAGAATTGAGGGCATCTAATTGATCATACTACTTGCCTGGAAGAAATGAAAATTGTCACAATAAAGTAGACAAGTGGGGAAATCAAAGCTGGCACATAAACTCTCACTTTGCCAAAAATTATGTGTCCTCAGGCAGGTCTTTTTCTTCTCTAGTCTCAGTTCTCTGCCAATTAAAGTGCGTAAATAGCCATAAAGGCATTTCTAGTTTGCTTTTTATAATTAAGATTCCATAGATTAGTCTGCTTTAGAATAGATTCTATGTTATGGAGATTATGATTATGATTGATTATGATTATGACTGATTATGATGTACATATGTGGGTAATAGGCATCCATGTGTGTGTATGCTCATATATATATATATATATATATATATATATATATATATATATATACACACTCACATATATATGAGCTCATGTGTGTGTGTTCATGTGCAGACCACCAGTCAATCATTTTTCACTCTATTATTGAGACAGGGTTTCTCACTAAATCCAGAGTTCACAGATTTAGCTAGTCTAGCAGGCCAGCTTTCCTGTCTTTGTCTCCCAAATATTGGGATTTCAGATATACACCACCATAGCCAGCATTTCTGTGAATTCTGGGGATCCAAACTCAGGCACGCACACTTGAAGCACAAATACCTTGAAGACTAACACATCACCTTAGTCCCTATTTCCACTTTTTATTACATGAATCATATCTGATTAAAAAAATATGTTCATTCATCTATTTGAGAGCAAGACACAGAGGGAGGGAGGAAGGGAGAGAGAGAGAGGCGGGGGTACAGAGAAAAGGCGTTCCAGTGCCTCCAGCCACTGCAAACAACCTTCCTATGAATGTGCCACCTTGTGCATCTGCCTTATGTGGGTACTAGGGAATCAAACTTAGGTCTTAGACTTCACAGGCAGGCACCTTAGTTATTAAGCAATCTCTCCAGCCCTCATGTCTGATTATTGACAATTTGTTCTCTTACCTTACACAATAAAACATGTCACCAGACTCAATTTACATATTTTGCTGCATTTCTATGCCTTATTAAAATTATTATTTACCACATGAGTGTGGAGATAAGGGGGCTGAACGTTTACTTAGATATCATTGACAATTGCCTCCTATCACAATGACCTGAGGAAATTCAACCCTCCATAATGATATTAGTTGTCCAATATCACAAGTACATCAAATTAAATTGAATACTTAAGGCCTGCACTGCATTGTTTCAATCCATATCACAGCAAGAGTTAGTTAAGCAAGGATAACAATGTTTACCTCAGTACAATTCCTATATTGATAATTAGCCTGAGATTCCTAATAATGACCACACAACCTATTCACTGTTACAGCGCTTTTAGTTTTCAATTTTAAAGTGCTAATTTGCTGCATTAATGTTGAATTTTACTCTTTTTAATTTTGTTAAAATATACTACCAACTTGTAGCAAAATGAGCTTATTACTTTTTACTGGAATTTTTTATATAAGGGGACCAAAGAAATTGAAATCATTGCGAAAGTAATAAGGCTATGCCCTTTAGCATCAACACATTTAAGTTGTTTCTTTAAGTTCAACAATAAATAAAGTTGCAGTGGGGAATTAACTATTTATTAGAATTTTTGTTAGAATTTAATTATTTATATATTTAATATTTTATGAAACAATTTCTTCATTTATAGTAGAGCCTTTTAAAAATGATTTATTTCCAAAGGTATGATAAATTCCAATGGGGTAGATATGGTTGAATATATGTATGGTACAACATCTATTACCAAAGTACGTAGGAGTTTCTGTCTTTCATATTTTAAGGCATAAAATGAATTTGATCAGGAATGGCCTTAAAATTTATTAGATTAAAATTAATATTGATGGATTGGAGAGATGGCTTAGCAGTTCAGGAGCTTGCCTGCAAAGCCAATGGACCTTGGTTCGATTCCCCAGGACCCACATAAGCCAGATGCACAAGGTGGCGCATGTGTCTAGAGTTCCCAGGGTGGAAAGAATGAATATACATGGTTATTTTAAAGAACTAAATTGCAAGTGATTTTCCTAGGATAACACACCTTGTCTCAGTCTGTGAATCAAGGTTTCACCAGTCACAGCAGCAACTTCTGTCTGGTGATACCCATGGGAGACAGGGAAATTGTGGAAAAGTTTGTGTTACCTTATTTAAGTCTCTCATTTCTCTGTCCAATGGAATATATTATAAAAGACAGAAAATTGTAAGCAGAAAACATCAAAGGCAGCCATGAAAGGAAGTGTGCATCTCAGCAGTGCGGGGATACAGATTTTGTAACGGGGCTTGTTCCCCAGACTTCATGCTCCGCATGGACCCGATCTCACTCCCGGGCTTGTGCTCTCCAAGCCCACCAGGCGCAGGAAGCTGGGTTGATATTCTGTAGCTCCTGTCTGTTCAGTGTGGTTTCCGTGATGTTACTTAGCACCTCCTAGCTGTTAACCCACAGAGCACACTCACTGCCTCAGCTTCTCCCTCTCAAGCAGAGTTAATTTCCCATTCCAAAGCCCCCGGGCTGTAAGGTCCCAGAAGGACGGGAAAAACCCATTCCTCAACGGGGGCCAGGGTGAAAGGCTGCGCAAGAGGTTGTCTTGCCCTCTCTAAGCCAGTGAGCCTTTTCCCCATAGAATTTTTTAGATTTTCTTAACGGGATAGCAATATCATGTTTCCAGTTTATAAAATCATCTAGACTTAACAGGAAATATTTAATTTATGGCTTTGATGAGCGTCTACAAGGATAGCTTCACATTGTTGAGTCAGAATTCCTAGACATTGGGCCAGCTGTTCAGCACCCAGCAGTCATAGCATTTCTAAGATAGACAGGAACGGATAACCAGGAAGTTGATCAAAAGAGAAGCAGGTCAGGGGTCAGGGTGTTCCAGGCACAGCGAACCATAAAGAAAGGAAAAATCCCTCTGTAAACCTAATTCCTGACAATATGGTTCGCTGCTCCTTCATCTATCTTTCACTGATAGTGTAGAGAGAATGTAAGATTGGAAAGTGCACAGGTGCCACCAGTAAGCTCCAAAACTAGTACCACAGATGTGAGAAAGGAAGTGTGCTTTGCCCAAAGAACCACTCTCCAGTAGAGTAAAGGAAATACCACTTTTTACCTCATCTCTCTGAGCTTAAAGAAAGTTTTTGCTCACAGAATAGAATGAAATAAATACAGTTATAAAGGAGAAAACTGATGGATGGATACAAATATTCTTTTATTTTTATTTCCTTTTATATAGAGAAATGAGTCACTACACTGAGCAACAAAATAATTTCAAATTTCCTCATGTCCTTGCTTCTGTCACAGTGAAAATGTGAGGGATTTGGGCATCTCAGGGCTGCCATGGACAGCAAATTTTTATCTCCACGATAGCTGTGGAGCTGGGCTCAGGGAACAGCTTCTCTCTTAAAGTCTGTCTCTAAGTATGGTAATTTTCCTGAAATGTCATTATTATGCATTCGGAAGTTAATAAAAATGTTAAGGTTACTCAGAGAAGCAATAACTCAGATGCTTTCCACATTTGCAGGACTGTTCAGTCATTGGTTCCACTATTATTACACTTGCCTTTCATTTTTCTTGTGTGCAGAGTGAATGCGCTGAGTTGTTTTTGCTGGGAGGCATTTATCTTTGTTCTGCAACACATTGCTATCACTCATGACACTCCTGCATCTTTGCAGTCTATGGGGAATAAGGGACAAACGAACTTGAAAGCATATTGAAACGCAGTCATTTCGTAGATACATAAAGACAAACACAATGGCTGTGTAAGTTGACTTAATAACTCAGTGATTATGTTAAGAATTGTTTCCCTAATGTGGCAGTAGCCAAAGGAAGCTGCTTTGTCTTTCTTCTACTTTCTTGTCTTTTTCCTCTCCTGTTCCAACACTCAATTATCGTTACTTTATGTTTTATCAGCCCTTATAGAAAGCACACTTGTGGAAAGCCATGTTGTTAGGCCTGGTAGATAGCTAGTTTTGAAGAAAATCCAAAGAAAAGGGCAATCTATTAAAATAATTTACTTGCAACTGAGTTTTCTAGGAGTCTGGGCTTTTATTTATGTTTTTAAAATGTACTTTATTTATGTATTTATTTAAGAGAGAGAGAGAGACAGGCAGAGAGAATGAGAGAAAACGAGAGAATGGGCATGCTAGGGCCTCCAGCCTCTGCAAACGAACTCCAAATGCATGTGCCCCCTTGTGCATCTGGCTTATGTGGGTCCTGGGGAATTGAACCTGGGTCCTTAGACCTCACAGGCAAATGCCTTAACTGCTAAGCCATCTCTCCAGCCCCTAGGCTTTTCTTTTTAAAACAAAAAATCATTCTGTATAAACGGAAACTTTTGGTCAGACTTTTGGAAACTTATTTAGGGAAAAAAAAATCACTCTTAATTAGCATATGTTTTTCTGAAAACAGAAGATGTAGTGTTTTTCTGAATTCTCAAGTGAAAATATTTACCTCTAATTATCACATACATAAAGCAACTGCAATACTAACGAAAGAGATGTGTCTGAAATGAGAATATTTCAAATAAAAGGTCAAAAGTCAATGGGCTTCGGAAGACAACTATTTTTTTCAGAAGTATTACAGAAAATTAGGCAAAAATACAGTTTAGAAAAGTATGTATTAATGATGTTTTGTGAGTGTTTAAAAATTATCATGTTAAGCTGAGCAGGTCAATATGCCCTTGAAGTCCAAAGCTAAGGGGCTGAGCCTGGAAGACTTGATCCCACAAGTTTGAGATCAACATGGGCAACATAGAAAGAACTGGTCTCCATTTTTATAAATATTTAAAAAATAAATGAATATATAAAATGTGCCCATTTAAAAATATTAAGAATAAAGAAATGAGGGCTAGAGAGATAGCAAAGTGATCAAGGTGATTGCCTGCAGAGCCTAACAACCTGGGTTGGTTCCCCAGTACCCAGGTAAGCCAGATGCACAAAGTGGCAGATACACCTGGAGTTTGGAGTTACTAGAAGGCCCTGGTGTGCCCATACTATCTCTTTCTCTCTTTCTGTATCTCTCTGCTTGCAAATAAATAAATAAAATATCAAAAAAGAAAAAGATAAAGAAATGAATGAACAAATATAAAAAAAAAAAAAAAAAAGCAATGCTTCTCTTTGGGCTTGAAAATAATTACATGGTACCAGGTATGGTGGCTGTACCTATAAGCCCATCACTTCAGAAGCCGAGGCAGGAGAATCATAAGTTTGAAACCAGCCTGGTATATAGTGAGAATTTGTCTTAAAACATTAAAAGAAAGAAAAGGCAGAACAAAGAAATAAAATAGAAGAGAGGGGAGGAATGAGGACGGTTAAGGAGAGAAGAGGAGGAAATGACATGCCACAGAGATTGCAGAGAATAACTAAATCCCCAGTGGGTCATTAAATTTGTGAAGGAAAGTTAAGCCGAATAAAGTGGAACAGCTGAAGAAGACTTCACTCAGTACGATTGAAATAATGGTCACAAATGAGACTAAACAAAAGGGAGAAGGAATTTTGTCTGTGCAAATGAGATTAAACAAAAGGGAAGGGAAGAGGGTGATGTGACCAGCCGTCTTTGTTTACAAATTGTTTCTTATCTGAGTGAAAGTGATTACAAAAAGCAGTGGAGGACATGAGAAGGGAAGTGGGTGATGTGACCAGCCATCTTTGTTTACAAATTGTTTCTTATCTGAGTGAATGTCGACCCTGCCAGAGAAACTGAGATAGGGGCACTGTCCATGTGCACAGGTGGCCAAAACAAACTATGAAAGACTCCTAGGCTTAAGCAATAGAAACTTCTATTTTCTCAGTTCTGTAGGTTGAGAAGTTAAAGATTAAGATGCCTGCAGGGTCACTTTTAAGGAGCCCACTAGCCCCAACTTATACATGGTTACTTCCTTACTATGCTCTCATTTGGCAAGACAGAAAAGAGAGGTGCTCATTTTGATTCCTCTTCACTGAAGGCAAGTTCTAATTGGCCAACATTATGATCATTGTTAATATTAATCACTTAATTAACCAGATAATTAAAGACGGGTGGGATGTGGTCAGTGTTAGAGCACTTATGTTGAATGTGTGAAGCCCTCGGTTTATTCCTTAGTTCCAGAAAAATAAAGAAAATATTTTCTAATATAAATGTTTTTCTGTTTGCTAGTTTGTTTTGTTTTTTAAATTCTCCAGTTGGGAAGACCCTATCTGTAGTGTAAGTGGAAGGCCCTCCATCAACCTGTGTGTTCGTAGCACTTTATACAACTTCAAAAGGAAACCACCGACACATCCTCTTGATCTTTAATTCACCAATGGCAAAGCTGGACACTCTCAGATAAAGGATGTGGACACGAAGCATGTTAACTAAGAGTGTAATAGATGGGGTAAGCGATTCATCAGTCTTAATGTCCCTTGAACTGTAACTGCCATGAAACCAGTTACCCATTGAGGGCAACCTGATAGCATAGGACCAACCACCGAGTCTAAGAGCAGAGAATGGCTTTGTATCCTTGAATAGAAGGGCCAAGAATATCTTCACACTGGGGACAACAATGCCGAAGCAATGCAAAGAACAGGGATTGGAATCAGGTACAATGGAGAAGGGCTGTGGACTTTGGGAAAGACATGCTATTATAAGCAGCAGCTGTGATTAGCTGGTAAAATTGCCAAATATTCTCTGTTGAGATTCACCTACACAAAAAGGGCTTTTTCATTTATTTCATTTGATGACCACTTAGTCAAATGTGTGAAAAGCACAGGTGAGAATAGGGTTAGATGAGAACTGCACTTTCCTCCGGAGACAACTCATTCAGAGCAGGATCAATATCTCCTTTCGGGGCACATATGCTCTCCAGACTGATCTGGTTATGACTTATAATTCTGATGATTTCTTTTCCATGATTTTTACTTTTTAAATTTATTTGCATGTGTGTGTATGGGCATGCCAGAGTCTATGGCAATGCAAATGAGAATCTGTCTGACTTTCTTTGGATGGTTAGGGAATTTAATCCAGACTGGCAGGCTTTGCAAGCAACCACCTTTAACTGCAGAGGCATCTCTCCAGCCCCTTCCATGATGATTTTACACAAGTTTTAGATCTTAATCATAATACTAAGATGTGACTTATCTTAATTATCAAGCTTAGCATTAGCTCCCCTCCCCGGATTCTTCAAGGCGAGTGCAGGCCTCCTGTAAGTATTGAAGCTGTGCTTTCCTCGGCTCTCCTAGGATAGGAACACTCACCTGTCTACTTAAGGACAATGACGCTCCCTGTCCACTTGAATTTCCCAGTGACACTCAGGAAGCAGGAGTTTGACCAATAAGGAAGCTTAATGAAGAGACATGTCTGACATTATACAGATTATTTAAAACAAACATCTTCATGTCATTATTTTACAGTGTATTAAATGGACATATTTGATTAAGGGACACAATATGTTAATATATCTGCCACAAATTACTTATATCATGTCTTCTAAATAAGTGATCTTCCAACACGTCTTTTGGTATGTGAAAATGAAACGAAGTTCTTTAACATGTTCTATCATATGCAAACTTGTAAAATCATGTTTATGTAGTTTTTAAGTGGACATAGACACATGTTATATCATTGCTTAGTTAATTTCATATCTGTAAACAAGTAAATATCATACCTGCTATTTATTTATACATTTTCCCTTCTTCTAAGCTTATAATCTTGCTAAGCATAAATTCAAAGAATTTAGCACATTGTTTTTATATTGGTGTGATAACTCTGTTTGCCCATGTTTTCACATCTCATAAATGCTTTAAACTTAAATACATACATAAATATAAATAAAAGTTGTATGTATAGCTTGAGTAGCATTGGAACTTTTGTATATGCTTATACAAAAATCAAGCTACAATGGATTTCTCTCCTCAAATATTGTTTCTTCATGGTGAAAACACACAAATCTTTTTGTCTAACCTTTTAAAAATATTTTATTTGTTTGCAAGGAGAACTGGAAAGAGAGGAGAGAGAGAGAATGAGAATGGGCATGCCAGGGTGCCAGGGTGTCCTGCCACTGCAACCAAACTCCAGACACATGGGCCACTTAGAGCGTCTGGCTTTTTACGTGGGTGCTATGGAACTGAACACAGGTGATAAAACTTTGCAAGCAAGTGTCTTTCACTGCTGAACCATCTATCCCGCCCATTTAAAAATAAATAGTATCTTATTACTATTCTCTATAGTCAACTTATGCAGTAGTTGCCAAAACTTCTTACTTAAACTCTTAAAAGTAACACTTTGCTGAAATCCATGAAGCCTTCAGCTGTTTCTGTGTGAGGTCAGATTGTTTTATTGGTGGTGATGACTGCTTCTAAGTGGGTCAGTGACTCCGCTACAACTACAAAATTGACTTGGCGGAACATGGAAGGTTGAAGGACGAGATCTACTTTGCCTTTAGTTGGGTAGGAAAACTTCCCCATTTAAGGAGAATTTACTGTAGCTTTAGGAGCAGAGGTTAAGTGGTGCTGAAACTATACTATTTTTAAAATTGGTCTGTATGTTTAGGAAAAAAGTTCTGAAAAAGAATTACTTTTCTTTACAATCTTAGAAAATTTTCACTGTTTATTTCAATTGATCACTTAAATCCTGTAAGTAGTAGGGGAAAACAATGTGCAGTGATATCAAAAATCAATTCAAACTCTGCTTTACTAAGTGATACTATCACAGAGAAAAGATAATTAAAGCAGTGGAATAAAAATTGAAGCAGGGCGTGTTGGTGCATACCTTTAATCCCAGTACTTGGGAGGCAGGGTAGGAAGATTACAATGAGTTCAAGGCCACCCTGAGACTACATAGTGAATTCCAGGTCAGCCTGGGCTAGAGTGAGACCCTACCTCAAAAAAAAAAAAAAAAAAAAAACCAGAAAGAAAAGAAAAAGCAAGCAAGAAAGCAAACAGGCAAACAGGCTGCCTTCTAACAATTATTTTAGAATGGCATATTTGAATTAAAATTGACGAGGTTGTAAGCTGTTGACAGGAACATGTGCTTTTTTTTTTTTTTTTTTTTTTTTTTTGTTGTTTGTTTGTCTAATCCCAGCACTTTTAGGAGTTCAAGGCCACCCTGAGACTACATAGTGAATTCAGGTCAGCCTGGGTACAGTGAAACACTACCTCGAAAAACCAAAAAAAAAAAAAGAAAACGAAAAAAAAGGAACATGTGTTTTGGAAGATGCACAGCTAACCAGCATTTGTGTCCCCACACAAGCCAGTGGTTTCAAGACCACTATTATGAGACTAGTCATAGAATTTTTTTAATATTTTCTTTATTTATTTATTTGAGAGAGAGAGATCAGAAATAGGCAGGTAGAGAGAGAGTGAAACCAGCCACTGCAAATGAACTCCAGATGCATGCACCCCCTTGTGCAAAAAAAAAAAAAAAAAAGCCATCTCTCCAGCCCTCAAAGAATTTTTAAGATAAATTTCAGAGACTGTTCAAATATTTAATTAGAGATGGGGAGGTTGATGGTCAGAAAATTGAAGAGATTTCCCAGACGTTTATACAAAGTGCATACATTGCCATACTCACTAGTAGTACTCTCATTGAGATTTGTTCTTAGAAATTGAGCTTTCCAGTGCTGAAAAGATGGCTCAGCAGGTAAGAATCTTGCCATATAAGCATGAGGCCCTAAGAGGACCTGATGTGTCCTGAGTTTGATTTCGCAGCATCCACATAAACAGCTGGGCATGGCCATGCACACGGGTAAGCCTAGTGCTGAGGGGACCAGAGGCAGGAGAATCACTGGGACTCGCTGGTCAGCCAGTCAGACTGAATCATGTCTCACTGCGAGAGACTTCACCTCAAGGACACTTGTAGATGAGCAGTAAGGTTGATATCCACATTCTCCTTTTGCCTCCTCCTGTGTAAGCATGGGGCACGCACGCATGCACACACACACACACACACACACACACACACACAAATTGAGATCCTCTCCATATTGGGGCACAGCCACAGAAACCCAGGTTAAAAGTGCACTGGCACATGGCAGTAGGTGCCCCAGTCAGGATTAGTGCAATGTTATTTTTTTTAAATACTAGTTTATAGAATTTAGTAATTTCTGCTTCAACTTTGACTTTCTTGTATATAGTGCTAATTTCTATAAGTTTTTAGCCTATATAGATTAAAACACCTGTCATAGAAATCTCAAGTGAATCATATCTGCTGGAAAACACTATCTTCAATTGAATGGGTGTGTAACAATGTGCAAAGTGGTAGATCCACATAAATATACTGAATTAACGTGGATGTTTTTATTTGTCAAACTTGTGGTCACTTTTTACTTTGCCTCACATGGAATCAGCTTTATCACCACACATCATAGGGGCAGGGATAGGGCAAGGTGCCTCAGAGTCCCAGGTCATCTCTGTCAATCTGGTCCCACTTCTCTTATTTTTGCATTGCTTTTTCCCTGAAAGTATATTTGAAAGATACATGTCTCCAAAGTAATTTGATGTCTCGGAGGCAATTTTAGGTTCTGACATAAAATTCTTCAATAATATTACATAGTATCAATTATTTTTCAGTCAGAAATAATTCAGATTTAAAAGTGTCTAATCTCTTTGAGAATTAACTACATATTAATGTAGTATGTTGTTCAGTAATATTGTCCTGGTTATGTGACAGAGATTACCAAACAACACATGGAATTTTCATAAATATTTTACCATATGAGAAACATCCTGGTAATTTAAGCAAAGATTTAACAACACATTGTGTTTGTGTTCCATGCTTCTTATGTGTCCAAATATCTTCTCATATAAAACTTGCTTTTACTTTTTATTTCCTTGTTTTATTATTCTTGTTTCATTTCCTGAATTTTATTCATCTTATTTATATACCGCACACATTGAAGAGAAAAGATGAAAGAACCCTATTGAGCCTTGTCCCTTCTGAGCAGTCTGAAAGAAGTCATCTATCTAATAACAGGTCTAATGGTCTTCACTGTGTTCGTTCTGTGATAGAGTCTCACTATGTAATCAGGCCTGGAATTCACTATGAAGAACAGGTTGAACTCAGCAATACACCTGCTGCCACCTCCTCAGCATTGGGACTACAAGTGTAGTCCTTACTCATCGCATTTCTAGGATATCCTGTTATTTATTTTCCAGAACAGGCATAGCAATACAGGCTGTATTTCTATCTTTTGCAAAAATTTATTGATACATGTATTTTTACAGTCATATGTATTTATATGTGTGCATATAGATATACATATATATGTATACTAATTTCCTTAGCAAATCTAGCTTGGTTTTAATATAGTTTTAGTTTAATCATCTGTGATTGTGGCATCAGAATTTACAGATTTGTTACTTAATTACAATGTTATCATTCACTTAGGATAAATAAACCACAGACTACTCATGTATACCTAGCGATTACTTCAGTGTAAATCAGAGCCAGGGGGTCTGCATAAGGCACAAGGTACAGGTTGTGCCCTAATCACTGTCTCGGGGCTCATGCACATTATGTGTATCAGAATTGCCTTCATTTGGGGGCAGGAATTATGTTCTGCTGGGTTTAGGGAATACATTTTTATTATTTTATTTTATTTTATTATTTTATTTTATTTTTATTTATTTTCTTTTTATTGGTTTTTCGAGATAGGGTCTCACTCTAGCTCAGGTTGACCTGGAATTCACTATGTAATCTCAGGGAACCTCGAACTCATGGTGATCCTCCTACCCCTGCCTCCCGAGTGCTGGGATTAAAGGCGTGCACCACCATGCCGGGCTGGGGATACATTTTTCATCCATCCTCCTGACTATGTATAGGTGGTTGTTTCCACCGACTCCCTGTAATTACTGATGTCCTGCCACAGAGGCAGCCGCTGCTTCTTGGTAGCATTCAGTAGAGTCTGTGCTGCACACAGTAACACTGTGGATCAAATCGGACACAGTAAATCCCTGCTAGCGGACAAGAAGGCATGAAGTGGCCGGAATCTTGGGGATGGTTTTACATGTTCCAGATAACTTGTGAAGGTAGTCAGTTGAAATGCCCCAGACAGGGAAAGTAAACACGTGGATTTTACTGCTCTGTGCAGGAAAGCATCACACACCACTGTTAACCACTAAACCAAGGATTACACCTCCACAGCCAGTGTTATGGAGTCTTGAGGGAATAAATTGTACTATAAATAAATTGGTGAATAAAATATAGTATAAGTTCTTCTTTCTATTGAGTCCTGGAAAATTTGTATAGATAGATGAACACATTATGACATAGTCAGGCTTAAAGAAAACACATTGGGGAGTATATAGTATATGCCAGGAGGGTGTTTTCTACCCAAACACATGAGGCAAATATTTTAATTGTCTTATTTTATTTTAATGACAGACTCTAAGTATAGAAATTATTTTTTCTATTTTAAAATTATTTGTTGATTCTTAAGTGGATTATATATCACATAATTTCATTCTTTGTATAGCATTCTATTTAGGATTCACGCCAGAATTTCTGACCCATCCGGATTCAATGGTGCAGTCACAGGCGAGGACAGGTGTTACTCTGTTGTACTTCACAAACACGACACTGCTTGTTCTCAGCCACACCTGCCCTGTGAAGGACTCTTAGTCCTTAGAACTAAGTTTAATTTTGAAAAGTAGGATGAATACAAAGAAGGGAAGAGTGTATTTTGACAAATTATATTAATAGATTACCCTAGACTTACAAAAACCTCGCATTAACCCATTAGGCTCACTCTTCCACACCTCATAGTCACGGGCTTTATTTTTCTTTGTCAACTTGTTGTTGAGTGTCTGGCAGTGGGATTCTCACAGGAGATTTCCCATGTGTTTGTCATAAACTTCAGCTCCAGAGCAGCGAGGATTAAAGGCTTTGTCAGACCCGCACTGAGTAGCATTTCTCCCACTTTACTTGACACAGCACTACATCACAGTGATGCTGGCTCCTTCCTCAGTAGCTCTGCTATAAATCCACCACACACCACAAGGTCAGCTGAGTATGAGACACGGGAGCCTGCCAGAGGTGATGACAGCTCCATCTTTTCTGAGCTGAAGGGAGCTGGCTCCTGAAATTCACTTGCGAGCTTGGCAGGAGTGTCAAGTGTGCTTTCATCCTGAAGCATGTGTTGATTGTCATGGACTGTGTTTGTAGGAGCCCTGAAGGTGTTTCTAAAATGCATCCAGTGTTGTTTGTGCCTGTTTTAAAATGTTTAGAATTGTTGACAGAAGGGGCTATCATTGAAATGGGCATGAGTAGCAGGGAAAAATTAAGTCCAGAAAGTCACCTGTGTGTCTGTGTGTCTGTCTGTGTGTGTGTGTGTGTGTGTGTGTGTGTGTGTGTAATAATATGTGGGTACGTGTTAATTATTTCATAGCTGTATTTGGTAGCTATATTTGAACTTATTTTTCTTTAGTCCAAGATGCAGGTTGCTTTTAGGAACAGTATTTCTGTGCAATGGTGGCTTTGCAATACACTCTTTCATCTGGTTAATTTTCATTAAGTTGTATTAGATTAGGGAAGGAAAATGTGAAATACTTCTGTATAAAACATGTAAAGCTAAAACTAAGAATTTCATTTTACTAAAACGTATTGAAATAAAATTTGAAATACACTTTACAGAAGTAACCATGAACAGAGGCAAACAATAGCACTTTGGTAAAACTAAAAGCAGCCAAGAGTTATGCTACCGCAACTCAAGGTGTACGTGCGTAGCACCTCTGCTACCATCAAAGTGGAAGTGTGGATCCAGAAAATACAATAAGCAGTCTGAACGACTAACAAGTGGCCTATTGACATGGAAGAGGAGGATAAAGATAGGTGATGGGAAAGAAAAATAGCCCATAGATGTCAATTTCTTAAATACCACTGGATCTCAGGCAGGGCTATCATAGTATTTAAATCCACACAATCATTACACAGATGGCTCTGACCTCTGAAAAAATAACAGCATCTCTTCTCATTAGGTTAAAAGAAAATTCCTTAGTGGGGCACTAGTTACCTGTAACACATGGAAGACTCACCCCGCGAGGTTTTAGGAATCTTATACTCACACCATGTCCTGGGTCAGCTCAGTCAGAATCTCATGAGAGGAAACACAAGGAGTGGGGTGGGCTGTGGCAAGACGCCAATGTTTTTAAAAGTCCCCACGAGATCACAATGTGTGACCAAGAAGAACAGCCAGGTCAAGTCAGTAGAACGAGAATACTCACGTAAACCCATAAAGAAGAAAAGCATGGGATCCTACGTTCATCATGTTAGTACATCAGTAAACTCCTCACGGGCTCTTCTGTTTGCCCCTGTTTGAAAGGGCAGAAAAGGTAAAGGAAAGATTATAATGAGGAGAAGATACTTGTGGTTGAAAGTTTTATCATAACAGCTCTATTCTCTATTGGAGAAAGAGGACCCTAACTCCTATTTTTCTACCAAGGTGTTGAAAGCGCCCTGGCGGGGGATATTTAAAATCAGAATGGAATGAGTATTATCTGCATCATCTACCATATGACTGTGGCTGAGATCTGTTTGTATGTCTAGAAAACTCCAGATCATACCCAGATTCCCAACAAGCTGTCTTTTCTCCTAACTATAGAGTTCTAATGGGCAGAAGTGGTATTAGAAATAGATAGATTCTCCTTAAGTCAATAGACCTGTATGCTGACATATAGATTTGTAAAATATATTAGATAAATAAGATTTCATGCATCATGAATAAGGTAGGATAAAAGCAAGACCTCTTTCGTCAAATAGAAGTGTCTCTAGTGCTGACTACAAAGACTTTGGAGAAGGCAGAGTAACATGAAAGAAGTGGGTGGTGGAAATCCAATAAGCTGAAAGTCACCAAAGAAACTGCTCGGAGAGGAAAAGCTTTAGATCAGAGAATCTTAACAGATGCAAAAGAGTCAGCATGAAACAATGTCGCTTTAGATCAGAGAATTTTAACAGATGCAATAGAGGCGTCATGAAATAATATCGCTTTAGATCAGAGAATTTTAACAGATGCAATAGAGGCGTCATGAAACAATATCGCTTACATTTCTATTAAGTTCTAGGAAAATGGTCATTGGGTCATCTGTTTACAAGGAATTTCAGTTATGGTCTTATTGAAAATGTAGCTAGGTCTGAGATTGTATCAAACTGCCTTGTGTATATTATTAAGCTTCATTCAACTTAGCCAACCTTATTCAATTAAACCAAGTCAAAATATTCTAGTACAATCATGATATTGTTGCTTAAAACTAAGTGCCAGGATTATCATCAAGTTGGTTCAATTTAGCTAATATATATAAAAATACTAAGCAAAAAGAAAATTCTTAAATGGAAATGGCGTCAAGCCAGACATGATAGCTGTGCCTGTAATTCCAGCATTAGTGAGGTAGAGGCAGCAGGGTCAGAAGTTCACTATGCAAACATCCTTGGTCACACTGTGATCAAGGACAGCCTGAAGTGCATGAATTCTTGTCTCTAAACAACAATAACAGGCATTGAAACTTGCAGTCACATCATGCTAATCTGGAGGGAGTATACATGTGTTACCAGTTTTGAGAGCAAGGAAGACTCTCCAGCCTGTGGCTCTGAGCCTGTGTCTGCCACTCACAAAGGATTAACAAGAACAGAGTCAGCAGAAGGGCAAGTTAAGAAAGATTTATTTTAAGACCGAAAATTAAGCAGAAAACTCCTGAGAAAGGAGGGCTCCAAAGTGGGTTATCAGCATGGTGACTTCCATCCGTTTTTCTTATAACCTTGGAGATATAAATCAGGTTTTGAGTTGGGAATTATTATTATTGGCCAAGTTTAAATTATGTGGAAGACTGTGATTGGATGGTGGGTGAAGGAAAAGTGTAGGCTCAGAATGAAAGTCCTAGAAGAACCGTCTTGATGAATCAGTTTAGGTTCACACTGGAAGTCTTCTAGTATTATCTGGGCAGGCTGACATCTGTGTTCTTTTGGGCCCATGTCCCTGACTAAATACCTATGAAAGAAGAAGGATAGGGCTGGAGCGATGGCTTAGCAGTTAAAGCGTTTGCCTGCAAAGCCAAAGGATCCCAGTTCAATTCTCCAGGACCCACATAAGCCAGATGCATAAGGGGGCACATGAATCTGGAGTTTGTTTGCAGTGGCTGGAGGCCCTGGCATGCCCATTCTCTCTCTCTCTCTCTCAATCTGCCTCTTTCTCTCTAGCAATAAAATAAATAAATAAAATATATTTAAGAAAACTAAAAAAAAAAAAAAAAAAAAAGAAGAAGAAGGAGATCTTTGTTGTTGTTTTGTTGTTTTGTTTTTCCAGGTAGGCTGACCTGGAATTCACTATGTAGTCTTAGGGTGGCCTCAAAGCAATCCTCCTACCTCTGCCTCCCAAGTGCTGGGATTAAAAGTGTGCTCCACCACACCCAGCTGAAAGATATCTGCTCCTTATCGCTACCATTTGCAGAATCCCATAATACACATGATACAGAATGCCAAAGGAGACTCATAGGTTTGGTTAAGAATTATAAAAATGACAAAACATCAAGGATGAGAAATTAAAGATGATTCAGTCAAAACGAGTCTGTCAAAAAATCATATAAGCATACAAACAAACATAATTTTAAAAATCCTCCAAAACTGAAATAGAGCAAAGTATATTACTCAGGAGTGAAGGTAAAAGACAGGTTTTTTTGTTTTTTGTTTTTTTAGTAACCTAATAACCTACTGTTGACTCTCATGTTATTTGTACAAAGCAGATACACACACACACACACACACACACACACACACACACACACACACACAGATGGAAAAGAGAACAATTTCAAAACACCATGTCTGTGTCTCAGGACTGGCAGGGAATGAACGTCAGCATCATTGTAGATCACCCTGGCCCCGTGAACCGAGCGGCCAGGGTTCTTGGCCTAGGAAATCACCCATCTTCACCATATGCACTTCACAGGCTAGAACTCACCTAAGGAGGCCAAGGCCAAAAGAAAAGAGGGCTCAGAAAAAAATATAAAATGCCATTTTTGCACAACCACTGTAGGAGGAAGCAATAGAATGGAATGGACACTCTTTACAAGCGCAAGTAGAAGGTAAGGAGCAAACAGGAGAAATGGTGGATAACATATCAAAAATGTAAAGTGTTAAAAGGACTGTTTTCAAATATTGTCTCTGAAAAATAATACAGTTGATTTAAAACAGGAGAAATGGTGGATAACACATCAAAAATGTAAAGTGTTAAAAGGACTGTTTTCAAATATTGTCTCTGAAAAATAATACAGTTGATTTTAAAAAAATCAAAACTTGCTTGAGGAGCTGGAGAGAGAGCTCATTGCTTAAAGTGCTTGCCATGCAAGTTTGGGTTCTTAGCACCCACACAAAATGCTGAGAATTGTGAGGCCCAGGCCTGCAATCCCAGCAGTGGAGAGATGGAGACAGGAGGATCCTCAGAACTGGCTGGCTAGCTTGCGTAGCCGAATCTGTGATCTCTGAGTTTAGGACCAGACCCTGTTTAAATATAAGGTGGAGAATAATAGAGAAGGCATCCAGTGTTGAACTTTGGTCTGCACACACCTATGACCATGTGCATGTGAATATTCGTACACATATGCATGAACATTCACAAACATCTGCAAACCAAGTAAACCAAAGCGAGTGGCTGAGAGTATGCCTCAGTGGGTAATGGGTTTGCCATCAAAGCCTGAGGACTTGAATTCGGATCCCTAGAACCCATGAAAATGCAGATGTCAGTGGTATGAGCCCGTGGTATCTGTGCTGGGGAGGCAGAGATCAGAGGAATGACTACAGGTTGCTGGCCAGCTAGTCCAGACAAATTAGTGAACTCCAGGTTTCATGAGCCATTCTAAAACCCTCCACTCCCTACAGTGCAGCACAAGGCCTGCTGCTATGGTACAAGGCCCTACATCAGGGAAGCCGCCTGTGCCAGGATCTCGGTGTCCTGCTGAGAGGGGCTGTGGATGACCCATCAGACGTGAAGATGACTGTGGGAGATGAATCTGCTGTGGGAGGGCCCAGCCCTGGGGGCCAAAGACACCCTGCACTATAGCCCCAATGCCCATGAGTTGGAACACAAGCATCCCAGCCCAGCCCAGGCTGTGAAGTGGGGTATCTGGAGATTGGGGAGGTGGAGGAAGGGGCATTCTTCTGCCATCTATGGAAGAGAGAGCCTGGACAGAGGTGTTTGGGGAGGGGTATCAGAGAGTGGTCGCTTCCCCTACCCAGAAGCTCCTTGACAGGCAGGACCAAGGAGAAGATGAGGAGCTGGAGGCATCACTAGTGTAAGGGGAAGGAAGAGGAACCCTGATCCTGGAGCCTCCCACACGGATCCCCTGCACTGGCCCCCCTCCATCCCAAAGGTACCTTTTCCCTCATAAGAAATGACTTGTGTTTTCTGTATCTCCGACCAGCCAGAACCCCTGGATGGCTGGTGCTCCTGCAGCATAATGATCAAGGAAGATACCTGACGTTTACCTCTGTTTACATGCATGTTACATGCATGTTCACATACATGCATATCCACACACCCATACACATGCAGACACACACACACACACACACACACACAAATACCTATCCATAAAAAAAGAGATGAATTTCAGAATGAATGCAGCTGAATTCACAATCTGTTAACTCAGGGAACAGATTATGGAATTCTTCCATTTTGCAGACAACACAGCATGAACAGGTGGTTTTATTCCAGAAACACAAATATCATGCAATATTAAACAGAAAAGTCATATTTACCATGCAATACCTCCAAATTAAACCCACATGAATATCTCTATAGATCCTGTGAAAACACTGACAAAATTTAACATCAATACTTGAATTTAATATGATAACATGAAAATGAAGCTGAGGGTCTGGGGACTTGACTCAGTCAGTAAAGCACCTCACAAACATGAGAACTTGAGTTTGGACACCAGGTTTCCAGTTAAACTGCAGGCATGGTGGCAAGGGAAGGGGAGACAGTCCGATGGAAGGGCTTGCTGGCTAGCTAGAGCCGTCAAATCCCTGAGCTCTAGATCCAATGACAGGCTGGGTCTCAAAGAATAAAGTGCAAAATGACCAACAGCAACAGATCTCAACTTCTGGTTACTACCTGCATACACACACACACACACACACACACACACCCAGTGTTCCCACACAGATATGAACATACATACACAAAGATAGAAAGAGAAAGAAAGAAAGAAAGAAAGAAAGAAAGAAAGAAAGAAAGAAAAAGAAAGAAAGAGAAAGAGAGAGAAAGGAAGAAAGAAAGAAAGGAGGGAGGGAGGAAAGGAAGAAAGGAGGGAGGAAGGAAGAAAGAAGAAAGAAAAAGCTGAAGACTATTCATTCAGCATAATAATGTTTATTTAGTTGAAAAGCCAACACGTCACTCACTGAAGGGTAGTGAGCATTTCCAAAAATAAGACAAATTCTTTACTCTTGTTTAATTATTGTTATAGTACTAGTCAATATAATTTGATAGCATAAAGATATTAGAAAAATACAAATTTTAGGTTAGGCCTGTTATAACATAAATAAACACTCGTCATAAATAAAAGCAACTAGATAGACAATACGATGAAAGGAAGATACCATTAACAGTCAGTAAGATAACTATGAAAAAATAAATGAACAACATGTACAGAAATAAAAAGTGGTTCTGAAGAAACAAAAAAAATGTTGGAAAATGAGGGAGAGGAGAGGGAAAGGGGCCAGGGCCAAGGCTCCTGTGGTGTCCCCCCCAACGCTTTGGCATTCCATGGTGCCATGCTGAGTCATCTTCTCCCCACACAAAGGAGGCTCAGACAGGCAGGGTCCAAGAGCGAGCAAGACTCACCCCACCGCTTCCCTGAGAGCTGTGCTTTTCCACGTTCCCTGCAGCAAGCTAATATGTAGGTAAAGAATATGACACAAGCCATTGCAAAATGCAAATGAGAACTTTCAGAAGTGCCTAGAGAGAGAGGAATGAAAAGTTTGTTTTGAAACTTTTAGGCATTTTTGGAAAAGGGTTCTATCATGCCCTGTGAGACCCCACAGATGCCTGCTGACCACAAACTAAAATAACATTGGGTGACCCATTATTGCAGGACCCTTCTCCCTCATGGCAAGCTTTATTATACTCTCACTTACAAAAAACCTCACTTGCTTGCCTTCCTAAAACAGCATTATGTCATGCTGACAAAGTGAGAAGATTCAATAGTGTACTTGGTGGTCATAGTGAGGGAAACAACCACATGGATAGAAGAGGTGTTGGGATGAAACAGTGGAAATGTTTTCTGTTTTTCCATGTCTGAGAAAGTTAGGGGATAACAGCTTCTTCAGTGGGCAAATCAGTTGGACATTGTGGTAGTTTGAATATATGTCCCCCAATATATTCAGTGTTTTATTAGTTATAGTTTGCATCTGCAATCACCTTGCTAGAGGCAATGTCACTGGGGGCTGGTCTTAAGGTGTGGTGATGGTTTGAGATTCCATTGTAAAGATTTGCAAATGTGCCTAGCAGGAGTTCCTGAGGTGTGCTGTGTGGCCTTTTGGCTGTAGTTTTGCTCTGTGTGCTGTGGTGGCTGGTTGGCTTTTGCTCTCTCTTGCCTGGTCCTGTGAAGAGAAGGCTGCTTCTCCTGCCTTTATGGAACTTCCCCTGGATCTGTAAGCTTCAATAAATAATATCCCTTCCTCCATAACTGTGCCTGGTCTGGAAGTTCATCTCAGTGAACCTGAAGCTGTCTGCTACAGACATTAAAGACAGAAAAGAGCTGTGTACTTGAGTTAAATGACAACTAAAAGATCCCAGAATATGTTATTAGAAGAAGGCACATTTGAATCCTTTTAAGATATAAAACAATTAAAAACAAGTATGGAAGTTAAAAGTTAAAACTATTTTTCCTTCTTTATCGGGATCTAGAAGGAATGATAATGAAAATCTTAGCTGCAAGTGAACATGAACCTCAAGTCAGGAGGGGTTTAAGAAGAATACATGGAGTGGAACAGAAAACAGAAAACAGTAATTGTTGATGACTTGTGTGGTTTGAATGAAATGTCTCCCATAGACTGGTGTGTTTGGAATTCTTGGGCCCCAATTGTTGGCAATTTAAGAGGTGGAGCCTTGCTGAAGGTGTGTTTCTGGGGGTGCGATCTGAGGTGTTATAGCCAGTTAACCCTGACCAGAGCTCGGGTCACTCTGGTGCTCTCTGCCAATTGATGTGACAAGATGTGAGATCCAGCCTCTGCTTTACCACCCTTTCCTTGCATGCGGAAGCTTCCCTCTGAGACTGGAAGCCCAAATAAGCCCTTGCTCCTCTCAGCTGTTTTTGTAATGAGCAGACAACTACAACACATCTCCTTCTCCTTCACAGGAGCCAAGCAGGAGTTGAAAAGGGAGAGAAGTGAAGTTGGGCTTTCCTGGAATGGCTTATGGGATTGATTAATATCTCTTTTGTGATTTTCCACTTAAAAATTATTTTACTACCATCTTATTTGAGCATGTATTTGAGTAAGATTCCTTAGAAGGGATTCACATGTGTTTAGTTTTCTCTTCAAGTATATTAAGTTCTATTTATATAAACCATTTACAAGTAAATACTTTATTTTAAAAGCATCCTAAACTGTTTTTTGATAAAATCATTTATAGTTGTCTCAGATTTTCTCACATCTTAGTTCCTCTATCACTTTATAGTTTTGTACTGAAAATGAGTGCTCCAGATGTTAAAATAATAACAGAAAAACATGAGAAAATTGCAGTTGCTTGAATTATTCAGACCATTTTAAAACATTTTACTTATTTATTTATTTGAGAGTCCAGACTCCCGTGGCACCTTGTGCATCTGGCTTACATGGGTCCTGGGGAATTAAATCTGGGTCCTTAGGCTTCAGATGCAAGTTCCTTAGCTGCTAAGCCATCTCTCCAACGTTAGATAAATTTTATATTTATTAGCAAAAGTAAGGGCTGGAGATGTGGCTGAGCAATTAAGGCACATGCCTGAAAGGCCTAAGGACCTAAGTATGATTCCCCAATACGCATGTGAAGCCAGATACAAAAGGTGATGCATGCATTTGGAGTTTGTTTGCAGTGGCTAGAGGCCCTGGAGCACCCATTCTCTCTCCCTCTCTCTCTTTCCCATTCTCTCTTTACTAAATAAATGATTGTTTTTTTAAACAAGTAAGATACTGGGCTAGAGAGATGGCTTAGTGGTTAAGGTGCTTGCCTGGGAAGCCTAAGGACCCTGGTTCGATTCTCCAGGTCCCATGTAAGCCAAATGCACATGGTGACGCATGTGTCTGGAGTTTGCAGTGGCTAGAGGCCCTGGCACGCCCATTCTCATTCTCTCTCTCTCCCCCTCTCTCTGTCTCTAACAAATAAATAAATAAAAATAAAATCTTGAAGCCAGGAGTGGTGGTGTACACTTTAAAAAAATGTAAGATACTAACTTTATTATTGATATGAAAGTATTATTTAAATGCATACTAACTTGTCATAGTAATTTTAAAAACAATAAAATAAAAGGTTTCCTTCTGAAATCTCAAATCTTGGCAACAGGCAGTTAGCATAGGTGTCTAGTAAAGAGTTAGGCCTGCAAACCATCTTTGGTCAGTGACTACTTCCTCTTGTGGACTGGATTATTGAACATTTATAATTATTTCTTCCTGCATTGAACTCTCATACAGAAACTTAACTATATGTAATCTGACAGCAGCTTCAGGTTCGCTGAGATGAACTTCCAGATCAGGCACAGCTTCAATAAATATCCCTTCCTCCTGGCCTGCCTTCACAGGACCAAGCAGAGAAAGAGAAGCCAAAAGCCAGACATCACAGGACTCCAGCTAGGCACAATTGCATATCTTTAGTTGAAATCTCAAACCACTACCACACCTTAAGATCCGCCCAACGGCTGCAGATGCAGACTAATAAAACACTGAATATATCGGGGGCATCTATTCAAACTACCACAACATGTTAAATATCCTTTTGCGACTATAGGAAGAAGTATTTTAATCTCTACCAGTGAAAGACGGCCATTATCAGAAACAGCCAAGCCATTTTGAATTTACTGTTTTAGAGCACCCCTTTTGTCAGTGGATTTCAAAACAGGCAATGGATGCATACTCTTCAAGGACTTACAGTTTTGAAGAAGTGCTTTCATAAGATTATAAAGGCAAACAAGAATTGAAATTTTGAGCTAAAGAAAGAGAAACAAGGAAGAAAATCAAACAAAATAGTTTTCCACATTAAAGTTAAGTAATATGAGAAAACATTTAAGTAGAAAACAGGTTAAACCCAAATTACCTATTTCAAGTGTGTTCAGTTTGATTTCAACAGATTTTCAGCCCAAAATATTCATTTGTGTGTGTGTGTGTGTGTGTGTGTGTGTGCGCGCGCACACGCATATGCCAGGGCCTCTTCCTGCTGCAAATGAACCAAGTGTGTATGACACGTTTTGTGTCTGGCTTTACGTGGGTGACTTGGGAATTGAACTTCAACCTGAAAGGCTTTGTGAGCGAGCAGGCACGTTTAATTGTCGAGCCATCTTCCCACTGCGACTCGCAATTTTTTTTTATTGTTTTTTTTTTAAATTACTTTGTTTTTTGAGGTAGGGTCTCACTCTGGCCCAGGCTGATCTGGAATTCACTATGTAGTCTCAGGGTGGCCTTGAACTCAAACTCAAACCCGGCAATCCTCCTACCTCTGTCTCCCTAGTGCTGAAATTAAAGGTGTGCCCCACCACACCCCTCCTGACTTGCATTTTTTAAGCATCAAAATCATCCAGATTTTTATCATTTAATCCTAAACTCCAGAGGACTGCTATCATTTTGAGATGAAAAATCTGGCTCACAATTCATCCTGTTTACAGTGAATGAAGGGCAAAGTTTGACCTTCATATTTTTTCTTCTAAACCTAAGAGCACAAATCACATTCCATTTGTCCACTGGCCCAGGCTAGGTCATGATAGGAGCTGAGCTGCCATCTCTGTGACTTCAAGTACCATCAATAGCCATGAAGGCATGTTGAGGAGGAGATGGGGGTAAACCGCGAGGCATGCCTTGTCTCACGTTGCCCCACTTACCTTGCTCGAGGCCCTTTCTCCTGCGCTTAGGCAGTTTTCAAGTTAAGAAGGTTCATAGCTGCCTTCTCACTTCGTGTTTCTTTTGCTTGTTGCCAGCCTCACATTTTCTAGGGACACTTTTATTTGGGCAGACAGAATTGGTGGGATTGGATGTCTGTCAGTCCAGACTCCCCTTGAAAGCTGGCACCCAGCAAGAACAACTTATCAGTGCTTTTAACTGCTACAAATTTCAGCTGTTCAGGAATGTTAAATGGCTAACCATTCCTAAAATTCCCAGAGCTGGTTCGTTAAGTCAAATTTTTCATCAATATATTAACTAAGTAATGCCTCTGGTAAACACAGCGTGCTACGGAAAGAGGCGTTCCAAACAAAATCCCACTCCGTCTCCCAGAGCAAAGAAAAACCAGTTCAGCTTAATTTCACGTAATTTGGTAGAATGGTGTCTAATAAAATCAGGAGGCTTCCCAACACTCAGGTTTTGCTTAACTGCAATTCAAATAGGGACAACTTGTCTTTACACAACATGACTACTAAGTAGTCACTCTTCTGAAACAAAGTCAAACAAATAATATACATGCAAGCTAAAAGACTGTGGATTTATACTGCACTTACACGCATTGCTTCTTCAACTATTAGAGTTAACTGAAGCCAAGGAAACCTCAACCCACATTGGGCAACCTCAGTTCATTTATCTTTATATACTTATAAATGTATAGAAAAGTTATTTTAAAAAATCACAAGTATCTGACTGTTACTGATACTAGCAACATAGTAATTCAAAACAGAGCCCACAGACTCTCTCCTTACAGGATTTGCATATTGATGGACATCTTATTTTTAGGGATTAAAAAAAATATTCATTTAATGCTGGGCATGGTGGTGCACGCCTTTAATCCCAGCACTCAGGAGGCAGAGGTAGGAGGATTGCTGTGAGTTCAAGGCCACCCTGAGACTACATAATGAATTCCAGTGAAACCCCACCTCAAAAAACAAAAAGAAAAAATCATTTATTTGAGAAAGAGAAATAGAATTAGCATGCCAGGGCCTCCAGCCACTGCAAATAAACTCCAGACACATGCATTTCCCTGTGCATTTGGCTTACATGGGTCCTGGGGAATAGAACTTGAGTTCTTTGGCTTTGCAGGCAAGTGCCTTAACCACTTAGTCATCCCTCCAGCCCAGGGTTTTTTTCTGTTAAATATTTAAGTGTAGACACCTTGTCATTCCATATATATATACTCTCTTCTTTACAACTAGTAAATATATATAATAATATGTGTCTGTATGTATGTGTGTGTAATTTAACTTTTGATACATATAAATCATATATATCAAACAAAATGCAAATTTTTAAAAACTTTACCAAGAAAAAATTGTTCTAAAAAGTAGGAGATAGATATAGAGAAACTGAGTAAAATGTATTAAATTTTCACTTTGAATATTTTTATTTATTTATTTGTTAGCAGAGAGAGAGAGAGAGAGCAAAAGCGAGCAGGGTGGGGGTGGGGAATGAGTGTATGCCAGGGCCTCATGTTACCCCACACATGCACCACTTTGAGCGTCTGGCTTTACTTGGGGATACTGAGGTATCCAAAGTTGGCAGGTTGTGCAAGGAAGTTCCTTGAACTGCTGAGCCATCTTCCTATCCCTAACATTTTCACTCTTAATGTAATGATTTGCCACTACTGTAAATGTCACTTAGAATCATGAATAATGTCAGCCTGTGTTCTTAATCACAAGGAGTATTTTATGTAACTAATAAGCTTATCTCTATGAAATGTTCTTTTGCAAATACTCTTAGACTCATACTGTTAACATTTTTGCTAATAAATTCAATTGTTATTAAATTTAATGAGCTAAGTAATCATAATATGATTCAAATTTCTACAAGATAACTTGTTTCTTGTTCCATCATTCATCTTATTCCATCATTCATTATCAATATGTATATACATTAACAAATTTTTCAAGGTCTATTTGATATCTATAAAAATTCTACATTCTATATATATAATGGTGAGTTTGATTTAGTATGGATTTATCCTATTGATAAATAATTGGCTAGAGACAGCTCATGTAATGTTCTGGCAAAGTAAGAAACTGCATTCTGTCCATGACCTGAGGAACTTGAAAAAAAGATTCATTTAAAAGTAATGGACTATGTGCTGGAGAGATGGCTTAGCAGTTAAGTGCTTGCCTGTTAAGCATAAGGATCCCAGTTCAAGGCTCAATTCCTCAGTGCCCACGTAAGCCAGATGCACAAGGTGGCACATGCATCTGGAGTTCATTTGCAGTGGCTGGAGGCCCTGATGTGCCCATTCTCTCTGTCTGTCTGTCTCTCTCTCTCTCTCCCTCTTTCTCTCTCTGTCTCTCTCAAATAAATAAATGAAAAGATTTTAAAAAAAAGATTGTTAGAGCCATAAGTTGGGACACTATGCACAGAGACATTGCCTCTTCCCCATAACTGCTTGATGCCCCCACTATCAACCATCCACAATCCACATGGGGATAACTGGCATTCCCAACGAAGAGATTACCTTTGGAGGAAGGAGGCTAAAGTGTAAATATGTGCTGTTTACCAACTGAGTATGTACATAACTAATAATAATAATTATTATTATAATAATAAAGGTGGTTAAATAAAGGAAAATGCCTAAAGGAAGAATGCTGAAGGAAGTCTCTGCTCTGCAAAGACAATACACAGAAGCTGCTGCAGCTGTTTTCCATGGACACCAGGCTTCATCCCAATATGACAGCAGAACTTGGCAGCATGGTCCATGTAGTACTGGTGTTTGAACAAAGAAAGATACAAGATGTAGGGTATCATGAATTATTGCATCACAGTTACAGAGCACCACTGAGGCTAAGGCATGTAAGGCAGCATTAGATTTCCTGCATAGAAGCCATCTGAGGCCACTTCATGAAGCTGTGAAGATGAACTGTCATTTGTATTCAAGACACCAGGATGTTAGAGATGCCAGGACATTTGTCAAGAAAATCTGTGGGCTCAAGGTGGATTGGGATCAAGGTGGATCAAGCCCAGGAGAAAAGGTAAAATCAGTCTAGCTAAAGGGGCAGCACCACCTATGCCTTTTGGGGCTCAGGTGATTTCATCATGATCCCAGACCCTGGACATGGAACTGCAGGACTTGGTGTTTGTCCTGATGGTTTTTGGTGTTACTTTGATCCAGTTGTTTCCTTGCTATGCCACCATTCCTTCATCTTAAATGTGATTTTTTTCTGTACTATGGTTTAGAAGTGTGCAACTTGTGTTATGAATCGCAAATGAGACTTTAGGCTTTTGTAGGATTAGAACTGCAGAAGACTTTGGAGGCCATTTGAAGTTGGACGTAATGCATTGTGTATAGTGAAATATTCCCGGGACCCATGGTGTCAGCACTTGGAAGTGGTGGTTGGATACAATGTGCTCCCCTAGACTCATGGGCTGTAAACTTGGACCCTAGAAAAGTGATGCTCTTTGGGAAAGTCGTAGCATTTTTCGTGATGCTATTTGGGAAAGTTGTAGCCCTCTTAGGGCAAAGAGACACGTAGAGGAAGTATGTTGCTGGAGATGGGCCTGAGGTTAGGTCCTGGATGCACTTCCTGTTCTTGCTCTCTCTGCTGCTGCTTCCCTGCTGATATGAACCAGTTGTCACCTAGCCATGCTTCCCCACCATGACTGGCTTCCACTTGAAACTTTAAAAACAGAAAGAAACACATTATTTCCCAAAGCTGTTTCTGGTTGGGTTTTTTGTTTTATTTTGTTTTATGTTTTTTTGTTTTTTGGTTATTTTTTTCGTCTCAGTAAGTTCATTAATACACTACTAGCATGTCAGAATTATAGAAACCTTCCACAGTTTCTGGCTTTTATATCGGATCTAGAGATCTGAACTCAGATACTAATACTTGCACAGAAAATGTTTTATCCACAGAGCTATCTTAACCCCTCTAACAATATTCTCTATACTTGTCTAACTTTGTTTTTCTGAATTATTGCTCATTCCATTACCATAGTGATGTTTATTTGTTTTGAGACAAATGTGGATAAGTTTGCTAGCAGACTCATGATCCTCTTATTTTAAAAAAAAATATTTATTTATTTATTTGAGATACAGAAATAGGCAGGCAGAGAGAGAGAGAGAGAGAGAGAGAGAGGGAGAGGGAAAGGGAGGGGTAATGGGTGCACCAGGGCCTCCAGCCACTGCAAACAAACTCCAGATGCATGCACCCCCTTGTGCATCTGGCTTATGTGGGTCCTAGGAATTGAACCTGGGTCCTTTGGCTTTGCAGGCAAGCACCTTAACTGCTAAACCATCTCTCCAGCCCCTATTTTAACTTCTTAAATTGTTGAAATTATCAGCATGTTCCAACATGAATTTTTTTCTCTGGTAAAAATAGAAAAATATAAATTATATATAAGGGCTAAGACAGTGTATTCACCAAGGAATATGTACTCTTATTATTTAAGCCAACTAAATCACAAGGGAGAATCAGGAAAGTCAATGCTCATATTAAGCCTGGTGAGAATTTGAGAGGTAAGCTTATATCAAGATTTTTATTACATATATTATTTTTCTATAATAAAGGGTTTCATTGTGACATTTCCATACATGTATATATGTAAGATATTTTATTCATATATACCTTTTATACGTTCTTTTTTTTTGGAGAGAGACAGAGAGGGAGAGAGGGAGAGGAAGATGGGCATGCCAGCAGCCTCTCAGCTGCTGTGAAGGAAATCCAGGTGCCTGCGCCCCCTTGTGGTCAAGTGCGGCATTGCACCCTTGCGTCACTTTGCATCTGGCTAAACATGGGACCTGGAGATTGGAACCGCTGGAGACTGGAACCAGCGTTCTTAGGCTTAGGAGACAGGCGCCTTAACCGCTAAGCCATCTCTCCAGCCCTCATCACGTTCTTTTAACCTCCCTCTCTCTCCCACTCATTCCTTTCTTTTTCCCAACTAGTCCACCTTCTACCTCCATGTCTTTTTTTATTTATCTGTGAACTAGGGAGGTTACCTAGGGTTTCTTATGGAAGCATAGGTGAGAGGTTATTTACAGGAGTATGTGCAGCTTCTCAGGGTTTATGCTACTGAGGAAAATGTCTCTCTCTCCCCCAGAATTAGTGATGGCCTATAGATTCACAGTCAGGGCTCAGGCCCTGTGAGTTTCGCCTCACTAACAGTGTTGATTGCTTATAAATCTTTAAGGACAGGACAAGTTGAGCCTCATGAGGCCCTTTTTCTCCATGACAAAATGTTGAAAAGGCTCAATCTTGTGCAGTTTTCTTTTCAGCTTCTCAGAGTTAAAGAAAACAGTGGCCATGTCATGTCCAGATGACAGCTTTTCACAACACTGCATCCCTTCATCCAGCTCTGATATTCTTCCAGCAATCTCTCTTCCATGGCATTCCCTGAGACTTAGAGGACACAATATAGATGTTCCAATAAGAGATGTCCTATTTTAGCAGGGCGTGGTGGCATAGGCCTTTAATCCCAGCACTGGGGAGGCAGAGGTAGGAGGATCACTATGAGTTCCAGGTCAGCCTGAGACTACAGAGTGAATTCCAGGTCAGCCTGGACTAGAGAGAGACCCTACCTCAAACAACCAAAAAGGAGAGATTCAATTGTTCTCAGCCACTTGTCCAGTTATGAGTCTCTGTAATAACTGTTGCCACTGTAAAAAGAAGCTTCTCTGACAAAGTTGAGAGCAGCACTAATCTATGGGGACAAATATAAATATTTTGAGGGCAGTTTGACAAGAATGTCATGTCCATTTACCAAACTAGCAGCAGCTTCCTCACAAAGGCCTATGGCCTCGCTAGTCACAGAGTTTTGACCAGGTTTCCAGTACCAACGGTGAATTCCCTCTCCTGGGTAGACCTCAGATCCAATGAGGAAGTAGTTGGTTATCTCCATAAAAGTCATGCCACTATTACACTGGTAGGAACGTCTTGCCCGGTTGGTGTGCAGGGTGCACAACTTAATACCAGTGTGAATGGCAAGCTCTCTGTCACGTGACTCTGTTTCCCTGGGGAGATGTCAATACACATCTGTTCTCCCCAGATCAGGCCCATGAGACAGACCAAAGCACAACTGCACCAACACTAGTTTCGGTGCAACAATGAACTCACTGGGGTTATAGAGAGCAGCGTGCGGGGAGGCTTATGAGGCAGCTGCATCCCTGAAAAGCACCCCTGAACATAGGTGCCAAGTCAGGGAAGCTCTCTTCATGAGCACGTCACGTGACTTGCCTGCAGCTCAGCTGGTGGTGGGAGAGTCTTCCCCAAACACAACTTCCTATGAAACCGTAGGGATGCGTCCTGCAAACTTCAGCTTTCCCAGACTTCCTGCCCTCTTGCCTCCCTCTTCCCTTCAGGAGGGAATGCTTCCGTTTGGAGTGACCTGCTGTACAAACCTCTCCCAGAAGTTTGCGTAACAACTGCTAGTACTATGAGGGCCAGCTAGCAAGGCAGAAACTTCCAGCTCAGTTCAAACTTGATGATTTCTGATTTCATTACCTCCTGTAACCAAAGTGTGTGGAGTCACTAGCAATGTTTTCCTTTAATTATCTTGGTTTGAATTTTGTCAACAGCTAATTGCTTAGATGCACTTTAAGTAATGTTTATGGATGCTGTGTTATAGAGAAGTCTGTCAGGGTTTTAACATTTTGGGGGATATTTATTTTGAGAACCTTAATACATGAGCATATTGCATTTTGACATTATCTAAGTCTCTGACTTAGAAATCTTAAGTTGCACAACCAATCATACATTCTATTGAATTCAACAATTAAACCTAGAAATTCAGTGAGTTTTGAAAACAAGAAGAAAAGATGGAACACAAAAAAGAAATGAGAAGCCTTACACAGAAATAGCATCAGAAGTTAGATGCCTACTCACCTCTGGAGAAACCTAACAGGGCCAGAAAGTAGCTCACAGGAATGGAGAAACTGTCTTACTCATTTCCCACCTCGTCATCTCCCACCCCGATATCTGCTTCCAACTGTCTTTTGATATTGAAGGTTGAACTCATCTTTCCTCATATTTCCATTCAGTTTTGAGTGACTGTGTGACAGAGCTAATTTACTTTAATCAAGAACTGTTTTCTAGTATATATCTGAAAAAATAAATTCGACACCTTTAACAGTGTCTACCAGTGGCTTTTATATTTGAATAACAGCTTGACAGCAAATGCTATTTTAGCTCATTCCTTTCCTTCAGCACTAGGAGACATTATTCTATTATTTTGCAGCAGTAGATAATATTCTACATAAGGCCAGCTTCATGTTTAGTAATTATAAATTATGTGCTGCTGCTGCTAGGGTACCTGAATAATTTTGACTTATAGTTTAAAATCAATAGGTAAACTGAGTGCTATAATTTCTACAAATTATCCATCAATTTATCTTAAATAACCATGTACAGTTCCACTTGTGATTTTAGTCCTTCACTTCATGAATGTGTGGTTCTATTATTTCCTTTTTTGTTTTTTATGAGAGAGCAAGGGGGGTGAGGAAGAGAGAGAGAATTGGTACACCAGGGCCTCTAGCCACTGCAGTCAAACACCAAAAGCAAGTGCCACCTTGTGAGCATGTGCAACCTTGTACACTTGCATCACCTTGTGTGTCTGGTTTACATGGGACGTGGAGAGTCAAACATGGGTCCTTGGGCTTTGCCAGCAAGTGCCTTAACTGCAAAGCCATCTCTCCAGCCCTCTATTATTTCTTGAACAATTGTGGGGTTCACTTGTAAGTTCCTTTACTCGGGAAACAGTATTTGTGGCTTTGCTGCATCGTTTGGCTATTCATTTTGAAAATATATTGTCTTGAAGTTAACTATGTCTTTATCCCTTTGTACTTAATGTGTCTTTATTTTGTTCTGCTTTTTTGTTCAATGTGTTTTGTAATCACATACAACTGCATTTTAGAATAGATAAATTCTGTTTAATACCCTCTGACCTTAGCTTTTTTGTTTTGTTTTGTTTGGACTTTTAAAAATATTTTATTTATTTACTTATTTGAGAAAAAGAGGGAGGAAGGGAGGGAGGGAGGGAGGGAAGGAGAGAGAGAGAGAGAAGGGGCATACCAGGGCCTCCAGCCACTGCAAAGGAACTCCAGGTGCATGTTTAATCAGTGGTAGAAAATGTACTCCCTCCCTCCCTCCCCCCCTCTCTCTCTCTCTCTCTCTCTCTCTCTCTCTGAATGTGTATACTTCCTAACCCTAAAACCTGTAAATATATTACCTTGTATAGCTCAAGAGGCCTTGCAGATAGCATTGTGAAGGACTTTGAATGGGTGTGGACAATGAAATCACTATGGTCTTCATGAAAGGCAGCTAAGAGTGGAGATGTGACAGGGCAGTGGATGTTGCAAGAGCACCTTGTGAAGATGAAGAAGGGCACAGTAAATGTTTTGGGTCGGTTCTGAAGTCTGCTAATTTTCTATAGGTAACTCAGTTTTCCTTAGATCTAAACCTAATCTAAGTCATTTATATTTTCTGTGTTTAAAAATTGTAATATTTTACTTTTAATTTTTGCATATGTATGGTATGTATGTGTGTATATGTATGTTCATATGTATGTGGGCATATGTGCATATGCAGAGGCCAGAAGACAACCTCAGGTGCCATTCTGCATGTATGCAGCCCATCTCTTTTTGAGGCAGGATCCCTCATTCACCTGAAACTCTTCAATTAGGCTAGAAGATTGGTCAGGCATTTACAGGGATCTGCCAATCTACTCCTCTCTTTGTATTACAGACAGGCACTACCATATCTAGCTTTTTACATGGATACTAGAGATCCATCCAAGGTCCATATGCTTTCAAGGCAAGCACTTTGCTGACTGAGCTATCTCCCCAGCCCTTAGTAATTGTATATGAGTTAACAAAATTCTCTGTTACCATCCTATTCAGAAATGACTCAGCCAAGAAGCTAGAAAGTGGCCATGGGGGTGAAAGGGGAAAGCTTAAGGAGAATAGGTAGATATTTAAGTAGAGGGATGGAAAACTGGGGCTTTGAAGATTTAACTGAGGTCAGGAGAAAGGAATGGAGAAGAGAAGGAAGTGAAGTTTAAATAGAACTAATGATTTATCAAAAAGCTATATGGAAACCTACTTTTTGCTAGCTAACTAAAATATAATTAAAAATGAGAGCTTGGGCAGATGTACTCTCTGGGTGTGGATAATACTGTCCCCAGAAGCCATAAGTTGTTACAGAAAAATACTAATGCCAGGAGTGTGATATCTGTTGAGTGAGCTCGTAGTAAGGGTGTTTCCTGATCCCCCTAAAATCATACAAGCTATTGTCAATGCTCTTGTTTGCCCACCAAAACTACATGACAAGACCCAATTGCTAAGACACTATATGCTTCAGTTGCATGTACTGAGATATGAAGCTATAACTGACCTCAAATCTCCTGCCTGTTGGCTAGCTGACATAGTGCTGGAAAGGGCTATGCAGGAAGCTGGGGAAAAGTTATCAATAATTTTACCCAGTAGTGGATCCTGCAAAATACAGTGCCAACCAGCCAGGCAAGATGTGCTCAAGGGTGCATTAGTGGCATGACTGTTAAGGGGATAAATAACTGCTCTCTGAATTTGAGGCCTGTTCCACAGAAAGGAATTCCTGTCTGGTACTAAAACCTTACTCAAAAGCTTATGGCTAAGAAGGTCATAGGCCCTGCTGGTGTTTGGCTAATGGATATGGTATGCCCACCAAATTTCCTCTGCATATTTATGTTTATGTCCACAGATTAGTTCTGCTCTCACCTTTGGTCAGATGACACTGACTACTGGGGATAATCTAAGCTTGTCAGACTACTGAGTGCTCAGTGCTATAGGAGACGTCTTCATCAACATGTCACTATGGATGATGAACATAAATAGGCCAGGAGGCAGATCAAGTAAGGAAGGAAAAGCACCACCACCATGCTCTTGTCTTTTAATGACAAAGCCGAGTCCTCCGGGGTTTATTTCCTGTCTGGGCTGGAAGTTAGCATGTTTAGGAAATTGTTTTGTGTGATTGACTCATCTCCTAACTTTTTAAAAGTTTATTTAAAAAATTTCACATTCTTTTAAATTTATGTGTGAAAATGTACGTATTATAGAGTATCATGTGATTGCATTAGAAATGCATGAATTGCATAATATTTAAATCAAGATAAGTAAATTTATCTTCTCACACATTTATCATTTCTTTGGAATTATTTTCTATAGCAGGTAGATTAAATAGCAAATGAGGCATAACTAAGGAGAAAATTAGTGAGCGGTATGATGGGGCTGAACACTGCCTATGATATAAATGTGAGATAAACGAGTAAAATATGAGGGAGAGGTTAAGATGGATTAGTATAAAAAGTAGAATTATGGTGCAGATCAAGTTGGAATTTCTGAAGCACACACTAAAGAATAAGACAAATATAATAGAGGCAAAGGACCCAGGTTCAATTCTCCAGGACCCACGTAAGCCAGATGTACAAGGTGGTACATGCATCTAGAGTTCGTTTGCAGTGGCTGGTGTACCCATTCTCATTTTCTCTCTTTCTCTCTCTGTCTCTCTCCCTCTTTCTCTCAAATAAATAAATATTTTTTGAATTCTTGGTAGGGTCCTTTCCACTATAGCTGAAGGGAGTCTTGGTGCAGACATTCACATCCCAAGAAAGCACTTGGAGTTTCCTAGGGGAAGACTCTGAAAACAATTCTGCATATTTAGTGACTTGTTAAAGTCCCTTACAATAGTGTATCATATTTCCCTGTAGCAGACAAGGTTGAAAATATATTGCATTCATTCTCATAAGATGCCCAACAATTATTTCATAAGGAGATAATGTTTCCAGAGAGCATATCTCTTAAATTTAGAAGAATCAGTGGGAGTAACTCTGTATAAGAAAGCCAAACGCTTTAGTCAATTTTGCCAATTGATTTTTTATAGTTCCACTTGTTTAATGAATCTAGAAAATTTAAGATGGAAGGCACAAAGAAAATTCTGTTCAACTGGCCAAGTTTCACAAATAGGTTTAAACCTTTTTCTAGAAAGATGAATTGCATGCAATTCATAAGAAATGTCTCAATTAAAAAGGATTTTTTTTCTAGTGGCTTTCTGATATGGGAAACCCTCAGCCCAATGAAGAAGCATTCATACTTAGCCCTGACACATTTTTAGCTTGTGTTGGAGGCATTTGAGTAAAGTCTGATTCCCAGATCTCAAATGGCTCATTTGGCAACGGGGTAAAGCAGTATAAGGCAGAACATTCAAACCTCAACTACCAAACCAAGTAAAAGCAGCGTCCTGTAAGCCAGATTTGCAAATGTGAAGCCCTGCTGTTAGAGAGAGGTGGATCTCAGGTTTTATTAGTGCACTGGATTTTAACTTGCGATTATTATAATATCGCTTAAAGACAACTTAATTATCCATATGCCATTTTTTCTTTAAGTTCCTTCTTTCACCAACCTCCTTGTGACACATCAGCTGTACGGTTTTGTATTTATCTCTCTATGTCCATTTTAGAAACTTCATGTACGTCTAGAACAAAACAACTTTAACACATACAATCCTTTCAAATACAAAGGCATTTCTCTTTCTCTTTAACTTTTTAAACCAGAAATCTATTTTCATACTGATAACCTTCTGTATCTTCCCATAATTTTTGAATCCTTTCTGTCTTATCTCCTATGTTTAAGATAATTTCTTCTTTTCTATAGGAGATATGAATATTTTATGATTTCAGAAAGTCATTTCGTTAAATAAATAAATGCCAATAAAATCATGATATCTTAACTATTCTGCAAATTAACGTTTTGTGGGGATTCTCTTAAAGGCAGTGGATAAGTAGAGAATTAATTTCCACAGTTTGAATTTTATCCATTATCCTGACAGATTTTGTTTAAAAAAATCTGGGGATGGGGAGATGGCTTAGTGGTTAGGCACTCGCCTGTGAAGCCTAAGGACCCTGCTTCAAGGCTCAATTCCCCAGTACCCACATAGGTCATGCCGTTCATATTTGGCTCAGAATCAAATATCTCTTACACCATGTAAATAGAATTGCACATTGTATGTGGAGTCTCAGGCTGGATTGGCAGAACTATCAGTGTAAAAGAAAGCATAGTTCTTGCTCCAAAGGGAGTGAGTGATCTTGGCTTCACCGGGGAAATAGTTACCAACGCATTTGTCTACTACAGTGGTGGGTATCAGTTCAGTTGGTCAGAGCAGAACATGGAAACTTCTGCCTCAGGTCGGAGATGTTATCATGGAAATTCCTAGCTTTTGCCCTGGTCAAAGTTACTCATCTGCTACGTTAATGCATTACAAGGGTTTGAACTTCTAGTCCAAGGGTTATATGGAAGTTTGGTAATAAGTGCTTAATAAAGATAATTTTTAATTGGATCTGCAATGTTCCAACTCTCCCCATTCACAATGTTCTAATAAGTTAATTCCGCATAATTTTCATTGTAGACGCTGCTTTTTCAGGTAACTTCATTTCAAGCTATATGCTCAAAGGAAGTTGCAAAGCTTTCAAGAGTAATCACATATATCCATTGTTTACCTCCCCACAGAAAATTTCAGTGCATAACTAAAGCAAGAACTTGATTGTTACAATGTAATTGACTATAGGCTTTACCTGAATTTACTGCTTTTTTAAACTCTGCACTTACTTTCATGTATAAATCTATGACACTTCGCCACACCCACAGGTTTGTCTGCCCTCTACTGCAATCAGAGGCAGAAATGTTCTCTCAACCAAACAACCCCTATACTGCCTTTATAGCCACAACCTCCCTGCAACCACTTATCTTCATCAATCTCTCTCTTTTTCTTACTTAAGAATGCTATATAAACAGAGTCCCATAGTATATGTAGATTTCATAGCTGTTTTTCCAATGACACATAATTCCTATGTTGTTGCACATATGTACAGTTTATTCCATTGCATGTCATAGAACCTTAGCATTCCACATTCAAGGGCATTTGGATCATGTGCTTCACTCAGAGTCATGGCTATAAATGTTTATGTGACATTAACGTAGGTTTCTAGTAAACAGGTTTCCTTTTCTCTAGGATGGATGTGTTGGTTACTTTTCTCATCAGTGTGACAGAACATGTGGCAGAGATGAGGGATAAAGGGCTTCCTCTGGGTAACAGTTCAAGTCACATTGTCCATGTTGATTTGAGGAAGACATGGTGAAAGGAGGAAAAAGGGGGCTAGTTCCATCAAGACAGCAGTCAGGATTCATAGAAAGAGAGAGAGAGAGAGAGAGAGAGAGAGAGAGAAAATGGGTGGGCTACGGCCTACAGCTGCTGCAAACAAACTCCAGATGAATGCCCCACCTTGTGCATCTGGCTCCAAATGGATGCTGGAGAGTCAACCTTGGGTGGTTAGGCTCTCTGGGCAAGCACCTAAAAGCTGCTCAGCCATCTCTTCAGCCCTGGTATTTTTTTTTTTTAAAGACAGTCTCAATATGTAGCTCAGGCTGGCCTTGAATTACTATGTAGCCCAAAGTGGCCTCAATCTTGAGATTCTCTCGCCTTGAATGTCAGAACTAGTAATACAGGGTATGACTCACTTAGCATCTTCAATTAATAGAATTGTCACTCCCTAAATTTGGAAAGCTCGACAATTATCTCTTCAGACGTTTTCCACATTAATTCTCAAGACAACCATGGCATGAATGTTAGGATCTTACATCAATCTTATAGCCCTCAGAGGCTCTGATCATATTTCCTGGGAATTGTCCTTTCTCCCTTCTTTACAAGTAACTCATGCTGATTTATATTCACTGACTATTGCATTACTATCTCCATTCTGCTCTTTGACTCATCCCATTAATTTTTAAAACTTTAAAATAAAACATCCTCAACTATATAATTTCCAGTTGGTAATTCTTGGTGTTTGTTTATATGCCTCCTCTGAGAGATTCTATTTTTCCATTCATTTCAATAATGGTCATTTAATCCACCTGCATAATAATCATAATGACTTTATCAAAACCTTCATCTAAAAATTGCAACACCTGTGATGTCATGGAACCATCTCACATTATTTACCTGCTTATTTATTAGGTCAATTGATGTTATGACCAGGACACTTTTCATGTTATAATGCTCAGGGTTTGTTGAAGGTGTAGCATACACTCAGTCTGGCTATTTCAGAGGGTTAGCCCTGTATCAGTGGATGTGGGCGATGTCGTCAAAGTCAGCGGGCTTCTCTGAGCACTCACCATGTTTACTGAATCCAGCCTCCACATACACCACACTGAGTTAGTCAAACATAGGACACAATAGATACTCTAAATATTTTTATTATTTTCAATTTTAATGCAGCTCATTTGGGGCTAAATCATATGGAAATGTTTGGTTTTTAGAAAGTCTCTTTATTCAGGGAAATGCATTAACTGGTATTATTTTTTAGGGATTGGAGCATAACTGCATTTTGCAAAGTTATACAAATCAATGGGGTCCACAGAGGATTCAGTTAAATATGCAAAAGAAACAACATTTGTTACATGCCAATAATTTCATTTTGGCATTTATTACTTATACTTGTTTTCAACATAGTGACTAATAATTTTAGCATCCATGTTAATTTTAAAAAATAACCCCCTTTCTATATCAATGTCTAGTTCCAGCATGGATTCTACAATATTTTGAAAGAAAACAGACCACTGCCCCCAAAAAGAAAAATTATAAGGATGATGATTCAACAAAAAGTACACAGATGACTACTATTTTGTTAAGACAAATAGCAGGGCAATCTGCTTAATTTGCAATTTGTGCAGTTTTAAAGACTATAAACATGCTGCCAGATTCAGTGTGCAACAAGGGTTGTGTAAGAAGACAAAATAGTGGTAGTGGAACTAAAGAAAAGTGTCTTGGCTGGAGAGATGTCTAAGCAATTAAGGTGCTTGCCTGCAAAGCCAAAGGACCCAGGTTCGATTCCCCAGGACTCATGTAAGCCAGATGTGCAAGTGCACAAGGTGGTGCATGAATCTGGCGTTCATTTGCAGTGGCTGAAGTCCATGGTGCACCTATCCTCTCTCTCTCTCTACATATATGTGTGTGTGTGTGTGTGTGTGTGTGTGTGTATCTTTCTCTAAAAAAATAAATAAATAGAAAGAAAGAAAATATTTTAAAAAGTGTCTTGTAAGATTTTTTAATACACAGCTCAGACAGAATATACTATAAAAGCTAATTATGTGGTAGCATATTTAATATTTAAAACGCCAAAAACCAGTTACTGATGGTGAGCTTCTTAAGCAATTTATGGAGAATGTGACAGATAACATATAGTCTGGAAAGTCCATCAAAAGAAGTAAGGAGGGGCGGGGAGATTGTGCAGCGGTTTAAGGGTGCGTGCTGCACAAACATAGGACTCGGAGAGGACCTGAACCCTCCTGAGTTAGACTCCCCAGCACCCATGAAAACAGCGAGACCTTATCATGCGTGCCTGGAACCCCATTCCTATGGCCCTGTAGGGAGCAGAGACCAGAGAACTGGGGAAACATGAAGAGGAGTGACAGAGGAAGGACACTCAATGCCATCATCCGGTCTCACACTTCTTCATATGCATGCAAACACCACACACCACACCACACACACGCCACACACACACACACACACACACACACACACACACACACTCGTGGAACTGCAAAATTATATTCTTTGGTAACGGAGGACAGACTATGGTGATGTCACTTACTTTTCAGGAGTAAGATGGCCAAGTCAAGGCCAAATGTTGAAAATATTGAATAATGTCAGACATGTCATCAAGTTATAGTAAATCAGGAAGAACTTTTGTGCCAGAACATGATGAACGGAGGCTTACATACTTTATACTTTTAGTGAATTTAATCAGTCATTTAAATGAGTCAAATGTGTGTCTTAAAATATAAAACCAATTTATCAATACAGTGTTTGAAGTCATAACACCATACCAAATTTAACTGAAATTATGGCAAGGTTAGAGTAAGGTAAAAAAATAAGTAAATAAATGAATTTTAACACATTGGTTAAACACAGACCTATGAACAATGAAATATATGTAGCCCTGTTATTGGATTTCAGAATTTGGAAACATTTAAGAAAAAGAATTTGCATAAAGATTTCTAAGAAAACAATATTTTTGTACATTTACAAGTACATTTTCAGTTGAAATAAATGTTATGTGGCAATTTCCAAAGAAATATATAGAGCTTTATCTGAAATTCAATGTAAAGAAATAATAGATTGCATCTCTTTCTTAGAATTTTATGGACTCTTTCTTCCCGAAGACAAATATCCCTCACTTCACAATTACACCTTCTTCATGTCATTGTTTCTCTGTAGTACCTACATCTATGGGGAACTATTCTAAGGGATGGAGCATGTTAAGGGTAAATTTTGAACGAAAGTATCTGGTGAGCATTTTGAGAACTCACTGAGAATTCTGCCTAGTTTCATCGAACCAGATACTGATGCATTTGTTTCTGAAACCTCAAATATCCCACAAGTTTTTTTATTGCTGACTTTTACATACACAATGATGCAGGATCTTGAGTTCAGGGAGAGATTAAACTCCATAAAGATGCAGGGGAACTGAGGCTCATGGACCCCAGCTTTGGATTGTTATCAGAGTTAGCGAAGAATTCAAAACGCAGACTTCAGGAAGGATAAATCATGAAATATACACTCATTTTAGGGAAAGTTAGGATCCAGAGGGAAGGCTAGTTGAATGACCCAAGCCAAAAAAAGATTTCCCTCTACCCTGAGAAGGGGGAGGGGAGATGGAAAAAGTCTCCCTCCCAAATGGAAAAGTCTGTACACGTGTGTGTGTGTGTGTGTGTGTGTGTGTGTGTGCGTGCGTGTGTGTGTGTGTGTGTGTGTGCGCGCGCGCGCGCGCT
Organism: Orientallactaga sibirica; assembly: GCA_036365145.1. NCBI lineage: Eukaryota > Metazoa > Chordata > Mammalia > Rodentia > Dipodidae > Orientallactaga > Orientallactaga sibirica. The sequence goes on from JAEOAD010000005.1 coordinate 1,403,128, forward strand.
TGCGGAAGGTGAGGCATGAGAGCCCGGGAGAGTCAGGCAGCTATGTTAAGCGGTCAGGGTAAAGGCAGGAAGGTCTGCACTTTCTACAGATCAAAGGATGACTGGACTTTCTATCTCGCTTTGTTCCCTAAACTTGTTTCCCCATACATGAGCCCCTCCCTGGGAGGGAAGTCTTTTTTAGACTCCCGACATTGTGGTTGGTCAAGCTTAGACCCCAGAGCTTGGAATCATGGCTGGCTTCTTCCTGAGCCAGTCTCTAGCCCAGACCAATCAGCTGGCTCACCTGAACCAGAAGGTGAAACCCACCTCCACAGGGTTATAAATACATTTTGCCAAAGGAGGGCAATCTCTCTTTCTCTCTAGGCTGCTGTGCACTGCTGAACCTCCAGCTTCTTGGGAGAATCCTGTAACCCCTGCTTTTCACACAGGTTCTTTACCCCTCCTGCCCTCCCCATGGCAGGAGCTCTTTGTACTTCCTTTTCTGTCCTCTACGGTTTTTCCAGGCTCACCACGTGGGCTCTTAGGCCATGTGGCTGTATTCATTTTCCTTCCCTTGGTTTTATACTTCCCTAAATAAATATAATAATTTAATAATTATCTGCCTCAGTCTTATTTTACTCAATTCTTTGGTTAAAGTTAGTCGCAAACCTAGGATTTGGGCTTCAAGGACATTCCTAAATCCCTGTCACCCCATTTCAAGCCCAAGTCAAAAGATCCCCCTCACTTAGGGATCAGAAAAGACTAAGAGGTAATAAGGCCTCAGAGCTTAAAGAGAGATCGCATCAGTAGCACAGTAAGAAATTATTCAAGAACAAAAGACATGTAAAAAAGCAAGCAGGAAAATACAGAGGTAAGAAAACTTTCCCCTTCCCAACCTGTCTGGGAAGACAGACACCTTATCACTGGGGGCCAGAAAGCAAAACCAGAAGAGTGAAGAGAGGATTAAACCAAGAGGTATTTACACATAGACAGGCAAGAGAGCACCCGTAACAGAACGCACATGGCTATATTCCTTTTGTACTAGTATAGCAAACCTAGGACAGGCTGAAGGCCTTAAATGACTCCAAATGTGTCACTAAGTAGTAGGCATACGTGAGAACTTTTCTGTCCATCTGTGGTGGGGGACATCATAAGTCATACGTAGACTTTTTGCCCAGGGGCTTTCACTGATGTTTGTGTAGGTAATGTATGGCCCAGGGAAGACAAGGGTTGACCACACCAGCACTAGAATAAAGAAGCTGCATTACTGATCACATGATCATACCAAGAACTCCTTCATCTCTTTACCAGGGTTTCAGCATTCAATTCTTTTCAGAAATGTCTAAAGTGCAACCCAATACAAAGTAGAAACATCTATAAATTTGTCTATTTTTTCAGGATTGTGTGCCAACCTTGGTTTATTAAAAGGCATTATTCTTTTAGGATGGTGGTTGCAATCATTAAAGTAGAACTATTATTTCATGTTCCCACTAGGTTTGATATCTTCTTCATTTCAAAGTCAATGTCACAAGTTCAGATTCAACTGCAAGTTGTAACCTCCTCCACATTTATCGGAAAAAATTTCAGAAAGGAAGCAGCTCAATTGTTCTGTAGTGAGTTACCATGGAAACTTTGTAATAACAAGAAGAGGAGTGTTACCTTAGCAATCAAAGATTGATTATTCATTCTGAGAGAAAGACAGGGAAAGAAAAACAATAGGCCCTAACCTGTTTTTTTTTTCTCTTTCCTGTTGGCATTGCCATTCTTATGCTAAATACAGGCAGAGTTCTCTTTCTTCTCTATGAGAGGCATACTAATAGAAAGTTTCTCAAAGTGAGTTCTCAAAAGTGAGTTAAAAATTTGAAAATAGGAAACAGGTAGAGCAGTCCACCTCAGCATCCTCCTTACCCAGAGCCAAAGGCATTTCATGTATGGCTGAGAGAAAATCAACTTAAGAGCCATTCATGAAACACCCCAAGAGGCAGAAATAGTAGCCTGGCTACTCAGGGAATGTAGGGCTGGAAAGTGAAGGGTCAGAAAGAGTAAAAAGGTGAGCTATCAATATTCTAGTTTCACACCCATTTTCCAGGATGAAATCCTCACCAGATCCCTAGAGTTGGTGGGATCAAAACATGGGCCCTCACTAGGCTGGCTACCTGCCCTCAAGAGGTCACTTACAGAGGCAATATTGATACGCAGAGAAAGCAGTTTTCTTCAGCGTGGTCACACTGCAAAGAGGAACACATAAGTCCAGTGGCTGCAACCAAGTCCATCTTCAGTGCCTGGCAATGCGGTTCGGATTATAGAGAGCAGGAAGCATGCACTGCATGCAGTCCGGGTACAGGTGAGACGCTGCGTGTCACACACCCATCATTGTCTCAGCTCAGGTCTCTCCAAAATGTGGTTGGAAAGTTGTCAGCAATTTCTTCCTCAGAGACAAGACTTGTCTCTGGCTGTTGGCAGCAGGTTTCAGCCTTTTCCTTGTCCCAGCAGGAGATTTCTGCACAATGTGCAATTTCTGGGGTCCATTGTTTCAATAGTCTGACAGCAGCCAAAGGGAGGAGCCCAAGTCTCTCTCATTAGAACACTTTTGCTTCTGCCAGGACACTTACAAAATTTTGTGATTTCATTGTCCACAAACAAATGGAAGAAAGTAATAATACATTGGCTCTCTTGCAAAGGCTAGAGAGATTTAAGGTTGGGATTTAAAGGCAGAACTGAACCATCTCTAGTTTCTAGGTAGCTCTATACTGTGCTCAACAAACCCTATGGCTTCTTTTGTTTGCTTGTAGGAAAGAGAGGAAGTTAAGGGAATCACTGAAGTCAATTCATTTATTTACGGCTACGACAAGCAATGCTTTAATATTTCAAAAGTTTCAGCAACCTTGTGTAGATATGATCCCATATTTATATATTTTGAGGTTATTTTCCTAGAAGGTCAAGGACATCAGTACAACCTCAGTTTTACCAGATATTACCAGTTCACCATTTTAGAAATTTTTTGCCATTACGCATTTGAACTAACATTGGAAGTAACTTTTTTTTCTCCATTTTCACTAAAATAGTACATTGCCAAACTTTTACCCAGCTCTTAGATATGAACTGATGTGTCTGTAATTTAGTTTATTTTAGTATGCGTTTGATAAAGTACACTGCTGTAAGCTTCAGGGCCCTTAGATTTGCTTTCTTGAGAACTGAACATTTCCGCTTTCCAAGGTTATATTCTGAGTTGTCTCTTTTCCTCTTGTGTTTGATTTTAGCTATTTTATTCTAAACAGAAGTACTTCTATAACACAGAATTCACTCTCTGGATCTTTTTTTTCCATTGCTTCTGAATCTTAATTCAAAATTAGAAAGATTTTGTGCTTTTTGGTTGTAAAGTAATACATTGTTTTCTCAAATTTGTTATCTCTTTCTTTTTACATAGAGTAGATGATGGTCTTAGATATTGCTTTTTTTTTTTTGTTTTTATTTCTACATGGTTCTCCTATTGCCCTAAATACCATGTATTTAAACATGTATCATTTTTCTTATCCATTTGCCATAAATCCAGAATTGATTTTCCATCTTTAAAATGTAATACATCAGTATGCTCTTAGGTCTGTTGGAAGTTAATGTTTTTTAAATATTTTATTTATTTGAAAGAGAGAAAGAAGGAGAGAGAGAGAGAGAGAGAGAGAGAGAGAGAGAGAGAGAATGGGTGCATCAGGGCCTCCAGCCATTGCAAATGAACTCCAGAGGCATGTGTCACTATGTGTATCTGGCTTATGTAGGTACTGGGGAACTGAACCTGGGTCCTTAGGTTTTGCAGGGAAGGCATGGCCACTGGAGTGGCTTGATCTACAGTCACAGGAGAGCGCAGGATGGTTTTCACATCCTGAGGGATCAGGAATAGGATTGGAATTGGGGATTGCCTCCTAAAATGCAAAGTAATCATTAGTCCTTCAGCACGGACCGTCTCCTTTTAAACAAAGGGGCCATAATTAATAGAAAGCAACAGTCAGCTCTCAGGTATATTTCCCAGAAGTACCACATGCCATATAGACCCATGCTCTCAAGGAGGAATATTTAAATGGATGTGCATGAAAGCTGTCCATGCTGCTTCATGTACCATGAGTACTAATGCCCTTTCCTACTGAGTCAGGGTCTTCTGCTTTTGGTTGTCATTCATAATACTGCAGCAGGTTAATTGTTATCTTGCAAATCGAGTAAAACTCAGCTTTTCACAGGTTCATGTACATAATATACTTAGTACTGTAAAAAAGGAATAATACAACAAGCTTTTTCATGTTCTTTGAAGCGCAGGTAAGCTTCTACAAATAACCGTGGTTTCTAAAGGAAGTTTTGTGCTTAGATGCAATTACATTGTGGATTGTTTGTATATTTGAATTTTTGTTTGTTTTTGTTTTTGTTTTTTGGGATAGGTGATTTTTTAAAAATAAATTTTATTTATTTATTTATTTGAGAGAGAGAAGGAAGCAGAGAGAGAGGACAGATAGAGCGAGAATGAGCATGCCAGGGCCTGCATCCACTGCAAATGAACTCCAGACACATGTGCCATCCTGTGTAACTGGCATACATGGGTTCTTGGGAATTGAACCTAGATCCTTTGGCTTTGCAGGCAAGTGCCTTAACCACTAAGCCATTTCTCCAGCCACGCAAATTTGATTTTTGAGGTCAGCATAGCTAAAAACAAAAGCTTGTTCATTATATATTTCCATATCTTATAAAACTTATGCTCTAGAGTTGGAGAGATGGCTTAGAGGTTAAGATACTTGCCTGCAAAGCCAAATAACCCAGGTTCAATTCCTCAGTTCCCCACAAAAAGCCAGATGCACAAAGTGGGCTAGAGTGTGACCCTACTTAAAAAATAAATAAGTAAATAAAAACATATACTCTAAACATTTATCAAATATACCTTTGAATGACAAACCATTGAAATTTTGTTCTGCTTTGATATTTTATTTAAGGTTAAAATTGTATGTATTTATTTATGGATACATTCTTTTAGTAGTGTTTAGTTTTTCCACTGGTGCTTGGCAACAGATTATTCTGATAAATGTCACAGTGTAGTATATATGTCATAAACCTGGCATTACAAGATTTTTAAGATAGTAAAATTATGGGTGGGAGAGATTGCTCAGTGGTTAAAGACCCTTCTTTACAAGCCTGCCAACACAAGTTCATTTCTTCAGCACCTACATAAAACCAGACACAATGTGTCACAAGGATCTGTAATTCCAAGGTGCCTATGGCAATGGGAGGTAGAGCCAGAAGAATCCAGAAGCTCATAGGCCAGCTAGACTGAAGGACACATAGCAGAAAAACAAATGAGGGGAGATCCTACTTCAAGTAAGATGGAAAGAGAAGACAGATACGCCCAGGTTACTCATAAACTTCCATTCCGGTGCTGAGGCATGCATATGTCTGTATACAACCACACTTCATATACATTCATTCATTCATGATATACATGCATATATACATACAGATTTTTTAAAAGAGAGCAAAACTAAATGGGTAGATTGTAGCCTTTTATAAATTATTTTAAGTACTTGCTATTTTACCATATATTTTGCTATTTGTTATAATCCTCAAACATCTGTTTTGAATGTCACTACTTCTCCATTTCTGTCTTGATGTCTATCACTTTATCTATTTTCTTCCCTTCCCCTCTCTCTTTCTCATAGTGTGGGGATTGAGTATAAGGCCTTCATTGCACATGCTAGTTAAGTAACTGTTTTCCAATGAACTTGAGTCCCAACCCCTGGTGTTTGAAAGAAAGTCCCCCTTTGAATCTCAGATTAGACTTGAATTTACTACACAGCCAAATCTGGTCTCAGACAAATGATTCTTCTGCTTTAGGCTCTGAGAGCTGGAATTGTATGTATGTGTCTACATGACTAGCTCAAGAGATTAACATCTGAAGCAAATTTAAATGGCAAACTGGTACAATTCACACTTTACAAATAAAATTTTAGCACATGTGATGTAAACCAAACATTTCATGATTTCCAATACCACACAATAAATACTGAGTTTACAATCTGTTTCTAAAAGAACCATGTTTATATTTATACCATTATCATAATTCTATTCTGTACTACAGACAACAGTTTTATCTTTAATCTCACTTTGTCAAAAGTAGATAGAGCAAAGACAACAGCATTCAGTAGTCATATACTACAATGTAGTGTGGAGCCAAGTATGGTGGCACATGCCTTTAATCCCAGCACTCGGGAGGCGGAGGTAGGAGGATTGCCATGAGTTTGAGGCCACCCTGAGAATATATAGTGAATTCTAGGTCAGCCTGAGCTACAGATAGACCCTACCCCCCTCCAAAAAAAATTCTACAACAACATAGTCACAGTGTGTACTAAAATACAAGAAAATTTTTGGTCCAAATTTCCAAGTCTTAACCAAGCATTAGAATCCAGAAATATACATAAGTCCTATCTCAAGGGCAAAGCTTCCTAATTTTTCACACCTTCAGATTCATGAATGAAAGCAGAAAGGAAATTTTTCATATTTGTCAAGAATAGTTAAAATAAATGTCTAAGGATCCAGAACTACTGAGACCATTTCTATGAGGATATATACACAAAGGATGATTTTATCCATTAGGGTAAGATTATTAGTATGATTCTGAACATGAAAAAAAAAAATGCCTCTCTCCCTGCATGTCAGTCTCCTGCTCGTGTCTTCACCGTAATATTCAGAAAAATAGCTTTTTTTCCTAAGGTCCTTATCTTGCTATGCTTCATTAACAGTACTTTTCCATTATGTGGCATTGCATCGTAGTTTCTCTTGATTTTCTTTTTCTTAATAATCAGTCAACAGCAATGCTATGAACACTTCTGGGCTGGGGATGTAGCTGTGTTGGTAGAGTCCTTGCCAATCATGCAGGAGAAGGTATTATAGGAAGAGAAATACGTCCCCAAACATCACATCTTTATTCTTTCATTATTCCAGAGTAAATTTAGGGTTTGGCTAAGTATTAAATATTTACATACCATTTTATATGAATCAATATAATTCTTCATTGAGAATTTTATATTTAAATGACTTGAGTATAAAGTAATTTAGTGTGATTAAGTGAAAACTTGGTCTAAACTTGGTGGTGCTAAGATACTTATTTCTACATGGGGTAAAATGATGCCACATCTTTTTGAAAAGTATATTTTTATTAATAAGAAATTTTGTTGTATGGACAAAATTTTGTTGTATGAGCTAGTCCAGTCCCCTTCTTCTCTGGGGTCCTCCTTAGTCGGGTTACTAGTACTCACCATGGGGTTATGGATTATGAACGCAGCAGTCAGTCACTGTGCACCTGGAGAATAATAAAGGTAGGAGCTCACAGGTTCTCCAAAGATTTCCTGATCAATCATCATAAAACAACTCATAAATGTGATCTGAACTGATATGCGTGAGGCAAGCAACTTCTGGTCTCTGAGGACATACACAAGTCAATGAACTTGTGATTTACATAGGTTGGTAATTATAAACATTCCTTCATTTCGGCTCTAGCTCTTCATAGTTTTGAGACAGAGAGAGAGGGAGAGAGAGAAAGAGAGAGAATGGACACACCAGGGCCTCTAGCCACTGCAAATGAACTCCAGATGCATGCGCCACCTTGTGTATCTGGCTTACATCGATACTAGGGAATAGAACCTGGGTCCTTAGGCTTCACAGGCAAATGTCTTAACCACTAAGCTATCTGTCCACCCTCTGCACAGTTTTCTATTGATGAATCTAAAATAAAAGCTAAGTACAATCACTATGGGTTTCTCTCTCCAGGGAACCCCCGACCCTCCTTTAAGTCATATTTTGCCTGTTTTGTGTTCATTTCATGCTTATACAAGCACACCCGGATGGTGTACAACACCCTGGAATGGCGTGTCCTGCTTGCAAAGGCCATAAAGATCAGCACGCATGTTTCACTCACCATTTCCTTTGCGGTGTCACCTGGACCCTGGCTCATGCACAAGAGGTGGCTCATCTCGTGATAAGGAGCTTCCTTTTCTTGTCGTGATGGTGGGTTTTTGTTCTCCCTAATCTTGGCTGCTTTCTGTCTTGTTTTTTTTTTAAAGTCCCCAAACAAGAGTGAGAGCAGCATGAGTTAAATGGAATAAACATAGTTAATTACGAGAGATTTGTGTGAATGTAGCCACTGTTTTTGGCAAGGAAGCTGACATGGTTCTCAAAGAGGCTGTGAGCTCTCCCCCATTGAGCAGCCTCTTCCCCAGTCAGAGCTGCTGTTTACCTGACCGAGTGCGACCTACTGCACAGGTGTGTACATTTTGTCTGGCTGGTTGATTTCATACCTAGCAGGATTCTCTACTTGTTAACAAAATTGGTGACCTTTTTCCCCCAGCAGCCCATGTCGGCTTTCCAACACTGTGAAGACTAGCCGTCTGGGAGCTGAGTTCCTTCTAAATCCCAGTGTGACCTCTCTGTGTCCTACGTGTGCAGACTGTGGTACTTCTAGGGTCTCACCTTTTGGTCTGGTGGGTAAGTGGTACAGCTGGATCAAATGGTACATCTGTTTATCGTATATGCAGAAGCTTGTCTTCTTTGAGGGACAGCTTGCCCAGGAGTGGTACAGCAGGATCAAATGGTACATCTGTTTATAAGGTATCTGCCCGAGTGGCAGCTGGACTGTGGGGCTGGATCAAAATCTGTTTATAAGGTATATGCCCAGGAGTAAAACCCATGTCTGGCACTGGGAAATGCAATCCAGTGTCCACGGGTGTAGGATTAAGCAAATGGTGCATCTGTTTATAAGGTATATGCCCAGGAGTGGTGGATCAAATGGTGCATCTGTTTATAAGGTATATCAGGAGTGTGCCAAATGGTCATCTGTTTATAAGGCCTACAGATCAAATGGATGTTTATAAGGTATACACACTCATTGTGAGGGTTATCCCTTTCAGTTTGCTATCTAGGAGAAAAAACGTTTCTACCTATTCACTGTTGTCGGCTTTAGTTTTATGCGAATCTCCCTCCACATTCACCTCAAGACTCTTCTACAACCTATTTATTGTATGTCCTCCAAGTTGCCTATCAAGTCTACCTGCTACCCAAGCTGCTCCAGGTTAAGAACAACAGATGAGGGAGAACACCTGCCATTTGTATTTCTGTGCTTGTGTGTGAGTCCATTCAGTCTGATTTTCCCCCAAGGTCATCTATTGTCCTGCCAATTTCATTATTTCATTTTTCCTTAATGCCAAGTAGAGTTTCATCGTGTATATGCACCACATAATCGTCAACCATTCATTGTTGATAGGCATCTGGGCGGATTCCAGCTGCTAGATATGGTAAACAGGTCTGACATCTGTTTATAAGGTACAGGGTGCATCTGTTTGACCAAGTACAGCTGTCTGCATCTGTTTATAAGGTAGTGCCCAAGTGTACAGCTGGATCAAATGGGCATCATCAGTAGTGGTACAGCTGGATCAAATGGTACATCTGTTTATAAGGTATATGCCCAGGAGTGGTACAGCTGGATCAAATGGTACATCTGTTTATAAGGTATATGCCCAGGAGTGGTACAGCTGGATCAAATGGTACATCTATTTTTTAGCTCTTTGTGGAGTCTCCATATTGATTTCCATAATGGTTATAAAAGTTGGCACTACCACCAGCAGTGGATATGGGATTCTCTTTATCCACATCCCTGCTAGCATTTGTTGTTATTTGATGTTTTGGTGATTGCCATTCTGATAAGGTAGAATGATATCTCAAAGTTGTCTATTCTTTGTTTGAATTTCTTCCTTTGAGAACTTTTTTTAGGTCACCTACTGAGCACGTTTTCTTCCAGTGTATCTTGAAGTTTTACCCTGCCTTTGATCTTGTTGTCATTTTAGAACATTTCTTTCTTTTTAAAATATATTTATTTATTTATTTATTTATTTATTTATTTATTTATTTTGAGAGTGAGGAAGAGGCAGACACAGAGAGAGAGAATGAGCGCACTAGGGCCACCAGCCACTGCAAATAAACTCCAGATGCATGCACCTCCTTGTGCATCTGGCTTATGTGGGTCCTGGGTAATCAAACTGGGATCCTTTGGCTTTGCAGGCAAATGCCTTAACCGCTAAGCCATCTCTCAAGCTAGGAACATTTCTTTCTTTGAGGGAGGAAAGGAGTATTGCCTTTTATATTGAAGGATGCCTGGACAACCCTCCTATTCAGTAGAAGCAAGTAGCTTTTCTCTCTTCTAATGTAATAGCAACCAAAAATATCTCCATATATTGTAAACACCTCCATGTCAGAAAAACTGACCTTGTTTGACAAATTATGCAATGTGGTATTATTGGTTTTTATTTACTGAGAGGCGTCTCATAGTTGAGTTTCTTCCTTTGGCTTTTATAATCCATCCTTATCAGACTCGCAATGTTCACACATATTGTCAATTGATGAGGGTTTTGTTGCTGCTGTTGTTGGGGGGGGGGGTTCAGTATGTGCACATGTATTTGCCTCTGAATTGCCCCATGTGCTGGCATATGGCATGGTACATTATCCTGAACCAAATGTCAGGTGGCCCACTCAATCATTCTTCCACCTGTTCTTACTTGGGCCAGAGTCTTTTACTAGTTCTGGAATTTGCCTTTTAAATTAAATTAAATTTTTTTTTATGTACTCCAGTTCTTTTTACGTCTCTGTAATCTGGATCTGGATTTTCAGACGCATGCGTAGATCCTGAGGTTGGAAACCAAGGGGTCTCTCAGGCATCCTCGGGCCCTCATGATTGCATACAAAGTACACTTAACTGTTGGGCCGTGTTTCTATCCTAACAAGTGTATTTTCTTCTGAAACAGAGTTTCTTGGGGTAGTAACCATACCCATGAATCCTGACATGGATGATTCTTCAAAGGCCTTTATCATTTTTTCTCTGAAGTAGGCTAGGCAGTCAAATGACTATTCTGTTTTCAGTAAACATAGCAGACAAATCACATCAAACTCAATGAAGCTCAGGTTATATATTAAATTCCAGGTAGAACTCTGACTCATACCTTCTCATGTAGCTCTATTATTACAGCTTTATATGCCATCTGTTTGGGTTTACATTACACTTGTCACTGGAGAAGTCACAGGTGTTTGACTTTCTGAATCATGCTTAAGTTTCTATTCAAAAATAACCCACTCTCAAGTCAGCATTACATCTAACAGCCAGCACACCAGCACTGCCTGTCTCCTCGTGACAGTGGAAGAAGCAAGTGCTCACAGGGCATGAAATTGGCAGAGGTAGCTCCCAGCGGAGGAGGGAGCTGTATACGTGGAGGGAGGACGGGCGACCGCACTCCCCATCTGTGAGTCCAGGACTTTCTCAACTTACCGCTGCCGACCTCTACTGCTTTTGTTATTGCTTTTGATTGTGCTTCAGGCTGTTCTTCTTGACTCTCAAAGGAAATATATTCTCTTGATTTCTTGTGCAATCTATTATCATATAGCGGATGCAATCCTTCATAAAAATGTCCATGTGTATTATAAGTGTGTGTGTGTGTTACTAGTATTATTAAAGTGTAAGTATTATTAAGAGTGGAAAACACTGAGATAAATGACAACAAACATTGCTTTTGAAAGACAGTTTTATTTTTCTTTCAAAAGTCAGGCACACTGTTGTGTTGATGGTATGTCTTTCTATACAGAAATGACAGGAGAAGATTTATCTATATTTTGAAGGAAAATGCCCAATTTTTCATTGCAGTGTGGACTGGCTAAGGAATGGAAAGCCAGAAGAGCCTCAGGATATAAGTGGGATACAAGGAAATGGAACGTAGAAAAAGGGAGGCACACCAAATAGCTGCTGAATATGTTAGAGGAAATGGATTCAATTAGTCCTGACATTTAGTCCAATGCTATCTTATTTTACTTTCTGAAGATATGCTGCAAGTGTGTTTGATAATAAGGTTGTTCCACAGCCCAAGCTGAAAAAATGATGGCCCTTAAAAATAGTGCCATCAGAGTACTGTCCCTTAGGGTGCTATCACAAGTTCTTGAAAGCACTGAGGTGATGCATCAAAATGCATTGTGCACTGGAAACTTACTTCTCGGTCAAGCGAACATAATATTGAAATAAACTGGCTTTCTCTGAGTATAAGATATTGTATATAAGAAGTTGACAAGATAAGAATTTTCACTCTATAAATATCAATAACAATAATATTGATATAAAGTGTTAACAAAGCCAAAAGTTAATTGGATTTGCACTTATCATACTCCAATATATTTTCAGAGATAATGGAATGATGTTTAAAAATGGTGACTCTTAGCCAGGCATGGTGGCACATGCCTTTAATCCCAGCACTCAGTAGGCAGAGGTAAGAGGATCACTGTGAGTTTAAGGCCAACCTGAGACTACATAGTGAATTCCAGGTCAGCCTGGGTCATAGTGAGACCCTACCTCAAAACACAAAAACAAAAAAACAACAAAAAAAGAGAAAACAAAATTGGGACTCTTGGGTTGGGGAGATAGCTTGGTAGATGAAGCTATTGGCATGCGAGAATGAACACCTAGGTTTGGATCCCTAAGGCCCACATAAAAGCCAGACACCATAGGATTTGATCCCAGTACCAACATCAGAAAAGGAGGTGGTCCTGGCCTCTCCCTCATTCTTGAGTTTCCACTGCAATTTAGGATTCAGCTTCCCAGCCTGACACAGTGTCCTCTCACACATTCAGGACTCCACCCAATGCATCCTGACAGGGACTCGAATGCTGTCAGACTCTGGCGGGCTTCAGGGCTCTCTGGAACAGTGGTGAAATACTCCGAGACCTGTCACTCTTGCATTTTGCATACTTGTGAAGTAAATAGCACATGCATTACGCTGACAAGTTACTGCCTACTCAGCATGGAGTCTGGACCCTGGAATCTCAGTTACAGTGTCCTTGTGCTTTGGTTACTAACCCTATGGAAACACTCTCCTAGGTAGCCATTTTTGAGCAGGGAATATCTGTTGTAGCAGTTTTCCATCAGGCTTTCTTCTTTAGGAAAAAAATTGCATTTTCAAAATTTGGGGCACCCAAAATGTGTGGAGTCTTGCCCTGAGAGCGCCTTTCCTAGTCTCCTGGTGCACAGTGGCAGGGTTTACGTGTTAACAGTACTGATCTCTTTACAAAGCACAGCTAACTTGACAGCTGCAGTCTTCCGTTTGGAACTTTAAACTGGCTCATAGTTCTTCCTTTGGAAAACTTCACTTTTTCCATATCGTGTGGCTCTTTCGTTGTTCACTTTGATAAAAGCTACGCCACAGCCAGAGTGTTGGGCTGCTTGACATTTCTTCCACTAACATCATTAGTCCATCACCTTTCAGCTCAGTCTTACTGGAGTTTTCAGACATGGACTGAATGAAGTCGGATTCTTAGCCAGACTTTCCCGTGAACTTCTTGGTAGAACTCTTGTTCCCTTCTGTAATGTCATTAGCTGAGCCTCCACAGTGCACATCATTTTGGCATTCTCTTCTTCCAAACTCATACCAGAATAACTTCTTAAAGTTCTTTGTTAGAGCACTGTAAGACTTCTCTTGCCCACAGTTCTAAACTCTCTCACATTTCTCCTACAAACCAATTCCAAAAGCTTATGAAAGACATGGTCAGGGCTGAGAGATGGCTTAACACTTAAGGTGCTTGCCTGCAAAGCCAAAGGACCCAGGTTCAATTCCTCAGGACTCATGTAAGCCAGATGCACAAGGTGGCGCCTGCATCTGGAGTTCATTTGCAGTAGCTGGAGGCCCTGGTACACCCATTCTCTCTCTCTCTCTCTTTCTTTCTCCCTGCATCTTTCTCTCTCTCTCAAATAATAAAGAAATTAATTAATTAATAAATTTAAAAATATATGGTCAGGTTTACTCCAACAACCCTACTTTTTATCCATTTTTAATTTTAATTTTATTTCTTGGAGAGGGAGAGAGAGAGAGAGAGAATGGGCATGCCGAGGCCTTCAGCCAGTGTACAAAAACTTCTTTTAGGTCAAAGTTGAATTTGTCTACTAAAACACATATTAAATCTTACAAAGAAACCAACCACAAAAATAAGACCTCTACAGGTGAGCTTTCATTTTACCTGGCAATAAAATTCTGTATTTTATTTGAACATGAAAATAAGTATTTTGGATACACTATAAAAAGATATTTTACTGAACTCAATAATGAACCAAAAACATTACCTTTCAAATGTATGATTTTTCTCAGTTTATTTGAATATGCTCTACATATGTAAGGAATTGTGTATTTTATAAAAAATAGTAGCCTGTTTTACTCTTGTAAAGAAAAATAGAGTATCAGAAAAAGTTCCCACCTTTATAGGAAAAACAAGACTTGGGTCATTAGACTTTAACAGCTTTTAATGTCTTGGGACATTTAAGCAATTAACACTTGGAGAAAATTATTTAGCTAGCTGTGAAAGCTGTTCAGAAGCAGGTAAATACTTGCAAATGTTTTTCAGATTTGGTCTGTGAGTTTAATGACCAACTCTGGACACATGATCACCCTTAATATTGGAACTGGTTTGTGTGGTATAGAACTTGTCCTAGAAAAACAAGCTAATTATTTTGGTGCTCTTACCAAATATAGGAGTATTTAACAATTTGCCAAAACATCCCTCACAAGTGCACACGTTCAAATGAAATGAAACCCCAGACTTGGAGTTTCAAATAAGGCAATAAATATGATTGTAAATATTGGAAAGGCCATTTTCAACTTTCTCCTGTGCTATGTCTTCCTGGCTAAACAAGATTGGATAACTGGTGTGACGTTTGGAGGAACATTTTTCTTAGAAACTTCCCCCTTTTTTTGATATGAGCACATTAATTTACTAGAAGTCTTGATGATGTGGTAGCTTACTTTGAATTTCTGTTTGGAGCTGAAAGTTAAATTCTTTTTATAAAAGCCATATATTCCAATCCCCTCACAAACATTTTCTTAGAATAATAATGTATTGATAATTAGCAAGAGCAATAAAAATCATCAGAACATCTCCGCATGGATCCACATTTTAATGAATGCTTAACAACAGTAATATTTTGTCAGAATATTAAAAGCTTTCTATTCCAATATTACAAAGTGTGTTATAGGTCTTTGGAGGATTCTGGAAGAATCCTGGCATACTTCATAAGCCTTTTCTGGTCAATTCTGCACAGTACATAGTTCTTTCTGCCTTTACATCTATGAAACATGACCAGAAAGGTCCATCAAACTCTTCTTGAAGTACTACAAGGTCTATGTTAGATCAAGGTTTCAAATCCGCCACATTCATTCCACAAATCAGTTGTAAAAGGCTACAAGCCAAAACGTTGGTTTTCTAACAGCAATGATCACTGCACTGGTACCAATTTCTGTCGTAGTTACCTTCTTGTTCTTTAGACAAAGCACCTGACCAAAAGCAGCTGATGGGAAGAAAGTTTTTATTTTGGCTTAGTCCTAAGGGGAAGCTTCATGATGGCAAAGGCAATCATGGCATGAGCAGAGGGTGGACATCACCTCTGCCACAGCAGGTGGAAAGCTATAATACCAGAAGAGTGAGTAGAGCTTCTGAAAGGTGGAGCTGGCTGTAACACCCCTAAGCCCACCTCCAACAACATGCTACCTACAGCAAGGTTCCACCTCCCAAACTGCCACCGTTTGGGGACCAAACATTCCAAACACATGAATTTATGGACTACATCTGATTCAAACCGTCATACCTGGGATTTCAGTATGAAGTTTTTTCTCTTGAGTTAATTGAAAGTTTATCCAACACTTTTAGATGTATCATATTTTTATTAATTATCAAAAATATTTTGTATTATAGCTTAAGATAGAGATTATTATTTTATGACTATTGAAAGTTTTAATATATTAAAGAAAATAGATTTCATAAAACAGAAATAAAATTTGGAGTTATAAACATTTGAATATAAAATTAAATGTTTAATTTTTTCTATTACAAAATAGCAAACAGTACATGTTAATTTAACATTATTATAAGACAAAGATAAAATAATTGCTATCCTGAAATGCCATTCAAAGAGAAACTATGAGGAATAATTGTTTAATTAATCACACATTGAACTCTTAGATAAATGTGGGCGTGTATTTCTCATGTAATGAAAGAATCGTCTTCCCTGAAAATTATATCTGAATTTCTACATAGAATTTATCTACTCTACCAATCAGAATATGTAAGAACATTCAGTGTATGAATTAGAATACTAAGCAAAAATTTTCTTAATTATTATAAATGGAATTGAAATCTAGACAAACATTCTAAACCTATATTATCATTAAATATTCACCATCACAATTAATATGTAAGCAAGATGTGCCTTGTCTGTTTAAGAAAATTGTGGCTGTCATTATTATCATTACATAGATAGATTTTTTCATCAGGTAAATAAAGTCATTTAAATCCTAAATTATAGCCATAAATTTTTAAATGTGGTAATCTGAATGTTCAATTAGCTTCATACTATAGTGTATTCATGAAAATCATTTATTAAATCAACATATAGTTAAATAGTAAATTTTAATTTATGCAATAAATAAGTTATCAAGTTGTTAGAGACTTCCTCAAAACTATTATTCTCTGCTCATTTTTCAACTCAGAAAAACCAAAGTATTTTATAAATTACCCATGGCAAAAGGTGGTCTTGAAAAATATTTACCAGTAGGTTTGAAGAAGGTTTTTGTATCAGTAAGAGCAACCACTTAATCCATGGTAATATTCAGAAAATTTTGATATTGTAGTAATATTTATGTGGTATATTTATAAATAATGTTTAAATATTTTCCATAAATATAATCCTAGGCTTAAAAGAATAAAGCACAATATTTTGGTTATTTTATAACTGAATGATCATATGGGCCAAACTATTTGTTATTTCAAAATACTATGATATTTTTATATATTAAAGAATATATTAAAGTAAAATTATATCTCTTATAGTTTCCTGAGAAATTTCACTTGGCTTAAATTAAAGATTTACTCTGAATTAATGTGTGTTAAATAAATATTACCATTTGGCTTATTCTTCTGTTCCAGAAATTCATTTCATACTGTATACTAATCAGCATTGTTATATCAAAATCCACAAAAACATTAACATCACCATTTTGTTTTCCTTCTTCTAACATAATGTAATTTTCATATCCTCACTTTACTTCCTAACATGGTGAATAAAGTCACAGTGAAGAGTCAATCACTCTAAACTGTAGTTTTCTTTCATAGAACATATACATGCAGTCATTAAATCAACTGGATTCCAATTTCCCCAACGTTTTCCCTTTTTCCTTCTCTCTAGTTTTATTACAGGTGGCATGATATCTTTTTATTAGAAACCTGCATTGTGAAGCCATCCAATGAGTCTCAGCATTGGAGAGTGATAAAATCAGACTTCATGTACAATTAAGCCATGATCACCAACTTAATTTGGTTCCATTCATGTCTGGTGATTTTCTATCTCCCCATTGCCTTGATGCCTATGGTTGTGTATGTATTATTTCTACCGCAAAATGTTTTAACTTGCCTTAGTCATTTCTTCTTCTTACACATTTCCATTTGTATCGTAACTCTGACAATCAGCTCAAAACTCAAAGTACTTCAGAGAAAAACAAGAGAATACATTAATATTACTTTGCTGAGTAGAAATATGAAACCAAGCTACCTGTCTATGCTCATAGAAGAAAAGTCTCTGTTCATTTTTTTTGGAAGACTCATGTTTATTGTTCTCAACCTCCTTAACTACCTTAGATAATAAATTGCCCTTTTCTAAATGTTATGTTTCCGTTCTTGTATTTGATATCATAAAAAAGAAAACCTCCCTTTGTTCTTTCACAAGCGTCTTCTAGTTTAGATATCCTGTCGTCACCTTTCTTGCTTTGATACTGGAGTGTAATTCTGTTTCCCTATTCAATACTTCATAAAAATGTTCATGACAAGGTATTTAACCAATATGCCCGTCATTCTCTAGCTTTCTGCAGTGTTCACCTCAGTACAGCGCTCCCTTATTTTTGCTTCATTTCCCCAACTGTCATTCAACACCTGCCAGAGTGATCACTTCTCTGTCACACTCCTTACATGAGTCAGATTTTTATTTCCGTGACAGAATCAACTTAACTGAGGAAGGATGTGTTTTGGCTCACAGTTTTAGGGAATTTACTCCAAATTTTGTGGCTCTTTTGGTTCTGGGTCCTTGCAGAGTCAGGGCATGTCACGGAAGCTTCCCATTTCAGAGTGCACAGGAGACAGACAAGAGGGTAGCTGGGACCACACAGAAGCTTTAAAATCTCACACTCCAGGACCTACATTATTCATCTAGGCCCCAGCTCCTAAAGTTTCTACCACGTCTGAGAACAGCCCTGCCAGATGGAGACCAGCCTGTACTATGTCAGCTTTGGGGGAGGACTCTTAGCAACAAAACTATAACATGCCTAAAAACCTCTTAATTTTGCATTTAGTTTTCCTCAGCCTGAAGAAATTTCCTTCCAAGTTGATTGCTTAATTCCTTTTTCAGACCTCTATTGAAGGTTCCCCCTATTTACCTTCCTACTACTTGGCCTCATCTCATTCCATATTTCCAGGTCTCACAGCGTCAATATTTTCTTACTGAAAAATTTGACCCGTGCATTTATAAATGTCTTTCTATTATCATTAATTTAATATTTTCTACTGCTGCCAGCTGAACCTGCAGTGGTTTGGGAAGGGTGGAAAGGACTTCTATTTTCAACCACATCTTCCCTGACACTCTGTTCAGTAAATATATG
This sequence comes from Orientallactaga sibirica, assembly GCA_036365145.1. Lineage (NCBI taxonomy): Eukaryota > Metazoa > Chordata > Mammalia > Rodentia > Dipodidae > Orientallactaga > Orientallactaga sibirica. Next base: position 1,421,847 of record JAEOAD010000005.1, read on the forward strand.
CAGAATCAATGAACAAATGGCATTCATATTTTAGAGCAAATGCCAGTTCTACAACATTATTGACTGCTATACCCTTCCTTCCCAGGTATCAACAACATAGAAGGCATGAAAAAGGTCTATTAACTGAAAATAAGTTATATGATCAGTGTTCAAGATGAATTATTTGCCGGGCGTGGTGGCGCACGCCTTTAATCCCAGCACTCGGGAGGCAGAGGTAGGAGGATCGCTGAGAGTTCGAGGCCACCCTGAGACTACATAGTTAATTCCAGGTCAGCCTGGGCCAGAGTGAGACCCTACCTTGAAAAAAAAAAAAAAAAAAAAAAAAAAAGATGTATTATTTAAAATAAGAGTAAGGTCACTATATCATAGTTAAAGTAATTTCTCTTTATTTTAAAAAGTTGTAAGAATTGTTATATCAAAATAAGGCAGATATAACAAGTCTTGTGTTGAAATACTTAAAATAACCCTCAAATTTGAATGATTAAAACAAATTATACAATAAAGTCTTAGTTTTAAAAATGATGTGAGTTGGATAATATAGTATACCTTCTTATATTAAAATTTTGTCAATGCAAACCAAACAATCTTTTTAAAGAGTCAGAATTTATGAACCCAGAGGATATTATGCTCCATGAAATAAGCCAGACACAGAAGGACACAGAAATATCCCATGACTTCATACACTTGTGTACCCTAAAACAGCTGATCTCATAGATGCAGTCAGTGGAGCAGTGATGTCTAGAGACTGAGGAAGGAACAGAAACAGGGAGGGAAGAAGAAAAGAGGTGTAGATGGGCACACAGTTGCAATTTGAAATGAAGATTAAGGTCTAGTGTTCTTTTTCACAGTAGTCTGACTACACCTAATGAAGGATGCATCTAGATAGTTAGAAAGTAGACTTTTGGCTGGGCATGGTGGCGCATGCCTTTAATCCCAGCATTCGGGAGGCAAAGGTAGGAGGATCTCCATGAGTTCAAGGGCACCCTGAGACTATGTAGTTAATTCCAGGTCAGCCTGGGCTAGAGTGAGACCCTACCTTAAAAACTGAAGAATGAAAAAAACAAAAAAACAAAAAAAAGGAAAGAAAGAAAGAAAAAGAAAGTAGAGTTTTGTATGTTTCTGCAAAAATATGATAAATGATTGAAATTATGGGAATGTTAGTTACTCTGATTTAACAATTATATGATGAAACACATTGAAATATCACAACATACCTTCTAAATATGTAAAATTCTGGGTCATATAAAACTAAAATTAAAAATAAATATATTAATAAATTTGTTGGTGCATCATGCTTGCAACCCAGCACTTGGGAAGGAGAGTCAAGAGTTTCAAATTTATTTATGAAAAGTGTGCATTTTATGTGTATGTGTACCTTTACATTGATATACACATATTTACAAGGAAATACATACTCAGAACTTACAGTAATTAGAAGTTCAGCATCTTTTGCATAAGTCTGAAAAGTACAAGCTACAAAATTTAAGAGGACCATTTGTGTAGGCATAGAAGAATCTTACATTTAATGAGTTTTAAAAGCTAAAAATGAAATAACATACTATCTTGTTATAATCACACTTTCTATTTCCATCCAAATTACAGAAAATATCAATCAAAATAATTGAAGATCTTAATGTTAAAAGCAAAGGAATGTCATAACTACACAGATCTTTTGTGGAGTTTGTTTCTTATATAGATGCTATTATACTAAACTGTTCTTGAAATTTACCAGCCAGTGACATTTTCATACAGGACAACCAGAAAGTAAACTCCTGTGCTTAATTAAATCCCTAAACTTGGTTTCTTCTCTTGGAACAATAGAACATTAAACTATAGGAAATTAAAGCAAGTGTCTGACTGTCAATTTATTACTGTCTAACTCAAATGACATCAAATTAAATTCAAATAATCTTTAAAAAAACCAGAAAGGGCATGGACAAGAATGATACATTGTCATTTTCCACCATAATTCCACATTGCACTCGTGGCATCCTAGGCATGATTATATTATTTTTATAGTGCATTTTATAGACTACTTTTTTGTGTGAAATCTTTAAGAAGCTTTCTGCCTTTTATTTCCTTGCTATTCTAGACCTCCTCAAAACCACTTTCTGAAAATTGTATAAATTACTAGAAACATTTTCCCTAAGGCAGCCGTATTTAAGAAAAAAAAGCATGGTGCAAGAGCTCCTCATGTGATCACTAACTCCAGCTCTGACGAGTTAACACTTTGCAAGTCACAACAGGTCCCCGTACTGCTTCTGTGGGTCAAGCATCTCAAACGGGTAGTCGTGTAATCAGCATGGACTTCATATACTTAAGTCCCTCATTTGAGAAATCAAAATCTCCCTCAAGGCACGAAGGCAGGAGGCAGGGAGTCACACGTGGCTCAGGCCCATTTATATGAATCAGTCATCCAAAAACAATGAGCTCATTACTAGGTTCAGCTGTGTTGGGAGGTCCTGATAGACTGGCTGGCCCAGGAGAAACACTGACTCAGGAAGGGCCCACCCCTGGGGGCTGAGCTCAGGAAACTGAGGAAGAAACAGGAAGCTGTTGCTAAGGCGGTTGCTGCTTACAGCCATCCTGGATGAGACTGGATCATACTCCAGTTCTTGGCCATCTTGTTCCTTTGGCCCATCCCCTAGCTAACTACCTCTTCCAGAAAGCTTTCTTGCTCCTAATCTGTTCCAATATGGGTTCCTTGCAAAAGTTAGTTTCATTATTTCTTGAACAAGATGCAAGTGAAATGAAAGTTAGATGGTTCTTATGAGAACTACAAATATCAAACCTACTCTATTGCACAATTTTAGTTGTTACTGCTATGCATACTAATTCAAATATTGCATACATGGATCCGACATTCTCAAAGTTAGTATCCTTTGCGTGACTAGAAATAACGCGGACAACATAAAGTGTTTGAAAGACACTGAATGTGCATTGGTAATGGCTTCATTGTTTCTCGGCCCAGACAGGTATTCACCTTGGCTGCCCCAATCTGAAAAGTGTTCCTCTGGAGTTCATTTTTTATTTGCAAGGACAGAGAGAGAAAGACAAGAGAGACCAAGAGAATGGGCATGCTAGGGCCTCCAGCCACTGCAAACGAACTCCAGATGCACATCCCAGTTTGAATATCTTCTCTAATGCAATCTTGAACCAATACTTTATCAGTAATCAGGTTTAATCATCTCTATATGTATTTATTTTTGTTAATTAATACTTTTGCTTTGGAATACAAGATAAGGATTTCAAAGCTGGTTAACACCTCAAATTATGTTTTCTCAAGGTACTGATGTAATTCATTTGCATACTTTATGCCCATGAGCCAACCTAAAACTAACTATTTACCAATGGTGAAACAGGGCCTTGATACTGTTTTTGTTCTGAGTCTCTTGCTGGAGAACCTAGTGCTACTACATCAACAAATCCAATGGTCCCTCATATAGCTCTCCTTCCCACACCTAGCCACAGCTTTTGTTGCTGCAGAACTTTCTTGCATAGACATGGGGGTCTGTGAGAAATAACACAAGTCTGGTTACTCTAGCTGCCCCCAGTGACCATGCTGGGTCCCTGTTCCCACCCACCTGAGGCACTTCGTGGGCCTTCTTCCCTCTCTTCAAGTATTTGAAGCTCATCCTGAACTCTATTTCTTTCTCAAAACATTCTCAGCACAATTATAGTTTGTAATAAGGACAAAGTTGATGCAGACTTTAGACTGTTATTACATGGATAGACCCAGAGGGGTCATGGTCTTTGCACTCAGTAGAACCAGGTTACCTAATCCAAACTATAGCAGGGGTTGGACAGGCCTTTGGGGAGGGAAAACACCTGAGTGTTGAGTGGGGAAGTCATTCCCATAGGGGAAGAAAAGAGGAGATAGTAGTAAAGGCCCAGGGGGTTACATACCTTTTTGGAAGGTAACTTTATAAGATGAAGGAATTTCTCTTCTGTTCTTAGTGAATATTTTGTCTCATTTTATTGTGTATGCATTTAAATTCCATGAATACTTTTAAAAAATATTTTATTTATTCTATTTATTTGAGAGAAAGAGAAAGAGGAAGAGGCAGAGAGAAAGAGAGAATGGATGCACCAGGGCCTTCAGCCGCTGAAAACGAACTCCAGATGCACGCACATCTGGCTTACATGGGTATTGGGAAATTGAACCAGGGTCCTTAGGCTTTGCAGGCAAATGCCTTAACCACTAAGCCATTTCCCCAGACCCTAAATTCTATAAATACTTTTATGTTAATTAGTATGATTCTATTTTTTTTATTTCCTTACTATGGTAAAATGCATTGATTTTTAGTAATGCTAAAGCAAATTTACATACTAGGAAGCAATTTAGTCATGGTATTTTATATTAGTCATGGTATGCTATATTGTCTACTTTGCTGATATTTTGTTTTAAAGTATGTGTGTGTTTGTAAAACAAATCTTGCTCCATAATTTTCCTCATTTGAATGACTGCTTTTCTGTCAAGGTTACTTCATTAGAAGAAGAATTTCTCTCTTTCTTTTCTTACTTTATGTTTGTGTGTGTTTTGCACATGTGTGTGTGTGCTTGTGTGTTGCATATGTATGTGCAGGTGCATGTTTGTGTGTGGGGTGTGGATGTCAGAGGACAACTTCAAGTGACGTTTCTCAGTGCCATCTATCTTTGTGCGTGTTCTCTCACTGGCCTGGAACTTGTCTAAGTAGTCTACAAACAGACGGGCCAGCAGGTTTCAGGGATTCTCTCTTCTGAAGCGCTGAGATTATAAACGTGGTCACTACTCCCGGCTATTTTTTATGTTGGTCTGGGAATTAAACTCAGGTCTTCATATTTGAAAGACAAGCACTTTACCCATTGAGCTAACTTTCCAAATATCTTTCTTATTTTTCTAAGATACAAAAGATTTTGCATAGTATTATCATTTTTCTTCTGAAGTCTGAGTGATAATATACATGGATTAAGTCATCCTGATCTATAATGTTAACTATTGTGAGTATATTACTTAGTTATTGAAATTAATTATTGGAAATTTGACATTGTGATGTTTCCATTTTTGTGTATCTTTGGATAAGCTGTTTGCTTCACTTCAAGATTTCTTAGCTTTTATAAATGAAGTGATTTGATTTATAGATTTTTCTCTTTGACAGATAAATTCAAGATTATGAGTATTATCATTATTGTTTCTATAGTATAAATACTGTTAAGTATAATTTTTCTTTCTAACTTGTTCACATCAGTCATTAGATCAGTGAACTTCTATTCTTGCAAGTATATTTAATATTATAAATTTAGGTCTGTTCTTTAAATTCTATAATATTTAATCATACAACATAAAATTTTAAATTATTCTTTGATTATAACATACTTAGAAATTTGTCACTTGATTTGCAAGTCTAGAATGGTTTTCTAAACATATTTTGAAATTATTTCTAATCTAAATAGTTGTGATCAAAAGACAATCCTGTATGTGTATAATTCTTTGAAATATTTTATAACTTACTTTATATACAAGCAGATCTCATGCTACTAAATATACCATAAAAAACCACATTGATGCAAAGGATATATTTACTGTAAATTATAGAACATTGATGGAAGAAGTTAATAAAAAATGGGTAAATATTACGTGTTGATGGATTATAAGAGTTAATGTATCTAAAATGTATCTACGCTACTGAAATCAACTAACAGTTATCCTTACATACCTTTCTCATTTGTGACACCAAATGCTCGACAGGAAGATACTTAAGAGAGGAAAGGCTTATTTTGACTCATGGTGAGAAAGTACAGATCACCAAGATGGGGAAGACATGAGGGTGGGCGCAGCTCACAGCTGTGGCAGCAAAATAGAGAGAGAGAGCGAGAGACAATGCCTCTTCACGTCTCGGCAGCCCAGGACGCAGAGAAACGCGGACCAGCATAATGCTAGCTTTCTCTTTTTACCCCTCTTGTTCATTCCAGGACTCAACCCAGGAGCTCATAGTCGATGGTCTGCCTCACTAAAGCACAAGGTATTTCTTGATCCAATAGAATTGCCAACAAAGGTTATAATCACACGTGTTTAATGCAGTTTCTATCATAAAATTGATTTCATGGAGCTTAAAAGCAAAAAGGTGATTACCAGAGGCCAAGGAGAGAAGGAAAGGAGCTAGCATTTGCATAAATTGACCAGTGTGTACTAAGCTAGCTGGATAGGAGTGATAAATTGATTTTTATATCTTTCTGGTATTTTTGAAATTATAAACTTGTAAATTTTCTCTGTTTTTTCCATATTTACTCAAAAATCTATGTTGAAACATTATATATCCTATTTAATGTTTTTGTCATTCAATTTTTCTAACAAGTAAAATTTGAATTTCTAATTATTTTCATTGAAATGAATCTTCTTAGGAGATTTAAAATCTTAGTGTAAATCTTTTGCTTCAACTTTGAGTTTTATTTTGTATGCTATTCTCTTCATTTTTAGCAAAATCACTTCCTGTATGATTTAAATGTGTGTTCAGTTTAAATACATGCAGGAAAATGTTCACTTATTTAGGTTCCTCCTTCCTGTAAGGGCAATGTGACTAAACTTGGAATGGACTCACTTAATGGAAGGATCCTCTATAAAACGGTGCATTGGTGTAAGTAGACTGAGCCCGTAGAAGCTAAGAGAAAATGACTGGGGAAGTATCCTGGACATGCTCAGTCCTGTAAGGCCAATATGACTAAACTTGGAATGGACTCACTTAATGGAAGGGTCCTTTATAAAACGGTGCATGGTATAGGTAGACTGAACCTGCAGAAGCTAAGAGAAAATGACTGGGGAAGTATCGTGGAGATTCTCAATCATGGAAATCACCTTCTTGGTTAGGAAGGTTCACAAATCCTTTGCTTTTTATACTACATCGTAACATGAGTCCAGATCATTTAAATATGCTAAATATTACAAATACACAATTGTAGAGATGCTCTATAAATGAGAAAGAACATACCCTAATCTCCAGAGTCAAGAAGGGTTTTTATGAAGAATTTTTTCAAGCTTATCTTGAAGATAGAATTTGAATTAGTAAGTTTCTGTCTGTATCATCCTGATATCCCCCAATAAGGAAAAGAGAGTAAAATAATTTGAAATATTATGAACCAAAACGCATCAGGCATCCTCAGCGGTGCTCGACAACAGTGGTGCTTGGCATCTCCTAGTTCGTCAATCCTACCACCCTGCCCAGCATGAAAAAGAGTAAAAGCATGTCCATCCCCACGCTGGACAGCACATGGTCACACAAGTTTCTTCTAGGAAATCTTATTTTAAAGGATCTTTAATTCAGAATTCAGAGTTTATGTCTCCTGAAGCACAACACATAATGAATGAAAGTTTAATTCAACTAGATCATTGTAAGTTGTTATAGTGGAGTTATACTATCTAAAATTCAAATCATTATACAATTATTTGTTAAACTAGAAAGAGCTTTAAACTTCATTTTCTATCCTTTTCTACTTAAAAAAAATTCTGTGGAAATATTTTATTTTCAGACAGAGTTGTATTATATTATGTACATATAAATCAGTGCTATTTTATGTAGTACACTCTGGTGGTATCTCAAGATGATCCAATGACATGTTTTCATCAAACCTAAATTGTTTATTTTATTTTAATTCTCAACTACCAGAAAGGAGACACAAAAGATTTCATTCTAGTACAAAGCATAAAACAATGTTTTTCTTATATCCTGTCTCCCTTTATTAAAACTTTATTTACTCTAGATAACTTATATTTAGAAATAATTTCTCTAGCAAAACTATAATTATTTAATAAAATTTATTCTACCTTAATCCTCTGTATTCTACCATCATAGACATCATTGAAGAAATGGTAAATACTCATATTAAATATTTATTACATGTCTATTAATTATGAGGCACTATACAGAATGATATATTTTAAACACTTTTAAGTTTATCAGCCTTCAAGTGCATATGCTAACATTACTAATTACACAGATAAGAAACACTAGATTTAAAAGTAAATCATGTAATATCATTGGGTTTAAGAATTATAAATGGTGGCAAAATCCTTTATCTTTCTACTTCTCCATTCTGAAAAGTGTCAGTGCAAAGAGATCCTGAAGGCACAATATCAGTGGAACCAAACAGAATTTTGAATTAAATGTCACTTCTAGAACTGTTTGTATCATGCTTTAATGATGTGATAATCAAAATAGCATTTACATTTTAGTTTGTACCAGTTCATCTATTTTGATACAAAGTGTGATGGTTAAGTTTGTGTCAACTTGATTTGTTTAGGAATCCACAGACATTCCTCATAAGTGTGTCTCTGAGGTTGCCTCTAGGAAGAATTAATTAAAGGAAGAATCCTGCCCCCAGGGGTAAGCCCTTCCCTCAGAGTGGGCGGCCCAGAGTGGGCGGCCCCTCTTGGAGGAGGGGGTTGGTTGATAAAAAGAAGCTCTGGGAAGAAAGGCTCTCTCTCTCTCTCCCACTTGGCTGCTGGTGCTGCTCGCCTCTTGCCACTGGGTACTTGCTGCTTGGTGTTTTCCACTTGGTACTTGCTGCTTGGTGTTGCTGCTTTCCAGTGTGGACTGAAGACCAGGATGGACTGAAGAGCAGCGTCTCTCCAGGAAGCCTCCAGGCCTTCAGTGCCGGATTGGGACTGCTGAGGCATCTAACCATGGACTGAGCAGCTACCAGATTTCTTGACTCTCGGACCTGCAACCTGCTATTGCTGGACTGTGTAAGCTAATCCAATAAATTCCCTTTTAATACAGTTCATTCTATCCATTCTGTTCCTCTAGAGAACCCTGACTAATACACAAAGGTATAGTTTTTAGTCTACTATTAGAAATAAATTATAAATCAGATATAACCTGACACTGCAGTAGCTAAGTACATAAATACAGAACCTTCTCAAAAATGTATTTTCAACATGCACGTGTGAAAATTTGAGATGTCTTTGAGAGAGATGGGGACCTCCTTGGCTCTTGGTTGGGCTTTAACTCAGAACTTAGGGCACTAACTATAGTCACAGCTACAAAAACGTCTACTGAGTCAATGGCTTCTAGCCTCTTATCTTATGAATTCACTGAAATGAAATCCACAGACTATAGAGGGTGACGTTTAGAAAGATTTCACTATCGACCTTAAGAGAAGGAAAGAAGGCAGAAGTGCTATATGCTGAGAGCGGAAACTCAGAGGTGAGAAGGAGAACCGTATTAAGACAGATCAAGCAGAAAGTTCCCAAGTTGGGGGAGGGTTCCTGAGCATGAAAAATCGACCTGGTGATTCTCATCAGGGTCTTTTATGGGAATTCACTGGATGGCAGCTGAACTGTCACACCAGCTCCTGTGCCAGATGTCCAGGCACTTCCCCACGTTTTCAGGAAAGGGAATAATTCCATCTATATTTCTAGCGAAGGGGAACTCTTGACAATTCTGGCCTCCAGCAAGATGGAGGCTTTTGGGCTCCTGAAGGGAAACCAGCATGAGGTAGAATTGGATCCCCCTTCCAGGCTCAAGAACATCTTTTGCTTTTTTATATTTCATCTGGGCCTGCTAACCCTCAACTTCCTCCCAACTTTACATAATATCCTATTATTCCAGCGCGTGTTTTGAAATAAGAAATAGAAAAAGATAAGATCAGCAGGATGGAGTCACAAAGCAAAGAAATAGAACTGGAAGGGCTGGAGAAATGGCTTAGTGGTTAAAGCGTTTGCCTGCAAAGCCAGAGGACTCCAGTTTGATTCTCCAGGACCCACAGAAGCCAGATGCACAAGGGGCACATGCATCTGGAGTTCGTTTGCAGTGGCTAGAGGCCCTGGCATGCCCATTCTCTCTCTGTCTGCCTCTCTTCTATCTCTCTGCTTGCAAATAAATAAATAAAATTAAAAAAAAAACAACAGTTTTTTTTAGAACTGTAAGTACCCATGGAGATTGAGGAAGGCAGTTTATAGAAGTGTATTATAGAGTGGTCGCTTTTTTTGTGACAAATTCTCGCTGTGTTGGGTAGTGAGTTCAGATATCAGTCGAGGATCCCTCAATAATCAAGGGAAAAATGGTAGAAGTATGGAAGGTACCAGTATGTTTGAACCTTGTTTACCACGTGGACGTATTGACGACGATCTGTATCCTGAAAAGTTTGCCATTGTTGAAGAGAAGAACAGGAAGTTAGTGTTCAATTATTGGAGAAAGGGAAAACTGAAAATTGCTCTTGGGTACCTCAGCTTCAGTTGCGTTGTTCTTAATATGACAACCCGAAAAAGAATATCTGTGAAGAAGAAAGGCTATGGATCAACTTACACATTTTAAAACGTGACATTCCACCAGAAGACACACAGGCAGAAAAATTACTTGGCTGGCATAAATAGTCCCTTGTCCTCTGAGAGGTGGACAGCTGAATATTTATAGGATGCATTAGTTTAGACAGCATTTTATCTCCAAACACTACTTAATATCCATTACACTATGAAAGACTCAAACATTTGCCTTTACATATAAGTATGTAATGTTTGATTTAGTGTTTACAAGGATTTCTTTTTTTAGGCTACTTTATTATATTGAATTATTTCATTGTCTTATATTTGCAAAGTGATCCAATCTCAGAAACCAAAACAGGAACATTTCCACTTTGCACAAAGGAAAAGTTAGTCTTAATAATATCATTGCTTCTGATGCAAGGAAAAGCTTCATATTTATCAATGCTAATGGAAGTCTTCAGCAAAATTGTATCCAACCTACTAAATCATTCTCCGACTGTGACTTTTTTATTAACAAAGCTACAAAAATGTAGTTGGGGGTTGGGAGAAGGGAAAATGAAAAAAAAAAAACAAGAAATTCTCAGCAAAATCTACAGTGTATACTGATGTAAACTTACAATTTAAGTAATATTTAATGCATTAAAATAGATAGAGTAGATAACAGAGGGGTTTATCTCTTGTGTGACAAAATGAAGTTAGGTGTATCAGATTCATTTAATAAACAAGCTTGATCTGAGTATTGACTATACAGACCATCTGTCTTATTTTTTCAATTTATTTTTATTAGTTATGCACATAATGTGAATACATTCCTGTTGGTGCCTTCAATAGCCTCCTCCCTGTCCTCCCCCTCCAAAGGGACCCTCATCGCTGGGGAATGTGGGTCGTGCATTATGGGGGTAGCCATCAGTTACGTGGAAAAAGCAATGGCTCTGTGCATAATGACCCGTCATATGACCACTTCCTGTTGGTGACTGAATGGGAAATGTGAATTGTAGGATGTCTGTAGTAGTGTCAAATGACTACAGTTCTTCAAATGAAACTGAAGGTAATTTTTTTGTTTCATAGAGTCAAACTTGTTATATTCTCACTTTAAATGTTTATTTGCTATCTAAATATAAAGCTGAAACACCAAATAGAATTTTTGGATTGTCTAACCCCTCTGACAATATTCTACTAATTACTTTCAGGGCTTTTTTTTGTTCATTAATTTATTGGGGGAGGGGGGGTGTTGAGTCTTCACATGTGGCCGTAGCTGGCCTTAAAGTCTGAATTTGCCTATCTCAGTTTCCTGAGTGCTGCTGGGATTAAAGGGGTGTACTATCATACCTAGCCAGTCTGATGTCTTTCAAATTTTCTGTATTTGATGTTTTTTTTTACCTTGAATATCTTTAGGAATATCTTATGAAAAACTTACTAATAGAGATTGCTTAATTTTAACACATTTAGTGATTAAAGCATCATTTTTTCAGTGTAAATGTAAATATATAATCTGATTACTTAATTCATTGACATCTTGCCTGAAAGGTCAAATGGTGTTCTCCAGAGTTAATCTTAAATCAAATAGTTGATTGAAATGTAAAACATACTGATTTAGTTTTTAAAATCTTTATTTATTTGATAGAGAGAGAGCAAGAGAGAGACAGAAAAGGAGAGTGCATAGGTGCCCCAGGGCCTCCTGGCTCTGCAAATGAACTGTAGACACACGGGCTACTTTATGTGTGTGGCTTTATGTAGGTACTGCTGAATCAAACTTTGAGCCATAAGGCTTTGCAATCAAGCACCTTTAACCACTGAATCATCTCTTCAGACTCTGATCTAGTTTGTAAAGATGAATGAAAAATCATTCTATAGTACTGAATCAGAATTAAAATAAACCTCAGTGTGATAAAATGATTGTTATATATCTAGATTTATCAAAATAAAGCTAGAAAGTGGAGTAAACACAGTATCATAATATGAAAGTTCATGCATTTCAGTTTTCTCTAAGCTATATGTTTCAATCTGTAAAAAGATCTTGAAGGCGCATTTTCTGCATATTTTATTTTATTCTTTTAGCTTTTGGGGGGGGTAGTTCTTCTTATGTAGGCCAATATACTGACCAAGCTAGCCTCAAAACAGTTATCTTCCTGCCTCAGCCTCCTGAGTGTTAGAATTGCAAGAGTTGCAACATCACTCATGACTATTTTCTGTATATTTTAATATGACATCAAAAATAACCTTTTCCAGCACCTTATGCATGGCGAAGCTACACAGCTGTAAGCACGGAGGAATGAAATGACAAGTAGTATTTTATATGCCACAATTAAGTATAGTCACCACACACATAATAGCATGCAAGGTAAAGGGTATGTTAATTACATGAGTTGATCATTGCACAACTTACTCATGAATCTAAATATCACACTGTCCCTCTCATAAATATGTACAAGTGTTGTATGTAGGAAAACACAGTAAGCACATCAGTGTTCATCTTTTCTCTGAAGGGTGCAAGGACTGGAGGCTCACACCATTAGACGTCAGTTTCTATGAGTCAGATGAAGAGTTGGCTTGATTGTTAAGATTCCCTTAAGCTTTATTTTCAGTACTGAATACACCTGTATATTAACACACCAGACAAAAGACTGGTACGTATTGAAGCAAGACACCCCAGGCAGTGTTGCAATTGTGACTGTCCTAAGCTACCTGAAGGACTTCCGTGTGGCAGAGAACAACTATTCCTCACAAGCCAAATCTGCATCAACAGAAGAATATTGCAAAGAGAGTTTTGTTTTACTAAAGAATGTTTGTAGGCTGTGAAGTTGGCTCTTTATCACATAGAAGTACTTCAGGTGCTCAAATCCAAGTACTTATGAAAATCCACAATTAATGAGGTCAGAATTTCTACTGTCTTTCCAAAGCAGTGGAATGATTAACATGGTTCAAAATAATTAAAAATTAAAAGACTGCAAAGTTTGTCACACATTGAGGTTTGTCCATCTTTTCACAGGTCTGTCAGAATAGAACACTACTTGTTACTTTGTGATCTGGGCAATGAGCTTATTAGCTATCAGAAAAGAATCAAAAGGTTAACGCAGCTGGGCGTGGTGGCGCACACCTTTAATCTCAGCACTCGGGAGGCAGAGGTAGAAGGATCGCCATGAGTTCGAGGCCACCCTGAGACTACAGAGTGAATTCCAGGTCAGCCTGAGCTAGAGTGAGACCCTATCTCGAAAAACAAAACAACAACAGCAGCAACAACAACAACAAAAAGGTTAACACATAACTGTTTAAAAATACTTCCATGTACAACACCTGAAATCTTTTCTCTGTCCCATCTTCCTTTCCCTGGTCTCCTTGACCCTCTCTCCTCTCTTCTCTCTCCCTCTCCTTCTCTCTGCTTGCCAGTCTTGTAGTGCAGGCTAGGATCCATTGAGCATGCATCCTTTTTAAGGAGTTTTAAGTTGTGCTTCTTATATAAGCTACAGTTTAATATGTCAAGTTTAAAACTCTTTAATAGAGGACAAGATTTTAAAGGTTGGTATAAAACCATTAGACAATAGGTTCCCTCTATGCCTTTATGTTATACTCCTCCAAAAACTAAAGCTCTGATATGTTGAGAAAATGAATTCTAAATTGGAAATAAGTGCAAGGTATTATTTCTTTTTTGGTCATATTAGACACTGTTAGTAGGTCTAATTCACATATTTGATTTTTAGGAAAATGTACTTTGGCTCTGCTAATTACTATTTGATTTGAATCTAGATATAAAGTTACATATTAGTTTGACAATTTTTTTTTTTTTTTTTTTTTTTGGTGTTTCAGGGTAGGGTCTCACTCTAGCCCAGCCCCCAGCCTGACCCGGAATTCACTATGTAGTCTCAGGGTGGCCTCAAACTTGCGGCGATCCTCCTATGTCTGCCTCCCGAGTGCTGGATTAAAGGCGTGCGCCACCATGCCTGACTTAATTTAACAATTTTTGCTTGATACCCATTAGCATAATGACTCATTTTTAGAACTAATCTATCTATCTTACATTAACTTTCCATCTTTCTCATTCATTCTATGTAACCTAGGGTGGCCTTGAACTTAAGATCCTGCTGCATTACTCTCCCAAGTAGATTTTATTTTTATTTTATTTTATTTATTTATTTGTGAGCAGCAAGAGATGGAGAGAAGAGAGATTGATGGGAGAGAATGGGCACACTAGGGCCTCTAGCTGCTGTAAATAAACTCCAAGTGAATGCACCACTTTGTGCATTTGGCTGTTCGGCTGTGCAGACAAGCACCTTAACCACTGAGCAATATATTCAACCCCAAGTGTTTTGATTTCACCATGACTCTCTTATCTGATAAATTTCCGTAACATATTCTCACTGTTCTTGGTGCTGTTGTGCCATCTTTTAATGACTAGGTCCCCGAGAGCAAGCTAAACCACATAGTTCCTTTTGCTAATTTCATTCGTAGTGACTACTTGTACATTTTTGTAATGTTTATACTGATATTCAATGGACACTTATATTTTGGATTTTTTTAAAGAATGACAGCTTCTTTATTATTTTTGTTTTTGAGAGACAGAATGGGCATGCCAGGACCTTCAGTCTGCTGCAAATGAACTCCAGAAGTTTGTGCCCCTATGATGCATGTGGGACACTGCGTTTGCGTCACTGCGCGTTTGACTCCATGTGACCTGGAGAGTTGAACGTGGGTTCTTAGGTTTTGCAGGCAAGTGCCTTAACCACTAAGCCATCTCTCCAGCCCTATATTTTGATTTTAACTGACTTACCTCTGATAAGGCTTTTTAAGCATTCAATTTCTGTTCCAACTAGTGATCATTTTTTTTCCATACATATATTTCATAGGTTGGTGTGAACCTACCAAATTAAATTACATTTGTAATATATTAAACTATAGCTACATTATAATTGAAAATTACTTTCTAATTATAATAATACATTAAATTGCCATAATCAAGTTCAGATGAGCCCATGATTGGCGAACAGTAACAGGACTCCATGTGAGGATTAGAGAATGGACTGAGCACATTGAAACTCCTTTTTGTGCTTAATAACTGTGCTTAATTAGTGGGCCAGTAATTAAGTTAATTTAGTTGTGGTAAGAAATAATGTTAACAATGACATTTTCCATAACAATACTAACATAGTCAATAAAGATTTGGTACAATTACTTTCCAAGTCTTTGTATTTTCTCCGTTTTTTTCAAATATTTTATTTATTTTTTATTTATTTGGGAGAGAGAGAATGGGTGCACCAGGGTCTCCAGCCACTGCAAACGAACTCCAGATGCATGCGCCCCCTTGTGCATCTGCCTTTACATGGACACTGGGAAATGGAACCTGGTCCTTAAGCTTTTCTGACAAGGATCTTAATCACAGAGCCACCTCTTCCCTCGCCGCCTCCTGCCTGATATTTTAAAGGGTATTGCTGTGTACATTTTAGGGAAGGGGCTAGGGGGTGAGGGGAATCTCAGTCCCTAATTACATGGCAAGAGAGGAGATGGAGACCAGAGCCTGAGAAAAGCTTAGTGTGGGGCCCAACCAATGGATGGATACCCAGCTCTGGGCCACGCCTTTCTCAGGAGCTTTTGCTTTTAGCTAAAGAATAGTTTGCTGCTCCTGGTTTTCAGTGCATTTCTGTGCCCGTCTTCAGTCTTGGGGACTCCAAACTTTGGTTGGATTTGAGAAATGACCCTCATCTAAGCCCCTAACTCTGGAGGAGGAAGCAACATTGGGCAGTTTTGCAACACTCTTTTGTCCCTTATGTGCCACACTCCTGGACTTCAATAAATTTTCTAATCCTTTGACTCTATTCAGGGCATCTTTGTACTCCTATGGTGGACCTTACTTTTCAAGGAGGCATGATACCCCATACCACTTAGAGTAAGTCAGCCCGCCTGGGACTCCTCTCACGGACACTTTCTCCTGATGGCACAGCCTTAGTTAAATGTGAGCTTCCCATAACAAGGTCCATGCAATCACTGCTGCTGGGGCCCTCTGGAACTGTCTAGCTTAACTATCTAGTGGTTTGGGGTTCATTTTTTAGGGTGAACAAAGAATTTGATGCCTCAGGACAACCAGAAGGAAGTCCAAGGTCCAGGGAAAACACAAGTAACTGGTTTATTGTGAACAAAAATTCCCATTGGGATGGGAGGGGTTCCAGGGCTAGTAATACGTTCTTCTGGGCTCACATCTGGGTTTTATAGGGTCACGCACTTTTCTCTCCCTCCCCTTATGGAAATGATGGCTCCAGTTCCTCGCCTTCTTATTGGTCCCTCTCATCAAGGGTGGAGGGTGTCTTCCCTTCGTGATGGGAGCAGCGAGTGTATGTGGAGTGTAAGTTTCAATTCATCTACGGGTCTGGATTGTGTCTGATATAGGGCAGCATCTTTGATCCCTCCCACCTGAATCCTGGGGGTAGAGGGAGGGGAGTCAGGTTTGTCTTCAGGAAAGTCTGTCAACAAATAATCCTTTGTCCACTTCAGTTCCCAGAGACCCCACTTTCAGTTCCTTGTGTGCCCCCCCCACCACCAGCCTGCCCTGTTGGTGCAGGAATACTCACCTGGCAGCACTGAGGCTGGGGCTTGAGTGCTTACGGAATAGGTTATATCCACTGTAGTCGTGGTGGCCGGGATCAGATGTGCACAAGGTGGCTGCATTGACATAGGCCCTCTTAGGATATCAAGCACTGGACGCCATCTCCCATCCCCATGGTCCAAGTCTTCCCTCCATGGCAATGAGTTCTGAGCAACGGTGGTAATCACAGTGCAGTAACTGATTTTCTGCACCTTTCCAGGCTCATCCCCTGTGATGGTTTGATTCAGACATCCTCCATAAACTCCTGTTTGAATGCTAAGTCCCGAGGTGGAGGCAATTTGGGAATTGAAGGCTCCTGGTGGTTGTGTAGTGTTGAGAGTGGGCTTATGGGTGTTATAGCCAGCTTCTTCATGCTTGTGTTTGTCACACATGTCCATCTGATGTTAGCCAGGAGGTAATGTGCAGCCTCTGCTCATGCCACATTTTACCCTGCCATCATGAAGCTTTGCCACAAATCTGTAAGCCTGTAAAATAAACAGCTTTCCTTCCATCAGCCCTTATGGTTGGGCGGTTTGTGCCTTGGGATTTTCCCCATGCACAGGCCTCCTCAGATCCAGTCCCAGGCTTTGCTACCATATCCACCACCATGTGATTGGTCTTCCCAAACCCATCTTTGGTTCTACCATGGCCCATGTTGGTTATCAAGTGATATGGAAAATCTTTTTAACCTGCAGAGAAGGGAACACATGTCTATTCACCCCAGATAGGGCACAGATTATAAACCAAAATATGATTCCACCAAAACTATTTTTGGTGATCAAGTGAGTTTATTGGGGTGACTTACAGGAGCAAGATGGCTACATCACTAGAAAGCTCCTCTAGCACAGGTGATGATGACTGCTGGATGCCACGTCTCTGGAGTGTCCTGTACCACCTGCAGGCTGCTCAGCTGGCTGGAGAGCCTGAAGCACACTGCATGACTGGCAGGCAGCTCAAGTGGAGACTCTCTTCCTAAGCAGTTGTTTTCCCTTTATATAACCTTAGAGCTGGTCTTGTAACTTTTTTTTTTCTCCCGATTTGTTGAATTTCTGAGTCTCCTGAGCATCCTTCCTTCCCCTAGGAAAGAATGTTTCAATTCTGAGGAAATTCCTACACAACAGTCAACAAAACACAGACATTCTGGCGCCAGTGTGCAAGGTAAATAACTTTGTTTGCAATGGAATAGACACATCAAGAATGAGGGTTAATTCTTCCACAGGTAAATGAAAGCCGACCATTTTAACCATGAAATATCAGAGTAAGTTCTAGTAAGATCTAGGGTACCAAATATGTAATAAATAGCATGTGGCCTATCATAAGTGTTAATGGATCAGTAAGATTACCATTATTTTGTATTTGGTGCCATTATGTTTAAGATGTGGTGAATGACCATTCATAGAGAGTTCCTTACATATTCCAATTTTCTTTTCTTTTCTTTTTTCTTTCCTTTTTTTTTTTTTTTTTTTTTTTTTTTTGCAATACCCTGATTAGAAAACTGGTCTGTGAACTTCACTGATTTATTGGCTCCAGAAAGGGTGATAGGATGAATACCCCCTCCATGTGATTTTTCTTGATACTTTAGGGATTTTAAGCTGATTGCAAGTCATTATATCAAAGACATTAGCTTTTAATTCAGTGGTTCTGTATGTGCCAAGTTCTAAATGTATAAAGGAACATGGTCTTGAAATAAGGAGTCCTTGCTTAGGACTATCTACTTTGTATGGAAATGAGTGCACTTAAGGACTGAGCAACCTAACTATTTTTCTTTCCATGCATAAAAGGAAGGAAATGAGTACCAGCAGTGATAGCATGCTCAGCCATCTTGTTTACTATTTTACCTGCATTTTCTAACAGACGCCAAACAGCAAAGAATTTAGGCATAGTTTTAGAGATTATCTTAAAATTCTTCTCATTAATAAAACAGAATCCATCTGTACATAATATAATGTTCGAGGCATAGTTACTTTATAGAGCAATTTTGTTAGGATTTAATTTTATTCGAATCTTCAATGTGCCTTGAAGCTTTGTGGTTTCTCCTCTGTGTATTTCCAGTTCATATGCATTCCTTTCATAAGCTACTGTGTAAGCCATTGTAGAAATAAGTTAGACTATGCATTTTCAAACTGCATAGGATAATGGCTATCCAGCTAGGACAATAAGTCTTTTTTTAATAGATAAACTCACTTTATTCATGTTTGTCAAAGTTTAATGGCAAAAGCACCAGCCTTTAAAATAATGCTGCTCTGTAGGGAATTTCTTTACAGCAGAATCATCATAATCACTGGTTAGGGCAGGCATTGATACTCAGAATATCAGAAAGGGTATTCATTCATTTTCTGAAAAAATCAGGAGAAGTAAAAAAGGAAGGATGCATCTCACTAAACATGTTTAGTTGATTATTTCTTTTTTTCTTAGATAATTGATAAATCATGAAATTTGTAATTGGAACCATTGCAAATACTCAGGGAAGTAATTTTGTAATACATCATAGTGTATAATGTCATATGACATCAGAACCTATAATTTATTGTCATGGGTTCACAACAAAAATTAAGTTAAAAAATTTAAGTTTGTAGTCCAGGAGCTCACCATGAGAGCTAGCAGAGATGGGTCCAAACTGGCATCTTGGCTCCAGTTCTCATACTTTACTGCTGTGATGAACTGCAAGAACTTGGAAAAAGAATTTTGTGTTGATCCTAAGCCTAGTTAAGCAACCTTTAATGTAGACAGTAGAATTAATATAGTTTATAAATTTTATGAAATGGTACTATAAGTTAAAAAGTAACTACAGAGAGCATATACAGGAATTTTTTTAGTATCATCAGATAGATTTGGTTAAATGCAAACAATTGTTCACTGCTCCAAATCAAGAAAACTATATAATTCTTTTAACAGAGATATGGTCTAAGAGAAAGTACAAAGTAAAAAAAAATGACAAAAACAATCTAAATATTCTATAAATTTATAAGTCGATTAATTTTTTATTGTAAAACACATAAAGTACTTGGGGAAAGTGGCCAACAAAAGTCTGAGCAACCAGAGGTCTAAGCTACTCAGAAGCAAACACTCTGATAGGATGTACACACCAGGGCAATAGTGGCACTAGGCCTTGGTGGGTAATCGATAGCTTTATGATTAGCTAAGAGATCTGCTCAGTATAAAGGAACCCATGTCTGGAATTGGGAACCAGATCAGAATCCTATGGAGGCAAACATTATGTTCTCCAGTGCCAAGCTCTCACTAGTTTTTTGGCTAAAAGAAGAGCTACATACATTAAATTCTCCCTAAACTACTAATTCTTATCCCATTTAAACTACGCTGATTTCACTCTCTTTTGTAGAATCTGTTCTTATTTTTCAAAAGGTAGTGAGACAGGAGGAGACAAGCTACCCCTCACACTTCAGCCAAGCCACTAAAACCACAGAGGAATGGGGAGATGGACAAGAGCACTGCTTCCATGCTGAACCTGACAATCAGTACCAGGGTGAAGGAGACAGACCCTGAGGATACTCAAGACTCATTAAAGCAGAGATCCAGAGGCTCCCAAGTCTACTGAAGCAGACTTAAAACATACCATGGCTTAGGGAATTCTGCTGAAGAAAGGGTAAAAGAATGTAAGAGCCATAGGCTGAGATAGTATGCACAGAGGCATTGCCTCCCCCCAAATCTGACTGCTGCTCTCACAACATATGAGCCACAACCCCATGGGGAATACCTGTAACCTCACAGAGGAGGGGTCCCAAGGGAATGGGGGCACAGATGAGGGAAAAGAGGGTACTAACACATGATGTAGCCATATAAAATATGTTGTTAATAATAATAAAAAAAGAAAATAAGAAAAAGGAAAAATACATTGATTTTTAAAATTACTTCACACAACAGAAAGATCTGGGGTCAAGGGAAAGATTAGTACATAGAGACTTGTTCACCAATGTCACCAAATTCATTAAAACATTAAAAATCCCAGAAGCCAGCATTCCAAAGCACTCATCCACCTCCAGGCTCTGGTTCTTGTATTCTTTTCCCTCCCTAAGATGAGGCTTTGGGAAGTCTTTCTTCACTGCTCTGGATCATCTCTGTGAGACATAAGATTATAAAACAAAAACAACAACAAAAAAAAAAACACCTTATTTTAATACCTGGGGTAATACAGCCTTCAAAGGCTACTTGTACAAAGTTGTATAAAACCCCAAGACACTATCACCTTGCTCAAACTTTGTATTCTTTTCCTTGGCCATAAGGATCTCAGCTACTAATGAGCGGTTGGAGACAGATTGCAGCTGAAGTTACTTTGTCCAAGAGCTGAGCAGAGTGCAACACAGGTCACAGCTTCTCCCACAAAGCCCATCCCAAGGAGCACATCCATGGCCCGCTTCCTTTACTGAGTTCTTGCTAGACCCTCTGCAACCCCTCAGGAGAGCTGTGGGTACTGGTGAGTCACTTGTCCCACAATCCCCAGAACTTTACACATATTGTTAGTAATCTAAGCTGTGCTTTAGTGTGTGATGGCATAAAATTTCTGACAGTATCAAGTAATTAGCTTAGAGCAATTTGAATGGGTATTTCCAAGTTCTTTTGGCTTTTCCAAAGCATGGGCTTGCATCCACGTGACAACGCTAACACAGGGACTCTTTAAGGACTTGACCAGTGTTAGTTAATTTTTCAATGTAATTTTTTTTCAGTATTTACTTTTTATTTTTAATACTAAGGTTTAACATTGATAGAACATTTATGGACATTTCAAAAGTGATTCAATTAGTCTAACACCAAAGATTATTTATAACTTCTGTAAAGAATCATGAAATGAATAAGAGATTTCTTGAGTCATAAATATGACATTTACTCATCTCTTGGAGACCTAGGGCCTATACTAGTAGAACTATTAATGAATTTGAACCTAAAAATATCCTCTTTTCCACTTTCATGTGGAATATCATATACCAGAGGTCATATGTTGGTATAAACTTAGTATTTGTAATTGGATAAAGGTTATTTCATTGTATTTATTTATTGTACTAAGGTTCATGGAGGGTTTGGATCACAGATCCCAGTTCAGAGTGCCTGAGATTATCATTAATGTAAAACATTTTAGGGAACATTAGTGCATCTCTAGGCTTTAAGTTCTGTGTATTTGATAAAGTTATCAACAGTTTCAAATTTGTAGTTATTGGCATTAAAATAACTTAATATATGCAGGGCCTTTCAAAGTATCATAAGGGCAAAGCAAACACACAATAATTCAAAAACTTACTATTATCATTATTGATATTTATTATTTATTTTCAATATTAAAATATATCTAATTATGTCCCTTTAAAATATTTTCTAACTAAAATTATACTTCTAGTTCTAAATATTTCAGAATTAAGATGCCAAATTAAATGCGGTGTGGCTTGTCTTCAATTTTCTTCTTTCTTTTGTAAATGATCAGATGACTGGGATGTATCTAAATGTGCATTAAGACTTTGGAAACAAGAGAAAAGCATAAAAAGAAACTAAGTAATTGGACTGACTGGCCAGGGGTATTTATCTTTCCTGGTAAAAGGCTTTTTATTCAGTAAACATTAGATCTTAATTGCAGCCCTATCAGCAGTGATTTATGGCTCTTAAAGATTACCTAAACTCCAGAGTTTGTATTTCCAAGAAAACTGATAAAGGCAGTGATGAAATTATACTCTGAGTGACATTTAGCTTGTTGTAAGTTTGAGCAGACACAGAATAAATCAACATGTCATCATTCACTCCTGTAAGAAGTCAAAACTGATCATTTGTTTGTACTTTCAATTCACCAGGGAGGAAATCATGGCAGGAAATGTAAATGGAGCCCCTCATCCCATAAAGTCAGCCTTCAGAAGACCAAGGAAACCAAAAAGCAGATGTATTGATTTAAAAATTAAATATTCACACATATATATTTACATATTGTGGTAGTTTGAATATATGGACCCCAATATATTCAGTGTTTTATTAGTTTATAGTTTGCATCTGCAGCCACCTTGCTGGAGGCAATGTCAGTGGGCGGATCTTAAGGTGTGATGGTGGGTTTGAGATTCCATTACAAAGATATGCAAAGTGTGCCTAGTGGGAGTTGCTGAAGTGTGCTGTGCTATGCTGTGTAGCTGGTGGCTTTTTCTCTCTCTGCTTGGCCCTGTGAAGGCAGGCCAGCTTCTTCTGCCATTATGGAACTTCCCCTGGATCTGTAAGCTTCAATAAATAATATCCCTTCCTCCATAACTGTGCCTGGTCTGGAAGTTCATCTCAGCGAACCTGAAGCTGTCTGCTACACATATGAATATATGCACATATGTGTATATGATAGTGGCTGGAGGGTTAGAAGTCTTCTGCTAGAAATATGATTTAAACTTATATCAAGTCTAAGAATGAGTCAGAGATTCAAGTATTTAAAGACTTGTTCTCTATGTTTTAGAGGGAAACTCTAAGACTTGCTGTATGAAGACAAATTTGCCTGGAGAAAAATATATTCATATAATAATTTAGTTTTGAATCACCATTTTTCTTTCAGTTTCATTATTGTAAATTTGATGTATCTAAATGAAATATACTTTTCTTCCTTGGGAGAAATCCACACATGCACTAACCTAACTGTATAGTGGCCTGTGAGTGGGCTCAGGGTTTTATATTTTCCTCCTCTTTGTTTGATTGTCATTTGAACTGTTTAGGAACAACCACGCTGTACTCTGAGGAGACTTTTACTGATTGAGGCATGGCAAAAGCTAGGTAAAAGACCATAAGTATAAAATGATGGTTGTAAAACCCGAGAGCTACAAATCACATAGGAAACTTTTATAAATTTGTTTCGCTAGGCTGCTCCTTAGATCAAATAAGTTGTAATTTTTGAAGTGTAACCCTCAAAGTTCAGATGTTAATGGTTTCATAACTGATTTTAATATGTAGCTAAAGTGGACAACCATTTTCTAGTCTTAAGGCTTCTACTACAAAATTTTATTAGAGATTTTTGTATTCCCAGTAAATGGTACTTTCTATATAGAAGAGCAGAACATCACAGAAGGATTTATGAATCATTTTTATAGGTAAAATATGACTGAACTAGCCAAGAAAGTGGAATCAATCCAAATTTTAGTAAATTGATGAATAAACAAAATGAGGTACAGCCATATAACAGAATAACATTTGCCAATAAACCAATCGTGAAGTACTGATATGTGCCACAATGTAAGTGGGCTTTCAACACATTATGGTAGTGTGGTAGTTTCACCCAACTGGAAGAAGCTCATGGGTAGGGGGAGGTTTGATTTCAGCTTATAGTCATGACGTGGTTCCACCGTGGCAGGGAACCCGGGGTAGAGCAGAGTTGGAGCCTCACATCTTGTCACAACAGCAACAAGAGTTAGCAACTCGTGAGCACCCAGTGGCCTGGATTAAGAAACCTCAAGTTTCCTCCCAAAAGTTTCATTTTCCAAAGTCTCCACCAGCTGGGGATTGAATATGAGGCTTAACCATAAACACCCTGTGTAGACATGTCACATTCAAAGCATTACATTAATGAAGGAAACTAATTGTCTCATTCATAGTCAATCTCCACAAAAAGGAAAGCTTTAGGGATAAACAGTGGATTGTGGTCACCTAGTCCTATACGTGGAAAGGGAACGTCTAGGGAGGGGTACACGTGTTAATGATAATTTTGAGTAATAAAATATTCTAAACATTTATTTTATTAATCACTTCAAATTATATAAAATTGTTAAACTCATTTAATTATACATTTCAAATAGGTATAGTTTATATATCTAAATTATACTTCAGAAATATTTATTTTTATTTTTATTTATTTATTAGAGACAGAAAGAGAGAGAAGGAGAGTGAGAATGGACATGCCAGGGCCTCCAGCCATTGCAAACGAACTCCAGACACGTGTGCCCCCTTGTGCATCTGACTTACGTGGGACCTGGAGAATCAAACCAGGATCCTGAGGCTTCACAGGCATGAGCCTTAACTGCTAAGCCATCTCTCCAGCCCCAGAAATATTTTTAAATGATTAATGCTCTATGATTTCCAGAGATTTTATTGATACAAATAAAATATTCATATAAACATAAACATGATATTTTCCTAGTCAATAGAGTATAATCTTCAGTTAAATGAAGCATATTTTAAACAGAAGACTTTCATATTTTTAATTTGGATTTAAGTTTAACTTATTGCTTTTATAGAACTGTAAGAACATTTCAGTCATGTTTTTCACATTTTAAAAATTGAGTAGTAAAAGTAGGAGTCAAGGATAGTAATATCATGTAAACAAATTACAAGTTATATGATCATTATAAAATATTCTTGTAACTCTGATGCAAAATGATCCTGATAATATGATATATTATAGCAATATGACTAAAGATGCATATTTAAAATTGTACTTTATCTTTCTATTTAATCATTTTATGACATGACTATACCAAATCTACATTTAAGTTATGGTATATAAATTCATAGGATACATAATACTATTAGTTGTTCAAACATGAAAAGTCAAAACCGATTCCTGAGGACACAAACAATATTTACAGATTCAGTTATTAACTGCTCATTCATTTATTCTTGCATCACTTTCAAAAATGTGGGTAAGACTTATCCAAGATTTCTTTATCTGAACATAAATACAAATGGAAGGCACTGAACTTTATGGGAGGTGTATAAACTACATAAAGACTGAAATCTAAGACTCTTGTCTTTATGGAATCAAATGGAATAAAGCAGCAATAGCTATAATAAAAATTGATAAATAAGCTTAACTAGGGAAACTCAATGTCCTACAGGTGAACTGAAACCTGAATGATATTGAAAACTAACACTAGCCTGCTATGTTGATTCAATGGGAGAGAATTAATAAAAAGATAAGGGAGGAGCTATAGATGTTGACTACAGAGTAATTTGTGCTTTCTCTTTGTTTTGTTTTTAGCTTTTGTCATGGAAAATTATTTCAGATAATGAAACTAGTATCAAGGAAATGAATTCTCAAATGTCATATGGAGGAAATTGTTCATGACTTTTTTGAACTGAAGTTTCTGAGTACATTCAAATTCATATACAGCAATATTAAATGATTATGAAGATAACAGACTATATACATATATATATATGTATATAGTCTGTTATCTTCATAATATATATATAAATATGGAGAGAGAAGTTTAGTGACCTCTAAGAATATGGTTTATTTGAAAAGCTAGAGCAGTGATGAGTTTGAATGCCATATTACATGTACTTATATTTACGATTCTTTGGGCCATGGTATTCCAAGTTCCAATTTTGATTTCAGATACCGGATAATAATTCTTTAAGTAAATGTTTTCATTCTTCTTTAAAAAATTAATTTTTAAGAACAGTTATTAAAATTAATACCTATAAAGTTTGCACTCTACTTTTACATCACATTCAGGCTCAAGCCCAAGAAAAATATTGATAATTCACCTTTCATTTGGGTTAAGTGGTTAAATACTTTTAAAATTAATATTTAACTTAAAGGATCAGAAATTTTTGTCCCATAGAAATAAACTATGTGGCTGAGTACATGTGTAAGAGAGAATAAACATTGTGTGCATGTGTTCTGGGACAGATTACAGGGAGAAAAATTAGGCTTGAACTATTAGTGGAAGTTAATGGATCCCTATGTTACAAGTTTCCCTCCTGTAAAGAGGACAAACCCCACAATCCCATAGGGAAGACCTGCAGCTCCACTGAGGAGGGTCTCCAGCAGGAAGGGGCCAGGGATGAGGGAAAAGAAGGTGACAACACATGATCTATCCATACAAAATATGTTGTTAATAATAATAGTAACAAGAGGACGAAGAAGCAAAATGATGATAAAATACTATAAGTATTATTGAATTATTATAAGTGCTCAATGAGGTAATACAAAATGTTTTGTAGTAGAGAATATAGTTTACATTAAAGTTTGAGTACAGTTTAACTATTAAATAGTTTAAATTATTAATAATTACTAAGAAAAGAATATTGCCTTATTGTTATTTTATTCCCAGAATAATTTAGAGACTTTTTAGGCATATGTATTATTAATTGCTTATTTCAACCTAATTAGCATACACATTATACAAATAATAAAGCAAACCCTAGCAGAAGACAGATAATTTTGTAAATACTATTCAAGTTGGCTCTACATTATCTGATGTAATCTCTAATTAGTTGTATGTTAAGGACTTCCTTACTTTACATTGCATTTCTTGAGGCATAAGTTTAATCTTAAAAATATATCGTTTAGATTTGTGCATTTTGGCTGTTTTAAAAATGTGAAATTCTATTTGTTTTTTCTAATCTTATAGCTCTTTTGTAAATGGATCTTATTGTAGATATGCAAATAGCTCATCATGAAAAAATCAGCTTCTTGAGATTTACTCTGACATATGCAACTATTTCATATATTTCCATTATGTACATGCTATTAAAACCTGCCATATAAGCTATGAAATAAATATTAAACATATTAAAAATATATAGTTTTACTTTAAAAACTAGTGAAAGAAGAAAACTTACCTAGCTCAGTAAGAGAGTGTCTATAAAATCTGACTGGGTGCTTTGTGATGCATTCAAAGCATTTCCCCAGGTGTCAGGGGGACACAACGATGCTCTCTGCGAGCACCTTCTTCCAGGGCTACACTGCAGAGCATATTTATTTAATGACACAAGAAAAGAAAGAAAAGGCATAAAATGGGAGAAAAAAAATCAAATAATTACCATTAATAGGACTGCATTCAAAATTACATTTTTCAGATGGTTTTGTTGTATTTTTAGATTTAAGTTTCTTTTACCCTTTTGGAAATGAGGCTTCTTTGGAATGTTCTTTTCCTATTCTACATTTCTCCTGTGTTGTTATTAAAGCTGCACAATCTTTGCCCATCATGTGAGTGATGTTGGACTGTAGGCATGCATTTTGATTTACTGGTTGAATACAAACACTTAACCACATCACACTCACAGTTCTCTAGGAATACATAAAACTCAATGAAAGCCTTAGTTCTGTTTTAGTTTTCTTTTATTCATGGTTGAATTCTTTCCAACTGTTCTTATATTTCATGTTTTGTTCCCTCTTGCATTTTTCATATCTTACCCAGTTTGGATATAGTAGCATGCACGCTTTCTCATTGGTTTGCATTGTCTT
Source organism: Orientallactaga sibirica (assembly GCA_036365145.1). Classification (NCBI taxonomy): domain Eukaryota; kingdom Metazoa; phylum Chordata; class Mammalia; order Rodentia; family Dipodidae; genus Orientallactaga; species Orientallactaga sibirica. The sequence goes on from JAEOAD010000005.1 coordinate 1,449,807, forward strand.
CTCACAGCTCAAATGATTTTGTCCATTCTGGACATTGAGGCATAAGTTTAATCTTAAAAATATATCGTTTAGATTTGTGCATTTTGGCTGTTTTAAAAATTCCCAAGTTCTTGTAGCCCAGACGTAGTTCTTACTACACTCCCTCAGGTTTTCTTATCAAAAATATGCTATTTTACATTTATTTCAGAATTATCTTTGCCAGGAAGCAAACTTCTGAACAGGAAGCTATGTCTAAGATGATAGCTCCGTGTGTTCCAACTTTTTATAGTTTAGAAAATCTCTTATCAGCATAATAACCTCTTCTATCTGTCAGCATTTATTGTTTTCTCTTTACACTTAGTGTTGGCAGTTTTGCCTCAAATTATCCTACAGTTTAGTTCTTATTATGTCACTTGGTGTTTATCAGACTGAACAACTCTCAGGCTGGGTATCTTTAGCAATTCTAAGGTATTTTTAGGCATCATCATTATTACTTTTACTTCCTTTATGTTCCTTTTATTCTCTCTTTGAAAACCTGATTATACACATGTGAGAATGCCTCATATTATAGCTCAGATCTATTACCCTTTGATATTCACTCTCATGTCTTTTTCTTTACCTCTTTGTAAGTAATGTCTTTAGCTGTATCAACCAATATTACAATGTTTGTTAAATTACTGATTCTCTTAATTTCTTAGTTCATTGGCTCTCCAGCTTAATTCTAAGTTTAAAAACTTTTCCAGGATTCTTTCTCAAATGTGTTGTTATTTTTTGATATTTTTTTCATTGAGAAGTATTTCAAATACCCCCTTTAGCTATCATTTATAATCTATCATTTCAATATCTGCAGCTTCCTACATGTAAATTGGATTATTGTTTTTGTTAATATTATACTTAATAATTTAACACCTTTAAGGAGGGGTGATTGATATTTTAAAAATTACACATATGTAATGATACAATTGGATTAGATTATATATATGTATTCATGTGTAGGTTCATATATAAACATGTATGATGTCATCACCGAGACCAAGGTAGAAAACAAATGCAACGCATCCCACATTCTTCTTTTGTACTCTGGTGTCTGTGTTTGTTCTGGGGGCAAACATACTTAATGTGAAGTCGAGCCTGCTTGAAAATTTTTAGTATATCTTACTATATTGTTAATAATAGGCACTACAATGGAGGACTCAGGAAATCATGCATGTAGCACTTTACACACTTTGAATGACTATTACCCATTTATTTCAACTCCAGCCTCACCATTCTAATAACCGCTTCTATGACTTTGGCTGTTTTAAATGCCTTGTATTGAAACAGGTGATTGGGGTCCAGGAAAGTCCTTGAATCCCAAAGCCTAGGATCGTTTCTAATTCTTTTTTTTTTTTTTTTTTTTTTTTTGGTTTTGCAAGGTAGGGTCTCACTCTGGTCCAGGCTGACCTGGAATTAACTACGTAGTCTCAGGGTAGCCTCGAACTCTCAGTGATCCTCCTATCTCTGCCTCCCAAGTGCTGGGATTAAAGGTGTGCGCCACCACGCCCGGCTCTCGTTTCTAATTCTTTTAAAGATTTGTATTTATTTATTTATTTATTAAAGATGGAGAAGGGGGGAGAGAGAGAGTGAGAGAGAGAATGGACATGCCAAGGCCTCTAACCACTGCAAACGAACTCCAGATGCATGGACCACCATGCACATCTGGCTTACATGAGACCTGGAGAATCGAACTGGGGTCCTTAGCTTCATAGGCAAACGACTTAACCGCTAAGCCATCTTTCCAGCCCTCGTTTCTAATTTTAATCAAAGAATTGAATTTAAAAAGATAGAAGGATAATTATTAAATTATCATATCTATTGACGGAAGTACAGAGTCAAGGAAAGGCACCCTTGGGCCTAGAGATCCCACGTGGAGTGCCTGGGAAAACCATGAAAAAAAAAAAAAAGAAGAAGAAAAGAAAGTTGGAAAGAAAAGAAAAACAGAAAGTTCCAAGAGCTCCTGCCATGTGGGGAGCTGGAGGGGATAACAAACCAAAGTGGAGAGTAAGGCCTAGGGGGCTCTCCCCCCACACACTGCCAAGGGAACACTCACCTGCTGGAAGTACTCAGGTGGTCAGGCAGATCAGAGAGTGCCCTCACCTGCAAAGGTGGGCCATGTCCTCCAGCTCAGATGAACAACAGGGAGAGCTGATTGCTTGAGGAAAGGAACTGTCTCAGGAAGATGCTGAACTTGGGGGCTGAACTTGATCAACCACATGTTTAAATCAAAAACCTCCCTCTCAGGAGGGGCCCAGGTTGCTCCTGGAAAAACAGAACTAAGTAAGAAGAATTCTAGCAAGCGCAGACCATCCTGCGTTTGACTTTCAGGGGCCCAGTCACCGTAACAGTGTACTCCCTCTCCTGAGTAGTCATACAAGTGTGTCCTTCTATGCATGTCTTACCTCACTTGGCACACTGGGTGCGGTGAATCACCTGGTAATTTCAGGACTCAGGAGGCCAAGCACTGAGGACAAGTTCAAGGCCAGTCTGGACTATATATTGACTCCAAGCAAATCTGGGTTTAAGATTAAGATCCTATCTCAAAATAATCTTTAAAAAGTCCCATGTTTCTCTTGTTTAGTACGAAATCATAGTCCAGTGTGTGTGTGTGTGTGTGTGTGTGTGTGTGTGTGTGTCACATTTTCATTATTCTTTTGTTGAAGTATACCAATGTTGTTTCGTATCCTGACTGCATACTGTGAAGAAATGATGCAGCGGACATGAGTAGAAAGTGGGGCCTATAAATCCTGGCTTCCCTTCCTTGGATTCTAGCAGTGCAATTTTCGTAGTTTCATTGTTAATTTTATTGGAGGAGCCTTCCTACTTTTTCCACTATTTCATTAAGTAGTTTAAATTCTTACCAACAGTTTGAAAGAATGCCAGTCTCCACAGCTTTACAAAGAGTTGTTTGGTTTTTAAATAATATTCATCCTGAGGGATGTGAATTGATACCTCATTAGAATTTAGATTTGTACTTACCTGATATGGATGTTAACATTTTTCTGTTTATCTATTGACCATTTGTATATTTTTGTTACAGAAATGTCATTTTAAATTTTTTGTACCTATTTTAGGATATTCATATTTTATTTTGTACTGAATTAAGATCCTTATTTATTTTTAAAAACTATGTCTCAGGCTGGAAAAATGGCTTAGCAGTTAAGGCATTTGCCTGCAAAGCCAAAGGATCCTGGTTCGATTCTCCAGGACCCACGTAAGCCAGATGCACAAGGGGCACATGCATCTGGAGTTTGTTTTCAGTGTCTGGATGCCCTTGCTCGCCCATTCTCTCTCTCTCCCTCTCTCTCTCTTTCTCTCTCTGCCACTTTCTCTCTCTCAAATAAATAAATAAATAAAGTATATTTTAAAACATTAAAAATTATGTCTCTATTAGATATGTGGTTTGTAATTATGTTCTCCCATTCTTTGGGCTTTTGTCCGTCTGTCAAGTGTGTCCTTGGCTGTGCAAACACAAGGCAGTTTGGCGTCTTGGTTTTGTTTGTTTGTTTGTTGTTTGTTTTTCCCCATTGTGTGCACTTTTGATATCATCTCTGAGAAACTGTCAAAACCCATGTCAAATTGGTTTCTCCTCTGTTTTACTCTAGAAGTTTTACAGTTTCAAGAAGGTTTTTGGGGGTTGGAGAGATGGCTAAGTCACCAGTTCGAAGTTCCATTCCCTGGTACCCACATAAAGCTTGATACACCAGGTGGCATCATCTGCAGTTGGTTTGTAGTGGCTCGAGGCCCTGCTGTGTCCATTCTTTCTTTCTGCATGGTGACACACACCTTTAATCCCAGCACTCAGGATGCCAAGTTAGGAGGATCACTATGAGTTCAAGGCCAGACTGAGAATGTATAGTGAATTTCAGGTCAGCCTGGGCTAGAGCAAGATCTTACCAAAAAAAAAAAAAAAAAAAGTTTGTTTGGCTTCAGTCTTCAGCTGATTTTTGTCTGTGGTAAAAGCAGAGGACCACTCTTGTTTCTTGACATGTGAATATCTCATTGCTGAGGAAACCACCCTGAAATACTCATGTTCTTGGCACTCTTAGCAAAGGTTGGTTGACTTTACAATCTTGAGCTCATGTTATTTGAATTCCCTGTGTTGAAATTACTTCAGTTATGGACTATCGTTTATTCCTCTAAATTTAATTAATGCTTTTTCTGCCAAGTTCTTAGTGATATACCAACACAGACTATTCAAAACCATCACATTAGTTTTGTTTTTAGTTCCGTTGTACCATTTTGCTTTGGTTTTAATACACGTGGAGTTAATTATAGCCTGGAGAAAGCGTGATATTAAATTTTTCTTAGTATCAACTTTTTTCTTCCTGTTTGTCACCCTCTGGCAAAGCGAGGTCTAAGAAAAATTTTATGACCATTCACTGTGGATAGAATTTTTATGAAACTGTAGGCACTGCTCTTGAATGTGAGCTGTGTTGCACAGTGAATGTCTTGATCTGACTAACCTCTTTGGCTAAGTCCCAACGTCAGCTGTCTTGAGATCAAGTCTTAGTTGTCAGTCCAAAGCTGTAGCTCCCTAGAATGAATACTGGCGTTAGCGCTTTCACCGATGTCTTAGTTTTGATGGTTAATTTCCTGGGTATTTTTCTCAATTATCTCCTGCTTAGGCACCATACAAATGGTTGTTTTTTAAAGATCTAATTCAACATTATTATTTTATTTTGCAGTTTTTTCAGAATTATATAGTACAAATACATGGACACCACTTCTATGAGTGTTCTCACTGATACTTTGACAAGAAGTGGCAAGGAAGAAGTGCATACATTATGCAAAGATGTGCACAAGTGATTTATTACAAATTTTTCTCCTATAGATTCCTTTGGTCCTACGGATCTCAGCTTGATCAGTTCTTCTATCACCTTCATGGCAAAGCTTTTTTTTTTTCTTTTTTGAGAGAGAGAGAGAGACAAAGACAGAGACAGAGACAGAGACACAGAGACAGAGAATGGGCATGCCAGCAGCCTCTCAGTGGCTGTGAACGAACTCCAGACACATGTGCCCCTTGTAGGCATGTGCAACGTTGCTCCCTTGCATCACTTTTGCATCTGGCTAAAAGTGGGACCTGGAGAATTGAATGGGCGTTCTTAGGCTTCGCAGGCAGGCGCCTTAACTGCTAAGCCATCTCTCCAGCCCCATGGCAAAGCTTCTAATAAAGGATAATGCAATCTATAGATCATGTTTGGGGTTTTTCTATCATAAATACTAATAAATGAACCAATGCATTCTTTCTAAACACATGCTGGTTTTCAGGTAATTGTATTCCTTCAATTCTAAGGTGACTTTTGGTAGTCAAAATCGCCATATTATACCATCATCTCCAGGGGTGTAAGAAAAACATTGATACCTTTTACATATAGTAAATAAAGAAATGCTAGACTCTATATTGATTTCTGCTATGGGGACTATGCAAAGAAATTTATTTCTTAGGATCTCAGATGATACCTAAATAGACTGGACACTCAGCCAGGTCTTGCCTTTCATTTACTCTAACAACAACCATCTTATGAGGTACTTGGTATTGAACTTAATTAAATGATTATTGAATGTAGCTGTTTTTCAAGTGATGAAATAGGCTTATTCCAAAACTACCTCCTGCTAAGAGACTGAAGGTAAGAAGTTTAATTCTGAGGTCATGTATCTGCAAGGTCAGAGCTCCCATCCAAGTTGACTATACGAAGCCATCTTTAATTCACATGTCTCCCCAAGGCAGAAATCCCTCTGACTGTCTTCTCTGAGAATTAGGATAATAAAATCCCGTGTATAGAAAAAATATGGTGCTTATAAGTGCTACCTGTAAAAGATAACATACTCATAGCAATGCAGCCTATACTTTTTTATTTCCTTGTTTTGCCAGATATAAATTGTTGAAATAATGGGAGTTGGAACCAGTTTCCATTTTGAATACACATGCAGACATCCTGGCCAAAAATGAGTTCTATGTCATTCTCTTTTGTCAGAGTTAATGCCATAGAGGGAGGTATGAAATAGAAGGAAACCCATGAAATGCCCACAAATGTGATATTTCAAAGAAGGAAATGTGTAAAAATCTGCATGAAGATGTTTAACATGCTAGTCAGCATTATGGAAATGCTAGTTTAAAAATATAACATTTGCATATGTAAATGAGGAAGTACCTATGACATAGTAGTAACATTAAAACTCTGAGAAAGCTGTAGTTTTGACTATCAGCCTGTGTGAAGATTCACACACCAAATAAAAGTATGTAAATGCTTTTACCTGACATAATAATCTGAATTAAATGATTTTTAAAGAACTAGTTAATAAATTCAAAAAGGAAAGTTTTGCTAATTCATAAAATACAATTAAAATATGAGAATGATAAATAAATGTTATTTTCAAAAGTATAATTGTATTCAAAACTTTTATATGATATATAAAAATAAAAGGACAAAATTACTGAAATTATTTTTATTTGGATTTGACACTAAACCTACAGACTAAGTGAATCTTTGATCTACTTAAACAACATGTTGATACTTAAAATTATAGTCTAAAATTATAATGCAAAATATTTCTTCAGTACAGTGTACTGTTGATGAAAATAAAATATATGTTTCATGATAAAATATTATTAAAAATTTCTACTTATGAAGAAACTCCTCAAGATTGACAATAGTGTGCTGAAGGAGGAATGATGCTGGATTTAAGAGAGAAGTTGCTGGTACAGTTGTAAAATATTATTAAAAATTTCTACTTATGAAGAAATTACTCAAGATTGACAATAGTGTGCTGAAGGAGGAATGATGCTGGATTTAAGAAGGAAGTTGCTGGTACAGTTGTTTCCTTCCATTTGTTCATATTTTATACCTTCTGTGAAAGAAATATGCTACTTCTGTAACGTCACGGAGGTCTCCTCTAGGAGGGAGGTAAGAAGTGACATGTGTTAGGGCCTCTCAGTAGCAGCCAGGACACCACAAGCTGCAGTGCCTTGCAGCAATTCTTTAGGAAAGAATGCATGCATTCATTTAACAAATGAACCTGCGTCTCAGGAAGTTTGGAATATGAAGGTCTGTATCCAACACATGATGGGAACCTATGAGCTCCCCTGTACAGAAAGCTACCTTGAGTCTAGCCTTTAAAAATATCTAGTTTGAAAAAAAAAATATATATATATATATATATATATTTTTTGTTTTGAACAAATGCCCCTTGCTACATGAGAAAACCCCTTTCTGTGAAGTGACTAGTATTACAGCTTATATTTTGCCACTTTTCTATGTGAAACATAGATTAAAATAAAAACAAAATACTTTGAATATTCTCAGCTCAGTATGTGGGTGAAATTAATGAATGCTGGATAAAGATACAGCCAGGAGGTGATAAATGAATATGCAAAGCGAATTTCTTGCAAATATATTCAATTATTTATTGAGAGAAAAGGGGAGCTGTAATGGCAGCCATAAAGTTGTGTCTGAGGGCTTTTGATATAAGCAGGGAGAGTGTGTTTATGGTTATGTCAGGGAATTGGCCTCTACAGAGTGATTTCACTGCTTTGATATGGGCCCCTGGACTGGAAAGGGATTGAACATGTAATTCCCAATACATGGGGACATATTTTATTAAATTTGTGAGAATTTTCAAACAAGTATCTTGAAGTTTACTTTTTTAATGATTCCAGAGCCTGTGTACTGAGTTATTCTATTCAGAACAATAGACATGTTTTAAATAACATACTGCACATATTACAGTATTATTATGAGAAACATTATATATGTATACCAAATGTAAATAGAGGTGATAATTATGCCATTATACCAATAGAATATATACATTCTTGAATGTGTTTTGATTCCAACTTTGCAAAGGAAAATGCAAGCTCATGGGGACCTTCATGCTTTTCCCATGTGCGCAGGCCCTTTTTCTCTAAAGACAAAATTTGTCATTCTTGTCACTGAGAAACATCCCCAGAGGCTTCTAAAGACATGGATTAGTGTTTCTTCAGCACTAGGTAAATAACAGGTGGTGATGCCTGACAGATTAAGTGGCAGGCTCTCACCCATTCACCCCAGGGACTACTGGGAGTGACAGGGAGTTCATAATTGTGTGAGATGAGCTCCCTCTGCCTAGGCCAAGAGGGTCTGGCTTGCCGCTGTCACTAACTGGCAAGACAAGTGAACCACAGACTTCTCACCCTTTAAAGCCCCGGAATGTTCTGCTCCCCTCACCTTGTTTGGTGTGCTCTGTCTTACTTCTTCAGTGGACACGGATGGAAGAATGCCAGCCTGTTTACGTACTCAAAATGGCTTTTGGGGATACCTAAAATGCATCAGTAAATCATCCCAGTCTCAAAGCCCCGTAAGGAAGCATGCCTCAGCACAGGGAAGCCACAGGGCTGTGAGATCCATTCATCTCACAGCTGTCAGAGAAACGCCAGTTTTCAGCAGCATGATTACATATGTACATGAGTGAGTGTGTGTTGTTTGTGTAATAAAAGATTGACGGTTCCACTTCATTCCCCACACAAGGCAAGCATATCTGCACTGCGGCCATGTCTTTCCATTTAAATAGAAGTTCTCAATCTGAAGATTACTATGTAATACATAAACCCTTGCCACTCTTTGAAACCAGGACCATCTCACATAACCTAGTCTTAAGTTTTTCTGCCTGACATTCTCCCAAAGATAAAAGATCTGTACCCCATGTTCCTTAACAAAGCGAGCAGGTATAATCTCTGCTGATTCCAGAGCTGCGAAATTCCGTTCTTTGCCAACCTGCATAACTAAACATCCAATGACATTCTTCTATGGAATTCATACTGTCTTCCTGATACTACTAAGCTTATCAGCAACATCGTTCTGCTTGCTCACTCTATTTTCAGTGAACATATATGTGGTCCATGAAATTCTCTCCTGCAAGGCTGTGTGTGTGTGTGTGTGTGTGTGTGTCTGTTTAAACACTACTGTGCTCATTAGCTATCTTCATGTTCCAGAGCTCAACTTCCTAAACCATGGGTCATATGACCCATATGGAATATAATTGAATGTGGAATTCTTGAAAATTTTGACTATAATAAAAGACTTCTTAATGTGTAAAACCAAAAATTAATTCAAAGCCAAATGCATGCAAACTCTGAGGGGTTCCTGGTGGCACTGTCTGGTGTAGTTTTGCACCACCTTACTAAGGCCTCAGTTTGGGGAACACAGCATGGTACGTGCAATCACACCTCTCAGCGCCAACTCTTCTGGAAGCACTTCAGTTCAGACTGAAGGACACTCATGTTATTAGTCGCAGTGTTTTCACTGTGCATACAAAGTTTTATGTACTTACAGAAATAGAATCTTTGAATACAGAAAAATGGTTTTTTACTAAGTAGAAAATTATTATGGAGATATCATGTGCTGGTACCATCATTTCCCTCCTCACTACCCCCATTCCCCTGAGGGCCCTCCTCACTGAGATTGCTGGTATTCACCATGGGGCTGTGGGTGATGAGTTGTGAGAGCAGCAGTTGGTCCTTGTGGGGAAAGCAATGCCTCTGGATATTGCCTCCCACCCTGTGGTTCTTACATTCTGTCTGTCCCCTCTTCTGCAAAATTGTGATATTTGTCTTTCTGTGCTTGTATGAGTTCATGTACTATGATCTGTTCCACCTCTGTCCATTTTCTACAAATTTCATTATATCATTTTTCCTTATTGCTGTGTAGAATTACATTGTGTTTATGTACCACATCTTCTTTATCCATTCGTCAGATGATGGTCATCTATATTGATTCCAGTCCTTAGCTATTGCGAATTGAGCAGCTATAAACATGGTTGAGCAAATATCTCTGGACTCTGTGAAGAGTGCAGCCTCTAGGGTAGATGGCCAGCAGTGGAATAGCTGGGTCAGTTTGTAGCTCTATTTTCATTTTTCTAGAGTCTCTGTATTGATGTCCATAGTGGTTTGTAGTAGACAGCTTCATGTTGCTGGGATGAACTTCTAAACCACGTATGGTTCATGGGAGGAACAAGGTTTATCAAAGCTTACTGACCGCGAGAAAGTCTTCCTAATGGTGGAAGAAGCTGGTCCTCTTTCTCAGGTCCATGCAGAGGAAACACCAACACCACGAGCACACCCAGGAGCCCCAGGCAGAGCTCAAGCACTGCACTTCCCCTAGGCTGGAGATCAGATCCGTACCCCACACCACCCCCAAACAAACCTTAGAGCTGGACCCGAGGATCTGCCCATAGTGACACCTCCTCCAGCCAGGCTGGAGGTCTAAGTCACAAGCTTTAATAAATGCCTGAATCTATTGGGGGTCATCCTTTCAAGCCACCACAGTGGTTGTGCAAGTTTGTACCAGCAGTGAATGAGGGCTCCTCTTTCCGCACATCTCATCGTCATCTTCTTATGTCATTTGATTATTTTAATGATTGCTATCCTGACTGGAGTAAGGTGGAATCTCATAGTTGTTTTAATTTTAATTTTCCTGATGGTTAAAGATGTTGAACATTTTCTTAAATGAGTATAACCTTTTACTTTTTGAGAATTTCCTCTTCATTTCTCTGCCCCATTGTTTGATTGGATTATTTGATTACTTTATTGTTTAGTTTTTTTTTTTTTTTTTTTGAGTTCTTTGTAGATTCTAGATGTTAGGCCTCTGTCGGTGTTGTAGCTGTTGAAGATTTATCTCCTACTCTGTGGGTAGTGTGTAGGCTGTGTTGATGGTATATTTGTCTGTACCAAAGCTTTTTAGCTTCATCAGATCCCACTGGTTGAATGATTGTTTAAATTCCTGGGATACTGGGGTATTGCTCAGGAACTCTTTCACCCACTCTTATATTGTGGAGAGTTCCCCTATATTTCCAGTCATTTAAAAGTTTCAGGTCTTTTATTGAGGCCATTAATCAACTTGGAGTTTGTTTTGTGCATGGTGAGAGAAGTGGGTCTAGTTTCATGTTTCTGCGTGTGGCTGTCCAATTTGTCTACATCATTTGTTGAGGATGCTGTCTTGTCTCCAGTGTGTGTTGTTGGCTCCCTTTTCAAAGATCAAGTAGGTGTGGTTACTTGAACTAAGGGCCAGGTATTTTATTTCATTCCATTGGTCTATATGTCAGCTTTTATAGCAGTATCATGTTATAGTTTTAAAAATATTTTGTTTATTTATTCATAAGCAGAGAGAGACAGGAAAGAGAGGAGAGAGAGAGAGAGAGATTATTGAACAGGCCAGAGCCTCAAGCCACTTCAAATGAACTCCAGATGCATGTGCCAATTTGCACATCAGGCTTACACCAGTACTGGGGAAATGAGCTCAAGTCATTAGCCTTTGCAGGCAAGTACCTCAAATACTGATTCATTTTTCCAGGCACCATACTATTTTTGTTACTATGTCTTTGTAGTATAGCTTTAGATCAGGTATGGTAATACCTCCAGAGGTGTTTCTTTTGCTGAAGCTATTTTTGGATATCTGAAGCCTTCTGCCATTCCATATGAATTTTTTTTTTTTTTGATAGAGACACACAGAGAGAGGACAGATAGAGAATGAGCATTCCAGCAGCATCTCAGCCGCTGTGAATGAACTCCAGATGTGCATGCCCCTTAATTATTTCTCTCCATCTGGAATGCAGAAGGATGTAAATAATGTTCCTTTTTGTTTTCAAGGTAGGGTTTCACTCTAGCCCAGGCTGACCTGGAATTCACTCTAGATTCTCAGGGTGGCCTCAAACTCATGGCAGTCCTCCTACCTCTGCCTCCACATCCAGCCATGAGTGAAAAGTTTAAGAAACCCTATCCCAGAGCAGATGACCCTCTGTTACCAAGAGTGCAAGAAGGAAGTCAAGTAAAATGGCCGCGCATTTGTTGAGCACATGTCTGTCCTTTAGGCTCACTCGAGTCTTTCGTCTTTGGAGAAAACTTTCTCATATAGGTTTGGACCAAATTACCTGTCTTGTGAAATCCCAGTAATGCTCTCTCCTTACCATCCACCCTTCCAACCGTTTCTGTCTTGTTAGAGAACCAGGATACCATTGGGTCTCTTTACCACATGAAGTTGCTAATTTCTTTGAGACTAGTTACCAAGTCTGTTACGTGTTCTACGTACATAGTGCTTGAAACTGAACATTTAGTAAGTAATTATATAACTAAATTGATCTGGGGATAATAAAGCCAGATGGTTTATTTCTTACTCTGGACCTCACCTTCTCTTCTAATGGCAGCCATGTCTTTTAACAAGTCCTTCTCTTGGATGAGAAGTAATAGGAAATATACATTTCCCATCAATGCTAGAATTTTAAAATGTTTCTAAGTATGTGCCATGTTAAAATGAATCAATTGCATTATTTTTAATACCAGAAAATTTAATATTTCATAATAATACTAGTTTCATTATTTTCTTCTTTATTCTCAAGACATTTTTCTTCCTCTCATTTGGCCCCAGGTCCCATTTTTAAACATGTCCAAACTCCAAGCTTTTGCTCTTCCTACGTCAATAGGTCATGTGTGCTGTCTCAGCTCCCACCTCACAGCCAGAATCCCAACTTGTCCTCTAGTGTTGCAGTGCATCATTCACACAGCAGTGTGACACCATTGGTTCAAATCTCCCATTTAACAATTTTGAACTCATATTTTCTTCACTTAACTTCAGTTTCGGTTCTTATCTTCTTACATGAGCACAGTCATTCTCCTTTCTTTGTCCCCATGTTGAAATAGCAACATAAGTAGTAAAGAACAAACACAAAGAATCAATTGGAAAACAAGGATTCTATAAGGAAGAGTTGGGTCTTCACTGGAGTACTATTGGGTGGCAGCATAAACATTGCATATGTTTAGTTGCAGTGCTCTTTCAGTCACATTTTTATAGACTGGGAATACAGACGAATGCTCATTTCTTATGTAGTTTTTTTTTTCCTATGCACACATACTTACTTGACTGAATATAATTTATGAAAAACGAAGCTTGAAAAATATTTTATATAAATTCCTATCATCCAATTATGATTTCTCAAAGAGTGGTGGTAAGTATTGTAGATAAATAGTTTATAAGAAAAACAAAGAGAGGAAAGCCACGAGTGAATTGACTTACTATCTTAGACTTCAGAATAGGGAACAAAATCTTCTTGCAATGATTTTTGGATCCTTTCTATATCTGTCTGTTGGTGCCAGGGAGCTAGCAGTCTATGAGAAAGCACAGAGATAAGGGAAAATTTAAAACAGAACCATCTAATATCTGTGAAATTCAATTTATGGTATGAAGTCATTTCACCAACTTTCTTTTTTAGAAACAAATGCAAAAGCAGAGATTCAAATTTTCTGAATACTTGGTCATTCTGAGGTGATGGTGCATCTTATAAACAACTCTGACATATCATTTCAAAAGCAAGATTTATGTTAACATTGAATGAAATAGAGCATGGTTTCCATATATGAATTGAGAATTTCAGCTCTTTATTTTAATTCAACAAACAGAGTGTTTTCAAGTAAATCACTTTCCCCTAACTTAAACACTTGAATATGGGATGTTAGTTTAATAAATTTGAATGGATATGTGGAATATGACTATTTGTGAATATGAATAATTAAATAAGAGTACTGATTTAGTATATTTATTTGGAAATAACTAGACTGTTTATTGCTCAGCAATAATTTTATTCATGACTATTGTGTCATGGACTTTGATAATATGCCATTATGAAAACCAAGCTAGACCTACCTATTTAAAGGATATGTTTGTAAAACATTTAGGAACATTTTGAATAATAAGAAAAACACAAGAAATTTATCTTAAAATGAGGGCTTGGGCTTTAAAATTTTTTCCTATGAGGCTGGAGAGATGGCTCACTGGTTAAAAGCACTTGGTGGCACAGTCTGACATCCTGGGTTCAGTTCCTCAGTACCCACATAAAGCCAGATGCACAAAGTGGTGCGTTTGGAATTCATTTACATTGGCAAGAGGCCTTGCCATACTCATTCTCTGTTTCTTTCTCTTTCTCTGTCTCCTTGTAAATAAATAAAAACTATAAAAAATAACTGCTAAGCATCACTGATAATTCTCTCAATGGCTTACATGGGCGACTTCAAACATAAAGTAAAAAAGAAATTATAATGAATGAGACTCAGAAAAATATCCCTCATTCAGTAGTGGACTCTTCCTTTTCTTTGTTGTGTTTTCTCTGATACTGGGGCTAGTCCATAGTTAGGAGAGTTTGCTTTGGCCATACCCAGTCCTTCTTACAGGGAGCAGAGCAAGATAAAAGGAATAGAGAATGAGAGCACGGTTCCAAAAGTGAGAGGATTCAATCAGTTTTTCAATTCAGTGCTAGACTTTCTTAAAATTAAAACAAAAACTCAACTAAATAAGAAATTAAAACTATGTCAGTGCTAAGTATAAAGTAGACTAAAGTGGAAAAAGGATGTGCCATTCTTAACTTCTCATATCATTTGCACTCATTTCTCTCTAAACATGTGCTTGTAATGTCTACGGGAGCTCCAAAAAAATTAAGTTGCTGAGAAAACAAAAGCAGGAAAAAATTGTAAAATCTGGTTCATGTGAATCAGATATATAATCTGATAACAAGATCCGATATTTTCAAAGATAAAAGTAATTTTATGAACACATTCATGTGCACAAAATACACATTAAAACAAGACTCAATTGAACAGTTATTGGAATAGTAATGACTAAAAGCCCAACGTGACATAGGAAAATAAGTTGGGTCCTAGAAACTGGTAGCATGCCACAATAATTTTTGATTTATATATTCTTCTGTGCTCATATACAAGTGGAAATTGGGGGGAAAGTACAGAATAGCTTCTCACTTTTTGTCTTAAAGAATATTATTATTCAAGCTGCATGCATGATCTTATGTGGTGCTATCAGATGTTTGGCTAAGGAAGGATGCCTTCAGAAAATGTATCCCAGTCTGAAAAATTTCTCAGTATTATATAACTGGTCAGATCCCAGACCATTTTTCTGGCCAAACAACTTAGAACAAATGCCACAATACAATTTCTCAAGTTGGTCATGATCTGGGTCAGACTGAGCAAAATAAAATATATAATTTCTAGTGGCTACATGGTATTTACATAGATTTTTTTGTATTAAAGGATTGAGTGTAAACCATTATTATATTTAATTTAAGTTGCAATTTTTATGGGACAGGATGCCTTAATAATAGACAACTTGTTAACATGTCAGTGAATCCACCTTTCAGTCATCAAAGGTTAAAGCCAGGCTTCTATTGAGATGCTGAGAGCAGTAGACAGCTGATCCTAGTACATCTAATGAGATGCTGCCAGCAGTACATCAGATGCTGATCAGCTGAAAGTACATCTAATGAGATGCTGAGAGCAGTACACAGCTGATCCTAGTACATCTAATGAGATGCTGTACACAGCTGATCCTAGTACATCTAATGAGATGCTGAGAGCAGTACACACACAGCTGAAACTAGTACATCTAATGAGATGCTGCAGTACACAGCTGCAGTATCACAGCTGATCCTAGTACATCTAATGAGATGCTGAGAGCTGCAGTACACAGCTGATCCTAGCACATCTAATGAGATGCTGAGAGCAGCAGTACACACTGAAACAGCTGAAACTAGTACATCTAATGAGATGCTGAGAGCAGTACACAGCTGATCCTAGTACATCTAATGAGATGCTGAGAGCAGTACACAGCTGATCCTAGTACATCTAATGAGATGCTGAGAGCAGTACACAGCTGATCCTAGTACATCTAATGAGATGCTGAGAGCAGTACACAGCTGATCCTAGTACATCTGAGATCCTGAAACTAGTACATCTAATGAGATGCTGTATATCTAATGAGATGCTGAGAGCAGTACACAGCTGATCCTAGTACATCTAATGAGATGCTGAGAGAGAGCAGTACATCTAATGAGAGCTGCATACACAGCCTAGTACATCTAATGAGATGCTGAGAGCAGTACACAGGTGATCCTAGTACATCTAATGAGATGCTGAGAGCAGTACACAGCTGATCCTAGTACATCTAATGAGATGCTGAGAGCCATACACAGCTGATCCTAGTACATTGGTTGTTATACATAGCCTTTTCCTATGTAGCAGAAGCAAACAGAGCTGCTGAGATGAAGAGCAATACTCCTGAATGAACAATCTGAGAAAATTTTACACAAGGAAAGTGTTACTACAACTAATGGATCAACAAGCTGGATTCCTTTCCATTAGCATTTTTATCTCTGGGAACCTGTTAGAAACACAAAAAGCTTGGGTTCAAGCCCAGGCTATTAAATCAACATCTGAAATATAAAACCCTGAGGAAAATAATTCCAGATGTGTGAGGAACTGGCAGAGGTGTGAGGAACCATCAGTGGTGCAGCTACACTTATTGTTTTGATTATGGTGATGGTTTCATATACTTTTTCCAAATAATCAAGATGTATGCTTTAAATATGTGCAATATCTTATAGGTCAATAATACAGCACTGATTTTTTCTGAAAGCCAATAACTGATGAAACTTTCCTAGACAATGTATCTGTAGATCAAAATGATGAGAAGTATCATCCTTTTGTCCCTCTATGAGCAAATTTAAAGTCCCTGATACCAGTGTCTCTGAAAAAAGCCATTGGGTTATTTATTTGTCTAACTTCCCATCTCAGTGGTCAGGTCATCATAAAATGGTGTCAGAGGTCAACAGCAAGTAAAACAACGATTTTCTTCTAATATCTACCTTTCCAAGATACACAGATGGGACCTTTATATGACCTTATATTTTCCTATCATCATTACACAGGGTTATGGAAACATGACCTGGACATTTATGATAAAACTAAAGACAATATAATATGATCATGACAATGTACATTTATTCTGTTTTGGAGACATATGCTTGGGAGTTGGGAGGCAAGCAAAACAACTTCAGTTATACCTAATTGTTTTTCAAGAATGCAGGTTGGTCTTCAAATACTTTGTGAGCAGAAGTTATTTTTCAGGACATTTCCATTTTCCGTAGTTATCAACTCTTGTTACCTTTTTAAAAACATCTAGTTCCTATCCTCAACTTCTCCAACATTTTGAGGATAATAATTATGAGAGGCTATGTGATGTAGTTACCTTTTCCCTCACAACATTTATTGCCCGAGCCCAAAATAAGCAAAATGTCCAACCATTCTAAACATTTTCTGAAGGTCATGTGTGTAATGGAGACGCCACACGGGAGAGGTCTGCTTTTCCCAAGTGCACGAGCTTTGCTTCTAGTAATTAAAAAATATATTTATTTGCAAGCAGAGTGAGAAGAGAGACAGACACAGAGAGAATGGGCATGCCAGGACCTCTAGCCACTGTAAACAACCTCCAGACACATGCACCCCTTGTGCATCTGGCTTATGTGGGTCCTGGGGAATCAAACCTGGTTACTTTGGTTTCACAGGCAAATGCCTTAACTACTAAGCCATCTCTGCAGCCCCTATTTCTATTAATTTTAACCTCAAACCTTTATGCATTGGGAGAAACAATTGATGAAAGTGAGAGATATCAGATGACACTGTCATTTTTTAAAAGAACTTTATTATCTTGGGTTAGTGGATGTATTCTATGTGGAAGATTCTGTACCTGGACATTGCTTGGGGTTCCACCCATGGCTCACTTTAGTTAGTGTCAGAAGGTCTTCTGGGACCTTGCATTTGGGAGACTCACAATTTGGGTTGGTCTTTCTTCAGAACATACTAGTGGAAGATTCTGTGGAGCAGTTCATGGTAGTTATTTTCTTTTTCATTCAGGTTTGTGGCTTCTTTACTCCTCTTGCCTTCAAACTGGCATGTGGTGCAGCTTCTTTGAATTCATCGTGCTCATTCTCGTTTCAGTCTGGCGAGGTCTAAGTGAGGCACCTGCAGGGAGAAGCAGTGTCTGAGGGACTGAGCTTCCTCTTGGAGCTCTATCCTGGCTACTCAGTCAGCCTGGTGCTCACTCCTCTTCTCAACTCCCAATGGCAGAGGTCCTGGTAATATGTTAGTCAACTTTAAGAATAGTCACTTTCAAATATTGGTGTTATCAATTACATTCAGTCCCTGAATTATTTCAGGAAGGATATAAGAACCAACTTCTATTCCTGTTTAGAGTCCATGAGGGATTTGGCCATAAGACACATTTTCTCATTTATAGAATCTATGAATCCTGAATGTAAGACAAGATTTATTACATCTTGGAATTTGTAATTAAGTAATTTTAGTACATTTAAGCTACAAGAAAATAGTATGAAGAATTAAATTTTAGAACTCAGGATAGATAAAGGCCTTTATGGCAGGACAAAAGACTAGAAAATATAAAAAAGCATTAAAAGAAAATAAGATATACTATTCTGATTCTCAGAAAAAATAAATATGTGTCTATAAAATAATGTTGTGGAATGGGAACATGGCTTAGTAGTTAAAGGCACTTGCTTGCAAAGCCTGCCTGCCAAAGTTCAATTTTCCAGTACCCATGTAAAGCTAGATGTTCAAAATGGCACATTTATCTGGAGTTCATTAGCAGTGCCCTAGTGCACCCATTCTCTTTCTCTCTCTCTTTTTTCCTCTGTTTTTGTCCCTCTCTAATCACAGGTAAACAAATAAAAATTTAAAACTTTTGGGCTGGAGAGATGGATTTGTGGATAAAGTGCTTGTTTTCACAGCCAAAGGATCCAGGTTCAATTTCCCAGTATCCATGTAAGCCAGATGCAGAAGGTGACACATGTGTCTGGAGTTTGTTTGAAGTTTCTAGAGGCCCTAGCAAGCCCATACACACGTTCTCTCTCTCTCTCTCTCCCTCCCTCTCCCCCTCTCTGTTTCTTTCTTTCTCTCTCCCTCTCAAATAAAATAAATTTCACTAAAAAAGTAATATTTTATAGTAATGTAATTAAACCTGCCTTGCAACTGAGGACAAATCAGGGGAGCACTGGGAGGTTTTGAGAAAAGGAGAGGGTCTGGGCAATGGTTCAGTTGTGAATTCGGTGAGATGTAATTTTGAAAATCATAGATTCACAAACTGATTCTGTTCTAACAATAGAGTGGGTTATTTATGGCAAACCCTGTTGCTGAAGCAGACAGCAAGACAAATCACACAAGAGGAAATGGTTTGAAGCAAGCTGAGCATTGGCAAGGCTGAAAGAAATCATGAGGCCAGGACATGAGGGAGAGATGGAGGTCCAGCTGTGAGCCTAGCGTTTGACAGATTTCCCCAGGGCAGGTGACATTCAACAGGTACCACTCACCACTACAGAAACACAGAACCCGGGGGCCTTTAAAGTGTCTTATGTCTTACAAATTGGACTTCAAGGAACTTCTAAAAGTAAGAAACTTAGTTAATGCTCTTGGATTTTGGTTGGGTTCTTCATATTGCTACATCATTAAAATAAAGGTAACATAACTATTTGTTTTATAAAAATAGTGTGCTATATTTCCAAGTGGCAGTGAATACAAGTTACCTTTTCCTCACTCAGTCTATTCAAAACAATTTCAGGGAGGTATGTCAAAATGTGAAAGCTAACAAAAGGTAAAACAGCAAGTCTTCTCATGATGAACATATAATGGCTTGTCCTTGAATAGGTGGAAACTTCTTAATAACATATTGTGCATTAGAAGTAAGATGTTTGCTTAATAGGCAATGTTTATATTTTTTATTTATTTATTTATTATGTTTATGTGTGTGAGTGAGAGAAAATACGAGTGTCAGTATGGGTGCACCAGGCTTCTTGCCACTGTAAACGAATTCCAGATGCATGTGCCACTTTGTGTTTCTGGCTTTTCTTGGGTACTAGAGAACTAAACACAGGCCAGCAGGTTTTGCAAGCAAGTTCATTTAATGGCTGAGCCATCTCACAGGTCTTTATTAGGTAAATTTTAAGAGAATGATCCTTTATTGTTGTATATATTTTAATGATTTCTCCTACATAAAATATTCTTTTTCCACAGGCTAACTCACTTGTTCTGTTACCTTCACAGATTCACAATACTGTTTTCCCAATAGAAATCTGCATGGACAAATAAGGCTTCACATTTCTCAAAATAATTGCTTCCTAAGATAAGAATATGTCATAATTAAATACTTTTTATTTTTAGTTGTGATCATTTCCATGGAATTCCAAAAAATACCATTCAACAGTCATTGAATTGATGTGGATAAAAAAATACTTGATAGACTACACTAACTTTCTAATGTCCAAAACTATAGCTGTCCTGACTGTAGGAAAGCAGTGTGGCAATTACTCTTCTGGACATTTACTCCGTGTGTGCCTATTCATTTTTCCACTTGAAAAAAGCAACAATTCACTTGTACTTGCAGGCTTAACAAGGTTAACTGTGATTTGATGTAAGTGACAGATCTACATTTACAGAGAAGCATAGCAGCAGTATTTACAAGAAGCATAAGTGGAATGGGAGTGAAAGATATATGATCACAGAAAGGTGAAAATGTCAGACCAATAGTAAAATCTCGTAAGATGTATGAGAAGTCCAGGAACCCAGAATAAGGTAAAACACTTAGCTCTTTGTCGCCATGACCTTCTCATTGCTGGGACAAAGCACCCAACCAAAAGCAGCTTCTGGGAGGCAAGCTGTTTATTTGGGTTTGCAGTCAACACTGATGTCTAGGGAAAGATGGTGGAACATCAGCTCCTCATCTCCTTGCTGTGTGGACAACAGCAGGAGAGTGAGCTGACTAACGCTGGAAGTTAATAAGCCTCAAGGTCTACTCCCAATGATGCACAGGGATCAAGCATTCAAACCACAAAGGTTTATGATGTACACCACATTCAAATTCCCATACTCTTATTTCCATAAGAGATATCGTGCATTAATTATAGATTCAATAGATAAATAGAAGAGAGATCGATTCTAAGGAAAATACTCATGTGATCATAGAAACTGGTAAATGCAAAACCTACAGAGTGTACCAGCGTGTAGCAGACATTGAGATTTAAGAATGAAAGTTGTCTTCTGGCAGAATCCTGCCTGACTTGGGAAAAGTCAGTCCTTGTTCTGTTCAGTTGAGCTAATAGAATGAGGACATTACAGAAGACAATCTGTTTTACCCAAAATATACTAATTTGCTCATTTCATCCAAAAATCACTTTAACATAAACATTTGGAATAATGTTTAGCTACATTAACATGTAGAATTAGTCATAGTCAATGAGCATAGATAAATACTTGTAATGTACAAAGACATCTCACACTGCAGACAGAATAATTATGTGCAATAAATGAAACTCACACTTTCAAGAACAGCTCCAACCAGCTCAGAACAGATATCATTTAGTGTGAACACTATTGTCATCTACAAACATCATAGTTGACAAAGGTGATTTGGTTCACCTAAAGCCAAGTATGAGATTTCCTGCTTAGCAATGACCACATTCTACTTTAAGAAAAATACTTCCTATCAAACCTAGTATCTAACTTTTCCAGAGACATAATTTTGGTGATACAGAAAGTATGAGAGGGCTGGAGAGATGGTTTAGCAGTTAAGGCATTTGCCTGCAAAGACAAAGGATCCTGGTTCAACTCTCCAAGACCCATGTTAGCCAGATGCACAAGGGGGGTGCACACATCTGGAGTTCCTTTGTGGTGTCTGGAGGCCTTGGTGCATCCACTCTTTCCTCTCTCTCTGCCTCTTTTCTTTCTCAAATAAATTAATTAATTAAATTAAATCATTTTTAAAAATCATGAGTAAAAGTTATTAATTTTTACAATTAATTCTACATATGCTTGTATAATACTATTTTGGGAATTCCTTGCAATGTTAAATTAAGCATATGAAGCTACAATATAAATATTAACATGAAATGTTTTATAGATTGTTTTGCCATATATAATGCTTTATATACATAATTGGACAGAGAGCATGACATGATCTAATAAAAAGCCCATCTATATTATATTAACTGTGGCATTTAAGGATGAAATTAACATCAGACTTTTGAATTAATAAAAGCTTGAATCTGATGGCTTCAGAGCACATTGCCCTAAAGGGGTCATAAAGCACAAAACACTGTACAGCATAAAGTACATCAGTATGTACATCTTCATTTTTATTTAATCTTTTGGAAATGTACCTTGAGTAATGATTACAGATAAAAATAGGAGACATCTTGTTCATTTGAATGTCATTTGTACTAAATGGCTACATTAGCATATGTAGAAAATTGCATAATACATACTTATGTTAATAGCTAATTCATTGTTTATTTTAATTCAAATGTTCTCAACATTTTCATTTGTCAAACTGGACAACTGTACAAGTGAGTAAGGCAGACCTAACACAGTTACAAGGGCAGTAGAGAATCAACCATTCAGAGTGCCTGAGAGAGGACTGATGGTTTCCTTATACCTGCTCTTGAGACTTCCTAAGTCAATGGTTTGTATGTTTCTACATGCATACATAATCATCAAAATCATATCAAGGAGATCCAGTTCAATTCTGAGCAGCCCTCACCACACCACAGTAGACAAGAGGAAGCTACAATCTTTTGATTTTTTTTTTGTATTTGAATTATTTATTTAGAATAACAAAATTAAAATAAAGATTTTTAAAATTTTTTTTTTTAGATATGGACACATTTAGTATGTAACACATATTGGGACCATCCTTTCGCTCCTCCCTGTCCCTTTTCTGTTTTTGTTTGTTTGTTTGTTTTTGTTTTGGGGTTTTTTTTTTTAGTTTGTTTTCTTAGCATGTGAAAAAGTCCTGCCACTCAGCTTTTTTTGTATGTGGTGAGGAAAGCTTTAACACTGTTTTAAAAAGTGTATTTACTTCTCCAGGTTATTCCAGGCTTGACATTTATGTGAAAAACCTATTCTTCGCCAGGAAAAATTACTATTGAAATACGTTATTCCACTTAACTCTGTCTCCCAAGTATAGGAATGGCTGACACTTTCTTTAGCCAAAGGCTATGTTCTCACTCCAACATCACTTATATTTAGACTTATAAACTTAATTCCTCAACTACAATTCTCAAGAACATGTCCTTTTCTATGAAACAGAAAACTCACCATATTCAGCCATCATCTTCTGCTAAGTTATATAATACTATTTTACCCTTTTTCAATGGCATTATGAAGTATAAAGGTATATTGATAACCGTAACAAGACTTGAACAAACCTCAGCAGTGTGGCATAAATTTAATATTACACAAATGCTTTGAATTTAAAAATGATCAACTTTCTGCAAACTTTTTACAATTGATGGTTTAAGAATTGAGAAGAGGGGACTGGAGAGATCACTCGGTGTTTAAAGGCACTTGCTTGTAAAGCCTGACGCCTATGTTAATTCCCAACTATCTACAAAGTGGGACTTGTACCTGTGGTTTGTTTACAGTGGCCAGAAATGCTGGCACACCAATATTCTTTCTCTTTGCACCTCCCAAGTAAATAAATAATTTTAAAAAATTGAAAGGAGAGGCTGAGGAGATGTCTTAGCAGCCAAAGGCACTTGTTTGCAAAGCTCAATTTCCCAGCCAGCCATATAAAGACAGATGCAAAATATGGCACAAGTGTCTGTTTTTCATGGATAGCAATGAAATACAATGGCGTGTGCACACACGCACATACACACGTGTGTGTGTGAAAAGAAGAAATTTAAAATAGTAAATTTAAAAAATTAAGAGTATTAAAAGAGAGACTAATGGAGAGAGGGAGGGGATATGATAGAGAGTGGAGTTCTGAAGGGGAATGGGTGGAGGGGAGGGAAATATCATGATTTATTGTCTGTAAGTATAGAAGGTGTCAATAAAAAAAGAGAAAAAAATTAAGAGTATTTTACTAGTTAAAATAGATAATTATTTCCACAGTAAGAAGAAAAAGTAGAATATTTGGCTAAACTTACATAAAATTAAAGTGTTTTTAAAACTTCATCTGGTTGTCATATCTTATGAATTTTTACTACTTATATTTTTAGAAAAATTACAATATTGATTGAAAACTAGCGTGGTATTCTCTGAAAATCAGTTTTATAAAATTGTTTGCCTTCGTGAAAAGAAAAGTTATAAAATCTCAGAATTTGATTATTCAATCCAAATACATTCATTTAAATATAAAAATATTCCAAAAACATGACGTATATAATGTTTATTGTTATGATGATGTGGAAATTTAATAAGATTATGAAGATATTTAACAGTAAGTCCCTATTGGATATGGCATTCTGAAAAAGAAAGGAATTTACAAATTCAGGAAGATTGAGCACCAAAGTACATTATATATGATTTGAAACCATAATGACTGGTATTAGACATAAGTGTGATTTATTTATAATTTTCCAAGACAATATTGTTTTATTTGTGCAAGCTCAGTGCTCTGTCTGGCCCTGTCCCTCAGTCTTATTATCAATGAGACATTCACATTAATCTGAGAAAACTTCCTGTTTCTTTCATAACTATATGTATATTCTTCTGAAGAAGCAGCAATTTTATTGTGAAAAAAATAAGTTTTATGTTTCCAATAAGTTGAAGGTGTGGGAAATTGATATTGTAACTCAAATAAAATATTTATAGACCCTTTTCCAAATCAGAGACCAAATGCTAAATGCTCTCAGACAAAAGAAAGTTCTTATGACTATGGATACAGACAGAAATTCTGAGTCTTTTTCAGGATCTTTGGAGATAGTTAAAATGGAATGTAAAACATGGTATATGGTCAATTAAAAGCAGACTGGCCTGGGCAGAAGGATTCATTAATAAAGGTTTCATAATGATGGGACCTAAGCATTAAAATCTAATTGAACTAACTTCATTCCTATACTGAAATGGGCAAATGTAATGAAAGTTATAATTCTTAGAAGTTTTGTGCTGAGTAAATTGGCTGTTTGATTCGTAGTTTATTTCCTATCTTATTCTACTTAAGTTTACTCATGTTCATATCCTGTTTTAGCTAGCTGTGTAAGGATCATTCAAAAATAATACATTTGATAAAATGATGCACGTGAAACTCATTTTAATGTTACTACATACTGTGTGTTTGAACACATGTATAAAAAGAGGGAACTGTCATGGAAAGGACAATATTTGGCTTGATTCACTGGACAAGTGATATCAATCCATAATTATTCATCATCAAATACTCTGATGTATAGTTTCAAAATGGTTATGTGCTCATATATAATAATATGTTCCTCATTTGTAAAGCAGGCCAGAATAGCCATTTATAGAAATTAGCATTTTTACATTCAGTTCAGCAACTAAGGCTTTTCATTTTCTGGACACATCGTTTCCCAGTTGGTCAATAAATTTGGAATGCAAGAATATGGGTTAAAAATGGAAGACAGAATTATGACTGTTCTTCCAGTGTTTCGCAGAAACACTGTGCACTTCTACTCACACTTCCTTGGCGAGAGCACTCAGCCACACAGCAATATTCATAAGGGAGATTGAAAGAGCCTACAGTGTTGTCGGGAAAAAAAGTCGGTTTTTGGCAAACAGCTGAGTGTTTCTCCCTCAGCCATCATAAGTCTCACTCCCTTTGAAAACTAAATTCTG
The DNA here is from genome assembly GCA_036365145.1 of Orientallactaga sibirica. Lineage (NCBI taxonomy): Eukaryota > Metazoa > Chordata > Mammalia > Rodentia > Dipodidae > Orientallactaga > Orientallactaga sibirica. The sequence goes on from JAEOAD010000005.1 coordinate 1,475,272, forward strand.
AATATATTGATAGCATTCTCTGTAGCAAATACCTGTATTCACTGTACTTCAAGGACACACTGTTTCAGATGACATCCATTTCATAGTTTCCACAACCTCACCTGAAACGCGTGCTGTTTGTCAAGAGTCTGGGAGGTCTTCCAGTCCCCCAAGCACTGCTTCTCAGCCAGGAGTGGTTTTGCCTTCTTCTCCAGGGGACATTTGGGAATGCCTGACAGCTTTTGTGTTGTCACAGTCGAAAGGATGGAATATTATCTTGCAGGAAGAGGCCAGAGATCCTGATTAACATTCCACAGTGCACAGCATATATATAGCAGGCTGAAACGTTAGTACAGAGATGGAGAAACACTGCCTTACTACTGCATCTCCTTAACTCAAAGTGAAGCCATGCCTATAGGGACGATCCAACCAGGTCTAGTAAACATTGATATATTGTGTTGATCACTCAGTGATTTTTATTCTGATATAATACCTTTAAAATACATCTTAACAAAGATAATTGTCTTTATATTTATCATAAAGGAGGTAGATGGAAATGTCAATTCTTTAAAAAGATATAGAAAAATAATTCCATTCCTATCCAAGGTAAAGTAAGAGCACTGATTTCTTCATGTGTGATAGACTATAAGCCATCCAAGGCCACCCTTCAGCGTGGCCCCTTGCTAGCGTAGAGGTAAATATGTGAACAGCCTTTGGAAGAGAAGAGAATCTGAGGCATACAGTTCCATGCGTGGCACTCACGCATTTGTGATGCGTGGCTCTTGTTTTTCCTCTTTTATCAACTTGTAGGTGTGTGTGCACACCTACTGTGTACCTCAAATCACATTACTTTCCAATCCTTTTTGTCCAGTTTAAATCAATTATTTATTTAAATTATATTTTAATAGGTTATATTGCTTGCATGTTTTTCATGTCATTTTTGAATAACATGGAGTCTTAAAAAACTGAAGAAATTAAACAGCAATAATAAAGAAGACCATCCTCAAAACCTTGTATTTTAAAATAAATAACATCCAAATAATGTCACAATTTATTAATCAGGGTCTAAATCCAGAGATAGGATAATCAAAATATAACAGGATTTTGGAAAGATCAGAATGGTAAAATGAGAAAAATAAGCTTCATGTATTGAAGTTAAATATGTAGTCATTCAGAATCTGACATGTTCAAAAATGACACCAGAAATTGCTCTACCTGCCCTTAACTAATTGTTCTACTCTCATTAAGTGACATACAAGTAGAAGTGAAGATAAATATTTTGTCATCATCTGATATTCATATTATACTCTTTAGACTGTGCCAAATTAGGTTAAGTGTCTTCTATAATATTAAGCCTTGGATTATCATAATTATCATAAAATTTCAATACTTTGCAGTACTTGATTTTTCAGATTTTTCTGCAAAATTGCCAAGGCTAATATAACTAATAATTATTGGAATCTCTGTATGGCTTCACAAACAGAAATATTTTAAGCCCTTCAGGCTTTGCTGTGCAATTTAAATCCAAGTGCTAATTTCAAAATGTTCTGGGTTTTATTAAAAAAAAAAACAAGCTGTCTTTTGAAGTCTTTATATACATTTTAACCAAAAATCATAAACTGACAAGCTGTTTTCTTTGGCCCGCATGGCATTTGAATTTTTTAAATACTTTTTTACAGCATTTGACTCCTTTAAAGTTGTGGATCTGTCTGTCAGGATACTCAGACTGCCAGAGGCCCTCTCAGCTCCTTACAGAATCAGGCTCCTTTAAAAAAGAGAACTTGTACACTTACTGTCAAGTGTCACCAAGGTTGCTGATGTCATTACCTCTAGGACTATATGTTCAACAGAGGCAGATACAATTCAGGTACCTGTTTTTATATGTGCTTAGACCACAGGGTTATATTCCCATCATAGTACTGCTATCCTGATAGCTTGTGTGATTTCAAAGCAACAAGTTGTCATGGCTTCCCCAGGCCCAGTGATGAGGACTCCCCAATGCTGATAACCACACGGGAGAGTATGATGCCATTTCAGATGTACCTACAGTGTGTCTAGTTCTGAGCCTACACGTAATGCACTTAGCTCATCAAGATGTCTTCAAAGTGTGTCTTTCCGACTGCAGGTGGCAGACGCCTTCTTCAGCCTTCTCCCTCAGCGTTAACCTGTGCTTCGTGCTTTAGTAGCAGAAAGTACCATGCAAACCTTGTGAAGACACCTTGGACAAGGATGCACAGCTATTTCAGATGAAGTTACCAAGATTAGGTTGAAGAAAACTTAGGGTTTGTATCACGTCCTACATCTTAATTAAGATCACTACGGCATTAAACTTTGCTTATAGCCTGTGCACATTTTCAGGGAAAATGTCACTTTAAAGGGATGAATGAATAATCTACACAATGGCATAAATTTAAGCTAAGAATTAAAAAAAATCAATACCTAGATCAAATGATACCCAGAGTAATGCATAAGATTCTGCCAAAATAATACCTACCTTTTGATGTGTGAGCTAAAAATTAGGCTCTTACATTCTCACTGGCAATAGAAAAAGTGGCGGGTAGAATGACTTACTCAGAGAAATGATTCATAGTTTCTATAAGATATAAACCAAGCGATTGCTTAAAAATTCTCATTAATTGTACTAACAATTGAAGGAGTTTTTACTAGACATTTTCATAAGCAAATGTTTTTTAACAAAATTGGGGAAAACATCAAAGTAATGTAATGTAGTGGGCACATTTCTTTCTCTGATCTTCAGCATGGACTAGTGACAAGCTCCAAGTGAAGCGAGTGTATGTGATGCTTCAAGTAGCTGAGGAAATACCAGTTGTGGCATCATGCTGATCTGAATAAATACAAAGGGAAATGTTTCAAGCCATTCACTTTAAGAGTGGATCTCCCTGCAGAGCCTGGGACAAAAAGGGGGTGACTGACGGATGGACTTGCAGAACAGACACCCACATGGCTCAGGAGGTGATTGGTTGGAATTAAGATGGGCCATGGCTGATGAAAGCTGGAGGCGAGCAAAAAATTCTGGATTCTTCAGGCAGATAGAATGAACAGGGCTGCCAATCTCCTCACATAACTGTTCAGAATCTGCTTCCATGCACAGATAGAAACTGACGATGGAAACTATAAACTCTCATACATACAGTATGGCCATGAGTACTTTCCCTCTTGGAAACATGTTAGGGTTATTATAGCCATGACTCTGCTTCAACTGTGCCCTGGTAAACTGACTCCTTGTTCCCCTAGCCGAGCACAGTCCTCCACTTGCTAAAATAGAAGAGAGAATAGCAGGAGAGAGATGGGGGCTCAGTGAGGGTGCAGGTGATGGAGTTAAAGGAGGATGGTGGAAGAATGCATAAATTTTTAATGAAGTTCTTTTAGTCAGTACCCTCATGGTGGAAAATGCTGTACCAAAAGTCATAGGTTGTTACAGAAAAAAAGGAAAAATACCTGAAATTATTAGATTATGCATATTTTCATTAGTTTATGAAATAGTTGTTTTCTCAGTTTCTTTAGAAAGGTCATCTCATTCTCATGAGTTAGCAATTTCTATAATGATCTATCCAAATAAAATTTTTATTTATTTATTTATTTATTTATTTTGTTTATTTATTTATTTATTTTGGTTTTTCGAGGTAGGGTCTCACTCTGGTCCAGGCTGACCTGGAATTAACTGTGTAGTCTCAGGGTGGCCTTGAACTCATGGCAATCCTCGTACCTCTGCCTCCCAAGTGCTGTGATTAAAGGCGTGTGCCACCACACCTGGCTTGAATTTTTAAATTTTATTTTGTATGGTTTTTCGATGTTAGGGTCTCACTGTAGCCTATGTAGTCTCAGGTTGGCTACGAGTTCACTGCGATTCCCCTACCTCTGCTTCCAGAGTGTTGGGATTAAAGGCATGTGCCACCACTTATAAACTTTCAAATTTATTAGAGTAGGAACATAATTATGCTTAGTTCTGATATTTTTACTTTTGTGCGTTAAATGTAGGAAAATACCTGTTCTGTGTTTAACTATACATAAAAATACATGTATGTGTATTTGCCTACACACACAAATAAAAATACATAAAATATGCAACAATTTTTAAAGTTAGAGCTCCCATTACAATTTTTTATTTAATAAAACTCTTAGAGCCAGGCGTGGTGGTGCACACCTTTAATCCCAGCACTCGGGAGGCAGAGGTAGGAGGATCACTGTGAGTTCAAGGCCAGCTGAGACTACATAGTGAATTCCAGGTCAGCCTTGGACAGAGTGAGACCCTACCTTGGAAAACAAACAAACAAACAAAACTCTTAGTGGATCAAATTGAATAGGCTTTTTAATGATTCTCAAATTTTGCTATATGTAGACATACTTTATAAAAACTTTCAGGTAAAATTTGCAGAAGAGGGGATGGAAAGATTATTAGAACCATAAGTTGGGTCATTATGCACAGAGCCATTTCCTCTCCCCCATAACTGATGGCTACCCCTACAATGCAAGACCCACAATCCCCATGGGGGAAGGACAGGGAAAAGGCTAACAACAATACCATCATGGCTGTATACACACTATATACATAACTGATAAAAAGAATTTCAGCTAAAATTATTTTTTGAGACAAAATCTTGCTATCTAGCTCAGGCTTGCCTGGCATTTGTGGACCTCCGCCCCCAACCCCATATTGTTTAGTGACAGGATTTACTTACGTGTGTACTTCCAAATCTGGCTTCAGTTAAAATCATTTATTGTCTACTTATGATCATAAATTTTAATTACAGATGGAAAAACAAGCTGGTTGTTGGGTTAAACATGAGCACATATGAAAATATAGTCTATTCATCCTATGTAGTCATAGCCTGTTTGCGTCCACACACTTCTCTCAGTACATGCATAATAAAATGACTCTTAAAACTAAAACCTATCTTGGGCAAGTGAAATATTTTGAAATATTAGCTGAATTAATTTATTAGAATATTTTCAGTTTTAAATTGTAATTTGACATGTGTGTTGCATGATTAGTCATTTTTGGTAGGAGTAAGTTGACAAATAGACTAATAATTATGTCAGCAAAAAAAGATATTAGACACTTTTCCTGTAAGCAAATGCTAAGTGGATATAGCACAATAACTGTGATAATTATTATAGTATAATAGGTAAATAATTAACACATTTTATAAACTAGCAACTCTTTCAGTTACTAATTATTTAATTTCTCCCAAGCATCCTATAGGAAAGCTATTCCATTAACTTTATACCAAAGGCACGGAGAGAAGTTCTGCAGTTTGCCCAAAGTTAATCTGCCACTGGGTTACATTCTATTGATCTTATATCAATCTGCAAGTTCTGGTTCATGAAATCACATTCTTATCCACTGTGCTATGAACCTTTTAATAGCAGTGATAAAAATAAAGAGAAAAGATAATAAAAGCATTTGGATCTTCCAAAGACTAAGATAGCCACTGAGAGCATTTATTTATATTTCAAGGGTTTAACTCTTTGTCCATTCACTTTATTTAGAAGTTTGTGGAAAATTCCCAATTTCTGTTACCCAAATTAAGGTGTTGACTGTAATCTGTTCTTTGAAAGAAACCTTTTTCTGATCCTCTGTTCTTTGTCTCCTGAAAAGTGAAATGATCTTATTTTTCTTGTGTTTCTGCCTTGGTGTGACTCTGGTGGAGTTTTTAAAATATAATTATTTATTTAAATTAACTACTTATATTACAAAGATGATGATTTAACCTAGGGCCCCACATATGCTAGTCAAATGTTCTGCTGCTGACCTATATCACCAGCCTTTTCCTAAGTTTCAATATCTAACTTTTACATTCTGGATTTGGAGAATAATCTCCAAGTCCATCAGTTATATGCTGACATCAATATCAATCTATCATGGGCTTATGCTCTTTAAAATAAATCAGTTGGCAAAAGGAATATCTTATGAAGAAAATCAAAGCAATTACTAGACTACATTCTCTTTAGTTTTTGAGTTTTTTTTTTGAAATTTAAGACTCATGTTCAAATGTGGAGGGAGATTATTGTTTATTATATGAGCTGTAGCATGCATTATAACAAAACAAAGGTTTTTTTCTTTTTGTACAGTTAACGGCTGATGAGTATAAACTACTGAGATACTATAGTGAAGATTACGATAACTCTGTGTTGATTTTGATCCCAGTGATTCTTTTACTCAAGTTGCTTCTTATCACTTGAGTTCAGGTATATTTGCAAGATAATGCGGAGAACTCAATGACTTAACTAACAAAAATCAGCCATCTCTTCCTAAAACCTTTAACTCATATCCAACTTCGCTAAAGGTCAAAGGTCCTAGAGAAAAGGCAGTTGTGGTGTTTGTGCGTGTTCATGTGTGTTCAGGTGAATGTGTGTGTGGGGGGGGGATAAACATGTATGTGGAAGCCAGAAAGCAACTTCTGGTGTTCTTTTTCTGAGACAGGAGCGCTCACTTGCCTAGAAATTTGGCCTGGCGCTAGCCAGGGAGCCTGAGGGATCTACCTGGCTTTGCCTCCCCAGTAATGGGATCACAGGCATGCTACCACAGCCAGTGTCTTTCACGGGAGGAATTCTGGAGACTGAAGTCAGGGTTTCATGCTTGCAGCCCTGAGAGCAGGCCGTTGGGCACACTTATTTTCGTAGATGTTCTACTAATCTGTAAAGTGATTTCTTCTTTATAGAATATTTTTACCATTGCAGTTTTGCACAAGTGTTTTCTTTCCCATTTTATTTGATTTTTTTATATTGAGTAACAATATAGTCAATTAATTTAACGTAATGAAAAGCAACAACTGTTGAACTCTTGACAAAGCACTGAGCTAATGCGGCCAAACAGTCTTCTTTCTAACTGTGAGAGCCACTGACTCGGGGCTACCAAAACTGGGAGAGGAGACTCACAAGAGCAAAGCTTTAAAATATGATATTAAAGAGATGAGGGCATCACAAGCAAAGATTAGAACAAAAGTCATAAAACAGTTATAAAGCTGTTTGGGAAGTATCAAAGGCTTCAGAGTGGAAGATGCATTGAGCTGATCGGAAAGCACGTTGAACAAGGTAAGGAGCAACAATCGGTCTGATGCAGATGCGTGGAGAAGTCGCTGTGAGCTGCTCTTGCCTCGGAAAGTTAAGAGTCTATGCGATCAGAAAGCCAGCCAGACTGGAGAGCTTGCCCGCATTGGGGACAACTTGTTTAGCAGATCCGAACACAGCACAACGTAGGGCTCATTTATCTTCGCACGCATCTCCCCAGGAGCCAGGGCGGCCGGGACGCTCCGGGCTGCGGAGGAAGAGCCTGCCCAGCCTACTGTGTCAAGTTCCAAGGGAGGCGCGGGAAAAGCAGTTTTGACACAGAAATGATGGAGAATGTAAGAAAGATGAGTCCTAGATGTTTCACAGCAGATAAAAACAACGTGTCCCCCAGACAAAAGATGATATTACTCACTTTAATAACACCCTAGTCAGTGCACTTTGTGGAAAAATGTATTTCTGACAAAAACAGTGATGTAGCAAACAAGAGGTCCATTCATGATGTGTGTTAAACTCTTTTAATAAATGACAGAATCTTAGCACCTAAACCCAAGTATGCATAAAGTTATAATTTCTCTTTGTGTCACGGTAATATTTACTCTCAGTAATTTGTGAAACTCAGTTATTCACCTCAAAATGTATGTGTTGATAGAACCTGTTATATTCATAGCACTTGATTAAAATCGAGTTCTTTATTTTTAAAAATTTTTTAAATATTTTACTTTTATTTATTTATTTGAGAGAAAGAAAGGGGGGAAAGAGAAAATGGGTACACCAGGGCCTTCAACTGCAAATGAACTCCAGACACGTGCACCAGCTTGTGCATCTGGCTTCTTATGGGTCCTGGGGAATCAAACCAAGGCTTTGCAGGCAAGCACCTTAATTGCCAAGCCATCTCTTCCGCCCCGGCCCATTTTTTAAAAAAAAATATTTTATTTTTGTTTATTTACTTGAGAGAGAAAAAGGAGAAAGTGTTCTTTAATTTTTATAATTTTATTTTATTTGGAAGAGAGAGAGAGAAAGAAAACACAGGCACACTTCTTGCACAGCAAATTAACTCCACAGGCATGTGCTACTTTGTGGTTTTCCATGAGTATCAGGGAATTGAACCTGGGCCAGAAGGCTTCACAACCATGCACCTTTAACTGCTAAGCCATCAACCCAGCTGGCCCTGATTATGACTTTTAAACTACTCTTTATAGATGCGTAAACTATTAAACTTCATTCTGATTTAGTTTACTCCCAAATTTAAGGCTACTTTTTATATTTCTATGGTGATTCTTTTATTAGAAAGACAGTTAGATGAAGTAATTATTGAAATAAAAACATTCTTTACGTTATAATGGGTTTTTTTTTATTATTCATTGAGTCATTTGTTTGCCATACTGCTTTAAAAATCCATAGCTTAACTCAAGCTAGGCAAACTTACTACCAGTGAACTATGTCAGGTACTGTTTAGTCTTCTGGATAAAGATTGCGTAATTAAACGCATGTGATGCACTGTAAGCTCACATTTTCTTAATGAATAGCAGAGGTGTTTTGGGTGTCCACCATTTCTGCTCACAGTCCCTCTGGAAGAAGAAGTGCTCATAGCTGGAGTACATCGTTGACCAATGGCTCATAAAATAATATAGTAAATGTTACACGTGGCTGTTTATTCGGTTTTAACTATCATATGAGTTATTTTTAATTTTACTTATTTATTTATTTGAAGAAAAAGGCAAAGACAGAATGTGTGTGCGTGTGTGATTGGGGAATTGGCCTAGTTACTACAAATGAACTCTTGATGCAGGTGCCACCTTGTGCATCTGGCTTTATGTGGCTAGTGGGGAATTGAACTTGGGTCCTTGGGTTTTGCAGGCAATCATATTAACTGCTAATCCATCTCTCTAGCCCTCATATGAGTTATATTTTGATTTTTATTTTGTATTTTATCTTATATAAATTCCTTACCTTAATATTTGGTTTATATATTTTTAAATCAAATTTGGCATAATATATTAACTCTCTTGTCCCCTATTCAAAGACAGCTCCAAAATATAATTATACTACCTAATATCAACCTTGATAGTAATGTTATTTTCTTGAATTTTGATCATTTCAAACATATTTAACTATGTATACTTGACTCATTTAGTAACTAATATGCTATTTTGGAGACTTACTTAGATTTAACTAACTCCTTTTCTTGTTTAAATACTTTAGCTTACCTCATCTAAACCTCAGTTCAGACATCGTTCTCAGGCTACAGAGGTGGCTAAGCTATTAAGGTGTTTGCCTGCAAAGCCAAAGGACCCAGGTTTGATTCCCCAGGACCCAAGTAAGCCAGATGCACTAGGAGGCACGTGTGTCAGGAGTTCATTTGCAGCTGCTGAAGGCCCTGGTGCACCCATTCTCTCTATATATCTGCTCTTTATTTCTATCTCTCTTTCTCTCTCTCAAGTAAATAAATAAATAAAAATTAAAAAGAAGGCTGGAAGGATGGTTTAGTGGTTAAGGTGTTTGCCTGCAAAGTCTAAGGACCCATGTTCTACTCTTCAGATCCCACATTAGCCAGACACACAAAGGCGAGGCAAGCACAAGGTCACACATGCCCACTAGGTGGTGCAAGTGTCTGGAGTTCAATTGCAGAGGCTGAAGCCCTGGCAATTCTCTCTCCCTCTCTCCCTAAATAAAATAAAAAAGAGATCATTCTCTCCATATGTCATTTTGTTATTTTGTAATGATCACTTAGCTACTTGAATGCACACAAATTGAGACTATTTTTAAGTAAACATGTCTCATCTACTCTACTTCAAACTCAACTCTGGCAATTCTTCTGGTTAATATCATTTCAGTAAGGCTTTGATGTCTGAAAGAAAAATGGTCCCTGTATTTTATGGTTATAATTTCCATTTAAAAATAATCCTTTCTGCATGGCACTTAGATTTATTTTATTTTATTATTATTACTTTTTAATCTTGCAGAGTTTATCCAAATCCACTTGGCTGGTGGGGCAATGTCTTTTCTTACCAAAGGTTGGATTCTACAGTTTCAGATTTTGTGTTGAAAATACATGTCTTTAAGAATTGCTACTTATAGAATACTTTTTTCTTCCAAATTCGTCAACTTCTGTCAATGTACTATTCAGTTGGTGTTTACTGCAAGCCTCTTCCAAGCGCCCTTGCAGTTGTACTCTGTACTACTGTGCGGCCAGAAGCAGTCTTTACCTTCATGTTTCAATAAGCTCTATCACCCGAACGCGAATGTTCTTTATTTTGCTCTGCTTTTGTTTTTCCATACAAGCTTCTTCAGTTAAATAATAGAGATGGAAGCAGGTTGTAATCCCAGAGGATCTACCAAGCATCATGGATGTAAAGGAGTGAATAGGATACAGCTATTGTCAGATAGTAAATTTATACATAAAAATTATACCACCATATGCTGTTGGGATGGAACATGGAGAGACCTGGCTGGAATCTGGAAGAGACAGTCCCCAGACAGTTAGCTTGTCTAGTGCCAGAAGGTGCTACACAAGTGACTGGGGGAAAACGACCAATATCTGTCTAAGCAACTCATGGTCTAAGCTACTCAGCAGCAAACAACCTGACGTGATGTTCACACATGTGCAGTAGTGGCACACAACCATGGTGGGTTACCAACTGCTCTAGATTTGGCTAACAGATCAGCTCAGTGGAATGGAACCTGTACTTGGAAACAGGAAACAAGCTAGAACCATATCCAAAGACAAGCCTGCTCTCTAATATCAAGCTCCCACCAATAATGGGATACAAGAGGACCTACACTTATTAAATTCTCTCTATAATAATAATGGTTATCCATGTATCTTGCACTGACCACACTCTGCATTAGAGAATCTGTCTCTGTCTTTCAGATGGGCACATATCCTGAGGAGAAAATCAGCACATCACACCTCACCAGGGCACCAGCTGAAGCCATAGAGTCATAGGGGAAATGAGCGAGAGTGCTGCTTTCTCGGTGAGCCTGGTACCAGCACAAGGGCGAAGGAGATGGACACAAAGAACTCTCAACCCCTACCAAATCAGATATCCAGAGACACAGAGACTCCCAAAACCTCGTCGCTGAAATAGACCTAAAATGTACCCAACGTGGCTCAGGGAAATTCGCAGAAGAGGGGGCGGAAAGATTGTTAGAGCCATGAGTTGGGTTATGATGCACAGAGTCATTGCCTCTCCCACATAACTGATGGCTGCCCCTATAAGGCAAGACCCACATTACCCATGCGGGGAGGACAGGGAGAAGGCTAACAATGGTACTATCATGGAGATATATATATATATATAATAAAAAATTTTTAAAATTATACCAGGGGCTAACCAGGCTTGGTGGCACACGCCTTTAATCCCAGCACTTGGGAGTCAGAGGTAGGAAGGTCACCATGAGTTCGAGGCCACCCTGAGACTACATAGTGAATTCCAGGTCAACCTGAGCTAGAGTGAGAACCTACCTCGAAAAACAAAACAACAACAACAACAAAATTATACCAGGGATATTAGTCATTACAGAACAATAGGTTGGGGCCTCTATTGTTACTTGGGCTACAAAGCTTCCATTTTCCTCAACTTTAGATGGTTTTGAGGTTGAGAGTAGCATTGCTTTTTAACTTTTATTTGCTCAAGTTATATATGAGTGCTTCACTGCCTTGTCTTACATCCTATTCATTCCAGACCCTCTCTTTTCCTCTCCAGCATGTGTATTTATGTGGACATGCAATCCTGAGTGGCTTCATTATCTTTTCAAAAGCCTCATTTCTTGTCAATCAGAAGTCCTACAAAACCAGAGTGGCTGTGAGTCAAGACATCATCACGTGACTGAGACTGTAACTCTGCAGGGATGAGAACAATAACCAGTTCCAGTATGGAGAGCTCCAGTGAAGGGAGAGTCGGAACTGAGAAATGACTCTGTAGGCTACTCCAGAAATCTTAGCATATTACATTCATTAATATCAGTGATAACATTTAATTTGCCTAGCATATGCACATATGTCCTTTCAACCAAAGTATAACCCCTGCAATTAACTCCCAAAAAGCCTTGTGCTTTGTCACGTCATGTAAACACCCAGCTTTATAACAAATCTGCTGTGTAATAAGATGCAACATCATGTGCTACACAAAATAATTGCTGTCTATCTATTTCTTAAACAAACCTCTGTGTACTAGCAAAATGTCACTAGGCAGCACCAATTCAGTTCTTGAAATGATATGATCCGTATATTCAGAATTTATTAGGAATAAACTGCATAAGTTTCAATTCTTTCAAAAGCAACGGGCCATTCATTCATAAAGAAGACAGATTTGTGAACAAGTTATCACATTCCTGCATACTAAGTATTTTTTTATAACACACTCATTTTCTAAACAGTAGTGAACTTGCTTGCACAGTGCAACGATGGAAGGATGGTGTGAGCAGTGCCCAGAAAACCTGTAGCAAGAAGACATCCTTGCTAGAGTGGTGGGAAGCAGCTTTTTATTATAGAATTTTGTATGAGATGATAGAGGCAATTGTGACTCTGATAGAAAATAAATGTAAAGCAGAGTACTCAAAAAGTGAAAATGTGGGCTGGAGAGATGGCTTAACAGTTAAGGTGCTTGCCTGCAAAGCCAAAAGATCCAGGTTCAACTCCCCAGGACCCATGTTAGCCAGACAGACAAGGTGACACATGAGTCTGGAGTTTGTTTGCAGTAGCTGGAGGCCCTGAAGCACCCATTCTCTCTTTCTCTCTCCCTTCCCCTCTTTCTCAAATAAATAAATAAATAAATAAATAAATAAAATATTTTTAAAAAAATTTACAAAAAGACAGAGATATGAAGTAGCCAAAGCATGATATAGGTGATGTTTTTCAAAGTCTGGCTATAATAACATTTACTGTTACAGGAAAGGACCATAGCTGAATCAAATGGATTTTGTGTCCATAGTTATTCAACTCACTCATTCTCATATCTGTATCAAGCCAGGCTTAAGTGTATTGTTGTTTTTTTTTTTATTATCTTTATCTATTTTTTCTCTCTCTCATTTTTTTTAAGTAGAAACGTTGTCTGGACACATCGTATGTTGTTCCCATTATTTACCTTTTCCCTGCCTCCATGCCACGGAGGGTGCTCCTCCATGGCTCCTCCATGCCAGGGTGCTCCTCCATGCCACTGCTGGTATTCTCCATGAGGGTGTGGGTTATGAGTTGTGAGAGAAGCAGTCAGTCGTTGATGTGAGGAGGGGGGCAATGCCTCTGGATGTTCTCTCCCATCCTGTGGCTCTGAAAATCTTTCCACCTTGTCTTACACAAAATTCCCTGAGCTGTGGTGGGTGTGTTTTAAGTCTACTTTAGTGTTAAGCTCCCAGCAGCTTCTGGATTTCTGATCCGGTGCGTTTTGAGTATTTTCAGTGTCTGTCTCCATTACTCTGGTCAGGTTGTCAGGCCCCGGATGGAAGCAGCACTCTTGCTCATCTGGTCAGTTCCTCTGTGGTTTTCCCTGGGCCCTGGCTGATGGGTGAGGGGAGGTTCAACTCCTGCCAGGGAGTCAGCTGTCTATTCTTGTCTTGTAGATAGATTTTGGTTGTTCTTGGTTCTCAGTGTCTTCTGAAAAAGATAAATAGATTCTCCAATGGAGAGTGAGGTCAGCATAGGTTTAAGGGGATAAGCATTGTTAATTTAGAGAGATTTTGATGGGTGTAGCCTCTCTTTTGGCCAAAAACTAATGGAAGCTTCACTTCATTGCTTTTTTTTCCTGAAATCTTTTCCAATCCCTTCTCTAGTAAACACAGAATTGGATTAATCATATTATTTGGTTTACTCTTGGACAATATAGTGATATGCCTCTTCACTCATAAGCTGAAACTCCAGACCATAATTTAACATCTATTTACACATAGTGTTTCCATCCCAGTATCCTGATTTCTAAATGGTTGATTTTTTTTCTTTCTAAATCTTGTGTCCATCATTCTCATGCATATATTTTTACATTACTTTGTGCATATTAATATTTTACAAAGCCAGGTGTGGTGGCACACGTCTTTAATTCCAGCACTCAGGAGGCAGAGTAAGGAGGATTGCTATGAGTTCGAGGCCACCCTGAGACTAACTCCAGGTCAGCCTGAGCTAGAGTGAGACCCTACCTTGAAAAACCAAAATTGAAAAAAAAAAATTCATAAAAGGATATTTCCAATTTTGCTAATTTTTAAAAAATTTTTACTAGATCCCATGTGCTTTATGTTATGACAGGGTTGGGACTGCGCAGCAGACATTGCTATGCTAGACACATGCATTTGCTGCATGTTAGCACAGTGCCTTCAATCTGCCTATTTCAGAACCCTGTGCTGTGCTGCGATGACACAGCTGATTTACATGATTCTCCTTTTGAACATCTGGGTGGTTTCTAATATTTCTGAGATATTAACAGTATTTCAACTGTTGCACACGACTAAGAATTCATCTTACATTTAAATTGGAAGACTTATTCACACTTAAAATAAATAGTTTGACTTTAGGTTATACTATACATTTATTTAAAATATTTGTATTTATTTATGCTTCTTTACATAAGAGGATGTGTATGGCCATTTCTCCTCCAACACTGGGCAAAATCACATATTGGTCAGTAAAAAGGATATAAAATTGTCCCATCATTTTATTCTTGTGTTTCTTCATCATACATTTTTGCCTTAATTTTTTCAGTTGGATCATTTCTGCATTTCTTAGTGACTTGTGAGTTCTTAAAATCTTCTAAAACTGTGTTGCTATAGAGGTTGTGACTATCTCCCCCACTTGTAAGTAAAATTGGTGACAATGTGCTTACTTTCACTATGCTAAGCGTGTGAACTTGTGGATAATCCTGAATGGATCTGGTAAAGAAAATGTTGCCCACGCTGAAACCAAGATCAAAATCTAGGAAGATAAAATTTCAACTGAACTTTCAAAACTGTTTGCATACTAAGTATGTCCATAACTAATAGAAATGAATTTTGAAAACACCCTATATTTGTGACAAGTTAAATTCCTGAATGATCTGAATGTAAATTGCACATGGTGATTTCACCATATGACAATCAGCTTTGGAGCATTTACTTCATCTCTTCCTTTGCTCAGGAATGCGCTGTGCTGTGTTAGTTAAAAGCCCCACAAATAGGCTGGTTCTATTTCTACACTATTTCCTCCACAGGTGAATTTGTCTGTGTTAATACTGCACTGTTTAAATTTCAGCGCCTTGAACACTTCTGGTATGGATATGACTTCTTAATTCCTGCCCAAAATATTAAAACTGTTTTCACTGTTCCTACTACTTAATTGTTAGAAATCCCGGGCCTGGGAAAGGACTTGGCAGTGAAAGGCACTTTCTCACAAAGCCTGCTGGTCTGGGTTGCCTTCCCAAGTTGTTCATGAAAGTCAAACACAAGAGGTGGAACAAGCATGTGGTGTTTGTTAGCAATTCAAGTGTCCTTCACACTTCTAGGGAGTGCAAATGTGTGCATGCATCCACACATATACGAAAATAAATACATCAATTCTAACAGACTATGTAAATCTTTGTTGATTTTCTTTCAGCCAAGCTCAACAGACTGCCTTTTTTAAATGCAATAGTGAGATTGTGAGAGAGAGAAATGGCACAGCAAGGCCTCCAGCTACTGCAGTTGAACGCTAGATGCATGCACCCCCTTGTGCACATGCATGACCTTGCACACTTTTTGCATCACTGTGCATCTGGCTTATGTGGGACCTGAACATGAGTCCTTAGGCTTGCTAGGCAAGCACCTTAACTGATAAGCCGATTCTCCAGCCCTTTGTTGATATTTGAATTGAAATTTTGTCTATTATGTGGATGAACATTTTGGTAACTGGCCTATTTGGTATATATGTCTAGGAGTGTAATATATCTCTTTATTTTGTTCTTCCCTAGGATTTTGTAATTAAAATGTTGAATTGTACCTTTGGGAAAGGTTTGAATTTTACCCATGGGCTAGGTGGCTGAGGGTAGCCTAGTGATTAAGGTATTGCATTACAAGCATGAGGACTTGAGTCTGACACCATACCCACATAAAAATGCACTAGTAGAGGTCTCAAATTCAAAAAAGACATAGGAAAGCAGAACCCACAGTCATTTTCAAACTACGTGTCACACTAACTGAGCTGATGAATTTGCTTATGGGATAGATGATGATGATGGTTGCAGGGATTCTCCTATGAATTATTTGTAGTTTATTGTGTTCCCTGAAAGGATCATGTTTTTTGAGACTTTGTTTCACAGTGTGATGTTCCTAGGAAACAGTGAACAGTTTAAGAGATGAACTTACACCTCTTAGATCTCTTTCATTTGTAATGTTATTCTAAACTATTCCGTTGCTTTTCTACTGTTTTTGTTCTTGTTTCTTTCTCTCAATTAGTTTCTAATCAATGTTACATAATTATTTCATCATATAACCATAGTCAATATATGTTCAATATATCTTATAATAAATATTGAAACCAAAACACAGTAAGAAAAACATTTAAAATTTTGGAATTTTCTTTTGTGGTCATTAATATTTTTATTCTGGTATTCAGACAGGCACTGCTTATTTGAAGGCCAAGTTATCTTTACTCTTAGATTGGAATGTTTGATCCAAACATATTACCAAATGAATAGCAGAGCTGGCAGGGAATCGATGGCCAGACATAAAGTGAGTCACAACGATCAAGTGGAATGTGCCCTTTCTTTCAACTAATGAAATGAGAAAAGGCACTCTATTTTCTTGCTGTCTGCTGCGATAAGGGTTAGCACTCCAATAAGGTGGATCGAAAACCCAGACTATGAACATTAGGAAATAGTCGTAGCAAGCACTTCTAACACAGTGTTTTGAAGGTTCACCTGCCATGTGCATTGCCTAGTGTGCAGAACTGCAGTGACATGAACAATGAAACCTAGCTTATTTGTAAATATTATAAACATACAGACTTAATTTCCCTTATTTATTTTCTATCTGGCCTTATAGATTAGCTTGATTTTTGAGAATGAGTTTTTTTTTTTTCCCAGAGATCATTTCCACAGTTAAGCCTTAAAGCTAAGCAGAAAAATACCCACACATTGTTTGCATAAAACTCTGCTTTTATTCAGAATTTCAAATGGTTCTGGAAACAAAATAAGTTTATAAAGTGCTATCTATGCACAATTTTTTCTTTTAAAGGAAAAGTGGAAGATCTGGAATATCAGCCAATCTATTCCAATGCATGTTTATTGAAAAATTTCATTTATATCAAGAGAGAGAGAGAGAGAGAGCCTATGACGTATATGTATGGGTGAATATATGGTGTGTGTGTATGTGTGTTCTCATGCATGCAAATGGGATGTACTTCCACTTGCCATTTTCATTAATTATAAACATTTTCAAAAGTACTTGGTACACATTGAAAAATTTAGTACAGAATTTGGGATATCTTTGTACAAGAAATGAAAACATGCAGTAACACTGCTGACATCAGGCTAACACCAACACGTATCTCAAAATATCTCAAAATGGGTCTCAACTCTTTCTTTCTGAAATCATCACCTTTTCCTTCTCTTCTCATCATTGTCATTCCCTTCTGCCAGCTCTTACATTAGAACCCAACTCAAATTGCCCAAAGGTAAAACAAAAGAAGAAATGTATTTTAGTAGATTTGAAAAATAATAGAGAATACCAGAGTAGCTCACAACTCAAAAGGGAGAAAAAGAAGAAAAAAAAAAAAAACAGAAAGCAATAGAATCAAGGTTTCAGAGACTGACCCTGGGGTCCTGGGCTACCAGGAGTCATCCGTCCCCTCTGCCATTTTCTCATTGCTCATCCATGATACGTGAAATAATGACAAAGGCTAGTGCTATCATCTTCAACTTATGATCAATAATGATGCCGATCCACACTTGCACATTCAATTGAAACACAGACAAATCTTTTGTAGAAATCTATTTCCAATGTGGACTTGCATGACAGATGTAGTGAAAATGGCATCCCCCATTAACGAGGCTGAAGATACAGGAGCTGGAAGGACAGTGACGTGTACTACAGCTTCTAAAATGGGAGCTTTCTTCTATGCAGATTGGTAAAAGCAACACCAATGCCCACCTCTCCATGGAGATTGCTCAGTGAATAGTATTTTTAGGAATGTATATGATTTTATGGATGCCAATTAAAATTATGCCAATTATGTAGACTTTGTACATACCAATTGTATAACAATGCTAAGTGTGCAGCCAGGAACAAGTGCTTGAATATATGAGAGTGTAGAGTTTTATGATGGAAACCACTCCTTCACCTATGTTTTTGGCATTCTGTGTACTCTTTGGGTGGAGGATTATAATAGTGGAGGATTATATCTTATATCAACATAGACAGCTCCCTAAGACTGAAGACAACTTCATTCTATTAGTCCAAATAAAATTGACATTGCACCCAAGTCCTTGTCCCTATTAAGTAAGTGTTCCACCATTGAGTTATATCCCCAAGCCAAATTTTATCTTTAGTTTCATATACATGTAATCAAGATTATTCAAATAATATTGTAAGAAGAGGAAAAATGAAGAAGGAGGTGTCAATCTGTTAAGAACTCACAATGCCAGGAGACAAGCCTCCAACTCTCACCCCACCCACATGCATACAGATATTTTCTAATTCACAGTAACAGATTGTTTAGAAGACATTATCAGGATGGTAATCAAATTACCTGTGTGTATATTTGTGCATGTTCATACATTTGTGTGTATATGGAGGATCTATGGAGTGCCTTTTAAAAGAAATTGTATTTAGGGATATTCTGATTAATATTTTTTGAGTCTTTTTCCTTTATTAACCTGCCTGGCAAACTACTTAAAAGAACATAAGAATGAGATTGGAGAAAGGAAGAGAAAAGATGCTGAAATGATAAGGAAGTTTAATGTCCAAGAAAGCTGATGGAGAAAGTCAGTGCAGACGGTGAAAACATGACTTTGTAAACACTTTCCAACAGTGTAGTCAGCAGAAATAACTTCTGATATCTGATGTCAGCAATCCGGAACCCAGGAAGCCCAGGCCTAAGAGATGGGAGTGTCTAGACAGCTACCAGCAGCCAGCATTGTTAAACGTGACTCAGTGCATCTGCAACAATGTGGGTCCATTTCTTCCTAGGGGGCACCATGAGGAACTAGCCATGGAATGCATACTTCCATGACAAAATTCCACATTCCTTTGACAGATATGGAAAACAGGTTTCATGTTTGTCACCTTAGTTTGTCAGATATCTAATCAATCTAAGTGGAAAGCAAAATACAATTCAGATTTTCAAAACAGAACTTAAAATGGAATGATAATGCACCAATACAGAAGTAAGTGGCTGAGAAAAACACATTAGAAAATTTTTGTGGCAGTGGACTGAGTGCTTTGTAGGGATAGGAGAATGGCAAAATAGGTGTATGTAAATGTTGAAAACATCGTGGAAGGGTAGGCTGGAATAGAGAAGAGGGAATACCAAAAATTAGACTCACTTAGAGTTTAGCATTGCACAGTCCTCTGATGTTTTTAACGATTGTTAAGACCCATTTGTTGAACAAACACTAATTACAGAGATGAGATCCAGGGCTGGAATACAAGAGCACACTTTAATTAACTAGAAAAAATATTTCTATCTACTGCGTTTCAGTGATGCAGTCTTTCCATGGCCATCAAGCAAAAACAAAGAAAAAGACATAAATGTCATAATCTTGGGTACTAGAGAATTTTATTTCTCATCATTCTGGAGGCTGGAATGTGCAAGAATATGGTGTTAGCAGATTTGGAAACTAGTGAGTGTTAATTTTCTCTTAGTTCCTTCTCACTGTGTTCTTACACGGTGCTTGCAAGTTGCTGCTGTCAGGTTCGCATTGCTGGCAGAAATCACCTGACCAAGAGCAGCTTTGGGGGAAAAAGGGTTTATTTGGGCTGACAGACTCAAGGGGAAGCTCCATAATGGCAGGGAAAACGATAGCATGAGCAGAGGGTGGACATCACCCCACGGCCAACATCAGGTAGACAACAGCAACAGGAGAGTGTGCCAAACACTGACAAGGGGACAGCTGGCTGGAAGACCCATAAGCCTGCCCCCAACAATACCCTGTCTCTGGGAGGTGTTAATTCCCAAATCTCCATCAGCTGGGAACCTAGCATTCAGAACCCCTCAGTTTATGGGGGACCCCTGAATCAAACCACCGCACGAGTGGAACAGAAAGTCCTGTAGGCCAGCTTCATAAAGTCACTAATTCTATTCAGCCTGTTGATCTAATTCTCGTGAGGGATTCAGCATACAGATTCAACAGGACACAGACATTCAGACGCTAACATGTACTCTGAAGAACAGACCTTTAATGTTGTTCTGTTTTTCACATTAAAGTAAAGGAAGCACACTTCATTTATGTCTATTATGTTAAATTGTAAAAAAAAGTCACCCAGCTTAATAATCCTGAATCTTTTAAAAGTTGTTAAAGTTACTTAGATATATATTTTTGGAATATTTTAGTAGTACCATATTTAATTTTTGGCAGAAAATATTCTGAAATAATTAAACATGATATGTTTTTAGAGAGAACTTAAGTAATTCAGTGTTTTTTATTTTTATTTTATTTTATTTTTTAGAGGGGTGAGGAATTGGCAGGCCAGGGCCTCAACCACTGCAATTGAACTTCAGGTGCTTGTGCCACCTTTGTGCGTCTGGCTTACTGGGATCTGGAGAGAGATTGAACATGGGTCCTCAGGCTTTGCAAGCAAGCACCTCAGCCGTCTTTCTGGCCCTCAGTGACTTATTTTTATTTTTTATTTTATTTTCGTATTTTTACTGAGAACTTTAATCACATTCCCATTCTGTTACTGTTTTTTGTCCACTTTGTCCCTCTTGTTTCTTTCCTGTTTTGTTCGTCTTCCCCTGTCAAAATGTTGATGGTTAATCTCAGTTATCAATTTAGTATAGTTTTAATAATCATGGAAATAAATCTGTCGGCATGTCTCTGAGGTAGTTTCCAGACTAGGTTAATTGAAGTACAGAGACCCACCTTTAAAGTGGTGGGTGCCATTCCATGGGCTGGGATTAAGAACTGAATAAAAAGAAAAAAAGGTATCTGAAAACCAGTATTGATTATTGCAATTGGCAAAAATGTCAATGTTCCTATAGAAATTATAAGTATTCCTGACAATGTTATAAATAACATTATAAGTAAAATGTCATGTTTTTGACAACATTCCCCTTTAAGATGTCCTGAGATTTTATTTTAAAAGGTAAATGATTCAACATCAAAATTCATTGAACACAATGTTGTTGCAAAGTCATTATAATTAAAATTTATTTAGAAAAACCAGAAGTGATGGACAATATGAAAAACATATCACAAATAAAATCTGTACTGTCTGTAGAAGTTAGCTTACAAAATTTTGTAGAATTCAAGCAGACTATTTTGACTATATGTGCTTTCACTTATCTATAATTCAAAATACAGGTGAAGGTTGTATGCTTACATCATTATCATAAAGGTCACAGACTGATTTCATGAAGTACTTTGTATTATAGGCAGTATAAGTAATTTAATAAACTACAAGAGTCTTGGATTACTTCATCTCTAAACAGACTATAATTGAAATCACACAAATAACATTCTAGTGAATGTCTTAAGACTGATTTGAAAAACTAAGTGGTTTATCTTTTGTTTCCCTAAAACATAATATGATTCTCAATGCAATACTCATGACATAAATAGATGGACACATTTGGGAAAGATTCTTTATCATATATGAGCCATTAAAATTTTACAAAGTCTGGCTCAGTTAGAAAATATTAGTGCTTCAAAATAAAAAAAAAATTGGTAAACAATCTGGAGTAATTTGATGAACATATTCTTAAAATTCATGCAGACATGGCCGCGCAGTCACGGTGGGCAGCCTGGCGGCAGGTGCAGCGTCTCCTGGCCTCCGCTGTGGCAGGTAGCAGGAGTCCAGAGCTTCTGCAAGGACCTGGTGGAGGTGGCAGACATTCTGGAGAAGACACCTGCATGTTTTTCTGGAGAAGCAGAGCCTGAGGACCAGAATCTCACTCTGGAGAAAGTCTGCTATGGGCTGTCACTTTTGGAAGCAAAGCTGAAAAGGGTGTTTGCCAAGCATGGCCTGGAGGAGACGGCACCCATTGGTGATAAATACGACCCTAGTGAGCATGAAGTCACCTGTCACGTGCCAGCAGGAGCTGCGGGCAGCCTGGCACTATTGTAAGGCAAGGTGGCTGTAAACTTCATGGCTGCACCGTTAGACTTGCTGAGGGGCTGTGGAGGTGGAGTCTCAGAGAAGCTGTGCAAGGCCATCAGGAACTGAACGTCCTCCCAGAGCAGTCACCTGTGTGCCTTTATTGACTACACTAGTACATGACGTGCTTCATGTGATCTGTTATTGGATTTGGTCATATTGGCTTTATTTCTAAGCTTTTGTCTTGATTTTGATTTTATGTGACCTGTCTGGTCTCATTAGAAGTCTTGCCATTGGGCTATGTTTTTTTTTTTTTTTTTTTTTAAACAATGTGACAAGTGTTTCTATGGCCTTTAGAAAATATGTTCATGAAGATTATTTTTAAATTGGTACTCTGATGACATAGAATCCAAAATCCTCTTAACTGTATTTTCAACAGATTATTGGACTTCATACAGTCACTTGTATCCTATCTTGTATTTCATTGTATTACAGTAGGCACTGGTCTGACAGTTGAGGTACTTAAGGATAAAGCTTTACACTTATATAAATTTAAATCATTTGAGTTAAAAAATATAGACCAACATAGTTACCATTTTTATAGGAAATATAAAATATAAGCACCAACATATCAAAAATATTCAGTTTTTATAAAATATATAATTATTTTCATACTTTATTCATATATTACATTTTCATTACTTTATAATATTATATATAACTGTGAGTGATAAATTACTGATTTAAGTTGGAAATTAACATTTTTATGTTCCATTTAATAGAACATAATCAACCTCAATTTAAACAAAACTAAAAGTTAGGTTTATTGTACACATATGGAATCATTGTACAAATATATAGAATATATAGAATCATTTTTCTTCAAATAATTATGTCTATGAAATTAATGATTCATCATCTGTGACATATTGCTTGGTACAGGGTAGGTTTCCTCGCTCATGATGAAGCTGGGCGAGGGATTTGCTGTGGCTCTGGTGACATCCTCTTCTGGAGTCCACTGATAGTTCTTCTCAGAGTGGTGAAGAGAAGGCTTTGCAGTGTCAGAGAGTGCATGAATCTTTGCCAGTGGATAACTCCTAGAGGAAGCAACAGTTTTATTAAGGCTATTAGTATTTTGTGAGGGTTGAGTCACAACAACTTTTTATGTTCATTTTATAAAATCTGTAAAAGGCAAGGCTGTTCATCTTACCAGTTTTCCACTATTTCCTTCCTCCTGCATCCATCCCATAGTGTGGTTAGGGCTGGTTTACCCACTGGGAAAGCTTCACAAACACATTTTGTAATGTGTATATAAAGTGTATGCCCCTCTTGTAGTTCAAAAGTAAGGAATTTTTTAAAAAGTATAATTGTGGAGATTTGCTCAAAGTCATTGTGTTTAATAATAAATCATATTTTCATCAAACCTCAGGTACTTTTAATTAATATACAACATTTAAAGGATTAGAATATGTTCAGTTGAATAAAATTATATGCAAAGATAACAAATAAATTTCAACAAAACAAATAATTCCTTCCTCATTATGATAGTGGAAAAGTATAGTAGCTATCATTTTAATATGGAAAAACTAATAAAATAACCAGCAGATAATTTGTTACAAAAGATAATGGGAATAAAATTTGTTACAAAAGAAGAGAGTATGACTATGAAGAGCCATCACTGAGGCGAGGGAATGTGCTCTGGGAGTAATAACTTTCCCACTTCTGAGCTGACTTCTAGGAGGTGACAGAATGTCCAGATAAACAGGACATCCTGCCAATTTTAAAGGTTTCATTTTTCAATTGGAAGCCTGACCTTGGAGATGGTGACATTTGAAATTGACTGATTACACGTTTGTCCAAAGCCAAAAATATGCATAGGAGTAGTTGTAGCTTTGACTCAATTATTGTTCATATAGTAACCATAATGTAAACTGTCACCGCAGACTGTAGTGTGATACTGATTTTAATTATTTACAGTTGTTAATTACTCAACACAATTGGGAACATGGTCTGAACATTAATAGATTTTGAAAAGTAAAGGGAAATGCTTGACAACTTGAAAAAATATCTTCTGTTAGAGACCTGTTTCAAAAAGGGGGTTGAAGAAAGGAAAGTCACATTGATTTCATGATAATAGGTGTCAATAAGGGAGGGTTAATAACTGTCATTTGGGAATATGACCACTTCAGACCAAGCAAAACTAAATTTATAGTTATGAGGAAAGCTAACTTGAACTAGCCGGATTAAGAAAAAATTCAGACAATTATTGTGTTTTGAACATGAATTTTCCCCTTGGCTCATTTACTGGGGACTTGGTTGCCAGCTGATTGGCTTTGGGGAACAGATTGGATGCTCAGGGCTCTGACCTAATCAATAAATCAATCCCGTGATGAATTTAAATGTGTGGTCATTATTGAGAGACGGTGAAGAGACTGAAGTCAAGCCTGTTTGGATTTCCTGCTACCTCCTGCATTTCTTTCTATTTCTCTCTCGTTCTCTCTCTTTCTCTGCTGTCCTGCATTTCTTTCTATTTCTCTCTCGTTCTCTCTCTTTCTCTGCTGTCATAATGTGAGCATTCCCACTTTGCCATGTAATATTGACACCTCTGAAACCTTCAGCAAATACATCCTTCCTTTCTTAGATTGGCTCTACCAGAAAGTTTATCACACACAGGAACTAGTAAAAGGAGCAAGGAATGAGTCGTCAGGATTGCAGACTGCCAGAAAAGCTTCTTTCTGTCTGAAAATGCTCAACTAAAGCTTGCCAGATGCAAAATACCTGACAAGAATCTGACCATTCTGAAAGCTAGGTAAAGTAAAAACGACA
The DNA here is from genome assembly GCA_036365145.1 of Orientallactaga sibirica. Taxonomy (NCBI): domain Eukaryota; kingdom Metazoa; phylum Chordata; class Mammalia; order Rodentia; family Dipodidae; genus Orientallactaga; species Orientallactaga sibirica. The sequence goes on from JAEOAD010000005.1 coordinate 1,500,298, forward strand.
AGGTCTGAAGCCGATGAAGAAAACAGAAGAAATGCATGTAGATGCTGTCTGTCTGCAACTAGAGCCACTTTAGTTCTCCAAACTACGAGGTGTTTCTTCCCAGGTATGCACACTTTACTCATTACAACAGCTTGATGTGCATACAAATAAACATGAAGATTAAGTCCATTAGAGACTTTCAGATGATGGTTATAGAGTATCTTTCAAGTCTAATTATTTTGATAGGGAGATGAACAATGAATGTATCTACTTTACTGGTAAATTTTACCATTAAGTAAGTCATGTAATTGTTTTTGTATCTAGCTTACCATTTTAATTACATGTAATATATCAAGAGTACAGATGAGCTTCATCATCCCATAAATTATCTTAATATTTTATTTCTTCATGCTGGATTTCATTTCTCAGACTAATACATTTATATCTGGCCTTATAAAGCTCACGAGTGCAACAAAGAAATATAACTGTTATTTGTTCTTCTCCAATACAGTTAAATTACTTTAAATTTCTAATCTAATGATGACTAAAATTATCAAAAATAATACTGTAAAACTTTTAAATTGTCCTCACTAAAATGATAATTATTAGTGTACTACACTAAAAACAATACAAAGAAAATATGAAGTCTAGCTGTAGAGATAGCTCAGAGCCATCTTTGAAAGTGCTTGCTTGCTTTCCAAGCCTGAAAGCCTGATGACTGGGGTTCAATGCTCCAGTACCCATTTAGAGTCAATTGCATAATGGGGCACATATGTCTGGAGATCATTCACAGTGGCAGGAGGCCCTGGCATGCCCATACTCACTCTCTTTCTGTCTGACTCTCTCTCTCTCTTTAATAAATAAAATGAAAATATTAAAAAAGAAAATATGATGTCATTATAGGAATCCCCTTCCATCACAAAGGAAAGAATACATATAGTTAAAAGAACTGGAATTTGTATCATTCATGTAATTTATGATTTATTATTCCAAAACACATTGCTTACATTAGTATTTTCATCCTGCAAGCATCATAGCCTAGGAACACTCTTTCTTTAATGAAGTCTATTACTGACCGCCTCATGGTTTACAGCACTGGCCTCGCAGACGTCCATGAGTGGTTTCACCTCCACTAATACACACTCTGGTACCAGATTAATCCCCCTAAAAATGACTTCCACTGTGCTAATATTTCTCATAAAAGTGCAAATCTCTCTAATGGGCCTGCCACATTGAGATCATGTTCTTACACTTGTCTTATCAAATAATTCAGACAAATGCATTAATTTTTACCTTTGCTAGAGCTCCTCTGAGACAGGGCAGGCAATTGCCTGGATTCAATTTGAAACAGAATGAGGATATAGGGCAATACAGAAGTACAGAAAGATGAAAAATAGAGATGAAATAGAGAAGGAAAAAAATAAATACACCTGGGATCTCAACTTACAAAGTAGGAGCATGGAGGAGGAACTGTACCCCTCGGGCTACAATGCAGTGTTTGTGAGGCAGAGGGCACCTGCGCCAGGATATCATTCTTAGGCAGTCAAGGTGCAAGGTGGGAGGATGCTCCACAGAGAAGGACTGCAGGGAGAGGGTGTGAGTGAGGCATTCTTGACTCAACAGCATGGCTTTGAAGGGTCCTGTGAAAGACTTGAGTCAGCACTGGAGACATACAATTCGCATTATATATGCTCCCTGTTTATTGAATTAGTAAGACTGGGGTTGACATTTCAGTGTGCATTTGAAGTGAAATTAGAGTGAAGGCCTATGGGTCTGGATTTATAATCTTGCTCAAATAATGTTAGCCTTAGATCCCAACTGCAGAAACATTACAGAAAAATGCCTATTGTATACATGGCCACTAGATTCTCAAGACTTTCTGGTATTTATAAAGGAATTATTACCTTATTTTAATTAGGAGGAAACAGAAAGATTCAAATTGGTGGAAATTCTGTGAATGGATGGATAGTTTAATCACAAGTCCTTACAAAATAAAAGGCCTAGACAGTATAAACAAGGAAAGACAGAAGCTTCATTGATTAAAGAATCCAAGGAAACAGGAAGAAGAAGAACACCTTGACATCCTGGATTGGATCCTCAGACAGAAGAAAGAGAAATGGAAATTGTTAGAACCCAAATAAGGTGTGTGATTTAGTTAATAATATTGGATTGAGTTGATCTCTGTGTCTTGATAAATCAACAATATTATGTGAGGTGTTATATATATTAACATGTATTGCAATAGTTTTGTAGCTCTTCTAAAACATGAAACTACTTCTTGAAATACAAAACCACTTCAAAATTAAACTACTGAAATAGAAAAAAAGCCCTGCCTTACTACAAAACATTTTAAATTTAATTGGCTTAAGTTTATGCCTGAGTATGTTTTAGCATTTAAAAAGTTGTTTTGGAAATGAATATTAAACATCTTTAATTATACAATAATAATCATTTTAAGTAAAATGAAGAGTTCCCATTAAATATTATGACAAGAAGAAATATTTTTCATTTATAATTCATTTAGGATTTCATTTATATAATTTCAAGCAAACACCTTAACCACGGAGCCATCTCCTTAGTCCTCTTCATTTCCATATTTTCTTTTCCATAGTATATCATTTATAGATACTGTTGCTTCCTATGATGGTTTCAGTGAGATGTCTCTCATAGCTTCATGTGTACTGGATGCCTGGTCTGCAAGTGGAGGCAGAACCTTCTGGTAGAAGCACAGCTCACATGTGTAGCCTCCTCCCAGCTGCAGTGGCAAGAAGTGTTGTTTAGCCCCACACTGCCAGCCTTTCGTTGCCATGACAACAATTCCCCTTCAGGTTGTAAGCCAAAATGCATCCTTTTCTCCCATCAAGTGCTTTTGGTCAGCTGCCTTGTTCCCGAATGAAGAAGGTAACTAAAACAGAAAATTGGTACCAAGGCATTGGGCTATTGCTGTGATCAACCGATGTGCTTCTTTGGTCTGCTGGAACTGGATTTTGCCAAAGGATGACATTAGTTGTCCTGTTCTACTGCTCTTCTGCTTTGTCTCCCTTTGACAGGGTCTTTAAACCTAAAACTCACTGTTTTTCAGCTAGTGCTCCTGCTGTCTCCATGTCACTCAGCACTGAGTTTACAGGCATATACAGCTACTCACAGGTCTTTTGCTGGGTTTTGGAAATCCAACCCTGGTCTTTATGCAAGCACAGGATGCCTTACTACGACCTCATCTCCTTATTATCTGTTTTATCTCTAGGTCCTTTTTTATATTTTATTTTGATTTATTTACTTCAGAGAGAGAAAAACAGAAGAAGAAGAGAGAGAGAGAGAGAATGGGTGGGCCAGGGCCTTCAGCCACTGCAAACGAACTCCAGACGCATGAGCCATCTCATGCATCTAGCTTACATGGGTCCTGGGAAATCAAACCTAGGTCCTTTGGCTTTGCAGGCAAGTGCCTTAAATGCTAAGCCATCTATCCATCCCTATCTCTAGGTTCTTATAGCTAAAATAAAAAATATTAAAGGGCAGTTAATTGAGAAAAAAGAGAGAAACTCATATTTGTGGTCATGATGGAAATATTTTAACATGTTGAAGGGACAAAGGGTATTCAGATCTTAGAAGCCCCCATTGCATCACACTGTATGTGACAGCAACCACTCTTAGTGAATGAGGGGATGCTGTAAAAATGTGACACTTCTAAGTTCCCATCAGAAAGAACTTTGAAATACTTTAGTATTTGGTGATTACATAATGTAACATCAAATGTTTCCTTAGTCATTGATTAGCATACAATTTAAAGTTGCCCCGTAATAGCACAACAAATCTTCAATTGAAATGTTACATGTCTCTTCTTCATCCTTAAGAGATAAAATAAACTTTATTGGTTTGTTTTCCAAGATAAGATCTCATGTAAAACAGGCTGGCCTCAAATATATTATATAATTAAGAATGACATTGAACTTTTAATCTCCTGTTTCTACTTCCTTAGTGCTAGGATTATTGCTGTGCACACTAAGATTAACCAAAGAAAATGAACTTTTTAAGTTTGAAGTCTTTTTAAGATAATGCAATATTGACTATTTTGGATAATTCATTGTGGGTTTAAAGGGTGCTAATTAATTATAGCTATCAATAAAACATGATATTCACTGCACAGTATGTAATGTATTTCCATCACTCATTTGGTGTCAAAGTTGCAAAACTGATCTCTAGTGATGTCAGCTCAATATCTACACTAGCTCTAGTCAAGTTATATGATAAAATTAGTGTGTCATAGTGATTTTTAGAATTCTTTTTATTATGCATAAAAATGAGCCTTTCATTAAAAAACAGCCAAAATTCAAGTAATATCACTGTTTGTATAATGCACATTAATCATTTTCTTCTCAAAGTGTGTTTTTTTGAAGACTATTTTGAGTCTGTTAAGGTTCGATTGATGTTGTGCTTGCATTACTTGAAAATATATTTTTGTGTTACCTAAGCTCAGCCTTTTTGAAGAAAACTGGAGTTCTAGAATTTCTACATGATGGTTGTCCATTTACTGGTGGGGTTTTTGTAGTGACCGGAAAAGGCAGGAAAGGCCATTGCTGGTCAGCAGTGTAAATGGTAGCTGGCAGGGCTCAGTGACACTACTGATGAGCCTGCTGAAGTGGGGACATAAATTTCTGCGGCACGATTTCCAACAATTGCACACTTTTGTCTGGCACTGCTCAGGAATCTGTGTTTAAAAGCTTAATTAGGGCTGGAGAGATGGCTTAGCGGTTAATGCGCCTACCTCCTAAGCCTAAGAATGCTGGTTCCAATCTCCAGCGGTTCCAGTCTCCAGGTCCCACGTTTAGCCAGATGCAAAGTGACTCAAGGGCGCAATGCCGCACTTGCCCAAAAGGGGGGCACACATCTGGATTTCTTTCACAGCAGCTGAGAGATTGCTGGCACGCCCATCTCTGTCTGTCTCCCTCTCCCTCTCTCTCTGTCTGTCTCCTCTGTGTCTCTCTCTAAAAAAAAAAAAAATTAAAAATTTTTAAAAAGCTTAATTATAGCAACAAGACACAAATGAATCGAGTTAGTTGTACTTATAAATAAAATGTTGACTTTACCCTTAATACAGTTACTTCCCTTCTTGAATAGCTGTTTGCCCTTCATTGCTTCCTGAATAAAATCTGAAATCCTTATGTTGCAGTTTAAGTGTGACCTCCCCATCCCTACCAGGCTCATGTATTTTAATACTTGGTCCCAACCTGCTGGTGCCTTTGAGAAGGGGGTAGAGTCCTTAGAAGGTGGAACTTTGCTTGAGGAAATGGTAAGGGCAGGCCTTGAGGTTTTATGCAAATACCCCACTTCCTGTCAGTCCTCTTTTTTTCCTGAGATGTTATACATTCTCTTGCTCCCATGCCTTCACCACTATGAAACTTCCTCAAAAACTGGAAGCTGAATTAGACCATTATCTTCTTTAAGTTCCTTCGGTCAGGTGTTTGTGCACAGTAATGAGAATGTAGCTGTACACCGTACCTTGTTACTAGTGTACACAACCTACCTCAATATCATCCACTTTCTTTCTTCTTATCCTATTCCTAACATTATTATTTTCCATTTTGCTCCTGAGATTTTTTGGAGTTGCTCATGTTTTTCTTTTCTCACATGTTATCCTGGCACCATAATTTATTTCACAAGATAAAAGGAAATTCAAACTCCTCTGAAAGATTGGAGAATTATTATTCTCACTCAAGTGTGGTATTTCCCCAGATTAATATCCACAAAGTTACTGCTAGCATGAAAGTCACAGAGCTAGTTTTTTTTTTTTAACTTATTTTACAGATAATTAAGCAGAGGCTTCAAGTGATTTTATAATTTGTCAACCACACTATGGTTTTAAACTATATCAGATTAACATAGCTGTAATATCATTGTTTTCTGACTATTTTTATGTGCTGAGCATGGAAGGTCAGCTTTGGGCTACAGAGATGGCTGTCAGTAAGAATTCTATCTGGGTTAACTTGAGTATCTGAGTTTGATGCCAAACAGCCCTATTTTTATAGGACTTTATAGGACTACCATCTTTTTAGATGGTAGTCCAGGCACTGTATGTATGTAACCCCAGCACTGAGAGAAACAGAGACAGAGGATTGCTGGAGCTTGCCAGCCAACTAGTCTAGACGAAAAAGAAAAAAGAACGAGAGAAAAGAAAACAAAGTTGGTTCCAGTGAAAGACTCTGTCTCAAAGAAAGAGGGCAAAAGAGCAATGAAGGAGTATACACATTTACATATACACATACAAATATTTACACATAGACTATATATCCTCCGCACACACACACACAGAAAAATAAGGATGAGTTTCAAGATAAATTCCTGGAAGAGAGCTGTTTAAGTTCCTATCATACAAAGCTAATAAATCATACAAAATGGGAAGTAATACTTTGTGCAATGCTGGTAAGAAAGAATGGGGAGAGAGAGATGAAATGTAGTCCACACTCTCAATTATGTCACTCAGTTAGTATATCACAAGTCGTCTTTCTTTGCGAGACAGAGATGCTGTTGATTGAACCCAGGGTCATGTGCACTTGTGGTCAAGTGTGTCATTGCACCCTTGCGTCACTTTGCATCTGGCTAAATGTGGGACCTGGAGATTGGAACCACTGGAGATTGGAACCGGCGTTCTTAGGCTTAGGAGTCAGGTGCCTTAACCACTAAGCCATCTCTCCAGCCCAGTTTTTAAATGTATTTTTAAAAGATTTTATTTTTATTTATTTATTAGAGACAGAGAGAGGGAAAGAGAGAGAATGGGTGCACCAGGACCTCCAGCCATTGCAAATGAACTCCAGACGCATGTGCCTCTTGTGCATCTGGCTTATGTGGGACCTGGAGAATTGAACCAGGGTCCTTAGGCTTGGCAGCCATGTCCCTTAACCACTAAGCCATATCTCCAGCCCAAAGATTTATTTTTATTTATTAGAGACTGACGAGAGAGAGAGAGAGAGAAAGAGAGAGAGAGAGAGAGGAAGGGAGGAAGGAAGTGAGGGAGAAAGGGAGGGAGAGAGAGAGAATGGGCATGCCAGGGCCTCTAGACACTGCAAACAAACTCCAGATGCATGTGCCACCATGTGCATCTGGCTTACATGGCACCTGGAGAATCAAACCTGGGTCCTTAGGCTTTGCAGGCATGCACTTTAACTGCTAAGTCATCTCTCAAATCTTTTGAAGTAACAATTTCATTCTAGACCAAAGTTCAGGTATATATCAAGAAATAAAATATGTCCAATTCTCAGTAAGGTAAATGCTATAGACTATACCTCATAAAATTCATACATTGCAAGCTAATGACCCATGTGATAGAATTTAGAAGCAGGTTCTTAGGGAGGTGAATGTAATTAGTGATCTAAAAAAAAAAAAAAAAAAGCTTTAGAGAGTTACCCTGGCTCTCTCCCATTGTGTGCAGATACAAAAGACATCCATTTATGAACCAGGGAGTCATCCCACAGAAGACACTAAATTTGCTGACACATTTAGCTTGGAACAAGGTTTGGTAAAACACACTAGTAATCACAGCCCTTGGAAGATGGAGGCACAAAGATTAGGAAATCTAGGCTAGTCTTGGCTACATAATGACTTTGAAACCAACCAAGAATAAATGAGACCCTGCCTCACCGACAAATTAAAATGCACAAACAAGCAAAACAACAGCTTCAGACTGATATTAATCTTTGTTGCGCAGTGCATGCAGTGTATTGCATTATATCAGCCCAAACAGGTCAAGATGGTAGATCACACAGTATCTATTATGCGCTCATAAAACTGGCAGATTTACATTTCCGTGTCTAATTTCTGCAGTTCTTTGTAAATTATAGTTATTAGAGCTCTGTGAAGTATAGTTGGAAAGATTATTTTTTCCCAGTCTGTAGGCTGTGTGTTCACTTTGATGATGGTTTCTTTTGCTGTGCACAGACTTTTATATTTTATGTAATCACATTGGTTAATGCTTGTGCCTGTTTCCTGTGTATTGATGTCTCATTCACAAAGTTCTTGCCTATGTGGATACCTGAAGTGTGTTCCGTAATTATTTCCTCTGGCCATTTCGGTATTTCAGGTTTTATATTAAACTTTGATTTATATAAATAAAAATCTAATAAAACCTAATCTTTGATCATTCTTCAATCCACTTTGAATTGATATTTGTACAGGGTAAAAGATATGGCTCTATTTTTATTCTTCTGTAGATGGATAGTCAGAGTTTCCAATACCATTTGTTGAATAAAGCTGTCTCTTCCCACTGATTTTTTTGGCTTATTTATCAAATATTAGGTGGCTAATGCAGTTTGGACTGATTTCAGGGTCCTCTCTTCTATTGCATTGGTCTTCTTGTCTGTTTTTGTGCCAGGATCCTACTGTTTTTGTCACTTTTGTTCTGGAGTATAATTTGAGATCAGGTGCTATGGAACCTTCAGCTGTCTCTTTCTCTTTAAGATGCTTTGACCGTTTATGACCTGTGGTGCTTCCAATGTATTCCTGTGTGATTTTTCCAGTTTGTTGAGCTGCACCACTGGAGTTTTGATGGGGACTGAATTAAATGTATAGATTACTTTTGACATAACAGCTAGCTGTCTTATAATACTTATTTTCCCAATCCAGGAGCATAAAATATCTTTCCATCATCTAGTATCTTATTTAGTGTTTTGAACCTTTTATTGTAAAGATCCTTCACATCTTTGGATAGGTTTATTCCAAACTATTTTATTTTTCTGTGCCTATTTGAATGCTGTTCATCTCTATTTCTTTCTCTATAAGTTCATTACTGGGGTATATGCAAACCCAAAACATCATGTATATGAAAAAAAGACAGTATGATGCTATCATAATAGGGTGAAAAGTTGGTTTATAGAACCTAGATCAGCCATAACACTGACCTGAACATTGGTAAAGGACAAATTAATCATTTTAACAGAAAGGCATAAGCTATGCATGTTTATGTATCCTATATTCAGAAGATAGAGGAAAGCTTTATCATATTAAAGAGACACGAAGGGTATGAAACAACCCAATTTGAAATTCTAGACATGAAAATTCTGACTGGGAAGAATCAAACAATTGCTGGGCATAAACAGCATGTAAAATGCTTAAGAAAAGATTTAAAGAAATCAAGGACACCATAGCTTAAAATATCCAAAATCAAACTAAGAGACTGAAAAATGCACAGTGTGAATTAGTTTAAATATATGATAATTTATTTGCTTCAATAATCCAAGGTTAAATATCCTCCCATTGGGTGTGGGCTACACACAATATTTGTTCCAAATGACTAAAATGTTGCAGAGATGATTGTGCATCACTTTCACAATTCGACTAATTAGGCAAATCAACAGTCCTGCTTCAAAACCTCAAATATCAACAAAAAATAGTAAACTTTCAAATGTCTCCTGTTTGAATCATAAGATACCTGTGTTTGCTTCAGACACTCAGCACAAGAACTGAGCTTGCAGAATGCCTGCCTGGTCAGAACTTCTTTGCACTTGAACCAAATGCTCACAACCAAAATGAACCCAACTCAGAAAAACAAAGGTCACGTGACTTTGATTAAATAGTTTAAAATAAAAAAAGTTATAGCAGAAGTTGACTGTTTGAGAAGGACAAGGGACCAGTGAGGAGGAGGATGCGAGAGGGCAATGGAGGTGCAGCTGATGAAAATGTATTATAGACATGTATGAATATGTCATAATGAATATCACAACTAAGGTAAAGCAATATGAATTCTCAAAAAATCTAGAACCTAGATTTACTTGACATGGTATATGAACATGGTATGAGATTTTGAGAGCTCTGGAGCCTCTTGGCCCAGGTGGGCTGGACTCTGGCTAAGGTTTTTTGAGTTCTTTTAGCCCAGTAAGAAAAAGTAAGGAATTCAGATAATGAAGTGAGGAGGGTAAAAGTAGATTTTCATTAAGGAAAAAAAAAAATTAAACCCTAAGAGAGTAGAAGGTTTGTCCAAAAGAAAGAAAGAGGGTCTTTTGGATCAAAGACTTGGAGTTTGAAATATAAATGTAGAAAAAACCCCAAAGTGTCAGGACAAACATGCTTAGGATTTCCACCAGGCATCCAAAGGAGAGAAATAAGGAACAGAGAAAAAGTCATGCTTTGGAGTTTCAGCACAGAAAAAAGGAGGCTGCGTAGGAGGATCTGTGAGCAACCAAGGGAGGGACTTCCTGAGGATACAGCATATCATCTGATCCATGAGCAAGTGTTCCTTCCACCTCTTTAACACGTGTGTTACGTGTCAGGTGGGCTCTTGACCAGGTGTGTGATTGACAGGCTCCCAGGACCAGACACTTCGTTACTCTGGTTGGGAGAAAACAGGAGATGGGAGTCTTCCACTCGGTAGCTTCTAAGTCGAATGTCTGCCTACCCACAATACCCCTCAGGAGTTCAGACTCCAGAATCATTTAGAGATGAGAAGCAACTCAGGGCTGAAGCAGGGCAGAGAGGAGTTCTGGAAATGCATTTTCTGAAATTCCCACTTTAATTTTATAGAGCAGGTTGGCACCTGGCTATATTTTCTTGGGCCCGTGTCCCTAAGTGATTACTTGCAAAAGAAATTTACCTTGTTCCTAATCTCTCCCCAGCCCCCTCTCTTTCTCTCTGAAAGAATATAATAAACCAGTTATAAAATATCTTAGAAGCCATGGATGGAGGCACATGCCTTTGATCTCAACACTTCAGAGGCAGAGGTAGGAGGAGCTCCCTGTGAGATCAAGGTCTGCCTGGGACTACAGAGTAAGTTCCAGGTCAGCATGGGTTAGAGTGAGACCCTACCTCAAAAAAAACCTTAGAAAAATAAGTTTGTAATTGTTGAATCAAAGACATTCTCATAGATACTACAAATTTGAAACTTCATATTGTTAATGTATAATATCTAGTATTTTAAATTAAAATAAATTAAAATATAAATTGAAAATTAGTCAAGAGGCATATTTTCCTACGGTATCTGAGTGCTAATGTGCCCTATAGTGACATTTGGACAGATTTCCCTAAGCATTATACTTCTAAATTATTTTCCAGATTCTCTGGAAAAAATATGATTTGAAAATGTGGGGTAAGTCTTAATTTGGTTTCTTTTTGATTATTCTCATTTTAATGGAATTCCCTTGGTCAGTTGTGAAAATAGCTCATCATTTAACTTGCTAGCTGGAATGTAAAGGTAATATGGAAGTTAAATGTATATATTTTTGGTAAGATATCTTTTATCCATGTATATACTATCTCCCCATATTAATAAATCTTCTATGAAATAGTGACAATTGGTTAATTGACTGTTTGATTTACTAACTCTAGACTCCCACCTGTTAACAGAGAACCCATTTTCTCATCTGTAAAATGTAGTGATGAGTGTTTGATTTACTAACTCTAGACTCCCACCTGTTAACAGAGAACCCGTTTTCTCATCTGTACAATGTAGCTGGCAGTGACCTCGTCAGATGGGTGGTGCAAGAATTGAGTCACAGCAAGACTGAAACTTGTGGTATTGTGTAAGGACCACAGCAAATGATTGCAATGTTGATTATATTCCCTTGTTACTTTCTCAAAAATGAGCTATTTGCTAGTAAGACTCATGCCAAATAAAGTTAAAGAAGAAGAAAAATGATAAAATTTAGATCAAAATGACTTTACCAATTTGTTATTATTTGCTCTTCCTTTGTTCCTTCCATATTCATATTTTAAATAAAATTCATCACATTCTATCTTACATTAATCATTTTATCTTCTTGTTTCATGTATTTTATATTATAAAGTTCTTGATGATCATAAATATATAAGTAGGTGCTGGAGATATGGCTTAGCAGTTAAAGCATTTGCCTGTGAAGCCAAAGGACCCAGGTTTAATTTCCTAGGACCCACATAAGCCAGAGGCATAAGGGGCACATGCATCTGGAGTTTCTTTTGCAGTGGCTAGAGGCCCTGGCATACCCATTCTCTCTGTCTGTGTCTCCTCTATCTCTCTCTCTGCTTGCAAATAAATAAATAAATATATAAGTAATCTACATTTTGATAGCATGTTTTGTAATATTTTATAAAAGTGTATGTGTAAAATATTTTGCCAAGACATATTCTTTTTTGAAATTTATTTATTAGAGACAGAGAGAGGGAGAGAAAGAAAGAGTAAGAATGGTTACGCCAGAGCCTCTAGCCACCACAAACGAACTCCAGACGCATGCACCACCACGTGCATCTGGCTTACGTGGGACCTGAAGAAGTGAACCAGGATCCTTAGGCTTCGCAAGTATACACCTTAACCGCTAAGCCATCTCTCCAGCCCCCCAAGACATATTCTTTTTTAAAAATATATTTTTTATTTATTTATTTATTTATTTGAGAGAGAGGGATACAGAAGAAATAGGTAGGGAGAGAGAGAGAGAGAGAGAGAGAGAGAATGGGTGTGCCAGGGCCTCCAGCCACTGCAAACTCCAGATGCATGCACCCCCTTGTGCATCTGGCTTACGTGGGTCCTGGAGAATCAAGCGTTTAACCGCTAAGCCATCTCTCCAGCCCCCCAAGACATATTCTTAATAAGTATTTTTTACTTTTGCTTGTGAATTTATGTAGTTTTCTGTGGGGAACCAGTGTGGCGGCCATTCCAAGATGGCGCCTTGGCTGACTGCCAAGTCTTATGACTAGGCGCCATTTCCTGCTTCTGCCCTTGTATAGTCACGTTCACACTGCAGATGTGCGCATGTACCTTGTTACGTAAGATCAGTCCACCAGCAGGTGGTTGTTTGTGCCCTATAGCTAACGCCTACGTGGCTACTGCTGATTGGATCAGGCAAGGCTATATCTAGGGTGGAGGGCTGGGAGTCGGGGGCTTCCTGTTGTAAAAGGTTCCTGAATAAACTGCTTCAAGAAGAGTTCCTGTGGTCGTTGCCTTATTCTGCTGGTCGGACTGGGCGACGACAGTTTTCTTCCAATTATACATTTCTAGAACAATAAAAACATGCCTCATTGAAACAATACATTTAATAGGAAAAATGCATATATTTTCCATTTAAAAAATTTCCATATTTTCCTCATTTTAACTTTTAATTATCAGCCTTTCCAATTGCATGGAAACATAAATCTAATTCCTTTCTGTATCCTCAGGTGTCTCTTAAATACATTGTTGTGTTGCAGGGAAAATCAAGATGAATCATGCCATATTCTCATGCATGGCTGAGCTGTGGAACACCACTGGGTCCCATCCACTCACTGTCTAACCTGTCCTTTATGGGCTTTCCCGTCTGTACGTGGTGGGTTTTACATATTCATGAAAAGTCATTTGTGGCAGTCATCTAAATTCTCTATTGTTTCCTAAATAGAGGGCAGACTTTGCCACATACATCCTCATCAACCACGTGTCTCAGGGGCAAAGAACCCACCAAGGAGATTATGTTGGCAGGATTTTCACCTCAGTAAGCAATAACACTCATACAGGGAAAATGCTAAACTGTTTCCAAATGTGCCAGATGCATATTAGAACAGTTAGGAAAAATTATAAACAGAGACTCCCTGAAGCCCCATTATAGTTCAGTTTACTCAAACTAGAAATGGGTCTGAAAAACACGCCTTCCGATGGGGACATGTTGGACATAAGGAGTCTTGAATTGCATTCTCCGTCTGCCTTCTGAAGGTTGTTTCAGTCAGTCATTTAATGATGGTGTCTTTGTAGAAAACAAGCTTGAGAATGTAATATCTTTCTCCAAGTGGACAGAAAAGCAACAGAAAACTAAGCAAGCTGGTTTTGCTTCACTGTAGAAAAAGCGACTGTTGGAAATGTCTGTGACAAATAACAAGCAGCTAAGCTCATTTCTCTGAGGCTTTCTTCTCTAGTACCAGAGATTAAGATGCTTTTAGCCCGTGAGCAATTAGAGATGAGCAATGCATTAGCAAAATGTGATCAAGAAAATTGGCACAGTCGTCAGCCTTAATGATCTTATTTCTCTTTCTTAATATTGTCATATACTGACCATATCCAATCCATGTTCCAACCATAATGAATGATAATGAAAAGGATGGGTAATGGGACTTTTTGAATGAAAGGAAAATTATGTTGGTGAAATCATCATGACACATTGATTATGGTTCAGTTCCCAGAGTATAGGGGGTGAAGAGAAGTATGTGACTTGTTTAGAGAACACTGAACGTGTTGGTGGCGTGGACGGTTATGAGACTTCTAAGAGACCACCCTTGCTATTCTGTGGGTGACTGCTGATCTATTAGGGAAGCCACAATGACAGGGCCAGTCATAGAAGTAACTAGTATTCACAAATTTGCATCACTATGTCCTTCAATCCACATTACCCAGTAGGGACAACTCACTTATACACCCATTTTATTGTTGAAGTGCTAGAGGCTCATAAAAGTTAAAAATTTTTAAACTTTATACCTTCCAAATTTATACTGTGGAACTTTTAAAGACTCATTGACTAATTAAAGACACAAGTGAAGTTATTATTAACTAGTTATAAAATATTACAAAACATGTTTTCTAATGTACTAACTGGCTGCATTTGTGAAAGGATGGTAGTGAATCTACCAAAAATAAACATATTAAAGATGCATACTTTGAAAATATGTGACCTAACAGAAAGATAGAAAACTAGTGTAAAAATATCTGGAATATTTTGAAATAACATATTTAAATATATTTTCAGGCTTCTAATTAATAAAACACTGTTGTATTAAAGAAACATACAATTTACAAAGTAATATTTTTAAAATATTTTACTTTATTTATTTATTTGAGAGAGAGAGATACAGAAATAGGCAGGTAGAGAGGGGGGGGAGAGAATGGGTGTGCCAGGGCCTCCAGCCACTGCAAACAAACTCCAGATGCATGCACCCCCTTGTGCATCTGGCTTACGTGGGTCCTGGAGAATCGAGCCTTGAACCAGAGTCCTTAGGCTTCATAGGCAAGCGTTTAACCGCTAAGCCATCTCTCCAACCCCACAAAGTAATATTTTTTAATATTGAATTATACCAGGAATACAACAAAATGGTATTCACTATAACTTTTTTAGAAGATATGTTTTTCCAAGTAATCATTATATGTTTATTGATATGCCTCTCTTAAATAAATAAATAATAAATAAACAAATATTTTACTAGTATTCCAAGCAAGTAGCCAATCTCTTAACAAAATCATAACAAAAAAACCTTTTCTTTAATAACTTAAATATCTGTGATCTTAATACCAAAAAAAAAAAAAAAAAAAAAAAAAAAACACTAAGTGAATGGATCAACAAAAGATAGAGTTTGGGGGCAGAGAAATGGCTTAGTGCTTAAGGCACATGCCTGTGAAGCCTAAGGACCCTGACTCAGTTTCCAGTTCCCATGTAAGCCAGATGCACGTGGTGGCACATGCATCTGGAGTTCATTTGCAGTAGCTAGAGGCCCTGGTGCACCCAATTCTCACTCACACACACACTCTCTCACTCTGTCTCTGATAGATAAATAAATAAATAAATATTTTAAAAAAGATAGATGTCTCAACCGGTGTGGTGGCGCACGCCTTTAATCCCAGCACTCAGGAGGCAGAGGTAGGAGGATTGCTGTGAGCTCGAGGCCACCCTGAGACTACATAGTGAATTCCAGGTCAGCCTGGACTAGAGTGAGACCCTACCTCAAAAAAAAAAAAAAAGAGAGAGATGTCTCCGTGAGACATGTCTATCTTGCAAGATGCCCCCAAATGGAGTGTCAATGGGTCAAAATCATAATTCTCTTTTGTGTATGCCTATTATTTCTATACTTGGTCTTTTCATGTGCCCAACATATCTCTCGTGTTCCAGTCATATATTTTTAATTTATCATTGGATTTGACAAACCAATTCATTTCTGCTACATTGTCATTGACCTTTGTTTGATATTCTGTCCTCTTTATTGTCATGCCAAGAATCCTTTCAGTTTGGCATTTCTTCAACATTTCTCTCTCTTTATTGGACTCCATTTCCATATCCTGGTTTGATGCCCACCTTTAGTTTAGTGTTTATTTGTGTTCACTTGAAAGTCATTGCATATAGATATCCCATATTTATTCTTGTCATCTTTGAGTTCTTTGTACACGTTTATAATGGTGCTTTTGAATTCTTTGCCTGGAACTGCCTCCAATACACAGTTTGATCTGATAGGAAATAAGAGCAGACAGAGAGGGAAAGGATCCGTTGCCTCCTCTACTTATAAAAAGCTTGGTTAGAAATGGTTTCTGTTTCATAAATGTAACAGCACACTGGTGAGCAGCAGCCGTGCGGGACAGAATCTCATTTACTTGAGACAGAGGACCAGCGTGATGAGCTCGGTTCCGTGAAGACTCCACTTCCGGTGTCTGTGGCAGCTGCTTCACTATTGCAGAAATAAGCACAAAACGAGATGTATATACAGAATAATTTAAATGTAAAAGAAGAGTGAGGGCAAGTTTAAATGTCCAAACACAGCTGCAACTAAGAAACTGTCTTTTTGAATAAAGATGCATATCATGGTAAGAAAAAAATATTATACTGACCATTTCTTTAAAACATTTATATCTGAATAAAAGATATTTTATTTCCACAGTGAGCACAGCATGATATACCCCCCGCCTTTCTCCACAGCCCTAAAAACAAGCAAAGACTACTTACTGTGTTAGAGCTAACTTAGCTTTTTTTCAACATTATAATCAATATAGCTGAGAAAAGGAAAAATATCAAATGATTTAGAAAAAGCATAAATATTTCAGTACTTATGAACTGTGGATCATAACCAGTCTTTACTCGTGTAGCTTAACTAAAAGCTAGACATACAAAATGATCCTGTTCTACAGTTAAAGCAATTAATGTCCTTTCAAATTAATTTAAGCCATATGCATTATAGATGGCAGGTAGTTATCCATTTTCACCACAAGTTATACACCAAATTATTTAATTTTAAGCAGTAAAATGTCACTCATAAAAGAAACTATTAAAGAATACTGAGTTTGCATCTTTCAGGAACAAAATTATGACATCTCAATTTGTGCTTTTATTAAACTTTCAATTTTACTTAAAGGCTAATGTCATAAATGTATTTTCACAGTATCCTTAAAACACATTTCAAACTGACCTATAGAATGTATGAGGCCCTCTACTCTGTCCCTACTGCTTGGCAAGAACATGTATTTTGATTATACTACTTTAGAAAAACTAGGAATTATATAAAAGTACATTTAAAAATATTTATATTAGTTATGCATATAGTATATATACAGCCATGCCATGATGGTACCATCATTATCCTTCTCTCTGTCCTCCCCCATGGGTAATGTGGGTCTTGCCTTATGGGGGTAGCCATCAGTTATGCGGGGGAGGCAATGACTCTGTATAATGACCCAACTCATGGCTCCAACAATCTTTCCTCCCCCTCTTCTGAGAATTTCCGTGAGCCATGTTGGGTTATTTCAGGTCTATTTCAGTGACGAGGTTTTGTAAGTCTCTGCGTCTCAACATTTTAATAATTTCATAACATTCATTAAGACTTAATCGTTAAGTACAGCACATTGATTTTCAAAGTTAAAATGGAGATATATAGATGTAAAAAAGTATGATTTATTTTTCTGAATTTCAAGATTTAGTATCCATACGATAATTTGAAAACAGTGAGTTAGCACATATAAGTCAACATTAAAAGAAAAGGTAGAGTCCATTGCTGCATGGAAGGCAGGCAGTCTGAAGATGACTCACATGTATGATGGTTGACTGGGAGTTTTCTTATTTCCCTGATAGTTCCTTTCACCATTGCTCCAGTCTTGTGTTGCTCTAGTCTGAGCCAATCTTATGCCTTGGGGCACTCCTTGCAGAGCAATCCCTGGATCTGATCAAATTCTGTCTTTACTAAATACTTCTACTCATATCTACTTCAAATAATCTGCATTCCAAGGATGACCAATATCTAGCATTCTATTTTATCCTCTTCACTCCAAGTCTGTACAAAATAACCTAAGATATCCTTCTCACCTGCTCATTTTCAGCATTGGAAAATCATCTTTCATCCCTGGCTATAAGTGATCTGTAACTGAAGACACTTAGCAATTCCAGTCTGTGAACACAGAAGACAGAAATATGGCTCAAATTTAAGAGACAGATATAAAAATACTTAAATCAATTTCAAACAAAGATTCTTTAAAGATTCAAACTATCTTAGAGCTTATTCATATCTATGTAGCTGAATACATTCAAATTCATGCTTATATTGGTTATATTTATTTTATACTTTGATGCAATTATATACATGGCATTACATTTTACTTCCAAATTTTTATTTGTAGCACATGGGAATATAATTGACTTTTTATACTGGCTTATGCCATGAATGCTTTCCAGCATTTCTTACTAAATGCAGTTTTTATTGATTCCATAATTCTTTTCTGTATGAATGCTATGCTGTCTTTGGGTAAAGAGTTTTGTTTTTGATTTCCAGTGTGAATGACTTTTCTCTGTTGCTTATTTAGAACCTCTAGAACAATGTTGACTTGAAGAGTTGGAAACAAATACCCTCGCTTTATTTCCGTACATATGAAGAGCTCTCCTTACACACGAAGTGGAAAGCTAGTTGTGGCTACCATCAATGCAAGTAAGGAAGCCATGTCTGTTTCTCGTCTGTTGAGACTTGTTTTGTAGGAATGGATTTGATAGTACTTAATGCTATTTCTGCCTCTATTGAGATCTATTGAGGTCTATTGAGGTGATCACATGGTTTCACCTTGTCAGATTGTTGATATAATGAATCACGTTGAACTTTAAATGTTAAACAATATTTAAATTTATGTTAAGATTTTCTGTACTTACATTTTAGATAGTTTTCCATTTAATGTTTTGATTTTTATGTGGTCTAAAGTGACAACATAGATTTAGTTGAAGAGTGTTTGCTCTCCTGATTTTCTGAGAGTTTATGCTTCCATAGTTGAAAAGTTCACTAATAAAATCATTGTGTTTCTGAGACATTCTCTTAGGAAGCTCTCAATTTATTTAATACACATAAAGACATGTGAATTCTTTATTCTTTTTAAAAATTTGTTTATATACAAATTCTATTCATAGCCACAATGTCCTCTGTTTATGATCTCTTTTCACTACCCCCTGTTATTCCCCCTCCTCTGTCCTACTTCCACTGAATCCTTCTCCTCTTCCTTTGCCTCTTATGTTCTTTCAGGAGACCTCTTCTGTGATGGTCCCTGTCCTTGGAGAAGTGATCATGGTATCTTCAATACTAAATTAGGATTCTTTTTTAATATTTCATTTTAAATTTATTTGTGAAGGGAGGAAAGAGAAAAAGAACAAGGCAGTTAGAGAATGAGAGAATGGGTGAACCAGGGCCTCTATCCACTGTGAATGAACTCACCTGACCCATGTGCCACCTTGTGCATCTGGCTTACATGGGTCCTGGGGAATTGAACCTGGTTCTTTTGGCTTTGGAGGCAAGGGCCTTAACCACTAAGCCATCTTTCTGTAATTCATTATTCTCAAGTCAACATCTGTAGTTTGACACTTTCTAGAAATATTTTAATCCACCTATATAGCTATATGTATGCCTCTCAAGAAGATGTAGAGAATATACACACATGCACACACCCACATACCAACACCCCCACACACTGTACATTGCTACTTGAAATTACTCCAGTGTTTCTTGATATGTTCCATATCTGGTATTTTTTCTCTTTATTTTACTGCTGGACCAATCATGAACTTGCATTTTCCTTTTCCATGTACATCTCCCATGGGTCATTGGTCTTAGTTGTTTAATGTCCAATATATTGAAACCATTGTCCTTCTATTTGTAGTTGCTTCAATAAGAGGGCAAAATTTACTCCCATCTACATTCTGGTCAGAAGTTGCATTCTTAAATTTTAATATAACTTGGGGAAATATATATGTCTTAAATGTGTTTACTATATAGTCATAATAATTCTTAGCTCATTATTTCCTGTTTCATTGTTACTATCTCACACAGACTGAAGTATGTGCTGACTCAACATTTCACATTATTTTAGCTGATGCAATTGCTTAGTTCCCAGCACCTACATCCATCACGTGGAGTGAGCTTCACTTGATCACCTCAGTAACCCTGAAAATGTAGACTTTATGACCTGTTCGCCTGGACATGGTCTTTCAAGTGGTTCTTCTAATCTGCTGACTACCTCTACAAAAGTATCCAATACCTCAATACATGAAACAAGTTTAAACAAAGTCATGGAAGAATCCCGGATAAGTGATTTTTTGGAGTGGGCAAAGGATTTATTTTGGCTTATAGACTCGAGGGGAGCTCCATGATGGTAAGGGAAAAAGATGGCATGAGCAGAGGGTGGACATCATCCCCTGGCCAACATAAGGTGGACAACAGCACCAGGAGACTGTGCCAAACACTGGCAAGGGGACACTGGCTATAACACCCATAAGCCCGCCCCCAACAATACACTGCCTCTGGGAGGTGTTAATTCCCAAATCTCCATCAGCTGGGGACCTAGCATTCAGAACACCTAAGTTTATGGGAACACCTGAATCAAACCACCACATTGATCCAAACTTTTCTGCTTCCTCTGCTTTCTTGTTTGGGGTAACTTCTCACTTTCATTGCATATATGATTTTTCTCTTATCTCTGAAGCTACCCCATGGGTGCTCTCACCAACTCTTTACTTTCTACCTGTGTAGTCACTCGAAACTCGGGGTAATCATGAGTGTAATCCTCTTCATCACTCATTTCTCCTCTGAATTGCTTGCTCTCTGCTTTGATACTTTCCCTTTTCAGGAAAGCACCTGGCAGCTGCCGTGTATGTTATTTATAACTGTTAATTTTTAAAGAATTTTACTGGGAACTCTAATATATGAATGAACTGCAAGTTGGTCATATTCCCATCAGGTTATCCTCCTTTGTCCCCTCTCCCCAGTCCCCATTCCACTGAAGACCCTTTCCAGTTGGGTAAAGTTTCCTCCTCCACTCCAAGAGGGTAATTCCACCCACCTCTTTCATGCCTACTTAAAAAATAGTCTGATATCCTGACCGTATCTTTAAAATTAATGAGATTTTAATCTTTTTGTACTAATTTAAAACTGTAATAATTTTTATTATTTAAATATTAGATATTACATTTAATAAACATAAAATTTTTGATATTTCTCTTATTTTTTAAATAATCACATCGTTGTTCCAATATCAATTTCAATGTACCTCATAATTTTTTTTTAATTTAGCTTTCTGAAAAATATTCAGGATATTTGTTTGGCTCAGTTATTTATTAAAATATTTATTTAGACAGAAAGAAAGTGAGCATACTAGGACCTCCTACCACTTTAATCAAACTCCAATGCATGTGCCACTAGGTGCATCTGGCTTTACATAGGTACTGAGGAACTGAACCCAGGCCATTAGGCTTTGAAAGCCTTGTAGGCCTTTAATCACCTCTCTAGCTCCATCTTGATTACTTCTAAACCTTAGTTTTCATCTCCATCCATTCTTCAAAGGTTTGTTGTTATCATAATTGACATTAATTACATGACTTCATATTTAATGATACTTAATTTTTAATTATTATTTAATGCATTGAAATTATAAAATCAAAAAGGGAATATATATTTTTTTCTTTGGAATGGTTAAATCAAAAGAAATAGCTGTATGTGAATTTATTCTTAGTTTCCATGAAGAACTTGGCATTTATAATGTATTAGTGTACTTAGAATCAGTTATCAAAACTAATTGTGTCAGACAATGAGAGAACATGATCTTTCATAGCAAAAACACTTGCTGGCACGTTTTTCTGTGGGATTGTTTTTTAAAATAGCAGATGAAAGATAAAGACAAGATTCTGCTGTAACTTATTAAAGATCCATTGGGAGAATACAATTTCAATTCTTTTAGTTAAAAATACACATGTATCTAGACAAGAGTGTATCAGAATTCATCAAAAACAAAGGTGGTCAAATCTATGTACAGGCAGCAGCAACTCTGTGATCTATTTATGTTGTCTCTGAAAGGAGGTGTTTTTAAGGGAGGCTTTGCACTATTGTCTACCATCCTCCCCAATATCCAGGTTAAAAATAAAAGGATTCATTTGAGCTAAAGCCTTATCTTTTAAAAAATATTTTATTTGTTCCAAGCAGAGACAGAGATGAAGATAAGGGAGATAGACAGAGAGAATGGATGTGCCAGGACCTTCAGCCACTGCAAATGAACTACAAACACATATGCCACCTTGTGCATCTGGCTTTATGGGGTACTAGGAAATCAAACCTGGTTCCTTTGGCTTTGCAGGCAAATGCCTTAACCAAAAATCCATCTTTCCAGCCCCAGAAGTATCAAGTTTTAAGCAAAGTATCAAATATTAAACACCTCAGTTTATTGTTTCACTTCTAAATTGTTTATAATATTCCCTAGAACACAGCCAGCCCTCACAGTAGTAGGAAGACCATCAATACCTGGGTCCATTAGTCCTTCTGGTCATAAATTCCCTTATGCTTCAGCCTGGACATCCCTACACTTGCAACTCAACATTCATTTCAAGCATTCATATGGCCAATAAGTTAATTTATTCTTATTCTACTAAAATATATTTATTTTCCCTAGGCAGTTTGTAAACATGGTGAAAGCAATTGATGATTCCAGGCATGGTACAATACCTCCCAAAGATAAATTGCTTTCTCTCAAAACGAGAATGAATAGGTTGGAGTGTCACTAAAGTGACATTTAGTAATTTAACACTTCCAACAGCCTAAATATTGACATCACAAATTTCATGGATTAAGCTCTCTGAAAGAATGAGGATCAGCAGGGTATCAGGAAATAGTAAATAATGGTATAATGGTAGCAGCTTGGCATTTTATAGGAACAAAGTATAAAGGATAACTGTTGACTTAGTCATTAATAATATATTTTGAGTAAAAAAGAGTTTATAGCATTCTACACATTTTTCATAATTCTACAATAAAAGAACCTAGTTTCTCAATTAAAAATGAATTTTCTCATCTGGAAAAATTTTTAAATATACCACGGATAATTGACTTAACTTATTCCTGTATGTAAATGTATTCTGAAGATACTGATATACCCTCCAGTAGCTCACAATCTAAAATAATGACAAGAGCAAAGTGCAATAACTAAAGCATAATTACCTTAAGTACATCAACATTTAATAAGGACACAGAAGTCATTCTCTTCCTTTCCACCTGCTCAAGAAATGCAATATTGAGAGTATAAATAAAATTATTTTTTCATTGTTTTTTTAACCCTAGTAGTTTCATTTATTTGTTAGGAAAATGGAGCTATCCATCAGCATGTCACTATATTTTTGCTGATCATATTTTAGATACTCACCCATTGCAGAGAATAAAAGCAAAAAGCACCATGCCACCTGCAACTAAAATAGATAAGGGAAAACAAGACAAACTGTTAAAGAATTGCCAGCCACAAAAAATTGGGCTTTCTCTCAGTTTTATACAGAATCTGAAAAGGAAGTTTTGGCTGATTTGGCAATTATTTTTATAGCCCTAAATATTTACTCATGAAAAAGTCTAGAGCCAAGCCATGAGACACAAGCACCCAATGAGATGCAGGTAGGTGGAAGGTGGCTAGTGTCTGATGAGAGAAAAACAGTCCTTTCTACTTCTCCTGATTGCTTTCTTCATCCAAACAGAACATTAAATTTATGTGGAAAGGAATAAGAACAAGCTAGAGCAAGGCAAAAGAGAAATAATCTGCTCTTCCGCTGGGGACCATAACCATGTCTGCTGAAAACCCTATATGAACAGAAGAGATGTCTTCTAGGAGGACCAAGGTCCACTAACAATGTGAGGCTGCGATGGGCTACACTAGACAAGCATCCGGGAGACCAATGCAAGAAGCAATGCAGAAATACATCCTTGTTGATTTTCTTTAGTTTTGTTTTCCACTTACCTGGAAAAAAATAAAGACATGTAATATAGATATAACATAATTGAGGAAAGCAAATGTGAACACTTTATCTTACAGAGAGCCAAAGTGAAATGCTAAGGAGAAAGCCAACTGGACGAAGAATACATTTGAAGTGAGACAGATCATAGTATCAGTGCCTAGCACCATAATTTGTTAAAAACAAGGTACCATCCGATAGAATAACTGAAAAGCAAAGTATCTCTAGGAAAGTGCAGTGCAATCTGTCACACTGGGTGCTGAGGGCTACTTCAGGCAATCTTTTCTCAGTGTTGCTGCTCTTGAAGGAATCCTGTTCTTCTGTCCTGATACTAGCAACGGGCCGAATATTCTAGTTTTCATCCAAACCACTTGCCAACAGGAAAAAAAAGAAAACATAATAGTAATTAAGACAAATCTTTTCAGATGTGAAAATAAAATAAAAGCAGGGAGAAAAGAGCAAAAAAGGTGAAAAAGACAGGGTTGGGAAAAACTGACTATTCATAATTAGACTGGGTTCCCACCAGTCGATGAATACTACATGAACCTGGTAGTTTCCAATCTTATTTTTATAACTTTAAAATAAAAGGAAGCAATTTACTTTATAGTTTTGTTGTGGATTATAGAATTCATCACACACAAAAAGAATTTAAAAAGAGAATATAAATGTCATAACCCAGACAGACACAAAAACATTTGAGGTAGCAAAACCTCTCCACTGTTAATTCAAAGTGAAAATAGAACAATATCCACTACTTTAGCATAGCATAGTAATGAAGAGATTAGAAATTAAAATACTTTTGTTCTGAAGAAAGTTAGGAAAAAAGTGTAATCTGAAAAAGAAATTATATGAAATCTACTTTTAGCTGCACATTATTTCTGCATTCTCACTATTATGGTATATTTTGCCCAAGTAAACAGGCTTAATGTTTGAAAATTACAGGGGAAGAGTCAATGACGGGAAAAGAGTAAGCAAGAACTAACATCAAGCTGAAAAAATAAGAACCAATGATCTCCATATGATTTGAAACTATGTGGCAAGAAGAATTCAGTGGGTCTAGGCTAAAATAGCAAAAATGTGTTGGATATAGTTAAATAAATAAGGTCTACCTTTTAAAATCAGCACAAGTAAAACAGAGCAAGGTATTATCTTTCACTCAGGAATTCAATTTTAAAACAAGTGAAAAGCCCAAGTCATTATAATACAGAGATGTTTAGCTAAGTGCACTGTATAAGAAATTGGTTGATATTTGCAAAGGGCCTCATTGTTTTAAGACTATAAAAATGTTTTTCTTGGATGATATTAAAATTATAATAATATCAAAATTTAAAGAAGGAAGTCAAATGCTTTTTGAGGCTCAGGAAGTTTGGGAGTCAGAAGTTCACATACTTTCTTTTATTCATAAGAAATGAAATGTTTTCTTTAACTATTTTACCATTTAATATAACATTATAGCAACTTCTACCAAACAAGGAATATAAATATTCAGGTTGCTCTGGATAAGTTTTGTCCTTGTTTGTTCTCGAAAAGAATGACTGCCAAGCCTTTTCATTTTTCTGTAATACTGGAGACAGCTCACAATATTTTCCTTCTCTTTCAACTCTAAATTCTGCGTCATCAACTATCTATCTAGCAATCATCTATCTTTCTAAAGTTAATGTTATAATTTTAACCTCATCCATCACATTCTTAGGCTTTGGTACGGTGAGTTTTCATTCTAATTTGATTCAAGGAATTTTAAAATTTCTTCAATGACTATCATTCGCTAGTGTATTGTTTAATTTCCATGTGTTTGTGTATGTTCTATAGTCTTTCTTACTATTGATTTGTAGTTTCTGTATTTGTTAAGATTTGCTTTCTAAGCCAGGCGTAGTGGCACATGCCTTTAATCCAAGCACTCGGGCAGCAGAGGAAGAAGAATCACTATGAGTTCTAGGCCACCCTGAGATGACATAGTGAATTCTAGGTCAGCCTGAGCTAGAGTGAGACCCTACCTCAAAAAAAAACCAAACAACAGCCAGGCATGGTAGCGCATGCCTTTAATCCCAGCACTCGGGAGGCAGAGGTAGGAGGATCACCATGAGTTCGAGGCCCCCCTGAGACTGTATAGTGAATTCCAGGTCAGCCTGGGCTAGAATGAGACCCTACCTCAAAACAAACAATAAAAACAAAACAAAAAACAACAACAACAAAAAGATTTGTGTTGTGTCCTAATATATGGTCTGTTTTAGAGAATGTTCCATGTGCTGCTGCAAAGAATGTGCATTCTGCAGCATTTATAAGATATTTGATTTATTTAATTATTTATTTATGAGCAAAGACAAATAGAAGAGAGAGAGAGAGAGAAAGAGAAAAGGAGTGGCCTCCAGCCACTATAAACTCCATATGTATGTGCTACCATTTACATGGGTCCTGGGGAATCAAACCTGGGTCATTAAGCTTTGCAAGCAAGCACGTTACCTGCTGAGCCATCTCTCTAGCTTCTTCTGCAGCATCCAGATTGAACATTCTGTAGACATCTTTTAGGTCCATTTATTCTATGGTGCCACTTAATCTAGATGCTTATCTGTTTTTGTTGCTGGTGGTGGTTGTTTTTGTTTGTTTATTTGTTTGTTTGTTTGTTTTTTTGATTTTTTTTTTTTTTTGATTTTCTGAAGTAGAGTCTCACCCTGGAATTCACTATGTACTCTCAGGGTGGCCTGGAATTCACAAAGATCCTCCTATCTCTACCTCCCAAGGGCTGGGATTAAAGACATGTGCCACCACGCCTGGTTTTATCTGTTTATCTGTTTAATTTTGTGTGTGTGTGTGTGCACCTGTGTTTGGTGCATGTATATTTGGAATTACGATGTGGATTGCTCTCTTAATCAGTATAAAGTGATCTTCTCTATCTCTTCTAACTGATGTTGGGTTGAAGTCTATATGGTCAGAATAGCAACATCTGCACATTTTCTAGGCCCATTTGCTTGAAATACCATTTTCCATCCTTTCATCTTAAGGTAGTGTCTCTCTCTTTTACAGAGTTAAGTTTATTGAAGGCAACAGATAGACACTTTTTAATCCAGTATGTGGCACTGGGGTAAAGTCCGTGGCATTTGGACCATTGATGTTGTGAGTTATTATTGAAATTTGAGTATTCTTGCTATTTTTTTTTTTTTTTAATTCTTGCTATTCTTGATCTTGCACTGGCTATTTTGCTATTACTCTCTTGTATTATTTGAATGTCGTTTATTTTTCCTGATGGTCTCAGGCATGTGCATTTCTTTCTTTTCACTCCAAGTATTCTGGTATTTTCTGTAGAGCTAGCTTAGTGGTCATGTATTCCATTAGCCTGTTTTTATCATTGAACGTTCTTGTTCCTCTTCAATTATGGCAGACAGCTTTGCTGGATATAGTAGTCTGGGTTGGTAGCTGCTGTCTCTCAGCTTTTGAAGTTCGTGGTGCGTAATCTGCTGTGCCCTGCTGGGCTTGCCTTTACAGGTGACCATGAGCTTTACTCTTACTGCATTCAATATAGTTTATTGGTCTGTGTGTGCAGTAGTTTGATTACAGTGTTACAGGAAAGGCTCTTTTCTGGTCTTTTGTGTCTGTTTGGTGTGCTGAATATCTCCTATGTATGGATTAGCATCTTTCCCAATGGGAGAAAATTTTCTTCTAAGATTTTGTTGAAAAATACTATGTCTTTAAGTGGAAATTCTTCTCCTTCTGTACCCTAAATTCTTAATTGTTATCTCTTCATTGTATATCACTTGTCGTGAAATAACACTCATAGCTTCCTATTAGTTAATCTCTCTTTGTTAGAATGTTCTAGATCTACCTGTCTTCTAGGTCAGATATTCTATCCTCTCTTTGCTCCATTCTACTGGGGAAATTTTCTACAGTTATGCATTTGATTAACTGTGGTTTTCATTTCTAGCCTTTCTGATTGGTATTTATTCAGTATTTCTGTTTCATTACTCATATGTTATATTGACCTCCTCATTTTGTAAAGTTGGTTTCCTGTGTTCTCCTTCAGGAGCTTGGTTTCTTCTTTGATTCCTTTGATATCATTGTTGATTTCTTTGAGCATATTTATAATCATTATTTTTGAATTCTCTTTCTGATATTTCATCTAGTCAGTCTAACTGGAGATCTTTGCTGTTGGATTTATAAGTTTTGGGAGAATTATGTTGTGTTTCTTGTATTATTGCATAGAGATTTTTGCATCTCAAGTTATTTCAGTGCTCGTGCTTTCTAGTTGTCATCAGACATGGAAATCAGAAGCTATAACTCAAAGATGTGGTGTGCAGGAGGAATGGCCTACAAACTCAGAAGCACCAGTGGTGCACAGTTGTCTGAATTTTCTTTGTATTGTGAAGTTGTACGACAAGCTAGTGGAGGTATCACGCTCACGAGGACCAGTGAGATGCCCCTTCATTCTCAGCATGATATTTAGGTCTCTCTGCCTCTGCATTGCTTAGGATCTTCAACTGTTCATTACAAGATTTTCTGAATGTTGAACAGATCACTTTCTCAAGAAACTACTATTAAATTTATTCCAAATCCCTGTGTTTCTGATGTTTCCATTTAAAATTCATGTATCTCATTAATTTCATGATGTTTTATATGTGTATTTCTCTTAATGTAAACTATAAATTCAGTGGTAAGTGGTTATACAACTTTGCTCAATCACATAAAATTACTTTCAAAAGCAACAGAATATTTATTCAGTGCCTTGAGAGTATATTGTAATTAACCCAAAATACATTGGCATTTTATGTATGCCAAAGAAATGGAGTAATCAGAAGTTTAGCAGGGGGTAACTCAAATGTTTGAATAATTGAAATCTTTCTCAATAATTCAAAAGATTATAAAATACTTTTCTTCTTAGACAACTTGAAATACTTCTTGAACCATCTGTGTAAATAATATGCCCAATGAAGCAACACTTTAGCTTTCAAAAAGAATAAAAGAAAAATGAAGTAGGCCTTTTTCTAAATTAATAAAATGTACTAACCATATCATCTGTTTGTAATACATAATTAAACTATAATCTAAAACATAAATAATAAAATTCTTCTCAAGTAAATGCATTGCATTTGAAGACAAAATGTCTAAAAGGCGCCTTTGAAACCAGCAACAAATCTTTGGTGTGCCTTCTCTAATGCCAGCTTCCCAAGAAATGTCGTCATTCCCAGTCCTCTCCAAGTTCAGTCTTTGCATACTGATGCAGCGTATGATGCTAGGTTAGGAACCTAACATTCTCAGTAATTCTGAATACGTTTTGAGACACCATTTTTGAAAATGTTCAGAGAAAAATAAAAAAGATAAGGGGCTCAAATATTTTGTTTAGTGGACGAAACAAGAGATGGAAAATGCTCTGTATGAGAAGCTTTCTTTGGCTGTATTGTGACTTGGTAGTTTATACAAAATTTTCAATAATTCTTCAAACAATTAGCATACTGTATTTTGCAAAGTGTTCTTTGGTATTACAGATCGAAGTCTTCCCATTTGTTTCTAGAGCTGCTGAATTCACTTAAAGATTATATAGATTTCTTTTTTGCCCTTTGCAAAATATGCAGGGTAAGTGAAAAGTGTAGGGAAGCTTCCTATAATATCTCATCAGCAGATTTGTGAATTCCATCCCTGGTGATTGATACCTGGTGGGCATGCAGTGTATAAGAAGGGGGTTAGAATATAAAATGATACCCTCGTGTCAAACAATTGTACTTTTTTCACTCTCCACTAATTTGCCTTAAGCATGAATATCCTAATAAAATTAAATCTTATATCAAGTATTTTAATTTTTGTTCTAAATCTTGCAGTACACATATGTACTTCAAAGTATCATAATACAAGCTTCCACTATTTCCTGTGAACTCACAGTTAACTAATCTCAATACTGCTAAAAGCCTTACCTGGAACAATAACAAGAAAAATGGTTGTGTTTCAAAATAGCAGTTTCTTTTATGTTAGGTTAAAACTCACTGTCAGCCTGGGTCAACATTCACATTAATATGAACAAAAGGAAATTGTCCGTGTACGTATGTCAGTATTTTCTAAAAATTATTTGTAGACATGCAGGATTCTACAGCCTTACAATTATTTCCATTCAGTTGGACAAATTTACTATTACACACTTATTATCAAAACTCAAAGTAATCCTAGAAACATTAGTGTTCTACCCTTAAAAACAAATTTTTAGCATAAAAATCTAAACCTAAACTGTTTGACTCATACAGACATGCATTGCTACCTCTCATTGCAAAGCTGTTTCTGACTAATAGCAGCTCAGTTCGTTTTGGATTTAGTTTTGCATTTGTTTTTCCCCATCCTGCTCTTCCCTCCTCCCAAATCCTTCCATTCCTATTGTCTGAGTTGCTTATCAGGTATGTCAGCAACTCTAGCTGGTCCAGGTCTGGAACTGCAGATGAGTGAGACCATGTGGCGCTTGTTTTTCTGTGATTGTGTAAGTTTGCTGAGTATGATCTTTTCCAAGTCTGTCTAGTTTTCTAAAAATTTCATTGCATTTTGTTTTTCTTTTTGCTGAGTGGAATTCCATTGCATAAATGTACCACAACTTTGTTATCCATTCATCCAATGATGGGCACCTGGGTTGATTCCAGTTCTTAGCTGTTATAAATTGAGCAGCTATAAGCATGGTTGAGCAAATACCTCTTTAGTGAAGCATGTAGCATTTAAGATAAATGCCCAGTAAGGGAAAAGCTGGGTTTGTCTTGTCAGTAGCTCTATATTCATCCTTTAGGAAACTCCATTTTGATTTCAGTAGTGATTGTACGAGTTTACACCAACAGTTAATGAGGGTTCCTCTCCCCACATTATTGCCAACATCTGTTGTTTTATTTTATTTTATTTTTTGAGGTAGAGTCTCACTCTAGCCAAGGCTGACCTGGAATTCACCATGTAGTATCAGGGTAGTCTGGAACTCAAGGCGATCCTCCTACCTCTGCCTCCCAAGTGCTGGGATTAAAGGCATGTGTCACTATGCCAAGCCTAATTTTCCAATGATTTCCAACTTGACTGGACTAAAATAGAATCTTATACTTTTTATTTGCATTTCCCTAATGGTTAGGAATGTTAAACATTTTCTTTAGTGTTTGTTAGCTATTTGTATTTCTTCCTCCGAGAACTCCCTGTTCAGTTCTCTGCCCCAGTTTTGGAGTGGTTTTTTTGTTTGTTTGTTTTTTGTTTTTAGGTTTTTGAGTTCTTTGTAGAATCTAGATATTAGGCCTCTGTCAGTGGTATAGCTGGAGAAAAGTTTCTCCCATTTTGTGGGCAATCTATTGTCTATGCTAATTGTATTACAAAAGGGCCCATATACATTAATTTAGAGAAGAAAATTATCTTTAATGTTAGCTCTAAAATATTGCCATGGGGGGAAATTATATAACATAGTGTACACAGGTATGAGCATGGTTTTGCAAAAATATAAAAAGAATGCTACAGATGGACATTTTCTAAATTGCCAAAGACAGAAGTTTTAATTATAATTTAGGATATTTTTTACATAGTAATGAGAAAATAATTAATTTGCCCAATCTTATTTTTACATGATTGAGATTTGCATATATACTACTGTAAATAAGTTAATCACAATTCTCTACCTCTTCTAAATCTTCTGTTAAACAGTTTAGATAATTTTTTGTCTCTTCTGAAAATTTAGGTAGTATATGTCTTATCTGCTCATATTTTTATGATGCTTTCTAATTATTCTGAAACATAGCCATATCTGAAACACTACATTAGATTGCCTATTTTTCTCTCTCTTAACATCCAACGTTTCAACTGAGCTTTCAGAAGATTCTGTATCACAGACAACTCATGGCAAAGTTCTTTCACTGTTTCTCTCTGTGACAGTATTCTGTATTATTTATTAAAGATTGTTACCTAAATAAGAGGTGCTAGATGCAAGGGAGAAAGACTGTTCAATTTGTTGTGGCCACTTAAGGTTTGTTCCTGAATCCATGCCCAGGTGTGCCTACTAAAATTCCATCTGGAGGCAGGGCACCAGAATGCCTATTTATGGTTAAAGTCACCATTTCTTTACCTTAGGGAAAATGTTTATTACCTCATAGGTTTTGAAAAAGTATTCACTTAGTACTTTAAGTTAAAAAAAAATGCCAAATCTAAAAGATGTAAAACAAAGTTAAAAATAAATAATAGCAATATGCTGGCACAGTCACAAATCTATCTCATTGTGTTCATCATAAAAAATATTGGGGAATAATTTTCTTCAAAGTTATGACTGAGCTTCTGTTTCCAACCAGAATTGATTTATTATATGATGTCACAGAGTATGAAATACTACAAAATATATAAAATTTTGGAGGAAGAAGCCTCCACTCTTTGTGTTAAGATTTCAGCTTCCTGAGTTCCTGTGAAATTTGGAGGAAGAAGCCTCCACTCTTTGTGTTAAGATTTCAGCTTCCTGAGTTCCTGTGAAATTTACCAAGCCTTCCCAAAAAGCCTGCTTTGATAAGAACAAGAATGTAACCTAAAGATGTGTATCTTAAACAAACAGGACTGATGTAAATCCGCCCTGCCTGTAATCTCAACAGACATTCTTGAGGCCTATCACTCAAGAGACCCCCGACCCTCTGGTAGCCATAAAATCCATTAGGCAGTCATAAATCCCATTTGCCTTCTTCCTGCCTCCCCTATAGCCATAAAATCCCATTTGCCCTCTTCCTGCCTCCCCTATATATACCTCTGTATGAATAATAATAATAAAGCCTTGACTGGTGTGGAAGCAAGGCTTTCTTCTTTGTGTCTGCTTGTCTCTCTCATCCAGGAACAGCCTCCCCTCGAGCCCCTGTTGAACCCCGCCGGCCGGGGCAAGTGGCGCCCAGACGTGGGGCTTGAGGTACGAGGACTGACTTGGACGTCGCAAGGAAGGACGGCCGTCTCTTCAGCATTGGATCGCCACCTCGTTGGTGAGTGAAGATCCACAGTGGGTCACTGCAGGAAAGCCCGCCTGTAATACAGACCTGGGTAAGGTAAGAATAGCGACGAATGTCTCGGGACAAGCCATATTTGTTCATAGTTTATGAACCTCAAGGCACAAAGAAAATCGGGTGATCCTTTGGGGACATCCTCCCCTTGGGATTTACAGGCCCAGAGTGGGCTGCCTCCCCAATGAAGAAATTGTCTCTTTATTGACGGACTTAGGCGAAGTTTCATATGGTTGTCTCGCCATTAAAAAACTAGGCAGAGTTTGTTTCCCCAGTTAGCGAAAAACAAACTCCCTTTCTCCATCAGAGAAAGACTAATAACTACAAGCCCAGGAGGGGCTGCCCCCCCAGTGAGAAGGTAATATATTTGCCCCACTGACGGGTCAGGCGAGAGATAATGTAAAGAAAAAATAAACTGTCCGTTTCTCCATCAGAGAAACGTAACTTAACAAGCCCAGGAGGGCTGCCCCCAGTGAGGGGCTAGCCTCCCCACTGAGGAATTAGGAGAGGTGTAATGTAAAGAAAAACAGACTTTTTCCATCTCAAAGAAAAAGACAGATCTCCCTCTCAGACACTGTTTTCTTATTTCATTCTTTGTTTTCGGTTTAAGCCATGGACTTGAATCAAGGCGACAGGGCAACTGAAGTCTCTCGGCCAGGGCTACTCTCTGGCATTGACTGAAGGCCCCGAGCTCATTGTTCAAATCCTGACAGCACGACCGGGTGCTGGCAATAAACCTTCTATCTATTCCTCTTTACAATTTGCAAACTGATCATGCATAGGCCAATAAAAGCCTTTAGGGCAGCTACCGGATTCTTAAACTTGTGGTCAGGCTTGCGTTTGGGACCACCGGGAAATCCCCCGGGCTATTTATGGCCCAGGAATATTGCCCTTTGGTCTTAACGTTTCTAAACTTTCTCTATCGTGAGGAACACTAGCCTTCATCAAAATGTGGCTGTTAGCTCGAGCTGTGACAAGCTGGCAGATCTGGCAGAGCCGCTCAAAAACCACAGGCAGCAACAAAGACAAAAGCTCACACCTGGGGGCAGGGCTCAGGCTCCTGCAGATTTCTCTTTTCAACATGGGCCAGACGTTAAGTAAACATGAGTTGTTTATCCAAGGGCTTAAAGAATCCCTCAAGTTGCGAGGGGCTGAAGTTAAAAAGAAAGATTTGGTTAAGTTTTTTCTTCTCTTGGAAAATATCTGCCCATGGTTCCCCCAAAAAGGCACTATTGACGAGGAACGATGGGGTCGCGTGGGTAATTGTTTGAAAGATTTTTATCGCATGTTTGGCCCTGAGAAAGTCCCGGTCTAAGCCTTCTCCTATTGGAATTTAATTAATGACGTCCTTCAGTCTCATTATTATCAACCTGATGTTTCTAAAGTCATACAGGATGGGGAATCCTTCCTTAAAGAAAACCTTAAGGCTAGCCAAACTTCCCTCTGTCAAGATAAAAACCTCTCAGACCCGCCCAAACATCCCCCGTCCCGATGTCCCTCGGTTATTGTTCCTATGCCAGAGGACAACTCACACCCTCCCATTCCAAAAAGAGCCTCCTAAGTCCATTTATCCCGTCCTCTCAGGGCTCTTGGGAGGCCCCTGGGAGATGATTCTCTCTCCCAGGATGAGGAGGCAGAATTGAAAGCTGAGGCAACCAAAGATCATAAGCCTGACTGGCCTCCTCTATCTGCCTCTGAGACTAACTCACCGCCATATAACCCCAGTAGAAATACCTCCTTCTGTGCTCCTGCGCTTCATCCCACTTTGATTTGGAAAAGGTCACTAGGCGGGCTACTCATAAACTTTCCCGTGAAACCCAACTACTCAAAACTCTTCTTAGGACAAAGAGGGAAAAAGCCCTCCTTTTGAAACAACTTCATGAGCTAGACCTAGAGATTCGCTCTCCCTCCACCCCTCCCCTTGCAAAAATAAAATTAAAACAAAAACTCTTCATGCCTTTCCCGTGACGCATTCTCAGGTCAGAACAGGAAAGGGTCAATTAACCAGCTCTTTGCCAATTTTAGAGTCACATACAGGAGGCATAGAAAGAGAGGATGTAGAAAGAGAGGGTCCAGAGAACCAAATTATTATAAGTAGATATAGACTTCTTATAAGTATTACAACTGTTTTAAGCTCACTTTTGTAACTTTTCTGGGACTACTAACAAAATTTCAAAATATGGGTAAATGCCAAATTATTATAAATAGATATAGACTTCTTATAAGTATTTACAACTGTTTTAAGTTCACTTTGTCTCTCTATACTTTTCTGGGACTACTAACAAAATTTCAAAATATGGATAAATACCAAATTATTATAAATAGATATAGACTTCTTATAAGTATTACAACTGTTTTAAGCTTATTTTGTCTGTCTATGCTTTTTCTGGGACTACTAACAAACAAACAAACAAAAAAAAAAAACAGTTTCAAAATTATATTTAAATTTAAATATATTTAAATTTAAAATACTAAATTTGTCAAAAAAAATTTTTTTATAATGTTCAAATCTACTTTCATAATTTAAATGTATATCAAAAGTCAAGTCTGATCTACTCTTTAAAGATATAAGGCCTTTTTTTATAGCCTAATTGTAAAAACAATAAAAGTTTTCATTGGTAATAATAAAATAAACTGATTAAAAATAAACTGAAAAAAAAAAAAAACTTTAAATGTTGGTGACTAATGAAAAAGATTATTACAAAGTGGTTACATAATTTGTAAAATAAAAATATGTAACTGTAGATATTAAGTAAACTTAAACAAAAAGTTAAAGATAAAACACTTAACCAGATTACAGATCTTTTTAGATACAATAAAGTGATTATTAACCTAGGGCTTACATCAAACTAATAAAAACATGGCTCTAGCTGATAGCAAGTTACTATGGTATTCAATCTGTAAACTTAAAACTTTAGCTTGTTGATATTAATCTGGTCATGATGATGGTTAAAAAAGACTAAATTTAGAGTACCCAATAAAGTTAATTAAGTTCCTATTTGTCAACATTTTAACTATATCTTAAGGTTAAAATTGACTCATTAATATTTAATTCTCTCACATGGTTAATATAACTAATATACAAAAAATGCCTAACATCTCCCTCCATTGCCTGTGATAATTGTTTCCTATCCAACTATGTGCTCCTGATAACATGACTGCCTTTGTTATGATTCTGGTAAATGTCACACAACCCTGGGGGTCCCCAAACACTCGTGTGGGGGACTTGACACTTCCTTTGATTCCCTGACTGAGAAACCCAAGCAAACCCAAGACTGAGACTCGAAAAATTCTTCTCAGACCGGTCTGGTAAGTATCTGAGCGCTCTCTCTCTCTCTCTCTCTCTCTTTCTCTTTTTTATGCATAGCTTTTCTTGGGCCCTCTGTTTCTGTGTCTATGTTATTGGGCCCTCTATGTTTCTGTCATATTCGTGTGTCTGTGTTATTGGGCCCTATATGTTTCTGTCATATTTGTGTGTCTGTATGTTGTTTCCCTATGGACAGACGCTTCTCCCTTGACTTAATAACATGGGACAGTTCCCTTCCCCCTCTTTAGGACAAAAATCAAGGACATCGCTCAGAAAAATGGAGTATCTATTTCTGTTCCTCAATGGCTATCAGAGGACACCCTTTCATTCAAATAAAAAAAAAAAAAAAAATGTTTTCTGTCCTAGGAACAGACATCCAGACCAGATCCCATACATCGTGACCTGAAAAAATTTAATTAACCCCCCACCCTTTTTTCACTCCTTTCTTCACAGGTGTTGGCAGCCACAGCTAAAAGAGACATTAAGCCCACCGCTGAAGCCTCGGTCCCAATTCTTGTGTGGGGGAGGGAATGGGAACTGGGAATTACATCTCAGGTCAATAAATAAGTTACATCTCAGGTCAATTAATGAGTTACATCTCAGGTCAATAAATGGTTTACAAAATTTGTCTGTTATAAAAACCAGAGGCCACCATGGCTGAGTATCTCTAAAAGGTCCTACAGGTATAAAACTCCCAAAAGCTATGTTATTGGACTGATTAAAATTTTTCTCAAACTTTTTCTTCACAGATAGATATTGATTAAAAGCTGTCAGTCAGGATAGATGCTCTAAAAAAATGCTGTTATGTATTAAAAAGGCAGGTTGTCAATCTGGTGGTTCAAAAGCAATTGTTCTGTCATGAGCATTACTCCTTTATCC
Source organism: Orientallactaga sibirica (assembly GCA_036365145.1). Lineage (NCBI taxonomy): Eukaryota > Metazoa > Chordata > Mammalia > Rodentia > Dipodidae > Orientallactaga > Orientallactaga sibirica. The sequence continues at coordinate 1,537,305 of JAEOAD010000005.1, forward strand.
TACAATGAGACTGCTACTATATGGTAAAAGGTTTAAAATCATATTTGGGGTATTTAAAATCTTAATAATCTTAACATAAATTTACAAGGTTTACAAAAAGAAAATATCTGTTATTTCATATAGTCATTTGTCTTTTGGTGATCCTGCTAAGGCTACAAAAAAATTTTTTTTGATGCCTTAAGTATCTCCCAAGCAGTTTCTTTCTCAGATTCTCATTTGGCTTAAGCAGGGGGAAATTTACTGCTGGGCAAACATAGATTACAGAGTTAGAGGTCAACACATTCCTTAGCTAGTTAGGCCTGGGTTTAATAAATGTCTGATTCTATAATGACAGTACTGTCATCTGGCTATTAAATGATGTCTTCTAAGTAAAAAAAAAAAAAAAAACTTTAACTTGGTTTACAACAGTAATTTAGAGAAATAATAAACTCAAAAATTTCCAGGAGGCTTATTTCAGCAATGCAATTGCAACTTGTTTCAACATACAGAGGTGGCTGTGCCTGAGTCAGGCAAGCAAACAGTGTTACAGAGACTGAATGTAACAGGTTAATTGATTTCTTTTTTTGGTTCTTCAGTATATACCAAAATAAATATAATTTATGATTACAGTTGGGTCCCCAAGAAAATAAATAATCAGAGATACAGCCCATCTTGGGTCCCAAAGGTGGCCTCAAACAAAATTATAAAAAGTAAGTACTAAAAAAAAAAAAAAAAAAATTATTTTAAGTTTTGCACGTGTCTGCCCCTCCCTTATCCTTTTGTACTTAGGCCCAGGTGGGTCAATCACCTAATGAAATTTACTCTTAGTTGTACCTGGTATATTATCACCAATTGTATTAATTCTAAAAAGGATACAGCTACAGATTACTCCTCCAATGTAGTCTTTATTGTCATGTGTTCTCCTGACTTAATTATGCCAATCAGAAGGACTGAGTCCTGGTACTCCAGCTTCCAGAGCTCAAGTGTTCCAGCAGCTCAACAGGTCCACTATCACAGACTGGAGCTGGCAAGCTGAGGAATCGCGACTGAGGACCTGACTCCCGCTGAGGCCTTCCCCTAACAATGAATGTAAACCCTATAGCCACTGTAAGCCCTGTAAATTTGTTTACCTAATGCCTGTATAAGTCTCTGTACACCCTATAGCCACTGTAAACCCTTAAATTTGTTTTCTTTTTAAAACTTATAGTCTCTGTAAAACCTAATGTCTGTAAAACATATATTCTCTGTAAACCCTATAGCCACTGTAAGCCCTGTAAATTTGTTTACCTTTTAAAACCTATAGTTTCTGTAAAACTTAATGTCTGTAAAACTTATAATTTCTGTAAAACCTAATGTCTGTAAAACTTATAGTTTCTGTAAACCCTATAGCCACTGTAAACCCTGTAGATTTGTTTACCTTTTATAATCATTCTAGGCATGTTGGCCAAGGTTTAATACTCCAAGCCTCTGGGAACCGCATAAGCATTCAGACTTATGCACCCCCTAGGGGGATGGGTACCAATGTGGGTGTGAAAAAAAAAAAAAAAAAACACAAGGGAAGGTCTTACTGACCACATCTGAATTCCCTGAGAGAAAACCTGACTTGCATGGAGGTTGGTACCATACATAATAATTATATAGGCCCTGCCTCCCCTCCCCAAAAGGTACCAAGGGCCAAATCTGTGGGCGATAAAAATGACCCACGGGAGGAGCCAGGTCACTTCTCCCCCACTTGGTTAAAGCCCACCGCTTGACTGCGGGCCTCCCCCTGTCTTGTATAAAAGAAGGGAGGAGATGTTGGAGACCACTGAGCCAAACTGCAACCATTTGGAGGAAGAAGCCTCCACTCTTTGTGTTAAGATTTCAGCTTCCTGAGTTCCTGTGAAATTTACCAAGCCTTCCCAAAAAGCCTGCTTTGATAAGAACAAGAATGTAACCTAAAGATGTGTATCTTAAACAAACAGGACTGATGTAAATCCGCCCTGCCTGTAATCTCAACAGACATTCTTGAGGCCTATCACTCAAGAGACCCCCCGACCCTCTGGTAGCCATAAAATCCATTAGGCAGTCATAAATCCCATTTGCCTTCTTCCTGCCTCCCCTATAGCCATAAAATCCCATTTGCCCTCTTCCTGCCTCCCCTATATATACCTCTGTATGAATAATAATAATAAAGCCTTGACTGGTGTCCTGAATCATATGAACAATGCAGTAAATTTAGACACAACTGGTCCTCTCAAAAAAGCTCAGTGAGAGGGGAAGGTACAGAGAAAATTAGGGGACTGTTTCTATGGTAATGATGTTACAAGAAGGATTAAGTGGATGGTATAAGTCAAGGATGCACTCAAACTGGTCATCACTGATATCCATACACAGTAACACACATGAACATGACACACTGAGAAGCCTGATACCTGAAGTTGAGGCATACTACCAAATGTGAAGATTCTATCATTGTAACTGTGTAACAACTGGTCCTCTAATAAAAACAGCTCAGGTTTATACTGTTTCCAAAGTTAAGTGGTATAAGACATGCACTCTGGTGATATCCATCTAACAACATGAAGACACGGAGTGTATAGGTGGGCAGACACACACAGCACTCATGAGCATGTTGTAAGCTAGCTCCAACAATCCATGATGTGTGGTTTAAACCTTGCAGTTCCATGAATGAGTAGTGTCCTTTTTATTTAAATCACTCCAATGGCCTCTAATGTGCTCTCCAACTATCTCAGACTCCTAAGCTGCACACCCTAGGGAGATCTTTTTCTTCAGAGGGTGCTCATACTTGTGGTTCTCTTTCAACCAACAGAACGTGCAGAAGTGACCAAATGATACTTGCTCAATTATGTTGCATAATATTGCAATATTCTCTTTGTTGGAGATCTCTCTTCTGACGACATAGTTCAAGCAAAATGTCATTTAGGGAGTCCTGCACAAGAAAGCAAGAATAATATTGGTCTGACTCGTAATGCAAAGTCCCCCAGGACAACAGTCAGAAGGTGAGCTCTGCCAGAAAACAAGCCCCTTTCCTGGTCAGGCCTGAAGATGAAACTGTGCTCCAATGGAGAATGGGTCTGTAGCTTGGAAGATGCTGGATAAGCTATGCCCAGATTTCCAACCCATAATAACCTATAATCTGTAAGGTCATATATGCACATTGCTTTAACTTGTTGTGTTTGCCTTATTAATGTTATGAAAAGTAGGTAATAAATATAATTGGTATGATAATTACAATGTCTCCAACACTATTCTGTGCCCTAAAATGGTTTCCTCTTTAAGTCTCCATTACAGACCTATAATATCATTAGGCCAAGTTTATAAATAGAAAAATCACTCAAATTCACTGATCAAGCAAATAAAAAGGTAGTGCTGAACTTGGGCACAAGGGATTTTGAGTTCTTATTCTTAATTTCTGAATCATTTTCCCTATAACACTCTGTGACAACCTTAAGGAAATTTTCAGGCCAACAAAGTATCTAACTAGGCTATATCATGATAAATTTCTTTGAAAATATCCTAGTTTTCCTGTTAAATGTGATGGAGCTTAATGGGTTTCTATGGTGTACCATCTGAATTCCACTGAAGTAATTTCTCAAAAACATTTCCTGGAAATTTTGGGCTTCCTGGCAAGCACAATCAAACCAAGAAATAAGATGCCTTAATTGGTTAGACAAGGGAGAATTAAGACTGGTTTCAACTTGTCTGCAATCTGTTGGTAGTGTAGTCAGAGAGAAACTTCTGCCAGAACACAGTTTAAGACAGGGGCATGTAAATATTCTCGCCAGCATTATGTAGTCATTATAATTTTGATTGTTCAGTCATATTAAAAATTTCACCTTCCAAAGGCTCCACTAGCTAGGAACTGAGCAGGAGCCTGAATCTCAAACACCAACACACACAGTGTCGCTTATTAGATGACAAATGGGAGATCCCTTTAAATAACATTTTCAGTTAATTTTCCTTTCACCCTATTTTTCATGTTTGATTTATTTTAAGTGACTCCCGTTGGCAGATTGTCTTCACTTATGGATATACGATCCCCACCACTATTTAGGAAAAAAAATATATCTTTGCTATTAATTTTCTTCCTCCCTAGATCTAGCTGTTTTTGTTTTGTTTGTTTTGTTTTTTGTCCTCTGTGATCCTTGACTGAAAATAATTGCATCTACCCATGGTGCTGCATCATGGTCATGTGACTTCCATACTCCTGCACTGACCGTCTCCTGGGCAGTGGTGGTAATGTGTTCCCCAGGTCAGTCACTCTAGGATGACTGCTGTGAGTCTCCGCATGAGGGTCCCACGTCCCACCTCCATGATGGCCTCTGTGACCAGCACTGCCCTAGACGTGTCTCTTTTCCCCCGTTCCTCCAGCTCCTGGTTGTGTCTCAGCAACTAGCTCAGCCTTTCTACGGCCAGAAGCTCTAGTAAAGGCCTTGGGCAGAGCAGGAGACAATGCCCCCCTCCCAAATACCATATTTCCTAGTCCCTGGGCCCTGGAAGAAGTGTCACAGGTGCCAGCGGGAAGCCGCTCCTGAAAGATTCTTCCCAAGGAGGATTTTGAAGAAGTCACTTCTTTTTGCAGATGGCTCAGTTCTTTTCTTCATGTATTTATTCTAGCTGCTTCTCTAAATCAAATTATGTCATCAGCTCTATGAATGAGTGGCAATCATTTCTGAGTTCTAGTATGCAAACTTCTATGATGGCCAAGGTACAGAACGCACAACACTTCCCACGCAGAGCAAGCAGCGTTACCGGCTATGGCCCCAGCCCACTCTTGCACTGCTTTTGTCAGCCAAAACACACATCTGCTTTCAGTAATCTCACGGAACTGCTAAATGTCCATTCACACTATTCCAGCCATATCAAACCATTCCCAAGACTCACAAGCGTGCTCCCCTGACTACCTGCAGATCCTCACATTTCCCCTTTGCCCCGTGCTTCTCCCTGACTTGGTATGGCAGCTTCATGTTCCCATGTTTTGCCTCTCACCCCCTCTTCACGTCCCAGATCTATGTCTGTCTTCATGGCAGATTTAGATTTTATAATGGCTGATCATACTCCGAGTCATGAATTTCATTGTTCATAACATACCTTTTTAATCCTGCTGCATAGCATATATCAGGTATTATATTCTGTGAGTGAATGAATTAGGTAATGGATGATTCCTCATCAAAAAGATATGCTCTCATGCAGCATTTCATACTGAAGTTCAGAAGGTTACTACAAAATCAGTCTCTTAGATATTATCCTGAAATTTACCACAATAGAATGGTGTTTTTCCAATGTGTCACTTGTGGGAGACAGAAGAAATCACTAAATGTCTTCATTTTTAAGATTCATAAAACATATTTAAGATATATTTATTTTCCTATCCCAAATGTCAATAATAAATACATGAAAAGTAAATAATGAGAAGACATCCCCATAGTTTCCCAGTGAAACTTAATCTGCATCCATCTATCTCCTTTGAGGAGTTTTCCTCATCTTCTTGAGTCATGTTTAGGAAATCCTTTAGCAGAAGCAAGGAGATCAGGAATTGAAAGAGAGAGCAAAGATGAGCTGCTATGTAATTAATATAGTTAAACAAATGTGGTTTGTACAACACTGGTTTTTTGTTTTGTTTTGTTTTGTTTGTTTCAAGGTAGGGTCTCACTCTAGCTCAGGCTGATCTGGAATTCACTCTGTAGTCTCAGGGTGGCCTTGAACTCAAGGCGATCCTCTTACCTCTACCTCTGCCTCCCGAGTGCTGGGATTAAAGGCGTGTGCCAACATGCCCAGCCACAATACTGATTATTCATTTGAGACTATGTTACTACTTAATTAAAGTTATAAGTATATCACAGTACTTCAAAATTTCCACACAGAATGTTTTTTTAAAAAAGTCAATATTAACCAAGATTTCCATGTTATAGACAGAAATAAATTTTCAAATGCAGAGAAGATAGCTCAGGCAGTAAAACACTTGCCTTGTAAGTACGAGGAACTCCGTATGGTCCCAAACCCATTCTGAAAAAGTTTCCAGGAATAGTGGTATGCACTTAGGACCCCAGAGCAGACAATGCTTCTTTGGGGAAAGTAATTCTACCAACACCTGTATATGCCTTTCTATCATATTCCTAGATAAATAAACTGAGGAGAGGCATATACAGCAAGTTAGTGAACTGATAAGGATTTTTTTTTTTTTAAATATTGTGGGCTGGAGAGATGGCTTAGTGATTAAGGCACCTGCCTGCTAAGCCTAAGAACCCGATTCCAATCTCCAGCTGTTCCAATCTCCAGGTCCCACATTTAGCCAGATGCAAAGTGACGCAAAGGTGCAATGCCACACTTGACCACAATGGGGCGCACACACCTGGATTTCGTTCACAGCAGCTGAGAGGCTGCTGGTGCACCCATCTCTATCTGTCTTCCTCTCCCCCCCTCTCTGTGTCTGTCTCCAAAAAATAAATAAAATAAATATAAAAAAATATTGTTATTTATTTATTTGCAAGTGGAGAGAGAAGAGAGAAAGACAGAAATAGTGGTTACACCAGGGCTTCCAGTCACTGCAAATGGACTCTAGATACATGCACCACTTTGTACATCTGGATTTTACATGGGTACTAGGGAATGAACTTCAGTGGTTAGGCTTAAAATTTGGTAGATATTTATTAGATATAGCTTCTCTTTAAATTCCTCAGTCAAATTCCTTAGCTTAAATAATAGCTACATGTATATGTATACAGACATATTCTTTTCTGTAGTATTTTAACTATAAACACGTTTAGTGAATTGGTAATAGAAAAATAAACTAAGGCTGGAGAAGATGGATTAGTGGTTAAGGCATTTGCCTGAAAAACCAAAGGATCCAGATTAGACTCCCCAGGACCCAAGTAAGCCAGATGCATAAGGAGGCACATGCATCTGGAGTTCGTTTACAGTGGCTGGAGGCCCTGGCGTGCCAATTCTCGCTCTCTCTCACTCTCTCCCTCTTTCTGTCATAAATGAATAAATAAATAAATAAATAAATAAATAAATAAATAAATAAATAAATAATATATTTTAAAAATAAACTAACCAATAACCCTATTTAGTATATGTTGCCTTTTGCAATATGGGGCTTAAGTGGTTGCTCTAAAATGTTAAATTTCAATGATTTGAAACAAACAATATCAAGAAAATGCAATCATTTAAAGACACTATCTTTATCATCTTCCTCCTTTGGTTTGTGATTTCTGGAATTGAGACAGAAATAAACAACAGGAAATTGTGCTGTGGCAGGAACCTGGGAGATTGGGATCTTCCCTGCCTCCTTGGCTCAGTGTTTCCTCCATGGAGTTAACTTTGTTACTGCCTGCCCGTTGGCTTTGAGTGAGGGTACTCTTAAGGACTGTGGCTTTCCTCCAGCTGTTTTCTTACTTAAAGTGAGGCCATCCAGGCCCAGCGTGGGGGCACATGCCAGGAAAGGTGAGGTAGGAGGATCTTAAGTTTGAGACCAGCCCTGGTGCACTAGCTTTTTAAATATATATATATATAGACACTATGGGCTCTGTGAACGAAGTCAAGCTGCATGAGTCACATTGTGCATCTGGTTTTACATGGGTAATGGGGAACTGAACCCTGGTCATAGGCTTTGCAAGCAAGCATCTTTAACCACTGATTCATCTCCCAACCCATAAACTCATTTTTATGGTCCAAATTGATGTAGCTCATTTAAATCAAGTTTCAAGGCATACTGGAAGTTTAAAACGTTGATAAAAGCAAAAAACATGTCCTTAAAGAGAAACATGAGGGGCTGGAGAGATGGCTTAGCTGTTAAAGTGCTTGCCTGCAAAGCCTAAGGACCCAGGTTTGATTCCTCAGTACCCACGTAAGCCAGATGCGCATGGCAGCACATGTATCTGGAGTTCATTTGCAGTGATTTAGAGGCCTGGCATGCCAATTCTCTCTCCCTTTCTCTGTAATGAATTAAAGAAAAACAACAACAACAACAACAACAAAAAAAATATATATATATATATATACATACACACACACACACACACACACACACACACACACACACACACATATATATATATATATATATATATATATATATATATATATATATATATATATATATATACATGGTGTCAATTTGAGACTACAGAGTGAATTCTAGGTCAGCCTGGGCTCAGCGAGACCCTACCTTGAAAAAACTTAAAAACAAACAAACCAACAACAACAACAAAATGCTTTTTAGAAACTCATTTGAATTTTAGAATTAAATAATAGACATAAATCAGACATGGGTCCATACTTTAAAGTACACGGCAAGAACAAACATTTTACTTGAATGCTCTGTTATTCATGTCCTTACTCTGAGTACTAACCACTTATCAACTTGCAAATAACTTCTTTGCTCATAGTTTGTGTTTTCACAGTAGTTACTATAGCTAATTTTAATATAGACTATTTATTGTCTCATTTTCTAGCTGTGCTTTGTGTCTTCATGAAAATTTTACACATTACCTTCAGTAATATTTCACTGTTTTTCTTCTTCATCATGTTTGTATTGCAATTCCCCATAGTTCAGCTTAGACATTCTTTTGACTGAATATGTACACTTTCTTAGTGATGTAAGTCAAGATTACTTTAATAACTACATATGTACCAAATCTGTCACTGGTTGGAATTCAGTCCCCATGGTTGACTTCATTTATTTGATGGAGGCAATAAAAGTTGTGGCTCTGTAGATTATCCAATTTTACTCTTGCTCAAATGGAAGTAGTTTTCTTTTCCAGCTTTTGACATTGCAAGCAGAATAACTCTGCCAAGATAATCTTAAAGAAAAAGAACACAATTATAGTATATGACAGTGCCAAAATATTTGTGTTAAAGTCATAGTAGAGAGAAAGATGTGGCATTTTCACAGAGCTGGAGAGGACAATGGAAAAGGAGACTGAAGAACAATGCACCCCATTTTCCTTTGGCCCTTGACCCTTAGCTTCTTCTCTCCCTATGTGGGGAGATGATCGTGGTTGCCACAGCCAGCCTGGGAAGAGGAGAATTTCTTATGGCTGGGGTATGTTCCTGCTTTGTTTTTCCTCCTATCTTAACTCTCCCTAAGATAAACTTCAGAATTTACCATAAAAAAGAATGAATGCACATATTGTTTTTAACTAATCTTGCATTTCAAATTTAAATATAGCAAAAAATATGTATTTATTGGAAATAGTTAAATTTAGCCAATGGAGTTGATTTAATCATTATAATTGCTTTGATTAATTTATGAAATGATATTACTAATGAGAGTTTCTGAAAAAATTGTTGCTATGCCTACTACAGTGATTTTACAAAAATTTAAAAAGAATTAGTTACTTATTTTAAAAAGAAGGTTGTATATGTTTTCTAGAGGAAAATCATCATTTAGCTTAAAATAGATTATGGAAAGCAAACAGGATACAGTGCTCTATGGGCAAATTTCAAGTTTATGTTTTTCATTTTTATTTATTTATTTGAAAGAGAGAGAGAATGAGGGAGATAGAAAGAATAGGCCTGCCAGGGCCCCTAGCCACTGTAAATGAACCAGACACATGTGCCACCTTGTGCATCTGCCTCTACACGGGTCCTAGGGAATCAAACCTTGGTTCTTTGGCTGTGCAGGCAAGCGTCTTAATGGCTAAGTTGTCTCTTCAGGACTCAAGTTTATGTTTCTGAAATATTTGTTCCACATTTTATTAGATAAGTTGAATTCAACATGGGGACGAAGGACAGCACTATGAATTAGTGAATGTCGCATTAATAGGTTCTGTAAAGAACTCTTCACCACCACCCTCGGCCCTCTGGTAAGAGGAAGTAGGCTTCCTTCATATTTTCACAGATTCTCAGTCTAGTGTTTCAGCAGGAGTTCAGGACTGCTAAGGTCAGTAGTTCCTATACAGCCATTCTTCCAACCAGTTGTACATGAATAAAGTCACTTCTCCTACATTTTCAAGACTGATGGCATTTACATGTGATTTTTCAAAGGTTCAATTCTATCTGTCAATATTTTAAGAGCCTGGTTATTCCATATCATGCTTTCTGCCTCTTTAAGCTCCTGAGCATGTTAAGTCTGAAAGACATTGTGATTTCTGTTCACTTTGATAAATAAATTAACAGAACACTTAGACGGGGCAAGACAAAACTGGGAAAGAAAGCAAAAGTCTATGTGTGCATGGGAACCCTTTGGAAGATTTTTAATAACTGCAAATTGTGAAAGTTGCTATTTGACTCTGTAAGGCAGTTTTTCAAACTATAAACTTGACAGCTATGAAGCATGTGTCTATAATGTTGCAAGAACAGAATGTTCTGCCTCAGCTCTCACCACAGTGGAGACAAGATGATTGTCTCTATAATTGACACCATTTTTGTCTGACTAATCATCAAACATTGCAGACTTCCCTTGCCGTCTTGGATAATTACATCTTGATTAGCATCGGCATCTTCGTATGGCATCAAGAGGGTGGGTGGGAAAGCTGTCAAAGTGAGTCAATTAAAATTACCAACACTGTCTTAAGGTCACTTCAGACGTGTTCCTAAGGCACGATATGGATGGTAGTAAATAATTTATGAATACCAAAGGAGTTAAAATTTACATACAGATGGTGTTTTAGACTAAGGCATTAAATAAGTCAATGAAAATGAGCAAAACACAGATCGCTCCAGTTAAGACATTTCCCTTTTAAAAAGCTGGACAAACAATTTCTAGATAAAGCACAAGTCATTCAGATTTCTCAAGAGAGTTTAATTCATACCCAAAAGAAAGAGTCACTTTAATGAATGCAAATCATTTTTAGTATATACATTGCATTCAATAGCTACATGTATATGTATACAGACATATTCTTTTCTGTAGTATTTTAACTATAAACACGTTTAGTGAATTGGTAATAGAAAAATAAACTAAGGCTGGAGAAGATGGATTAGTGGTTAAGGCATTTGCCTGAAAAACCAAAGGATCCAGATTAGACTCCCAGGACCCAAGTAAGCCAGATGCATAAGGAGGCACATGCATCTGGAGTTCGTTTACAGTGGCTGGAGGCCCTGGCGTGCCAATTCTCGCTCTCTCTCACTCTCTCCCTCTTTCTGTCATAAATGAATAAATAAATAAATAAATAAATAAATAAATAAATAAATAAATAAATAATATATTTTAAAAATAAACTAACCAATAACCCTATTTAGTATATGTTGCCTTTTGCAATATGGGGCTTAAGTGGTTGCTCTAAAATGTTAAATTTCAATGATTTGAAACAAACAATATCAAGAAAATGCAATCATTTAAAGACACTATCTTTATCATCTTCCTCCTTTGGTTTGTGATTTCTGGAATTGAGACAGAAATAAACAACAGGAAATTGTGCTGTGGCAGGAACCTGGGAGATTGGGATCTTCCCTGCCTCCTTGGCTCAGTGTTTCCTCCATGGAGTTAACTTTGTTACTGCCTGCCCGTTGGCTTTGAGTGAGGGTACTCTTAAGGACTGTGGCTTTCCTCCAGCTGTTTTCTTACTTAAAGTGAGGCCATCCAGGCCCAGCGTGGGGGCACATGCCAGGAAAGGTGAGGTAGGAGGATCTTAAGTTTGAGACCAGCCCTGGTGCACTAGCTTTTAAATATATATATATATAGACACTATGGGCTCTGTGAACGAAGTCAAGCTGCATGAGTCACATTGTGCATCTGGTTTTACATGGGTAATGGGGAACTGAACCCTGGTCATAGGCTTTGCAAGCAAGCATCTTTAACCACTGATTCATCTCCCAACCCATAAACTCATTTTTATGGTCCAAATTGATGTAGCTCATTTAAATCAAGTTTCAAGGCATACTGGAAGTTTAAAACGTTGATAAAAGCAAAAAACATGTCCTTAAAGAGAAACATGAGGGGCTGGAGAGATGGCTTAGCTGTTAAAGTGCTTGCCTGCAAAGCCTAAGGACCCAGGTTTGATTCCTCAGTACCCACGTAAGCCAGATGCGCATGGCAGCACATGTATCTGGAGTTCATTTGCAGTGATTTAGAGGCCTGGCATGCCAATTCTCTCTCCCTTTCTCTGTAATGAATTAAAGAAAAAACAACAACAACAACAACAACAAAAAAAATATATATATATATACATACACACACACACACACACACACACACACACACACACACACATATATATATATATATATATATATACATGGTGTCAATTTGAGACTACAGAGTGAATTCTAGGTCAGCCTGGGCTCAAGCGAGACCCTACCTTGAAAAAACTTAAAAAACAAACAAACCAACAACAACAACAAAATGCTTTTTAGAAACTCATTTGAATTTTAGAATTAAATAATAGACATAAATCAGACATGGGTCCATACGAAAGTACACGCGGCAAGAACAAACATTTTACTTGAATGCTCTGTTATTCATGTCCTTACTCTGAGTACTAACCACTTATCAACTTGCAAATAACTTCTTTGCTCATAGTTTGTGTTTTCACAGTAGTTACTATAGCTAATTTTAATATAGACTATTTATTGTCTCATTTTCTAGCTGTGCTTTGTGTCTTCATGAAAATTTTACACATTACCTTCAGTAATATTTCACTGTTTTTTCTTCTTCATCATGTTTGTATTGCAATTCCCCATAGTTCAGCTTAGACATTCTTTTGACTGAATATGTACACTTTCTTAGTGATGTAAGTCAAGATTACTTTAATAACTACATATGTACCAAATCTGTCACTGGTTGGAATTCAGTCCCCATGGTTGACTTCATTTATTTGATGGAGGCAATAAAAGTTGTGGCTCTGTAGATTATCCAATTTTACTCTTGCTCAAATGGAAGTAGTTTTCTTTTCCAGCTTTTGACATTGCAAGCAGAATAACTCTGCCAAGATAATCTTAAAGAAAAAGAACACAATTATAGTATATGACAGTGCCAAAATATTTGTGTTAAAGTCATAGTAGAGAGAAAGATGTGGCATTTTCACAGAGCTGGAGAGGACAATGGAAAAGGAGACTGAAGAACGAATGCACCCCATTTTCCTTTGGCCCTTGACCCTTAGCTTCTTCTCTCCCCTATGTGGGGAGATGATCGTGGTTGCCACAGCCAGCCTGGGAAGAGGAGAATTTCTTATGGCTGGGGTATGTTCCTGCTTTGTTTTTCCTCCTATCTTAACTCTCCCTAAGATAAACTTCAGAATTTACCATAAAAAAGAATGAATGCACATATTGTTTTTAACTAATCTTGCATTTCAAATTTAAATATAGCAAAAAATATGTATTTATTGGAAATAGTTAAATTTAGCCAATGGAGTTGATTTAATCATTATAATTGCTTTGATTAATTTATGAAATGATATTACTAATGAGAGTTTCTGAAAAAATTGTTGCTATGCCTACTACAGTGATTTTACAAAAATTTAAAAAGAATTAGTTACTTATTTTAAAAGAAGGTTGTATATGTTTTCTAGAGGAAAATCATCATTTAGCTTAAAATAGATTATGGAAAGCAAACAGGATACAGTGCTCTATGGGCAAATTTCAAGTTTATGTTTTTCATTTTTATTTATTTATTTGAAAGAGAGAGAGAATGAGGGAGATAGAAAGAATAGGCCTGCCAGGGCCCCTAGCCACTGTAAATGAACCAGACACATGTGCCACCTTGTGCATCTGCCTCTACACGGGTCCTAGGGAATCAAACCTTGGTTCTTTGGCTGTGCAGGCAAGCGTCTTAATGGCTAAGTTGTCTCTTCAGGACTCAAGTTTATGTTTCTGAAATATTTGTTCCACATTTTATTAGATAAGTTGAATTCAACATGGGGACGAAGGACAGCACTATGAATTAGTGAATGTCGCATTAATAGGTTCTGTAAAGAACTCTTCACCACCACCCTCGGCCCTCTGGTAAGAGGAAGTAGGCTTCCTTCATATTTTCACAGATTCTCAGTCTAGTGTTTCAGCAGGAGTTCAGGACTGCTAAGGTCAGTAGTTCCTATACAGCCATTCTTCCAACCAGTTGTACATGAATAAAGTCACTTCTCCTACATTTTCAAGACTGATGGCATTTACATGTGATTTTTCAAAGGTTCAATTCTATCTGTCAATATTTTAAGAGCCTGGTTATTCCATATCATGCTTTCTGCCTCTTTAAGCTCCTGAGCATGTTAAGTCTGAAAGACATTGTGATTTCTGTTCACTTTGATAAATAAATTAACAGAACACTTAGACGGGGCAAGACAAAACTGGGAAAGAAAGCAAAAGTCTATGTGTGCATGGGAACCCTTTGGAAGATTTTTAATAACTGCAAATTGTGAAAGTTGCTATTTGACTCTGTAAGGCAGTTTTTCAAACTATAAACTTGACAGCTATGAAGCATGTGTCTATAATGTTGCAAGAACAGAATGTTCTGCCTCAGCTCTCACCACAGTGGAGACAAGATGATTGTCTCTATAATTGACACCATTTTTGTCTGACTAATCATCAAACATTGCAGACTTCCCTTGCCGTCTTGGATAATTACATCTTGATTAGCATCGGCATCTTTCGTATGGCATCAAGAGGGTGGGTGGGAAAGCTGTCAAAGTGAGTCAATTAAAATTACCAACACTGTCTTAAGGTCACTTCAGACGTGTTCCTAAGGCACGATATGGATGGTAGTAAATAATTTATGAATACCAAAGGAGTTAAAATTTACATACAGATGGTGTTTTAGACTAAGGCATTAAATAAGTCAATGAAAATGAGCAAAACACAGATCGCTCCAGTTAAGACATTTCCCTTTTAAAAAGCTGGACAAACAATTTCTAGATAAAGCACAAGTCATTCAGATTTCTCAAGAGAGTTTAATTCATACCCAAAAGAAAGAGTCACTTTAATGAATGCAAATCATTTTTAGTATATACATTGCATTCTATTATGCAAGAGCTACAGTCACTACAAGGCCATATGTGACTTATACAGAATAAAGTGTCCCAAGCACATGTAAGGCCTTAACCCCAAGTCTGTGTGACTTCAGAGGCCCCACTCCTGATTGTGTGCAAATTTCCCATCTGATACAGCTTTTTTTTAAAGTTTATTTTTATTTTTATTATGTGAGAGAGAAAGAAAGAAAGAGAGAGCAAGAGAGAGAAAGCAAGCAAGAGAGAGAGAGAGAGAGAGAGAGAGAAAATGGGTGCACCATAGCCTGTAGCCACTGCAAACTCCAGAAACATGTGCTACCTCATGCATCTGGCTTATGTGGGTTCTGGGGAGTCAAACCTGGGTCCTGAGCCTTTGCAGGCAAGCACCTTAACAGCTAAGCCATCTCTCCAACCCTGATATAGATTTTATAATGGGAACTCATGTCCACTGAGGATCTAATATGGATCTAATCTAATATGGTCTTTGTTTTATGGAAATGTACAAGCTAGTTGAAATCATCTGATGCAACCATACATTTCTAGTGTATATTTAACTATATTATTTTTTTCTCTCATCTTGGAGATAAGCCTTGTAAAAGCATATATACATACATAAAAGCAAACACACAATATACATACATATATATATAAACTTTTTTCCTGTCTCTCTTGGCAAGTCCTCAGAGAGCCTCCTCTTGTATAATAATAAAGAGACCGTGTTTGCACTAGGCAGCTTTCTTAACCTGCTTCCTGTCTGTAGAAAGCTGGCAGCTTGCAGTCTACTTCCTAATTTGAACAATCTCGGGCAGTGAAGGGTCCAAGCTGGTGGTGCCTTGGTCAGGTTAATTCTTTTTATTATTTTTTCTGCAAATGTCTATGCCCAAGAGGGGCAGTAAAATCTTTCTGAAATTTGACTATGGTAAGTTGTGTGTGGCACTGCTTCAAAGACGCCTAAGCTTCTTTGTCCAGTAGAACGTCAGAGGGACGTGCATGGGGCATGATTGTGCTGCCCTCTGTTTCCTCACGACCCGTCGTTTCCCCTTGAGAGTCACCTTAATGGACTCTCCTTGAGAAAGTCATCAAGGCCGAGGAAATGAACTGGAGGTGAGAAGCCTCCTACTTCTGCAGTCTAAGGGAGCCCGCTGTCTCTAAATTCTGCTTTCCTCTCGTTCCTTATTTCTGTCTTCAGTACCTCGTTATTCTCCGCTGAAGGATGGATGACCTGCCACTCTGAACACTCGAGTTCCTTCTTATCCAGATAGACAGGCTATTATGTAAATTTTCACATCTCTGACATTCCTAACTTTTCCTACAATTAACTAGGTCTGTCTGTCTTTTTGAAAATGCCAAAAACTTTCTCTCTTTTGGGTTTTCTAGCTAGGTTTTCAGCCTTCAGCACATTCTCCACCTTTTTTTTTTTTCTTGTTACACCATTTTCTCTTGTTTATTAACTGTTGTATCACAGACTGTCCCCAAATGTAGCTGTGTCTTAATCAAAACAATTATTTTATTTGTTTTTGACCTAATGAGACGGCATTCAAGCCAGACCTGTTCAGGAAATGAAGACATCTGCCTTATGTTAGTCTACATTTTCCAAAAGGGCAATTGCCTGGATCCAGCATCTTCTTCTTCCGGCCAGCTTTTCTGTCTACATGTGACATAAACTACATAAAAATAGTGCGTCTCACATAAAAATACCACTTCTAAAAGGGTGAAGAGTCAAAGACCCAGCCTTGAAAGCCACATTTTGCTTGGCTGTATTTAATATGCCCATCATGTCACAAAGTCATCTCAGATTTCAGTATGTAACAGCAGGCTCACTATTTGATGGAAGTCCAAAAGGCCACCTAAATAAAATAGGAGTAAGCCACGGAAATAGAAGGGCCATTGAAGCCTTCTTTTAGGGTACTCTACCACAGCAGAAGAATTCAGTGAATGAACTCAGCTGTATTTCTGTATTCTTCGATTCCTATTGACTAAAAGTTGTCACTTTATAGTGGTAGAAATCAAAATTTACAAAACTTGAAGTAGTTCATAAAATATATGCCCAGTAACCGAAAGAGTGCCATGTCCTATTGCAAAATTATCAGGAAATAATGAACAGATAACGCATAAGTAGATTAACAACGAATTTATCTTTTAAATATTTATTTTTGTTTATATTCATTAGGAGAATTTTCTTTTTCACAGATTTAGATTTATTTGTTATTCTTCCAATTCACTAATCCTTGTCATAGTTAAGCTCTAACAATTTGGCATTTATACATCTTTAAGTATCTTATTTTGTTTGAGTTTTTAAACTAGATTTGTCAACTTTATTTATTTATTCATTTATTTATTTGCAGGCAGAGAGAGACGAGAGGAGAATGACAGAGGCAGAGAGACGGTATGGGCACCGTTTTTCACATAAATATAAGAAATAGTCTTAAAATTTACATGGAAGCACAAAAGAGCCTGGATAGGCAAAGCTATGCTGAGTAAGCAGACTACTACGAGTTATCACATGATTTTAAGTTATGCTTCATATCCATTGTAGAAGAATTGTACTGATACAAGAATAGACATGCAGATCAGTGTAATAGAATAGAAGATCACAGAACAAGCCCATGCATGTACTGAGTTTTGAAGAGGCCAAAAATACAAATTGGAGAAAAGATAGCATCTTTACTACATGGTGCTGGGAAAACTCGTAATTGGTATGTAGAAGAATGCAGCTCTATCCTTATCTCCCACCTTGCACAAAACTCAACTCTGCATGGTTAAATGACTCCGATGTAACACGTGAAATGTTCAAATGGGGAAAATAGGGAGAACATTTCAAGACATGACTATCAGGAAGGACTTTCTGAACAGGCCCCCAGTGACCTCATAAATACAGAAAACAATTAACAAATAGAGTTTCATGGAGCTAAAAAGTTATTGTACAGCTAAGGAAATTGTTAATCCAATGAAGACACATTCTACAAAATGGGGAAAAATCACTAACTATACATCTGACAAAAGGTCAATATCTAAAATATACAAAGGACTCAAAACTTAACAATAAAAAAGAAGTTAACTTAATCAAAGAATGGAACATGGAACTGAACAGAGAGTTCTGTAAGAAAGAAATACAAGTGGCTAGTAATTACACATAAGGAGAATTGACATCGCTGGCCATCAGGAAAAGGCTACGTAAAGCTATTTCAGATTCCATCTCACCATTGTCATTGAATAGCTGTCATCAAAACCAAAAAAATCAAATTACAGAAACTTCTGGAGAGGTTGAGGGGAAAGAGGAACTTTTATTTCTTGCTGATGGGAGTATAAACTGGTGCAGCTATTGTGGAAAGTAGTGTGGAGGTTTCTCAAAAAGCTAGAAGTAGACCTACTGTGTGGTTTGATTCAGGTGACCCCCATAAACTTAAGTGTTCTGGATGCTAGGTTCCCCAGCTGATGGACCTGCTGTGGTGGTTTGATTCAGGTGACCCCCATAAACCTAGGTGTTCTGGATGCTAGGTTCCCCAGCTGATGGACCTGCTGTGGTGGTTTGATTCAGGTGACCCCCATAAACTTAAGTGTTCTGGATGCTAGGTTCCCCAGCTGATGGACCTGCTGTGGTGGTTTGATTCAGGTGACCCCCATAAACTTAAGTGTTCTGGATGCTAGGTTCCCCAGCTGATGGCAATTGGAAATTAATGCCTCCTGGAGGCGGTGTATTGTTGAGGGAGGGCTTATGGGTGCTCTAGCCAGTTTCCCCTTGCCAGTGTTCAGCACACTCTCCTGTTGCTATGGTCCACCTTATGTTGGCCAGGGGGTGATGTCCACCCTCTGCTCATGCCATCATTTTCCTTTTTCATCATGGAGCTTCCCCCTTTAGCCTGTAAGCCAAAATAAACCTCTTTTTCCCCACAAGCTGCTCTTGATTGGGTGAAAATAACTATTGTTTCTGATGTTTTATTGAAATATATAAGAAAGGTTTATATTGTAATTAAAAATGCCCACATATAATAATACCATATAATATAATAATAATAATAATAATAATAATAATCTCACAAAAATGACAATATACTGATTAAATGCGGGAAAAAAACCCTTAATTTGCAACACCTGCTCTTTTCATTGAAGCTTCATGATGTTCTGCAATGGGAGATAATTTTGTGTGTTCAATTTTTTATCTATTTCAGGGAGTTGTGTTGAAATTTTTTTTTTTTTCTAGTAGGAACTGTGATTCTCTGTGGGACCTCTTTAGCTTTGCACTGTGATTTTAGAACCAAATCTGTATTCTGTCTTCCTCAAGGTTCAAGGTTTGAGCTAATTCTTCTCTGATATCAATGGCAGGATAGCAGTTGACTCTATAAAGATTTTCCAATACTTCAACCTGGTTTGGAGTGAAAGCAGTTCTTGGTCTCTGGCCTCTGTACCAGTTCAGCTCTCTGTTCAGCGAAAGTCTTTCTGAAGCTGAGAGGCAACTTTCATATTTCACAGCTAGTTCTGCCTGCAGCCTGCACTGAGGGATCCACGGCACAAGGAAATGAGGTTCCACAGGGAAGATTTAGAACCCGTGTGCACAGGTTGCCATCTTTCTCTGAAGAGCTGCGGGTGTCTAACTAGGGTGTGTGGGGTCTCAGCGATAGAGCAGTCTTTTCTTCTGGTCCAGGGCTAAGACGCTCTCAATGGAAAAGGAGAAGGGAGAGGGTATGTCTTCCCAAGCTGAGCATCTTCCTGAAGGCTGGGAGACATCCTCTTCTGAGTGGCACAGACCAGGACTTTTCTGCTGGCTCCCGCCCCACGTGTACCCTCCAAAGTATTTTATATACAAAAAAAGCATTGTCCAGGATATTGAAGAAATGGAAATATTCACCTACTTCTACTACAAATTCAAATTGATTTTGCTCCTTTTGAAAATCATTTGTCACTTGTAGTAGTTCTGAATGTTAACTCTCCTATTCTACTTTATTTGCATGGGTTAAAGAAATAAGAAATGCCCCATGTTACCTATTTTAATAATTCTAATATGCACTTTCCTTTTCATATATTTAAAGTTTTAACCTAAAAAATGTGTTTTTCCACTTAATTCTAATCAGTGAGATTCTTATACTTAGTTTTCTAAATTACTAAGACAATCTTAACCAAGATAAGTACAATTCAATTTATACAATATTCACAAAATGGAGTAACATGGACCACTATTTATAACCACTATTCTTTTCTGTTGCTACAAAACCTAGACATGGTTATTACCTGTTTATAAATATTATAATTATACACAACAAAGGAATTTTATAAGATATCAGACTATTTATTTCTGTATCTTATAAAACTACCCTCTATGTATAAAATTAATTATTTCTAAAATGTTTAATAATTTTCTGCACAAATAATTATATTTCAATTTATTTATGGCTTGTTGCACAAGCATAAATGGCTATGAATTGTCTTTTTTGAACAGAACATGACCATGGCTCTATATAAAGAATTAAATCTGTGTTTATTTTCCTATTTAAGCTACATGTTTGAAATATGTATTAATTTAAAATATTATGTTGATTACATACACAAATCCAAAGATCTACCAAAAATATGTAATAAAATGCCAATAGCAGTGTGGTCTCTATAATGAAAATATATGCAAAAAAGAATTAATTAATTCTAGACTGGAAAAGGAATAAAAAGTTGTGAGATGGTTACATAAACAATACAGTAGAGAAAATAACTGATTTCTTGATGACAATGCATTATTACATTTTAATTTTGAGAAAATGTTTCTCTGTAGCCCAAAGTGGCCAGGAACTCACTATCTATTCCAGAATGACTCTGAAATAGCAATCCTCCTGCCTCAGCCTCTCAAGTAATGGGATTACAGGTCTAAACCACCATACCAACTTAAGATAAACTAGTCTTAAAAAATTTTTAATTTGGGTTTGAGAGATGCCTTAGTGGTTAAAGCACTTGCCAGCAAAGCTAAAGGACCCAGGTTCAGTTCCCCAGGATCCACATAAAAGCCAGATGCTCAAGGTGGCTCATGTGGGAGTTTGTTTGCAGTGGTTAGAGGCCCTGGCATATCAATTCTCTTTCTATATTTGGTTTTCTTTCCCTCACCTTCTCTCTCAAATAAATAAATAATATAAAAATTTGAGTAAAAAAGCAAATCAAAGTTTGAAAATATGGTATTATTCAATTAATAATTCCACTTTAGTGTGTAAGCATGTAAATGTATATAAATGTTATTAATAGAAATGAATGTGTGAAACTATTAAAAAAATAGGAGCAATTACACAAATAATGAAAAATACCTACTATATGAGAGAACCAAGGAGTGGTGCTAGGGCTATAGTTTCCCGGGTAACGTCAGCTGGAAGAAAATGCCAGGAGAACTTTAAGCACATGTGTGCACTTTATGATGCTTCAAGATCAAGAGTAGGGTCAGGGGCAGATGGGAATTTCTGTCACCTCCCCTACTTCTCTACTTGGAGTCAATATTTTGAGCAGAAGACCACTAGCATAAGGATAAACTAGAAAAATAAATTAATTTTAGGATTTATACAAGCAATGAATTCCATTTGCCCCTAAATATTTAACACTTTGTTAAAAAGAAGAAAAATAGGTACTTTGACAAATGGATCTACTTAGATGCATGAGTACCAATTTTGATACATAATATATAATACAAATGTAACTTTTAATGTATGCAAAGAATTCCTGTATTTGTTCCATAGCCCATAATGTAATTGCTACCTTTACTGGAAAGACCTATAAAAGTGTCACCAAAACACTATAAACATTATTTATTTCCTTTGTCTCCACTTATTTAGACACATCTAGGACAAGATAAACTATATCCACTAAGTAAATTGATATAAAAACAATTTATTCTTTCTTCAGTTGCTACTTTTACTTGGTTATCATTCATACATTTAGTTAAGAATCAAATGTATATTGATTATGCATCTGTATTTGTAAAATTTGGAGAAACACAGATTAACTGCCAAAGCATTACTCCATATCAAGCTAACATTTTACTGCCAACTTTCCATGACACTTACTTGACAATTTGATGCAACACAAGTGTATTGTTGCAAAGTTTCATAATCTGAACAGTGCAATGATTTTAAAAAATATAATTTTTAAGTCTGGAGCACAATGTTCAACAACACACAGCTTTTCAAAGAAATAAACCAAAGACAGAGCTGCACGGCAGTAAATGAAAGTCAATGGTGGAAAAGAAGAAAAGGTTTTACATGAGAGACACTTCAAGAAATTGCAAAAGGTAAAGGATAGATGAGAACGAAAAAGAGAACGAGGAGCACATGATTACGATAAAGCCCACCTTGAGAGTACATGAAAGATACAAAAGGTAACAAAAGATTCTGCACGCAGTGTGTGGAGCTGTGAAGGAACACAGGCCAAGGCTGGTGGGCGAGCCACAGTTAGTGACTCATACAGCTTCTGGGAAACATCGCAGGTGCTCCGGACCAAGAATGCAAGGGATGGAACTTGTTCACTTAGAGCTGAAGGAGGCAGACAGAACATAGAAACTCAGTGAAACAAAATCGTTACAAGGAGAAATCTTATGAAAAGCACAATTTATTGCTCAGTATACTTTTCCTATTATTCCAATTCCTTTTCATGAGCTCTAGGGAATTTAATGCAATAAAATAAAATGATTTTAAACTTTGGTCATTCATATCTACAAGACTTATATAGGCACACCATGACCTTTGAGAATCCATCTTAGATAATGATTCTAGACAAATATATAATTTACTTTACAAAAATGGTAAGCAAGTGGAAAATTCACAAGAGTTTTTTGTTTTTGTTTTTGTTTTTGTTTTTGTTTTTTAAGAATGACGTAGAGGACTACATCTGTTTCCTTTTTTAATGTAGTTGTAACATGCAGGGTTAATATTTTCAAAAATATTGAATTTATATTTTCAAAGGCATTAACTCTTGTCTGAGGTATAATGGGCAAAAGTTTTCTCTCATTCTACTGGCTATTTGTTCACAGTGATGATACTTTCCTTCAGTGTATACAAACTTTATGAAGCCCCAGTTTTTGATTATTGAGATTTTTCTCTATGCTATTTAACAATTATTAATTTTTAAAAAATATTTATTTATTTATTTGAAAGCACAGAGAGAGAAAGAAATAGAGAGGGGGAGAGGGAGAGAAAGAACCAGGGCCTCCAGCCACAGCAAACAATCTTCAGATGAGTGTGCCACTGTGTGGCTCCAGCTTTATTTGGGTACTAGGGAATTGAACCTGGGTTGTCAGCCTTTGCAGTCAAGTGTCTTAACCATTGAGCAATCTCTCCAGCCCCCATAATTAATTTTTCAGAACTTCTTACTTATCTATAGTCAGCTAAAACTTACAGCCAGTGAGGAAGGAACCTTCTCTTGCTGATCTTTCTATTCCTACATGTATTAGATACTGATTAGACTTACAAAAACATTTACTGAGGGAATAGGAAGTCTTAGACATTTGAAAAACAAAGACTGAAGCCGGGCGTGGTGGCGCACGCCTTTAATCCCAGCACTCGGGAGGCAGAGGTAGGAGGATCGCAGTGAGTTCAAGGCCACCCTGAGACTACATAGTGAATTCCAGGTCAGCCTGGGCCAGAGTGAAACCCTACCTCGAAAAACCAAAAAAAAAAAAAAAAAGACTGAAATCAAGCACTACCATTCTTGAGGGAAGGTTTAGTATCATTGCCAGGGAAATATAAGAATGTATAGAGCTCCTATCCAGAGAACAATCTTTATATAACCATATGCACTTGCAAGTTGGTATGATTGCACACAAATAGTTAATTTATGAAGCTGTGTAAAACATTAGCACAAGCCAGTTACAGTGATTCATAATGCTGTATAGTGTTTACTCTGTGAAGAGCCCTTTGAGAAGCATAAAGATGCGTAATGTAATGTATAGACCTGTCACTAAAAGTCAGAAGAATGAACATTAAAAAAATCAGTTCTAGAAAGGACTCCCAAAAGGTTAAGCACTTCAATAGGATCTAAAGTAGCCAAGCTTTAGGGTAAAACAGATTTTTAAAAATGTGTTAAAGGCCAGGAATGGTGGCACACACCTTTAATCGCATCACTCGGGAGGCAAAGGTAGGAGGATCACCATGAGTTTGAGGCCACCCTGAGGCTACATAGTGAATTCCAGGTCAGCCTGGGCTAGAGTGAGACCCTACTTCAAAATACCATAATAGTAATAATAATATTAATCGAGACCTTGGAAAAGGTTATGCAAAACTTTGCTATTCAATTACATCTTTAAGTTATTCCACTTCTTTCACAATAATTACCTTTTATTTCTTGCCTTATGAATCTGAATAGGAGTACTCTGTCAAGTTTATTTCTCCTGGCCTCCAATACCTCTGTTTCTGTTCCTATTGCTGTTTGTTTGGTTTTGTTTCTATGTGGGGGTTGTGTACGTTAGTGGGTGCGTGAGTGCCTGTATATGTTGAGGCAGAGAAGTGTGTAAGCACTGGGAATGAAAGCCAGGGGCCCCAACCTGAAATGTAATTCCGCAGGTATGCTATCCGCCTTTTTTAGACAGGATCTCTTTCTGATCAGAGACCCACTGACTTAGGCTTTCCTGGTCGGACAGCACGCCCTATGCGTCTGCTTGTCTCTTCCTCTCTGGCACTGGGATTACACATGCACGCCTCCATACCACTCTTTATATGAGCGCCGGACCAAAACCAAGTTGTTTTGTTTACAAGGGAAGCACTTTACGAATTGTGCTGTCTCCCTAGCCCCTATTTCTGTCTCAGACCTATTTAATACTTGATATTTCCTTGTTCTTTGAGATGTAAAAATTCTTCACCTTCACCTAATTTTATTTGAAATTGGTTATTAATATTATTGTTATTATAATACAATGCATTGTTATTGTCACCATTGAAATTCATCCCGTGAACTATTGATGAGATTCTTGGCTGAATTTATTTTTTGTAAAAATCTCATGTTCCTGGATACAACAATAAAGATACAAAGTATTTCAATTTCTAAGGGTCGTTTTGAATTCTTTTAGAAATAGAAGCCTAGGAGACAATGCTTCCACCTATTGAGACAGAGATGTTGGAAAATCCATATGAATACGATGACACAGTATGTGAGACTGAATCTACATAAAACTGCAAGATGTTGGCAAGCATTTAGGGTACTCACTAAAATGTTCTCTATTAAGAAAAAGCAGAAATGGGCCGGGCGTGGTGGTGCATGCCTTTCATCCCAGCCTTCGGGAGGCAGAGGTAGGAGGATCGCTGTGAGATCGAGGCCACCCTGAGACTACACAGTGAATTCCAGGTCAGCCTGGGCTAGAGTGAGACCCTACCTCAAAAAAACAAACAAACAAACAAAAAAGCAGAAATGGACAGATTGAATTAATAATGAGTTTAATAGTTGTGCATTATTATTCTGAATAATGAGTGTCCACTTTACAGTTTCTCAATTGCTCAGAAGAAATAAATTAAACAATTGTAGGCAATTAATAACAAGTATCATTACACATCATTTATTATTTTATAAAAAATGACAACACAATAAATATCAAAATAAGAATGATCCACAATGTATCTGTCAGACATGAAAAGCTCAGAAGGGATGTTAAGATGTTATATTGATAAGTTAATACACTCAACTCATCTGGTAGTGACATTTCCATTTGTAAGTTATTATAGTCGAGAATAAGAGCTCAAACAAAGCATCAAATGAATCTGTGCTAATGATGAATTACATTACAAAATATATAGAATTACATTACAAGATATATAAGTTGACATGTGATAATGGGGGAAATAAAATTAAGTATTGCTAGAGTATCCTCTTTTAAAAAAATAAAAATCAATCCAAATCTATGGCTTCAGGGTATGGCTTTCTCCCCCTTCCCCCAGCAGGACACTTGTGCTCTCTCTCTCTCTCTCTCTCTCTCTCTCTCTCTCAAAACAATACAGGCTATTACCAATGTCCTTGTTTACCCAACAGAACTAGATGGTAAGGCCCTGTTGCTTAAGACACCACATGCTGGGGTTGCAGGACAGTGAGAAATCAAGCTGGAGATGAGCTGGAAGCCTCCACCCTGCTGGCCAGATGCCGTAGTGCTGGACAGTGTTATACAAGCTGTAAGGGGAGAAAAGTCTTCAACGGTCTCAAGCAACGAACTCTGCAAGGCAAGAAATGTCCACCGGTGCCATAATGGCACGAAGGTAATGAGGGGAACCTATCGCTCTCTGATTGGTTTAATCTTGCTTCATAGGAAGTAATTCATGCTTGGCAGTGAAAATGTAGCCAAAAGTTTATGGCTTAGAAACCCTAGGACTTAGAGGGAAGCTATAGCTGCCCTCTGGCTAATTATGTTGAGCCGGTCAAAGTGCTTTCTAAATGTGTACGTTTATGCCCATTGAATAATGCTGGTCACACTTAGTGAAACTTCTTACAAATGACAATGACAAGACTCATCAACGTGACAATCTAAGAGAAAGCCCTGTGCTAGACACTGAAGGAATCATCTCTGTCACATCTCCATCACTGAGGAGGACGTGGCAGAAATAAGGACTGTTGTCGTCACTGTTAGCCAGAGAAACTTCTCTATGGAGATCGTGGTAGACACTGGGGGGAATCAAAACTCACCGAAGCGGAGTATAAGAGATTGCTGAGACCTAACACTAAATAAGGCACCTCCACCAACCCACACCCCCCCAAGGCTCAGCGAACACAGCAGAAGAGGTTGTAGAAAGAAAAGTGAGGGCCAATGGAAGGGGAGAAGTGATTTGCAATACTGCCTTCCAGATGCATATTTGTTGTGGTAACATGTCCTCACAGGGGCTAGTCCTCCTTAAACAAGACCTGCATAATCGGAGGGAAAGCATGATGACATCCAAATAGAGGGGAAATGAGTTGGAAACAAGACAGGATTCAAAACAGTCACATCTCAAAGCTCACGACCCATGGAACAGTGAAGGAAGACAAAGATCTTTCTCAAAGCAGAGGGCGAAGTGATCGCTTGAGCAGATGCAATGGTTCGTGCAAGTTGCGCTTCTGTGCAAGCTGTGCTTACTGGTGCATGGAGATGAGCCAGAGGAGCCTTGTCACAGCGTCTTCCATCAGCAGAAAGCAGCATTTCATGGGGCTGAGGAAGAGCCCCACTGATGCCAGCAGTCCTAGTTACAGAAAGTAACTAATATTAGCAATGCTAAATTAGCATATTCTTGAGGTAATTGTGCAAAAGGTTATCATACCAGAGGAAGAGCACCCCCAAATCCAATGAACTGGGGTAGCATAGGACTCAAAATGAGGTAGTACCCCCAGGAGAGAGTGCTGGGGATCCAGTCTGTACAAATGCCTAACTATCCATAATGATGTGAAAAGTCTCTCAAAGGGCTTCATAAAGTCGCATGTGTGTCAGGAGTATCTGAAATAGTTATCAACAAAACACAGATTTGTCAGATTTACACAAAAAAAGGGGGATTACTAACCTACTAAGCATGTAATAATATCTCATTTGGTATTTCCCATTTCTCTACCTATTAGTGAACTTGGTGGTCTTTTGTGTATTTCTTTGCCATTTTTTCTTTTCTCATTTCTAAGATATCTGATTAGTTTAAAATATTTTCCTTTGGGGGATAGTCTTTGGTCTAAATGCTATAATTTTAAATCTAATATATTTTACCTGATTATCAGTTACTTTCTTTGGATATTATCTTTAAATATACTATTATTATTTCTTAAAATTATTTATTTACACATGTGTGTCTCTGTGTGTGATGATGATGATGATCACTTGGCAGATTCAAAACTCAGCAAAGTGCTGAGAAGAAGTTACAGTTGAGTGTTTAGCTCTGGCTGACACATCCCTATCACACACCAAGGCTCTGGGACTACTGCTGAAGAGGTGGCAGAACGAATATAAGATCCAAAGGAAGGGGAGGGGTACTTTGCAATTTGTCTTCCTGATACAAACTGGCCATGACACTCATGTGGCTGATGCTGCCTTCACAAGACCTGAATAATAAGAGGAAAATAATGATGAAAAAACAGAACAGGGACCTGTTAGAAATAATAATGGGGGAAGGAGAGAAAGGAAGGTTGTGGGAGAGGATTATGATCATGGTATATTGTATATATCGATGGAGGTTGTCAATAAATATTTTTTAAAAAACAGAGTGCTTGCCACTCAAGAATTAGGTCCTAGGGTCTGAGAACTAGAACCTATGCAAACAGCTGGTCATGGCCACACATGTGTATTACCCTGTCTATAGAGGTTGGGGTATACTGGAGAATCACTGAGGCTTGCTCAAGGGAAAAATGGGAGATCCATGTTGTGAAAAATTCCAGTCTCAGGCTGGAGAGATGACTCAGTAGTTAAGGCACTTGCCTGCAAAGCCTCATCACTTGGGTTTGATTCCCCAGTACTCACGTAAAAGCATATGCACAAGGTAAGGCATGTATCTGGAGTTTGTTTGCATCAGCTGAAGGCCCTGGTGCACTGATTCCCTCTCTCTCTCCCCCTATCTCTCTTCTCCTCTCTCTCTCTCTCAGATTGCAAACAAATAAATAAAAGTACTTTAAGAATATTTTATTCATTTATTTTTATTTATTTAAGTGAGAGAGAGGCAGATAGAGAGAGAAAATGGGCACACCAGAGTCTCCAGCCACTGAAAATGAATGCCAGATACATGTGCCACTTTGTGCATTTGGGTCCTGGGGAATCAGACCTAGGTCCTCTGACTTTGCAGGCAAACTGCTAAGGCATCCCTCCAGCCCCGAAAGTACTTTCTGAAAAATAAAAGAAAGAATCCAATCAAGAAAATTCACAGAATAAAATGTGTCTTTTATTTCACTCTTATTTATGGATGAATAAGAACTTATAATAGTTAAATATATGTATTTTACTTTCTTTATGCATTAAGCTGTTACCAGGCATCTATACTAACACTATACATTAGCTATTGAATAGGGCCACACAAAACATGGTGACTACTTCATTCCATCATGGAACACCTGAATCATTATGTTAGTTTTATTTTTTATTTTCTAAAGAACCTTCCTATTGTTTTCATAGTGGTTATACTATTTATGTCCCCACCCACCATCAGTGTGTAAGTGTTCTTTTCCTCTACACCTTGCAAACATTTTTTAAAATTTTGTCATATTTAATTTCTCAATGGGTGAAACAGAATCTCACTATAGTATTGTTATCCATTCTCTGATCATTTAGCATGTTATTCATTCATTTATTGGACACTTGCTTTTGTTTATCAGAATGTGTATTCAGATCATGTTCCATATTTTTAATTGGATTGTGATTTAGTTGTATTATTATTACATTTTGAATTTTTTATTTCAAGTATTCCTCTTCAGTCAGAAGAAATAGCTGGTAAACATATTGTCACATTCTATAAGTTGTCGTTTCATTCTAATTTTTTTCCTCTGCTGTGAAGTTTTTACATTTTTGTTTAGGTTTTTCTTTTTCTAAGAAGCTTTGTTTATCACTTCTTGCCTTTAGAATCTTATCTAGAACATCTTTGTGCTGATATTAATATGAAATTCATGTATTTCCCTTATGTTTTCCATGAGTAGTTTCAGAGTAATGGGTATTAAAGTCTTTTGTTTAATTTTGAGTTGATTCTTCCTCAAAGTGAAAGATAGTGAGCTAAGTTTTTCATCTGTTAGTCAAATTAAAAAATAAATAAACAGACAGCTTTTCATTTTTCAGACGTCCTCAACAACTTTCTGTAGAATGCTGCATCTATACCTCAGCAGCGTTCTTGGTATTTCTCCTAAATCTGGAGATTATATCAATTACATTTTACCTAGATTTTCCAATTTAGGTTGACAATTTGATACAAAATCTCCCATGCTTTGAAATAAATGGCACATCTTTTTACATGTTTATTTTTCACCATGCACATATGGAGTACTTAGTATTTATCCAGTCAATATGTATTTATTAAGGACTTTACAATGAGATACAGGCTAATAAATGTGTGTGCTTTCATAAACTTTACATTATGTTAGAGAGAAATGGACAAAAATCCAAATACATAGATATACAATGTAAATTATTATTTCATAATGAGAACTAAGAGAGGATATGAGAATAAGAAATGTAAATTGCATTTAGATAAAACAGGTTAGAGCAACATGAAGTCACTGAATTATTTATGGGATGATAATATCATATACAGAGAACAGAAGATATAAATGATTTAAGAAGTGGAACCTTTGTGTTTGTCCTGAGGTCAGCTAAAACCAGATCAAAGCTATTACTGTGATAGGAATAAGGGCATTCATTCCAATGTTCTTCCAGAGAGTTTGGTAAGGTTTCTTCATCTCATTTATTGATGCGAGAGCGAAAAGGTCAAAAGAAGAGTACAAGGTGCTTCTTGGGATACTGTTCCAATATCATTATCAAGAACTGTAGGCTTAGTCAATGATGATAACATGGAAGTGAGTGTAATGGTCAGTTTTGCTGTATCCCTGTAAAACTAGGATTCTCAGCTGGGCTTTGTTATAGAAGTTAATGTGAGAGAAAAGGTAGTGTCAAACCTCTGCCCCACCCCCCCAAGGTTGGGTCTCGCTCTAGCCCCTGCTGACCTGGAATTCACTCTATAGTCTCAGACTGGCTTTGAACTCACAGTGACCATCTTACCTCTACCTCCTGAGGATTAAAGGGATTAATCCTGCTGGAATTAAAGGTGTGAGCCACCATAACAGGCTTTATTTTTGAATATGTTTGAAACCTTACAAGAAGATGACATAAGAAACTGAAGATGGACTAGACTTTTGGAAAATTGGGGTTCAAGTTTGTGAGTTTTCAAATGCATATGCAATATTCTGGAAAATATATCACATAAACACTGTGAGTTGCCAATGTCAGCATTGGGGTTTGGGGCTAGAGTTACGTATTCAAGTGTTATTGCTATACTTACATTATTTTCACAGCCTTGAAGATGATACATTCTTTAACAGTGAATGAAAAGAAAGGAAAAAATGCATGATCACTAAGTTATACAGGTTTAACTTTTGCAGATGTAAAAAGGAACTCTTAAAGAAATCAGAAGAAATTTAGGAGAACACAGTATCTTGGATCATTATATCCAGGGTATGGTGTCAAATACTACTTAGGACTTGAAAACAGTAACAAATAGTAATTGAGCAGTGACTTTGGTTTCATTTCTTGCCAAAGGCATGGTTTAAAATAGAGATCATGAGGAGACATAGCTGAAAATAGCTCAAAATCCAGTGTGCATGGAGACAGCCATCAAATGATTACCAAGCAATTGAAAGTTGTATTTGTGTGAAATCTTCCAAAACAAAAGGATATTGGTATTATTGGAAGAAATATTTTTCCAGCTGTGTGGACTAGGTACTAATATTTTCTGCCATGTTGTTTAGACTTATAATAAGAGAACAAATAAGAGGTAATAGTAGGTAAAAAAGATGAAAGGGAAATAAAACAACAATAAGAAACATATCTGTCATAAGGTTTCTATACCAGGAAATAGGACTGACAACCTGCAGGGCTGACAGACCACTTTGGGACTGTAGAAGAGAGTGTAAATAGAGAGAATTAAAGAGCAATAGGATGAGAAAACTATGTGTAAGTGACTCAGTTATTTCAATATAAGGTATGACTTCACTGAAGACAGTAAGACAATTATGAGAGTTCAAAGATGAGTACAAACAAATCACAATTTACTGTTTTAAACAATCACTTCAGTAAAACATATCAGATGGCTTGGGAGGCTAGAATAGATACAAATATATCAGACTGCTTAGGAGAGAGGCTAGAAGAAATAATCACAGATGATAAAGGAAGTGAATCACAGGAACTCGCTAAGCAGCTGCTACTACAGTCAGAAAGTGAATGTGGAAATGAAGACAGGGAACACGAGTGTGTCTGGAACCAATGATTTCATGTCTTGCCTGCTTTCTTTGGGGCTCCTGGCAAGGCATGAACTAAATGAGATCTTTATATTGTAATGGAGTTATAACGACACAGAAAGTACGAACTAAGATGAAATTTTTTCAAAGATTTATGTGACTTGATGCTGACTTCTTAATTTCTGTCTGAGGACAACATTAGTGTAAGCAATAAAAATGACATTTAAATTTATTTATTTATTTATTTATTTAGGAGGGAGAGAAAGAGAGTAATGGGTCACCATATATTCTATTTACAAATATGAGTTTTGAAACTAGAAACATAGGATGCAGTTTTGTATGTGAACAATGGAATGGTGCATGGAAAAAATTTAATACTGTTTTTATTAAGTGTGAAATATTATAGTAAGAGATTACCTTGTTTTACTCCAAAATTAGCCAATGGACATGCACTGCTAATAGTCCATTTTTATCAAGGAAGCTAAGATTAGAGATTCAGTATCATTCTTCAGGTCTCATAGCTACTCAATGAGAGAGAAGGATAATTCAGGAATACATGATACAGTAAACCAGTACATTCTCATATCTTCCAATGCAGATACAATGCTAATCAGAAGAATCTTGATTGTCCAAGTAATATAATTTTACCTGTTCCCTAATTCACTTGACGTTTATAGCCAAATTTAACTATAAAACATAAAATTTTTAGTTAACCCAAAATAGCACTCCTTAAGAAACAGGTAATTATGTTAAAATTGCCATAATGTAGTTCTTATCATAAAAAGCATGGATTGTAAAGTTGCATAAACATTTGAAAAAGATCACAAAGTGCCCAATTTTACTGACTCACATTTCATTTCTAGGAAACATTAGCCTACGTAAAATGCCACTGGCCCTAAGGAACAGAACAGAATTTTGTGTTAGCCTAAGGACGTCCATATTGTGGAGATGAAGTGTCTGAGACGGATTAAATCAGAAATTGAAGAAAGCTTCTTGGTCTTCATATTCTGCAACTCTTCTCGGGGGTAGTCCCTGACTCAGTATACTGGCCATCACTCCAATGAGCAGTCAGGCTTATCCAACCATAGCAGAATGGAGAGAAGGACCACATGTCTTCTGATGAACTGGATGATCCAATCTGCCCTCCAGACTGAAAGCCTAATTATGCAACTCACACACAACCAAAGGAAAAATGTAGTGTGAGAGTACCCATCTAGGGAATGTAAGCATGACCTGAGTACCTACAGAACCAGAGGAAATTAACAGAACAGAATCAAATGTCACATCGTTTACTATGTGAGAAATACTCCAGGGAATGTGCTCACTGTTCACTTAAAAACTTCAAGGAAATTGTCTCAAAACAAAATAAATATTCCTATAAAATTAGCATGGAGACCATATTTTAAGATTGAAGCATAAAGACTTTGACTATGAATGTTCCAGACCTGCAAAGAACACAGTTTATTTAGTGTTGAGTTCAGAGAAAGAAATGGGAGTAATTTCTCCAAAAGTGTTCAGGGAGGAAAGTCAGCACGCATGTGTGCCAAGGGTTAATTAAAAACAAACATTGAGAAGTTTTATGATTAGCTCTCACAGTAAGAACGATTCTTGGGCTGGACAGACGGCTTAGTGATTGAGGGCTTGTCTGTGAAGGCTAAGGACTCAGGTTCAATTCTCCAGGACCCACGTAAGCCAGAGGCACAGGTGGCACATGTGTCAGGAGTTCATTTGCAAGTAGCTGGAGGCCTTAGCATACTCATTCTCGTTCTCTCTCTCAGTTTTTCTCTCTCTCAATCTCTCTCTCTCTGTCTCTCCCTCTTTTCCCCACTCTAAATAAATAAATAAATAAATAAAACATTTTTTTTAAAAATAACTATTGTCTGAAAGAAAGGAAAGACAGGAGTATATAAGCAAAAGAGAGACAGAGAGAGAGAGAGATGCAAAAGTAAAAAGAGAATCTATGGCTGGCGAGATGGCTTAATGGTTAAAGTGCTTGCCTGTGAGGCCTAAGTACTCATATTCAACTCTCCAGATCCCATGCAAGCCAGATGCATAAGGTAATGAAAGCACACAAGGTCACACATGCATACAAGGTTGCACCCACTTCAAACTTGATTGCAGTGGCTGAAGGCCCTTGCATGCCATTTTTCTCACTCTCTCACGCTCTCTCTCTCATTAAAAAAAAAAAAAAAAAGAAAGAAAGAAATTTACCATATAAAATCTAAAAGCATAGCCGGGAGTGGTGGTGCACACCTTTAAACCTAGCACTGGGGAGACAAAGGCAGGAGAACAGACCTGAGCTCAAGGCAAGCTTGAGGCTAAAGAATGAGCTCCAGGTCAGCCTAGAACAGAGTGAAATTCTGCCTCAGTAACAGACCAATACAGATCCAAATGCTGAAAGAATCAAGCATCAACAGCAAATAACCACAAAGTCAGTGGCATACGTTAGCAAAATAATAATAAGAAAAAAACATGTGAGGACCTTTTGATAAAAAAAATATATCTTCCTCTCTTGAAAAGAAAAAGTTTGCCTCCATCTAAGATGAGATATTCTGAATATAAAGAAAATCAAGATTACTAAAGTAATTTGAAAGATGTGCATCTGGCTTACGTGGGTCCTGAAGAATCAAACTGGGATCCTTTGGCTTTGCAGGCATCGCCTTAACTGCTAAGCCATCTATCAGCACCCAAAATACTTAGCAAAACATGTGCAGAATTTACAACCCTTGTCACTGTTGTCTGGAAAACAGTAGGATGGTTCTTTTCCAAATTTAAAAATAAAATAACCCTATAGTTCAGCAACCCCTCCTCTGTGTATCTACAACAAAAATAGTAGAATTAGGGTCTTAAAGAGATGTTTGCATTCTCATTTTTATAGCCTTTGGTAAAATAACTATTACAGAGTGCACTTATGAGAGTTGTCATGAACATCAAATAAGGATATACATATTAACTTACTTCTTTGTAATAGTGAGCAATCAATTAATGCTATAGACAACAATGATGATACAAGTTTTAGTTGAATGTAACATTTCTATAATGACTACTCTTCTTATGTTTCTGGAAACAATCTAAATATTAAGTTAAAAAACTAAATTTTTTTTTCTTCGGTTTATATGGCAACCGATTAATTTATGCATTTATGCTTTACACTTAGGTAGTATTAACAGCTAGCATGGTCTTTTTCTTTACAGGTATGATATTTATGTGCTGCCTACATAGATAAAAGGCACTTGGTAATTGTTTGTTAAATGATTGAGGAATGGAAAGTAAGACAGAAGACTGAGTGAAAAACATAAATTATTTGAGCCGGGTGTGGTGGTGCACGCCTTTAATCCCAGCCCTTGGGAGGCAGAGGTAGGAGGATCTCTGTGAGTTCAAGGCCACCCTGAGACTACATAATGAATTCCAGGTCAGCCTAGCCTAGAGTGAGACCCTACCTCAGAAAAAATAAAATAAATAAATAAATAAATAAATAAATAAATAAATAAATAATTTGACACTTATCTAGTGCTCTTAATTTATGTTTTAAAAACTATAAAATTTGGGCTGGAAAGATGGCTTAGCAATTAAAGGCCATGAATGAAAAACCAAAGAACCCAGGTTTGATTCCCTAATGCCCATGTAAAGCCAGATGCACAAGGTGGTGCATGCATCTAGAGTTCATTTACAGTGGCTAGAAGCCCTGGCATGGCCATTCTCTCTCTCCCCCATTCTTTCATCTTTTTTTTTTTTTCTCTCTCAAGTAAATAAATTAACTTAAATTCAAAATTTTAAAAGCTATAGAAATAAGTATTAACAGTTAGGTTTTAAACAAAAAAAGTAGGCAATTCATAAACATAGGTTATATTTTAAAGTCCTGTATTTCCAAAGCCACATACTTGAAAAAGTCTTACCTCCATTGCACACAGATGTTTCCATGGCCCTTGTAATATACTGATAATGAGAGCTCACTTGATTATCACGAGTTTTGGTAGGGAACACTGTGGGAAGGCTAGTATCTGACAGGTAAATGTTGAACAACTAGAGTTACAGGGCTGGAAGCACTGCAGAAGAAAGTTTGGGACTAACTTGTCATTCAGTGTTTTAAAAAAATCCCTCCTAATTCTCAAATGAGATCTCAACACACAACAGGAAAAATGATAAGTGGGATGTGTTTGAAAAGTTTCTCTCAAAAGTATCAACTCCAAAACTTGGGATTCCTGAAGAAAAATTCTTAATTTCAAGGTTTTTATTTTCTCTTTTTGTTTATGTATTTGATTTACAGATGGCCAAGTACAACCAGGTTAACTTTATTTTTGGAGAGTGGGTTTCGAGGTAGGGTTTCACTCTAGCACAGGGTGACCTGGAATTCTCTATGTAGTCTCAGGCTGGCTGGGATTAAAGGTGTATGTCACCACCCCTGGCTCAGGTTAACTTTTTTTTTTAATTTTAGTTTTTATCATTTATTCATTTATTTATTTATTTGAGAGAGCAAGAGAGAGAAAGAGGCAGACAGAGAGAGAGAGAATGGGTGCTCCAGGGCCTCTCCAGGTGCATGCATCACCTTGTGCATCTGGCTTACATGGGTCCTGGGGAATCAAATCAAGGTCCTTTGGCTTTGCAGGCAAATGCCTTAACTGCTAAGCCATCTCTCCAGCCCCAGGTTAGCTTTTTTTTTGAGAGACAGACAGAGAGAGAGAGAGAGAGAGAGAGAGAGAGAGAGAGAAAGAATGCACGTGCCAGCAGCCTTTCAGCCACTGTGAATGAACTCCAGATGCGTGCGCCCCCTTGTGGTTAACTGTGGCATTGAGCCCTTGCATCTCTGTGTCTGGCTAAATGTGGGACCTGGAGAATCAAATGGGCATTCTTAGGCTTGGCAGGCAGGCACCTTAACCACTAAGCCATCTCTCCAGCCCCAGGTTAACTTTTTAATGGAGTATCTATGATTTTTTTCTAGTAAGACACCCTGGAGAAAACACACTAAAATGAAAAAGATACTTTGAAAAATCTATTTTATTTTTTCCTGTCCAGGTGATTTTCAAAGGTCTACAATAAGAGAAAGTTCCAAACCAAGAGCAAGAGAAATACCTGTTGAAGAAATACCAGAAAAAGAAGAAGAAGAAGAAGAAGAAGAAGAAGAAGGAGGAGGAGGAGGAGGAGGAGGAGGAGGAGGAGGAGGAGGAGGAGGAGAAGAAGAACGGATAAAAAGATGAAGATGAAGGAGAAGAAGGAGGAAGAAGAAGTAGGAGGAGAGCAGCAGGACAGCTCCAGAAGAAGGAAGAGGAGGACAGAACAAGAGGAAGAGAGTAGTAGTAGAAGCTCAACTGAAGGAAACTTAAAACTCACCCACCAGAATCAGCTCCAGGGTGGAGGAGACAGACCCTGAGGACACTCAGCACCCACCAAAGCAGAGATCAGAGGCTCCTAAGAGCTCATCACTGAAGGAGATTTAAAACTCACCCACTACAGTTCAGGGAATTTTTTTGTTTGTTTGTTTGTTTTTTGTTTTTCAAGATAGGGTTTCACTCTAGCCCAGGCTGACCTGGAATTCACTATGTAGTCTCAGGGTGGCCTCAAACTCATGGTGATCCTCCTACCTCGGCCTCCTGAGTGCTGGGATTAAAGGTGTGTGCCACCAAGCCATGCTGGTTCAGGGAATTTTGAAGAAGAGGGGGCAGAAAAGATTGTAAGAGCCACAGGTTGAGACAAGAGGTTGACCCAGAGGTATTCACTCCCCCCAAAATAACTGACTGCTGCTCCCACAATGCATAACCCACAACCCCATGGGGAATACCTGCAACCTCATTGAAGAGGTGTCCCCAGTGGAATGGGGGCAGGGACAAGGAAAAAGAGGGTCCCAACACACGATGTATCTATATGAAATATGTTGTTAATAACAACAACAACAATAGTAATAATAATAATAACAATAAATCGGGTATAAAAAAGAAAGCAAAATTCCAACAGAGATTGAGAATCAGTTTCACTAGTGAAAAATGTGTAGGTTAAAAGCATTCTCTAAATGTTCTCTTTCTCAAAGAAATTTTCTCTGAGGAATCCTGAAAATACCAAAAATTCTTCCATAAGAGAATGCAAGAGTGTACATTTGGGAAATAATTCTATTTGTGAGCCAAAAGGTCGCATCAATATTTCACCAACACATCTATTTTTAATCATCTAAAAGCGTGCCTCAAGAGCTTTCAAAATGCTCTGGACTTTCGGTGACTTAACTCTGAAGGTTTGCCAAGAAGACTGCATCAGAGCAAAGAGAACTGGGAACGGACAACTTCAATATTGTTGTTTCTACAAAGTTAACTCAAAATATCGTAAGGATTTTTTAAAATAAGCTCACATTAACATAGAATTGTCCAATTTCACCCTAGTTCCTTGAAAATCTGGGTACATATTCAGCAGAAATGTCAGTCGGTTTCATGTGTCAAATTAAGAACATTTGATACAGATATTAGTGATTCTTATTTCATAGTTTCTTCAATGCTCCACAAGCCTACTCATATATTAATGCTTACATTATGTGTTTGTAAGAAATATCTTAGGATTGTGGAAAAATCTCCATTAACAACGAATCCTCCAGAAATTATCCAGAAGTGATTTAAAAAAAAAAAAAAAAAACAACCTTAATCCATACTTTCTGGAAAGTAATTAATTAATTATAATCCTTAGAAGGGAAACTGTTAGGAAATGCTCCCCCAGATATGATATGTCAAAGCTTGATGCCGCATAGGCAGAAAGAATATTGTTAGAACCAGACAAGGCCACATCTCCCTCAGCAAGCAGCAGAGCGGAGACACTTCCCGAGCAGCAGTAAGTGAAGCCCAGGGACAGGAAGTAACCTCTTCTCAGGTGCATCACAAAGAGCAATCAAGGACCTCGTTGCTGGGAAAGGATATACGTTAGCAATTCGTACTAAATAAAGTTCATTTTAGAAAAGAAAACATATTCTTACTACAGGATTTATGGATGTGGGTTGTACATGTGTATGTACATGTGTACATGTGTGGGTCTGTGTTAGTGTAGGTGTGTGTGCACATACATGTGTGGATGTGTGGTCAGAGGTTGAAGTTGAATGGCTTCCTCAATTGCTCTCCACCTTATTATTTTTTTGTTGTTGTTGTTGTTGTCTTTGCTTTTTGAGGTAAGGTCTCACTCTGGCCCAGGCTGATCTGGAATTCACTCTGTAGTCTCAGGGTGGCCTTGAACTCACAGTGATCCTCCTACCTCTGCCTCCCAAGTGCTGGCATTAAAGGAGTGCGCCACCACGCCTAGGGACATGGTCTCTCCCTTGAGCCCTTATCTTGTAGGTTTGCCTAGTCATCTCACCCCATAGAGTCTTATCTATTAAAATGATAATAATTGTCATATTATAAGTGTGACAAATGATAGTTTATTTTCCAGAGAAATATGGAACATGAGGATGTATAAATGGGGGGGGGATGATGTAGAAGGAAGAATTCCAAGCAAGAGCAGAGGGAAAAAATTATAGAGGAAAATTCTACAACCATTCAAATAATACAATGGCTGTAAGCTTGTGGGGGAAAGTGTGACTGATGTAAACAACGCCTGTGTCCTAGGAAGTGTGCCAGCATACGTGCAGTAATGATGGAGATGAGGTAGGAAGAAAGGCAAACTTCTTCCTGACACACTGCTCAGGAGACTACGTTGGTCACTGGAATAGGAAGGAAGACTTCAAGATGATCCCTCGTCAGTTAACTTGGTTACTGAGCTGGCTTCAAATAAGTTCAATGGTAAAAGTTACAATATAAAGGACAGCAATTAAATATAAAGAATTTCTCCACTCTCAAAATCTGATGATAAAAGAAAACTCTTTGAGAAAAAATGAGTTCCTTTTGCTAAGTCCATCTGAGATTATATTTTGGAATGATAATCAAAGATATTTTTATGTTTTGACAGTTATATAAGCAGTCGTGCTGAGGGTTGGACTCACTACTGGCTAAGAAAATCACTGTGCATCAGCCAGAAAGGACACCAATGAATACATGCTAGTCCATAATGAAGACCCAGAGGCTTTTTATATGAGGAGAGATTCTATGATTTAAAAGATCAGAAGAGGGCTGGAGAGAAGGCTTAGCGGTTAAGGCATTTGCCTGCAAAGCCAAAGGATCCTGGTTTGATTCTCCAGGTAATCCAGATGCACAAGGGGGCGCATAGGTCTGGAATTCATTTGCAGTGGCTGGAGGCCCTGGTGCTCCCATTCTCTCTCTCTCTCTCTCTCTCTCTCTCTCTCTCTCTGCCTCTTTCTCCCGCTCAAATAAATTAATTAAATATATTAAGAGAATCAGATGGAAATAGCTTTGAGAGAAAGTTATTAATGACATGAAGATTGTTGTGGAAAGTCAGCTAGTGGCTGTTATGTTGCAAACAGTTAAGTGGGAGAGTTGGCCCAGCAGTTAAAGGTGGGTGCCTGAAAAAGCCTGACAGTCTGAGTTCAATCCCCAGTGCCTATGGAATGCCACATGCATGTCTGGCAGGAGGCCCTGAGGTGCCCTTTCTCTCCCTCTTTCTCGCTCTCTCTCAGCTTGCAAGTAAATCAATAATAAAAAGAATAGGTTATTTTCCAATAATATTTATGCAAAATTGAATTATTTTTGTCTTTAAAAATTATCTCTGTGTGTAGTGGTACCCACCTTTAATCCCAGCACTTGGGAGCAGATCTTTAAGGCCAAGCTAGAACTACAGAGTGAGTTCCAGGTCCTCGTAGCTGACTATAAACAGGATGACGGAGCCTCCTTTCCACAAACTCACCCCTTAGGTTGCCCGTGAACACCGTGACCACAGCACAGCACAACTGAGCAGCTGCCTCTGCGATGTAGCCACTGACACCCCCCAAAGGCCAAATTGTTGTCATTGTCAATCATCTTGAATCAGGAAAATAAAAAATAAATAATTAAATTCTTATTATATGTATTATGTATAAGGGCTTTAAAAGTGTCTGTATAGTTAAAAATTAATTATAATGTTTCTTACAGGTAACTCGGTTGGCTGTGACTGTCTCTACTA
Source organism: Orientallactaga sibirica (assembly GCA_036365145.1). Taxonomy (NCBI): domain Eukaryota; kingdom Metazoa; phylum Chordata; class Mammalia; order Rodentia; family Dipodidae; genus Orientallactaga; species Orientallactaga sibirica. Next base: position 1,578,062 of record JAEOAD010000005.1, read on the forward strand.
AAGTTATTATTTCAGCTAAAATAATCTAAAACGTACTCATGAAAACAAATTTCACCTTAGTGGAACTTGTAGTAAAGTTCTTGAGATATTGTCCTCATTCTTCCCTTGACATAGCTGATCCTCATTACTCAGGTTCCATCTTTCCTGAGCTCACCAGTCTTACTTCTAAACTTTCATCACTTCCTTCTATCTCACCATGACCTCATGACTATCCACAGAGTCAGTATGTAAGGTGTTTATTGGTGATTCTGTGTTGATTATCCATCCATTTTGGGACATGTAATATCAGGAACCCAGTATGGACCATGAATGCCCAAGGTCCCAGAAAAAACAATTTTAGAACAATAAATAAGTCACCACAGAAGGAATGCATAAAACATTTCAGATCTTTGATGAATGTCTTATTAAATCCATGTTAACTGACACTGAAAAAAAAACTGCAATTCTGAGTTGGAGAGATGGCTTAACAGTTAAGGTGCTTGCCTATGAAGCCTAAGGACACAAGTGTGACAACCCAGAACCCACGTAAGCCAGATGCCCAAGGTAGCATATGTGTCTGGGGTTTGTTTTGCAGTGGCTAGAGCCCCTGTTGTGCCCATTCTCTTAAGTAAATGAATATGAAATATTTTAAAAACTGCAATTCTATGATGTATTTGATAAGACATGTGTAAATTTGAATAAGGTCTATGCTTTTTAAATATATTTTATTTATTTATTTATTTGAGAGAGAAATAGTCTAATGCATATGCCTCCTTGTGTGAAGGTTCCCATTTATTAAGAAGACAACAAGCCAATGACAAAGTGCACAATCTCTGTAGAAGGTTTATGTGAAATTAACATCTCAATGTGATTATAAGATACATGCTCTAGAAGCCACGTGCTAATTTATAGTCGAGTGATGGAAATATCCTCTCATATAAAATTGCATACGTGTAAAGATTATCTCTTAGAATTGAGGGAAGTATCATAAATCTGAACCTCCCCAAGGGGGAAGGCAGACAATTTAGATCACCTTTCCACATTGTACATTACTTTCATAATGACATCAGTGAGGAAAGCTTGGGTAGCAGACTCAAGAATGTAGTTCCAGAACATCCCGAACTCAAGTATTTCTATTGGATCTGACCTAAGTATAATTTTCTCTACGTACTTGACATGCTGAGCACTTTCCTCCAACCCTGCACATTTTCTGAGGCTTTTCAACTCCAGATTTTATTTGATTTCTAATGTTCAGTTTTGTGAGCCACTCTCCCCGCTCTTGGTAGAAAGCACTGAAGAGTCAGAGATGACAAATACATGTCATTTGCAGCTCTGACCTTTAGAGATTAGACAGTATTCCCCAAAGTGCTTTGGGAAAGCACACGTTCTGTGTCTGGTAAGGTACGGTGGGCAGAAGAGAAATTCACTGGGTTCATTCTGACTCAGCCACACACTTGGGAATAGTGCAGGGGTGGGGGGAATGGCAACTTGTCTTGGATAAAGGCCATCACACTTTCATACTTACAGAAGTACATACTGAAGGTTCTGCTTTGGAGAAATGATGCATAGAAAATGCAAATTTCCTGGGTGAAGAAATGTAAAACACTTGATTATGTGCAGAATATATCTCCCTTAAAGTATCAGGGGCTGACAAGATAGTCAAAAGATATCTGGGAAAGAAATCTTGAGTGAATGGAATGAGTCACTGAACAATGGAAATTAACCAATCTTATGAGACAACATCCCCTGGAACAGCCTCTCAGACAACAAAGAGACACTCTTTGAGTCCATGTCATGCCAATGATGAGGACTAGATGTAAAATTAGGTGAGCATAAATTAGAGGTTTATATAATATCAAGTTTTATCAATAGTTTTGATAACAGTAAAATATAGACTTCAGGTAGAGCAGAAAATATGTGCTATCTCCAGCACAGCTCCCCCCGGAACTTTCTCTGCCCCATGAATATGCTCAGCAAGCCAAAAAAATTAGGGGTTTTTTTAAACCTCCAATTTTTGAATGTAGTGAAAAATTCACCCAGAGTGAATGAACTTAGAGCTCATCTATTTTTGTCCTCTAATAGTAAATTACTTGACATTTTTCATCAACTATAAATATGCAATTCCAGGTTTATTTGCCATAAATATTCTAGACAGACCTATTACACACTGCTAAAAGCATACTATAGATAAGGACTCTATCATAGACATACCATTAGTGCATATGCCAGGAAGTCTGCCATTAGTATATTTTCAAGATTTATCTGGGTTAATTTCCCTCTTTTACTCTTGGGACAAACCTCTGATAATGAGACAGACTAGGTTCTGAGTCAGTTCCTTACAATACCCTACACACATCTACTATATATTATTTCTGATAGGCCAGCTGACATAATGACTTTACTACTCCAATAGAATCAGTTATCCACTTAAATATTGGCCATACTTGCCATTATTTTGTTGTTATTTTAAAACTTACTTTATTTTTAATTGACATGTAATAATTATTTAGTAAGTATCATGCAACATTTCAATACACATATACAATATATAATGAATTGGGATGACTGGCATATCTATCATCTTAGACTTTATTTTTAATATTTGTTTATTTATTATTAGAGAGAGAGAGAGAGAGAGAGAGAGAGAGAGAGAGAGCATGAATATGGGTATGCCAGGGCCTCCTGCAACTGCAAATGAACTTTGGATGCATGTACCATCTTGTGTGTCTGGCTTTGTATGGGAACTAGAGAATCAAACCTGGCCAGTTGGGCTTTATAAGCAAGCACCTTAAACCACTGAGCCATCTTTCTATCCTTCACTTCAGAACTTTTAATCTGTGTGTTACTAGCAACTTTGGACTACTGAATTAATTACGATCAACCATAGTTATCCAATGTGCTAGCTAATCCCAAATTTATAAGGTGTCCCTTTTTGCCTAATTTCATAGCTGTATATATTATCTATTCTTTCTCTACCTCTCCGTCTTTCCAAAGTTTTGATAGACACTCTAGTCTCAGAGTCTATGAGAGCAACTATTGTGCTTGCTTTTGTGAGAACGCTTGGTATTTTCTTCTCGTGCCTGACTTGATTCACTAATATGATGTCTTTCAATCCCATCCATGTTGTGTCACTTACAAAATTTAATTATTTTCATGGCTGCACAATGTTCTGCTGTGCACATAGGCCACCTTTTCTTTATTAAACATGCATGAGTTGATTTTTTCTATGTCATTGTGGGTAGTTTTGCAATAAACATAGGTGCAGGCTTCTCTTTGAACTCCTGATATTACTTCCTTTAGATATGCATAAAGTATCTATTCAGGTCACTAGCCCAGTTTTTAATATATTTTATTTATTTGAGAGTGGGGAGAGAGGGAGAGAATAGGCATGCCAGGGTGTCCAACCACTGCAAACGAACTCCAGACATATGTGCCACCTTATGCATCTGGCTTACCTGGGTCCTGGGGAATCGAACCTAGGTCCTTTGGCTTTGCAGGCAAGTGCCTTAACCACTAAGCCATCTCTCCAGCCCCATTAGCCCATTTTTACAACTAGATTATTTGTTCTTGTGTGAGTGAATTGTTTATGTCCCTTGCATATTCTGAATATTAATCACTTCATATGAATAGCTGAAAAATATTTTTCCCATTCTTCAAGTTTTATCTTCACTGAAGATTGTTACCTTGGATATATAGCATTTTCAGTTTTATGTAATCCCATCAGTAAATTTTTCCTTTAGTTATTTGTACTGCTAAAGTCATGGCTACTGTTTTATAAATGAAGTATAAGGTATGGATCGAAATGCATCGTGGCTGCATGCTACTGGGCTATGTCAATACTGTCAGTTGAATATTAATTTGTTGTTTAATTTAATTACTATCATTTAATTTATGAAAATACAACAATTAGTAAATATATAGGACTACATTCATTTTTCAGTTTGTTTTGAACTTATTAAATTTTCATTTGCATTAATAAATATAAGTTCATTTGATTTTGATGATATATTGTAGATTTTGTAGTTTCTATGGTTTTATTTAATGAGATTTAATGTTTTGGCAATATTTTTCATTAAAAGAATAAATTCCAGCTGGGTGTGGTGGCACATGCCTTTAATCCCAGCACTCAGGAGGCAGAGATAGCAGGATTGTCATGACTTCGAGGGCACCCTGAGACTACATAGTGAATTCCAGATCAGCCTGGACCAGAGTGAGACCCTACCTTGAAAAACCAAAAAAAAAAAAAAAAAGTTCCAATGTTGCTTGTCAATACTGTAATGTTTCTCTAAAATATTTTTTCTAGCACTAAGAAACTACCAATGTATAGTCAATTGACTTGGGTCATTTTGTTTTATTATTTTCTTCTTTTCAGCTGCCACAAGTCCATTTCATATTTGATTCTGTTTTAGGTAGTATTTTACTTTTCACTTCTCCCTTACGTCTTTGATTGTTTCCTGTGGCTCTGATATTGTTTCAAAAAATATGTGAAGATATTACACAAAAATTTTAACTTGAAATGATAAGAATATTTATTACATATTTGACAAAAATGGCAAATTAACAATGCTAAGCTACTCAGATCTTCATAATCCAAGTTCGTTGTTGATTCATAATGTTTTGTTGGTTTATTTTTTTTGAGACAGGTGATCTTATGTAGCCTAGGCTGGCCTCACACCTACACTATCACCAAGACTGATCTTGAATCCCTGGACCTCTTGCCTCACATCCCAAATGAGGGAATTGACAGGTTTGCACCATCAAGGGTAACTGTATTTTGAAAAATTGAAAAAGTAGGCCAAAAAAAAGTAGTTAAATTATGTGACCACCAGTAAGATATGATTTTATCACTCAGTTATGAAAGGCATAGCGTTCATTTACTTATTTTTAAAGACAGAGCCCCACTATATAGCTCATTCTGGCCTCAATTTTATAGTTTTCCTGAATCGGCTTTACGAGTACTGGAATTATATTGCATATAGCATCCTAGTTGGATATCCCTGGTGTATTAGGCAGGGTTCTCTAGAGGAACAGCCCGATAAAATGAACTGTATTAAAAGGGAATTTATTGGGTTATCTTACAGCAGTCCAGCAATAGCAGGTTGCAGGCCTGAGAGTCAAGGAACCTGGTAGCTGCTCAGTCCACGAGGCTGCATGCCTCAGCAGTCCTGGCCTGGAGGCGTCCTGGAGAGACGCTGCTCTTCAGTCCACATGAAAAGCTGAGGAAACCAGGTTCCAATGCAGACAGCCAGGTGCAAGTGAAAGGACTCACCAACAAGCAGCCCAGGCCAGGCCATCAGGCAGGAGGAAGGGGGTTTTCTCTCAGAACTTCCTTACTCAAAGCCCACCACCAGGAGGACCACCCACTCTGAGAAAAGGACTCACTCTGGAGGAAGGACTTCCTCCTAAAATCAGTCCTTCCTGGAAACAACCTCAGAGATGGGTCCAAGAGGAATGTCTGTGGATTCCTAACCTGATCAGGTTGACAACAGAACTTCACCATTCCACCTGGTCTTGTGTGTGTGTGTGTGTGTGTGTGTGTGTGTGTGTGTGTGTGTGTAGTTCTTGTCATTGCTGTTTGCTTTCTATTTTGTGTGCATGGTATGGAAAGGTCCTTTTAATTTTGTTTTGGGGTCTGAGTGTTCTTATGGTTTATTTGTTTTGGAGATGTTGAGATGAGGCTTCAGTATACAATCCTGTTGTTGCTGGAAACATGTGCACTAGATTGGCCTCAGATTTGCAGCAATCCACCTACATGCTTCTGTCTCTCGAGTGCTGGCATGCAGCCATGTGCAACCAATCCCACCTATGGCTGTCTTTACATTATTGAATCTTAACCACTGGGCTTTCCTTTCATGTTTTTTACAGACTATCTTCCTGAGAAGAAGTTTGCTTTGTGGTTGCATGTGTATCTATATGTGTGTGTGGTGTTCATGTATGCATGTTTGTGTGTGGTAACACACACGTGCAAGTGCACAAGTGTGCATGTACCCGTGGCGGTCACTAAGAGTCACCTCAACCTCTGTTCATCTTATTTTGAGAGAGAGGTTCTCATTGAAGCTGAAGCTCACTGATTTGGCTAGACTAAGAGTCACCGGGCTGCAGGGATCCCTTATCATCACTTCTACTGTGCTGGGCTACAGGAACAGGCCACCATGCCCAGCTTGTACATGGGTATTGGGAATCTGAACTCAGCACCTCATGCTAAGTAACAAGCTCATTACTCACTGAGCCCTCTTCTTAGTCCACATGGGTTTAATTCATATATTCAGATATAGCAAAATAAATTATTATATCCATATAGCCTTGATTTGAGAGTTGCTAAAACTATTTGCTTCAACCGTTCTATTTTAAAGGGCAATTTAAAATATTTAAAGCAATTTCAAATAAATTATAGGCCTCACTGTAGCTCCATAATAAATACCCAAACATGAACTTCTACAAGAATGAAGTTTATTTTTTGAAAAAGCATGATACAGTTATCACACAGAACAAGAGCAGTAATGATTCTTCAGATTTTTCATATTTTCATATTAATATGTCTACAATGTTCCCAGATTATCCACAGGGAGTTGCGTTTCCATTCAAAGACACACATACCCTGTTTTATGTTGCCATGCTCTCGGCTGCTATGTTGTCGTGGCTGTTAGCTGATATTAATCTGAAAGGTTTCCTTTTGACAAAGTGATACAAAGCTTTGCTCAAGAGAGATGGCTTTTTTTTTCTTTTGTAGATTTTCCTCTGTGTTCTGCATCTTGTATCATCTGTAAAAATGTGTTTTGCAGCTAAGGATCAGTCAGATTCAAGTCAAAATAATTTGGGCAAGTTTACGTAAGTCATGATGCACACTTCTTACCACCGCTTTGAGAAGTCTACCGTGCTTTGTCTTCCCGCCATTGCTGAGGGTGGAATTGGCCTCTGATTTAGAGCAGTGAGCATAACGTGGAATGCAGTGTTTGCTTCCTCTTCCAACAGCAAATGACCCCAGGATGAGATTAGTTACCACAAATTCAGCATAAATATTTTACCAGTAGTTTTAGGTTGCAATGAAGAGCCTTACAAAACCAATATTTCACACGTTAAAACAGAGAAATGTGATTCTAGCTAGATCTCTTCACTACTAGTCCTCAGTAAAAACAACAACAAAACCCTTGTTCTTCTCAGCTACACAGCCCGGGATCTTGAAGATATTTTCTGCAGAAATGTCAACATTAGTGTGCAATTCTCCCTCTTACTAGTTTTCTGAGAATGAGGGAGGCTTTGCTCTCTCTCTTAAATTCATGCATTTATAGTACGTCAAGCTTCTGCAGTATTTCTCCTTTGGACACATAAGCGGTTCTAACATTGTCCTGTGGAGGCTTGTCAGCCCTTCTTCTCTAATGTTTGGTTGCCTGGGGCTTTTCTCACACCAAGATAGCCCAGGCTTTTCCCATGGATTCCTTGTCCACACTGAGTCTGCTGAGTCTCCAAGAAGCCCACGTGCCTGGGGTATGTTGCTATGCAAAAAGAGTCAAATTGTATGTCATCAACGTAAGAATAAAGTCCTGGTGATTTTTCTGGTTTGAATATGAAATGTCTCCTAGAAATTCATCCCTCAAGGCTTGCTCCTCAGCTAGGGTGATGTTCTGGAAATGTCTGTTGGAGGACCTTTCTGAAGGAGGAGGTCAACAGGGCCATGTTCTTGCTCCAGACAGCACTGTCTTTCTTGTGCCTCCTGTCCACTGAGGTGAAATATTTTGTTTTTATGCACCCCACCATCGTGTGCGGCACCTCTAAGTACTATATGGGTTATTTCTTCTACCTAAAATCTTCTCTTTAACCTTGTAAAATCTGACTCGGCTAGCAAGAATTTCTACTTTGTTTCACTGGAAAAGAAATATTTCCCAGGTGTTTTTTTTTTTTTTTTTTTTTTTGTTTTTTTTTTTCCTGGCACAGAGTATGATGTGATAGTTTGTTTCTGATCTTAAAACATGTCATTCTATTTTCTTTTAGATTTCATAATGTAAGATGAGCAGTTTGTGTTAATTCATATCTATGTTCTGTTTCAAATGGGTTGCTCCTCTATGAATATTATAGAAAATTTTCTTTTTATTCAAAATTAAAATGTATTAATATATACCTTGATAGATATCTGTGTTATCCCATTTAAGTTCACTGAGAATATTTGATCTTTGGGAATATAGTTTTATTTAAATATGAGGACCATTCAACCATTATTTCTCCCTGTATCAATCTCTTCCCTTCTTTATTTCTCTTTCAGTTTTCCTGTTGCACATCCATCAGACAGCTAGTTGTGGGAAAAGTCACTGGGAGTCTCTCAGTTTCTTAAAAGTCCAGTTTTCCTGTGTTTTGATTGATTTCATTCTTGTGTGTGTTTCAGAGTTCCCTGATCTTTTCTTCTACAATTCTTGCTGTTAATGTCATTTAGTAAAATCTTAATTCAGAATGTCACATTTCCTTTCCAGAATTGCCATCATTTCTTTTCTATTTCTTTTTTCACATTATGTTTTATTCTTGCTATTTAAGCATAATAAGTGCTATAATTTAAATAACTTTTAATATGTTGCCCAAGGGCTCAAGTGTTACAGTTTAATTCCCATTGTGAGATAATACAATGAGACTTAATCTGTGAATGGCATTTAGAGATGGGCCTTTAGGAGATGACTAAGTTAGCAGTGTAGAGGCCCTGTGATGGAGAACTGGTGGCTTTATGAAAGAGGGGAGAATTCAGACACCATATATTCACTGTCTACTGCCGTGTGATGCCCACAACTACACTGGGACTCTGCCTCTAAAAATGCCATCACTGGATGAAGACATTCTGGGGTCTCCAGACCATAAGCCAAAATCAACCTCTTTGCTTTGTAACCATAGCTTGCTTGAACTATTCATTATGATAATATATGATGGTATTGTACAATTAGTATTTGTAAAAATGTCTGCTTTAAAGATCATGTCTGTAATCCCAATACCATCTATCATTACTACTTCTGTCTCTATGAATTGTTCTTATCTCCTATGGGTCAGATTTTCTTAGATCTTTATTTCCATCCAGTTTTTATTAAATTATTCAAAGTCCAGGTTTTATTATCTTACTGTGTTTGTCAAAAGTTAATTATAAATCAGCTTAACACTTTGAAAGTTGTTTTCATGATTTTTCACACCAAAAGAGTTTTATTCATATTTCAGTTTAACTACATGGCCACCGTATGATCGTTCTGCAGTGGTCACTAAATGCCCCTGTGTATTCAATGAGCATTCTCACCCTGTTCTCCTTGGGAAACCACCGCTAATTACTTGGCTTAGAGTTGGGAGTTTTTCTTTATCTGGCAGCAATTCTTTGTCCTGCACTCAATGCAGATTTGCCATAGGAATGAGTATGGAACTTATGAATGTTATTCAACTACTGAAGGAACTTTCACATACATTTCTGAACTCTCCCTTTCTATATCTCTCCTCTTTCAGTTCCAAGTTCACCAAACTCAAATCTGATGTATCTTGTTTGGGTTCTCTATTTTCTTTTAAAAAATATTTTTGTTATTTATTTGCAAGTAGAAATAGAGAGAAAAGAGTCAGAGAGAGACAAAGAGAGAGAGAGAGAAAGAATGGGCATGCCAGGGCATCCAGCCACTTCAAACAAACTCCAGATGTATGCGCCCCTTTGTGCATCTGGCTTACATGGGTCCTGGAGAATAGAACTGGGGTCCTTTGGCTTTGCAGGTAAACACCTTATCTGCTAAGCCATCACTCCAGCTCCCATGACTACATTTTTTAAAATACCTGTTAATATTATGGTCAGGATGACAGAGTTTTATATGAATGGCCATTTTGTAATTGAATTTCTTCTTTTCCTATAGTACATGGAAATTCCCATAATATAATGCACTATATATATATTTTTTACGTAGGGTGTCACTCTAGTCCAGGCTAACTTGGAATTCACTATGTGGCCTTGAACTTGCAGTGATCCTCCGACCTCTGCCTCCCCAGAGCTGGGATTAAAGGCCTGCACCACCACGCCCAGCTTACTGAACCATTTTTGTTGTTGTTGCTGTGTTTCTCCATTGTATTATGAAAGGCCCAACAGTCTTAGATATTTCTTTCCATTTTAATCCATCCACTACTATACCTCTGGATTATGCTTTCTCAGAATCTGAGTCAAAGTATTTCATTCAGCTAAGATCTTTTGGGAGTATTTTGCTGAAGTTACCCAAGGTGTTATATATTAAAGGTCTACATCATACCAAAGTTAAATGTGGACTCCCAGTCTCCCAAGAGATGTGCTTTAGAGGGTAGAACCGTTGAGATATAATGAGATCAGCTATTTCAGAATGGAATTTGCTTTCCAAAATCAAGAGATCCCAGAGAGCACCCTGACCACATTGAGATGCAGTGAGGAAACAACCACCTGAACCAGAATGCAGACCTCAACAGGCACTAAATGCATGATGACGTCATCTTGGACTTTTTAGCCTCTGAACTATGAAAAATAAATCAATGTGGCTCGTATACCATGCATTCTCTACTACTCTCTTTTAGCAGCCTAAGGGCTAAGATGTTAAGCCTTGTGATCTCAATGCTCCTGTGCATATGTAGTAAGGCCAGTTCCACCTCTGGCCTGCTTTTGCTAACTGTAGATTGTTCCAGTATGGTTTGAGGTTCGTAGTGTCCTGTGTTTTCTAGCTTCTCTCAAGGTATGTTATGCCTATTTTTTTCATTTATCTTTCATTTTGTCTTTCTTTTTTAATTAATTAATTAATTGAAAGCTGAGAGAGACAGAAAGGAGAGAGAAAGAGAATGAAAGAATGGGTGCCTCAGGGTGGGTCTCTAGCTGCTGCAAATGAACTTCAGATGCATGCACTGCTTTCTGCATCTGGCTTTATGTGGGTACTAGGCAATCAAACCCAGGTCATTAGGTTTTGTAGATAAGAGCCTTAACTGTTGAGCCGTCTCTTCAGCCCTGGCTTTCTTTCTTTATAGTGTTAATTGTGGAAAAGATGTCAAAGTCATTTGATCTAAAGAAATGTCTAGACTCTACCGCAAGTCAGAAGGCAAGCTCACAAAATATAGTCTGATAGTTGAGACTTCATTTAAGTCAGAAGGCAAGCTCACAAAATATAGTCCGTAGTTGAGACTTCATTTCGATCAGGATGGTCAGACACTGGAAGACTGAAGTAGTCCCTAGACCTGTGTTGAAGTTTGCCTGCATGGGTGCCATCGAGGAAAGAAAGCTCATTAGGGAAAACTACACATTTTCTGTCAGAATGCAAGAATGAACAATATTGTATAGATCCATTACATAGTTGTATATTTCTCTTTATAATTCATATATAAGGAGTGCTTAAGGATCTGAAAACCAAATATGTACAAGGTAAGAATAAGCAATGATACTGGCTACTTGATCTATAAGTTTGCCCTTTCTTTAAGGTAGAGATAACTCAATAGAATATATCTCAACATTGTATATCAATATATCCTTCAAGTTAATAACCAGTAATTTATATCTTTCAACATACTAAAGAATTAATGGTATCTTTTCTGCTTCCAACCCTATTTGGGGCTTCAATTCCAGTACTATATGGCTGCATAGACAATAGTCTACAGTGTGCATTCTATTAATTTATATCTCACAGTAAACTAAAGAAAAACAGAAGGAGGGCTGGAGAGATGGCTTAGCAGTTGAGGCGCTTGCCTGCAAAACCAAAGGATCCTGGTTTGATTCTCCAGGACCCATGTAAGCCAGATGCACAAGGGGCACATGCATCTGGAGTTTGTTTGCAGCAGCTGGAGTCCCTGGTGCATGCCCATTCTCTCTCTCTCTCTCTCTCTCTGTCTCTCAAACAAACAAACAAATAAATAAATAAAACATATATTTTTTAAAAATTTCAATATCTTGACTTGGGCTATAGCAATAATGGTAGAAGGCTTGCCGAGGTTGTGTGAGGCCTTCAGTTTGATCATCAGCACTAAAACTAAACAAATAAAAAAAGCAAATAAACTATGGAGCTGGGGAGATGACTGGATTGGTATCTACATGCTGGACATGGTGATTCACACTTGTGATCCCAGCACTGGTGGGGGAGGGTCATGAAGACAAGCAGAACCCCAGGGCAAGCTAGCTAGATGACCTGAACTGGTGAGTTCTGGGTTTCACAAAAGATCTCAATAAATGAGGTGGAGATCAATTGAGAAAGATACTATACATCAATCTCTGGCCTTTACATGATGAACACACACATTTGCACACATGCATGCCCACCTACGTAAAAACATGCATATAGATATGCATTGACATCACACATACATACACAAAAAAATCCATCTACATAAAGAAAATTGACTAACCCTTTATACATGTGATAATCTGAGGCAAAGTAAAATAAGAAAAGATGTCACAACAAGTGAAATAAAAATATAAAAATTTCCATATCTATTAAACTTTAGTTTAATTAATCCAAGGCTGAATAAAATACATTAAATTTAGCCGGGCGTGGTGGCACATGCCTTTAATCCCAGCATTTAGGAGGCAAAGGTAGGAGGATCTCAATGAGTTTGAGGCCACCTTGAGATTACATAGTGAATTCTAGGTCAGCCTGGGCTAGAGTGAGACCCTACCTTGAAAAACTGAAAAATGAAAAGACCAAAAAAAAGTACATTAAATTTAAGCATAAAAAGTATATGGAAATTAAGATAAAACTATAGAAATTTCTGTTGAGACATTACTAATTTTTTTAAATAATTATTTTTTATTTGTTTACTTATTAGAAACAGAGAGAGGGAGAGAGAGAGAGAGGAAGACAGAGAGAGAGAGAGGCATGCCAGGGCTTCTAGCCACTGCAAACGAACTCCAGATGCATGCACCACCATATGCATCTGGCTTACGTGGGACCTGGAGAATTGAACCTGGGTCCTTAGGCTTCCCAGGCAAACACCTTAACTTGCTAAGCCATCTCTCCAGCCCTGACACTATTAATTTCTAATGTTTGTATGTTATTTCTGTAAAGTAACTATGTCTAATATGCCACCACAAAGTCAAATACAACTCGTGACCAATATGCTTTATAAAAATTAAATAAACAGTTTTGGCAAATATAACAAAAATAAATACATGCAAATAAGGCAGTTTTATCTTTTCTGATCTGATAATCATACACATCTATGTATGACATAATAAGATCACTTAGTTAATAACAATATAATGTAAATTTAATGGAGATCATTTGTCAGCCATTTGAATTTTTAATTGCTTTCTTTGCAGCTCCATTAGTACAAAGGCATCTCTTCAGTCAATTCAGTTTTAAGCAAAAAACATGCATATAGCTTTTCCTGGTTTCAAAAACAATCCGCCATTAACAAAGAAATCTCATCAATCCAGACATTTATGTTTAGAGCCAACATTGGCATCTACAACAGGCATCTAGTAGCTTACTTTTCCAAAAATTCTTTGTCAATAATTTAATAACATCAACATTGTCCTACCCTGGAAACCACCCCTTCATAGCTCCATCTGTTCTAGATCACTGACATCTTCAAAGTACTTCACTATAGGTATGTTTAAAAGGGTCATGATATTCGGATTATAAAAATTTCATTCCTACCCTTGCTCAGCCTCTTAGCCCATGAGCTATAAAAACAATGTATGTACAAACTAGTTCATACCCACTTCCTCTGACTATATGGGAGAAGAGCTTTCTACAAAGAATAAAGTAGATTCAAGACTTGGGGGAAGGGCTGGAGAGATGGCTTAGCGGCTAAGGTGCCTGCCCCCTGAGCCTAAGAACCAGGTTCCAATCTCCCAGATGCAAAGCGATGCAAGGGTGCAATGCCGCACTTGACCACAAGGGGGTGCCTGCATCTGGATTTCGTTCACAGCAGCTGAGAGACTGCTGGTGCGCCCATCTCTATCTCTCTATCTGTCTTCCTCTCCCTCTCTCTCTCTGTCTCTCTCTGTGTCTCTCTAAAAAAAAAAAAAAAAAAAAAAAGACTTTGGAGAAGAAGATAATGGTGAAATTACCCAGTTCATTAATTTAACTCTATTAATGTCAGTCATTACAGTCCTGGTTTTGCCTAACTAGTTTGTCTTAGTTCATATCTTGATAGGATAACAAGGTGATTTCTTTAAAGAAGAAGCTTATTTAGCTTATTTTTTGGAGTCTGGAAAGTCAAGTCATAGCACCAGTATCTGCTTGGCATCCAGTGAGGCATCCTCCTGCTGGGTGATGGTGTGGCGAGGCATCATGAGGAAAGACAGAGTAAGTTTTTCTGCTTCTGCCACTTCCTCTACAAAACCAATAATGAAATTACAGAGGGCCTCACCCACATGGCCTCATTAATCTTAGTGACCTCTCAAAAATTTCACTTCCAAATATCACTCGGCTATGATTCTAACTCATAGATTATATGGACACACCCAAACCAGGAGTAGTGTGAGTGAGTTTTGAAACACAGGGTCGAAAAACAAGCTCACTAATCTGAAGATTTCAGTAAAGTATCACAGGTCAAGAAGTTACAGTAAGTAGCAATATCATTGACCAACAGACACAAATAACCAAAATTGGTTAGAAAGTATCCTGCAACTGGGGCTATACAATAAATGTTTATGGGAAATGAAAAATAATGGAAATTTTTATGCCATGTGCCAGATATTTTAATTCCTCTGATAGTCCCTGACTATCATTACATCATTACATCATTAGATCTTAGTAAATCAAACTCACTGGTTGACTGAGTGATCTGTGCAAAAGATTGTGTGTGATAAAAATATCATTATGGAGCTGAAGAGATGGCTTAGTAGTTAAGCACTTGCCTGCAAAGCCTAAGGACCTAGGTTCAATTCCACAGTACCCACGTAAATCACACACAGGGTAGTACATGCATCTGGATTTCATTTGCAGTTGCTAGAGGCCCTGGGGTGCCCATTCTCTCTTTCTCTGTCTCTTCTCTCCCTCTCTCCTCCCCTCTCAAATAAATAAATAAAATATTAAAAAAGAATCTTTCATCTTTTCTAGCTCATTCCCTTCAAATGAGTAAACAATTTCAGGTCCCCGAGGGTATGATAATTGTTAAAGAATAACTGTGTGGCCATAGAATGTATTTTTAAGTTGCTGCTGTAGTTCTCAATCTAGAAAATTTAGAAGATAAAAATGTCTTCTCTGAATAGTGATAATCTTGCATGGGTTAGACATAAGACAAACTTGCTAAGGTCTATGTGTGGAGAAACAAAATCAGAAAAAGAAGGATTGGCCTTGAAGATAAAGACAGGAGCGATAAACTCACTGGATATTATAAAAGATAAACCCAAGGGAACATGAAAACCATTTGCAGTAGACAGCCTCAGGTCACTGTGATGAACTTCCAAATCAGGCACCGTTATGGAGAAAGGGATTTCTTTGAAGCTTACAGATCCAGAGGAAGTTCCACAATGGCAGAAGAAGCTGGCCTGCCTTCAAAGGTCCCAAACAGAGAGAGAGAAGCTGCAAAACCACACCAGCACCACCAAAAGGCAAGCAAGCACACTTAGGAACTCCAGACAAACTCGGGCACTTGACATATCTTTAGACTAGAATTCCAAGTCTACTTCCACACCTGAAAGCTGGAACCTATGATCACCCAGTGACATCTCCTCTAGCCAGATGGCTGCAGATCTAAATTACAAACTTCAATAAAATCCTGAATACATTGGGAGCCATTCATTCAAACTACCACACCATTCTAGATAATGACTATGGCAAGTATAATTGAAATAAATTAAACAATTGTTTCCAAACTGAAATGATCATAATAAAGATCAAATGAATGAAATAAATTAGGGTCTTCTATCTAGTAAGTAGTAAGGCAATATCAGTGCATGTTTACTATCCATATATAATATAATATATAGTGTCCATATGCATATATCAACCCATTATAAATCATCACAAACAGCCAGAGCTCTTCTTCTGGTGCTGTAAATAAAAACTCAACAAATAAAAGTAGCAAATTGTTAGAAAGTGAACTGTTACAGACATATAATGCTGAGATTTTTTTTCCTTAAAAGTATTTCCTATTCTTGTTATTGAATAGTATGCAGCTTATTTTTATAAAAGTGAATTCAATTATTTTCTTTTGAATTTTAAGACAAGTCTCACTATGTAGTCTAGGCTGCTTTGAGTTCACATAAGCACTTTTTTGAGAGGAAGAAGGACGCTAAGTACGGAACCCAGACTTGTGATTGCTGGACTAGGGCTTTCTACCAGTGAGCCACATCCTCAGCATCTGTATGATTCATTAACATGGATTAACAGAGACATGGGAAGGTCATAGTAACATATGACAACATCTGACAGCTTATTTACATTTTCCAAACACAAACGGAGAGTATATTTCTTGTTCCACCAGGCATTATGTTTGATGCATGTCCTCATACAATACCTAACCAGTGGAACCCTGGATTAAATGTGAATTTCCATCACAAAGTACTATAGACTGGGAAGGTTCAAAAGAGATTTATTTTTCCCTCAGCTCTAAAGGTAGGAAAGCCAAGATGGAGTTGTAAGGTCATACAGTTCGTCGTGAAGGTGCTCATTCTGTTGTTCAGATCTTCACCTAACTGTGTCCTCACTCAGCAGAGAATAGGAGAGCATGAGGGCACTCTGGAATGATTTTAAATAAGTACATTAATCCCCTCTTATCAGGCCACTATCCAATGATCTCATTTAACATCAGCTACGCTCTTTTAAGCCCTTTCTCTAAGTGCTGTCACAATGGCTACAATGTACCAACTTTAGAAAAATACAGTTGAGTCCATAGCAGTCCTGCACCATGGAAACGGGGAGCAACCCAGAAGAAATAGAGGCTTTTGCAAGAGCCTCAGCAATGTCCGCTTTTATCTTTGTCAGCCTCTCTCTAAGTTCTCTTTTAATCTCTGTTCCCCAGTCTGTTTCTTTCTCAGTGTTTCTTCTGCCTTTCCCGTTGCTTTATGTAAACCTAAGCACATGAGCTCACTTTCATAGTATGTAATGAAGGGTTGCATAAGCAAGAGGGAACTGAGAGATGGGGATTATAAGAAGCAGGCTCAAAATTATAAAACCTGTAAATAGCAATAATCAAGGCAGCTTCTTGGTCCTTGCATACTTCTTGGTCGCTTGCAAAGTGCTCTACAACATGGATGTGGACAACACAGAAAATTATTCACTACACAGTGTAACATTTTCGTCTCTATCCCCTTAATGATCAGATCTTCTAAAAAAGGAATCGCTAAGAGCACTCATTCCCTGACAGTCACAGTCATCCAACACATTAAAAGCAAATTGCTAACACTGATGAACATTTCAAATAAGTAACATTTTCTTCATAAAAAAGAAGCCTCTCCTTCCAGTGATATTTGAATGGCTTCCATTTCTACAAGAATGTCTATTCCAGGTCAGCCTTGGCTAGAGTGAAACCCTACCTCACAAAACCAAAAAATAAAGATAAAAACAGAATGTCTATTGAAGAAGATGCAATGCCTGAATTCTGTCTAAATTCTAGAAAGAGGCAATAATGAAAAGGCAGGTCGTAAATGAGAAAGTGATTTGTGCTTTCAGAACACCATCATGGTTAAGGTTTCTGCACCCTTTCTCACTACTCTTTACACAAATATATATGCAGTTGTTTTCAAAGCTACAAATAACAAATTCAATAAATTCTTAGAGAGTTTTAATTTTTTCTTTGAATAAGTCTGTCACTGAGGTACAAGGAGCTTCATTTCTTAAATGACTTGAATGTATCTATATCCTGACATATTAATTTCTTTTTCAGATGTTGTAGGAAGTATTGAAAGAACACAGTGGGAATGGAAGTTTAGAAATCTGCCCCCAGCTGCCAGTTACACATTTTACACATTTGAAACATGAACACTAGGAAACAGCACTTCCGACTGCCAGCTTCTGTGGAAGACGAGGAGCCCAGCTTTCCTAAGTGCCTTGCTCCAAGACGCTGGTCTACTTGCTGGCATAGTTATGCAATAACGCTGCTTGGACTAAAGCTAATCCAGGTGATCACTCCTTGAGCGAGGAGAGCTGTGGTGCACTATGGGTGACAAAGGTGGCCTCTGGCCCCTTAGGTAAGGATCCGTTACTGTCTGACATGCAAATGTGTGTGGTGCACTTGGCCTCCCATGTTCCTGATCCCCTAAGGAGTTAGGTTCCTTGCTAGGTTCCTTGCTTGACTTCCAGTCCCTTGAGAAGCTGCCTGCCATGCTCATTTCATTCTGATTTAATATTCATGCAATAATGCAATGGAGTTCTACCTTTTGTGCATATATTATCTCACTTGAGCGATTTGTAAGGCATATATGTGTATGTGTATATATATATATATATATTGGTTTTATGAGGTAGGGTCTCACTCTAGACCAGGCTTACCTCAAACTCACAGCACTCCTCCTTCCTCTGCCTCCCAAGTACTGGGATTAAAGGAGTGTACCACCATGCCCAGCTATATTTTCTTAATATTGCACACAGATTCCTATGCATACAGCTTGTGTTTAATATGTTTTCAGATTTATTTTGCACTTCTTTTAATTATGTATCCATTTAATATTGCTAACTTTGTCTAGATATCACACTTGCTCTGAAATAATGCCAAGGAATTCTACTCTCTTTGTGCCATCTCTATCCTGAGCACGCAGGGGCTTGTGGGCAATCACACAGGTGTATGTCATGTACTGGCTTACTCTACAATCAGTTTCTTTACCTATTGGTGGTCATTTCTCTCCCATCCCTGTGCAAAGGTGTGACAGAATGACTTACTGAGCCCTTAAAAATAAACTAAAAGTTGCTAAGGAGGAGACGTGTCCTTGAATCTCTAGGGAGAGAAATGGTTGGGGCCTGTAAAGGAGAATATGCCTCCTGCTTGTGCCTTTCTTCCCTAAAGGAGTCCTTACCACTTCTCCCTCCCTACGGCCGGGAATGTAAGAGGTGGGATCTTTTCTTATCTCTTTCCTATAAGAAAATAATCTAGAAATGAGATTACTCTCTTTCTTAGAAACTTGGAGACACCTGAGATGAGAACTGGACTGACCAACTCAGCACCCATCCAGTGAGTTTCCATAAAAGACCCTCAGTCAGGGTCTCCAGGGCATGTCCATGTCTAGGAGTGTTCTCTCGCTCTGCAGGAGCTGGGCTGTATGTTCTTTCTAAAATCTTTCTAAACTTCATGTTTGGCCTGTGGATTTGATTCTTCAAAATTCGTTAAACAAGAACCTGGAGGCTACTGACTCAGTGGAAGGTTGTGTGGCCATGTGTTAGACAACCCAACTCCTGAGACCTAAGAAAACTGTCACCCTCAAAGACGCCCCCATTCCCACATCACTACACTATCACGAATTCCCTTCGACACTTATTTTTTAAGGTTGCATGCTTTTAAAAAAAAATATTGTATTAGGGCTGGTAAGATGTCTCAGAAATTAAAAGCACTGATAACTTAAACACAATCGCCTCTCAGACCAGAAAGCACAAAGTTCAACTCCCTAGAATCTATGGAACCATGTGTCTTTGTCTCCAGTCTGTGAAGGTGGGAAGTACAGACGGAAGAATCATTGGGCTGCCCGATAGACAGAAGCTCTGGATTGAGGAAGAGACCTTGTGTCGAGAAAATATGTATATAAGAAATAAGAGAAGGACTCTGGATGTTCTATTGATGCAGGATTTGGGGGTTCAGGAAGGGTCCCCAATGTATGAATCTCGAGTTTTGCATTGTGTCCTACCTTTTTCTTTTCCCCTTTGGTTTATCAAGGTAGGGTTTCACTCTAGCCCACGCTGACCTGGAACTCACTATGTAGTCTCAGGGTGGCCTAGAACTCACAGCGATCCTCCTACCTCTGCCTCCCGAGTGCTGGGATTAAAGGCGTGCGCCACCATGCACGGCTTCTACCTTTAATAAAGAACTGATAAAGACAAAGGATAAATTATGAGTTACTAAGTTTATTTAGAGGAAACATCACAAATTTGGGGGTTTATTTAAGGGAGAAATCACAAATTGTGGGGTTTAGGAAACACTGTTATGTGGAAACGTTACATAGTTTATAAGGTCCGTTTAAAAGAAATTGAGGTTTGGGGTAAAGAAAACTACAGGAGAGCTACAAGCACATGGACTTAAGAGAAACTGAGCAGTTAGGGTAACGCTTCAAACAAATGGATTTGAGAGAAACTGAGGTTTTTAGTGACTGATTAGATTAAAGCTGCTGGCACGTGGAAAGTAGAATCTAGGAGCTTGTGTCAGGAAACTTGGGGAAAACATGCACATGGTCGATTCAGAAACCAAAGGAAAATCATGCATGTCATCCAAGAGAGAAGTTACCCCAAAGTATAAAGTCAAGACAAGCAGAAGAGCCATCCAAACCCAGACACAGTTTGATGCTTTTCCCTCTCACACAGCCTGGCTGGGTGAGGGGGGCGCCCGACTCCGTGTATCCTTGTGGCCCTAGTGAAGAGAGGTAGACAGGCTGAGAGCAGAGAGACAAAGCTGAGCTGAGCTGAGCTGAGCTGAGCTGAGCAGAGGGGAACAGGAAGAAGGCAGGAGGCTTTACAGGCCAGGGGAAGACCTGGTTGGTAGACTGAGGGCAAATCCCAGGGCTGTTTGTCTAGGTAGCATGCTAGACTGGGCAGCAGGGGGCGCTGCAGGTCAGTCTGCATTCCATGTGGCAGGGCCAGGTGGCATGTTGGGGTGGTATGTCCTGGTTCTCTCTTTGGGCTTCAATCCCTAACTGGTGCTGCCTCAAAAGAGTTAGCTTTCTCCTAGCTACCTTCAGTATTCTGATCCTCTCTCTCACTCGCTGTCTCTCTCTCTCTCTCTCTCTCTCTCTCACACACACACACACACAGACACACACACACACGTATGTCACACTCATGTCTGCAAACACATGTGACTAGACCAAACATCACATACACCATGTCATATACATACTACACATAACCTGTTGCTGGTTGGGTATTCTGCTCTAACAATGAGAAAGCAATTGCTATAATTTGGTAGTCAATTTTATGCTTAAAGATAAACATGAGATTAAATTTGGTCAATATCTGGGCTGGAGAGATGGCTTAATGGTTAAGGTGCATGCCTGCAAAGCCTAAGGACCCAGGTTCGATTCTCCAGGTCCCACGTAAGCCAGATGCACATGGTGGCACATGAATCTGGAGTTTATTTATAGTGGCTGGAGGCCCTGGTGAGCCCATTCTCTCTCTCTCTATCTCTCTCTCCCTCTCTCTGTCTCTAATAAATAAATAAATAAATAGAAATAAATGTTTTAAAAATTGACCAAAAAATAAAATATTAAATTTTGTCCAGATCAGACTTCTCACTGAATGTCCACATCTCCTGACCTTCACTCCAGGATAGAACTTACAGTTTGCAGTAGTGTCAGGAATTCCTGATCAATGTTTTTACCCAAGATGATCCAGGAAATATGTCCCCACCTTTACTTATTTAACAAATATTATCTTATTTAGTCAGTGCAGCAATTATTGTGTTAAAGTAGATCCAGTGAAGGCAACTGCAACTTAGTTTTCTAGCATAGATAACACTTAGGCATAAGAAAACCCACACATATTCATTATTTGTTGTTAATGACTGAATCTAGACCTTCAAGAAAGCTAAATATATACCTGTCACTGATCTATAGTCCCCTTGTTCCGTACCTATTTCAAGCTATTAAATTATTTTGGAAGAAAATAGAAAGTACAGTTATTGAGATGCATATAGGAAACACACTCAGATTTCAGGGATTTTAGAAGACTCTTAGAGGATTAAAGAGTGCATTGAAGTGACCCAGAAGAATGACAGAGAATCCAACAACCATAATGACGCAGGATGCACAGAGTTTGGAGCATCAGAAGAGCAGAGCAAAAGCCAGACGGGTAACCAGAGGAAGGAAGTCAAAGCACTAGGAGTTATGGGCTAGAAGCAGGCCAGGTTCAGATAGCACAAATCCTTCTATGCTTTAGAGAGCTTGATGCAGTTTACCTTCTAAAATAAATTATTTTTAAACTGGTGAGTTCTCTCCCTTCTTCTTTCCATTTAAATATCTTCTGCTATACTTAGGGCATCTTTGGAAGCTTGAGGTTTTCAGAATCTTGTTTTCCACTAAGAGCTTGCATTCTCCAGTCAGTGACCCATTTGCCAAATTCGCTCTAGTTCTCTCACTCAGCATACTTCAAACTAAACCTGTTCTATCTCTCCCTTGAATTTTCAGGAAAAGAAGTCCTTTGAGACGAATTGTCAACAATTAATATGCCAGGAGATTTTTCCATCTATTAAAATCTTATGGAATCTTTCAAGATGCTAATGAGGAAGTCAGGTAGCTTTGTTAGTTAGGGTTTGTTATTTGTCAGTTAGGGAACGTGGGCCCCTGAAAGTTAATAAAAAAAAAAAAAAACAGAAATGTTTTGGGGTTTTACTAGAGATCAGAGAGGAAGCTGGCTTCTCATTGTTTCTTGCCTAAAGGAGTTCCGTAGATCAATTTTTCCACAAACAACCTGAATAACTCCTGGGAGGGAGATAGCCGTTTCTTAGAATTTAAATCTAATCCTGACATTGTGGTTGGTCAAATTCACTCCCCAGAACTGGGCATCTTGGCTAGCCTCTTCTGAGCCAGCCTCTAACCCAGGCCAATCAGCTGTCTCTCTGTCTCACCTGAGCCAGAAGGCAGGGCTCACCATCATAAAGCTATAACTTCATTTACCAGGGGAAGAAGAGTTACCAAGCTCTCTTGGCCGTTCGTGAACTTTGAGTGTGGCAGGATCCCCTCACTGACCCTGCCATGTGGAATCTCTACCCACTCCTGCCCTCCATGTGGCGGACCTCTACAATTTCTTCTCTGTCCTTCTCTTAACCTAAACCTTACCCTCTGCTTTATGGATTTTAATTCTTCAAATTCATAAGACAAATCCCCGGGCTCTCTAAATTTGTTGGTGCATTGGTTCTGGCAAGCAACCTCAAAATTTCCATTACATTACCATAAAAAATGAAAAGAAAAAAGATTTTCAACAAATAGTCAAGGGAAATGAAGGTGCCCTTGTGGTTGATGAAAGCTGGCTTTATCAGATTCATCCGTGGTCATTTTCATCCCTAATGGAAGTGTGTGACCAGTGACATTTGCGGCACGCACATTTAAGCAAAACACACTTCCTCAATCACAGTCTTCCAAAAGTAGGTACCAAATAAAAGTTTAGGATCTAGGTATTAGAAATGAAAACCTTTTAAGTTTATTTCTTTTCTAAGACGATTATTTTTAAACCATGCAAAAAAAGAGCAAAAGCATTAAAAGCAAGACAGTAAATTGCTTAGGGCATAGGATACAAGGAAAGGAGGAAGCGAGGGAGGGAGGAGGGAGGCAGGCAGAGAGAACATCCGAGAAGGCAACATCATTAGCCTCCGTTTCATGAGATAACTGAAGATAAGGACAGAGGAAAAACTTTAGTCTTGCATCATTCATATTGAAAATTGATTTTATTTTTGAAAATGAAATACAAATAGCAGTGGTTTATTAAGAACGAGAAAGGAGAGCGGACTAGGGAACTCGAAGAAATGGAAATGCAAGTGTCTGAAAGCAGTTTCTTGGATGCACTGCTCCATGCGCACATTACGACTCACGAGTTGAAACATTTCAGATGGCGCTTTCAAGTTCAGCTTCTTTTCCTAAGTCTTCTCTTTGCCGTACAGGTTCCGCAGAGTCTGATCCTCACCCTGTAATCTCATGCTTTCCACTGGGGAAGCGGGTCTGTCCCACACCGCTGATGTGGAGTATGGTCTTCTGATGTGGACGGGACGATCTGAACAGATGATCAGAGAGGCTTTCAGACTTTATGAACTTCAGTTTTCCCTCTGCATTATTGGGGTGCACTGTGCCTGGGATGTCCTGAGGAGCTGCTAGTCTAAGGACAAGGTAGGCTCTCGTAGAACCGGCCTCAAGCCCACCTCTTGCCAGTTACCACGCAATCCCTGATCCAGCTAAACTCAGCTGACTACAGCTGGCTCACAGAACCATAAAGAAGAATATCAATGCTAATTATATTTTCACAGAGACTTTAAGGGTGCTGTGTATACAAAACTGACACTGGTACATAATTAATAACAGTTTCATAAGAAAAGATTGCCTAAATTGTTTGTTATCTTAGCACTTAGGGACCTTACCAGTAGAAACCAAGACAAGCTAATTAAAAATTTTAAGGTACTAACATTCCATATACAACCACACTCAAAAATGTCAGAACTTATTTGGTATATCCAGACGAATGCATGCTCTGTGTTCTTTCTGTCTTGAAGGTCACACTGTATTCATCATCTCTCTTTTTCTTTCTTTCTTTCTTTCTTTCTTTCTTTCTTTCTTTATTTATTTTTTTTTTTTGGGAGGTTTGAGGTAGGGTCTTACTCTGGTCCAGGCTGACCTGGAATTCACTCTGTATTCTCAGGGGGCCCTCGAACTCATGGCGATCCTCCTACCTCTGCCTCCCAAGTGCTGGGATTAAAGGCGTGCGCCACCACGCCTGGCTTTCATAATCTTTCTTTCTATAGCATCCCATGTTGTTATGTCATTGCAAACATATTCAAAACATCCTGCACTATTCTTCGCATTGGTATTAGCAGCTACCCTCAAGTGTGCTGTGACTGTGTGCAAAGCCCTTGTCTGTGCATCAGTATCTAGTTCAGGCACACCAGCTACGATGTTAGAGTGACGAACTGAAGCTCAGAGAATCGATGCAATTGTCCAGGCTTGGTGGCCGCACATGTAATTCTAGCACGGAGGAGTCTAAGGCAAAAAGACCATTTGAGTTCAAGGCTGGTTTGGGTTACATAGTGAATTCAAGGTCAGTTTGAGCTAAAGAATGACTCTCAAAAAAAAAAAAAAAGAATTTAGAATTGAACTATGAACTATTTGGTTCCATTTAGTCCTACAATTACATAATTTCTGGATATTATACAAAGCACTACTTAGCTTTTAACCCTCATAAAATTCCCACAGATATTTAATTTACAGAAATTTTTAGAAATATGATATGTTCTAAAGGTAAATACAAATTGAACAGTGACTTATTATTAAAGTAGTAAAGCTACCCCAGAAAAGAATTTCTTCATTGTTTCAAAACTAAAAATACTTATCATAATGCACTGGTATTTGTGTGGGATGGGTTCCTTGACACCACGGTAACAAGATCTATCAATACTTGAGTCTCTGATATAAAAATGGAACACCCCAAGTGCAGCTCCCTAACATTGCTTCAGAAAATCAGTCCTCACTGAGCTGAGGAAATGGCTTGGTGGTTAAAGGCGCTTCCTTGAAAAGCCTATCAACATGAGTTCCATTCCCCAGAACCCACGAAAGTCAGATCCACAAAATGGCACATGCATCTAGAATTTGTTTGCAGTGCCAAGAGGTCCTGGTGTGCCCATTTATTCTTTCTGTTCTTTCTTTCCTTTCCTTTCTCCCCCCCCCCCTTTGTCCAGTCTCCCCTCTCTTCGGGTGCTTTCAGCACAGGGTCCAGGCAGGGTTTCAGTACACCCTGCACTGGCCCTGCTCTCTCCTGGGGTGCCACAGAGGACAACTAACTCCAGTGTCCATCCTTGTCCCTAATCTAAACACCTAGTCCAGAGCCTTTAAATGGGCACAAAATATATGTGTTCTCAACTCACACATTAGCCTAAATTCAAGCTTCAGCAACTTGATAAAAGCTTGACCTGAACTTATTTTCTATATATTTTATTTATGTATTTATTTGAGAGAGAGAATGTGGGATAGGGAGAGAGAATGGGTATGCCAGGGCTTCCAGCCACTGCAAATGAACTCCAGATGCATGCGCCCCCTAGTACATCTGGCTTACATGGGTCCTGGAAAATCGAACCGGGATCCTTTGGCTTTGCAGGCAAATGCCTTAACTGCTAAGTGATCTCTCCAGCCCTGAATTTATTTTTAATCCATTTGGATTCCAGCATCACCATTGTCTCTGCTACAGATAAGACAGTACATGCATTCCATTCCCTCCTGAGGATGGCTGTTTTTCCATCAATTCCACTTTTTTGTTTGCCCTGCAATTGACCTTTTCCGAAGTGTTAAAAAAAATTGAATTTAGCTAATTATCTGGATCATTCTTGTCAAGATGAGAACAATGCTCTTTCTATCAGTGGATTGAAACTTGTTTCTCCTGGCTTTTAGTTTTATGTAAGAAAATTGTTATGTTCCTTTAAAAATGTTTAAATTTGCTCCAGTCTTGTGTGGTAACTAATGATCAGTCTACCTACTTATCAGAATTGTTCTGTCAGACCAGTTTTGTAAATCATTTGTGAAATGTTCTAAATATGTAGTATTAGTGGCATGTTGTACCCTTTGAGATCACTTCTACTGCCTTTCCAGTTGGGTTTACGCAGAACAATTTAGCTATACATATATATTTGAAATCCTGTTCAAGACAACAGATTACCTAAAGGAAAAGATTGCTTAATGACAATAATCTTCCTTTTGCACATGGTAAATAATATGAAACCATGGAGTTTATCTAGAATATCATAATCGTAGTTGATATATATTCTTTTTTTCTCTAGAAATTTTTTTATTGACAACTTTAATTGTAGACAATATCCCATGGTATTTCCCTCCCTCCCCACCCACTTTCCCCTTTGAAACTTCATTCTCCATCATATCCCCTTCCCCTCTCAATCAGTCTCTCTTTTCAGTTTGATGTCATGATCTTTTCCTCCTATTATGATGGTCTTATGTAGGTAGTGTCAGGCACTGTGAGGTCATGGATATCCAGGCCATTTTGTGTTTGGAGGAGCACGTTGTAAGGAGTCCTACCTTTCCTTTGGCTCTTACATTCTTTCCACCACCTCTTCTACAATGGACCTTGAGCCTTGGAAGGCAGATTTGAGATGTTTCAATGCTGAGTGATATATATTCTTATGCATGTTAAAAAAACAAAATAATCTATGTAAATTTAGAAAGAGACAATATTGAGATTTTGAGACATAAAATCAAGCTTCTCTGGAGGAGCAAAGAATTTCTGTGGATTTAGTTACAGTTTTAAAAGCCTGCTTTTAAGTTCTACGATTCATCAATTACTGTGTTAGTTTTCAGGAATACAATGATTAATGTTTTATCCTTGCCCTCAAGAGCACCTATTCTTTTGGGCAAAAAAAAAAAAAAAAATGACATTAAAATGTAATTACAATTCAATTTCAAGAGGACTACAAAGAAAGGGATCACAGAAAATGAGTTTACTAACTCCAAGACAGTCAAGTAAAGTTTTGTACAAATGATAAATTTGTGCCGAGAACGTAAAGCGAAATTGGAGATTTACACATTGAAAATAGCAAGAAAGGTAACCCCAAACAAGTCCATGTCATAGATGTGTGGCTTGAATAGTGAAGACCTGCGCAGCCCTTCACTGAAGTGGAGGATTTGGGGGCACTCTCTCAAGTCTACAGTCACGGCAGGAATGTGTCTTTTACGTACCTCACTTATGTTTGATGGGTGTTATTCTTTGTGATTTAGACATGTTTATCTGACAAATCAGCAAATACCTTTTTTTTCATTCTTCAGTTCTAGCTTTGAGGACTTTTTTCATTTAGGAATTTGTTCATCCCTGCACATCTGTCATGGCTTGCTATTCCTTGCTCTTCAATTGTAAATTACCTTCTTGTAACATCACTGACATAATGATTATTATGTTCTCTAAAATATCAATTTTCAGTTCTCTATTACTTCCAAATATGTCTTATTTTTCTGCAACTATTTATATAGTATTTTAAGATATCTATAAGATATTGTTGATTAAAATTTTCTATTTGGGGGCTGAAGAGATGGCTTAGCAGTTAAAGCACTTGCCTGCAACACCTACAGACCCAGGTTCAGTTCCCTAGTACCCATGTAAAGCCAGATGCATAACATGCGACTAGAGTTCATTTGCAGTGGCTCTACAGAGACCCTGATGCGCTCGCTTGCTCGCTCTCTCTCTCTCTCTCTCTCTCCTTGAAATAAATAAATATTTTTAAAACTTTCTATTTTTATTCTAACTTCCCTTATGGGGGAGGATGAAAGGAAGCAATCTTAGAAACAGACTTTTCTGTCTCCTCTTGTTCTACGTCTGTCACAAAGTAAGCGTCCATCTGTGGGGGCTCCATAACAGGCAGTGGTTTTAATTCGGTAGGATCCAGATGGCCCTTAAAGGGAGGGACCTTTAAGGTCGTCACACCCTCTTCCAAGCTTATCCCGGCTGACCTGGCCTATCTCATCTCGCCAGCCCGCCTCAGTCATGGGAGTTAGTGCTTGCCCATCCCATCCAATCAGCTCTCCTGTGTGGATTTCCTTCTAAACCCAGGCCAATGGGCTGGGACACCTGGTGTAGGTGTGTCCCTAGTGACACAAATTCTCCCACACCCCCATCCACGGAAAGGAGGGGGGACATTTTTTCTCTCCCTCTCCCGAACTGGTACCAATATTTTCTGGGGTTTTGGATGGGTAAGAGATCGCTCCCACCCGGCATGGTTGCCAGAGTGGGAAGGGACACTTTATCTTTTATTACTGTCTTCACTTTTAATCTTTTTGGAAGTGCACGTTTTTTTTAAAAAAAAAAAAAAAAAAAAAAACCTTTTTATCCTTCTAAGATCCATGTTCATTTACATGGGCTTTCTGGGCTCCACGTGGTGTATCTCTTTTCTCCCCATTCTACCTTCCCTTCCCGATACCTCCCAAGGCTTCTCCCTTCCCCACATCTTTGAAAGATCTGAATAAAATGTGGTACTTTAAAAATAATTTTCTTAAATTTTGAATTGCCAATTCTTTGGTTAGTTTGCAGATATGAACTCAGTGCTTGTGGTTCCAGAAAGCATCCCAGAATCCCAATTCCCATTGTCACACACACAAGGCCTGTCCAAATTTTCAAGGCAACAAAATCATAGATAAAATAAAATGGTCAATTAGAGCCATTACATTTGGGGTAGTTTGTTTTGTAATAATAGGTAGACATAGAGCAATTAATTTCTAAAAAGTTTTTTGTGTTGGATAAATAAAAGAGGGACATATATCAGGCTTCTGTGATCCCCTCACACCAGTCAGCCACTCATTTGCACTGTGTCTGAAAAAAAAAAAAAAAAAACCTGATTCCATTATTTGCAAGAGTTCTCAGGTCACTCATGTATAGAATCATGTCCTCTGCGAATAGGGCTAACTTAACTTCTTCCTTTCCGATGTGTTTCCCTTTGATTTCTTTCTCCTGTCTTACTGCTTGAGCTAGGACTTCCAGTACTATGTTGAAGAGCAGAGGAGAGAGTGGACACCCCTGCCTTGTTCCTGATCTCAATGGGAATTCCCTCAGACTCTCCCCAGTAAGAATTACTTGGGCTTTAGGAGTTTTATATATAGCCTTTATTATGTTGAGTTATAAACCATCCATACCGATTCTCTCCATTGTTTTGATCTTGAAGTGATGTTGTATTTTGTCAAAGGCCTTTTCTGCATCTATCGAAATGATCATGTGGTTTTTGTGTTTAAGCTTATTTATGTGATATATTACATTGACAGATTTCTGAATGTTGAATCACCCCTGCATTTCTGGGATAAAGCCTACTTGATCACGGTGGATAATATTTTGATGTACTGTTGAATTAGGTTTGCAAGGATTTTGTTCAGGATCTTTGCATCTAAGTTCATGAGGGAAATAGGACTATAATTTTCTTGTGACATCTCTGACTGGTTTTGGCAGAAACTAGCTTCATAGAAGGAGAATTTTTCTAGTTTGTTTTCGTTATGAGTGTATTCTCTTTCAAAACCTATTATTGGGCCAGGCGTGGTGCTGCATGCCTTTAATCCCAGCAAGGCCATCCTGAGACTACATAGTGAATTCCAGGTCAGCCTGAGATAGAGCAAGACCCTACCTCAGGAAACCAATAAAAAAAAAAAAAACCTAAAACCTATTATTAATGAATGTTACTGAAATCTAACCTCATCATTTTCAATTAGATTTTTAAATTAATTTGTGGAAAATATTATGCAGAAAAATTTAAGGTGTTTATAACTTCTCTTTGCCTTTCATCCTTAAATAATCAGAATTTCCTTTGTTTTTTGCTGAACAGTCACAAGGCATTTTTGTTTGTTTTTGTTGAATGAGGCCAAAGGGACAGATACAGTCTTCACAGAGGTGGAGGAAGTGAACGGATGGATCTGCACAAGGAAATGAAAACTGCTGCCTAACCTCTGTCTGTCCTTTTGTCTGCTGTCAAGATATCAATCCATAAACCTGTAAATTGTATCACAAATGCTTACAGATGCTACAAATAATTAAAAGTGGCTGCTACAATAAGCACAATTTTGAAAATTCACATTTCATTCTATAAACACACAAATATGTATCATCAGAATATGGTGTTATTTCTAAAGATAACAAGAGTATTGTTCAACTTCCTAAACTAAGAAAAATGCGTGAGGAAAATAGAATAATTGCAGTCATATATCTATTAAAGTCTCTAAAACATAAAGTACAACACACCAAAATTTCAAGAAACTGAGTGTCAGACTTAAACATTTATATTGACAAAATGAAAATAACATGAGTGGGAAATACTTGATTTCAAAATGTAATCAATATTTATCAAATAATAATTATTTCTATGTGACAATAGATTTGTACATACTTCATGTTATCTTTATATTCTTATGAGCACCAATAAATAATTATTCATACTGACATCATCATTTTCTGTTTTAAAGTATGCAAAGCATTGTAGAATTATAATGCTTTTATCAGGTATGCAAATTTCAATTAATAACATATCAGTTGAGGGTCTAGAGAGATGGCTTAGCAGTTAAGACGTTTGCCTACAAAGCCAAAGGATCTCAGTTCAATTCCCCAGGACCCACGTAAGCCAGATGCACAAGGTGGCACATGTGTCTGGAGTTCATTTGTAGTGGCTGGAGGCCCTGCTGCACCTATTCTTTCTCTCTCTCTGTCTCCCTCTTTTCCTCTCTCACTCTCTCAAACAAGTAAATTAATTAAAATTCTAAAAATAGGACATCAGTTGTATTCTATTAATAATTCAAATTTTTTATTTTACAAAAGTGAATATAAATTTAGTGAGGTAATGCAGAATATTCTGCCTGTTTCTACAAAATATCCACACTGTGATCACTTTAAATAGTAAAAACTCCTTAAGAGTTTCTCTGGACACCTGATGGAACATCCATTCATGAAGAAGGGCAATTCTGATGCACTGAGTATCCTGGGAAATAAGCAGTAGTGACATTTTATCTGGTTTTGTAGTTTCTTTTCCTTTACATTTTCGCTATCATTAGGCATAAATTCAACAGACAGCCAGGTTGATAAATTTTGTTTTGAAAGCTAGAAAGCAACTAAAGAAAAATTATTGATCATACCTTGGAGACAAAGTAGAAAAGAGACGCTTTGTATCATCCATTTTATAGGTCATGAGTTCTATCATCTACATCATTCTGTCCATAGAGAAGGCAGGACAAATTAAATCAGAATTTAAAGCTAAAATCTGACATAATCTGTCTGAGTACATAAAACCTCAAACTTCCATCATGCCAAATATACCATCTTAACTAATTTGTTTCTTTATCATTTTTCTTTGGTATTTGTTCTGTGACAAACCAAGAATCAACATTGATTTCCTTGGAGAGTTTAATTTTCATCCAGTGTCTTTCAGAAAGCTTTCCTGACAGAAATAAAAATCATAATGTACAATCATCCTGTTTAAAAATCATCTGTAAATATCAAATGGCTTACCTGCATACAAATTAAAGTGCTGGAAAAAACCTCAGTGACTTCCATATCAATATAGTCCACATACTGACAGAGAAATCTAGCAGTCCGAGAACACTCTCAATTACATGCCTCTGATAAATACACAGGGCACAATAAACTTTTCACTTCATTAAGGAATGAGGACTTACCATAGAATCTATCTTTATAAGCAGAAAATGTAATCGTTTTGTTTTATTTCTGTGACTACAGAAAAATTTTCAAGTTATCTTTCAGATAAAAGTGTTCAGTCTCGGTTCCAAATTCTTCCAAGTAGCAGGAAACCCATTTTAGAGACTCCTCGTGGACAACTCTATGCCATGACATTATAGATGAGCTAACCCTGAACCCTGGCCAGAGGGGCAGAGGCTAACACTTCCGAGTTGTTAAGGGCTTCTCGGAGATATTTTTGGAGCCATTTTACTTACATAGTGTGGAGAGGATATTCTTCATTTGAGAAAACAGGAAATCCACAATTCTCATCATTCAACTGACAACTGAGTATCATTTCCTTTAGAAAGTGGAATTCTCCAACCCACTGACAAACTATAACTTTTGCTTATGCAAGTATAATTTACTTATGGTGGAAATAGGAATATTGGAATATTTAAATTTTAGTAATAAATCTTTCATATTTTCTGGGACAGTAGGGGAAATTTCTAAAAAGTTCTGTACCTCAATATACCTAAAATATTCCCAAATACTCTTATGATGGTTAAATTGCCAGCCAACACTCAGTGCAATTTAAACACATTCTATTTACAAACATACATACATACATACATACATACATACATACATACATACACACGTGCATGTGCACACAGACATCCAGTCATCCAGGAGATGCTAATTCTAAACTACTTTCCTCTCATATCACCCTCTGTCCTTCATCTCCTCTTGCCCTAACACAGTCTGCTAGACTCAAGCACAATTCTTTTCAGTAACTTCTTGCTTATTGATAGGCACCAAGATAGATTTTATGACACCGTTCTTAGAAATAGATTTTCAGTCCTGGTCCCATCAAGAACTCACCTTTCACCTTCACCTCCTTTCCTTCCTCTAATACCCTTGTATGCAGTATGCTCTGTGCTGGGCTAAGAATTGAAAGTAGAAGCCCAGGTCACATCATTTGCAAACATCTTGTTTCCTATTTCCACACTTCCTTTTCGTAAAATGATATTGTGTGAGTTTGCTCACATTTATATTCCTCTAAGCAGCCTTCCCTTCTAGAAGGCATGTTTTCCAAAATCCAATATCCTGTCTACAATCGACTTAAGAATGCATACTGCTGGGTAACATCATCTCCAAATGCTATGGATTCTAACACTGTCTGGTGGGCCACAGGAACATTTATCACAATACTTTTGGCTTCTTTTCCTGCATACAATGCTTCTCTATCTTGGAAAATTATGTGAAGCTATATAAATGAACAATAATAGAATCTAGCTCACTGAATCTTTCCTAATTCTAACTACTCCAGAATGTATAAAGTCAACTAGGTTAGAGTAGAAAGGTCAATATTGTTTTTTTTTTCCTTTTTATTTAATTGCTCTTTGTTTCCTAACTTCTCAAAGTTAAGAATTATACCCATAATTTAATTAAATGAAAGACAATTGTCACTCTGTTTATACCTACAATTGAAACATTAGAAACCATATCATTCACAATGATTAGATTAACCAATAGTATTTTATTTTTTACCTAAGCCTAGGAATTTTTCTTAACTTTGTATTTGTATCATGATTGTATAGGATGTGCATGGTAAATTATCCAAAAGTATATGGGATTGACCAAAACTATACTCCAAAAAAATTAGATGTATAATAATCAACATTTGAGGGGGGGGGTCAAACAAAAGTAAGAGCTAACAGAGAACAATATGAAACCAGATGATCCCCTGTGCATTCATAGACCGGATCTTAGACAATTGTAATTATGTCTTCAACATACAAGGCACAATATTCTCATCACTGGAACAGAGTAACCATGTTCAACTAGGATAGTTTTGAGGGAGAACAAGCATATCATTGTGATAAGTGTGTGAAGTGGTGCATGTGTTAATAAGCTGGATTTCACCAATGTGTATGCACTACAAAATATCAGCATGAGCTGGAGTGTTGGCATAGGTCCTTAATCCCAGCACTTTGGAGGTAAAGGTAGGAGGATCACTATGATTTTAAGGCCACCCTGGGAGTACACAGTGAATTCTAGGTCAGCTTGGGCTATATTGAGACACTACTTCAAAAATAATAATAATAATAAAGTTAGATAGATAAATAAATAAATATCTGACTCTGAGGGCCCCCAAACAATATGGGATGGTGCTAAGTCTCTTGGGTATTCACCAGAACTAGATAGATAGTAAGATCCTATTGCTGAAGATACCACATGCTTTGGTTATTTTTCCTTACATGGAATTAAAATTCCAGTATGTATATTTACCACGTCTTTCATCTAAACATATGTTGATAATCAGCTAGACCAACTCCATTTCATAGATATTATGTACATGGCAGTAATAGATAGGGATGTAAAATATATCTGTGGTATATTTTCACTTGTAATCCTGTAACTGTATACACAGGAGCAGTAATACTGGGTCATATGGTAGTTTTATTTAGGGGTGCATTTCCATTCCAACTTCTGTAGTAAGTACCTCGGCTTGCATTCCCGTAGCTGTGAATGATAGTCTCTTTTCACACATATATTCATGTAGTGTCCTTTGTTTTCCTGATGCTAGCAATTCTGACTGCCTGGCATGAAATGGAAACTCGGTGCCGTTTTAAGTTGCCGTTCCCATATGGCTGTGGATGCTTCATACTTTTTTCAAATATTTATTAGCCAAATACTAGAATATTACCTATTTTAGTTTTGTAGCTCATTTATGAGTGACTTCCTTTTTTGGTATTTAATTATTTAATTTTATTTTGGGCACATTCATACAAGAATACAATACATTATTATCCCACTCTCCCTAATTGCCCTCTCTCTTCCCTCTTTCCCTCCAAACAAACCCCTTGTTGTTATCATGAGACCTTCATCCTACTTCCAAGCATTCTTTTTGTTCTTATTTGTTTGAGCCACAGAGTTAAAGTGAGCTCATTTGCATGATCATGGAGGGGAAGGTATTTATTGGAGAATGGGCAACTCACCATAGTTACACCATTAATGGACATGATTCCTCTCGCAACAATTGCTAGTTGCCACTATTTATTCTGGGAGATATGGAGTAACTCTGACTTCTCCTTTGTCTACGATGAGACAGTGACAGGGTCAGAAAACCAGATCTGCTGTGAGCTCACGAGATTAGCCCACTTGTCATACCTTGAAGACAGCACTCCTCCGCAGCCCACTTCCCATGTCCTTGTTCTTGCATTCTTTCTGCCCACTCTTCCTTGAAGTCTCTTGAGCATTGGAGGGTGTGGTTTGTATGTCACTTTTAGGGCTGAGAACACATTAATAGCTTATTCTTGAGAGTTTTGCCAACTATGCATCTCTGTTTTAACCACCGGTCACACTCCTGTGTTTGAGGCTGCAGACAGTATCAATTCATAAGAACAAACAGATATTTAGAAGGAAGTTTGACATGCTGTCTGTAGCAGACAGCTTCAGGTTCTCTGAGATGAACTTCCAGACCAGGCACAGTTATGGAGGAAGGCGCATTATTTATTGAAGCTTCCAGATCCAGGGGAAGTTCCATAATGGCAGAAGAAGCTGGCCTGCCTTCACAAATCCAAGCAAGAGAAGAGAAAAGCCCCCAGCCACACAGCACACAGAGCAAAGCACACTCCAGGAACTCCCATTAGGCACACTCTGCATATCTTTACAATGGAATCTCAAACCCACCACCACACCTTAAGATCCGCCCCAGTGACATGGCCTCTAGCAAGGTGACTACAGATGCAAACTATAAACTAAGAAAACACTGAATATATTGGGGGACATATATTCAAACTACCACACTGTCCTATTAACATGACCACAATATTGGGGTTCTCAATTGGGTCTAAGTCCTTAGCCACAAAGTTTTGGCCAGATTGGTAGTGCCAGATATGATTCCCTTACTGAGGATCAAACTGAAACTGGTCACTCTCATAACTTTCATGCCACTGTTGCTTTCTGGATGAATCTTGACCTGCAGGTTAGTTGTAAAGGACACAGCACAGGGTCCATATCTAGGCAGGATTACTCAAGACATTTCTCCCCAGTAGCCTTTATATAGAACCTTCCAGCACTATGACAACTAGCTAGTCATGAGAAGGCTTCCTGCTCAGTTCCAGCTTGATTTTTTTCAATATTTTGCAACTGAAGCATGTGGTGTCTTCAACAGACCGTCTAGTTCTGGTGAGTAATCAGGATCATTGGCAATGGCTTGTATTGTTTTGGGGTACCATGGGTCTTGTTGAAAAAGAACTCATTGGGAGATACCCTATCTCTGGCATTGAGATTTTCCTTTAGCAAGCAACCTTTGGCTTCTGACCACAGCATTCTCCATGCCCACGCCTTTAATCCCAGCACTTGGGAGGAAGGTAGGGGCCCAAAAGGCCACCTCATTAAAGGTCAGCCTGGGCTAGAGTGAGACCTTACCTCAAAAAACCAAAAAAAAAAAAAAAAAAAAAAATATTCTTAATTAGCTAAAATAAAAGTAGGTTTCCATCCACATGGCTACTCATAATGTATTTAGTTTTGGTTAAACCTGCCCTCCCCCTCCTCTCCTATACCCACCTCTGCTATTCCACTTAGACTGCTCACCCTCAGTATTATGTCCCTCTATTTACATATCTACTATTGCCTCTCCCTAAGTCCTTCAACCCCTCCCCCCACTCCGGTGTCCCCTTGTTAACTTCCTGGTCTGTACTGCAGACTCTTACTCAAACTTACACACAAATCTAAATATGTGGAAGAAAACACACTGTATTTGCCTTTCTGTACCTGAGAGACCTCACTTAATATTTTCCAGATCCACCCATTTTCCTGTGAATCTTATGATTTAATTTTTCTTTATAGCCAAATTAAACCAATTGTGTATACGTCATGTCTTCATGATCTGTTTACTGGCTGACATCTAGGCTGATTCAGTTTCCTAGCTGTTGTGCATAGAATAACAGTAAACATGGCTGCACAAGTATCTCTAAAGTGGAGTGTGGAGTCCTTAGGGTATATGCTCAGAAGTGCTAAAGCTGAGTCATACAGTAGATTTATTTTTGGCTTTTTGAGAAACCTCCACGAAGATTTCCATAATGGCTGCACAAGTTTGCATTCCCATCAGCCATGAATAACTGTCCTTCTTTGTCTACATTTGCCAGCATTTCTTGGCCTTTGCTTTTTCAAAAAAATACAATCGGTACCAGTCATTCTGACTCAGAGTGTGATGGAATCTCAACATAGTTTTAATTTTCATTATTCTGTTAGCTAAAATTTTAAATATTTAAAAAATATATTTATTGGGCATTTGTATTTCTTCTTTAGAGAAATATTTGTTCAGTTTCATAGCCCACTTCTTGATTTGGTTGTTCATTTTCTGGATGTTTAGATTTCTGATTTCTTTCTATATTCTGGACAGTGACCTTCCTTCAGCTGTATAGCTAGCAAAGCTGTTCTTCCATTCTGCAGGCTGCCTCTTCACACAGCCGACCATTTCCTGCGCTGTACAAAAGCTTATTGACTTCATAATTGTGTCATTTGTCAATTGTTGACCTTATTTCCTGAGCTAATAGACTGCTTCAAAGACATCCCTACTTATGCACGCTACAGTTACTTTTTGTTGCAGGCACAAAGCACCTTACCAAAAGCAGCTGGTGGGAGAAAAGGCTTTGCTTTTCTTAGAGTCGAGGGAAACTCCATGATGGCAGGGAAAGTGTCACGAGCAGAGGCTGGGCATCACCTCCTGCCAACATCAGGTTCATAGTCATAGCAAAAGCAGGAGAGCATGCCTGCTGCTTTGCTGCAAGGGTTGATTCCCTCTTACAGTTTACTGATGTCGCCTTAGAGTGACTCATGTATGGGACTACATGATTCGCAGTCATGAACATATGGACCTCATCCTTTCCCCAGTGATGTGTCCTCTGCGTTCATGAGGTGAACCAAGAAGATTCTTGAGTGAAATGCAAGTGCCAGAATGACGGAGGCGAGGCAGTTAGAGTAACCAAAGCCCAAAGTCAGTAGCCTTCTCTTGGCTAAAAGCAGGAATTGTCCTTAGGCCTGTAGTGGAAAATCTAGGATATTACACTTTACTTCAGGTCAGAAATGTTAGAAGGATCTTTCCTTTCCTTATCTCTGCCCCCTTTAGGAAGTCCTTCCACTCCCTTCCTAGGGAATTAAGATTCCTGGGAAAATTGCCCTTTTCCAAAGATCATGACTACAGACACCTGACACCAGGACTAGCCTGCCTAAACCAGCTGCTTATCCACCTGCTCAGAAATATCCACAACCTAAGCCTCACCATGGGCTTCTCAACCCCTCCTGCCTCTCTGGGCGAGAACGCTGCCTTCTCTTATGGGGCTTCTGAAGCCTCTTCTTGCTTCCCTGGCAAGAGTTCCACCTTGTTTCCGCCTCTGGCGTTCTGGGCTTGAGTCTCCCTTCTCTTCCCCCTCTTAAAGCATTTGCCCACCTCCTTTTGACCTCTGAAAGTTTTAAGCTATAATAAAATTTTTCTGAATCTTATCCCCTGGTTTGTTTATTTCATTCTTTGAATACATAAGACAAGTGTCCAGGATACTCCAGAATTATCAATGCATTGGGATATACTGGTATATTGGCAGAGGAATCCAAAAATTCCTGTATCACAATGATATATCATTGAGGATTCTAGAAGGGAATCAAAGTGTTGGATCTTGGATGCTAACCCAAATACAATGATGTGTCATGTGTGCTTTTGGGGCAAAGGGAATAGAATTCCTGAAGGGGTCTATGTGCTGGTCTTTATGTGTTGCTAACCAATCAGTTCCAAGTCAAAATTT
Source organism: Orientallactaga sibirica (assembly GCA_036365145.1). Lineage (NCBI taxonomy): Eukaryota > Metazoa > Chordata > Mammalia > Rodentia > Dipodidae > Orientallactaga > Orientallactaga sibirica. The sequence continues at coordinate 1,616,769 of JAEOAD010000005.1, forward strand.
ATCAGTCATGCTGGGCGAAGAGAAGAGGTTCAAAATAAATTCTTAGCTGATGAAAACACACTAATAGATTACAATCCAGAAAAGGTGAAAATGAACATAAAATGTACTATAAATTATTTAGAGTAAAAGTGTAAATAGTAAATTATTGAGATAAGTGGATGAAGAGGTAAAGATAAGTGAAAATAAAAGAACTGTTATATAGCTGAAAAGTAAAGATTAAGAGTAGAGAAACATGGAGAGAAAAAGAGAATGAGATATTAGAAAAGATTAAAAAATGAATAGAGTAAATATAAAGAAAACAGAAAGAGATTTACTATAATGATATAGTTCAAAAGTAAAATTAAGGGCTGGAGAAATGGAACAGCTGTTAAGGTGCTTGCCTACAAAGGTTAAGGACTCATGTTCTATTCCCCAGTACCCATGTCAAGCCAGGCACACAAGATGATGCATGCATCTGGTGGTAATCTGCAGTGGCTAGAGGCCCTCATGTATCCATTCTCTCTTTTTCTGCCTCTCTCTCATAAAATAAATCAATAAATAAATTTAAAAATAAAATAAAATTAGACAAATGTTAGAAGAGGCATTTAAAAATGTGAACTTGAAAAACTTTTGAAAACAATAGCATACAATAAAAATATTCAAAGTTAGAGAAGAAAAAAGTACAAATAAAAAAGAAATTAAAAAAGGAAGATAAAAATGATTCCTCAATAATGAAAAATGTGTAAACAAAAGTAGATGAATTCATAGAATTAAAATATAATTTCCAAAGTATGACAAATTAAAAATACTGCAAAATCTGCAATAAAAGTAAAAATAACTAAATAAAATGAAACACAATGGGAAACAAACAACACAACGAAGATGCTGGAGCTCTTTATGCTGGATTCTTCAACACTGGAGAAGCTGGGTTGTTTGTGGGAATAGTGGCCAAGTTAAATTTTGACTCTGCTTTTCATATGATTTGTTCTGGTGTTGAGTTACACAACTGTTTAATGTCTTCCAGAACTATCTGACTCACTGTGACTTCATTCTTTGCACACCAGAAACCCTGACGATTCAGTTCTGGTTCCCTGACCCACCTGTGATTGACTCACTCCAGTGTAGCTGTTTTAACAGGATAGCTAAATGTGGTCCAGCCCTGACCTCTGAGTCACAGAGTATTCCACCTCTCTCCCACTGCCCCCGACTCCAGCAGGTATCCTGAGACCCTCGAGTGGCATGTGAGGGTTGTAGGCATGTCCTGAGGAAAGGAATGCCAGTCTCTTCTCACCAGGGTCAACTGGCCTTCCCTCACAGGGAGCCAGGCAGTTGTATTCACTTGCCTTCTCTTCAATTCATTCTCGCTTTTCTCTCACACATCTGAGGTTCTTATCACTCTTCGTAAATTTCTGAATCCCTTGTTTTCTTTTCAGAATAATCTATTTTTTCTTTTTCTGACTCTTCTCTTTCACCACCTCTCACAGAGGCAGCTTCTAGTCTACCTTTTTATATATTATTTATTTATGTAAGAGAGAGAGAGAGAGAGAATGGGCATGCCAGGGCCTCCAGCCACTGCAAACAAGCCCAGGCGCGTGTGGACCTTGTCCATCTGACTTACGCAGGTAATAAGGAATCAAACCTGAATCCTTAGACTTTTCAGACAAGCACCTTAACCACTAAAACATATCTCCAGGCTCTTACACTGCCCTGTTAAACACAAGACAAGGGCAACAATTTTTAAGGAAATCTCAAGTTAATAGTTCTCAATATTCATACATATTTATATTTACTTAACAATTCAACATTTTCAAGGGATAATCATATCTTATATCAAAAGAGTAGTTACAATTCAGCAAAATTGGCAATGTAGATGTTGAACATTTAATTTATTGAGGAAATGGAAATAATATTTATTTAAATAATTTTAATATCTTATGTTGCTTGAGCTCTGTGTTTATTTTCTTAAAAGGAAAAAACAAAGAAAGTATATGTGTTTTATTACTCTACTGAGACATAAAGAGAGATGGAGAGAGACAAAGAGAGAGAGAGAGCGCAAACACAAAACTCACTGAGCATTAATTATTAAAGTTACTTTAAGAAATTTTACTAAGTATAAAATACTAAAACTGAATACATCATCTTCAAAATCTAAACACATAAAATTATACTGAGACTAAAATATGACTGTTCTTCAAATGTCTTTATTGCTAACAAATAAAATAAAAAATGAACAGAATGGTGTTCACATCATGGAAACATTTGGAAAAGGACATCAGCAATTAAATCTCCCTCATCTACTCTTGAAGATCTGCTGTGAAAAAAGCAGGTCAGTAAAATAAAAATAATATAGTAAAATGATCATTTCAACTGATGCTTTTAAATAGTTCTCTGTGAAGACTATAAATTAATAAATTCTTGCAAGTCAAAAGAAAAATACAAGTTTGAAAAGAAAAAGTACATACAATTCAGAATGAGAAACAATGAATAATAATGAATAAAAATAGAGAAAATAGAGTACTTATAGGGATACTGTCATATTTGTGCCTTTGGAAGAACATTATTGGAAACGTATTATATCCCTGTACACCTGACTCACAATTATTCTTACAAGAAATTTCAACCGTTATAAAGTCTCTGAGTTAGGAACAACAGAATTAAATTTATTTATGACAAGTCTAATGGACAAATGGCTTAAATTATTTAATCATAATAATGAAGCTATAAATCATGATCTCCTCATTACATTCCTCCCATTGTTTAAGGTTAACTTCTAAAATTGTGTGTGCAGGGTGTTTATATGTGTGTGTGCTCCCCAGTGTGCATGTGGAAGCCACTGAATAACATCAGGTGTTGATTCTTGCTTCCCACCTTGTTCGAGGCATGGTCTTGCTAAGGAGATGGCTCAGTGATTCAAGGCATTTGCTTGAGGAACGGTCTCTTGTTATTCACCATTGTGTACACCATGTGCATCTGGGGTTGCTTCTGTCTCTGCCAATTGCCAGAGGTGCGCTGGTATTATGGACTCATGCTATTGTACCCAGCTTTTTGTGTGGGTTTAGGGATCTGAACTCAGGACACTGGGAATGTAGCAAGCACTTTAACCCACTGGGCCATCTCCCCAGCCCCTGAAGGTTTTGTTGATTATGACATTCAAAGGTCTAGTATGCTAGAATTTTAATTGCATGTATTTTGTAACTCATCTTTGATTAATTTCTAATGACTTAAGTTACAAAAATACAAGAGTTAAAGAATTTATTAAATTTTAGAAAAATAATTGATAACAGCAGTTATATGTGCCCAAAATTTGTACCCAATTTTTACTGTATAAATTTAGCAAAAATAAGTTTATAATATAACATACTATAGTACAGGCTTCATTTTCCAAATTGTAAATATGTGAAGCTAGATGCTTTCCAAAGACTATTTAAAATAATAAAGTCAAGTGCATGTCTTGTGAAGGAGTCAGTGCTCCTGTGCATTTAAGCAGAAAAGATGACACAGAGCAGTTTTCTCTGAATGTCATTCTTAATTCAAAGGTTATCTCTCATTTGATATAATTAGAAAAGTATGAATAATGTCATCCCTAAACTCCAATTATATTCTACAAAATAAAATTAGGTCAAATGTCATACCAGATAGAAACAGTCTAACAAGTGTGTTCAGAGATTTTGAAAATGACAACAAATTTCATTAATGCAGCAACATCTGTTTCAAAAAAGAAAGTCTGTTCTTTGAAGGCAAAAATGCCCAAAAGCAATAGAATTTCACAAAAAGTAGACCTTTGAATTTAATTGAAAATTAATTCAATAAACCAAGAATCAAAGGGCACTTTAATGTGAAGGAGTTCTTTAAAGCTGCTTCTTAGTAATCTTAATTGTATTCACTTAGCTCCAGCTTTTACATAGCAAACTGACATCTTATCATCTCAAAGGCCATCTGCTCCAGCCCAGTTTTTAATTGGTGATTCCAGTGAACTTAGAGGAAAGCAAATTAGCATAATCAAACTGATTAATGTGAACAATGTTGCTCACTTTTATTTAGTTATTTGATTTATTTTTCAATTTGAAAGAGGCACACAGAATAGGGTTAAGGTTAGGGTTAGCTATAAAAATTATATACTGAATACTAAAGGTTTCTCAATCACTACCCTAATGCCATCATAGACGAAATTTTCAGAGATCAAAGTTAAGTAGACAAGTAATTGTGTGTGTGAGAGAGATGCATGAGTGTGTGAAGATGTGGATCATGAAAATAGAGAGGATCACAAGGGGATGGGGACGAGATCTTAAGACCACAGTGAAAAATAAGAGAGAAATGCAATGCATATGATACGGGAGCAGAAATGGAACTCCGGTGACAAGGGCGAGAGGAGGAAAGAAGACATCATAAAAATGCAAAGGGTTGGTTGGGTGTGGTGGCACACGCCTTTAATCCCAGCACTCGGGAGGCAGAGGTAGGAGGATCGCCATGAGTTCGAGGCCACTCTGAGACTCCATAGTGAATTCCAGGTCAGCCTGAGCTAGGGTGAGACCCTACCTCGAAAAAGAAAAAAAATGCAAAGGGCTGAGGGACCAGTAACCACAAAGAATGTATGATAGTTTAACTCATTATTCTTGTGTGCTAACTGAAAAAAGTAGAAAATTCTATAACTATATAAAAATAAGTAATAAATGATGATTTAAGAGAAAGTATTAATATAAATAAAAGCAACAATAAAAGACTAGAAAAGTTGACAGAAATTCAGAATCTTTGGGATGTAAATAATCAATATAAAATGCCTGTCACTGGACTTTCAAAGGAAGAGTATGATCCTGAATACTATTTGAGGAAATATAATAGAAACTTCTTAAATTTGATAAAAACACAAATTTACAAATTCAAAAGGATCTCAAAAGTTCAAATTAGATTAAGTTCAATAAATTTTTGCCTAGTTCAGTAAATAGAATCATCTATGTAGATAGCATTAGAGCACTGAGATATATAAGGGAAATATTGATGGAACTGAACTCTAATGTAATAACCACAGAGATCTCCATACAGCATTCTCAGCAGTGCATTATTCATCCATTCAGAACGTCCATGAGGAAACAGTGGATTGCTATGATACCTAAGCCAAGCAGACTGAACCGATGTGTACATAAAGTCCCAAATTATCATGGCTTTACTTAAAACTTTTTTTTACATTATAATAGTACCAAGTAATGGAGCGCATGCATCTTCACACACACCACACCACAAAACACACACACACACAAAGAAACAAAATTTCTGTTTCCTACACAAATTTATTGACGATACATCCATTAGATTAAAGTCACAATCAGTATCTTTCACATAAGTTTCTATTTTAGTTTGAGTAAAAAAAAACTTATAACAAGTAATTCTAACATATTTATAGGGTCTTCTTTTGCAGTGAGTCTAAAAGTCAAATTTACATTATCACTGTAGTATTTTACATTTATGCTAAATATTTATTTGTCCTAGGAATACTAGAATTTAATCTTTAATGTATGGGTTTATGGGAATTAATTATAACTATTCTGAAAACTGTTTGCCAATCACTAGATAATCCCAAATGATCACTTTTACTTTCTTAAATCTTCATGCAAGTTCATCAGTATGTCCTCACAATGTTCTCATATTGTGTATCATTCCATATTTTGTATTGCTTTCCCTCACTCTGATATGATCTCTTGGGCAATGAAGTCTATGCCTTGTTTACTCGTACACCAAAGACCCCGTGTGCTATCCAAAAGCAGTACTGATACGTGTCAATTGTAGAGATAATAAATGTTCTCTGCATGTAGTATTGCCAATTTAAAAATATTTTATGGAATGCTAGCATGCATTCTAGTACTTGATAAATAGCTAATACTTATAGTAGATGTATATTTAGTAAACTGACGTACCTCTGAAATTTTTCATAGCTTTAAATTTTTAATCTCTTTGTTTCTTTTTTCTTTTTTAAAAAATCATTTTGAGGAGTTCTACAAATTCCAATAATATTTCGATAGATATGTCTCCAGGAATTCATACAGAATTCAAGCCACAAAATGCATAAAATCACCAAACCAAAAAAAACTAATCTAAAACTTCAGTAAACAGGGCTGGAGAGATAGCTTAGCAGTTAAGGCACTTGCATACAAAGCCTGAGGACCCAGGTTTGATTCTCTAGGTCCCACGTAAGCCAGATGCACAAGGAGGCACATGCCTCTGGAGTTCATTTGCAGTGGCTGGAGGTCCTGGTGCTCCCATTCTCTCTCTCTCTCTCTCTTTCTCCCTCTCTCAGTCTCTAATAAATAAATAAAAATTAAAAAGTAAAACTTTAAAATATCACTAAAGAGTTAAAGTAACATAATTAATAGTATTACAATATCATTACAATTAATATCAATTAATAACTAATAATATTCTACATAAGTAAAAGTTAAAGATATCAAAACCTAATACCATATGCTAATGTGTTAATAAATTTTCTGCTGAAATGTTTCTGAATTTTTATACTATCCATTTATCTGATACTATTGAAATGATTCTGTTGTTCAATAGAATCTGTTAGGAGTCACATATTATCACTGAAAGTAACAGTGGGAGGCAGTCCTGAGAACTTTAAACATGTTATATAATTTGTTTCCATCTCTCTTTACCACATTATTTGGCACATTTTAAGCCCTTATTCCAGGCTCATACTTTAGATTAGCATTTGAAAGCAGTAACTTGCCCATCAGTTCAACCTCTGACAGAGAATACATATTTAACACATCTCTTTCCTTGCCTTGGAAATCAATTCTCAGGGTTCTTGAATCATTTCACTGTAAATCTTGACTCAATTTTCTCCAGTTAGCTCATGAATTTTTGATTGCACAGTGCTCACATCTAAGTGCCAAATTGAAAAAATGGTCTTACAAGAACACTACATACTACAAATTTTGGCAAGAATACATAATTACCAGTAACTGTAGTAATTCTTGACATAGAAGGTGCTCAGAAAGGCAGATAAAGAAAATACTTTCAAAAACCCTGTCCCTAGCCGGGTGTGGTGGCGCACGCCTTTAATCCCAGCACTTGGGAGGCAGAGGTAGGAGGATCACCATGAGTACGAGGACACCCTGAGACTACATAGTTAATTCCAGGTCAGCCTGAGCTAGAGTGAGACCCTACCTCAAAAAACAAAAAACAAAACAAAACAAAACAAACAAAAAAAAACCTGTCCCTAACTGCTATTTTTATTACAAATGACTCAGTTCATTTCTCGCGGAGGCAGCTACCATTCTGAATTTTTCTTGATGCCTTACTGTATAACACAAAACAAAGCTAATTTATTGGAGAAAACTTTTGATTTTTTTAGTTTTGTTAACTTTTTTTTAGTAGTAAAAATACCATTGTTATCACTTGTTAATACACAATTAACATTTTTAATAAATTCATGCCAATGTAGATGATAACTCTGCAACTGATGTTTTTCTTAATATTTTTGATGTATTTTTTTAAATATTTTATTTTTATTTTATTTATTTGAGAGAGGGAGAGAGGCAGAGAGAGAGAAAGAAAGAGAGAGAGAATGGGCATGCCAGGGCTTCCAGCCACTGCAAATGAATTCCAGATGCATGCACCACCTTGTGTATCTGGCTTACACGTGGTCCTGGGGAATTGGATCAAGGTCCTTCAGCTTTGCAGGCCAGTGCCTTAACTGCTAAGCCACCCCTCCAGCCCTGATGTATTTTTTAGTATAAGCAAAACAAAAACACAGGATCAGAAGGGGCAGAAGCCCCTGCCCCCACCTCCTTCCAGCCAAACTACCAGTGCCAACTCCAGGATTGGACAGTGGTCACCACTTACCATTCATCACTGGGCCAAACACCGGACCAGAAGCACCTCAGGGAGGAAAGGGTTTATTTCAGGTGGACAGTTTCAAAGGGAAGTTTCATCACGGGGGAGAGCGCATGGCGATCAGCTCGCAGAGCCACACATTAGCAGCAGAGAGCAAACGCAGTCGTCAGCTAGCTGGGAACATGCAGTGGGCTGGGCGAATCCACCCCAGGCCCACCTCCAGTAACACACTCCGCTAGCCAGGGCCCACCTTCCAAGGGTTCCTGCAGCTGGGGGTGAGTAAGAAGCTTAATCACAAGCACTTAAGGCTGGGGGGGGGGGGCTGTTTTATATTGAAGCCATCACACAGCGTGGCAGCAAAACCCCTCTCCAGACCCCGTGCACAGCACGCCGTCATAGACACGAGGCAGCCAGCCAGCCTGGGCTCAGACTCCTTGGTATGAGAAATCCCTGTGACCTCCTTCCTGGCAGCTTTCGACTACGAAGGCACTCCAAAGAGCAATTCTGTGGTTTTCCTCTGAGAGCAGAGCCCAGCCAGGTACCCAGGGTCCCAGAAGCACAGGCCCAGGCATGTTAGAGACCTGCTCTTAAAGCTTCTTCAGAGAACCACTCCAGTGATCTTCCAGTTCCCGGTGCTGCCAATCCTAAGATGCTGAAGAAACCGCACTGCCGAGACGGACCTTTGTCATCACCCGAGAGCCTCAAGTGTCTGCTCACCATCGCTGGCCTCAGTCACCCCACCATAGAGTGTATCCACAGAGAGTATCTATGGGCAGCTTCATAAGGAAGCAGCTCACAGGGTCCCAAGGAGAGGACGCTGGTGAAAACTACACCTTTGTTTTTCTTAGCAGCACGTGGATTTTCTTCAAATTTGGCCAAATAGTAGGCCATAGAGCAAACTTTATCAAATGTGAAATTAAATGATATAATCCCTTACATTCTATCAAACACAATAAAATAAAAGTAGAGATCAACAATAAGAGAGAATACTGAAATTACATAACACACTCCTGAATGAACCACAAGTTATTTAAGAAATCAAGGGAAAAGGTTAGAATTCTTAGAAAAAATGGAAATAATAATACAACCTACTAGGTTGTCTGCAATATAGCCAAGGCAATTCTAACAGGAAGGTGTATAGCTATAAGTTCCTGTATCAGGAACTTACAGAAATCTCCAGTAACCTACTGACCCACATGAAGGTTTTAGAAAGATACGAAGCCAATTCCAAACCTAGTAGAGAGGAGGAAATAATAAATATCAGTGCAGAATCTGATGAAATAACCGCTAAAGAACAACACATAGAATCAACCAAATGGAGAGTTGGTTCCTTGAGAAAGAAAACAAGATGGATAAATCCTTAGCTAAACTATCAAAGAGGAGAGAGAAACCCCAAATTAACAAAATCAGAGACAAAAAGGGAATTATCACAACAGACCCCAGTAAAATTCAGAACATCACAGGAGAATAAATTGAAAACTTAAAATTCCAAAAAGCTGGAAAACCAAAACAAAATGGACAAATTACCAAACATATATGACATTCTAAAATTACAACTCAAAGATATCAGGAACTTAAAACCCATTAGGAGCATTGAGACTGAAGCTATAATTAAAATTCTCCTTACAAAAAAAAAAATAGCTCTGGACCAGGTGGATTCACTCTGAATTTTATTAAACATTCAAGGAGGATCTAATATCAACTGTTCTCTAATTGTTACCTAAAATAAAGAGGAGAAAGCAAACACTACCAGATTCATTGTATGAAGACAGTGCTTGCCTTATTCCTAAACTGGATAAAGATACAACAAGAAAAATAATAATAAAACTATGGACAAATTCCCCTGAGGAATATTCATGCAAAAATTCTGAACAAGATTCTTGCCAAAGAAAAAGAAATGAAAAAGACATGTCACATATGAACCGAAAAGTAAAATATCAGCTAGACTCTCCTGCTATCAATAATGTCATTAAGTTTCAGTGAATTAACAAAATCCTTCAAAATGGAGATCATCAGAATTGATGAAACAAACACATATGCTATCTATAAGAGTCCACCACAAGAAAAAGGAGGAAAGAGAAAATGAAAAAGGAAGGAAGGAAATCAAGAGAGAGGCAGAGAAGGAAGAAGAGAGGAAGGGAGAGAGAGAAAGGGGAAGAGCTCAAAAGAGCTGAAAGTCAAGAATAGAGTATGTTAGTGTTGCCCCAAAACAGTAAACAAAAGAAACTGGGAATTCTAAACTAATATCACAGAAACATTTTAATACAAAAATTGTTACTGGAAGTGCAGAGAACTGTTTCCTAGGCTGTGATAGAAAGTGCACGTCTACGTTGGGAAGGAGGCTGAGAATCGGGACTCCGCAGACATTGTGCTGAGAACGTGAAATGATGCAAGTGCGTGGTGAGGCAGCTCCACAGCTCCTCAGTGTGAGGCTGTTTATGGGCAACTAAGCTCATTTCACTCCTAGGAATATACTTAAGAGAAATGAAACCGTGTCCCCAGAAAAATTTATACTGGCATGTTTATGACATCATTATGCATTATGCAAACATTGTAAGTGGCCTAACTGTCCATAGGCCGACAAAAGCATGTGCACAATAGAATAGTCTGTGGTAATAAAATGGCATAATGTACCAACACATGCTACCAAACAGGTGTATTGTGAGCGGAAATCGTCGCTCTCTAGCTTGGATTTGCATTTTTTATTAAGTAGAAACTTTGTATGGCCACATCACCAGTTGGTGCCAGCATTCCCCCATCCCTGTCCCCATCCCACTGAGGACCCCCTTGGTGGGATTGCTGGTGCTCCCCATGGGGTGGTGGGTTATGAGAGGTGAGAGCAGCAGTCATTTTAAGGGTGGGGGTGGGCAATGCCTCTGGACATTCCCTTCCACCCTGTGCTGTTACACGTTACGCTCTTTCTGCCTCCTCTTCCACGAAATCCCCCGAGCCATGGTGGGTGGGTTTTAAGTCTACTTTAGTGTTGTTCTCCCAGCAGCTTCCGGGTTTCCGCTTTGGTACATTTTGTTACCCTCAGTGTCTGTCTCCATCACCCTGGTGCTGGTTGTCAGGCTGCCACTGAAGCAGCTCTCTTTCTTATCTTGCCAATTCCTCTCTGATTTCACCTGGGCCCTGACTGACGTGCAAGGAGTGGTTTAAGCTGTCTTTGTATTGCTAAGTCTTAGAAGTTTGATATAATCTAGATAGAAGTCTCTTGTGAGATATGATTGTATTTTTGATATTACAGGGAAATTATTCAGTAATCCTTCAGTAAATACGATGTCAGCTGTGGGTTATTCATAGATACTTCTTATGATGTGAGGAAAATTAATTTCATTCCTCGTTGGTTTAGTTTTTTTTTTTTTTTTTTTAATCATGGGAGGGCGTTGCCTTACAGATATAAAATAATCTTGCTTCCTACTTAGTCTCCAGCAGGTGGAGCCCTGAAAGAGGAAGTGTGTGTGACTTGGGACAGACGTTGTTTCTAACCTTCTGGGTGTTCAGACCCAGCTGCAGCTCTGGCTGTTTGTCTGCTCTCTGCTGTGGATGTACGATGAAGTGAGCCAGTTTCCTCCGCCATGAGGAAGCTTCCCCTCAAACCCTTAAGCCTGAAATAAACCCTTTCCCCCTATAAGCTATTTTGGTTAGGTATTTTGTCCCAGAATGAGTAGGTAACTTCAACAAGAACTAATTTCATGCTAAGAAATCAATGAGCTGTAATTCTGTATGGTCCTGTGAACAAGCAGGCATGAGAAGTGGATATTCAGCAAGTGTCTTTAACTGTTAAGGCATCTCCCCAGCCTTGAGAAGTAGATTTTAAAAGCTTATCTTTCATATGTAATGTATCTCAGCTAGTTCCTTGAAATCAGGGGTTCTTACCATCGGTTCTTGCAATTAGGAAAACAAATAAGAACAATAGCAACAAATAACAACAAGCAAAGAAGCCCATTTCTAACGCAAGGCCAGTATCGGGGGCATATGCCCAGTAGAGTTGCAAAGAATTCAGAGCAAGTAGAATTCAGTGTGAGAAAGACAAAATGTTACATCATAATGTGAAAAAAAAAAAATTACCAAGTACAGAGAAATCATAAATGTAAAGAAGTCATACAGGGTAAAGAAAGAAAATGCTTTAATAAAAGTACATGTATAAAAGAAAGACCGATTATAACATGTGTGTTATTCATTTACAATGCATCATATGTGCCGGTTTGGAGAAAAAGAACCCCACCACAGAGGTACTCTTTAGATACATCAACTCATTTGCTCACTAATTGCTCATATACTATGACGGGAACTAAATTGACAAAGCATATTACAATTTGTTTTGCTCTACCACTATTATAAAGAAGTTGAAATATTTTGTGTCTAGAATATGAAAAGAATTTACCATTCCTTGTGCTTATTAATTTATTTTAAAAGTCTTTACTTTTGTGTAAGATTCCAGAGTGTTTCCTCTACTAAAACCTGTCACCATGCTATGAAGACTCCTGAGACTATTTTACTGTGACTTCTCAGCTAATATTTCCAGTAATGAATCTACTTGACTATAAGAAATTACTATTGTTGTAAATGCAGATTTTGGCATAACAGGTTTATAGTCAGTCATATTTATTTTTCCTAGTAGGAGGAGCACTTTGGCACAGCATAAAGTACAAACAAATGAAGCTATAGAAGTGAATTATAGATTCTTTTGTTGTTTTGTACTTTTTTCCCTAGAACTCTTTTATGGACTTTTCAAGGTTTGGCAAACTTAACAGAAGAAAAGACAGCTGAGGAAGGCATGTGCAATAGCTGTAATGTAGGACAGCATACATGTGTTCACTATCATCAAGTTGTAAATTATGTGGTCAATCAAGAATTTAATAACTCATTGTTGTGGACTTTCAGAATAGGAACTTGACATCACTCATCATGCATTTGTTTTTGTACATAACGTTAGTGTTAGAGGATACTGTAGTCAGCTAGTCACGGGTGCATGCACTTAATCTCAGTACTTGGGAGGCTGAGGTTAAGAGGATCACCATGAGCACAAATTCAATGTGGACTATATACAGAATTCCAGGTCAGCCTTGGCTAGAGTGAGACCTGGCCTCAAAGTACAAAAAAACAGTATACTGCAATCTACTATGAAAGCTAACATTAAAAATTTCATAGGCCGTCAGGAAATGAAAGGCTTTAAAGGATGTCAATTATTGTTTTATTGTTTTTTACAATTAAGATATTAAAATTTAAAACATACATAGTATAAATGCACGAATGAAAGATTGACAACTGTCAGATGATTGACAGCTGGTAATAAAAATTAGACTTACAAAAAGGAAAATAGCAATATTTTATTATCTTGAAAAAATGGAAAGATTTCTAGGGCAACAAGTGTATATTACTTAAAACATTATCATATGACCATTAAATGTTTATTTTTTATGAACAGGTAACAATTATCTGAAATAAATGTAGAACATTTTTTTCTCTTTTACAAAATCAGGCAAAATATTCAATTAAGCCTGGTGCGCCTAGTGAAGGAGAGTCTATTTTCCATTATATTTGTCACCATGTAGAATATCAAAAGTGGAGAAACTGAGAACTTTGTAACAATTAAAATTTTTCAACATGAGTTTTGCATATTTTATTCTACTCCAAAATAGAGTAAGAAAGGGAGGCCTCCTCAAATTTCTGTGTGCTTGAAAACTATTAAGTACTCTCACTAGTAAATCATGAACCAAGAAAAAGTCACAAATCTTATGCAAATCATAAGAAAACAATTTGAACTCAGTGAAAAATTTGCATTTGAAATCTTGGGGGATGAAGTTCAAGGAACAGGATAAAAAAAATCAGCCATTAAAATTGATTTTTAAAGAGGGGGATTGGGGGCTGGAGAGATGGCTTAGTGGTTAAGCGCTTGCCTGTGAAGCCTAAGGACTCAGGATCGAGGCTCAATTTCCCAGTACCCATGTAAGCCAGATGCACAAGGTGGTGCATGCATCTAGAGTTCCTTTGCAGTGGCTGGAGGCCTTGGTGCACCCATTCTCTCTCTCTCTCTCTCTCCATCTGTCACTCTCAAATAAATAAATAAAAATAAACAAAAAATATTCATAAAAAATGGGGGACTGGAGAGATGGCTTAGCAATTAAGGCACTTGCCTGAGAAGCCTAAGAACCCAGGTTTGACTCCCAGAACCCACATAAGCCAGATGCACAAGGTGAAACATGCACACAGGTAGCTCATGAGTACAAGGTGATGTGTCTGGAGTTCAATTGTAGTGGCTAAGGCCCTGGCACATTAATCTCTCTCTCACACACACGAGCTCTCTCTCTCTCATAAATACAAAAATATATATTAAAAACTTGAAAAAAGAATATCAACACATTAAGTATCAAGCTGAAGCAGTAAGAAATAATTCAGGAAATAAAATTATACAAAGGTATGAGAAGAGAAATAAAAATAAAAGAAAAACACTATTTGAAAGCAAAAAGAGAAAAGATCATGTAGTCTAAAATGGACATTTTGTAGGAACTAAAAATAATGATAAATACTAGTTTGGTAATCACCAAACATAGAAATAAAAGGTACAATGATAAATGTTAAATAAAATAGAATAAGACTGCAATTTTTTTTTTAGGATTGAATGATCACAAAAGGATATTGGGGCCACCTTTATGGTGATGCTCCACCCCCCAAAAATAGAGATAAAATGAATAAATCCTTTAAAATATACAGAGAAATGGAAGTCTAATTAATCCGTATAGTTATTAAAGAAAGTGAATTCACATCACACAACAGTGGAAATACTTCACACAAGGAAAAGAGAGGGTCTGGGAAGGAGCCCAGACTAGAAAATGCTCACTACAGAGCACGAGGTCCTGATTGCAAGCCTCAGATCCCTACTACATGCCAGGTGTAGTGGATCGTCCTAGAATCCCAGCACCCGGGAGGCTGTGACAGGCAGAAGCCTGAGTTTACTGGCCAGGTACTTTAGCCTAATTGGTGAGCTGAAGTCCCAATGAGACCCTGTCTCCAAAGAGGCAAATGGCTGCTTGACGAGTGACACCCTTGTTATCCTCTGACTTCCAGTTGCTTGCATACATATGTGCACATGCATATACACACATGCACAGACATGCATTCACACACCACACACAAACATGCACAAAAGAAAACTAACAAAAACGAATTCTACCAAATTTATGACATATACATTATAAAATTATTTCACAGAGGAATTCAGTTCTGTTCAGTTCTTTTTATCAGTCTGCAATATTAGAACTCATACAGGTAAGTTACTGGTCATTTGGAGGCTATGGCTGTTTAAGCCAAAGGGGAAAACGTGGCTTAGTACTGCTGGCGTGATCCCACCATGAGAGCCCGGGTCACGTGGGCTTCTCTTCTCTTACAGAAAACTAGCACCTGTCCTGCTCGCAACACTCCCACTTGTCCAAGGTTATTAACACTGTCAGCTTCCAACCCCACAGGCTTTCAGGTAATCTTTTGACATCGCAAAACCTCTGAGAGCAAAGTGAGAAAAGATAACTCAATGAAAGAAATAGTTCAGGGCATTGATCTTGTCCTAGAAATCTCACTGTTATATTAGGAGCAAACATTAGGTCAGCAGTGCATGCGGCCGAGTTTACCAGACACCATAGCTTAGCAGTTCGCTGAAAATCAAAACAGCTTCGTGAAAAATTGTGCAGGAACCAGGTCTGTTGTTATTTCTAAACACAAGTTCAGTTGAGACATTATTTATAAGTGTTAACAGTGTCTTGATATTTTCATTTATAGTACTTACAGAGTATTTTGACTTTAAAATACCATTGCAGGGCTGGAGAGATGGCTTAGTGGTTAAGGTGCTGGCCTGTGAAGCCTAAGGACCCAGGTTCGATTCTCCAGGTCCCATGTTAGCCAGATGTACATGGTAGCACATGCATCTGGAGTTCGTTTGCAGTGGCTACAGGCCCTGGCGTGCCCATTCCCACTCTCTCTCTCCCTCTTTCTCTTTCCCCCTCTGTCGGTCTCTAGTAAATAAATAAATGAAAATAAAATCTTTAAAAAGAAAAAAAAAAGTTAAAAAAATACCATTCCAATGATTTTTAAAAGAAATCATTGATTTGGATCTGGTTGCAATCCCAGTGCTCAAGAGGCAAAGTTAGATCATGAATTCAAGGCCAGCCTGGGCTGTCCCTTCTCAAACAAGAAAATTGCTATCTTTTTAAAAACATTTAAGTAATAGTACTGCTTTCAACTTAAGATATTTATAAAATACCAGTGCAATCTCATATTAATTGTTTGAAAAATAGTGCAAGATTGTAGACTGGGGCACAGTGTCAGAGTGATCAGAGAGAGCAAGGGACTGTGTAGGGTCACAGCCTACACAGGGTTTTCAGTTCAAGAAGCAAATGAAGCAGTCCATCATGTGAGCTGATGAACTTAAGTAGATCCTGTGCAGGCTGCTTTCACCATCGAGGTATAGAGCATGGGATGCTGGCTGCCGAGATGGAGCTCACTATTCATGTGTTAGTGGTTTGAGGTCTCATGGTGAGTATCAAACTCTGAATTGGAAGTTGAACAGAGTGTCCTAAGTGATTCGTGAGACAGATGTGAAGGTCATAGACATGAAGTGAAGGCTGTGAGTTAAGTCACCTGAACTGATTGGTGAAGGTGTATTTGAGAGTGAGGGGACACTTTTCAGAATGTGGAGGGGCGTGTTTGTGGAGAATGCAGCAGGAATGACAGGAGCTTGGTACATTCAAGTATTAATAAACATATTAAAAATAATAAAACTCAGGCTGGAGAGATGGCTTAGTGGTTAAAGTGCTTAACTGCAAAGCTTAGGGAGCCAGGTTCGATTCCCCAGTACCCACTTAAAGCCAGATGCACAAGGTGGCGCATGCATCTGGAGTTCATTTGCAGTGGCTGGAGGCACTGGTGGTCCCATTCTCTCTCTCCCTCTCTCCCCCTCCTCTAAGTAAAAGAAAAATAAATAAAAAAAATAATAAAAGTCAAGATGTTTAGTGCAGGAAAGGTCAGTCACAAATATGGAATAAGACAGCATGCTGAAATTGTTCTGTTTATATATAATTAAATAAGTAATATTAGCTATGAAGTGTATATGCATGATTATTTATATGCAAACATAATTCTAAGTTCTATCCATTTAAAGAGGCTGGAAATATGTCAAAAAATAAATATAATCAATAATTCTTTGGCTATAAAAGAACTAAATCTAATACCCTGACAATGACTTCTAAATGTCACTGTCTATAAAATAAAATAATGAGGACTGGATTTGAAACATGAAATCAATAACATACTGCCTCCTTCCTTGTTTCTGAACTTTGGTAAGGATTATAAAATAAATGTAAGGATATTTAGGATTTTTTTCTCAAAATAATGCATTATTGCTTTCTTCAAAATGTCAGAAAATGGAATCCCTGTTCATTTTGTTGATGTTACTACTCACACACCCGGCCTGGGCATTAGATAATACATCTACTGGATATGCGTTAACCGGTTATTTCATTCTTCAGTTCGTATAAGTCACTTATTTTTCTAGGCTGATCTCAGTGTCACACTATGTGTTTTCCTATATTAGCCTGCTGAGAGAAGGGAGTCTGGAGTCAATTTACATGTTTGTGACCCCCAAAATAAAAGCAATTAGGACCAAAGTTGCCATTCACTCAAAAGCAACAGGAGGAAAATGTAGAGGTACAATTTCTGGCTATTCTTGATGTAGATATCCTTATGATGACACAATGAAGTGTAACTCACAGATAAGTGATGTCAGTAGTAAAGGAAAGAGTGGTACGGAGTACAGGAGGAGTCTGGGCTGAGAAAATGGTATGTTATTGTTTCAGCCAAAGTTGTAACTAATTCAAAATATATTGACATTTCACAGTAGTGACATTCCAATATATCACAGATCTGTGTCTCACTCGCTAATGTCCACACGGTCAGTGCACACACACCAGGTATGAATTCGTGTCTCACTCACTAATGTCCACACGGTCAGTGAGCAGACACCAGGTGTGAACTCATCTGTGCTCACTCAGTGATGTCCACATGGTTGGTACAGGCACACCAGATGTGAAAGCCTCTGTGTCAGCTTGTTTGGTTGCACACAGCAGGTACGAGTGTGTCACCTTGCTTTGCTCATTCAACCTAGAGCTGCTGATGTATTAACACAGGACTTCCGGGTGTCTGAGAGCTGTGAGCCGTTCTCAGCTCTCGTTTGGGCTGTAACTCAGATTCAGGGTTTGGGAAGCTCATGGACACACAGAACTTTCACTGAGCCAGTAGCTTCCAGGTTCTTGTCTGATGTATTTCAACAATGACATCCACAGACCATAAAGGGTAACGTTCAGAAAGACTGGATTAGAGAGCTTAAGAGAAGGAAAGAAGTCAGAGCTCCTGCACAGCAGGGGGTGCTCTCAGAAATGGGAAAGCCTCACTGGTATCTAGAATTTGGTGGTTTATAAGGATTTACTGGATGGCGACCGAGCTTGGTCAGTCAAATGCCATGCCAGGTGTCCAGAAACTTCTTGGAAGAGGGAAAATATTCCAGGAATATTAATCTTCCAGGAAAAAGAGTAATGTTATTTTCATTTCTGGGAAAGGGGACGATCGCTTTGGCGTTAAGCAAGGTGGAAGCTCTGAGGACTCTTAGGGAAAGTAAGGAAAAACCAGAATTCCTGCATATAGGCTCAAGGCATTTCTTGCTTTTACTTGTGCTGGGGCCCCTGTTACACCTGACCTGCCTCAATATGAGCAGAACCTCTAATCTTAGAGGCCAGAAAGGCATGCTCATAGGGGTTGCCTTGAGCTGCTTACAACTGTGATGAATTTTCAGTGATGATGATGATGATGGTGGTGGTGGTGGTAATCGTGATGACTGTGAGGTAGAGGCAACAGTAGCTACAAGCAGATTTAGGTTGACAGCAACAGTCTTCAACATTCTATTCAGATTGCTTCAGACAGTCCTCAAGATTTGGTGTCAAAACTAAAATCCTACCAGATGATGAAAACAGGCTCAGAAGTTTCTTCCTGATTGCTGGGACAAAATACCTGACGAGAAGCAATTTAAGAAAGGGGACAGTTTATTTGAGCTTACTGTTCCAGAACATACAATCCAACATGGCTGGAAAGGCCTGAAGCCTGGCTGCTTACATTGGCAGGTAGGAAGCTGCCAACAAATAGGAAGGGGGCCCGGGTCATAAACCCTCAGAGCCTGCCTGCCCGCAGTGACTCACTTTCTCCACTTTACCTCTTAATGGTTCCACAACCTTCTGAAACAGCATCTACATGACCCCGTGAGGGACATTTTATATTCAAAGTACAATATTCCACCCCTGACCCCAATATCTTATGAGGCAAAATGCATCCATCCAATCAAGTTTTTAAAGTCCCCATAATCTTTAATAATTCTCACAATGATCAGACCAAAGCAAGACCCAAACGAAGCAAAGCATACGCCAAGTCTTACAGGCCTGGCCGCTGAGAGGCGCGATGATTCAGTAACCACGCTCCTCCTGCTCACTTGCCTACAGCACAGAGAGCCTTGCTCAGCAGTGGAGTCTTCGCCAACCTATATCTTTACTGGACAGACAGCCCATGGTCTTGGCATATTTAACATCCTGGGCTCTCTATTCCAACTTAAACTTCACCTTACAACTTCATGCAGAAGTCTCGAAGGGGCTCCTTGCAGGACTTTGACCTTGTCATACCTTGTATGATCTTAGTGGCTCTCTGGAACCATGGTGAAATAGTTCACGGCCCCCTTGAATCTTGCATTTTCCACACCTGTAAAGCTGGCAACACGTGAGTAATGCTGCCATGTTACGCTTTCAACTTGGGATGGAGTCTGGCCCCTTTGGCTCTGAGGTGTTCTGGCCCCTGTATTTCTTCATTGCTAAATCTGTGAAAACACTTATCAAGGCAGCTGTTTTCCTTCCAGAAGTAAATTCCAGCAAGGAATTCACCTCCTAAGGGTTCGAGGACTTTCACAAATAGCACGACCAATGGGGAACCAAGTATTGAGCCTGAGGTGAGAGGCATTTTACATACAAACCACAACAGAAATGTTTAGATGTTTAAAATCTTAGAATTAGCAGAGGTTTAAAGGTACTTTAATCATAAATATAATAAATATGTAATGTGGGAAGAGGTAGATGCATACTGTGCTTATTTTCCTCAAACTCTGGAAACTTGTGTCCTAAAAACATTGTTGATTTTGGCTAAATCTGCACTAACTTCACTTTAACATGAAACAGGATGAGAAATACAGGTTTACTCCACAGATATGCAAAGTAATATGTTCAGATTTCTTGCAAATAACCCACTATTTCTGAATTGAAAGCTTGAAATAATCTCATGTTTGCAAACACCGAGTTGGGCCTAGAGAACACAGATTTGACCTTGGGCTTTCAAGAGCTGTCTGTATGGAAACATCACTGGTCTATACCAGAGTGCACTGGCTAATGTTCTGGGGAGCCATATCGAGCAACGGAGCCCAGCTGTTGGGTTTATCATTTATTATTCCCAAGAAATGAGCAGTTTGGAGCCTTAGCAATATAACTTTAAATCGTGTAGAAGCACATTTGCCCAAATTAAGCTCTAAGAAGAATAAAGTCAACAAGAAGGAAAAGCCAGATTTTCAGTTGACAATCCCATAATTGGGGACATTGATCAGTGGTTAAGGGAAATGATCAAGAAAAATCCAGCATTTTCACAAACATGCTTCTTCGTATGTTTCAAATATAATGACACATTTCTTATGCAGATAGTTCCATAGTTCCAATCATTTTAGCACTGTTTCTAGCATTAGTCTCAGATGTCTACAAAAGAATTCTGTTACACAGGGATTAAACTAAAGCACAAAACAACAAAGTGCTTGCTTCTACAATGTAAGTATCAAATTATTTTCTTTTAAGTTCCTACTTCAGATATCCTCAGTTTGAAAAAGTTTTATCGTTAAACATGAAAAAAACAGCTCTTTTTTTATTTTTTTTTAAGATTCAGGTATTCCCTGCTATTATTTTTCCTTTAGAAACACACCTCTTCTAAAACAATAAATGTGATTCTCGATACAAAGAAATTCATGTTTCTGTTAATGTTTTATGATACGTATGAAAGCAATGTTATCTCTATGACAACAAAAAGGACAGTATCCACTAATATTATATTATTTACATAAAAGTTCTCGGAAAATTAGTTTAAATTAATTTTTTTAGTTCAATCACTGGTCTAATTAAATCATCAAACAGGATCTCACAGAATCCTATTTTACTGAAAAGTTGACCAAAGCATTTTGGGGAATAACTGAACAAAATGACCGAAGAAGAAATAGATTTTAATGATTTTTTTCCTCCCTCTCCTTTGGCTCTTACAATCTTTCTACCACCTGTTCTGCAATAGTCATTGAGCCCCAGTGAGTGTTACAGGCATGGAACATTTAGTAAGAAATACTCCACTGGATCTTCTCAGCATTTTGGTGAGCTTTGAGTCACCCCAGTGGGC
This sequence comes from Orientallactaga sibirica, assembly GCA_036365145.1. Classification (NCBI taxonomy): domain Eukaryota; kingdom Metazoa; phylum Chordata; class Mammalia; order Rodentia; family Dipodidae; genus Orientallactaga; species Orientallactaga sibirica. Next base: position 1,638,084 of record JAEOAD010000005.1, read on the forward strand.
ACTGCCATCTGAAAAGAGAAGCTTCTCTAAACAAAAATGAGAGTAGCATTAATATCGCCATAAACATAAGTGTTTAGAGAGAAGTCTGGTGGTAATGATATATCCATTCAGTGACATAATAGTAGTAGCTAACCCTCTAGGGCTTATGACCTCCCTGACCACAGGTTTTGATTTGGTTGTCAGTACCAGGCAAGAATTACCTCCTATGAGGCAGTCCTCAATTCTAACCAGAGAGAACTTGGTTCCACCCATAACAGACATGCCACCATTGCACCAGCTGGTATATTTGGCCTGGCTGGATACCCATAAAGTTTGCAAAAATTATTTTGAAAATTTGAATTACTAAAAATAAATAGAAAATACAGATTCAAAAATTAAGATAACAAACAAATAATATAGTACATTCTATACACACAAAAAATAAAATGTGCACAAAGAAAAAAATATGTGTAGGCTGAAGATGGGGTGTAGTGGTAGAGTGCTCGTCTAACCTGCACAAAGCCTTGGACTCAACCTATGTCACTCAAAAACTTAAAACTGCAGGAAAATAGAAATTAGATTAAAAGTAACAATCATAAGCCAAGAAGAAATAGACGTCTAAGTAATGCAGATACAGTGTTGAAAGTGGGATCCCAAAGCAGTAAGAGCACTCCCATCTTCACTGCGGAATCGAGATCATTTAAATGCCCACTGATACACAAATGAGTGAAGAAACAGGATCTGGACCACAATGGAATGGCATTCGACCTTTAAAAGAGTGAATTTCAGTCATTTGTGACAACGTGGAACTGTGTGGAAAACATTATGTTGAATGAAATGACTCAGACACACACAAACATTGTATGATCTGATGTATGTGGAATATAAAATTCAAAAATGCAAGCCGGGCAAGGTGGCGCATGCCTTTAATCCCAGCACTCGGGAGGCAGAGACAGGAGGATCACTGTGAGTTAGAAGCCACCTGAAACTACATAGTGAATTCCAGGTCAGCCTGAGATACAGTGAGACCCTACCTCAAAAAACAATGCAGATTAGTGGAATGGTGATTGCCAAGGCTGAGGGGAGGTAAGCAGATGACAGTAAACAGATATAAAGTATCTATTGTGAAAGAAACACACATTCTGGAAATCTATTACCATGATTCCTTTAACTAACAATACTCTATAATTAAATTTTGCAAAAGACAAGTATGTTAAATTTACTTACTACAAAAAAGAAATAATAGTAAAGATGGTCCGAAGACACTGCCCTGCAAAGTGACAGCTTCATGAGGGCAAACTTAGTAAAGTTATTCATTGATGTGTATTCATTTCATGTACACAACTAGTTGTGAGTTAATAGGTCCTTAAAAAGGTAGTTTCTAAAATAAATTTTTAAAAAATAGAAAATTTGGGCTGGAGATATGGCTTAGCGGTTAAGGCAAATCTAAAGGATCCCAGTTCGATTCTCCAGAACCCACATAAGCCAGATGCACAAGGGGCACACGCATCTGGAGTTCGTTTGCAGTGACTGGAGGCCCTAGTGTGCCCATTCTCTCTCTCTCTCTCTGTCTCTCTCTGCCTCTTTATCTGATCTCTCAAATAAATAAAATATTTTTTAAACAAATAGAACATTTGAGTCACTTATTAACCAGAAAAGAAAATTAATTGATCTTTTAATTATATTTTCTATTAAAGAAAAGCAAACACTAGGTCAAGCTGATTTGTGTGTTCCAATTTTTTAAAAAAGAAAAACATCACTAAGTAAAACATAGGAAATGGAATACACTTCCAATGACTTTGTGTGATTAGGTAAACTTGATAACATTCAAAGACAGAGAAAGAAAAAAAAGTTATAAGCCAGTGAGCTTATGAACAATGTTACCATGACTGTAACAGAAAATTCATATAGCTATATATTGTAGTATGCCAAAATCACACTGCATTATAACTGCTAGTTTTATTGATTTCTGTATTTAAATATTGCATCAGAAATAGGTATAGAATTTTATAAAATTCTGGTCAGTTTGTGAACTTGTTCAACTCCTTTCAAATTCTCCTTTCAATATTGCATCATGAAAAAAATTCCAAGCTGAATTTCTTTCTAATTGCTGTAAAATTCTTAATTTTGTTAGTATTCACCATAGTCCTTTATTGGAAGGAGGTTTTCTTCCATCTGAGTGCTTCACATACAGTTTAGGTGCTTAAGAACTGTAAAGTGGTAGGTATCTTTCACTGGACATTCCCTATTGTTAGCATTTATATTTTCTAGTTTAAAATTTGTCAATTTACTAGTTACCTATTCATAAAGAGTGTACTATTTTTCTTCTTTGCCTTTAAGATTAACTATTTTTATTTGATGTCTTACATTTTGGGTCTATTATTTTATGTTTTTGTGATTTTTCAAAATATTTTACTTAAAATATTTAATTAATATAAAGAATATATATTAATAAAATTAGTATATATTCAAGTATCCAACTGCTGATTTAATACATGTCTACATTGTATAACAATTGTTACTGTAATTACTTAATGTACATTGCCCTCATAATGTGTAATAGACACTTGAAGTTTCTTTATCTAACTGATAATTGCATCTTTGTATTTGGGATCAGCATCTTTTCCTATCCAATCATGTGAGCGTGTGTGTGTGTGTGTGTGTGTGTGTGTGTGTAGGAATTTCTTTTTTCCTTATTTTGCAATGCTTCCTAAGCTTTACCTTTTAATTTAACAATCTTTCATTATCTAATGCAATAACCATGGAAATGTTTATTTTTTATTGAATATATATATAATTTATATGTAAAATATATTTTTTAATTTTAAGACATTATAGTCTAGTTTTACTATATATTTTCCTGTGCTTCCTGTTATTATATACTTTTATTTAATTAATTTCATATCTATCCCTCTGATCCTGAATAACTCAGAATTTTCTCACTTGAGATCCTTGTGTTGTTTTATTTTCAGCTCCAAGCAGCTTGCTCTCTTTGTATTTTCTTAATGAATTCCATATTTACAAACTTTCTCATGTGGCTTAAATTTTGAATTGTGACTTCTTTCTGAGGACAGCATTTTTCTCTCATTGGATTCAAGGTCAGGAAAATGTCCCACAGCATGTGAACAATCAAGTAGACACTTGGGGTGTGAGCTAAAAATAATAATAATAAAAGCATTTGTTTTTAATTATAGGTGTGCAGTTCCCATGCTGTGAAGGCAATATAAATTTACATCCTAAATTAAAGCATGATCTCAGCCTATGGTTTTTAGATATAGAAATGGATTTGAAATAGCCAAATATTCTCTATTAATCCTGTCTGTAACAAGAGGAGTTTATTTTCCCTTCCTGTGTATCTGAGCTAGTGCTATGACCCCTTCAGGCCATAGGTCATAGCAGAAATAACTATGACCATCGTAGGGTTTAGAAGCAGCTCTATGCGTTTTGGCTGCTCTGATTTCTTGAGCATGTTCCTGACTTCTTCCAGAGACATTAGGAAGCTGTCCCACTGAGCCAGGCAGTGCTCGCAATCTGAGAGCTGTGCGGCACTGAGTCCATTACCATTCTGGGCCACATGACAAAGGCCGGATAGGACTGCACGCAATAGGTTCTATTAAACAGGATTCACACGTAAAGAGAGAAATGGGAGCCCTTGAGTATGGGAAACTCACCTGAGGGCTGATTTCAGGGGGTTTAAGGTTGTGTTGACTCCACCTATAATTGAAGGTGCCCTAGGCTGATTGTCTATTGAAGGTTAGTGGTAAACTGGAAAGCTTTTGTGTTGAGCAGGGAACAGCAGACAGAGGGCTCATCGCAGAAGCAGTGACTGCCTGCCCTGGCTGACCACAGTGTCTTTGGCTGAACTCTCAGAGCCCCAACCCGTCCCCATTCATCCATGGAATTTTTCGGTCTCTAAGGCAGCCATACATTTTGGAAGTTTCCTCAGTATATAATTCCTAGAAGTGGGGGATTTCTCCCTCAAAATTGGCAGACAGAGGTCCTGCTAGCTAGTATGTGTATAAGAGAGAGAGAGAGTGCTGGAGATTATTCCAGTGTCTGGGCCTGTCATACCAAAGTTCTACAGACTGTTCCTTTCAGCCATAGAGAAGTGTTTATAAGTCTATGATCAAGGCACAACCAGGGTGATACTTGCTCTTAAACTCTGATCAGCATCTTTTCCTGACTCGTCCTAGCCCTGGCCATTCTCGGCATTCCCTTAGCTCGCAGCCCCATCACACCAGCCCCTTTCCCACTGACATACTGCATTTTTCTGTGCATTTCTCTCCTCATCAAATCATCACTCACATTGGGTTAAGAGTCCACCTCACTCCAGTATGACCAAATCTTAGAAACTTTATCATCAGCAAGTAAGATTACATTCTGCAGCATTGGAGATGAGCACACACAATTTTGAAGAACACGCTGTAATCTATAAGAGTTCACCCTGGCTTCCTAAAATGCCCAACGTTCTCTTATGCAGATTGTCTATGCCATTCCAGTATTTCCCCTGAACTCTTAATACATTAAAACCCAAATTTTAAAATTAAATACCAGTTCAAATATTGCCAAATCTCTGTAAATACAATACTTAAGTCCATCCTGCCTATGGTGGAATCCATGTTTCTTGGAAAACAATGTGTCTGTTTCCAAAATACAGTGGTGGGGTGAATACAACCTTCCAAAAGTTTAAAATGTAGGAAAAAAAAAAAACTAATGAATTGCAATTCTCAGCTGAGTCCCATAAGCAGAAGAGAGTAAATGCCCCAATATTTAAAATTTCAGAGTACTCCTCCGGGAGTGTACTGTCCTCTGGGCCACTGTGTTGGCAGCCCCACCCTCTCTGTTCAAAGCACCTACCCAAAAATGGCCCATTGACCCATTCCTCTGAATCTGAGGCTGGTTTCAAGGCCAGTCTTTCTTTATTTAGCTAATCTCTTCTTCTTTCGGTCCAGACTAGCAGTATTCAGTATGAAATGCTTATTCCTCAGAAGATGTTGATGGGATCACATCATATGGTACAGACCTTCTCAACAAGTCCACCCTGTGTGATCATCCCTCGATCCTTAGGTTTTGCTCACAGAGTCCATTCAATCCACAAATCACACGCCTATCTCCTTAGCAGTCATACTTCTAGACTCTTGGATCAGTGTCCAGAGCAAATTATGGATAAGCCTAAAATGGGTTCCAAATTATGAAGTGATGGTCTTTTCTTCCTTAATTCATCACTTCTTAATCATTTCCCCTATATTATTCCGAGACTTGCTGCTGGTTAGAAGTATCCAAGCAGTGAAGTAGAGCTCTTCCTTTACCTCGAGCCTCTGCTGGTCACACGTTGCTTTGCAGATCTTCTCACCCTCCAGAGACTCCCCAAACCCTAACCCCTAGGGTGGGTAGTGTTTTAGCTGGAAAATCTCAGAGCATGTTGGGGGTGTGCAAAGGAGCCGAAGCACTGAAACCAGCACATGTGGAGAAGCTTTGAAAGACACGACCTTTCAAATGTCAGTCACCCTGCTGGAGCGGGACGCCATGGGCACCGCGATACCCCTGAAACTTGAGAATTCTCAACCGGAACCACAGTGAAAGACACATTAGCAGTTCCAGAATGAGATCTACCTGCTAACCTCAGGCTCAGAGCTATCTAACTGGGGCAACTCTCAGCGGTGGAGATTCAATCCCAGTGAATCAGTGTGGTTCCTCTCTCCGTAGGCACTTCCAGGCCTGGGCCCATCCTCCTGTCTACTATGGACCTTAACTTGTGCAGTTTGCCCTCCTTCTCTCTACCGCTGCTTCTGGGCCTCCTCTAGCCCAGGGGCTATGGCAGCCTGCCTGTGGCTCTCGGCCTGTGGGGACTCTTCCACAGTACACTGGGTTTTAACAGTAGATTTCTCTCGCAGGCAGGCACCCAGTCACTTCCCTGTCATGTAGCATGACAAAATAGGGTATCTTTCCACTACTACCCTGTCCATCAGAAGAGCCCCTATCTCACCAAAACCCCCATTTCAGGTGAGGTTTGTGAGGGCTACGCCCCTTTCTGAGGGGCGGGGCATGCCCAAGGTTCCTTTGGCTTTCTTCTGGAAACAGTGTTTTTTTCTCCCCCAGCAAGGAACTGCTCTACTGAAGCTGTGTTCAGCTTCCTTGTCTGAGATGTCTTTCTTCTGCATTTTTCCAGCATCTTGTTACTTCCTTTATGGGTTTCTGGAAAATTTTCTCCATTTCTCTCTTTAGCATGCAGGCTACATTTTTTTTTTTTTTAAGTCTGATTCTTCAATAGCTCACGCATAGGCAGCCTCAAGTTTGTCCTCAAGTCCTGGATAATGTCTCGTTAAAATTATGTTTTCGTAAATGAAAATTTCAGAGCTCTCTTCTCTTCTGTTGTGATGTTTGATTGTTTGCAAGGAGAAGCATGAGTAAAGAAGTAATTCATTCCACTAAAGTGAAAAAATTGCTGTAAGTTTGAAAAAGTATTCACAATAGGATACAGAAATGACACGAGGTAGCATGCTGTGATCTGATAACAGCTAGAGATAAAAAATAAACCCTAAACTATAGGACAGCATACCTACTAACATTGTCACTGTGTTGTACACAATTTTTTCCCATTACTGGGCATCAATCCCAGGGCCCTGTGCATGATAGAAAAATGCTGTAACATTGAGCAATATTTCTAGAGCTTTCTTTTTTTGAAAGGGATCTCACTAAACAACACGTGGTAAACTTAACCTCTTGATCATCCTACCTTTGGATCTTGAATGTGAATCTTATAGGTGTGTGCCACTATACCTGGCTACAACTTCTGATAAATACATAAAATCATGTGTACACATAGGGCAAGTTTGAAAAATAACTTTTACATAATCCATGTTTCCTCCCAAGCAAGTAAATGAGGGTTAGTACACATATTTCTTTACCTAAGGAAGACCTACTCTTTCAAAATTACCATTTTAAACAGAAATAAATACCAAAAGTTATCATTTATAAAAGGATTCAAAAGTTGATGTAGATTATTTTAAGCTTTTGTGACTCAAACATATAAAATAGAATTTGGCTTAGTGTAGTGCAGTTTAGAGACAAAACAACATAACACTTCAATGCTAATTCTGAAATAACAGCAGCTTAATTGGAAAAAATCTTTAAAACTAAGTAGAAATAATGAGTGTTGCAAAGTATTAGATACTTTTAATGCAAATTAAAAGCCACATTTCCTTAAATGTGTAATATAATGGCTAGATTTATTATTGCAAACACTTTCTTCCATTTATATTTGTGTGATTAACTTTCTGGTATTTAAATTTTTTTTTTTCTAAATTGAATACAAACTTCTTTGAACTGGCATCTTGTTTCTGGGAAATGCTGTGATTGTCTCATGTGTTTTTCACAGAACCAATTACTGGGAGTGCATTTGCAAATAATAAATATAATAAGGTATATTGTCACAACACAGTCTGAATGTTTATTCACACAAAATTAAAACAGTGGTAGCAACAGCAAAACAATCCTGCTGATTAAATGCAGTTAAAGCCACGATGAAAATGATTAATGAAGAAAGGGAAGAAGTAATGTTTGTTTCCCTCTTCTATAAAAAAAAAAAAAAAGGCAAACACTAAAAAAGAATTGAGCTAAACTTCTAAGAGAAAAAATGATGAGATTAAGAAGGTGAACTGGAAACAAAAGTTATGGAAAGAAATTTTTTTTTCCCATATACTACTAAGTTTAACAATACATGGATAGCATTAGATGCAAGACTAATATTTTCATCCCTTTGTGAATATTTCAAGCAGAGTTCCAAAATAATTCTATGGTAGAATATGCTTACTTATCACATAGACTCATTGACACAATTAGAAAAAAAGAAAAATTTTAAATTCTTAAAGAATTTGGAGAATTCCAAGAACTTACAAAGTCCTAGAAAACCAAAATCTGGTGAAACATAGTTTATCCAAATATATTTTTGCGGGCTGGGGTGACGGCTTAGTGGTTAAGGTGCTTGCCTGTGAATCCTAAGGACTCATGTTCAACTCATCAGATCCCTCATAAGCTAGACACACAAGGTGACACAAGTGTGCAAGGTCACACATGTGCACAAGGTAGCATACGTGTCTGGAGTATGATTACAGTGTCTGGAGGCCCTGGTGTGCCAATTCTCTCTCTGTAGCTCTCACTCTGGCATAAAAAGGGCCAGTCTATTGGGCTTGCCTCATAAATCATAAAAAAAATTAATTCTCCCTCCTGTTGTTCTCTTTTTCTCCCCCTCTTGAAATTAAATATATTATTCCCATTGTGGATGGGTACTTATTGGGAGAAGGGGACAATTCAGTACTGGACATGCACAGCAAGTGAGAGGAAAATCACAAGGAAGATGGAATGTAAATGATTCTGAGTGTAAAATTATATAAGGAAACGCTGCTCTTCTTTGTCATGAACACTCCATAAATCCACATAGTCCTTTACACATATCACGTTCAAAGCTCATTTGGATACAAGTAGGAGTTAGCCACAGCTCACCAAACACTTCATCACATTATCTGATTTCATTTAAATTGTTTTTAGGTAACAAGAGAAACTATTATTTGCAGAGGTTCTGGGAATAGCAACAGATTCCCTCAAGAAGAAGTCAGGTTTCTCTGTTCATTCCCTTTTAAAGTGAAATGTATTTCACCCCCAGTGTGAATTTAATTTGACTAAGCCTTACTTGCGGTAAAGGATTATGTACAATGCCACATAATTCCCCATCAAGCTTAAGGTAGGACCAAGACCAGAATGCTAATCTCCACACTACTCCACCACCAGCTCTATCTCAGCTAATCCACGTGTGAATGCAAAATGCAAACTAGTTTCAAAGGTTCTTGATGTTAGCATTTTGGTGGGTGTAGCAGACAGCTTCAGGTTCCCTGAGATGAACTTCCAGACCAGGCACAGTTATGGAGGAAGGGATATTATTTATTGAAGCTTACAGATCCAGGGGAAGTTCCATAATGGCAAGAGAAGCGGCCTGCTCTCCACAGGACCAAGCAGAGAGAGAGAAAGCCAACCAGCCACCACAGCACACAGAGTAAAACTACAGCCAAAAGGTCACACAGCACACTTCAGGAACTCCTGCTAGGCACATTTGCATATCTTTACAATGGAATCTCAAACCATCACCACACCTTAAGACCAGCCCCCAGTGACCTTGCCTCTAGCAAGGTGATTGCAGATGCAAACTATAAAGTAATAAAACATTGAATATATTGGGGGACATATATTCAAACTACCACAGTGGGTTTTTTTTTGCTTTAATTATGGAGTTGTTTTCTATGTTTGCCATCAGGAGCAGATGACTTTGATGAAAATATCTTAGGAGCAGCCTTATTGCTCTTGGAATCATGCAGGAGATACATATTCAATCACCATCCGTAAAGCCCTTACGGGGCAGCGAGGTGAAAATGTGTCCCCGTTATTTAATTAAACACCCTTGGGTCAAGTGTACTGTTTCTGTATGTGTTTCATAAAATACAAAATCAGCTGAAAGTAGCAGATTCTACCAAAAAAGTCTATTATGACATAATCCAATAATTTCAGAATACACTAGGAATGTCGAGTTAAACTGTACTGAACGGTCTCCATTGTCTTACTTCTAAAAGGATTTAGTACATTAATCTGAAGGGTGAATCTCTGAAAATGAGGGGCTACTTATGCCATTTCCAATGCAGATGAAGGGGTCTGTGCAAATGACTACAAAGTGGGACCCTACCTCAAAAAACAAAAAAAGAAAAAAGAAGCATCTTTGGAGCTGGAGAGATGGCTTAGCAGTTGAGTGCTTGCCTATGAAGCCCAAGGACCCATTTCAAGGCTTGATTCCCCATTACCCACATTAGCCAGATGCACAAGGTGGCGCATGCATCTGGAGTTCGTTTGCAGTAGCTGGAGGCCCTGGTGTGCCCATTCTCTCTCTTTCTTTCTATCTCTCTCTCTATCTGCCTCTTTCTCTCCCTGTATCTCTCTCATTTAAATAAATAAATAAATAAAATCTTTTAAAAAAAGAAGCATCTTTGATCTAGGCTGAGAGCAACAGCACTGATCTTTAGATATAAACATAAATATTCATAAGACAGTTTGAGTACACGTCCATTTAATAAAATAACAGTATAGGTCACCCCTAGCAGGGCTGCTCACCTCCCAGGCCATAAATATTTGATTACAAAGTAACTGGTCAGTGCCCAAACCGATACTCCACTACTGTACTGTAGGCATATTTTGCCTGGTAAGTCACATGCAGCACTCAGGGTCCACAGCCAGTAAGACCACTGATGGCTCTTCTCCTGCAGCAGCCTGCCATCACCTTCATGCACCATAGAGGGCAGCCAATAGGAAAGAAGACGCAGCTCAGCTTCCCCTGCAAAGGAAGCATGAGGAAGCATCTGCAATAAGGTCTTCCCGCCTTTTGTGACTGCCGCTGGAATATGGCACAGAATTTCTGAAATGACTCTTTCTTGTCCACGCAGCAAATTCTACTCACCCGTACAGCGTCATCTCCTCTAGAAACTCGTATGTGAATGACAGCTGAGGTTACATTTCTGAATGTTTTTTAATTGGTGAAACTTCGTTAGACTTCAGTGGCAGCTATTTCCATTATTTTATCCGTCTACCTATGCACGAATTTCCCTTGAAGTTGTGTGGCTGCTCGGATCCCACAGCCCACTACCAAGCACAATGTTTGGCACATGGTACATGCTCAGCAAGCATAGTTGAATTAGATTACTTCTCCATCAGCTGCTGGAAGAACCAGATCTTTAAAAAGCAGCATGTTTCTGCCAATTCCTACCTTGTACTGTGCTCATTATTACAGGACTGGAGAACAGAAACTTAACTGAAAATTATAATTGAAGCAAACACCAAATTCACACTGTGTAACAACTGAAAGGAAGGACATTTATTTCCAGCTCACGTAATCTGATTTTGTCTCTCCTCTCCTAAGAAGATATAAGTGAATTTTAATAAAATCAGCATTTTTCACTATGTGCTAGAAATAGCTTGTTACCCAATATGGATAATAGGAAATGCATAATCATTCTACATCATTTTGAACTTCATTAGAAATTTATTCACAAATAAATGTGACCAAGATCTTTGCATTTCCTATCAAAATGCTATAATTTTGGTCACAGAATATTTTATTTGTCTAGCTCAACACAATAAGCATTAACAAATACATTTTGAAGCTGTTGTGTTCATTCTTGTCATATAATCTACAAAATTTTACTGACATATTTACATAAAGGTCGTGACCACAGTGTTACAGAGACTCTACAGAGCCAGAGTCTTCACTGACATCGTTGTAGCCCAAGCATCTTACATGAAAATACATTTAAACAAAACCTAAATATCATTAAATATCATGAAATAACAACCACATCCACTCTTTCCCTATAGATGCAAAATGCATTTTATTTGATTCACAAGCAACATTCTGTAGCTGATGGTCAGATAAAATCTCTTAAGAATACCTAGTTACTTGTTCTTCCAATGTTTCTTCTATCCAGAGGTATTATCTGGAATTATTTTATTTTTTTTGCATAGAAAGCATATAACAAAAGACACATTTCCTCTAAGGGATAATGCTGTTGTAGGATCTAAGACCCTCCATAGGGAGACTAGAGGCCGCTAAGCCTCAGCATTATGCAAACATGAATGTAACCAGGGCTGGAGACACAGGCAGAGGCTTTGGAACCTTTGTGGTTAATCTCCTTGCATTCTGTCTTTCTACGTGGGCTGTGTGCTTGTCCGCCAAGCACTGAGTGAACAATTCCATCTAAAGACCAGCGACCATCACAGCCATGGCATTACAGAAGTATTAACATTATTTCTCTCCCTTCTCTTCTTCCTTCTGTTTGGATAAGAAGAACAATTTGGCTTGTTTTGTTTTCTTTTGTTTTAGTCTTGAGGCACAGTCTTACTCTAGAAGGATAACCTGGAACCCATTCCATAGCCCAAGCTAACCTCAAACATATGCTGATTCTCCTGTCTCCACCTCCTGAGTGCTGGGATTAAAAATATGAACCACTGAGCCCAACTTGAGAGTTGATGACAAGGGGGGTTCAACAAAAGCACAGCTTCTAAGGGGCCCCTGCAAACTGCAAATCCACAGGGCTCCCTTCAGGTTATGTAAGAAGTAAAACAAAGAGCTGAAATAAATAAACTAAAATGTCAGTAACTATTGAGTAAAATACCAACATTTTTCTCAATGAAGGAAACTACATGCTTGCCTGACAGTAATCACTATAATGACTGGACATCATGTGTAACACAGTCTTCATTTGGCCTAAAAGTGGCACATTCTTTGTGCTTTATCATTGTGCAGATAATCCTTGAATTGAGACCAATTCAGGAAGAGTTTAAAACTCAAATAATGTGTTTCTTCTTCCTAAAAAGAAATTAAGTAGCAATTTTGTTTATTATTTATTTATTTGAGAGCAACAGAGAGAGAGAGAAAGAAAGAAAGAAGCAGATAGATAGAGAATCGGTGCACCAGGACCTCCAGCCACTGCAAACGAACCCCAGATGCATGCACCACTTTGTGCATCTGGCTTGCATGGGTCCTGGGGAATCAAGCCTCAAACTGGGGTCCTTAGGCTTCACAGGCAAAATGCTTAACCACTAAGCCATCTCTCCAGGCCCTAAGTAGCAATTTTAACACTAAATATTTATTTAAAAATCTATAAATCTTTCCTCATTGCTATAGCAAACATAATTTAAGGAATTGTGATTGTTTTCATAAAGTTAAAACTTAATTCTGTAATAAAAAGGATTTTTTGTAATTTAAGAACCTGTTTCAATTACTCTTGTGAAATATTTATCTAATTATTTAAGATTACACTAAAATGGTCACATCCTTCCAAAGGTAGTACAAAAAGATGGAAAAAAAGAATAAATCTAGAGGTTCAAACAAATTTACCTCTGTGGCAGAAATGATGATTAAAAAAGAAACACTGGGGCTGGAGGGATGGCTTAGTGATTAAGGCATTTGCCTGCAAAGCCTGGCAACCTGAGTTCAATTCCCCAGTATGCATGTAAAGCCAGTAGTTTGATGAAGTGTCAAAGCAGGAATCATTGACATGCCTGTGTTGATGCAGCTTCATCCTCAATGTCCCATACAGAGAAGCATCCCTACAATAAGCATCCCCTTGGATGATTGGACTGACACAACTCCAATTTGCATTTGTTTCATCACTTCTCTCGTATTACAGCTACCATGCACAGCTAATTAACTGAAGTAATCATCTGCAGGACTTCCCTGGACAATTAGAAAGTTTCAGGTATCTCAAGCGAGACAGGTTTCCTCTCTTGAGCTGTGCCCGCAGAGTGCGCTAGGAAATCTTTGCTATGACGTATGGTCAGTCAGCTGTACGATGATCATCTTCTAGGGTCAGAGGACAACATGAGAGCCTTTCAGAAACAATTTGCTTGAACTCTTCCTTGTAGCAGTAATTACAACCACCATCTGAGAGAGAGAGAGAGAGAGGGAGGGAAGGAGGGAGAGATGGTTTGTGCATTACGGGGACAGGCATGCACATGCAGGTCAGAAAACAGCCTCAGGATGCAGCTCCTCAGCTGCCACCTTGTCTGACACAGGATCTCTCTTGTCTCTCACTTACTAACGCAGGGTAGTTGGCCCACACAGGTCAGAACTGCTGCAGGTGAACAGGGATTGCACACACTCGAGCTGCTTTCCTCCTCCTATCACTTTTCCGTAACAAGCACTTTTAACCACTGATCCTTCTCCCTCGCCTTTTTTTTTTTTTTTTTTTTTTTTTGCTTTTGAAGGTGATACAGACATTTAAGCAATGGCATAAAACTCAAGGTGGAAACAGAAGAAATAGTCAGGGACAGGCAGAAAAATCAGCAGTCATCAGCTCCTCTTTCACCTCCAGAGCACCCTGGAGGACATCAGAACAATTCCACTCGGAAACAACATCTTGCTACAGAGTTCGGGTCCCACCCCACTTCAAACCATCCTAAAGGCAAAGTTTTCTCACTCTTCACCACTGCCCCAAAATGCAGGTCACAGTCAGAAGAATGGTCTTTCATTACTAACTAGGTAATCACAGGCAGCATCAAGCTCTGCCTACTTCCTTGAGGGTTATATAAAGGAAAAATGCTTCTATAGAGAGAAATTAACATCACAAGCAGATGAGGAATTCTCTAGGAAATCAGTTTGTCTCAGCTTATGGACAGAGTATCATTTTCCATCAAAAGACATATTGGCTGCTGAATGGAAGCATGAAAATTAACTGGAGACAAAAATGTTAGTGACCAATCTGGGAGTAAACTGATATTGCGGTTTCAGTTGGTTTACAGAATGTCACTACCAAACTACCCACCGGTTTAGTAAACTTAGTGAAAAATTCTTGGACATTAATGGGGATATGACAAAACACTTGAGTGGTACTTTAAAAAATGTTTTCCAAAAAGCCTGTTGTGGTGGCGCACGCCTTTAATCCCAGCACTCGGGAGGCAGAGGTAGGAGGATCGCCATGACTTCAAGGCCACCCTGAGACGACATAGTGAACTTTAGGTCTACCTGGCTATAATGAGACCCTACCTTGAAAACCAAACAAAAAAAAAAAAAAAACTTTAAAAAAAAAAACATGTTGTATTTAAGTAGTACATGTTATTTGAAGAGAAAAATTCCCAATGAAAGGGCTGGGGCTTTAGAACAGCGGAACAGCACTTGCCTGCTCCAACTAAGACTCTAGATTTGGTTCCAGCACTGAAAGTGAAGAGGAAGAAAAAGAAGCAGGGAAAAGGGGTGAGGGGAGCAAGTTACCGATATAAAAATTTAGCCAAAAAGGGTAGGTTATGCACTTTGTCAAATCACTGAAGACACCTTGTTCTCCAGAGACCTCATTTACTTATCTAACTTAAAAATATTCTTCAGCAGCCGGGCTGGTGGCGCACGCCTTTAATCCCAGCACTTGGGAGGCAGAGGTAGGAGGATCGCCAAGAGTTCGAGGCCACCCTGAGACCACATAGTTAATTCCAGGTCAGCCTGGACCAGAGTGAGACCCTACCTCGAAAAAACAAAAAATGTATATATTCTTCAGCATGATCATAGAGATACTGCTTAGAAGGATGCAAGTAGAACTAATTTTTATTGTATTAAATCAAACTATTAAACTGATTGTGTAAATTTAATGTGATGGGAATGTAAATATCTACAAATGACCAAAAAGCAAATAAAAAATATCCAACATCATCAGCAATTAGGGAAATGTAAACCACAACTGTCATGAGATATAATTTCTATAGACTAGTATAGCTATAATAAAAAATTAGAGGGCAGAAAATGATAGTGATGATATGAATATTATATAGTAGTATGGGGCAGATGAGAATATAAGATATTACAGTTCAGCCACTATGGAAAACTGATATTTTCTTAAAAATTAAACAGCGTTATCATATGGCTCATCAATTCCACTGCTATATGGATACCTACACAGAACAAAGACGGGAATCCAAGCAGACGCTTAGAGCAGCGCTATGCACAATAGCCCCAAGTGGAAACACTGGAGATGTTGCTGAGCTCGTGAGCGGGTAAAACAAGGTGTAGCACAGCCAAGCAATGGCAGCCTTCCGTCCATCAATATAGCGAAGGAGCTGAGCCTGGCGGCGCGCACCTTTGATCCCAGCACTCTCACTCGGAACACTGAGGTAGGAAGATGGCCATGATTTCAAGGCCAAGCCAGACTACAGCTTAAGTTCCAAGTCAACTTGAGCTAGAGTGAGACTCTACCTCAAAATAATTCATAATAATAATAATACGCTAGAATATTTCACCCACATGAATGAAACTTTAAAATATACTAAATGATGCTGGAGAGATGGCTTAGTGGTTAAGACACCTGCCTCCTAAGCCTAAGGACACTGGTTCCAATCTCCAGGTCCCACGGTTAGCCAGATGCAATGTGACACAAGGGCGCAATGCCGCACTTGACCACAAGGGGGTGCATGCATCTGGATTTCGTTCTCAGCAGCTGAGAGACTGCTGGCATGCTCATCTCTATCTGTCATCCTCTCCCTCTCTCTCTGTCTCTCTCTTTGTCTCTCTCCAAAAAATAAAAAAAAAAAAAAAAAAAAATATATATATATATATATAATGAAAAAATATATATATTTATACTAAATATATATCTATACTAAATTATATATATATATATACACATACATATATACACTAAATGAAAAGCTGGACACAAAGGTCCCACGTTACATGATTTCATCTCTAGGACATACAGAACAGGTGGAACAATGAACATGAACGCAGAACGGTTGTGTTAGATGATGGGTGGTGAGAGAAACAGGAGTGACTGCTAAATGGATACATGGTTTGGGAGTGATGAAAATGTTCTGAAACTAGAGTAGGGACAGATGCCCAACATTCTAAGTTTACTAAATACCACTGAATTCCAAGATGTGTCATGTTACATGCTCTAAAATTTCAAGCACATTAGGCATAGGATTGAAGAAAGCAGTTGCTTTCAAGTGAAAATAAATGTCTGTCAAAGAATCACAGATTTTTCTTCTTTTCAGTGCACATCACTTGTTGAAATCATCCTGTTTTAGAAGGATCTTGATGCTTCTCTTTATATAACCCAACCCCACATTTCTCACAGTAGTTTCTTAACCTACAAAGCCAGTGTTTGAGTCAATACAAGTCATGGCAGTTCTACGATGCTTGGAAAAGACCATTCTTTTCACTCTTTGCTGCAGTTCCCTTCGTGTTTCTGGGGCGAACACCCAAGCAGAAGCAGCTTGTGGGCAGAAAGGATTGATGGCAGGCTTCCAGTTTCCAGGGGAATCAGCACTTACAAAGGCGCCTTTTGTTTGCTCTATTAACACTAATTGAATGAATACTTGTGTAAATATTTTCTGAATTTGAAAAATAAATAAATAAAAAATATGTTATATAGTGCAGAACACATTCTAAGTTGTTATTGTGTTCGGAGGAAAGAGGACCAATAAGAGTTATCAAGATTACCATATGAAAATTCCAGTTGGCAGGAAGACTACAACTACCTGCCCACTGGGACGATGCAGTGCTGGAGCATGCAGGAGAAAGCAGGTGGGGGAGGAGGCAGGTGCTACGTACTGTACGTGACCCAGGGTCACGACTCCTGTGGCCCAACGCCTTTTGAGCTTTGAGCTGTTCCCAGCTTTCTGACTGCTTCCGCTCTGGGCACTGTTCTCTTTCTTAATGAACCTTCTCTATCTATTTCTACCACTACGCATGTATCTCTCATCCCTTTTTTTTTTTTTTTTTTTTTTTTTTTTGGTGGTTTTTCAAGGTAGGGTCTTGCTCTAGCTCAGGCTGACCTAGAATTCACTCTGTATTCTCAGGCTGGCCTTGAACTCATGGCAATCCTCCTACCTCTGCCTCCCTAGAGCTGGGATGAAAGGCGTGCGTCACCACGCCCGGCTAGGAAGGTTTGTTCATTTTTTTTCCCCATTCTTTGATCTGGTATACACGAACTTGAAAATCTCAATGATTGCCCTCCAGGCTTCCATCTTTGCCCATAACATCATGTTCAAACTTAACTTAGCATTTTATCTTTGAGTCCATGTAAGCTGAATTAAAGAAAAATGATGATCAAAAGATAATTTTTTAAAAAGATCAAAAGGTAGCTAGACAGGCATTATCAAGCTTGGGT
This sequence comes from Orientallactaga sibirica, assembly GCA_036365145.1. Lineage (NCBI taxonomy): Eukaryota > Metazoa > Chordata > Mammalia > Rodentia > Dipodidae > Orientallactaga > Orientallactaga sibirica. Next base: position 1,655,750 of record JAEOAD010000005.1, read on the forward strand.
GTCGATAAGCGTGGATCCCCTCCTCACAGTTGGCTTTGCACGCCTCCTCCCATTTCCCTGGTAACACACTAATATTAAGAAAGGGAAGCAGTTGCCCTGTTAGACTTTAAATGCTTTATAAATGAGAGAAGAGTGAAGGTCAACAACCAGGCTGAAAACATGGAATTTATGTTGTACCATTGCTCCTGAAAACTTAAGTTACACATGTAGATTTTCTACTGTGGACCGTGACCAGCTGGGAGCGAGAACATCAGAGAGTCAGGACCAGCATGCTGAGGACTCCAGTATCCCAAAGAGTGACAGGAGAAAGCAGGAAGGGGAGATTCTGCTTTTGTGAGTTAGAACTCTGAAAAGCAGGCAGGCTTAGCAGTGAAACCAACAAGCAGCTACATCACGGCAGATGCTCCTTCATGAAGCCACTTTTCCTCCCCCCTCCTTAGTACTCTCTTGACCACGTGATTGACAGGCCCAGTTGGACAGATTCTTATGAGAGGAGACCATAATATGATATATTTGGGAACCCTAGAATGTCATGTCTCTGTCCAGGGCCATGGGACTTCTACTGATAAGCTGCAGCAAAAGCCCGACAAGCCCCATTCTTCTGTCTTTCACATGGTATCTTAAATGCTATGCAGGAGAAATTTCAATGCCTCCCTTTTTAATGTCCCCTGGGAAACAGGAGGTATGGTCCATTCCTGATGAATTTCAAGTCTGCTGGGGCCTATCTAGCTATATAACACAAAAGCATACTATTGATCCCTACCTAAAGAATGAATACAGGGGCTGGAGAGATGCATTTACTTGCAAAGCCACCCATATAAAGCTAGCTAGGCAGTCAGTTGCAGTGTCAAGAAACCCTGTTGTGCATATGGACACACATACACATGCAGATAATTTGTTTCTTTAAAAAAAGAGTTAATCCAGCTATGTCTGTTAATCACTTGACCAAGAGATCACCTGATGGATATCTGAAGCCAGGTAGTCTCTTTCTGTAAGTAGGCAGTTATGGGCATAGGACCAAGCAAACAAAACAGCTCACCTGCCCTAAAGATTATGCTGGGGACTACAGAACATGCAGAGAACAGTGGCTTTCAGAATCTGGTATATCCACCCTCAGACAGTCTACAACAATCTAAGACCTTCTACCTGCATCTCCTTATTCAAGGTAGGGTCTCACGCTAGCTCAGGCTGACCTGGAATTCACTCTGTAGTCTCAGGGTGGCCTCGAACTCACAGCGATCCTCCTACCTCTGCCTCCCGAGTGCGGGATTAAAGGCGTGCGCCACCACCCCCGGCTCCTTTGGTCATGTTCTAAGGCCTGAAAGTCAACCACAGTGGAGACCTTGGCCCTCTGTGCCTGGCTTCTGCCTGAAGTCATCTGAAGTCAGCTCCTCTAATTTACGTCCTTAAATCTTGAAGAGGAGTGTGGTGAGCGGGCAGGAAGGAGGCCCACAGGTCATGGAGGAGGGAAAAGACACCTCCTCCCGACCCCAGGAAAGGGGGAAGACACCTCCTCCCGACCCCAGGAAAGGGGGAGGACCCCTCCTCCCGACCCCAGGAAAGGGGGAGGACCCCTCCTCCCGACCCCAGGAAAGGGGGAGGACCCCTCCTCCCGACCCCAGGAAAGGGGGAGGACCCTCCTCCCGACCCCAGGAAAGGGGAGGACCCCTCCTCCCGACCCCAGGAAAGGGGGAGGACCCCTCCTCCCGACCCCAGGAAAGGGGGGGGACCCCTCCTCCCGACCCCAGGAAAGGGGGGAGGACCCCTCCTCCCAACCCCAGGAAAGGGGGACCCCTCCTCCCGACCCCAGGAAAGGGGGACCCCTCCTCCCGACCCCAGGAAAGGGGACCCCTCCTCCCGACCCCAGGAAAGGGGGACCCCTCCTCCCGACCCCAGGAAAGGGGGACCCCTCCTCCCGACCCCAGGAAAGGGGGGGGACCCCTCCTCCCGACCCCAGGAAAGGGGGGAGACCCCTCCTCCCGACCCCAGGAAAGGGGGAGGACCCCTCCTCCCGACCCCAGGAAAGGGGGAGGACCCCTCCTCCCGACCCCAGGAAAGGGGGAGAGCCCCTCCTCCCGACCGCAGCAAAGGGGGAAGACACCTCCTCCCGACCCCAGGAAAGGGGAGGACCCCTCCTCCCGACCCCAGGAAAGGGGGGAGACCCCTCCTCCCGACCCCAGGAAAGGGGGGAGACCCCTCCTCCCGACCCCAGGAAAGGGGGGAGACCCCTCCTCCCGACCCCAGGAAAGGGGGAGGACCCCTCCTCCCGACCGCAGCAAAGGGGGAAGACACCTCCTCCCGACCCCAGGAAAGGGGGAGGACACCTCCTCCCGACCCCAGGAAAGGGGGGAGACCCCTCCTCCCGACCCCAGGAAAGGGGGGAGACCCCTCCTCCCGACCCCAGGAAAGGGGGGAGACCCCTCCTCCCGACCCCAGGAAAGGGGGAGGACCCCTCCTCCCGACCCCAGGAAAGGGGGAGGGCACTTCCTCCCGACCGCAGCAAAGGGGGAAGACACCTCCTCCCGACCCCAGGAAAGGGGGAGGACCCCTCCTCCCGACCCCAGGAAAGGGGGAGGACCCCTCCTCCCGACCCCAGGAAAGGGGGGAGACCCCTCCTCCCGACCCCAGGAAAGGGGGAAGACACCTCCTCCCGACCCCAGGAAAGGGGGAGGACCCCTCCTCCCGACCCCAGGAAAGGGGGAAGACACCTCCTCCCGACCCCAGGAAAGGGGGAGGACCCCTCCTCCCGACCCCAGGAAAGGGGGAGGGCACTTCCTCCCGACCGCAGCAAAGGGGGAAGACACCTCCTCCCGACCCCAGGAAAGGGGGAGGACCCCTCCTCCCGACCCCAGGAAAGGGGAGGCCCCCCTCCTCCGACCCCAGGAAAGGGGGAAGACACCTCCTCCCGACCCCAGGAAAGGGGAGGACCCCTCCTCCCGACCCCAGGAAAGGGGGAGCCCCCCTCCTCCCGACCCCAGGAAAGGGGAGGACCCCTCCTCCCGACCCCAGGAAAGGGGGAGGACCCCTCCTCCCGACCCCAGGAAAGGGGGCCCCCTCCTCCCGACCCCAGGAAGGGGGAGGACCCCTCCTCCCGACCCCAGGAAAGGGGAGGGCACTTCCTCCCGACCGCAGCAAAGGGGGAAGACACCTCCTCCCGACCCCAGGAAAGGGGAGGACCCCTCCTCCCGACCCCAGGAAAGGGGGGAGACCCCTCCTCCCGACCCCAGGAAAGGGGGAAGACACCTCCTCCCGACCCCAGGAAAGGGGGAGGACCCCTCCTCCCGACCCCAGGAAAGGGGGAGACCCCTCCTCCCGACCCCAGGAAAGGGGGAGGACCCCTCCTCCCGACCCCAGGAAAGGGGGAGACCCCTCCCTCCCGACCCCAGGAAAGGGGGAGGACCCCTCCTCCCGACCCCAGGAAAGGGGGAGGGCACTTCCTCCCGACCGCAGCAAAGGGGGAAGACACCTCCTCCCGACCCCAGGAAAGGGGGAGGACCCCTCCTCCCGACCCCAGGAAAGGGGGAGACCCCACCTCCCGACCCCAGGAAAGGGGGGAGACCCCTCCTCCCGACCCCAGGAAAGGGGGGGGACCCCTCCGCCCGACCCCGGGAAAGGGGGGACCCCTCCTCCCGACCCCAGGAAAGGGAGACCCCCTCCTCCCGACCCCAGGAAAGGGGAGACCCCTCCTCCCAACCCCAGAAAGGGGGAGAGCACCTCCTCCCGACCGCAGCAAAGGGGGAAGACACCTCCTCCCGACCCCAGGAAAGGGGGAGGACCCCTCCTCCCGACCCCAGGAAAGGGGGAGACCCCTCCTCCCGACCCCAGGAAAGGGGGAGACCCCTCCTCCCGACCCCAGGAAAGGGGGAGAGCACCTCCTCCCGACCGCAGCAAAGGGGGAAGACACCTCCTCCCGACCCCAGGAAAGGGGGAGGACCCCTCCTCCCGACCCCAGGAAAGGGGGAGCGCCCCTCCTCCCGACCCCAGGAAAGGGGGAGAGCACCTCCTCCCGACCGCAGCAAAGGGGGAAGACACCTCCTCCCGACCCCAGAAAGGGGGAGGACCCCTCCTCCCGACCCCAGGAAAGGGGGAGACCCTCCTCCCGACCCCAGGAAAGGGGAGAGCACCTCCTCCCGACCGCAGCAAAGGGGGAAGACACCTCCTCCCGACCCCAGGAAGGGGGAGGACCCCTCCTCCCGACCCCAGGAAAGGGGGAGGGCACCTCGGTGTGAGCCTAGTGGAACTTCCTGAGTTTGGCGACCTGTCTTTGGCCTAATTCTCAGCAAGGCCTAAGCTGAAACTGCCTCCGCCCAGCTACTGCTGATGTGATGAAATACTATTGGCCCTTATACCTTTCTCTCATCCCCTCTTCCCGCCCCCTTCCTCAAAATATATAAATACCTCCCCTGACAATAAACGGAGAGATTTCCGCCTTAGACGTTTCTCCTGGCTCAATGTGGTTTTCTTTTCCCCGGTGGCTTGGGGAAGTTTTTTGAGTCGTCGACACCCGCCTTCTCGCTCAGCCTCAAGAGAAGCGGCTGGCCCGGTTCTCTCTCTCTTCCGCTCTACCTGCCGGTGGTGGAGGGAAAAAACCCCAACAACTGGCACCCAACGTGGGGCACAACAACTGCTGCCCCATGTGAGGACGTATGAGGATTCAAAATGGACTTGGACTGCCAACGTGACGAAGAAAAAATTCAAAATTCAACTTCCTTTCTCTTTCCTTCCATTTCTGGTTTGCCGACATTTCTAAATGGGTACATTCATGGCAGACACACCACATGAACAGACCTAGAGGAGACTTTAAACGTTTTGCCTCCTCATTTAAATAAAAACTCCGTCCCAAACTTCAACATCTCTTGTTCTTTTCTCTTTCCTCTCATTTCTGGCTTTCCGACAGACCGCTTCTGCGGTGCCGCCATTTTTGTCCTGCCCCCTCATTTGAGTGGGGGCACCATCTTAGAAGCACCATTTCATGGCGGTCGCACCACGTGGGCAGACCTAAAAACAAAACTCACCACGTGGGTAGAGACCCACCACGTGGACAAACCTAAAAAAGAAACTCACCACGTGGGTAGACCTGAAAAGGAAACTCACCACGTGGACAAACCTAGAGGAGGCTCACCACGTGGACAAACCTGGAAAACTCTCAAAGTGTGCTGCCCCCTCATTGGAGTGGGGGCGCCATCTTAAAAAAATTCTACAACATGTTTAGCTATTTTTTGGGACCTTGTGCTTGTGTTGTATTCTTATGTATTACTGTTACCCTGATTTTAAGGATACTCTTCCCTCAACTTTATAACATGGGACAATCCTTATCTAAGCCAAATCCTGCCTTAGGGTCACTACAGATTCTACTCAAAAGTAAAGGCCTTAATCTATCTGATAACCAGGCCCTCCAGATATGGGGCTGATTAATCAAGATTGCTCCCTGGTTGCCCGAGAGTAATCTTTTTGACTGGGACACCTGGGATAAAATTAAAAATCTGTTTAAAAAAAGCTCAGATAGAAAAAGGGGAGATCCACCCTTTGGAGGCCCTCCCGACTGTGTTGGCCTTAAAGGGCTGTTTTCCACCCCAACCTCCGAGGTCAAAAAGCGACACCCTGACCCAGGAAGGGACAGAGAACAATCTCAGCCCCTCGGGCAAACCTGAGTCCTCAGATTCACCCCTAAATCCTTTTGAGAGTGCCCCTTGGCCCTCTAAAGGTTCATCGCCCCCAGAACCCCCTACTAATCCATTTCTGAGCACCTCTGCCCCTCCGCCCTACCATGGAGATGACGTCCCCGGGGGAAAAATAATCGATCTCTTCCCTGTTAACGTTAATCCCGGCGGTAACTGCCCTGAAGCCTGGTATCCTTGGGAAGCTCACAATTTCAAAGATCTTAAAAAGGCTGTCTCAGAGGATGGGCCTAACTCCCCCTGGGCAGAGACCATCTTTCAGGGTTTGGTTCATTATCATTGTACCACTCAAGATTGAAAAAACCTTGCTAAAGCTGTTCTCTCGGGCTCTCTGTACATAAAATGGTGTGCTTTTTTTCAGGATGAGTGTCACCTTCAAGCTGAGTGAAACCAAGTCGCTCAGCCCCCAGTACCAATCACCTTTGGAATGCTCTCAGGTACTGCTGACCAGTTCTCTACCGGTCTTCAGCAGGCTGCCATTCCTGATCCATATCGAGATCAAGTACGGGCTTTGGGAATGGCTACATGAAAAAAGTTAGAGGAGGGCCCCTCTGAACCCCCCATTACAGGAGTCACCCAAAAGATCGGTGAGGATTTGGCCACTTTCATAGAGAGGGTCAAAAAAAGCCTACAAAGAAAGTTCCCCCCGGCCCCCTACGAGACCAATTTGCAAAAATGCTGGTCTAGGAAGGCATGACATGCGATCATAAGTTGGCCTGCGCTGGACTCAAGGACCGCTCTATGAGTAGATGGGTTGTAGCCACCCAAGATGTAGGGTCCCCCTCTCATCAGATTAAAGTTATGACATCAGCCTTACAGGCTTCTCGCCATGAGGACATGGCTGCACTAGAATGTGCCCTCCAACAGGTCTCAGGGGGAAGGGGACGATCTTGCTTTGGGTGCGGCAAAGAGGGTCATTTTAAAAAGGAATGCCCCAATAGGAAAAGCGCCCCAATAACTCCCTCAACCCCTAACTTGCCCTGCACACCATGTCCTCGATACAAAAAGGGATTTCACTGGGCCAGAGATTGCCAATCCAAGTTTAGCCTTCAGGGTGAACCTTTAAACTTCCCCAGGGGTTATCCCCAGCCCCATTAAATAAGGGGAAAAAGGTAATCAAAACACACTGGACTGTGCCTTGGACACCCAGGCTTAGACCAAAAATGAACCTAACAGTCAGTGGAAAAACTTTCAAATTTCTCATCAACACTGGGGCTGACCGTACTGTGATAAGAAAAGAGGAGGTCCCTCCCTCCTGGCAGTTAGTCCCGGGTCCGCCCCTACTGGGTGTGGGTGGACAATCTACGTCATGGGAAACTGCTAACTGGCAGACCTGGATTGACCATGACAATAATAGTGGGGAGGTGCGCCCTCTAGTGGTGTCGGGCCTAACAGCCAACCTCCTAGGCCAGGATATACTTGGGGAAGCTGAGGCTTATATTACTACTAATCATAGGGCTTTCTATGAAGATAGACTTGACCAGAAAGAAAATAAACAGTTTGAGGAAGGAAGGACCTGCCATCCTAACTATAGAGATGATCCTCATTTTGAAAAAATTAAACAAAAACATTCTCAGGTTCACCCCCAATCCTAAGGGCCACTGCTCACCCCCCAGTTCCTAAGATTCAATGGGTGCCTGGGGACCCCGTATGGGTCGAGCAGTGGCCTATACCTACCCCTAAACTAAAACAACTTCATATACTCGTTAAACAACAATTGGCTTCAGGACATGTGCGACCTTCAACAAGTCCTTGGAACTCTCCGGTTTTTATTATAAAGAAGCCTAATGGCTCTTGGAGACTTTTACATGATTTGAAAAAAATAAATGAGAGAATGATACCTTTTGGGACCCCCCAGAGAGGGCTCCCTTGGATTCCAGCCATTCCCAACACCCATTACTTAACCATTATCAATATTAAAGATTGTTTTTCCTCTATTCCATTACATCCAGATGATGTAAAAAAATTTACATTCTCCATACCCTCAACAAACTTTCATGGACCAAACCTAAGGTTTAAATAGACCGTCTTACCTCAAGGCATGGCTAACAGCCCCCCATTTGTCAATATTACATGTCTCATATCTTTTCTTCCTTGATTAATCATCCTAATGTTTTATTCTACATTTATATGGATGATATTATTTTAGGTCATTCCAACCCATCTGATCTCCAAGACCTTACTGCTAAATGCCTTGTCATTTTACAGGCCAATGATTTTAAAGTGGCTCCAGAAAAGGTACAGACTGCCTCTCCCTTCAAGATTTTGGGCTCCATGTTATTCCTTGATACTGTTTCTCCTGTCAAACCCCAACTCCATATTCAAAAATTCTATACTTTGCCTCAACTCCAAAAGGTGCAGGGGGAAATTAATTAAATGAGGCCCTAGATACCCATAACTACTGAGGAACTGTCCCCTTTATTTGACCTCTTAAAGGGTCTTACTCTCTCCTCTCAGATAACCTTGCCCCCTCGTCATGAACAAATTCTACATAAGGTACAACGGGCTATTGATGCTGCTGTCCTAAAGAGGTTTGATCCTAACTTACCTATCTCCCTCTGTATTTTCTCTGGGGAAACATTATGCACTGCGCTGTTAGCCCAGGAAGGAGAACCCATCCAATGGATTCACCTCTCCCTTGGTGGAGTCCCCAGAGTTTACTCTATAACTAACCAGATTGCAGACTACATTGTCCAATTGTTTGGCACGGAGCCTCATGTCATTGTCACCCCCTTTAAGGTAACAGACTTCACTTGGCTTCAAAAAAATAACAACAGGGTTGCTATGGCCCTCGAGGAGTTTCTGGGTATAATTGATTGTCACTATGGTCCTTATAAATGGATGAGCTCCTTCTCTAGGTTAGAATGGAGACCCCCCCAGACTTTTTTTTATCTAAACCCAACCCTGATTTTCTTACCATATTCACTGATGGGGGACACTTAGAAGCTTCCCTAGTTGTTTCCTCTTCCCTAAGGAGGGGAAAAAAGCCTATACCCATAAAGTCAATCTCCCATGAGGTCACAGGATCAACACAATTCAAAGAACTATTTGCTGTCGTTTTGGCTTTGGACACTATTCAGGAGCCATTTAACTTATTTTCTGACAGCCTTTATGTTGTTAACCTGTTACCCAACCTAATTGAGGCCCATATTAAACTGGACTCCAATATTATAACCCCATTGATGATTCAAGCCCGCTCCCTACTTAAACAAAAAATTAACCCCATTTTCCTTCAACATCTCAAAGGCCATCAAAATTTACCAGGATTCTTCTCTAAAGAAAACGATTTAACTGACAAACTGGCCTCTCAGCCTCAATGTAATACAGTCTCAAAAGCTACACACTTCCACTTATTAACTCATATAAATTGGAGGGGCCTTAAACATAAATATCCGCATGTGCCAGTCAAGGACCTTAAAAAAATTGTCCAAACTTGCAAATCCTGTCAGCCTTTCCTCCAGGTACCTCCTCTTCAAACTACAGGAGCCAATCCTTGAGGACTATGCCCTAATCACCCTTGGCAGATTGACGTTACTCACTATTCTCCATCTGAAAAACTTAAATATATTTTTCTCTCAGTTGATACTTTCTCCCATGCTTGCTGGGCATTGGCACATGCTGGAGAGAAAACTAAACATGCTATTAGCCATATGCTTCAATGCTTTGCCACCCTTGGATTGCCAGATCAAATCAAAACCGATAATGGTCCCTACTTCGTAAACAAAACTTTTATAGATTTCCTCCAAACCTGGAAAATCTCACTTTCCACAGGCATCCCATTTAACCCGCGGGGCCAGGCCATCGTGGAAAGATATCATCAAACTCTCAAGTCTCAATTACAAAAACAAAAGGAGAAATCCCTACCCCCACATGACCAACTAAAAAAGGCATTATTAACCCTAAATATTTTAAATTTTTCTAAAGAAGATAGACACTTATCCCCTTTTCAAAAATATTGGACCTCAGCTGTCACCTACAGCTCCATCTGGGTCAAATGGATGGACCCATTAGCTGGGGCCTGGAAGGGACCAGACCCCCTCCTCATAGCAGGGAGAGGATTTAGATGTATCTTTCCTCAAGAGGAAAAAAGACCTGTTTGGGTACCGGCAAGAGACTTAAAATATTTACCCCAACAAGGGGATAATAATAATCAATTCTCCAGGGAGTGTCACACCCCTGAGAACTATGCCTCTGTTTCTTCCCCAGGAACAACTGAAGGTGTGGATGCTACTAGACCCGAATGAAGCCAGAAAAGCTCCAATAAGATTTACAGAAGAGGAGTCAGGACTTCTAAGACAATCTGCTGTAGACGAGCTTACATGGCTTTTTATCCCACCTTCTCCCTCCCCTTGGACCCCTCCTTCTTCTTGCTCTTTACCCTACCTTCTCCCTCCCCCTGAACCCCTCCTTCTTCTTATCCTCACTCTCAGGCCCTGTGTAATTAATAAGATTACACAATTCATTCACCAACAGCTTGAGGCAATTAAACTTCATCAGGTCAAGGCACCACAGGTTCACAACTCAAAGGCAATGGCTTTTCCACTTACTGGCTATCCACCTAACATTCTCCCCCGCCCTCCATCGAACCAACGACGGGTAAGATCTCAGACAGGCTGAGACAACCTAAGACAGGGCGTGGAGTGGTCAACGGGCTAGAGGCATGGTACTCAGTGACGGGTAAGATTCCCAAAGGGGGACAACCTAGGACAGAGGCCATGACCATCCACCGTTCTTACAAAAACAAAAGGGGGAGATGTTGGGCCCTATGAGGCCCGGGTGTGAGGCCTGGTGGAACTTCCTGAGTTTGGCGACCTGTCTTTGGCCTAATTCTCAGCAAGGCCTAAGCCGAAACTGCCTCCGCCCAGCTACTGCTGACATGATGAAATACTATTGGCCCTTATACCTTTCTCTCATCCCCTCTTCCCGCCCCCTTCCTCAAAATATATAAATACCTCCCCTGACAATAAACGGAGAGATTTACGCCTTAGACGTTTCTCCCGGCTCAATATGGTTTTCTTTTCCCCGGTGGCTTGGGGAGGTTTTTTGAGTCGTCGACACCCGCCTTCTCACTCAACCTCAAGAGAAGCGGCTGGCCCGGTTCTCTCCCTCTTCCGCTCTACCTGCCGGTGGTGGAGGGAAAAAACCCCGACAGGCATGCCCTGGCGATTTTGGGTCTTTTCCACTGCTCTGTTCTCAGCTCTGGGTTCTTTTTCGGTAGTTTCCTTAGTAAGGTCTACTTTCTCCCCTTCACCTCATGTCTGAGTTCCACGTCTTTTCTTTGGCATGTGGCATGAACTTGGGAGATCTAACTAATCAGGTCCAGCCCATATGGGCCAAGAAAGGTCTTGCTGTTCTTGAAATTTGCACCAGACCTGTCAGCAAAGCTAATATATCTAAAAATATGCTAAGGAGTCTGGATAAAGAACTAACCCTCATGAGGCAGGTACTTATATGCCACACAAGCCCTTAATTTCACATAGTTGCTTACAAGTCTTCATGATTAAGCCTGCTGACGTTTCTGAGTTCTGACCCAAAGACAACACCTTTCCTGCAGTCTCTTCTTTGGAAACTAGGTCTGCCTACCATCACAGTCTGAGCATTTTACTCTCTCCAAGAAGACCCCTCCCCTAGGCAGCTGTGTATAAACTTCCATTGCCTAGCCTGACTGCTTTATTGGATACTAAATCAAAAGGCGTGACTTTCTCTCTTCTTTTCTTCCAACTGCCTCCACTGAGAAGCTGCCAAAATTTATAGCTTGCTTGTCCTTTTGTTTTTCCCACAAACTCTAATAAAAATGGTCTTCAAGCTTCCTTCTGAGTCTGTTTTTAAATTCTTTTATCAACAAGACTAAGAACAAAAAGGGACTTAGATTAATCTATCATAATACTAGCTAAGATAAAAATGAAAAACACATCTATATGTGAACTACAGTACCCAGACAAACAGTGCATGTGCTTAGAACAAGGATGAATGGACTGATAGAAATCCTATGATCCTGGAGAGATGGAATGTTACAGGATTAATGTCAAATTACCACGACTACCTTTAGCCCTTTAATAGGCATTAATTGCTCACCTCTGTGTCTGACCTAATATGTCTATAATGACTAAGGGATCAGATGAAACCTTTATGGATTGTACCACCAACTTCCAACCCAAAGGCTAAGCATGTCACCAGATATCATTTTATGCTTCTAACAGAGATTTTCCCAATTTGTTATTACACACCCACTTGATGTTTTCATCAATGTATTTGAAAAGTCGGCCAGGGCTGAAGAGATGGCTTAACAGTTAAGGCACTTGCCTCCGAAGCCAAAGGACCCAAGTTCAATTCCATAGAACCCATGTAAGCATGCCAGATATCATTTTAAGGTAACACATTTGTTATTCTGGAGTTTGTTTGAAAAGTCAGCCAGGGCTGAAGAGATGGCTTAACAGAGGCCCTGGCATGCCCATTCCATAGAACCTCTAAGCCCTCTCTCTATATAATGCGTCTGGAGTTTGTTTGCAGTGGATAGAGTATGTAAATAAATAAATATAAAATAAATGTAAAAAGTGGATCACTTTATGATTCACTTGTTCTAAAATTATAAAATTTTAATGAAATTGCTGGAACATGGAATTTAGGATAACCTGAATATGTATACTGAGGCCATGATCACTCATATTTGGTCCCAGAATAAACTAACTCTTACTCTCTTTGAGGTGAGAATTGTGTGTTTTGCATCAATACATATAATCAATAGTTTACATAAACTTTCTTTTAAAAGAGAAAGGTCACCTTAGGAATTTAGTCTCATATCAGGGGTATAAAAACATAGTTTTAAAAATGTACTGGGCACATGCTAAAAATGACAGGAAACAATTGCAATAGAAGTTAAGACTATTACAATATAATTTGAACTTATCTCTGCTGAAATAAAAGACGGGCTTTTTTTTAAATCTACAGTAAGCCAGCAGGAAACCACTGGGAGGCATGGAGGAGTGTAAGGCTTGTCAGTGTGATGAAGCTGTCTGTGTTTGCTGATTGGCGCCTATCTTCCCTAAGACAGAGGCTTTCTATCAACCCTAATGATCTCTTTTAAAAAGGAAGGCTCTCAGGTTTTATAGAAGAGCATTTAATGGTTGTAAATTTCTGACTATAGAATGGGAGAAGATTTTCATCTGAAAGAGGCACAGAAAGAATTTACAATTGAAAGACTTCTAGGTAACTGTTCTATGAAGAGGTAGATTAGAGGATCATATTCAACAAAAAACTGTAATGGGCTTGAGAATATTAAGGCATCTTGGTCAATACATTTTGGGAGACTTCTGATTGTGTAATGTCATAGGGTAAGGCTGGGGGCACGTGCTGAAATCATAGAACGAGGACTTGTACTGGGAAACAGAGTAAAGCGGTGGAAATAAAGACAGATAGTAATGATACGGGAACTGGGTGAGTCTTTGAGAGCAACAGAGACAACAGGGCTGGATGGTCACAGTCACAGAAAAGTGCATGGATGCAGCGGCCTCCAGGTTCTTGTGTTATAAATGGGAAGGATGAACTCCACATATTCTAGAGGGCATAGAGTTTAGAAAGATTTTATTATAGAGCTTAGGAGAAGAAGGCACATATAGATAGATAGATGATAGATAGATAGATAGATAGATAGATAGATAGATAGATAGATAGATAGATGATAGATAGATAGATGATAGATAGATAGATAGATAGATAGATAGATGATAGATAGATAGATGATAGATAGATAGATAGATAGATAGATAGATAGATAGATAGATAGATAGATAATGTGTGTGTGCATGTGTCTTAAAGAAGGGGGTGGCAGCAATGAGAAACCCCACTTGGTGACTCTGCTTGGGTTTTTTATGTGAACTAATTGGATAGGGGCTGAGCTGATTAGTCCAGTTCCAATGTCAGGTGTTCAGGCACTGGCAATCTTTTTCACATCTTTTTGTCTGGTATCGAGGGAAGGGAACTCTTTTAATAAAGACAAGGAAAGGCCAGACCCCAAGTCATGTATTCAGGCAGCTCATGAACTTGGGTGTCTAGGGGAGGAGAACTCCTTTAGGGAAAGAGTTAAGGAAAACACCAGACCCTCCCTTAGAGGCTTAAGGACATTGCCCATTTGTAGTCAAGAACAAAAAGCCTTTTTTCCAGCTTTCTCTCAGCTGGTCTACAGGGAATAGATTTTCAACTCAGCCCGAGCTTGATTTCTTGGTTACCTTGCAGCCCAGCATTGTGGAGTCTTATCATCTATTCCTAGTGGGAGACAGAAGCCATCAGTGGTGAAAACAGTGGACACTGCAAGCCTCAAGTTTGGCCAGCCAGCCAACTGCAATAGTGGCATGTCTGTCATGGGGGAAACCAACCGCTCTCTAATTGGACTGGAGGCCCACTCCATGGGAGGGAATACATCCCTGATACTGAAAACCTAAGTGAAAGCCCATGGTGGGGGAAGTCTTGGGTCTTAGGAGGTACCACCTGCTCTTGTCTGGCTAAATACATACATTATGCCCACCAAACTGCCCTGTAAGCACTTTACTTAACGTTCATACCCATATATTAATGCTACTCTCACTTTTGGTTAGAGAGCTTCTGTTTTCAGATGACAGAGACCACTGGGATGAGTCAAAAGGCAACATAGTGCTGAGAAGTGACAGAGGAGTCTTCAGCACTGAAACATCTCTATCACACCCTCCAAGGCTCAGGGTTTACTGCAGAAGAGGTGGTAGAAAGAATATAAGAGCCAAAGGAAGGGCAGGACTGCTTACAATGCAATCATTACACACAAATTAGCCTCAATACTCATGACCTTACAATGCCTAGCACTACCTTCACAAAACCCTTATAATAGGAGGAAAAGATGATGACATCAAATTAAAAGAGAGACTAGTGGAAAGAGGGAGGGGCTATGATAGAGTGTGGATTTGCAAAGGGGAAAGTGGGGGAGGGGAGGGAATCATCATATTTTATTATCTGTAAGTTTGGAAGCTGTTAATTAAAACAGTTAAAAATAAAACTTTTCACTGGGCTGGAGAGATGGCTTAGGGGTTAAGGCGCCTGCCTCCTAAGCCTAAGAACACTGGTTCCAATCTCCAGCGGTTCCAATCTCCAGGTCCCACGTTTAGCCAGATGCAGTGACGCAAGGGCACAATGCCGCACTTGACCACAAGGGGGCGCACACATCTGGATTTTGTTCGCAGCAGCTGAGACACTGCTGGCGCTCCCATCTCTGTCTTCCTCTCCCTCTCTCCCTCTCTCTCTCTCTCTCTCTCTCTCTCTCTCTCTCTGTGTGTGTGTGTCTCCAAAAAATAATAAAAAAATAAAATAAAATAAACTTTTCACTCTTCCAGGGTTCCAGGGACCTGTTAACCTCAGCTGTCTAGCCAATGCCTATCTCTGTCACCACTCTGACAAGGTAACCCTGACTGCTTCAATAAGAAGAGAACAATGCTTCTGAGGTTGGTAGCTTGTGAGCTGGGAAAAAGGCATACGCCCCCAAAACATTGGGACATAGGTCTCATGACCCTTCTACATAGTACTGGTATTTGCACAGGTCTCTGACCTAGCATCCCCTCTCCCATGCTTGTATGTCACAGGCTTTTCTCTCAAGCACAACTGCACTATGACACGTACCTGGAATTGGGCAGGCGTCCAGTCTTCCCCTGGGGTCACCTTTCACAAGCTGATCTTCAGAGCTCCTCCCATAATTCCGTGATAGTGAGCAGTGTGACATCCGGAGCCACTTCTTCGTAATAACATATTTCCTGATTATACCTGTTGTACTCTGAATCATGTCTAATTCTCAATTCTTTCTTACTGTCTTTACTAGAGTTACATCAATAATAGTTCCTTTAAGCTTTCAGGTAATATTTTAAATTGCAAACATATTTAACATCAATCATTCAACATTCAGGCAAGTGAAAAGTACTTCAATATGAACTGAAAAAATTAAATTAGTTTTCAAAAAATTTGATTGGAGGCAATCTACAGAGCGATTAAGAGAAAAATCCCAGTCCTTGTTCATATTTTTACTTCACTCTCTGTTACCTAAACGACATTGTATAAGCTACTTTGCAAATTTCCTTTTCCTGCTTTCCATTCTCTTTAGGAAACATTATTAAATACGTGGAAGTATATCTGGAATATGGTATTAATTATTTCAATTAGTGGTTTGGAAATAGAAGAATTTTTTAAAATATGGTAACTTGTTTTGACACTTAGATAAGAGAGAAGGGAGAGAGTGCACATGAGAGTGCCAGCGCCTCTTGCCACTGCAAATACATGTGCCATTTGTACATCTGGCTTCACACAGGTTCTGAGGGATGCAACGCAGGCCAGCAGGCTTTGCAGACAAGTGCATTTAACTGCTGAGCCACCTCCCCAGCCCAATAGAAAAAAAAATTTTAAATCTTCCTAGAATTAGATAAATAGAAATGATTAAAATGTATTTCAAGCTGAATTCGAATTTAGACTGATTTGCTCTTTTGCATTTGCTCTTTTGAAGCAAATCCTAATTTCATTCCCGTAATGTTGCATCTGCAATCAAAGAAATTCACTCTGAACTATGTTTATCCTGAAGCAGAAAAAATACCGAAAATTAGCACAGCGGAGGAATCCTCAAGTCTGATTGAAGTTTCTAACCAGGGAGGCATCAAGAGTTCCAGCACAATTAACAACATTTGCTGTGAAGATTGCAAATACAGACACAAACAATACAGCAAAAAATATTTTTCTCTGAATCAGGTTTAAGGTCTGAATGTATATGACCTCGTGTAGGGCTTCACTGCTCCCCCAAATATTTTCTGGGAATCTCACAAACAGGACTACTAAACATAGGTTGAAAGAAAATGTTCTAACTCTTGCATCCCTGTGATCTAGCCTTTATGTTACCAATTATAATCCTGTCTGGTTTATCCCAGGAACCATCCTGTGATCTCATTTA
The DNA here is from genome assembly GCA_036365145.1 of Orientallactaga sibirica. Taxonomy (NCBI): domain Eukaryota; kingdom Metazoa; phylum Chordata; class Mammalia; order Rodentia; family Dipodidae; genus Orientallactaga; species Orientallactaga sibirica. Next base: position 1,672,376 of record JAEOAD010000005.1, read on the forward strand.
AATTACTTAGCAACCTTTTAAAGATAGTGACTTTAAAATCCACCAGAAGTGTATAAATTGCTATTTTGTAATTTTTTTATAAGACAGAGAAAGAGAATTGGCATGCCAAGGCCTCCAGTCACTGCAGTCAAACTCAAGATGCATCACCTTGTGCGCATGCACGACCTTGTGCACCTTCATCACCTTGTGCATCTGACTTACATGGGACATGGAGAGTTGAACATGGGTCCTTAAGCTTCACAGGCAAGCATCTTAACCACTAAGCCATCTCTCCAGCCCTAAACCACGCTCTTCTGAAGACAACAAAGTATTACTCTCAGAGAAAGAAGCCAGTAAGTTTATGTTATTCTTCCTCTGAGCTCTTCTCTAATCTTTTAACCCCTGTGCTCAAAATGCCTTTGAATAAACCCAAACTCTGCTTCATACTAGCTTGTACTGGCTCTGCCGGAGTGGAGGTCGCTAACAGTGAAGGGAGCTCCTCAGGTTGCAGCCGGGGCCAGCATGGAACCATCTCCACCCCCATTGCAGCTGACAATCTTACTTCTTCAGACATTGAGTATACATCTTTCCACAGCATTGCCAACAGAAGACTCTGTGGCTGAGAGATAAAAGATTATTTGTGATCAGATGAACTTTTAGCAATTTATGGCTAAGAAGAAAGTCTACTTCCTATACTACCATTTCCAAGCCCTAAATTCTTCTTTGGATAAATAACAATATAGAAGGAAATTCAATATACAGTTGTAAGTAATATAAATAATTTTAACTAAAGATAAAAGGCAAATCTGTCATAGAAAGTAAAGATAGACTATGTAATTAAAAGTATTGCTTAGTCTCCTACATGTTGTAGAAAAAATAGCATGACACACTAAAACTTGTAGATTACAGTTAAATGTGAAGTTAAGGTTGTCTATGTGTGTGGATATTTAGCATATGTGCACTATGTGGTATGATGTGATGTGTGTGTGTGTAAAATGTATATATAAACAGGCACTCTGTACAAACACATGCAGAGGTCAGAAGAGAACATGTTTAGCATATGTGTGCTATGTGGTATGGTGTGATGTGTGTGTGTGTATAATGTATATATAAACAGGCACTCTGTACAAACACATGCAGAGGTCAGAAGAGAACATGTTTAGCATATGTGTGCTATGTGGTAAGGTGTGATGTGTGTGTGTGTATAATGTATATATAAACAGGCACTCTGTACAAACACATGCAGAGAGGTCAGAAGAGAACATTGGGTGTTCTCTGTCATTCTCTTGCCATAATTCCTTGGCACTAAATCTCTCTCTCTGAATCTAACGTGATTGTTTTTGGTCAAACTGCCTGACCAGAAAGCCCCAGTAACTCCCCTGTCACCACCCTCTAAAGGACTGGGGTGCCAGTCATGTGTTCCACGTGCACCTTTTTACATGGATGCTAGAGACGGAACTCAGACCTCTTAAGCTCCCGTGCTTGCAGGGAAAATGTTCTTACCTTCTGAGCTATCTCCTCATTAGGTTTATTTTGTTTGTTTGCTTGTTTTACTTTTATTTATTTGAGAATGACAGACAGAGAAAGAGGCAGAGAGAAAGGAGAGAGAATGGGTGCACCAGGACCTCCAGGGACTGTGAATGAACTCCACATGTATGTGCCTCCTTGTGCATCTGGCTTACATGGGTACTGGGGAATTGAACCTCGAACTGGGTCCTTAGGCTTAACAGGCAAGCGCTTAACAGCTAAGCCATAACTCAGCCCATTAGGTTTTTTAATAGATTTAATTTTTATCTTCCTTGGGAAATAGCATTTTATATTGATAAAGTCTGCATTTTAATTTTATTTTGACTTAGAAATAAGAGAATGCTTTTGATTTCCTACGTGGAGCATTATTGATGTTAACACCAATGCTATCAAAGAAATGTTATTTTTATTTACTTAAACTTATTTTGTGAAGAGACACACATACACACATATACATATGTGCTTTCATTTTTATTTCATTATTATTGTGATGTTTTTGTTTAGTGCTTTGTGTATGTGTACATGTGTACACATTCATGTGAGTGCATGTGAATGTATCTGTGTGGGTTTTTGAAAGCCAGAGGCCAATGTCAGGTGTTATTATGACATGGATTAGGAGCAGGGTAACTTTCTAGGATGCAGGCCTAAAAGAACATGAACTTCACCCTGCCCTAGAAAGACTAAAACTCCTCCAGTCTTATTCAAAATGGCAATAGATAAAGAATAGCGACCTGGACCTTCCTCAGAAGTTCTCCCTTCACTTTTCCTGGGCCTGTTCCCACATAGGTAGGCCCTTTGTGAGTCTGCACTCTCCCTCTGGGCCCACAGCCATCGAAGGTTCTTCCTATACATTGGAGTTTGGCACTGAGGCCCATCTAATTGGATGCCTAAGTTATGAAAAGACCTGATCCAGGTTCCTAAGTGGATTTTCTTCCAGGGACCCCCTCCACTCACTGTCTTGGGAACGTGTAGCTTCTCTTCTTTCTTACCTCAACTCTCATAAAATAAATCTCAAAGCCCACTTCTTTGTGTCTGTGCTTTTTCAGTTCTGCTGTAATCACAGGCAATAAGCTGAAGGTCACTTGCTTGGTGGCTCGTGGACATCTTTCAGGTTCGTTGGCTCAGGAAATTCTTAGCCCATCCAGAGCTCGGGCTCTGAGTTCCACTACAGTGACTCAGTTGTCTTCCACTGTTTGTGAGACAGAGTCTCTCACTGGCCTGGAACTCAACTAGTCAGGTTAGCTGAGTTGGCCAGCAGGCCCCAGGAATCTGCCTGTCTCAGCCTCTTCTGCACTGGAATTACACACATGTGCCACCACTCTGGATGTTTTTGTTTTTGTTTTTCACGTAGGTAATGGAAATAAAAGTGGAGTACATATGCTTCGAAGGTAAGTACTGTCCTACTAAGCTACCTCCACAATCCCTATGCATTTTTTCCAAAACAGTGGTACTAATCCATATACTTGTATAGGGAAACTCTTTGTATGCATCAGAAACATTTGAAATTTATAATCATAAATCAGCAAAATTACTAATTTTAACTGGTTCATGGTAATAGTGGTGTTTATGAGAATAATGATAATACCCGATGGTTTAAGACAACATAAACAAAAAACTATACTGATATCTGCTTTTTTACCTATGCCAACCCACAATAATGTGAGATTGATATTTTTAGAACCCTAATTTAACTGATTTCACTAAAGTTATGATAATAGTAACTGACTCAAATTAAAAATTAGACTCTATATCTGAATTAGTCTGTTCTCTGAAAGAAAAAAAATGCTAAGGTAAAATGTCTAACAAGATTTTTCAAGTGCTGAAAAGTGTTATGCTCACAAACACCAAGATATAATAGAATAAATATTATAGACATCCATTTCAGAAGTATAATTAGAGGGAAAAAAGAAGAAAAGAGGAACTAGAAAGAGACCAAAAACAAAGCAGGCACGAAATCATCCCAGACAGCTCAGGCCCTAGTTGATTTGTGGTAATACTGAGCTATTCATGTAAAAAGCTAATGGAAAGTCAGAACAGAGAAAAGCCTTAAAATTTGCATTTCTGTAGAGCTTCCCTCCAAGGGAGACAACAGTATTTGTTCCTTTGGCCATGACAATGAGTAGGGTGATAAAGAAAGGTCTTTGCTGAGCATTTGTATCCAAAAGAAGACCATATACAGGAATTACACTTAAGTCTTGGCTACACTACCCACATGGTGTAAATGCTTTGAAACAATTAGGTAATTAATTTAAGCCAAGTGTCTTGCATTGGGCAAGCAGCCAGGCAACTGACCCTCTCATGTCAGGCCTCCCAGAATGACCACATGCAATATCCCAACACAACTTGCAAACCACCTTAAAAAAAAAAAAAAGGAAGAAGGCACCAATAGGGAAAAACTTCAAACTGTTAAGTGTTATAATTATCAGACATCAGCTAAATGCATGATGTGCGATAATGTTCTTAAAGACGTATGTGGGGAAACCAGCACTACGAATGTATCAGTTACTCCTTCCTTGCTGGGAGAAAATACCTAACTGGAAGGGAAGGTTTATATATAGCTTGTTCCAGGAAGTAGAGGCCTTAATGGTGGGGCAGCCCTGGCCAATCAGGAAGCTGCAGTCACCCTGCCGTATCAGCAGGGTGGAAGTAGAGAGCAATGAATGTCGCTGCTCTCAGCTGCTCTCCTTTGTCTCCAGTCCACCATCCAGAGCACAGAATGGTGTTACCCACAGGTAAAGTTGTTTCTCCCCTAATCCACCTAACCAAGATAATCCCTCACAGACCGCAGACATGCTCCCAGGCTGACCTAATCTGTAAAATCCCTCATAAGTGGTTCTAGCTCCTGTCAAGTTGTCCAGTTGGCCATCTGAATAAGCCATCACAGTGAGCAAGTAATGCAAGGCCAGCAAAATAATGAGTCAAAATATACGAAAATATATGAAAAAAACAAACATAAATGCACTTAGTGGATGATTTAACAAGGGAATAATAACTAATGAGAGCATGGATTGACTGGGGAAAAGCTTAGAGGAAATTATCAGAAAAAGCAGAGGAAAGAGGGCAGAGAAAAGTAGAGACAGAAGAACGGAAGACATAAAATAAGACATACAATATACTTAGAGGTATAATGAAAATGCAGCTGGAGTTTCAGAGGGACAGACAAGTAGAGAGACATAGGTAACCTAAGAAATAAGGGTTAAATTTCTCAGAATTAAGAACTAATGTAAGTCTTCAGAATCAGACAAGACAACGAATGTCCTCCAGGGTAGCTGCAGTAAAATCCACAGTGTCTTCAAAGGGTTACAAACAATAAGTGAACATGTCATTTTATACACGGCACATCACTCTTTCAAAAAGAATGCATATTGCATGACTTGAAGCAGTTAGCATAACAATAGCAAAGAGATATATTTGGGTTAAAAATATAAAAGAAAAGCTATGCCAGAAAGAGGTCTGAGAAGAAAATCATGATAAGAATAGAAAACGTCAGCACTAATTTAAATGCATGTAGACTGCATAAAATAAATATAAAACTGCTATTCTCAGAAGAACTGGCTACCCTAACTGACACTCCAACTGAATACTATTGAAAATGCCAGGACAAGATATTCCATAGATTTTAAATATACACCAGTCAACTGTGAAGGATCTCAGAGGCCAAACTGTGAGTAAAAGAAAAATCTAGATTCTCGAATAGAAAGCTTCAAGCAACAGGCTCAATCAGAACTATAACCCATGTTCTTATGTTTCCAGAGTTAAGATACATTCTCAACAGTTTCAAATAATTATAAGGCAAAAAAGACACATATAGAGGAATATGCAATATTCCCCATACCCTATAGACATGTGGTCTAAAAGGTCTAAAATGTCTACTGTATGACCCTACATAGAAAAGATAGTCAGTCTCCAACGTCAGAATCCAACTCATAAAGGGACCTCCAAAGTTGGTCTCCCCGTGAACCAAAGCGTCTGTAAGGAGGGCATGCCTGTGTTAACCACGTGAGGCTGATCAGAACGTCAGTGATTAGGGGATTACAACGTAAGTGATCCAGATCTTGGGCTATTTTAGTTCATGAAGTGGCCACTTATTGCCCACATGTGTACATGTGTAACATCTTATGACTATTAGGTGAATCTTTGGAATGTATGAACAGACGCCCCCCCCCAGCTTCTACCCACCCACTTAAGAATCCTATCAGACAGCACCTGAGGCCTATATCAGAGATTTCCCTGCCTTATTGGGCCCTGCCTGCCTATGCACCCATCAATGTATGTGTGAAATATTTTGATTTGTGACTCCTTTTGTTTGGTTACTATTAAAAAAAAAAACAAAAAAAAAAAACCTTCATGAAACTATTAGCACATTGAAAAATAAAACTTGGGGTAACTTCAGTGTATGTTCCCAGGCCATGTTTAATCATATTTGGCTCCAGAATCAAGTTAATTTTATTACCTTTGAGGCAAAAACTATGATTTTTGCATTATCATACCTTCAGGACTGTCACCAGTTCAATACCCATTGCTTGATTTTCAGACCCTCCCAGGGCCTAGGTATAAGGAGGAAAGTCCAGATCCCATCCAAATTGTACAGTTAATCCAAAAGCTGGCAACTCTACATAAGAGAGACTTAGAAACACAAATACAAACCCAGGGTGCTGCAAGAACAATGCCGGCCTCAAAAACTATCACCGACTAAAGGCAGAGAAAAAAAGAAAGAAAAGACAAACCCTCTCCTAACTGGAGAGCAAGTTGGGTCTCAGGCGAGCTTACAGCCCAATTCAGATACCCTTAGAGAATACCAGAAGTTCAAGGTGACGATTGACTGGAAAGTGGTTTTGGAAAGGCGTATTTCCCAAAGTCCATGCGAAGCTAACATAAATCTGCTCTAAAGGCATCTGCTTTCAAAATTAAGCTGCAAATGGTCGCCACTAGTAAATAGCCAACAAAAGTGATTGCATTTTAAAAAAATCATAAACCACCCAGGCTTAAAGAAAAAAATAGGTAGCTTCACAGAGATTCAAAATACTAGAATTGCCATTCAGAATACACAGTAAATACGTTTGTTATATTTAAGTAAAAGCATGAAAAAATCATATTGATCAAGAAACTATATAAGATGGCTCACTGTAAAGGTAACTGATTCCTGGACGGCTCCTCAGTGGCAAGTCCTGCTAGAAGACGGAGCTCCGGAGGGCCTCAGAGCTTCCCTCCTGGGCCTCACTTGTCCATCCAACCAAGGCCTCCAGACTCCCTCACCTAGGGGGCCCAGGATGAATAGGGGGTGTTGTGCCCATTTCCTCCTGAGGTTTATGAGACTTCTTGATCCTTGACAATACTGCCTGAAAACTCCAACATCTCCAGATATTTCCATTTTATCATATTACATAACTCAATGCTTGTGTTCTGTTGGCATTGCTTGGGACTTGCCCGACTAGGGGGTATTGTGTGGAGAAAGCTGTGATCTCTCATCACACTCAACTCCAGATTTCTGCTCGATCAGGAACCAAATAATAAAGCTCTACGGGTCTGTGGCAACAGGAATCATTCACAGTCCACCCTGAGAAAAGGAAATAATTCTCTACCCTTATAAAACAGAAATATATTGGGCTGGAGATGGGTCAGCAGTTAAAGGCACATGCCTGCAAAGACTGATGGCCCAGGTTCAGCTCTCTAGTACCCACATAAGCCAGATGCACAAAGAGGCACATGCATCTAGAGTTTGTTTGCAGTGGCAAGAGGCCCTGGTGCATCCATTTGCTTCTCCTCCTCCACTCCACGCTTATAAATAAATAAAAATATTTTTATATTTTGAGAGAGAAAGAGGAAGATCGAGATCATGGGCACACCAGGGCCTCTAGCCACTGAAAATGAACTCCAAACTCAGATTAAATCTTATACACCTGTCTTGCGTGGGTACTGGGGAGTCAAACCTGGGTCCTTAGACTTCACAGGCAAATGCCTTAACCACTAAGCAATATCTCCAGCCCAAAAATATTTTAAAAAAAGAAAAAAGAAAAAAATGCAAGACCATATTTATGAAAAGGAATTAAGACACAAAATAGGAAATGGGGGGCTAGGGAGATGGCACAGTGTTTAAAACCACTTGCTTACAAAGCTGTCAGCCAGTGTTCAATTCCCCAGCCACCCACATAAAGCCAGAAGGTATTAATGTGCCGTAACAAGAAATCCTGGCATGCCCCCAGACACAAATGCAAATAAATATTATTTTAAGGTAAATAGTATCACTGTATACTGTCTTTTTATACTATTACAAATAATTGAATAAATGATTTTAAAAAACAAACCTTGCGTGTTCTCTCTCATATGTGGATGCTAACTTGGAATGTTTATATGTATGTGAATAAGAGGACGCAAGAGTGAGTATAGACTATGATCCTAGATAGGAGACCAGGAAAGGGGAGCAACCAGTGATGAGAAGGGAGGGAGAGGACAAAAGTGAACTTCTAGTATGAAAGCAGGAGGGAGGCTATGGTGGTGGCAAGAGAGCACAGTGGGAAGGGGATTGGGGGAAGGCTAGGAAAGGACTACAAAAAATCTATTTGAAAATACTATAATGAAACCTAAAGCTTTGGATGCTAATAAAAATGTTTATTTAAAAAAAAATTCTTAGTTTTGAGGCTGATATGCCCGGATTTGATAGTTAAACCTGTGTAAAGCAGGAACCAGTTAACTCTACTATACTTCAACACACATGGTCAGAGTCTGGCTTCTGGGCAGTCACGGCCTTTCCCCTGGGATGCTGCCCTGTGCAGAGCATCAGCTGAGGTGAGGCATGTCCAAATGCTAAGCAAGCCAAGGGACATGACTTCTCTCCCCTCTCAAGATGAAACTGCTCCTTAGCTTTCTCTCTAGTGCTTTGTATTTCAACAGGTTTAAAGTTTAGATGCTTGCTTTCTCTACAAAGGCGAGAGAACGCAAATAATAGATAATGCCACAGTCTCAACCATAATTGTATATAACAAAATATGCCCAGCAATTTTGCCATTTCAGGAAAGCAACCAGTAGCTGAAGACTTCAATCCTGCTTTCTTCTTTAAAATTTCAGTTTTTAAAACATCAATATTGTAAGCAATTCTGAGTGCCAAGAAATAGATGTTTCTACAGTTAGTGAGGAAAATGCATTTCACATTGTATTGGCAGAGCTGTTGATAATTTTAAATAATTCAAGAATTGGGGCTGATCAATAATGTTCATATGAATTGTTCCTCCATACTTCCCAATATTGACAATGCCATATCACCAAAGGAGACATTCAGAAATGCATGCCTTAAGTACCACATACAATAATATGTATTTTTGTTCTTCTGTTTCTTGTTCTTTTTAACATAAATCTGTTAAATATCTATGCCAGTAAAGTTATTACCTGTGGATAATTGAATTCAGCAGGGAGAGTTTATAAACTGAGAAGTCAAATAATGAAACACTTTACTTCATTTAGCTATGTCAGGACATGTCACGCACCCATCATTGTGAGGTGTGATAGCAATATAGAAGAAGGTGAGGATCCTTTATTGGCCTTGAGAAAATAACATTCTGGCAGAGTCCCTGGAAGATAAATAAACAATTGACTAGTAAACAAAATAGCGTTGATTCACAACACACACCAAATGGTTCAAGTTCAGCTTGCTAGGCTTGAAAGGTAGATAGAAAAGCAGGTATCTTGTGGGAGGGGAGTTAGCAGTTCCAGAAGTTACAGGTGACTAATGCTCAGAGAGAGAACCTGGAAAGATGCCCAGTGGGTATCACCAAAGGGGCTGTCTTAGTAAGCTTCCAGTCGTCACAACTGAAAATCATTTGTGTTATGTTTAAAGAAAGGATGCATCGGGGGGCTGGAGAGATGGCTTAGTGGTTAAGGTGTTTGCCTGTGAAGCCAAAAGACCCAGGTTCAATTCCCAGGACCCATGTAAGCTAGATGCACAAGGGGCACATGCGTCTGGTATTCATTTGCAGTGGCTGAAGGCCCTGATGTGCGTCTCTCTTCTCTCTCTCCTTGCAAATAAATTTTAAAAATTAAAAAAAAAATAAAGGATGCATTGGGCTCATCGATTTATAATCTGGACATGCAAGGTTGGGAAGCTGCAACTAGTGAGGGCCTCGTGCTGTGTGGTAGCAGCGTGGAAACAATCCCCAAAGCAAGTGAAGCACGCGGAGAAAGCACAGCACAAAGGCAGTCTCAGTCCGTGGCTGTCTGCTGTCAAGGACACTAGTCCAAACCCTTGACTAGTCCAAACTCTCTCCAAAGGACCTAATCTCGTGAGGGCGGCATTGGCTTTCAATACCATTACCTAGCTGATCAAATTTCAGCACGCGCTTCAGAGAAAACAAACCAAACTCAAACCAAAGCAGGGACTCTCGGGATTTGCGCTGGACTCGATCCCCACATCATGGCCATCAATGATGATAGACTTTGCAGCAGTTAGCTTCCCGCTGCCGGGACAGCTGGGCATGCTGAGCTCACCTTTAATCCCGGCATTCAGGAAGCAGAGGTTGTAGGATCACTGTGACATTGAGGCCAGCCTGCGACTACATGGTAAATTCTCAATCAGCCTGGGCTAGACCAAGACCCTACTTTGAAAAAACCTAAAGAATTAAACATTATTTTTAAAAAAGCACCTGATGAAAGCAATGCACAGATGAAAGAGTTGATTTCAGCTGACGGCTTAGAGAAGTTTCATCGTGTTAGGCAAAGTACACACGTCCTGATCAAGAAGCCTACGTCACATTTCTACAACAGCAAGAAGGAACTGTTCTTAGAGCTGGGTTACGTCACCCCAAAACCCACCCTCAGTGACATCCCTCCGCCAGCAAGGCTCCACCTCCCAAAGACCCCACAACTTTCAGAAACTGCCACCAGTTGGGGACCAAATGTTCAAAACACATGATCTTCCCCATTACATGTCATTCAAATCACAGACTTGTTTGTAGTTATCCCATGTCGTTTATTCATTGTAGAATATATGTCTCAACCATCAGCTCTTTTCTGTATTATCTCTGTCTCTAATAATGGCTAAAGGCCAGAAAATACATTCCCTCATTTTCTTTTGTCTCTATCAAGACTATATTTTCAAAAGATGGGCTATGTAGTTCTTCCCTCTTTTATAGCTATGAATAAAGGGTTAAGTGTATAGGGCTGGGAAAAACATGTGCAGTTTGGGGTTCTCTAGGAAGTAGGTGCCAAGCCTTGAGTTCGACTAGGTGAGAGGGAGTACCGGTACAAAGGGAAGAGGAAGAGCAGTTGGCAGGAGAGACCCAGACCTGAATCACAACGGTAGGACACTACAAATAGCCCTTTATAATATTGTTAAATTTTTATTTATTTGAGAGAGAGAGAGAAAGAGGAGAAAGGGGAAAAAGAGAGAGAGAGAGAATGGATGTGCCAGGGTCTCTAGCTACTGCAAAACAAACTCCAGACATGTGCACCACCTTGCGCATCTGGCTTTATGTGAGTATTGGGGAATCGAACCTGGGTCCTTTGTCTTTGCAGGCAAGTGCCTTGACTGCTAAGCCATCTCTCCTGCCCTGGATAGCCCTATCAAATGGAAGTTATACAAGGTCAGAAACACAACCTGATGCACATGAATGCTAGCTGTGAGATTGAATACCTGAAACAGATACAGAATAAATATAGAAACAAGCAGGTAATAATCAGTGTTCACAGTCTCATCGTGGGTGATTATCGGCTGGGGTGAACTTATTAATATACTCCCCTGGGAAGGCACCTTCTTGGTTGTAAAACTTCAAGCTCCTGCTTTGGTCCCATGGCCATGCCTATTTCTCGGTAGGAGGTTGCTCAGAATGCAGTTTTGCTCTTGTTGGCAATCTTGGAAAACAGTAGGTAACCAGCATGCCCCAACATGGTTCTATCATGTTATAGCCAACAAAAATTCTATGGGTGGCTCCATTTCTTAACTCTAAAGACATAATGGTACGCACAAGAAATCTTTTCCCACCTGGAAGTTAAAGCCGCCAGTTGTTAGGACTTTGCAATGAAAGTTCTGTTCCTACCATTCTGAGAAGTAAGTGAGCATGGAAATGAAAAATGTGATCGTAAGACAGAATCAGTGAGGAAGCAGTTATGAGGGTTCCAGGAAACCGAAGGGGGGAGAGTGGCAGCAGACAACCAGACTCAGCGTGTGTGCGAAATGGACCGCTCTGCAGGTGCGTGGTGCTTGAGTCTGGGGTTCACACAAAACACAATGACAGTGTTTCACGTACGGCCTCAGTTGGATATCATTAAGGCTATTTTACTAAAATCCTCATGCCTTTGCCTCTGTGACTCATGGTGTTCAAGGTAGCACTCACTGGATCTCTGTGATTACAGGACCGGTTTCTTGTTCATTGGTTAACTTTTCACTTTGTTTGCAGGTAATTATTTCTTTTACTATTTTAGGTCAGTTGTGATGGATTTTTTTTTCTTTTCACAAAAGAAAATATCTTTCTGCAAATCCTTCAGTCAGAGTTGAGAAAAGCTCAGCTGATTTCCAATCAGAAGGGACATCAATAATTGCCAAAGGATGAATGTTTTCAATACAAAATGTCATTATAGCTTAAGCTCCTATAACTTGTACTATTTTTATCTTTGCTACCAGCCCTCCCTGATTATATGGTCTTTCTTCTGAAGTTCTGTTAATTTTATTGCCTTGAGTCCCGACTTTAACTATACGTGAAAGGAAATGTCTTTCGACTTAGGATTCTCTCAAGAATACTCTGGTATTGCATATAAAAAAAACCAGAATTGTCAAAGTTACATTTTATTTTATGGTCAAATATCATCTTCTGTGACCTAATATTTTCATCATGGTTTGAAAATATTAGTTACTTTCCACACTTGTCCTTTTAATTTAATCCAAATGCTGCATTGTCTGGAACTCGAGTGTCTAATTCTGGAGGATGACACATGTCAGGAGAGTCCCCGAGGGAACCAGGAAAAGCTGCTAGTCCTCTATGCTAATGACACAATGTATGAGAAGAACTAGAATGTGATTCAGCACACACAGGATGTGAAAGAGGGGACAAATATATGATTTTTATATTATAAAATATATCCATTTTTCACAAGTTTAGAGCAGATGCCTTGTCCTCTCTTAACTGCTCTGTGTTTCTCTTCTCATTGTATTCAGAGGAGTCAAGACATTTTTATTTATATAATAACAGATATCCCTTCCTTAATTCATTTTCTTCTGATCCCCATATCGCTTGTTCTGATTTCATTATAAAGATAACAATTATGCATTCATTTTTAAAATGTTTTATTTATTTATTTGAGGGAGAGAGAGATGGAAAGAGAGGGGGGCAGATAGATCAGATAGATAGAAAATAGACTCGCCAGGGCCTCTAGCCACTGCAAACAAACTTCAGGTGCATAAGCCACCTACTGCATCTGGCTTTACATGAGTACTGGGGAATCGAACCTGGGTCCTTTAGCTTTGCAGGCAAATGCCTTAACTGCTAAGTCATCTCTCCAGCTCCTAGTATATTCTTTACACACACACACACACACACACACACACACACACACACACACAGTCCTGGCTAAACTTGTTAGAAGTCTATTAAGGTGCAAGTTTTTGCCACATGTAAAGCTCTGTGTCTGTGAAACAGAACTCAAAAAAAAACTTATTCCTCATAAAACTGACATATTTTTTTTGAAAGAGACACAGAGAGAGACAGAGAGAGAGGTAGAGGGAGACAGATAGAGAATGGGTGTGCCAGCAGCCTCTCAGCCGCTGCGAACAAACTCCAGATGCATGCGCCCCCTTGTGGGCAAGTGTGGCATTGTGCCCTTGCGTAATTTGCATCTTAAAGCTCAGTTTATTTAACAACACCAACAGTGTTGGAATGGTGTGGTGTTTCTTTGTGTCATTACTGCATGCTCAGTTTTTCCTAAGTAAATGATCAAATATTTGTTGCTTATTTTGTTTCAAGCATGCTTGTAAACCCTTTCCATTATCCTTGGATGCATCTGAAGATTTAGCTCAGTTCTAACCTTCCTCTTTCAGACAATGAGAACAGTTGCCCTTCCTGACTATGCACTCCTTGCCTTTCATTAAGGGTTAATTTGTCTGCGTCCTACTTTAATTGTATATTAACACAGAGTTCTCTAGTAATAGACTGAAAACAGTTTTTATTTTCTAAAAATATTTTATATATCTTAAGTGTATATGTATATATCCTATTTTATCATATATGTGTATATGGAGAGAGAGAGAGAACAGAAATTGCCCGTTTTCTTAAAGTGGCCCATGAAGTTTCTTAGAACTTTTTGAATATGTGCTAGACCTTAGGATGAATCATGACTCAGAGTGACATAATCAATAACATATAAAAAGATTAAAACAGTCATCCCTTTGAGAAGACATGTCTGTAACTATACACATTTATTTTTTTTGAGATAAGATTTCAGTTGTTTCCCCCACCAGGCTCTAACTCCTAGGCACAAGCATTACGTGGCTGCACGTTCAACTGCTCACAGCCATCTACAAGAACTGGCTTTAGTATTTTTATTTACTGATTTTGTAGATGTTGCTATCACAGAGGGTTGTATTTGAGTTGTGATATGAGGGAAAGAAAGTGAAAAGACATGAGTGGTTTTTGTTTGCTTCGGGATTTTGAGATAAGACACACAACAGTTTGTCCTTTTGCTGTTGGGAAAGGGTCCCAGAGGCATGAAATGCAAAGGAAGGGAGGGGGACTGCCAGAGGAATATCTGAGCAGTTGGGAGGAAGTGACCGTGAGCAGATGGCCTAAGAACTGACCTCTAGGAACAGGGGAAACACCGAGGCAGATAAACTCAGGAAAAGGTGAGAGGTGATGGGAGCTGATCAAAGTTCACTTTCTTTTGAACATTTAAATTGTTTGTGGCTGGGTCTCACTCTAGCCCAGACTGACTTGGAATTCACTCTGTAGCCCAGGCTGGCCTTGAACTCACTACCTACCTCAGCCTTTCTTACAGAGTGCTAGGATTATAAATGTGAGCCACTCTGCCCAGCTCAATTTTGTTTTTGTTTACATGTTATAAGGTACATACTAATGGGATAAAGTATTACACTTCAGCTCAAGTTATATAATGGGTCCTGATAAAATAAGGGTAATTAGCATTTCCACCTTTTATGATTTTTATGTTAAATAGGTCACTGGTTTCTTAGGTTGCCTCTGTGAAGTGGGGAGCTATGTGTACAAACAGGATAGGTGTGTAGATGGAGGAGCATAATCAGTGTGATTAGGCCATCTGCACTTACTAATAGACTTCTTGTTAAACTCCCAAACTCACAGAGACCAGAAGATAAGAATGCTATCTTTCCTAACCATTACATTTCAAAGATACCAACCCCATTCTTAAGGTTTGAAAACAGCATGAGTATAGAAAAAAGCTCACGTCTAAAGGAGTAGAGAAATAATTGACAACTGAAACTTTTCTGTAAGGAGAAGCAAATTGGACTTGATCTTGAAAGAGAGAGTGTGTGCATTGAAGCACAGCAGAGGGCTGCAGCCTTCCCACAGGAGGCAGGCTGAAGCACTGCGCTAAGCTAGGGTTGAAACAGAGAGAGTGGGCATTGAAGCACAGCAGAGGGCTGCAGCCTTCCCACAGGAGGCAGGCTGAAGCACTGCGCTAAGCTAGGGTTTGAGCTTATGAGAAGGATCCTAAGAAAAAACAGACTGGACCAGGTGCAGGCCCAAGGGAAGTAGATAAGGAACTATAATTATTTGTGTCCTTGCTCAGAAGAAGATTTTCAGCAAGATTGTCTGTCTAGGGAGGGTGCCCCAGATGGTTTCTGATCCTTGCAGTCCTTCTGAGTGAAGGGAAGTTCGTCAGTCAGGGCAGTTGTCAAGCTTGTCTGGGACTGAATGCCTCTGGTAGGCCCAAGACCTCCTAGATTCAGGGACAGTCATTAACCCTTCAGCTCCCTCTGGTTTCAAGGAAAGTCATTAACCCTTCATTTGTTAATGTCAATCTCCAGTCTCAGCGGTTGTTTGTATAGTTTCTAACTAGAGCAATTTCTCTAAGCGTGTAGAGTGCCAGGAACCACCAGGCAGAGGCTTAGTGATCCCTCCTGAGCGTGGCCCTCCTGAGCTGGCTCTTGGTGTGGCTTTGCTGCAACTGCATTTGCAGTTATCTTCAAATACAAGACTTCAAATAAAAACGAAATTCCAGGGCTGGAGAGATGGCTTAGCAGTTAAGGCATTTGCCTACAATGCCTAAGGATCCCAGTTCGATTCTCCAGGACCCACATAAGTCAGATGCACAAGGGGACGCTCATGTCTGCAGTTTGTTTGCAGTGGCTAGAGGCCCTGCCATACCCATTCTCACTCTCCCTCTCTCTCTTTCCCTCTCTCTGTCATAAATAAATAAATAAATAAATTCTTTAAAAAATAAAAATAATGAAACTCCAAAGAAATGAAGAAAGCCTAGTTTTTTTAAAAAAATAAGGAAATTAGTTGTAATTATTTCCAAGACCAGGACTAATATTTAAAATATATTTTCCCTTTGGAAATGATGCCATAAATGACATCTAAGGATCTTTTAAATAATACTTCTTCATTAGCAATTTCATAAAAACATTTTGGGATATAATGGAACTGCAATTTATTTAAACATCATTTTTTTGTGCAAAACAATCAAAAGCCATGTGTAATCCCAGAAAAACAGCTGATAAAAGATGTAGCCCAATACCAGTCATGTGTGATTTCCGTTGTTTACTGCAGGCATAACCAAAGAGTCGACCCTCTCAGCAGTGCAAGGTACTTGCTGTCAAAGCACACTGACCTGTGTTAAATCACTTCTCTAGTACCCATGGAAAGCCTGACAGGCAAGACGCCTGAGGCACATGCTGCACACACACACACACGCGCGAGCACACACACACACACACACACACACACACACACACACACACGAGTCAACAATCTCTTCACAGTCTAGGCTATCTCAGGAAATGAAATGGTGGCTAGGTTTCCTTCCATATGCCAACCTCAATCATTTGGAGTGATCATTAAAATAGAGTTGAAAGTCATGTTTTATCCAGGAACATATGTTATATATTTTATGAACCAGCCTGATAAGATATGGCCAGCTGGTTTAGAAGTGAGAAAAAGTCAATATGAATAAAATTTACATGGCTAATACACCAAGGACAGGAAGCAGAGTGGACAGGAAAAGCAAACGGCGAGGTTTCATTTGACCTCATCGTACTGAATTAACACGGGTTAGTTGTGTAAAGGAAGCATGTAAGAAAGCTGGAGTGTGAACTTCAGAGAGAAACAGAGAGGATCTCTCCACTCAGCAGTCTACTTCAGGTTGATGATGACAAGGAAGTGATGTGGATAAAGCTGAGAGCCTCAAAGGCAAGCGGAGGAGAAGAGGGGGAACAGGAAGTCCCCCTTTCAATTGTTCAGAAGCCAGTGAAGCAACAGCTAAAGCCCAAGCACTTGGGCGAATACAACTTAGAATGCTTTCATATGTCAAGAAAAGCTTTAAGGGGCTGGAGGGAGGGCTTAGCGGTTAAGGGGCTTGCCTGCAAAGCCAAAGGACCGAGGTTCAATTCCCCAGAACCCACATAAGCCAAATGCACAAGGTGGAGCTTGTGTTTGGAGTTCGTTTACAGTGGTTGGAGGCCCTGGCATACCCATTTAATAAATAAAAATAAAATGTTTTTAAAAAAAAATTAACTTTTTTTATTAGTTATGTGAATACTCAGTGTGTAAACTTCACACATTGGTACCACCCTTAGCCTCTTCCTTGTCCTCTCCCATCTGAAGGGACCCTCCTCCTTGGAGATGCCAGTTATCCCTGTGTGGATTGTGGATCGTTCATAGTGGGGGTATCGATCAGTTATGGGGAAGAAGCAATGTGTCTGTAAAGAAAAGCTTTAAGAGCAGAATTTCATTGTCCCTACAAAGCTGGTATAAGATAGCTGTCTCCCATAGCAATCTTATTTATATGCCATAGATTTCTAACAGGGCCTAGCTAAAAATAAAAAGAAAGAAAAAGAAAAAAAACCTAAAATTGTGGTAAATAATCTCATTTATATTTAAGCATTTAAATAACAAATAATTAAGGAATCCAAAGGCCTTTGCTGGGTGTGTGTGTTCGTTCTGTTGGTGTTGAATAGTGTTTCACTATGTAGCCTAAGCTAAAACCGAGTTGAGACTCTGCTCCCTCTGCGTGCTGAGAGCCGGGACAACACAAGCACCGCGGCTCTGTAAGGACCATTAGTGCTCACACGGTGGCTGCGCCGACAGCACAGAAGTCAGCGTGAACGGCACCTCCTGTCAATTGTTGGTAATGGAGTCCACATCTTACTCTCAACACAGCAAGACAAAATAAAACTGCACACCTCAAGCAACACTGGCCAGCTGAGTAAGTTCCCCATTGTAGTCAGCAAAAGGCAGAAGGAAAGTGTCGCATGTCCCATGCACTGTGGAACCAGCCTTGGTAAGGGATTGACGCATCCGATCCATTGTATTCTCAGTGCATCTTTCTCTTCTCCAGGAGCTCGTTCACTGTGTTTGACAGAACTTTCAGCTTAACTGGGCTCAACTGAACTTTTTTTTTTTTTTGGTTTTGTGAGGTAGGGTCTCACTCTGGCGGCCCAGGCTGACCTGGAATTAACTATGTAGTCTCAGGGTGGCCTCGAACTCTCGGCAATCCTCCTACCTCTGCCCCCGAGTGCTGGGATTAAAGGTGTGCGCCACCACACCCGGCCTGAACTTTTATCTTGTAAGAAATTAGAAGGGAAAAAAGTTGGGGAGGAACTTACATTGCTATTTTTTCAAATTGTATCTCTAAGGATGGAGGTTTAGCAGTGTAAAAGCAGTACTTCTCCAGCAGCTTGTAGAGGAGAGATAATATCTGAATTATTTGCTTTGGCATTGTTCTTGTTCTGGTAACATAAAATATTCTCTTTGTTGCTGGCTGGTTTCCCTGGGGCTACTCATCTTTATGTGTCATTTTTATCCTTATTTTGTGATTTATCAATGCCACAGTGTAAACTATTTCATAAGCAAATATTATTTATGAATCTAATTGTCCACATTTTATTGGAAAATCTCAGAATATTAATTATTGCAAGCTTATATGTAGGCTAAGATCAATATTTGATTTGCTAAATGATTTGCAATTTAAAGCTAAAGAAAACGCTGGAAGGATCCTATAATATTAGGATGTGAGCTATCACCCTTTATAAACTAATTAAATTCATAGTTACAGATGAATAGCAGTAAAGCAGGCTAAATAAATCTTGCCTGACAGCTGTTGGTAGAACTTAAATGTTACTACAGTGACATAATTACCATCACAATACAGAGTAGGCTTAATGTTCCGCTATAGTTTTTAAAGTCCTCAGATTGGCAATTATATGGGGTGTTCATACACAAGTCTCTGAAGTTGCAGAACTGGAAGTGTGTTCCAATTAACTCAATGCTGTAAACAATGTGCACTTGACATCCTTCTACCGTACCAGACATCACATGATACTTGAGTTTTCTAGATAATGATCAGACAATGAAATAGAGGGAAAAGGCAAAGGAGTTCCAAAGCAAACTAACAAATCTTGTCAAGGCTTATACAAAATTTGTGTTACAAAATGGTATGAAAATACTAATTAAATTAGACCCATTGACTGAAAAAAGAACAAAATAATAGTGATGAAAGGAAAATATTTACAAAGAGTAATCTGAATATTCAAGTATAAGAAATAATCTTTAGTAAAATTTCACTCAAAGCAAAGCAATTTAGCATGGCTACAGAAACAAAAGCAAGAATAAGTACATAGATAAATATGTAGATAAGTAAATAAACAAGATCTCTTTTACCATTGCTTTGTTCAAGTTTGTGATAGAATATTGAGACAGTTTTTTGGACCCAATATTTCTTATTTATTTATTTATTTTATGGCAGTGTCTCACTGTAGCCCAGGCTAACCAAGAACTCATTCTATAGTTCCAGGCTGGCCTTGAACTCACATTGATCCTCCTGCCCCAGCCTCTCAAGTGCTGAGATTAAAGGCGTGCATCATCACACATGGCCCCAATGTTTTATTTTGATACCAGTAGCAGGATCCTAAGCAAAGGGGAGAGAATCTTTAGAGCCATCCCTAAGAATTTAATAGGACATATTCTAGTCTTTTACATAGGCAGAAGCAATTTAAAAAATATATAAATAGAAAAACCAAAATATATATATATGGAAACGCCTATTTCCTCCCAAATAAGCCAATAGATGAAACTTCTTTTTGCCCATTATATTAAGTCATAACTTTTTCTCTGTGTCTCTACCAAAATACCTTCCTAAAACTTTCATTGAAAGCATGCTGGAGAACTCCCTTTTGTGCAAGAGAAATAAAAGCTCTGAAATCAATAATTACTGATTTAACCCAACCAAATGGTCCTGCACAAACGTGGGGAATTCTGTTTGAAGAGAAACAGCACAAGAGGGATGCATTTTTATCACCTGACTGAGTGGACAAGTGAAGGGTTAACCCGAAAAGGGCTGACTGAGATGTTTTATCTGTACTTGAATAAGGGGATTTATTTTGCTTTATAAATCGTCCTGGTTTATAACTGCTTGGGGATATGTTAAATTAAAAGTACCTATAGTAGACCTACCTTGATGAATGACATTGGCAGCCTACCAAACTGAGCAATTTCAAGGGCCAGGTGGTTATAACAGATAGAAAGCAGAATTTCTGACTCTCTGCACAGGAAATTGGGTTTATGAAAGCAGAATAGTTATATTTCATAAATAATACTTCACTCACAACAAAAGATGAATTTATTAATATTAAATGTAAATTTTAATGGCAAAAATGAATTGAAATATTATAATGAATTTTCTAAAGCTGTTTAAAATATAATTCATTCCTCATATGCTATTGTTACTCCAAAATGGGTTCTCTGAAGGAAAGATTGTATTATAGTAAATGGCAAATATTTTTGGACGTAAAAAATTACAAGTCATAATTGAAACATTATAGAAAATAATTCCTTGGCTCTCTACAGTCAGAAACAAACAAACAAACAAAAAGGCCAGAAAGATTGCTTAGTGGTTAAGGCATGTGCCTGAAAAGCCAAAGGACCCAGGTTTGACTCCCCAGTACCCACGTAAACCAGATGCACAAAGTGGTGCTAGTTCATTTGCACTAGCTGGAGGCCCTGATGCACCCATTCTCTCTCTCTATCTGCCTCTTTCTCCCTCCCTCCCTCTCTCTCTCTCAAATAAAATAAAATAAAATAATTTTTAAAAAATAAACAGAAAATATTACAAAAGGGATTCTGGTAACTAAATAGTTTAGCTTCTGAAAGGCTCTTTTTGGAACATGGGCTATCTGCGAGACTTGAGGGGATTTTAAGCACTTTAAAACCAACAGCCAGAACGGTAATGCATGCTGTGTACTTGTGCATGTACAGACAGGGAGAACACATGGCGGTGCCAGGGCGTCTTGCAGCTGCTGAGTCTAGATGCACGCACTTCTTTGTGCATTTGGCTTTATATGGGTAATGGGGAATTGAATCCAGGCCGTTAGGCTTTGCCAGCAAGTCCCTTAACTACTGAACCACCTTCCCAACCCCACATTTTTCATTTTTCAGGAGCCCCAGCAATTCTCTGGTCTCTGCTCCCCACAAGACTAAACATTCATGGCCATGCCCAGCTATTTGTGTGAGTGCCTGGGAAATCAGACTTGGGCAGTCATGAGGCCCCTCAGACTCCCGTGCTTGCACAGGAACTGAATTTCCCAGGAAGCTATGTCTGCAGGATCAGTTTTAGATGGTGTAAGAGAAATACTTGACGTGTTGACAATGCACTATGAAAACTAGAATGGTCAGTGCGTTTCATCATGTTTGAGGCTCAGCAACTTGCTTGAAAGAAATAAACACAAAACTCACAAAGCACACTGCATATATTTACCAAGAGAGTGCTAATGCTCCCCTTGGCCTTACCAGACCTTCGGCTTTATTCCTGAAGATTTTCCCTGAATCTCCTTTTTCTTGGAGCATCTATTTTAGAAAACATGCAATTATAAATTCTCTCTGCCACGTTGAAATGCCAATCTTCTCCCAAGGTCTGGCAAGTTTTTTAACATAGGTATGTGGGTCTCAAAGACTGGATTCCATCCTTTAAAATACGATTATCAATAAAGAGAGGGCCTTGCCTCTACCTCCCGGTCTTTGTAAGAGAAGAGGTTCCCAGCTTTCATAGCACCAATTAGCAAACACAGCTGGCCTGGACACAGGCACCAGCTTCCCCATCAAAGCCATGCCTGTTCTCTTTCTGTTTCTCCTTTCCATTTATGAATAAAGTTCAAGGATGGATAGGTGACGGACAAATGAGTACATAAGCATGTTTGCATACACATGTGCGTGCACACACACACACACGATAATAACAAATACTTCTCTGAAATTGGAATACTTTCACAGCTATTATTCTCCCCTACTCTTTTCAATATGTTTCTGGTATTATACCTTTTTGAGACAAAATACACAAATAAAAATGACTTAGGTAGATATTGATTAATATAGTGGGTATTACTGATACATTCTTTCTAATATGACAATAATTACCCAGCTTTATAACCATCCAACTAATGTCCTATTTTATAGATTGGTAAACAAAGTAAGATTCCTAAGAATAGTTTTGATCAGGTCAAAAGCCACAGGCAATAAACATAAGTATTAAAATTCAAACACATAACTAGCAATTAGATGTGAAGCCTCCTGCTTTGTTCTGAGACACAGTGCTATTGTTGGAAATCAGCACATGTTGACAGAAGGAAAGAAATAGAATGCTTTGTGTGACCTTGGGCAAATAAATGGCTATTTTGGCCTAGTAGTTTCCCTATCAGTTGGACAAGGAAATATAATCAGTGATTTCACAGAGTTTTTAAGACTTTATTTAAAGTCTTTCTTACTTACTCTCCCAAGTGCTGGGATTACAGCTCCTAGTAGATTTCTTATAAATATGCAATATATTTCTTTCTGAATGCCAACTTTACTTGAAGATACTTCTTAACACTGTGGTTTGATAAGGAATGTTTACTGATATTTTCTAAGGTAACTGATAAAGATATATGGTCAAGCATTGTATAAAAATGAACTAAGAAACATGAAGTTAGAAAAGTTGTGCAAATAATAATAAAATTTTCCATATGACCATACCAAAAGAACTTTGGAGTCCTTAAGGCTTTCCTCACCCACCCATTTAGAACAGATAAAAGTAATAAATGTCCTGCAGGTCTGTGTGTCTGACAGGCCGTCCTGCTGCTTCCTGCCATACATTGTGAGCAACTAAGCATGAACAGAGGAAGTTTTTTTTTCTTGCCCTGCAGCCAAACTGATATATATAAGAAGGAAAAAAATCCATAAATCCCAAAATCCTATTTGCAATTTACCCTCCATCTGCCTACCTAACTAGTTTTCAAACGGGCAAGGGTTTTCCTGGCCATATCCTGGCTATGAGAAGCCATTACAAAGGACAAAGATTGCTAGTGAAGGAGGGCTTGCACAGGATCCATGCAAGCTTGGCAGGCCAGGCAAAACCACTTCAGCTTACGAACACTAGAAATCAGCGTGCAGAGCTCATTTTCTGGGAAGACCAGAAGATGAAAGAAAATCAGCCAGCAGGGCTGGCAACACACTCATGCAGACAGCCCATAATAATTTAAATGTCAGAATCACTTGTCTGTTGCCCAAGTTCAACTTGGCTAATAAGCAGTGCCAGCTGAGTGTACAAGGATTTCATAGATTATAGGGTGGCTTAAGTGAGTAAATGCAAACAAATTCAAACTTACTAATTATTACCCAGAAACATTCCTCCCCCAAATTGTATAAATATTTGGCTCCATAATAAAATCAAGAGAGTTTTTTTTTTTTTAAATCTTTACTAAGCCCTAAATTTATCTCCACATATGAACTTAAATATTACTGTGGCTGGTAATGAACTCATGATCTTTAGCAAGACAATCAAACCTGGAAGGGATGAAAAAAGCTCTTCAACCTTCTTCCATTTCAAATGTTCCAAATTACGGTCAGCAACCTATTCATCTGAACCCTGCATGGGGACACATCCTTATTCTGGTACAAAGGAAATGAGAAAGAGACAAGACAGAAATCATAAGTTTAAATTATCCTTAGGCCCGTTTGAGGGCTCATAGCAAGAAATGATTAATTTGTGAAGAAAAAATATTTTCTTCAGTTGTGGTATTTAGTGTTTAGGAAAGACTCTTCTCACCAATAGTCTTTAAATATATATATATATATATATATATATATATATATATATATATATATATTCTGACCTTCAGCAAATATGAAGTCCATTCTATTAATTTAATCCTTAGAATGGGCTTGAGCTCTCAGATTGTAATTTTTATAATTGATGGCTGATATTTCCTCTATTCTGGCAAACTTCATAAAACACAAATGAAATTAAAGGCAATACATGATTCTTAAGTTTTTAATATATATTACTTATTTATTTGTTTGAAAGAGAGAATGACGCAGAGAGAGAGAGGGAGAGAGGAAGAGAGAACAGGCACGCCAGGACATCCCAGCCCCTGCAAACGAACTCCAGATGCATGTGCCTCCTTGTGCATCTGGCTTACATGGGTCCCAGAGAATCGAACCAGGATCCTTTGGCCTCATAGGCAAATGCCTTAACTGCTAAGCCATCTCTCCAGCCCATGATTCTTAAATTCTAAAGTGCAATCCTATGAAAAAAAGTTCTAGAGACATCAGGATGTTCTCTGAGACCCAGTGTAACCGGAGCATAGAACGATGGCCTTTCTACCTGGGTTTTAGCTGAAGCCCAAAGGCTGTGAACTACAGAGCATATTGCAGTGAGAAGATAGTTCATCTGAGGAAAAGCATGAAAAATGAGTCAGGGACCCTTGAAGCCAACCATTCTCCCAAATATCAAAAAGGCAAAGACGAGACAGTTTCAGCAAGAGCTTCCCTAGAAGAGCTGAGCCATGACTAGTACCACTCCCGGGGGCAGGAAAGAAATTTTTGTTTTTTATTGATCAAAATGAAGGGTACTTTTCATGGTCTCTTGTTAAAAAATATTTTATTTTATTTATTTGTTTGAGAAAGAGACATACAGAAATAAGCAGGTAGAGAGAGAGAATGGGTGCACCAGTGCCTCCAGCCAGTGCATATGCGTGCACCCCCTTGTGTATCTGACTAACATGGGTCCTGGAGAGTCAAGCCTGGAACCAGGGTCCTTAGGCTCCACAGGGAACTGTTTAACTACCAATCCATCTCTCCAGTCCTTCTCATGGGCTCTTTAAGTGTCCCCTGCTACCCAGCTGACATAACTAAAACTGATACATGAAAATCACTTGACAAGTTTAACACTTGGAGACTGTCCTCTGAGGCTGCATAGCAGCATCTGTGGTTAGAGGATGTGGGAAGCATGTGCATGACAAGTCAATTTCTTACAAAGCAGTAACTTAATAAAATATCAGTGCAGTGAATATATCCATAAAAGACAAAATGTTGTCAAACTAAAAGGTTTTTTAATACATTTAAAACATAAAGTTTCAGAAAAATCGAAACTAAAATAAAGGAATCAGTTAAATTGTGTAAATATTCATCAAAAGTATTACTTTCCAACAAACAGACCTTAAAGGAATAAAACTAATATGAAGGAAACAAATTCAAGACACTCTACGATACAGAATCCTAAAAACCTACATTGTGAATAATATGGCCTCAAAATATAGAAAGCAAATAAAATTGGGGAAAAATCCCAAGATTAAGAATGGATTAAAAATGTATTCTAGGGCTGGAGAGATGGTTTAGCCATTAAGGCATTTGCCTGCTAAGCCAATGGATCCTGGTTCAACTCTCCAGGTCCCACATTAGCCAGATGCACAAGGGGCAGCATGCATCTGGAGTTCATTTATTGTGGCTGGAGGCCCTGGCATGCCCATTCTCTCTCTCTCCCTCTGCCTCTTTCCCTCTCTCTCAAATACATAAATAAATAAATAAAATATATTTTTAAAATGTATTCTAGATCTGGAGAGATGGCTTTGTGGTTAAGGTACTTGCCTGTGAAGCCTAAGGACCCATGTTCAACTCCCCAGTTCCCATGTAAGCCAGACACACAAGGTGACACATGAGCAAGGTTGCATATGTACACAAGGTGGCACACACATCTGGAGTTCGATTACAGTGGCTGGAGGCCCTGGCATGTCAATTCTTTCCCTCTCTTGCTCTCACTCTCACATATAAAAAAGGCCAGTCAGCTTGTCTTGCCTCAAAAAAAAAATCTATTTTATAGCTATAAGAACATGTATATAACGCAGGAAATGATTAGACAAACAGAGGTGTTTGGAACCCACACTTATATGAAAAGGGTTGGTATTAGGGCCACTTACTCCCCTGAACAGGAATTCTTTAAATAAATTTTAAGATGATCTTAATATTTTAAGTGGGCAACAGAGACAGTATTATTTCTTAACTTCCTGGACACTACCATGCCACAAAACAAATATAAGACCATAAATATGACAATATTTTATAAATGCTGTTCATCTATCAAACATACCAGACATTCTGATGAAACACTGTGGTCCCAAAGTTTACACTGCAAATCTACACACTTGAGTTACAAAAGAAAACAAAAATCACAAAATACTCATAATAATTTTTAAAATATTTATTTGTAAGCAGAGAGAGAGTGAGAGGGAGCAAATAAGCTCCAGACACACATGCTACTGTGTGCATCTGGCTTTAGGTCCTTAGGCTTTGCAGGCAAGTGCCTTAACTGCTAAGCCACCTCTCTAGCCCTCATCATATTTTTTTAAAGCTTGCAATTTTGTGTTGGGCCACATTCATGGCTATCTTGGGCTGCGTGTGGCCATACACACTGTGGGAGCTATATGTTGAACACTTCTGACATAAAATAAACAAAAAGTCTTTATGTGTGTAAATGAATACACCATTTACTGTAAATATAGGTAATTTCATTATGCTCAACATAAATAATCTTTTTTCCAATAATCCCTAATGCATGTCAAGGAGCAACACTCTAGAAGGCCAAAAAATCTTAATGGAGAAAACAGTCCATGGAAACTCTCGAAGGAAGTGTTCTTCTTGGTCAGCAGTGTGTGTAAAGGAAGTTATACAGACTGCAGAAGAGCTATGGCTGACCTATTTGATGCCTTTATGGAGCCTTTGGGTGAGTGTGGAAGGCAACAGCACTTCCGAGCAGTGTTTGCAACGAAGCCTTCTAAGAGAAGCTGTGGCTATTCAAAACCCCTTTGGGTAGATGAATTGTAATTTCATAATGTACAGCTTTCTTCCCAGTAGGAAATATGTCCTTTCTTATCCTGTGAAACCAGTAATGAGTATGTGGCTTGTTTTGAACAAGAGACATGAAAGTAAACAACATGTGTTACCTTTGGGTGACAAAGACAAGTCTCAGTTATAGTCAGTTCTCGTTATTTGATAGTTATGTTCTACAAAGTCTTCATGAACAAGGAAATAAAAGTTTATAAAACTATTAAAAATCAAGTTCTCAGGCTGGAGAGATGGCTTAGTGGTTAAACGCTTGCCTATGAAGCCTAAGGACCCCGGTTCGAGGCTTGATTCTCCAGGACCCACGTAAGCCAGATGCACAAGGGGGTGAATGCATCTGGAGTTCGTTTGCAGTGGCTGGAGGCCCTGGCGCACCCATTCTCTCTCTCTCTACCTGCCTATTTCTGTATATCTCTCTCTCTTTCAAATAAATAAATAAATAATAAAATATTTAAAAAAAATCAAGTTCTCATGAGCAGCTAGTGACACATTTTCATCAGCCAATCAACACCGACAATATCACCTGGTTCACAGTTGTAACTTCTTATTGACATCTCTGCATACACCTGTCTTACAAACATTTATATTCAGGAGATTCAGAATTTCCTTCTAAGAAAACAATAGCTGGAAAGGACTTGGCATTTTCCTCACCACGTGCAGCGTGTCTATAGGGTTCTTTGGTCTTTAGTCTTCATGCTTCATTTGCTCATCATCTAGTGAGCTCACAAATCAATCAACTTCTGTATTACTTTATAGTTGATGTATCAAAATCAGAGACATCACTTTCTTTTTGTTAAATTTATTTATTTATTTATTTATTTATTTATTTATTTATTTATTTATTTATTTATGAGGAGGTGGGAGAGAGAATGGACATGCCAGGGCCTCCAGCCGCTGCAAACAAACTCCAGATTCATAAGCCACCAAGTGCATCTGGCTTCCGTGGGCCCTGGGCAATCTAACCTGGGTCCTTCTGCTTTGCAGGCAAATGCCTTAACCATTAAGCCATCTCTCCAGCCCCAGAAACCTCACTTTCTAAAGCAGCTTCTTGTACAGACTGCCACATTTCGTTATCTTTTCCTGGATATACTGTAGTTCTGATCCATGAACATGGAACTCATGTCACCTGCCCAAGAACTCACATCTGAGGGAACATATCCAAAGATGTGTGTTTCCCTGTCCCGCCCAAAACCGCCTTCCTGCGCTTGCTTAGCGGCCCTGCACTACATCAGCACTATACGAGGCACATCTCCGGTGACAAATAACTAACTAACGGTGGGAAAATGCCACCAAGCAGACCAAGAAGGCATCACGTTGCCTGCTTCAGATAGAACCATCCTGGCGTGCGTCATTTCATGCTCTGTACACGTCTGTGCATGCTCTTCAAAGAACTGTGAGTACTGAATTGGGAGTTGCAGAAAGTGCAGTGTGTAGGTGAATTCACACAGAAAATCTACAAAGAATGAGGACAAGCACCGAGCATTGATCTTGAGCAGCAGCGTTCCCGCCCCTGGCTGCGTCGTTAACCTGGCCAGTGCACAGACCGCAGCAGAGCGAGGATGCACAGCCACCCGTGCCAGCAGTCAGCTGTGGTGACTGAAGTCTCTCAAAGTCTTTCAATTGTTGCTTTCTGCAATCAACACTCATTTTCCCTCACTGAAATATTCCTCGACCTAACAATCAACAACAACATTTAAATATTCAGATATAGACATATGAAAAATAGAGAATATTTTAATTCATAATAAGAATCTTTATCTGCTCACTACTGACAATCAAGATTAGGATAGGGCTGGCTCCTAGTTTCCCCTGGATAATGTTTTGATGGTTTAGAAGGGCATTATTTGTTTTTATTTAAAAGGACAAAATAAATTAAAAATTAAATAACCAAACTGGATGAATATCTGTGACGTTTTACTAGCCTCAGATTTCTCTTAAAATAAAGACATATGAGTTTCTCCTACAGAGAGCTTTTGACACTGTTTTATCTAAACACCACTTTATGATGAGGAACAGATTATCTTATTCATTTGAAGTACAGGTTTGAGATCATTTTTAAAGTTTAACACTCTAAATTGTTACCTATGTATAGGAAAGGGCATTTTTATTCTCTTCTCAGGAACTCAAACCTACCAAAAGAGGGGCACAGTAGCAAGACAGGAGCCAAAGAGAGATCTCGCTGGCTTTACAGAGACGTCCAGGTGCTCAAGATGAGCCATCTTTCCAGCAGTGTCCAAGTCATGCAGCCCATGGTTCCAGAAGATCAAAGAGGCCACAAGGTGAAATAAGCATTTTCAGGAACAGTGACCCATCATATTTCAATATATGTAAAAATTCTATTTCTAAAAAACTTTTTGTATAAAAAATTCATCTCCTTTAGGAAATTTCATTAGAAATTTTATTCACTATTTTAAATTTATTTTAGGTAACATGTAAAAATATAAAATGGTACACTTATATGAGACATCAATGTTATCTATAGCCACCCTGATGGCCAATAGTCCATCACAGCATTTTACTCTTGTTGAACTGGAGCCCACTACTCATGGAACAAACTATCTGACACACCTCCCCAGTCTCTCCTCGCCATCAACTCTCAACTACCATGAGACTAAGTTTTCCAGAATCCACAAAAAAAAACAAAAAAAAAAAAAAAAAAAACCTGTGTCTGGCTTATTTCTTAACATAATGCTTTCCAGTTCTACCCACATTGTTACATTGTTATGAGAGAACTGCATTAGTCTTTATGGTTACGTGGTATTGAATTGTCACATGTACACATCTCCTTGTATCACTTCATGGACTTAGATTATTTCCATTCCTGGCTATTGTGAATACTGCTGTGAAGACAGTCACAGAACAGATGTCACTGCGTTAATTAAAATTTCAAGGGGTAAATAGTATTACAGAAAACATTTTGAAAAAAATCTACCACGATTTCTCTGCTTTAACATTCATTCATCTAACAGTTTTTCTGTCAAAAATATCCTTATTGTAATATTTTTGTCTTGTCCATAGGTATACACAGATTGAGTACAACATAAGTGTACATATCACTTGTCACTTTATATTTTAACTTGATTTAAAAAAATGCCTAACAGTTTACTGAAGTATTTTCCTTGCAGCTTACCTTGATAACATTCCTATATTTGTGAGTTAGTATTTCAGTTTCAAATAAATTGTATCAAAAATTAGATTGATATGCATAAATTCTTCCCATATAATAATAATTTATATATATAATTAACTGAGGAATAGCATAGAAAATAGCTTAAGTCCACATAAATCTATTATTATACAGAAATATTATATACTATGACCATGTCTATTTTGTATGTATGTATATAGAGAATAATCATGTATAAGTACATATATGCATATTTATTACCCATATTCATAGTTTCTATGTATGTTAACAACAGTTACTGAAAGAAGATATAAAATCATTCATTTTTGTATTGTAAAAAGAAAAGATTTACTCAGATCAGTCTCTCAGAAAGGTGGATATTTGAAATGGCTTTTGTGTCTACATGTATAACTTTAAAAGTCAAGATGAATTTAACCATTGGGTATGTGCCAATTAGTATCTTTGAAGTCATACCAACTGTCTGGCTCTGGCTGTTTTGTGTCACACACTGAATTTGATAGCTAAATATAATTCAATCAAAAAAAGTCACTCAGATGTCTTTCTCCTGGGAAATTACCCCTCAATATTTAGATATATTCCCCTTCTCCTGTCAAGCTGTGAAGGTTCATTTCTAACCCAGTGGAAGAAAGGTTAATTGACAACTAATAAATAGCATGTCAGGCTTCAATTTGTTTAACTGCATACAATGCTCAAAACTCATCCTCACAGGCAGTAAAATGAGCGAGCAATGGAGTCCTTTAACTTCATATCAGGTAAATTGCCTTCACCAGAAAGTATTAAGAAACAAGGCATTTAGTAGCCCAAGTGACTAAAAATTACAACTATAGCTGCCTAATAATATTAATAACTTGCCAGTTTTGTAAAGACTCTACTCAGTAAGACAGAATGATTTTCATGTAAACCTACATATTTTTCTGTTTACCATTACCTGCTTCATTCAGAATTCTCTACTTAAAAAAATCTGTGATAAAGAGGAGAGGTAGGCTGTGTACTGTCCTCATCACCACACAAAAACCAGGGCTTCAGCTTGGTTAAACCAAACCCATCCCGCATATGACGATGATGATCCACGCAATCTAAGGGGCACAATTTTCTGATTTGGTTAGATTTCACGTGGAGCCATCCCAGCCACGTGGAGGAAAGCTAAAGGAAAGCAAACAACACTGTATTTCAGAGCAAATTATTTTGTGAAACAAATCCAATGGTGACTACCAGGCTTTTGTAAAGCGACAAATCTCCTTCAAGGAGATTTTTTAAAAGAAGAGGTAACATAAATAAATAGGCTGGCATTACATATTCTTTATCTTTATTTAAAGAGCACGGGAAGAAGAGGCATGCTTACTCTATCAACTATTTACGTATTTTTTCAGTAATCCAATATTTTTATAATAAAAAGTGTATGTAGAAGTACGTAGCTCTCATCCACAAGGTATATATGAATGACATTTGAAACAGAGGGCTTTCATAATTATATCGTTTTATCAGTCTTTCGTATACTGTACCAGTGTCATACTGCAGTTTTGAATGATACTTATTTCTATTTGATTATGCATATTTATGGTCAACTGTGTGATAAGTTGATGAGTGTACCATGTGTAATGTTATCAGATCCCAGTCTTTGACAAGGCAATTGTCCTTCTCCAGACCAAATGAAAAGTAAGAGGAAACGTCAATGTTTCCTTTGATCTAACCTTGGAAGTCATATACAATAAGTTCAACAATATTCATTGGAAGTACAGATCACCTGTATCCAGACTGGATAGCAGAATTAATAAGTAGTTTGGCTTGTTAGAAATTAGGTAATGGTTTATTTACAAAGTCAGAAAATTTACAGAATCAGCTATTATGTCTTATTTAGTAGTTTGAAGAAAATATTTAAATTGCGACATTTAAAGTGAAATGTTGAAACAGTGATGGAAACAAATTTTGTTACATTTAAACTGAGATTTGAAGTTACTCAGAGAGATCTCTTTAGATTTTGGTCACTGTCATAACGAGTAGCTGCAGGATTTGCTAGCTGGGTACAGTATTTGAAAGGAATGTATGTATATAAAGTAAGAATGCCTCCAAACAAACGTGAAAACACCATGGATATTTCAGACATCTCCATAGCCAGAGACGAGAGGCCTAGGATGTGAAAACACCATGGATAGGACAGAGACGAGAGGACTGGGACGTGAGAACACCATGGATATTTCAGACATCTCCATAGCCAGAGAAGAGAGGACTGGGACATGAAAACACCATGGATATTTCAGACATCTCCATAGCCAGAGACGAGAGGACTGGGACATGAAAACACCATGGATATTTCAGACATCTCCATAGCCAGAGACGAGAGGACTAGGAAGTGAAAACACCATGGATATTTCAGACATCTCCATAGCCAGAGATGAGAGGACTGGGACGTGAAAACACCATGGATATTTCAGACATCTCCATAGCCAGAGACGAGAGGACTGGGACGTGAAAACACCATGGATATTTCAGACATCTCCATAGCCAGAGAAGAGAGGACTGGGACGTGAAAACACCATGGATATTTCAGACATCTCCATAGCCAGAGACGAGAGGACTAGGACATGAAAACACCATGGATATTTCAGACATCTCCATAGCCAGAGACGAGAGGACTAGGAAGGGAAAACACCATGGATATTTCAGACATCTCCATAGCCAGAGACGAGAGGACTAGGACATGAAAACACCATGGATATTTCAGACATCTCCATAGCCAGAGACGAGAGGACTGGGACGTGAAAACACCATGGATATTTCAGACATCTCCATAGCCAGAGAAGAGAGGACTGGGACATGAAAACACCATGGATATTTCAGACATCTCCATAGCCAGAGATGAGAGGACTGGGACGTGAAAACACCATGGATATTTCAGACATCTCCATAGCCAGAGACGAGAGGACTAGTAAGTGAAAACACCATGGATATTTCAGACATCTCCATAGCCAGAGACGAGAGGACTGGGACGTGAAAACACCATGGATATTTCAGACATCTCCATAGCCAGAGAAGAGAGGACTGGGACGTGAAAACACCATGGATATTTCAGACATCTCCATAGCCAGAGACGAGAGGACTGGGACATGAAAACACCATGGATATTTCAGACATCTCCATAGCCAGAGATGAGAGGACTGGGACGTGAAAACACCATGGATATTTCAGACATCTCCATAGCCAGAGACGAGAGGACTAGGAAGGGAAAACACCATGGATATTTCAGACATCTCCATAGCCAGAGAAGAGAGGACTAGGAAGGGAAAACACCATGGATATTTCAGACATCTCCATAGCCAGAGACGAGAGGACTAGGACATGAAAACACCATGGATATTTCAGACATCTCCATAGCCAGAGACGAGAGGACTGGGAAGGGGAAAACACCATGGATATTTCAGACATCTCCATAGCCAGAGAAGAGAGGACTGGGACATGAAAACACCATGGATATTTCAGACATCTCCATAGCCAGAGATGAGAGGACTGGGACGTGAAAACACCATGGATATTTCAGACATCTCCATAGCCAGAGACGAGAGGACTAGGACATGAAAACACCATGGATATTTCAGACATCTCCATAGCCAGAGACGAGAGGACTGGGACATGAAAACACCATGGATATTTCAGACATCTCCATAGCCAGAGAAGAGAGGACTGGGACGTGAAAACACCATGGATATTTCAGACATCTCCATAGCCAGAGAAGAGAGGACTGGGACGTGAAAACACCATGGATATTTCAGACATCTCCATAGCCAGAGACGAGAGGACTGGGACGTGAAAACACCATGGATATTTCAGACATCTCCATAGCCAGAGACGAGAGGACTGGGACGTGAAAACACCATGGATATTTCAGACATCTCCACAGCCAGAGACGAGAGGACTAGGAAGTGAAAACACCATGGATATTTCAGACATCTCCATAGCCAGAGACGAGAGGACTGGGACGTGAAAACACCATGGATATTTCAGACATCTCCATAGCCAGAGAGAGAGGACTGGGACGTGAAAACACCATGGATATTTCAGACATCTCCATAGCCAGAGACGAGAGGACTGGGACATGAAAACACCATGGATATTTCAGACATCTCCATAGCCAGAGACGAGAGGACTGGGACGTGAAAACACCATGGATATTTCAGACATCTCCATAGCCAGAGACGAGAGGACTAGGAAGTGAAAACACCATGGATATTTCAGACATCTCCATAGCCAGAGAAGAGAGATCTGGGACGTGAAAACACCATGGATATTTCAGACATCTCCATAGCCAGAGACGAGAGGCCTAGGAAGTGAAAACACCATGGATATTTCAGACATCTCCATAGCCAGAGACGAGAGGACTGGGACGTGAAAACACCATGGATATTTCAGACATCTCCATAGCCAGAGACGAGAGGCCTGGGAAGTGAAAACACCATGGATATTTCAGACATCTCCACAGCCAGAGAGAGAGGACTGGGACATGAAAACACCATGGATATTTCAGACATCTCCATAGCCAGAGACGAGAGGACTAGGAAGTGAAAACACCATGGATATTTCAGACATCTCCATAGCCAGAGACGAGAGGACTAGGACATGAAAACACCATGGATATTTCAGACATCTCCATAGCCAGAGACGAGAGGACTAGGACGTGAAAACACCATGGATATTTCAGACATCTCCACAGCCAGAGACGAGAGGACTGGGACATGAAAACACCATGGATATTTCAGACATCTCCATAGCCAGAGATGAGAGGACTAGGGACGTGAAAACACCATGGATATTTCAGACATCTCCATAGCCAGAGACGAGAGGACTGGGACATGAAAACACCATGGATATTTCAGACATCTCCATAGCCAGAGACGAGAGATCTGGGACGTGAAAACACCATGGATATTTCAGACATCTCCATAGCCAGAGACGAGAGGACTAGGACGTGAAAACACCATGGATATTTCAGACATCTCCATAGCCAGAGACGAGAGGACTAGGACATGAAAACACCATGGATATTTCAGACATCTCCACAGCCAGAGACGAGAGGACTAGGGACAGGATACAGGTGAAACCAAAGGGCTTTGTTTCAATAAAATCTGATACATTTGCGGAGTTGTCAAAGAGAGATACAACACTTAGGTTGCAAAATATATGAATGTAGAGTTCCGGGCAGATCATCAAAGTCAGCTGTCATAACCTTGCTCTACTCAGGAAGTATACGGCATTCAAAGCCACTTTTACCATTAACTTAGTAATCTCATCATTATAGAACACCACTCGGATTACGTGCCTGGAATGATATAATTACCAAAGTCAAGTAAACAAATGATGAAAGTACTTTGGAACAAGATACAAACTTGTTTCAAATGTAACTGAGAATTGTGCTGATAATGGTGTCTTGGATAATCTGTTGTGTGGCAGTGAAAACTCACTCCTCCATATTATAAATGACTTGGTATGTCAGGCCCTGCAGGAGCTCTTCTACAAAAATGCCTTTCTCATTTAACCAATGACTCAATCCCTCTCTGTGTCTCACTAGAGGAGAGCAAACAAATTCTGGGTCCTCTTAGGTGATAGATAATCGTTAATTCCCAAACATTGTTTGTATAAGACATGTATTCTGATTACATTAACTTGTTTATAAATGTGTGTGTGGCTGCTCATATTTTTACTGCTGACCATCTGTCCCTGTTTTCCTGGCCAGCATATTATTTTCTAATTCGCCAGCACTGTTGCAATCCTATTTATTCATGGTTACTAAAGTGACTTTGTCTGCAACATACATTAAAATCCTCAAATCTCATCAGATGGGAATATCAGCATCTTTGATGCTATCACTACAGCAAGAAACTAAGTACAGGTAAAAGCTCTCTCAAGCTGAAGCAGCTCTCACACACTGACACCTGATCACTGACAATTGCCATTTGAGGCAAGTTGCGTTTATCTGTTTCTTATCTGAAACTTTTTTCCAGTTCTAAACAAGAGAACCTCGATTAAGAAAAGCTTTTTCCAAACACTGGGTCAGGACTTGGGATGTAGCTCAGTTGGGAGGGTGATCACTCCATAGGTGTGAAGCCCTGGGATTGATCCCCAGCACCTCATAACGCAAGCACGATGGTGCAAGCCTGTAATCCCAACACGGGTACACACGGCAGGATCACAAGTTCAAGGTTCAGTTAGTTCAAGGCCAGCAACTGACCTTGAGCAACTAAAGGAGTTTCTCTTTCTTGGAAACCAGACATGACATGAGAAATGGACTTACAAGCTCATCCCCTATCCAGGAAAGCCTTTTCAACTCCGAGGACAGCTTTCAGTGGAATCCCATCTTGGGGAACGCTGCCGCTAGAACATGAGAGCTCTGCTTCTCTTCATCACGGTTCTAAAATCTTGAAATCTTACTGTGCGTGCTACATGGGTTTCATTCCTCGAATTTATGAGACAAACGTGAAGGACACAGACCCAGCGGAAGTTTTCTATGACTGTTGAGCATCTGACCTCTAGTTCCTGAGTTAAATGCACACCAAAGAGCTGAGAAAGGCTGCACCAATCTCAGAGACACCCCATATTCTAGATCATTCCTACATCCTACTGATTCCCAGCTACCCTCCAGTAACTCTTGTCTTCACTCGTCTACTTCCAGTCTCTCCTAAATCCTGCTGCCAGATTTATCTCTATATGAAAAGGTTTGCAAATCTTGTGTTTTCCTAAAAGTGTAATAATTAGACCTGTTTTGTAGAATTATGTGTCCTCACTGTTTTCAAGACACTTGACAATATGTTCTTAATACTACTCTGAACTCTTCAGTGCACTTCCTCCGACCCTCTGGTCCACCTAGAGCAGCCGGCAGGCTAGTCCTACCGAGCCAGACCTGCCCCACCACCCAGCCTTAGTGCACACCCTCACCTTTGCAGGATGTGTGCTTCCTTCTGCTGAAGTCATCCCAGATGAAAACTGTTTGTTTAAGAATAAACAGTATTCAGAGCTTTACCCATTTTCAAATAGAACATAGGTACTCAGTTTTTAAGCGTGTATTCTATTTTTTCCAAGAAAGTTATTTGCATGCTGTTTCTGGTTTAGGTTATGTACAGTCCAGCTAGGGAAACGGGATAGATACTTAACAGGTAAGTATTTTTACAAACACATTTATCTGTGCATTATATGTGAAGGAAGAATGCATACATTTAATATGGATCGTCTTTAAAAGTTTACCATCTGAAGGCCCGCTCTATGGGAGGGAATACATGCCTGGTACTGAAAAAAACTAATCAAAAGTCTATGGCAGGGGAGGTCATGAGCCTTAGGGGTATAAAGCCTGCTCTTGTCTGGCTAAAGGTACATATTATTCCCACCAAACTGCCCTGAAAGTACTACACTTAATGTTCATATTCACATATTAATGCTACTCTCACTTCTGGTTAGAGAAGTTTCTCTTTTCAGATGGAGATGACCACTGAGATGACCCAAAAGTCAACATAGTGTTGAGAAGAAGGGATGAAGGAGTGCCCAGCACTGAAACATTTCTGTCACACCCTCCAAGGCTCAGGGTCCATTGCAGAAGAGGGGGTGGAAAGAATGTAAGAGTGAAAGGAAGGGTACGACTCCTTACAATGCAACTGTCCAGACAGAAATTGGCCTTGATATCGATGACCTCACAGTGCCTAGCAATACCTTCACAAGACCCTCACAATAGGAGAAAAAGATGATGACATCAAATTAAAAGAGAGACTAATGGGAGAGAGAGGGGGGATACAATGAAGAGTGGAGTTCTGAAGGGGAATGGGGGAAGGGAGGGAAATATCATGTTTTATTGTCTGTAAGTATAGAAGTTGTCAATAAAAAAATTTTTTTAAAATAATATATATTTTGGGCTGTAGAGATGGCTTAGCGGTTAAAACGCCTGCCTCCTAAGCCTAAGAACGCTGGTTCCAATCTCCAGCGGTTCCAATCTCCAGGTCCCACGTTTAGCCAGATGCAAAGTGACGCAAGGGCGCAATGCCACACTTGACCACAAGGGGGCGCACGCATCTGGATTTCGTTCACAGCAGCTGAGAGACTGCTGGTGCGCCCATCTCTATCTGTCTCCCTCTCTGTCTGTCTCTGTCTCTCTGTCTCTCTCCAAACATAAATAAAATAATTTAAATAAAATAAAATAAAATAAAATAAAATAAAATAAAATAAAATAAAATAAAATAAAATAATAATATATATTTTATCTTCCGTGAATTCTCTATTTAGCTCCGTAGCCCATTTTTTAACTGGGTTGTTTGAATTCTTGTTATTCTGTTTTTTGAGTTCTTTGTATATTCTGGATATTAATCCTCTGTCAGATGTATAACTGGCAAAGATTTTCTCCCATTCTGTAGGTTGTCTTTTTGCTCTATTCACAATGTCCTTTGCTGTACAAAAGCTTTGTAATTTCATAAGGTCCCAGTGGCTGATTAGTGGTTTTATTCTCTGAGCAATTGGATGCGGAAAAACAGGAACTCTTCTACACTATTGGTGGGAATGTAAGCTGGTCCAGCCACTGTGGAAATCAGTGTGGAGGTTCTCGAGACATCTAGAAATAGATTTACCATATGATCCAGCTATAGCACTCCTAGGCATATATCCAGAGGACTCTTCTCACTACCTTAGAGATACTTGCAAAACCATGTTTATTGCTGCTCTATTCACAATAGCTAGGAAATGGAAGCAGCCTAGATGTCCCTCCACAGATGAGTGGATAATAAAGATGTGGTACATTTACACAATGGAGTTCTATTCAGCGGTAAAGAAAAATGAAATTATGAAATTTGCAGGGAAATGGATGGATCTGGAAAGGATTATACTTAGTGAGGTAACCCAGGCTCAGAAAGCCAAACGTCACATGTTTTCTCTCATATGTGGATCCTAGCTACCAATGTATAGACTTGTGTGTGAACTGGAACCAAAAATAGGTACCAGAAACCAGTAAGCGGGTAAAAGGCTATAAGGGAGGGAAGAAAGGGAAGGACTTAAGTGTATGGTAATACACATATGTAAGTAGAAGAACTGAGTACAGGGAGGGGAATGGCCTAAGCGAGGCCATGGGAAGAGAATGCATACAAAAAGGGCAGGGGGAGGGTCAATCTAAACTCAAGATATTATCAATAAGACATATGTAAAATTACTTTTTTGAATAAGGGCACATCTAGAAGATATAGACTGTTACTAGAAAATTTTCAGTACCTGGGATGGAATACCTTTCAGTGAGTTGTTGGCCAAGGAGGTCCCGGTAGCCTCCAAAACATTAAGGCTTTTGCCAAAGCCCTTGGTCTCCCTAGAGAAACAGATAGTAAGACCCTATTGCTGAAGACATCTCATGCCTGAGAGGCAAGGTCACTGAGAAAGCAAGCTGATGCTGAGCAGAAAACCTTCTCCCTGTAGACCAGCCAACTGAAAGCTGGAAAAAGCTGCACTGCACGCAGTGTATGGGAGACAGAAGCCATCAACAGTGAAAACAGTGGATGCTGAATATTCAAGCTTGGCCAGACAGGCCCAATGACTGAATGGGTGCAATAGTGGCGTGTCTACTCTTGGGGTAACCAACTGCTCCATAATTGGACTGAAGGCCCTCTCTATGGGAGGGAATACATACCTGGTACTGAAAAACCTAAGTAAAAGTCTATGGTAGGTGAGGTCATGAGCCTTGGGGGTATAAGCCTGCTCATGTCTGACTAAATGTATATATTATTCCCACCAAGCTGCCCTGGGGACACTACACTAAATGTTCATGTTCACATATTAACACTACTCTCACTTCTGGCTAGAGAAGCTTCTCTTTTCAGATGGTGATGACCACTGGGATGACCCAAAAGGCAGCATAGTACTGAGAAGAAGGGATGGAGGAGTGTCTAGCACTGAAACACCTCTGTCACACCCTCCAATGGCTCAGGGACCATTGAGGAAGAGGGGGCGGATAGAATGGAAGAGCCAAAGGAAGGATATGACCTCTTACAATGCAACTGCCCAGACAGAA
Organism: Orientallactaga sibirica; assembly: GCA_036365145.1. Taxonomy (NCBI): domain Eukaryota; kingdom Metazoa; phylum Chordata; class Mammalia; order Rodentia; family Dipodidae; genus Orientallactaga; species Orientallactaga sibirica. The sequence goes on from JAEOAD010000005.1 coordinate 1,712,364, forward strand.
ATTGGCCTCAATATCCATGATCTTGTAGTTCCTAGCAATACCTTTGAAGACCCTCAAAATAAAAGAGAAAGATGATGTCATCAAATTAGGAAAGAGACTGATGGAGAGAGGGAGGGGATATGATGGAGACTGGAGTTCTAAAGTGGAATGGGAGAGGGGAGGGAAATATCAGGTGGGGTTTTTTTGGTATGTAAGATTAAAAGTCAATAAAAAATAATAATTAAAATATATATTTTTTTTAACTTTACAATCTACAATATTTTATCACAAATGAATAAACTAATTCCATATCATATTTCTCTTTTGTATAATAGATTTTTATACTTTCTACTAAGTTTGGCTTAAAGTTAGAAGTATAATATTAATTGTTACTATGAATTACATTTCTTACTATCATACTACTGTAATATTTAGCATTACATAACTTGAAGATTCAAAGAAGCCTTGTAAATGCTCGAAGAGACTGAGATGCAGGGAGTTGCCACGCCACATGTAGATAAGAATCAAATGTATGGCATCTGGCCTTGTTTCTTGACTATCCAATGTTTTTGCCACATCTGGAATGTAAGGCAATATCCTTAAAATATACCTTAAAATATATATGTACATTGTCAGAAGTGAAACTAAACAATATGATTCTAAAACAGCCGTATAGTTAGCCCAAGACATATACAACAACACCCTACCTGTTCAAACAATGTGAGGAAAGGAATATGTTTTAAAACTAATATTAATGGAATTTTAATATTGATTTACAAGGATGGTAAACAGCAACCTAGGATCAATCACATCCATATCTCAGTTTTTAAAATTATTTTAAAATTAATGTTTTAAGAATTAATCCTAAGATAAGTTTTGGATACAAAGAAATTAGTAGTTAAATTTGTATAAGCAATAACCTTAAGTGAAATAATAAAAATGACCATAATAATGACAAACTGATAGTATGAACTGGTAGAATGTTTACAATGTGGCAGAGTTTTCTAAGACTTTTACATGAATTCAATTGTAAAACCTTAATAAAATACAGGTAAGATGCATTCTGTATCAAGCCCATCTTACTCATAAGAAATGTACAGATTTCACATAGTGAATTTTCTCAAAGGCACACATTGTCTTTTAATCCCAGTTTTCCTATCTGAAAAATCTTTGTTTCAGTTTTATATCATGTCAATTTCTGTCTTTAAAATTATGTGTCCTTCTCTCTCTATGGGAGCATTGGGCTCATATCTCTAATATGAAAAGTACAGAAAACTATTTACCCTCTTTATCCTCAAATAGTAATCAAAGTTGAAAACATCTACTTTATTGTCATAAAACACTTCAATCAAGATATAAATTTTTTTAATTCCAGGTTAGCCTGAGCTACAGTGAGACCCTACCTCAAAAAACCACAAAAAAGATATAAATTTTTGAAGATATATGAGGTTCATACAACATTTTGCAATACCTACCATCTTAATAATGCAGAATATGCTAGTCCTTTTCTTGAATCTTCCCTTATCAAGCGTTGCATCCTCCTCCCTCATTTACTTTCTGCCATCAGTTATAATCCTCAGATTTCACTTTGTATCCAGCCATCATGAATCAATTTTTAAGAAAGTCATTAACTCCACCAAATAGTCCTGCCTTTGTAATAAGTACTTTATTGATAAATGAAGACAATGTCAGTACAATGAAAAAATTCCTCCAGTCAGGAAATTATTTCTGTGGCTTGTGGTAAACTCTTTGATCAAAATGGCAGAGAACAGAGTGTACACTTCACAGAATGCTTGTCTACCCACCACCTTGTAATTAAAAGAGGAAGAATGTGCTGAATAAAACTGATAAATCTATGTCAAGGTAGGGTAATATTTAAGCAACCTTCAAAGCCACCCTAATTTTTTAAATCTTGTTCATGAATTATGTTTTGAGTCAGTAGGAACATCACTAAAAGTCACTAGAGTTCTTGTATCTGCCTGTCTGGATGATATTATGGGTCTTATTACTTACTCACTTAGACATAGGGTTTCCCTAAGAGCATCTCCAGTTATCTTTGTCCATCAGCTCTCTCCTGTCTGTATTTTCTGCAAAAGTCAGCCTTCTTGACAGCCCTACCTACCCAAAGGCTCCGAATGAAGCCATAAAGCAAGAAAAGCTGAGGGAACCACAGGGTTCTAGAACTTTGACCTGGTCCTTACTAATATGACAAAAGGGTCCAAAACAAATTTGAATGATGGAGCCTGGAAACTCCCTTGAAACCTTCAGCCACCACACATTACTGTAGGCCATGCCCTGCCTGCCCTGTCCTTCCTCAAGATTCCTCCTTTGCTTCCCAGAGAATTCAGAAATACCAGTGGCTTTCCCCTTATAACCTAATAAGTCTCATTTTCCTAACAAAGAAGAAAAGTCATGGCAGTGGATTGAGATAATCTTTCTTCTCAATAATAAAAATGACCAATGTTTTCAGTACTATATGCAATAAACTAGCCCACCACCTCTCATTTGAAATCTCATTAAGGGCTGAAGGGATGGCTTAGTGATGAAGGTGCTTGCCTGCAAAGCCAAAGGACCCAGGTTCAATTCCCCAGGACCCATGTAAGCCAAATGCACAAGGTGGCACATGTGTCTGGAGTTTGTTTCCAGCAGCTGGAGGCCCTGGTGTGTCCATTATATCTTTCTCTCATTCTCTCTCTCTCTCTCTCTCTCTCTCTCTCTGCCTGCCTTTCAAATAAATAAATAAAATAAAATAAAATATTTTAAAATCTCATTAAATTTTCACTGGGTTCCATAAGACAACTATTTCAAATTCCATTTTCATAGAGGAAACAGTTATCAAGAATTCATTACCAATATCCTAGCTAAAAATGTTTAGACTTCTGTGTGAGTTGGAACCAAAACTCAGTAGCAGAGGCCAACAATCTAAAAAAGGGCTATAAGGGAGAGAGAAGAGGGGAGGACTTAAAGGAATGGTATTGTATATATGTAAGTAAAAGAACAGATTACAGAGGGAGGAATGGCCTAAGTGAGGCCAAGGGGAGAGATTGAGTAAACGAAGAGTGGGGGAGGGTCAATCAAAATTCAAGATATTGTGAATAAGATATATGAAAGCTTATTTTTTGGATAATGGCACACCCAGAAGCGATAGATTGTTACTAGAAATTTTTCAGTGCCAGGAATGGGATACCTTCTGGTGAGTTGTTGGCTAGAGAGGACCCTGTTGCCCCCAAAACATTATAGGCTATTGCCAAGGCTCTTGGTTTCCCACCAGAAACCAATGGTAAAACCTTATTGCTAAAGACTCCACATGCCTGGGAGGCAAGGTCATTGAGAAATCAAGCTGGGGCTGAGCTGCAAACCCCCTCCCTATAGACCAGCTGACCGAAAGCTGGAAAAAGCTGCACTACATACAGTCTTATGGGAGACAGAAGCCATCAGTGGTGAAAACAGTGGACACTGGAAGCCTCAAGTTTGGCCAGCCAGGCCAGATGACCAAACAAGTACAATAGTGGCATGTCTGTTCTAGGAGAAACCAACTGCTCTCCAATTGGACGAGAAGCCCGCTCTATGGGAGGGAATACATGCCTGGTACTGAAAACCTAATCAAAAGCCTAGGGCAAGGGAAGACATGAGCTTTAGGAGTGTAAAACCTGTTTTTGTCTGGCTAAATGCATATATTATGCTCACCAAACTGCCCTGTGAGCACTTCACTTAACATTCATATCCATATATTAATGCTACTCTCACTTTTGGTTAGAGAAGCTTTGCTTTTCAGATGGCGGTGACCACTGGGATGACCCAAAAGGCACCAAAGTTGTGAGAAGATGTAACAGAGGAGTGCTCAGCACTGAAATATCTCTATTACACCCTTCAAGGCTCAGGGTCCATTGTAGAAGAGGGGGCGGATAGAATGGAAGAGCCAAAGGAAGGGTACAACTCCTTACAATGCAACTGTCCAGACAGAAATTGGCCTCGATATCCATGACCTCGCAGTGCCTAGAAATACCTTCACAAGACCCTCATAATAGAAGAAAAGATGATGACATCAAATTAAAAGAGAGACTAATGGAGAGAGGGAGGGGATATAATGGAGAGTGCATTTGTGAAGGGGAAAGTGGGAGAGGGGAGAGAATTGTCATGGTTTATTGTCTGTAAGTATGGAAGCTGTCAAAAAAAAAATGTAGATGTTCAAGTCCCTTAAATAAAATATATTTGTATTTAATAAAAAAAAAGATTTGGTCACCCAGCTGTGGAATATTGAGACTCATATTCTAAATAAATTGTGACCCTCTTCCAGAGTCTGTGCTTCATCAACCCATCTACAGCCCCTGTCTGTCCTTCTCCATCATTACAGCTACAGCAGGTCAGTGGAAGTTATGTGTGGTCAGTCTTGAAACGAGTCACTATGCTGTGTGTGTCTACAGATGCAGTACTAACAGGTTAGAGGTTTGAGAGTGAGAAACCAGAAACGTAAGGGGACTTAGAGAAATAAGGATTCTATGGTATAGAAAATCAGAGACATGGATAGGGAGGTAAGGAAGGGAGAAAATGAGAGGGAGTAGAGGAGGGAGGAAGGGAGAAAAAGAGAGGGAGTAGAGGAGGGAGGAAGAGAGAAAAAGAGAGGGAGTAGAGGAGGGAGGAAGAGAGAAAAAGAGGGAGTAGAGGAGGGAGGAAGAGAGAAAAAGAGAGGGAGTAGAGGAGGGAGGAAGAGAGAAAAAGAGAGGGAGTAGAGAGGGAGGGAGGAGTAGAGGAGGGAGAGAGAGAAAAAAAAGAGGAGGGAGGAAGGGAGAAAAAGAGAGGGAGTAGAGGAGGGAGGAAGGGAGAAAAAGAGAGGGAGTAGAGGAGGGAGGAAGAGAGAAAACGGGAGGGATTAGAGGAGAGAGGAAGAGAGAAAACGAGAGGGAGTAGAGGAGGGAGGAAGGGAGAAAATGAGAGGGAGTAGAGGAGGGAGGAAGAAAAAGGAGGGAGTAAAAGGAAGGGAGAAAAGAGGAGGGAGTAGAGGAGAGAGAAGAAAACGGGAGGGAGTAGGAGGAGGGGATTAGAGGAGGGAGGAAGAGAGAAAACGAGAGGGAGTTCCAGACTTACTGACTTCCTCTTCCCAAGATAGTTCCTCCCCAGCCACATTCTGGGTCCACCCGAGTCTTCCTGTAAATCACTTGCTCTGTACTACTTTATCCCCTCAGAGACAATGCAGATAATTTAGTGGCATAACTCTTAGAATCATCATCAGTAAACTGATAAATACATCAAAATATTAGCATGTACAAATATATTATAATAAAACAATACTTTTTAAAAATTACATTTATGTAAAATTAAATTTCTATCATGTTAGTCATTGTTTTGTTGCTGTGTGTAGCTGGGGAAGATTTACTGAAAAATAACCAAACAAATTATTTATTACTATATATCAAATATAAATGAATTCAGATGGCTCACATTTTTCAATAGTGCCCAAATGGAAAGGTAATTCAAGAGAGTTTGGTTAACAATTTTGAGCAAAATGGTCATATTTGATTGCCTCCTTGTGAGGGCATAATTTTCCATTTTTATTATGTAACTGTGATCAGTTTGACAGTATACTATAAATGCTTGATACAATTCACATCTTACATACCCTGTTATCTGCATCAAACACAAATTTATTTTACAATATGCTCAAACTTATTCAAACTACAATTACTTATTCAAAATGGCCTAGTATCCTGAAGACCCAGGGCACTCAGCCAAGGGCCCCATGCCCTGGGAAGAGAAGCATGTGCTGCTGACCCTACAGCCCAAGGGGGTTCCTAACACTCTCTCACCCGCCTTCACTCTCCAGGGTCTGCTTCCCACACATCCCAGCTTTGTAGCCTATACACAATCTGTCGCCCTGCATGCTAATAGCTGGTTCCAGTGTCTGCTGAACTTTGCTGTCAGCTTCTCCTGGCATGCCCCCCCCCGTGACTTCCCTGCTCCATACAAGCACCTTCTATGCCAGAAGACCCCCTTTCCAGAGTTGCTTGGCTGCCCTGCCCAAGCCTTACTCACTGCTCCAGAAGAAGAGAAGATGAGGTAGAAGTTGCAATTTCCCAGTCCTCTGCAGAGGTTTTAGAGAATATAAGACATATTTAAGAATTCAATAAAGGATTTAGAAACATGACTTTTATGTCAAAATGTTTTTTTTTAAAAGTCTTTGACCCAAGATAAAAAGCTGTAGATTATAGCTATTCACAAAAGTACCACAGAGGGTTACATACTTGAATCCTCTTACAGAAATGAAAAGCATTTATATGTGCTCATCTGAACTATATATAAATATGTTGCACTGGCTTTGCTCACTGTGTTTGGTCTGAAGTTCTTTCATTGCAATTTTTAAGGAACCCATACATTTTAAAAAAATGACACAATGTGGGGCTGGAGAAATGGCTTAGTGGTTAAGTCATTTTGCCTGTGAAGCCAAAGCATCCGGGTTCGATTCTCCAGGACCCATGTAAGCCAGATGCACAAGGGGCTCATGCATTTTGAGTTCATTTGCAGTTGCTAAAGGCCCTAGTGTGCCCATGCTCTCTCTGTCTGCCTCTCTTCTCTCTCTCTCTCTCTCTCTCTCTCTGCTTGCAAATAAATAAATAAAAATTTAATAACAAATGACACAATAGGAGCTGCTTAGAGCAAAATTGTCTAGTAGAAATAGAGTGCTCTAGTAACTGTGTTTATTTTTTAATTTTAATAGTATATTTTTATGTGACTCATTCCAAAATATTATTATTTCAACAAATAACATAAGATTACAGAGATTATTTATAGGTTTTTGAAACTCGAAGTCTCTGAAATCTTCCATGAGGTTATGCTTACAGCCCATCTCTGTTTGGACAAAGCACACATATAAAGTATTCAAAAGCCACAAATGCCTCAGGGCTGCCTTGCTGACAGCAGAGCCTGAAGGAAGGCACAATTTCTATCCATTTCCAAGGAAAGAAGAATTATTTATGTGGTGAGAATATATTCTTAAAAGAAAATAATCACAAAGTTAATGCTAATTAATATCCTCAGATAATTTAAATGATTTAATTCCTGCCCAAACAAGTACTCACTTTACATTCTAAGTTATCCAGCACCAATATGAAACTGAAGCCTACAATTTGCAATGCATGTTGCTGCTAGATAACAACGTGAGCGGCTCTCACTCTAGGTATCCATCTGACTGGGTGTTTCCCATAAAGCTGTCCCAGCCCTCACTATGGAAATAGGGCTCTCAGATGAGGGGTGACAGTTTAATGGAATAGTAGGTGCCAAGGAAAGAACTTATAACAACAAGCCATTAGAAATCATGCATTTTCAATTCTGTTTGCAATTTCAGGGATGACAAAACATTTCCATGAATTCTTGTTTCTTTAATTAACTTTTTATGCATTCTTCTTTCCTTATCTCTAAGCAACTACAAATTTAATGAGAATTGATTTCATCCCCAGGGTTTCTAAGCTTAAAGCTCAAAATTTAAAGGTCATTTTAGAAATCACTTTAAATCTATGAGAATTACTAACATTTATTATCAAAAGCAAAAGATGTCATGCGATTTATTAAACACCATAGTATGTATATGTTTATCAATTCATGTAACTTCCATTGAATATGAATATATAATCAATAATTTATATGACACATTTTTCGTGGAATAGAAATAGAAAGATAAATCCAGAGAAAGTTTGCATTCTCCCAGGAGAGAACAAATTGTTACTCTATATAATCGGAAACCTTTAAGGCACTTTGAGAAGTTTCCATAGGTCAACTGGAAATGTGTCAAGGGACATTTAACCTCAAATAAGTTGGCAAGTCACCTCTGCAGACAGTACTAGCTAAGCTGAGCCAGGAAAGATAAACCGACATTTCAAATCTAAAGTGAGAAACACAGATGAAACAAGTAGTCTTACTCGAAAGCAGTCAACTTCCGCTGGCACAGTCCTACTTACAGCCAGAAATGAAGCTGGTGGGCTAACTAAGCAGAAGCTCGATCTTGAAGGGGCTAGGACAGCTACTGGACCAGAAGTTACTGGAGAGTTTTATGAAGAGAAGTGCTTTCCTCTGCGCATGTTCTGTTGCCATAACAAACATTTGGAACTGGATACGTTTTTTAAAAAATATTTTGATTTATTTATTTGAGACAGACAAAAAAGGCAGAGAGAGGGAGAAACAGAATGGGCGCACCAGAGCATCCAGCCACTGCAAACGAACTCCAGAAACATGTAACCCCCTTGTGCATCTGACTTACATGGGTCCTGGGGAATTGAATCTGGGTCCTCTGGCTGTGCAGGCAAGTGCCTTAACCACTAAGCCATCTCTCCAGCCTGGAAAATGGGTACTTTTTAAGCAAACAGGTTTCTTTAGTTCACTGTTTTGGAAACTGAAAATTCAAACAGCCTGATGGTGACTATTGTAAAAAAAAAAAATCCCCATGGATGGATCGCATCACGAGAGAAGGCAATACTTGATACGAGAAGGGAGACCATGATCACACAATGAGACAGAAGGCCAGAGGTAGAAAGGGGGCAGAGGAAAGTTATTCCTTGATCATTGCTTTCTCTTGAGTACTAGCCAGAGACCCATATGAACTATAAATCTTCCTGATGGCAGTGGCCCCAGTGACCCAACTGCATGGGGCTATACCACTGCCCAACATTGCCAACATAAGAACCAAGCTTCCAAAAGATGAGTCTTTGTGAGACAAACTGCATTCATGTCATAGCATGCATGAGAAAAATTATCCTGGGCAGGGAGTGTGGTAGTCTGAATGGATGACCCCCAATATATTCAGAATTTAGAGTTTGTAATTTAGATCTGCAGCTACTTGCCTAGAGGAGGTGTCCCTGGGCAGATCCTGGGGTCCAGAACTAAAGTGTGGTGCTGGTGTAGCTTAGGGCTTTTCTCTCTCAGCATGGACCTGTGAGAGTGGGCCAGCTTCTTCTGCCATTATGGCACTTCCTTGGATCTGTCATCTGCAATAAATATCCCTTCCTTCATGACTGTGCCTGATTTGGACATTCATCTCAGTGACCTGAGGCTGCCTGCCACAGAACTGGTACCAGAATGTGGGATGTAGCTGAGATGAACCTGACCATGTGGATTCTGGGCTTCTGAACCTTTGGTTTTGGACGAATGGGCATGGACTTGGTACTTGCAACTGAAGATGCCCTCTGGAGCAGTAAGCCAAGTATTATGGTCTATTCTGATGAGAATTGGAAAATGCTAAGTGCAGAGAAAACTGTATTTAGATTCTTGGCTTATGAACTTTCTAAAAGGCAAGGAAAGACTGCAGAGAATCTTTTTGGAACTGGGATACTGGCATGAGGGATGGCTGCGTTCTGCTTCCCAGGCCCAGAGAGTTTGATCAAGGATAAATCTGTAATGGATTGATGTGCTTGGCTAAAGATATGGGACTGGGAGACTTAAAATTTTAAGTTGGAAAAATTCAAGCAAGCTTAAAATTTACTGGCACAGAGACTGGTTTTAGGTCACTGATGCTGCTATTGTCAAACACATGAACAATCTTAAGGAAGATGGCCCAACTGCTTTACACTAAAATAATATAAAGGAGGAAAGACTATGACAGAAATGCAAATTCTTTTGGAAAGAGTTGACTGAAGAAGGAACCTGCTTGTCAAGATTACAATTTATTTAGTCCCTGAATTAAGAATATGGCTGTGTCCTGCATACCTGGTATTGATTTTAGAAGCATGTACAATGCTTGAAGTGGGTGAAGTGCACACGGTTCCAGGTGTCACTGCTGAGATGCAACATGAGGGAGAGTGTGATGACCCTGAGAGGCTGGCAAAGCCACTGGAAGATGGACAGTGGTTTGCATGGAAACCTGAAGATGTTTGGGGTACACAAGGACTGTTTAAGGGCTACTATGGAGGTTGTGGGCTCGGGATGGATGTTTTACCTTTCTATTCAGCCCAGCTGGAGGGGAAGAATTGGAAAATCAGGAGACTGTCAGTCACCGGTTATTATGACTGATATCAGACTTGAACTGCAGATGTTTGATGTTTGCGTGATGGTTATTGAGTTTGCACTATTCCAGTCTCTCCTTGAAATACCTTATAGCAGTTGGAAATGTTTATTCTGTGCCTTTATATGTTGAAAATATACAACGTGTTTTGATTTCACAGGACTCACAACTAAGATACAATCTTGAATCTCAGACTTAAGACTTTGGAACTATCTTAAGTTGGTAAAGACTGTGGGGACCTTCAAATTTGACAATATATAATAGGAGTTGGTTATAAATCTATTGGGGCTAGGGGTGGAATGCAGTAGTTTGAATGGACGTCCCCCAATATATTCAGGATTTTATTAGAGTTTGTAATTTAGATCTGCAGCCACCTTCCTGGAGGAGGGGTCACTGGGTGGATCCTAGGATCCAGCCGTAAGGTGTGGTGCTGGTGTGGCTTGGAGCTTTTCTCTCTTACCATGGACCTGTGAAAGCAGTCCAGCTTCTTCTACCATTGTGGAACTTCCCCTTGATCTTTAAGCTTCAATAACTATCCCTTCCTCCATACCTGTGCCTGATGTGGAAGTTCATCACAGTGACCTGAGGTTGTCTATCACAGGTAGCAAGATGGCTCAGAGGATAAAGTGTCTGTCGTACAAATGTGAGACTTGAGTTTTAATCTCCAGAACCCACATAAAAAGCCAAAAGCTGTGGCGGGCAGGCTTCTGCAATCCCTGTATGCCTAAGAGACAGGGGACAGAGATAGAATTTTCAGGAAGTTCATGGACCAGCAAGCCTAGAAATGGAATCATGAACCACAGAAGATTCCATCTCAAAAATAAGGTGGAAGATGAGAAGCAACCCAAGAGTTGTTCTCTGATTTCCAATTATGTACAGTGGCACATGTATGCTTACATGCGCACATATAAGCATGCATGCACACACACACACACACACACACACACATTATTCTGGCTGTTCTGAGACTACCACTTGACTTCAGAGAAATATTGGAATGAGGAAAACTAATTGAGAGCAGGATATAATTGAATAATTGTTTTCTGGACATTTAGTGGTTGTGGGAGAAAAGGGATAACATCATATTGATTGCAGGTTTTTTCATTGGTTAAAAAAATGGATTGTAGTAGCATTCATTAAAGTGAAAATTATAAGAATAAATGTTAAATTAAACACTCACTCTATGTCAAATATTTTAGTTGTTTTCTGCATTAAGCAATTTAACCATACAACAACTATATGAAATAAATATTATGATAATCCTGGTTTGAATGTTAGAGACATAGAAACACATAAAATTAAGGCAAAATGAACAAATTAGCAGCAAACAGGTCCAAATACAATACATAAAGTGTTATTTCTCTCATTTGTTCCTGAGATTGTCAAATGCTAAGAGCAGTTCATGGCTCATCACTCGAGTAGATGGATAGACTCTGCTAAGTCTTCCCATGTGTTTCTCCCTCTGACTCACCTCAGAGCACACAGTGCTTCATCCAGAAGCCCAAGACTCTGGTAACTGCAAAGGAACAACTTAGATTTTTTAGAGGAGAGATGACTGTACGAAGGAAAACCTTCCCTTGATTTAAATTAGATATAACTGTTATAAAATACTTAACTTTATTGTATTTCATTGCAAGGCTATTTATCTCCATGCATTTTTCTTTGTTTTATTTTATTTCAGTAGGCATATAAAGATTAAGCTATTATTCATTATGGCATTTTTAAATACAATTTTTTGGTTTATTTTGCCCCTCTTTCTCCTCCAGTTCTTCCCAAGAAATCTTCCTCCCACCCTGTATCCCCCTTCTGTTTACATGTCACATATGTCTTTTTTGCCCCTCCTGCTCATCTCTCTATATTCAGTCTTAGTTACCATTCTGCTTTCATAGTTTTTATGCACATTAGCTCCCATGTATATGTATTTATAGATATTACTATAAATGTTAATATAGATATTATCGTTATTATTACAGATAGGATCTATATCTCAGAGGCAGCATGCTGTCTTGGTCTTTTTGAGTTTGGGTCACTTCACTTAATACAATTCTTTCTAGGGCCATCCATTCTCCATGCATTTTCAAGAAAAAGCAAAATTCCATCCTGTGTTGACTCTTTGTGTCCTTCCATCTCTGTGTGGGAGTAATGCTCTGTGGCAGTAGTCAGGAGAATAATAAATGTCAGCAACAAATCACCTAAAACACTCAACTTAGGGCACAAATAGTGGACATCTTCAGAGCATGGCTTCTTCTAAGCAGATTGACACACCTAGTTCCCATCAGTGTCACTTGGGTCCAATTCATGAATAATTCATCCAATTACTCAGCACATTGTGTGCATAGCACTGGCCTAGGTGCTTGGGCTATACCAGTGAAGTGTAAAAATAGTGTTCTCTGACTATTCCAGTGCTTGCTTTTTGTACCCCACTTACCTCCTTTTCGCATGGTGCTCATGTTCTCCATGCAGACTTACAGCCTCTTGCTAAGGGAGAAGCGATGTGACGTAACTACTGTGGGATTACCTTGTTGTTGTGGAACAGCATCTGGCTGATTCTCCTTGGGAAGGCACATTTACAGGACTGGGAAGTTGGTCATGCCATATTAGGACAACAGCGTGTGGTAGTGTGAACATATAACCCCAGTAGACTCAGGTGTTTCACTAAAGTTTGTCTCCAATTGCCTAGCTGGAGGAGGTGATCCTGGGGGTGGGACCAGGGGTAGATCTTGGAGTCCAGCCCTAATGTATCACTGGGGGTGGATCTCATTTCTAGCCCAAAGTTTACAGAGTGATTTCTGAGTTCTTCTTGGGTGCCTACTGTTTTTATGCTCAACATGGAGCTGACTTCAACAGACAGATGTTACCAAGAAATACAGTAGAGTTGCTGAGATGATCTGACCATACAGACTTTGGTCTTTGGGACTTTTGTGATAGAGGAATGGGACAGTGATTGATGCTTTCTACTGAAGATGCCTTACAGAGCAGTAAACCAAGTATTATGGACTTTTCTGATGAGAGTTTGAGAATGCTAGATGAAGAGAGAACTGTATTTGGAGGCTTTGCTTGCAAACTTTCAAAAGGGGAAGGAAAGACAGCAGATGGCTTTGTTGGAAGTGAGCTCCTGGCATAAGGGTTGGATCCATTCTTCTGCTCATGCCCAGAGAGTCTGATCGAGGTTAACTTTAAAATTAATTTTATATGCTTGGCAGAAGTTATGAAATTGAGGGATATGAGATTTAAAGTTGAAACAATTTAAACAAGTTTACAGTTACTGGTTTTTAATTTACTTAAACTGCTATTATCAAACACATTAGAAATCTTAAGGAAGATGGTCTAACTACTTTACCTTGAAATAATGCAAAGAATGCCTAAAGGGATTCCACCCAGGAAAAGATTAATTTGGTAAAAATGTAAATTCTTTTATAAAAAAAAAAGAAACTGCTCTTCAAGGTTATGATATATTTTGTCCCTGGATTAGCAAGATGGCTGTGTCCTGCTCACCTGGTATTGGTTTTAGAAGCATGAAAAATGACTGGAGTGGGTCATGAAGTGCACGTGGTTCAAGGAAGCTGCTGCTCAGACATGGCATATGAGGCAGCATGTGAAGTGTCTTACAGAAAAGCCAGTGAAGCCATTAGAAAGAAGATGGACCATGGTTTTCATGGAGACCTGAAAATGTTCTGGATATACTAGGACTGTGCAAGGACTATTTTGGAGGCTGTTGGCTCATGATGAAAGTTTTTTCTGGCTACTCAGCCCAGCTGGAGGAACAGAATTGAAAAACCCAGAGACTGTTGTCACTGGTTATGGATATCAGACTTGAACTGCAGATGTTTGATATTTGCCTAATAATTATTAACTTTGCATTGGTCCAGTCTCTCCTTGTCATGCCTTATATCAATGGAAGTATTTACTCTCATTATATGTTGGAAGTATGTAAGTTGTTTTGATTTTACAGAACTCACAGTTAAGAGACAGTCTTGGATCTCAGATGAGACTTGGGACTTAGAAACTTCCACTGGATCTGTAAGCCTGAAATAAATTCTGTTTTCCCCATAAATTATGTCTGTTTGGAAGATAATCCCAGCAGGTAGAGCTGGCTACAACACAGAGCAAGAGGGTAATTTTGTCTGTGGGAAGGATATTCCCACTACTGTTTATTTCTGTTTGCCCACTTTACCAAGTTGTTTGCAAGTCCCATAGTTACCTGTCCTGATGTACCACAGAACCTCCATTGCAGTAGAATGCTGCCTGCCCTTGAGTTTATACTTCCACAGAATAGGACTGGCTCAACACTCCAAAATCGCTCAGTCCAATTAACTGATTAAAGACAAAAGGATTAAAGAAAAAAACTAACATAATCATCTTAATGGGTATAGAAAAGTTTTTAACAAATTCAAGATCCATTCACGTCCAAACATTTTTAACAAACTAAGAATAGAAGGGAAACTTCTTTATAAAATATTATAGCTAAGAGTGTATTTGACAGTGAAGGAGTGTGTGCTTTCTCCCCAAAATCAGTAAAAAGAAACTGACATCCATTCTCTTCATTCCTCTGCAGATATTATAGAGGTACTCCCTAGTACAATTGAGTTAAAAAAAAAAAAAAAAAAGAGTACAGTTAGGAGAAAATGGAAAAAATGTTTCCATACATAGACAACATCGATGTTTATGGAGAAAACCTAAGAGCTTGAAATATTTTAGTATGCTAATTCCCTCTTTTCCTTTTTGATTCTATGTCCGTTATGCAAAATTGTGGATTTCCTTAGGACATTTTTACATGTATGTCTGCTGTGATCATAAATATCCCTCGTTTCCCTCTCTCGTTCCTTCCCTCAACTCCTACTGGTTGGTGTCCTTTCTTTTCCTATAGAACTAGAATAATTCTTGAGTTTAGAAAATCTGGAGGACAAAGGACAAGAAAAAAACCAACTGTAATTATGTAACTTAGAAATGAATCATTGAAAATTGGAATTAAAAGTCCAGAAAACATTAAATATTTATATAATCTAACAAAACATGTATGCTATACACAAAATGAAAATACTGCTGACATTTTTTTCTTGCTTTGGCTTGTAGTATGTGTGTGTGTACAGTATGTCATGTGTGGTTTATGTTCTTGTATGTACTCTTGTGGAGAGCGCTTGCCAGCAGTGGCCAGAACAGAAATTCAGATGTCCTACTCCATAGTAATTCCATCTGTTCTTATTTGAGCCAGAGTCTCTTATTGATCCTGGGGCTTGCTGATTTATTTGTGCGTTTGTTTGTTATTTGACCCTGGTAATCCCCTGATCTCTGCTTCTCTTTGCAAGACTGGGGTTAGTGGCATGTGTGGCCACAACCAACTATTTAAGTAGATTATGAAGATTTGAACTCATGCAGTTTCAGGCGCCCTCAGACCCTCATGATTGCACAAGAAGTGCACTGAACTGCTAAGATATCTCTTCAGGCCTAATAGCACTGAAATTTTTAAAAGAGCTGAGGATAGTATCATGTCCATAAATTGAAAGGCTTAATATTGTTTAAGCTGTACATTTGAAATTCTTCCATATACTTTAATGATTCCAGTGAAAATCTTAGAAGCATTTTATATAAATTGATTTTACTGTGAAAATTATATGAAAAGAAACACAGTGGAAGAACAAATAAAACACAACTTCAAAGAAGGGAAACAATGGAAATGAACTTAGATGCTGGTTTTCAAAATTTAACATAAAGTGATAATAATCAGCAACATGATATAGGAAAAACAAATGGATATATACATGTATGAAATAGAGTACTTCAGAAATAGATGACTATCAGCATTGCCAGTGGCTGTTTAACAAATGTACAGTTCAAAAGAGAAAGGAAATGCTTTCAAACAAGTGACATTGGACCTTTGAGTATCTACATAGAAACAATGTTAGGGCAGGAACAATATTGGTGGAGTGCTTGCCTAGCAGTGTCAAGCCCTTGGAATTGATTCCCAGAAGGATGGAGAAAAGGAGGGAGCTGGCAAGGCAACTTGAGCTGTATCTTATACTATATCCACAAACTTAATTGCAAATAGATATGAGGCATAGTTAAGTATATAATCTAAATATATGCAAAAATATGCCATCTAGATATAATTCTATGTGAGAAATTAGGAGAAAATCAATGTAGCCTTGGGTTAGGTGAAATGTTCTTAGATAATAGCCCAAAAGCACGTCCCATAAAACGACATGATTACTGTATGCATTGGTTGTTAGTGTGATGGGCAGTGATGTGTGGATGTTAGAAAACGTCCATGTTGCATTTTCCATGAGGAAAATGGAAAGTGCCAGGTGTTAGATTCTCGCCATCAGTCGTTCTTGCTTGGATCCAGCTGGACTTGTCTGGACTTGATACTGCTCCACTGTCAATGAAACAGAGCTTCTTTTCCAAAGCTTACTGCTGCGTTTCTATGGTAATCACACTTAATATCTTTCAGAAACCCTGAAGGACACAGTCCAGACTTACTGAAGTGCACCATCCAAGGCCTTTCTCTCTTCTCCAATCTCAGACCCCACAACTTCAAATTTGGCTGTGTAAATACCAGTAAGACTTGTAAGACTCGAAGTTTCTAGACTACACCTTATACAGTGCCATTGAAAACAGCATCCCTTCCATGTTAGGGAGATGGCTCAGTGGTTAAAAGTGCTTGCAGAGCAAACATGAGGACCTGAGTTCAATGAGTCTATATAAAATATAACACCTATACAAAAGGCTGGGGATGGGTGTCCATGCCTATGACCCCAGCACTGAGGAGGCAGGCAGGAAGACTGCTGGGTGTCATGGGAAAGGATTGATCGGGACAGCACAAACACACATCTATTCACCCCGTAGGGCTCACGTGACAGACCAAAGCACAATCGCACCAGAACCAGTTTGAATGAACCAGTGAGCTTATCAGGTTGCATACAGAGCAGGGTGAGGGGCTGCTTAGAGGAGCAATGAAGACCTCAAACGAGCCACACCAACAAGAAGTCTCATCACGGCCTGGATCACAGCCTCCCACAGCCCGCATTGATGGGGCTGCCTGTGTCCAGATTGCCTCCTTGGATGCTTCTCCCTCAGCTTCGTGGTGACTCAGGCAAGAGTATCACCAACAGCTCCACCTCAGCACAGGTAACAACTCCTGGGAGCTGCATCTCTGGAGTACACTGCACAGCCTGCAGCCTGCTCAGCTGGTTGGGGACTCTCTATATGACTTGCAGGCAGTGTGAGGTCTTGTAACTTTTTCCCTGATAGCTGACTTCCTGAGTTCCCTGAGCCTTCCTCCTCCCCTGAGGAAGAAATGTTTCTATTTGAGGAAATCGCTGTATACCGTATAATGAGGCTCCCTAGTCAAGCTAGTCTAAGAGATCCGGGTTCAGTGAGGCACTCTGTCTCGGGAAACAAGTCACAAGAATGATGGAGGACACTGGAGTCTTCTTCTGGCCTCGGGCACACCCATGTGTTCACAGCACATGTACACCCTCCCCCACAATCACACACGCACACACCACATCCCAGAGTGCAATTACTTTGTTGTTTCTGAATGAAAATATGCTTGAATTAATCATGTAAAATGATATATTAGGAAAAATGTCTTTGAAATTAATCTCTCCAGCCCTCATGTCAGTTTTAGAGGAGAACTTTAAGCCTTCCTTGGTAAGAAAATAATTCTCAGGGCTGGAGAAATGGCTCAGCAGTTAAGGCACTTGCCTGCAAGGCCTGATAACCCATGTTCGATTTCCCAGCACCCACATAAAACCAGATGCACAAAGTTGCACATACGTCTGGAGTGCAGTTGCAATGGCTGGAGGCTCTGGTGCACCCATTCCATCTGTCTGTTTCTCTTGTCTCTATCTTCTCTCTATCTGTATCTTTATGCTACATTTAAAAGTGTAATGTACTACAGCTTAAGGAAGATAAAGCAGAAAGTCCACAACACTCTCAGTCTATTAAAGGAACTGAATTTGTTATAAAACCAAACATAAAAATTAATGCTCAGATAGTTCTTCAGTGGATTCTAGCAAGCACATGTAGAAGAAATAGCAAGATTACCATCATTACTTATAAGGCTTGGATACTAAAAGTAAGGAGGAGTACTGCTTGGAGGTGGAAGGATCGCGCCTCAACTCTTTAAATGATGCTAGCTTACCCTACTACAAAAGCATTGCATGAAGCAGCAGACTTAAGTCTGTAAGCAAGACTGGAAAGAAGGAGAGAGGGAGGGAGGGAGAAAGATGGAGAGAAGGAGGAAGGGAGGAAGGAAGGAAGGAAGGAAAGAACGAAGGAACGAAGGATGGAAGGATGGAAGGAAGGGGACAAAAGAGATAAAAGTAAAAACTGCCATTTTTCATATACAGAGAAAAAATAATAAATAATATATTAGCAGGTCATGTTTAGCAATAGGTAAGAAGCACAGTAAATTGTGACCTTTTAGAATACAGCCCATATTACACATAAGCATTCTAAATTCAATGACCAAAATTTAGTATTTTAATGGAATTAAGTGTTGTGGACACTTCACCTTGTGGGATGAATATCCAAACCAGGCACAGTCCATGAGAAGAAGGGATTTATTGGAAACTTAAAGATGCATGGGGAAGTTCCATTTATGGTAGATGAAGCTGGCTCCCATTCATAAATGCAAGAAGAGAGAAAAACTGTGGCAAGCAAACACCAGCACCAGCACACACACCAAAGGCAGCAGGCAGCGGGGCCACACGAGCTCAGGCTGTTCTGCACACCTCTGGGCTAGAAATCAGATCCCTCTGCAAACACATCTTAGGCTGGACCCCAGGATCCCTCCCCATTGACACCTCCTCTTCCCAGGCAGCTGGAGATCCAAGTTACAAGCTTTAATAAAATGCCTGAGTCTATGGGGACATACATTCAAACTACCACATTAAGACAAAAAACTAAAAACACACAGACTTGTGGAAAGTGAAACATGAGAATCCCAATCTGAAGTGCCCCATGAAAGCACAACTGAAGGGAAGTACAGAAACTGGGACTTAGATACAATGTTGTTGGGAATATAACATCGCACAGTTATTTTGAGAACATGTGTGATGAATTTTGTAAAACTAAATACCCGTCTACCTCATGTTATTTCTGTAAGTGTGGAAGAGCATGCGGATGGTGGTAATATTCTGTATCTTGTTAGAAGTCTGTGTTACACGGGGGACTGCATAAGTTAGCACCTCTGAAATGGTATTATTAAATTTCCTATCACCACGTGCGGGAGTTTTACCAAAGAACATGAAGACTAAGTGAGCATCAAAATCCAGTTATCAAGAGGTGTGATGAAATTTTATGAAAGCAACCCTTTTTATTTTTGATATTTTTATTTATTTATTTTCCAGCAGAGAGAGAGAGAGAGGAGACAGACAGACGGAGAGAATGGGTTCACCAGGGCCTGCAGCTTCTGCAAACCAACTCCAGATGCATGTGCCACTTTGTGCATCTGGCTTTTGTGTGGGTACAGGGAAATTGAACCCAGGTTGTTAGGCTTTGCAGGCAAAGGCCTTAACTGCTCAACCATTTCCCCAGCCCTGAAAGCAAGTGTTTTGATGCTTGAAGTTTACACTGAAATATACTAAAAAGGTTTATTATTCAGAAAATATAAAAAGTGTGAATATGGGCTGAAAAGATGGCTTAGTGGTTAAGGCGCCTGTCTCCTAAGCCTAAAGAATGCTGGTTCCAATCTCCAGTGGTTCCAATCTCCAGGTCCCACGTTAAGCCAGATGCAAAGTGACGCAAGGGCACAATGCCACACTTGACCACAAGGGGGTGCATTCATTCACAGCAGCTGAGAGACTGCTGGTGTGCCCATCTCCATCTGTCTTCCTCTCCCTCTCTGTCTGTCTCTCTCTGTGTCTCTCTCCAAAAAAAAGTGTGAATAAATAAAAACTCATAGAATGTCTCATTATAAATACAAGTAATGATAGGAACTTAGTAAAACTCATAAACATAATGTACAAAAAGGAAATATAAATTTCAACAAGCAGAAATAAAAAGTCAGTCTCAGGGCTGGAGAGATGGCTTAGCCATTAAGGCACTTGCCTGCAAAGCCTAAGGACCCTGGTTCATTTCCCCAGGACCCACATAAGCCAGATGCACAAGGTGACGCATGTGTCTGGAGTTCATTTGCAGTGGCTAGAGACCCTGGTGCCCCCATTCTCTCCCTCTCTATCTGCCTCTCTCTCAAATAAATAAATAAAATATTAAAAAGGCAATCTCCCTATTATGCAAGACAGTATAAATTAAAACAATAGAATAATTTTCCAAAACTATTTTAGTGGTAAATAGTAACTCCATTCAAGTTTGTGAATATAATATTTTTAAACAAAAATTCTTACCAAGGGAGTTTAAAGTGATGAAACCTCAGTGCAAAGCAGATCTGTACCAGTGCAGATTTTCATGGCCTGCGTTTAAGGTATATACTGTAGAGAAACTTGGGCATTTTCATGAGATGCCAAACATAGGATGTATATAAAAATATCCATTAATAATAAATCAATAAACACTGTCTATACACAAGTCAATTGAGTGAACCAGATCTGAATCAAAATAAATACATTCTGAAAGCATGGCATTGAAGTAATAAGGCAAATTTCAAGAGAAAAGTAATAATGTGATTCCATTAGTGAAAATTTGAAAATATAGAATACCTTTTATGGATAGATATACTGTGGTATCACAGAAAGAAGGTGGCAGGTGAATGGCACAAGTCCCTTTAGTGAGATAAAAGAGCTCGTATCGTGGAAAATGCCAGAAAAAATAGTTGACTCTGCTGTGGTCCTCTTACCTGAAGAGCAGTCCTCACATCACCATGAAATCTCTTACCTGAAGAGCAATCCTCACATCACCATGAAATCTCTTACCTGAAGAGCAGTCTTCCCATCCTTCACAACACCTCAAAATCTCTCTTTTGTCAATAAAGACACCTGAGGGGATCAAAATAGCATTAAGTATTTCAAAGTCCTATAACAATTCACGAGAGAGAGGTTTTTTTAAAATATATGAACTTTTGGATCCAGATGGCTTTTTCTGGAGAATCTGATAGTGTGTGTATCTGCTGAAGTGGCAGAAGAAACATCAACACCCTCTGCACACTCACAAAGACTGCTTCCCAGGGACCGAAAAGTTAAGTGCACGAGACGTCATCCCCACGGGCTGCAATGACTCAGACCTGCCGTCCATTCCGCACACACACCTACGTGGTAAAAGTTAACAGACACAAAGAAGACAAATGTAAGTGTCATCCTCGGGTTAACGGCTGGAGCAAGGAGACTTAGCGCCACGGGATGAAGGAGAGGGCGGCGTGCTTAAGGAATATGGAGATCATGCAAGCTCAGTTTTTGCTGTCTCGGAATCTTCAACACAGAAGCATCAAGATACAAGACTGAACTTCACAACAGCATTTGAGGTCAAATGAGGTGGCAAGCTCATCTCACATAAGCTGGCATGTGAGAAGCGAGACCAGCAGTGTCTGCAGGAGGTGCTCAGTGTGTGGACTGTCAGCGACGAGTCTGGCTGGTCTAAGTCCCAAGCTCTAGTGGGTAAGGGCTGTGGTCAGTTTGGTCATTTTAAACTGAATTCCTAAACATGCTCCCCACTCAATGGGGAGATACAAGAGACTCGCTGTAAACATGAGAAAAGATGCAAAAACGTCCCCACAGGAAATCTCAAAACTGACCAGAAATGGCCCCTTTCCAGGACAGTCCTCCACACTGAGAAGTGCTGGGATGAAAACAAACTGGTCAGCAATACCAACACAGCATTTCATTTTATGAATTAGACAACGTGAACTGGTAGCAACTCGGACCCAAGAAATGATCAAGCCAAGAGAATTTGAAGAGTTCTGTGTCTAAAAAGGAATTTATATGAAGATGTGAGAAGAATTTTTGTATGATTAAATGTTGATCTTGTCAAACATATTCATTAATATTCTTATGAAAGTTGATAGTCAAATATTGGAAACTAGAAGACAGGAGAATTCTGGTTTGTTCCCTGCCTTCCAGTTCCTCAAAAAGAAGTTTGAAAGTCATCAACAGTAGAAGTCACTTATCTGTGTATCAGAGTTCTGAAAATACCTCAACAACAGCTAACATCAAATAATTTTCAACACTGTTCAGTCCTCAGACCAGGATTGATCGACACTAAACAGAACAACTCGTGTTCAAAGTCACTGGTTGGAACAGGGGGAATTAAAGTAATTTAAAGTCCTCTCAAGGATGACAAATCATTTTTCTATCTGTATCACATTTACATATATACTCCTGATACTTGCAATTTAAATGATACTCAAAAGAATCAATTAGGGCTTTCATCCCAGCACCACATAAACTGGGCATGGTGGTATGGATGAAGCACTATGCTACATAGCAAGTTGAAGTCCAGCCTAGGTAGAATACATGAGACTCTGTCTCAAAAAAGAAGGAGGAGGAAGAGGAAGAAGAATGAGGAGAGGAAGGAGGGAGGGAGGGAGGGAGAGAAGGAAGGAAGGCAAAAAATAGAGGAAAATGCCAGGTATACCTACAATTATTTTGAAGAATTTTGTTATAAAAAGCAATGGAAAGAGAGTCAGTCCCCAGACAGTTAGCTGGTCTAGTGCCAGAAGTCACATAAGTGACTAGGGGAAACGACCAACATCTGTCTAAGCAACTCGTGGTCTAAGCTACTCAGCAGCAAACAACCTGCCGTGATGCTCACACAAGTGCAGTAGTGGCACACAACTGCTCTAGATTTGGCTAACGGATCCACTCAGTTGAATGGAACCCATACCTGGAAACGGGAAACAAGTCAGAACCATGTCCAAAAACGAGCCCACTCTCCAATATCAAGCTCCCACCAATAGTGGGATACAAGAGGGCCTACACCTGTTAAATTCTCTCTATAATAATAATGGTTATCCATGTGTCTTGC
This sequence comes from Orientallactaga sibirica, assembly GCA_036365145.1. Taxonomy (NCBI): domain Eukaryota; kingdom Metazoa; phylum Chordata; class Mammalia; order Rodentia; family Dipodidae; genus Orientallactaga; species Orientallactaga sibirica. The sequence continues at coordinate 1,735,246 of JAEOAD010000005.1, forward strand.
ACTGACCTCACTCTCCGTTGGAGAATCTGCTTCTCTCTTTCAGATGGACACATATCCTGAGGAGAGAATCAGCCCATCACACCACATCAGGTCACCAGATGAAGCCATAGAGTTACAGGGGAAATGAGTGAGAGTGCTGCTTTCTCGGTGAGCCTGGTACCAGCACAAGGGTGAAGGAGATGGACACAAAGAACTCTCAACCCCTACCAAATCAGATATCCAGAGACATAGAGACTCCCAAAACCTTGTCACTGAAATAGAATGAACCCAACGAGGCTCAGGGAAACTTAAGGAGGAGGGGGTGGAAAGATTGTTAGAGCCATGAGTTGGGTCATTATGCACAGAGTCATTGCCTTTCCTGCATAACTGATGGCTGCCCCCATAAGGCAAGACCCACATTACCCATAGGGGGAGGACAGGGAGAAGGCTAATGATGGTACCATTGTGACTGTATATATACTATATACATAACTAATAAAACGTATTTTTAAAAAGCAATGAAAAAAGTAATAAATAGATAAGTGAAAAATCTAGAGGTGCTGTGAAGCCAAAGCTTCTTTCATCGTCTTATTCTTATTTTAAAGACGAGATATGGAAAAGTATTGTCACAGCTGTGATGGTTTGGATGTAAAATGCCCTCACAGGCCGATATGTTTGATGACTTCATCCTCAGCTGGTGGTGCGGTCAGGGAATGTGGAAATGTTAGGAGACGGAGCCTTGCTGACATAAGCGTGTCACTGGGGTGGCCATCGAGATGTGACAGCCAAGCCCTACATGCAATTCTCTTTTTCCACTTCCCGTTGAAGTAAATGATGCATTGCTGTCTTCCTGTATGCTTCCCCACCATGATACTCTGCCCTCTGCAAATGTAAACCAAAATAAACTCTTTTAATTCCTAAAAAGAGTAGCAATTAGTACTTTTCTAGCATATTTCTACATCATAACCATTTCTTTGAATTTCCGAATAGTGGCTTGTAAATTCTGATTTTTTTTTTGCTTTATATTGTCTCAGTACTAAACATGTAGACATTTTTCCTATTATTTTTCTTATTATTATTAGTGCAGTTTAACACTGTAGATAGATTTTATCTTGTTACAAGTGAAAGGTTTTCTATAGATGATTTATAATACAGAGGAGGATTTTATAAGACAGGCACCTTGAATTTTGGTTCCAATATGGGGAAGTCCTGGAAGCTCTATTCCATGAATTCTAGGCAGGGGTTGAGTGTCCACCTAACTGAACTGTGATTAAAAAGAAATCCTCATGGCAGTATTTTTCTTCAGCGAATAGGTCTAGGGTGAGACAACTTCCTTGGTTAAAGCCACTGGTGTCAGCCTTTGCCTTCCATGTTGCAGCCCAGGCAGGATAGGAAGGGAGAGGCCCCAGGCTCCTCTGGTTCTATTCTTCCTGGGTGCTTAGGGCTGTGCTCACAGCTCCTCTCACTGCAGCTGGCCTGGCTGTGTGTTCGCATTCTGCTCCACATCAAACACTCCAGCCTGCTCCGGGCTTGGGCGGGTCATAGCAGTCTATTATCCCTCCTGCCTGACTGTCTTGCAGCCACACACTGCACTCACTGAGGTCCAGGTGCCCCCCACTCCCCAGCCCCGTCTGGTGCCATGCTGCCCTCACCCCACGCTCCCGCCTCACAAGCTCCCCATTTTCCACAACAAAGTTGCCCTCCTGCTGGTGCACCCAGTGTTCTTTGTCAAAAAGCAACCCCTTCTCTTTCACGTTTAATCCCCCCCACACACCCTGCCATGGTTTATTTAACAAATAGCAGTGCTCCTTTTTATTATTATTTGATGTTTCAAGGTGGAGTCTCATTCTAGCTCAGTGTGGTGGTTTGATTCAGGTGTACCCCATAAACTTAGGTACTCTGAATGCTAGTCTCCCCAGCTGATGGCAATTGGAAATTAAAGCCGCCTGTTGTTAAGGCCAGGGGATGATGTCCACCCTCTGCTCATGCCATCATTTTCTCCTGTCATCATGGAGCTTCTGCTTGAGTCTGTAAGCCAAAATAAACCCTCCCCTCCCCACCAAAAAAAGACACTCGCCTTGTCTCCTGCCATGCTCGGTGTGGTGGTTTGATTCAGGTGTACCCCATAAACTTAGGTACTCTGAATGCTAGTCTCCCCAGCTGATGGCAATTGGAAATTAAAGCCGCCTGTTGTTGAGGGCACACTTATGGGTGTTATAGTCAGCTTCTCCTGGCCAGTGTTTGGCACACTCTCCTGTTGGTATTGCCCACCTTATGCTGGCCAGGGTTGATGTCTACCCTCTGCTCAGGCCATCGTTTTCTCCTGCCATCATGGAGCTTCCACTTGAGGGTGTAGTCAGTAATAGAGCACTTTCCTAGCATGCACACAGCCCTGAGTTTGATCTCCAGCACCAAAAGAAGAGGTCATAAACTCACACAGGCTAGTAACATGTGGTAAATACAAATGTGATGAAGGACCTAGCACCTGTCTTAGGACTGAGATTAAACAGTTCAAGTCGTGGTCTGGGGAACAGCTTAGTCAGGAAGTGCTTGTCTAACAAGCAATGAGGACCTGAGCTTGATCACCAGAACACATTTAAAGAAGTCAGTCACACCGGGTGTGGTGGCGCACGCCTTTAATCCAAGCACTCAGGAGGCAGAGGTAGGAGGATCGCCATGAGTTCGAGGCCACCCTGAGACTAGAGTGAATTCCAGGTCAGCCTGAGCTAGAGTGAGACCCTACATCGAGAAACAAAAAAAAAAAGAAGAAGAAGTCAGTCATGTTGATGCACACTTAGAATCCAGGGCTAAAGAGGTGTCCAGACAGTCTAATATAATTGGTGACCTCCAGGCCAACAAAAGACTGTCTTTCAAAAACAAGTGGACAGCACTCCTGAGGAACAACACGTGTAGTTGTCTTGTCTCCAAATCCCCACTCACAGGCACACATACAAGAGTAAAAATAACAATCTGAATTAAATTAAGTACACTTTATTTCCCAAAATGTGTTTGCCTTAATGCAATACTGAAGGGTTAGTTTTTGTTGACAAGGGAGAAAGGGAATGAATATAAGGGAGGGACAGGAAAAGCGAACATGAGAGAAGAACCCCCCCTCAAAGGGGAAATCATCTTGCCATAGAATAATGAAAAGAAAGGAGCTGATCTTCAGTGGATCCAAGCAATTCCCAACGCTCTAGCCATCCACGTTCCCAGATGTGATTATAAAAATCCACTTTCTGGAATAAGCAATTACTTCGTTAGGCTGGCAAAAGGTTTTGATTTTCACAGGGAAGTGTCTTTCACTTACGTTGAATATAAAATAGTTAGGCTAAGGTTACGCAGAGAGCTTGTAAAGGTTAAATCTGAACCATTGAGGTCTAAGTAGAACAAGTCAGAGGAAGGGCCAGCTTGCTTGCTCTTACCAGCACCCACCTAAGCCAAACCACCCATCTCCTGCCCCTGCACTGCGGAGCTCCTGGCCCTCAAGCTTCAGATGTAGATTGAAGGATCTGACCAGCTTCTACTAGCTACCCTGCTTCTCCAGCTTTCAGACCTAATCAGGGCTTCTCTGCCTCCTTTTAAAAAATGTTTTGCCATGTGTTACCCCCACCTCTCATATATAAAATATTTTTTATTTCTTCTTTGATTTCTTTGAGCATAGTTATAATCATTCTTTTGAAATCTTTCTCAGGCATTTCCTCTAACTCAGTCTCACTGGAGGTCATTTCTGATGGATTTACAATTTTTGGTGGAATTGGTTGTCCTGATTTTTTGTGTTTCTTGTATTATAATGTAGAGATTTTTTTCATCTTGGATTAATTTCATGCTTGGGTTTTCTAATTATCTGCAGTATTCTTAGATGTATCAATCAATCTGACGTTATGTATCTTCAGGGTAGAAGCTTAAGGTGCTAGGTGTAGTTCTTAAAAGACTCTCGGAGTCACCGCAAAAGTGACCCTAGGTGTTGGGTTTGCCTGCTGTGCAAGTATTCTAGTAGGCTTGGCAGAACAAAATACAGGCAGCTTCTAAAATTTAACTGAACACTACACACATTCCGTGAATGCTCACGCACCTCCTGACCTTCTCCATGTGTTCCTGACAGCAGAAAAGGCCTCCCCTAAGAGCACAGTCTTGAAATCTTCCTCCAGACCACAATCCACTGGGGCAGGCTGGCAGTGTGGATCTAACTGCCGTTTCTGGAGACTGACCAAGGACACCAAGAGGACACCTGCTTTAGAAAGGTACTTATGGTTGGTGACTCAATAAAGATAGGGAAGTAACAGTATCCTCTACTTAAACTTTTTTTTTGTTTTGCTTGTTTGTTTGTCCTTTCTTTTAAATGTATTTTTTTTATTTTTGGAGAGAGACACAGAAAGAGACAGACAGAGAGGAAGAGGAAGACAGATAGAGAATGGGCGCGCCAGCAGTCTCTCAGCTGCTGTGAACGAAATCCAAATGCATGCGCCCCCTTGTGGTCAAGTGTGGCATTGCGCCCTTGCGTCACTTTGCATCTGGCTAACGTGGGACCTGGAGATTGGAACCAGCGTTCTTAGGCTTAGGAGGCAGGCGCCTTAACCACTAACCCATCTGTCCAGCCCTGTCCTTTTTTTTTAAATTAAGAATATATTTTTGTATGGATATATCATGTGTTGGTACCTTCTTTTCCCTCCTCCCTGCCCCCATTTCAGAAGGGACCCTCCTCAATGGGGTTGCTGGTATTTTCCATGGGGTTGTAGGTTATGCATTGTGGGAGCAGCAGTCAATTATTGGAGTGAGGCAATACCTCTGGGCACGATGTCTCAATCTGTGGCTCTTACAATTTTTCTGCCCCCTCTTCTGCAGAATTCCCTGAGCTTTAGTGGATGTGTTTTAAGTCTACTTCAGTGATGAGCTCTTAGGAGCCTCTGGATCTCTGCTTTGTTTTGTGTTGAGTATCCTCAGGGTCTGTCTCCTACACCCTGGAGCTGATTGTCAGGCTCACCATGGAAGCAGCTCTCTCATCTACTTAATTTAAATGAGCCCAAAGTTCCAAATAAATGGCCTGATAAATATTTATTTCCAAAAAAAACAAAACTCAAAGCCAGGAACTTTGCTACACCATGAGATTTATCAGTGACCAGAATAGACAAAAATCCACCAGACTGCCACCACATTTTATAAAGCTTAAAGCATATTCTGCATCTTTATTTAGTAATTTAATCACTCATTTATATATTTATTAATCCATTTTGAACAATGTGCGAGTTTCCTATGTGCCTAGTATTGATCTTTGATTGAATAATATAAACAAAGCAACCCACACTTTCCAAAGACTTAACTGTTAATAAGGAGAGACAGAAACAATAACACCTGCAATGCTTTGTGTGAGGCATCACAGCTAACTGGAAAGAGCTGCATAGATAATCTTAAAAACATGAACCTTGATGTAAAATATGTCAGTAATGTTCTTATTAGTTTAAAAAAAGCATTAAAGGCTGGTGAATTTTCTCTTATAGTTTTGACAAATATTTTGGTATTTGCTTAAGGCACCACGAAGTCTACCCTGTACTTAAATATATGCAAAATACATTGTGAGCATGGGTGGTAAATGATTTCATGCAATGCAGCTGTCACTTGTCATCTCTGTACTCTGTGAGGGAACACTGTACTTCAGAGGTGGTACCAGAAATGCCTCACAGGTTTTATTTAATTAGTCCAGTTCTAACCTTTTATAGTATTAACATATAATCTTTTGTCCCTATGGACTGATCAGTTCATTCTGTTTTCTGCCTGAAGCTTGCAGCACATTGATTTCCAATTACCAGTTTAAAAAACTGTCAAGTCATCTCTGTCAAATGACTGTTTTCACCCATGAATTTTAAAAATTACACAAGTCAACTCAAGTACCTGAAGGATAATTAAAATTTTCAGGTTGTAAGGAGGGACCCAGAAGACAAAAGAGTGCATGAGAGCAAGGAGGCTAGAGAGCCAGCTCTTTCATGATCTGTCACTCAACTGTCATATTCTGCTCGGATTTCTATAGACCAGAAAGTTCAGATTTTATTATGAACTATTGTGAATGTATTATGAGATGTTTCCATCTTGCTGTCAGCATGCTCGCGATGCCTTCTGGCTTTGTACATGGGGTCTAGCAGTCAAACTTCAGCTCCCAGCTTGAGTAGCGAGTGCTTCATCCACTGAGCCACCGCCCCAGCCCGACACATAGATGTTATGCTATGCATCTCATATTCCATTACTGATTCCACATTGTGTCTTTTTTTGTCTTCAAACCATGTAAAAATAAATTTCTCATTAAAGGTGTATAAAATAGAAAATTTGCACAATTCGGAAGATACTGTATTCAAAATTACTGCTGCGGGCAGAGGAGGAAGACAATTGCTGTAGGAAGAAAGCCTGACCTCAGTTCTGCCAGCATCACAGAGGGAAGCAGACGGAGGCTGTCGGCATGAGGAGGAATCAACAAGCCCAGAAATCACCAGAGGTGGGGAAGAAAACGACGGAAATGGCATGATTTAACAGTGGATTAGAGAATGCCAACTGAATACCAGTTGGAGGCTGTTAAGACTTTCTACAATTTTAGGCTGAGAGTAGACAAGTTCAGGAGCCTAGGGAAAGAACAGATATATAACTAGTCTTATTAATAAGCAAATTTCTCCAAGTAATCAGTGGGAACAGAATACCTCACATAATCATTTCCTGGACCTCTCATTAGATAAGCAGGTGCGCCCTTGCTATTTTCTAATTCGTATCGGAAAGTGGTTTTGTTTTCTTTGTTATACTAGGCCATCTCTTAGAATAGGAAAACATGTATGCATTTATTAATTCACACTGTGTTCCAAGAACATGAGTCTCAAATAAAATTCAGTATTCTCTGATCTTGCAACTAACATCAATGGCCCTGGCAACAGTAAATGTGCCAGGTGAAGTGAATTCATTTGGAGAAATCCTAAATATGGTAAAGTAAAATTACTAATGTTACAGCACAAAGGAATGTCTTCAAAGCTACTTAATAGTAAAGAGACTTTAAGAATGTAAATGTTCTATTAAAATAAGGAGAAATCACTTTTATATCACATTAATATACCAAGAAAAGCTGAGCTGGGTCAAGAAGCCCATGCTAGTAGCAAATCACCCATAAATGGTTCTGTGACAGAACTGAAGCTGTCCCGACATCAACCACCTCTCAAGAAGAGTTCAGAACAAGAATTTTCTAAACTTTACCTGACTTTGTTATATTTAAATATTTACAAAGCAAATGATATAGCAGAAAATTTTACTAATACCAATAAAGAATAAATTTTTAGAATCTGTGGAAGTTTACATTTTTCTATTTAATTCATTTTAAAAATAAAGAGCATTGACCTATATTTTAAGCCAGACACTAATCTAGATAAAGGAGTAAGTGCATATGGAGATAAAGTCTAGACTTCAGAAGACTTTGTTTGCAGTGAAAAGAAAACGAAATGAATAAAAAAGGATGGTATTAGTATAAATAGCAGTGTAGTGTGAACTGTATCACTCCAAACTTCACGCACTAAAACCCACAACGGTCAAGAGTGCAGATATCTTGAGACGAGGACTTTCAGAGATAATTACACTAAAATGAGGACCTCGGGTGAGCTTTAATCTCATATGATTATTATCCTTATAAGAAAAGATTACTCTGGAGGAAAAACCAAGGTAAGTCTCAAGGGTCAGAGGATCATCTACAAGACAAAGAGAGAGACCTCAAAAGAAACCAACCCACGGGTACCTTAATCTTTCCATTTCATTCCCATAAACTGAGAGCATATTATTCTGTTGCTTAAGCAAGCCTGCGTACCCTTACGTCAGCCCTAGCTGCCATTCATGTCATATGGAGTAAAAGTGTGATTAACTATAATTGGTGGAAAGAAGGGCTTGTAATTGTGAGCTAGGGACACAGATCACTTTCCGATGCTAGATGAGAGCAGTCTGGAGGGAGTACATTTTGATCTGAATAGATGATGTGAAAACCCAGACGCACAGACTGTGGTGTAAAAGCCCCAGCAAACACCAAGGGGGCAGGATAGAGGATGGCAATGACCTTGGAGAGGTCACATATCTGATTCCTTGATTTGGGGGAAATTTAAAAAATTATTTAAAATATTCCTCAAGATCCTGCTTCTACTACATTCTTACTCTGGAATTCATAAACACAAAACTTTTGGGCTGCCAATGTCAAAATAAGCCAAAAACTTAACTGAGAGCTCAGGAATTACACTTGTTCTCAAAACGCGAACAGTAATAAAGATTGCATTGCGAATTTGACAGACTTCGTCACCACACAGTCTATCTGTTGTCCATTGCAACTTGATTACCTTTGAAGGAGATAGAAAATAGAATGCCATATGGAAGGAGCACAGAATAAAAATTGACTCGGGGACATAAGAGCAGTCACAGAGACACTAAATTGGGTAATTTGTGCTGAAAGGCATGTTTCCAATACTGTGTGTACACTCTCAAATATTATAAGGAACATAACAGTTAGAAAAGGGGAAAGGAAAGAAAACACATGACACAAAAAATACCATTCCAGCAAGGCCTGCCTGGGCTATAACGAATTCAAGTTCAGCCTGGACAACTTCATGAGAATTTGTCTCCAAATAAAAAAATGAAGTAAAAAGTGGCTGGAAGTCTAGATACCACCAGCGATTCTCTCAGGCACGCATGAGCCCCCTGGGTTTAAATGCCCAGAACTGGGGGACCTCAACACCCACGTTGACAGACTTACTGTGAAAACCCAAGTCACATCATGCCTGCTTTCAGCTTTAAGAATATTTCTCAGAACAGGCATATCCAACTACTTAAAGTCACCAAAAGAAACAAAACTCATAGTGAAAATATACATCAACTATATGAAGACTGAAACGCAAGGGCACGCATCCTTGTGTTGCTTTGCTTGTCTCTGAGACTCAGGATAAAGACCACGCAGACCCTTGACCTCCTAGTAGCCTATTGACTTCCCTCAGTGGTGGTGTTCTCAACCATGATGATAATACCGTCTGTATCATTTGAATGTGCTTCCCTTGTTTATATCTCTGCCCATATCACATCCATTCCTTCCAGTCAGCATAAGGTTGGCTATGTAAATGAGAGGCCAAGAAAGTATTAACCATGTTTCACAGCAAGAGCATAAAAGAGGACAGTCCACTTCTCTCTAAAACAAGCCCAGGAGTTTGAAAACCCAGCTTTGTTTAGAGAAAAGCACCATGTATTCACTTAGCTGCCATCTTGGAGTCTCGATGGCTTTGATGAAGGAGTTTTATTTCCAGGACATACCAGTCGAACAACATGAAGAAGGTGGGAAAGTTTTAGTTCAGATAGACATAAATACTCTAACACATCTAACCTTTGGGATGCTAGGAGTCAGGTACAGAGGCTCTCAAGCAAGCCCCCAAACAGAAATGTAAACGTAAGCCAGTAAGAACAGTAGTGGACAGGAATAATCCCGCATTCAGGAAATGGGCAGGAGGATGGACAGTGTGAGGGACCCTGGGTGGTGTGGGGTATGGACCAGAGACCCCCACAGGCCCCCTGGGTACACAGGAGTGGAGGTGGCAGTCTACAGACCTTCACTATGGAAAATCCAGGGAAAAAAAAAAAAAAAAAACAGTGTTGTCACCAGGAGCCAAGGATAGCCTGAAAAGATTATGTAGAAAATCACTAGCTATTGTTAAGCATAACATTGTCTAGTCATATCCAGCAGAGATCAAAAAGATTCCAGAAGATTCCACGTAAATATGAAACCCATGCCATTCTCCATTGCCAAAGGGACATCTGTCATACCAGTAATCTCTGGTATGATCAATGTGAAAAGGAATGAGGGAAATGTAGAGATTAAGGTTAAACATCTCTCCGAGATATTTCCCCATTGTTACATTAGACTGAATGACCTCTGGAACAGATTCCTGCCACTCAGCTGTCACTGGAGCTCTGGGCAAGTGTTTGACATGATGAAATCATCTTTAAGTGCTCTTAACAGCACTATTAGTAAATTCTTGCTGTAAACACTCATGATTCTTTTCTTTAAATAAGCAGGTTGGAGAATGGGGCAAATTAACTTCCTAATTGACTCGCCCTTGTGCCCTGGCTGCCATAAAAGAAAGGACTCTCAGCCAACCAGGCAGCGGACTCCCCTAATACCAACACAGGCTGCTCGAACTCTACCCAGTGATCACAGCGGCTGTGCCAGCTTCAGCTCTGTTTCAAAGAGCCTGTGTCAATTTTCCCTGCAACCATTTGTACCAGGGCCAGTCAAAGACCCAAGTGGCTTAGCCCAGGGGTTGGTGCAGCTAATATGAAAGCGCAGTACCACAACTGCTACCACAGCAGTCCTGAGTTTTCATGAAGTCTGTTTTGATTGATATCAAGACGCTTTGTTTCTAGCTAAATCAGCTGCCACCCAAGAGACACTCTCCTCTAGGCCTGGCTCATCATGTGACAACATTGGGCCCATGCAAGGCTTCTCCTCGGTGGTCTTTTCTTGTCTTTTTTTAGTTGAGTGGGTTGAACTTTAACAAAGAAAAAAAGGAGCTGCAGTGGGGACAGCAGGGCTTAGAAGAGGTGAGCCTTGAACACAGGCAGATGGAAGCCAAGAGGTGGTAGAGGGAGGGGCGGGGTTACGGCAGCAGAGCAGTGCAGAAGCAGCAGCCAGAGACCACGGTGGAGCAGTAATGGAGACCCTGTGGCTGCGACATCATCAGACAATAGCCGAAGAGGCAGCAGCATGTGTGAGGGACAAGGACAGTAGACACCCTTGGCCTATGGGCTATAGTGCTCCTGCTTGTAGAGACAGAGCGATGGACGGTGAACTTCCTAGGCGTGCACAGAACTGTAACTCGTGAATGACGTAGTGCTAAGAGCTAGGCCTGCACCCGAGGCCTCTATGTGATCCCAGCACTAGCAGGCGCCTGGGACTGCGCCCACTGACCGAAGCCATGCTAGCTGTCATCAGAAGCTGAGGGCTACAGCGCTGCCAGGACCAGGACTGGAAGAGCTCCAACCTGCCACCCATGAGTTGCATTCAGTAGAGCAAAGGTACCCTGGCTAGGTGATTGGCAACACGGTCTGGGTCATCTGTTTTGTTGCCGTCCCCACATATGCTTTATTCAGCAATATACAGTTTTATGAGGAAAATTCAAGACCAGTTTAAAGGCTATGTTTCCTCTGCCCCTCACAGTATAAATAAATCTGTGTGGCTATTATACAACAGACTTGGAACATTCAAATTTGTAGAACAAGTCGTTTTCCTGGACCGTGCTAATGTGAAAGTTAACAATGGCTCTTAACACTTCCTTTCTGTAGCTACAGTGAGTCGGCTCTCTCACCACTTCACATTGAGGCTTCTATTTGGAGAATGGCAGTGAAGCCACTTTTGTCAGTGTCAGGTCTTGCCAGCTTAAAGACATATTTGTTATGAGTTTTTAAGATATCCCATTTCTATCATCCATAGTGTTGTTTTCAATTATAAGGCAAATTCACTTCTTTCATGTCAAAGTTCTTCAGTGCTTTTTGAGAGGGGAAGAAAAGGCAAAAGCAATTCCCAAAGCTACAACATTCCCCACTTGTAGAACCTTTTATTCAATTAAATTATATTTATTCAAAAGCACCATACAAAGTAAATCTTTGGCAATAAGCATTAGAATATACAGAAACTGCTTATGGATTAATGAAAGTACCCCCCTGTCTCTCTTCCTCCCCTTCCTTCCTTCCAACTCTGTGTGTGTGTGTGTGTGTGTGTGTGTGTGTGTGTGTGTGTGAAGTGGGCTAGGGGAATATTTTTCTCCACATTCATTGTACATATTTACATCTTCTCATTATTTTGCTAATTTATTTCCTGTTGTTATTTTATAAACATATGAATCCTGTCCTGGATAGACAGAGAGAACTTCCATTTCCTTCATCTCTACTTTCAAAGAAGGTATTTATCATAAGAAACAAATAAAAAAGAAAAACCACATGCACTTTTATGTGGAACCATGAATACCTATAATTCTGAAAATAAATGCCATGATTTAATACTATGAAAATACATGTGGTATTCATATATTTATGGTTTATTTGATTATTATTCTTCTGATAAGTAATATATTTCATATGAGAACCTTTTGTAATCTGGTGATAAACTTATAAGGATTAAAACTACACCTAAGCATTTCTTTATTTCCTCAAAGTAATGACATCATTTGAAGTTATACTATAAGTGCATGGAGGAGTAAGAACACTCAAGATGAGAAACTGTGGAAACGAACTTTGGAAAAGAACTCAACAGCACACACAACCATTATTCACAAGGATGTTATGAGATGCTGACATGAACCCAAGCCACGGTTTTTGCCCCATCTCTTCAGTAACCTGATTATATTCTTGGCCCAAAACAATTTGTGTGTGTGTGTGTGTGTGTGTGTGTGTGTGTGTGTGTGTACGTGTGCACATGTGTGTGTAAGAGAGAGGAAGGAGAAAAATGCTGACTATTCAAATCAATGCATATTTAAAGTAATGAGTTACCCATAGAAAGGTTGAAAGCAGTGGGTGGGCTTAGCATCAGCACAGCAGTGTCAGTCCCAACAGCATGTGCTCAATTCTTCTGGCTTCTCATAATATTTCTCTTCCTAAGATTTCTTGTTTATCTGTGCTTTTTCTTTGTTCAGACTCTGTTTTTGTCCCAAATAGCAAAAATCACTTGTTATTTTCAGTGTCTTATCATCTGAAGACATTTAAAGAGGTAAAAGGAAACAGCTCTCAGCTTTCTTTAGAGAAAATCAGTAGTTTGGGGCTTTGCACCGTCATTCATATGACATGACTTTTGAAAACTCAAGTGGAGTATTGCCCCTGTGTCTTCATAGTAATTTACAAATGTTGCTTCTACAGGCCAACTGTCAGCTCTGCTCACACTCAGACCTGTTTTTCTAAGCTTTTTAAATCAACTTTCCCCTAGGTACATAATGCATTTGAGTACAATCCCCCATTCCCTTTCTTTTGTCCCTTCTGCTTCTCCCCATCCTGTGGCTCGTACACTCCTGCTCCATCTTCTACCATGTTTCCTGAGTCCTGGAAGGTGTCAACCCAATTTTATCTCTCTTTAGGCACCAAAAATCACTTTGAATGGACAAGCATAGTACTTATTCCTAAATAACTCTGTGTGTGTGCGTGTGTGTGTGTGTGTGTGTGTGTGTGTGTGTGAGAGAGAGAGAGAGAGAGAGAGTGTGTCCCAAATTGAACTAATTGTTTTAACTTTTAAAATATTAACTATATTTTTTCCTCTTGAATAATGGAATAAGCCTCATCAGTTAACATACATGGGAAAGGGACAGCAAAACATTGTTGGGTTTGCCCAGGAGTTCCCACATCAAGTAGTATAGGCATGTGCGCAGTAGCCATGCCAATTCACAGTGCCACACAAAACAGAAGCATCCAGATGAGAAAGCACAGAGAAAAACGTGTTCTTGAGAAAGGGCCCAAGAACCACACTGGTTGTTAACTTGCTCAAAATATATATATATATTGTTTTTCAATTCGTTTGTTTATAGTTGGTTTGGGTGGGAAAAGCTGAGCAATTTTCACTAATCTAATCTCACTAATCTCCGTGTTATCGATGAGAAATAAATGCTGCGTAGCAGGGCTTTCCAGTTTCTGTCCAGTGGTGCTCATGCCTTCCTCCTTGTAGCTTAATGAACAGTTTCTCCGAATTCTCAGAGCAGCTCAAGTGTTTGCTTCACCAGATCATATGTTTGCAGAAGCACACATCATTACAAAAGTCTTCCCTGGGAAGAGTCCTTTCTGACATATTCTCACCTCTTACACCACTGTTCAAAAGAAGGTGATAGCGAAACACATTTATCCTTTCCCAGGGTTGTAAGCCTGCAATAGCAATAACATGCTGGAATTTGGCAAAGCACTTACATGCTTTCATTTGGAGGATTTTAAAATATTGTGTTTCCAGGTAGGTTTCTTGAGACAGGATTTCACACTTCTAGAAATCTTTTTTTTTATTATTTTTATTTATATTATTCTAATTTTACATTCATAATGGTGACTCCCTTATCCTCCTCCCTGTCCTCCCTCTTGCAAAGGGACCCTCATCAATGGGGAATGGGGCCATGCATTGTAGGGGTAGTCAAGAGTTATGAAGGATAGGCCAAGTCTCTGCTGGTTGTGGTGGCACACGCCGGTAGGATATTGCTGAAGAGGTGGAGGCAGGAGGATCAGGAGTTCGAGGCCAGCCTGGGCTACACTTCTAGAAGTCGTATTTCATTACTTTTTAATTGAAGTAAAATATGCACGTCACTGCGGAATCAAACCTAGACCAGCAGGCTTTTCAAACAAGCACTGAACAATCTCTGCAGCCCTCGAATACTTTGTAAATTTATCTACAGTCACAACGTTAGTCTTGGAACAATAAGAACCTACTGTTACATGTAAATGATGTACTTGAAATATCAAGTTTCAGGAAGCAGACAGTGTTATTTCAAGTACTGAAGTCAGTAAGGATTAAATGACTGGGAAGAAGTCATTGCTTTCTTTCTCTTTGATGTTTTATTTACAATGTAGCACGATCTACAGTAACCACCATAATAATATTTTATCATTTGTCAAAGGCCCAGCCCATCCTAAAGGTGCAATATACCAGCCTCCGTGTAGGGTCCACAGAGAGGTGGGTGCAGAAACTGACACTCCTCACACAGGCACTCCTTTCGGCTTCTCTCTCTCTCTCTCCCTCTCTCTGTACTTATTCACATCTCCACTTCTTTCTCAACGCATTAACATTTCCTCCTTTCACAAATGACCCTCAGCAAACTTTGCCTGGGCCCGGCCAGTATATATCAAGCCAACATTTACTGAAGAGTATTTCTAGTATATAGACCCAAACAGCTATCAGAGGAAATTACTTGTTAGATTTGTAGATTTAACAATTATTACTATGCCAAAGTTGACAAGGGCTTCTTTGAGAATCTGATAAAAGGTTTAACTTTTCTCTCCTAAAAAATAAACAACTATACAAAATTATATAATTGTACTATTATCCCAATCTCAGGGGTTCTTATACTGAGGATAACTCCTAAAATAATGAATAATGATTCTCTGATTTTAGGACAATGGTCTTTGAGCGCGTTTGATGGGTAAGCAACATGACACAGCTGCTCCTGTTGTTCAGTAAGTCCTTCCTTTATCAATCACGAGTGGCTCTACCCGCAGCCTTCTTTATTGTGTTGTTGTTTTGCTATTGTTGTTTGAGATAGTCCCATTTGTAATCCAGGCCTCAGTCTTTTGAGTGCTGGGATGATAGGAATGTACTGCCAGATCTAATTTAGCCAGCTATTTTAAATTCTAGATGACTTTAGGATACTTCATTTTCATATTCATGTGTTTATAAAATTCCATCTTTGAAATGAAGAGTCATTTGGGCAGATATTTCTTGCAACTCTGTATGAGATATGAGTGGCTGTCTCCTAACCCTATTTCTAGGCCATTAGTTAGAAGACTGTCAAACTGACACAATACTAGCTTTTGTACAAAGCAGTCAAAAAACAAAACATAATTGCCGTGTATAACTATAAAGCAGTACAGCACTTAGTCCTTCCCTCAAAGCATCAAACAGTCCTTAATCAATTTTGGTGACAAAATGTATCAAGATGTCGTAAAATCCAGAAGTTCCATGGGGAGAGCTTTTCAGTGCCATATGGAGCACAGCATGCACAGAACCTCACACATACAACATGAGAATGCGGCACAAAGCCTGTATGTGCATGTGCTGCCGTGGAACCCCAGCACGTCTACTACTGCTCCAGAACCAGAGCATTTAACCCATCCTCACCCTACTCTTCCAGAAACCAGACTTTAACCCACCATCCTCACGTTCTACTACTGCTCCAGAACCAGAGCCTTTACTGCTGCTCCAGAAACCAGAGCCTTTAACCCACCATCCTCACGTTCTACTACTGCTCCAGAAACCAGAGCCTTGAACCCACCATCATCCTCACCAGAGCCTTGAACACACCATCCTCACGTTCTACTACTGCTCCAGAAACCAGAGCCTTGAACCCACCGTCCTCACATTCTACTACTGCTCCAGAAACCAGAGCCTTGAACCCATCGTCCTCACGTTCTACTACTGCTCCAGAAACCAGAGCCTTTAACCCACCTTCCTCACGTTCTACTACTGCTCCAGAACCAGAGCCTTGAACCCACCGTCCTCACGTTCTACTACTGCTCCAGAAACCAGAGCCTTTAACCCACTGTCCTCACGTTCTACCACTGCTCCAGAACCAGAGCCTTGAACCCACCATCCTCACGTTCTACTAGAACCAGAGCCTTTAACCCACCAGAAACCAGAACCAGAGCCTTGAACCCCCGTCCTCGTTCTACTACTGCTCTAGAAACCAGAGCCTTGAACCCACTGTCCTCTTCTACTACTGCTCCAGAACCAGAGCCTTTAACCCACCATCCTGCTCCAGAAACCACTCACGTTCTACTACTGCTCCAGAAACCAGAGCCTTGAACCCACCATCCTCATGTTCTACTACTGCTCCAGAAACCAGAGCCTTCAACCCACCGTCCTCACGTTCTACTACTGCTCCAGAAACCAGAGCCTTGAACCCACCATCCTCACGTTCTACTACTGCTCCAGAACCAGAGAACCCACCATCCTTGTTCTACTACTGCTCCAGAACCAGAGCCTTGAACCCACCATCCTCACGTTCTACTACTGCTCCAGAACCAGAGCCTTGAACCCACCGTCCTCACGTTCTACTACTGCTCCAGAACCAGAGCCTTTAACCCACCATCCTCACGTTCTACTACTGCTCCAGAACCAGAGCCTTGAACCCACCGTCCTCACGTTCTACTACTGCTCCAGAACCAGAGCCTTGAACCCACCGTCCTCACGTTCTACTACTGCTCCAGAACCAGAGCCTTGAACCCACCATCCTCACGTTCTACTACTGCTCCAGAACCAGAGCCTTGAACCCATCCTCACACAGCCTTTCTACTACTGCTCCAGAACCAGAGCCTTGAACCCACCATCCTCACGTTCTACTACTGCTCCAGAAACCAGAGCCTTTAACCCACCGTCCTCACGTTCTACTACTGCTCCAGAACCAGAGCCTTTAACCCACCGTCCTCACATTCTACTACTGCTCCAGAACCAGAGCCTTTAACCCACCATCCTCATGTTCTACTACTGCTCCAGAAACCAGAGCCTTCAACCCATTCTACTACTGCTCCAGAAACCAGAGCCTTTAACCCACCATCCTCACATTCTACTACTGCTCCAGAAACCAGAGCCTTGAACCCACCGTCCTCACGTTCTACTACTGCTCCAGAAACCAGAGCCTTGAACCCTACTGCTCCAGAAACCAGAGCCTTGAACCCCGTCCTCACGTTCTACTACTGTTCTACTACTGCTCCAGAAACCAGAGCCTTGAACCCACCATCCCGTTCTCACTGTTTCAACCCACTACTGCTCCAGAACCAGAGCATTTAACCCACCATCCTCACGTTCTACTACTGCTCCAGAACCAGAGAGCCTTGAACCCCAGAGCCTTGAACCCACCATCCTCACGTTCTACACTGCTCCAGAACCAGA
Source organism: Orientallactaga sibirica (assembly GCA_036365145.1). Lineage (NCBI taxonomy): Eukaryota > Metazoa > Chordata > Mammalia > Rodentia > Dipodidae > Orientallactaga > Orientallactaga sibirica. The sequence continues at coordinate 1,752,830 of JAEOAD010000005.1, forward strand.
GCCTTGAACCCCGGGCCCTCACGTTCTACTACTGCTCCAGACACTGCTCCAGAACCAGAGCCTTGAACCCACCATCCTCACGTTCTACTACTGCTCCAGAACCAGAGCTAACCCACCGTCCTCATGTTCTACTACTGCTCCAGAACCAGAGCATTTAACCCACCGTCCTCATGTTCTACTACTGCTCCAGAATCAGAGCCTTGAACCCACTATCCTCACGTTCTACTACTGCTCCAGAAACCAGAGCCTTGAACCCACCGTCCTCACGTTCTACTACTGCTCCAGATCCAGAGCCTTGAACCCACCGTCCTCACGTTCTACTACTGCTCCAGAACCAGAGCCTTGAACCCACCGTCCTCACGTTCTACTACTGCTCCAGAACCACAGCCTTGAACCCACCGTCCTCACGTTCTACTACTGCTCCAGAAACCAGAGCCTTGAACCCACCGTCCTCACGTTCTACTACTGCTCCAGAAACCAGAGCCTTTAACCCACCATCCTCATGTTCTACTACTGCTCCAGAAACCAGAGCCGTCCTCACGTTCTACTACTGCTCCAGAACCAGAGCCTTGAACCCACCATCCTCATGTTCTACTACTGCTCCAGAAACCAGAGCCTTCAACCCATTCTACTACTGCTCCAGAACCAGAGCCTTGAACCCACCATCCTCACGTTCTACTACTGCTCCAGAAACCAGAGCCTTGAACCCACCCATCCCACGTTCTACTACTGCTCCCCACCATCCTCATGTTCTCACGTTCTACTACTGCTCCAGAAACCAGAGCCTTGAAACCCACTGTCCTCAGAGCCTTGTTCTACTACTGCTCCAGAAACCAGAGCCTTGAACCCACCATCCTCATGTTCTACTACTGCTCCAGAAACCAGAGCCTTCAACTGCCCACCAGAGCCTTGAACCCACCGTCCTCACGTTCTACTACTGCTCCAGAACCAGAGCCTTGCCCTCAGTTCTAACTGCTCCAGAACCAGAGCCTTGAACCCACCGTCCTCACGTTCTACTACTGCTCCAGAACCAGAGCCTTGAACCCACCGTCCTCACGTTCTACTACTGCTCCAGAACCAGAGCCTTGAACCCACCATCCTCACGTTCTACTACTGCTCCAGAACCAGAGCCTTTAACCCACCGTCCTCACATTCTACTACTGCTCCAGAAACCAGAGCCTTTAACCCACCATCCTCATGTTCTACTACTGCTCCAGAAACCAGAGCCTTCAACCCACCGTCCTCACGTTCTACTACTGCTCCAGAAACCAGAGCCTTGAACCCACCATCCTCATGTTCTACTACTGCTCCAGAAACCAGAGCCTTGAACCCACCCATCCCGTTCTACTACTCCAGAAACCAGAGCCTTCAACCCACCGTCCTCACGTTCTACTACTGCTCCAGAACCAGAGCCTTGAACCCACCATCCTCACGTTCTACTACTGCTCCAGAACCAGAGCCTTGAACCCACCGTCCTCACATTCTACTATGACCCAGAAACCAGAGCCTTGAACCCACCGTCCTCACGTTCTACTACTGCTCCAGAACCAGAGCCTTGAACCCACCGTCCTCACGTTCTACTACTGCTCCAGAAACCAGAGCCTTGAACCCACCGTCCTCACGTTCTACTACTGCTCCAGAACCAGAGCATTTAACCCACCGTCCTCACGTTCTACTACTGCTCCAGAACCAGAGCCTTGAACCCACCGTCCTCACGTTCTACTACTGCTCCAGAAACCAGAGCCTTGAACCCACCATCCTCACGTTCTACTACTGCTCCTGCTCCAAACCAGAGCCTTTAACCCACCATCCTCACATTCTACTACTGCTCCAGAACCAAGCCCAGAGCCTTCAACCTACTACTGCTCCTCAGAGCCTTTAACTACTGCTCCAGTAACCAGAGCCTTGAACCCACCGTCCTCACGTTCTACTACTGCTCCAGAACCAGAGCCTTTAACCCACCATCCTCACATTCTACTACTGCTAGCCTTCAACCCACCATCCTCACGTTCTACTACTGCTCCAGAACCAGAGCCTTTAACCCACCATCCTCACGTTCTACTACTGCTCCAGAAACCAGAGCCTTTAACCCACCATCCTCACGTTCTACTACTGCTCCAGAAACCAGAGCCTTGAACCCACCATCCTCACGTCCTACTACTGCTCCAGAACCAGAGCCTTGAACCCACCGTCCTCACGTTCTACTACTGCTCCAGAAACCAGAGCCTGTAACCCTGGCTTTTACCGAGTCATTTCAGTCAAAAGAACATCAGACCCTGGGAGAGAACACTCTGCTTAGATGCGCCACCACAGATGCTCAGAGGTTTTGTTTTTGTTTTTTTCCCCAAGCATCACATAATGCCGTCTTAAAGAAGAAAATGATTTGGACCTGTAGCCAAGGCAACTTTTGAGCAGAACAATAAATGCAGTGATAGCCAGGGCTATGGTAATGTAGCTGGTAACAGTCCTAGGAGAAAGAGGAAGGTAGGGTCAGGGAGGGCCGCAAGGTCTTTGGGCAGTGCACTTTTGCAATTAATCATTATTTACTGTAACATGAGCCTCTTTTGGTGTGATGATTTACATCATCACACGAACATTGGAACTGTGTATTTAGAAATATAAATACCTAAACATCCCTGCCTTTTCATTCTCTAACAGCACCTTCATTTCTCTCCCTTTCCATAACAAAACTAACGTGAGATTAAATTCCTCTCAATGTCCAAGGTAGGTCTTCATCGTCGCCACTTCCCTGGGAGCACCTAGCACGCTCGTCACTGAGTTCCATGCCGTCAGCTCCACGATTACTTGACACGTGCCCTCCTTTTTGACAGTCAACCCTTCTTCCTGAAATTGTTTCTTCAAATGACTTTCTCAACATAACACTCTCTCCTCTTTCCTTAGACGTATCTGTCTATGGTGTCCTCCCCCTCTGAAAGCGCATCTCAGATTTCATTGCTTAAGTCTTTTTAAAAAAATCTTTTTTTTAAAAGATTTTATTTTTATTTATTTATTCATTTATTAGAGACAGAGAGAGGGAAAGAGAGGGAGAATGAGAATAGGTGGCATGCTAGGGCCTCTAGCCACTGCAATCGAACTCCAAACGCATGCGCCCCCTTGTGCATCTGGCTTACATGGGACATGGAGAATCAAACTAGGGTCCTTAGATTTCCCAGGCATGTGCCTTATCCACTAAGCCATCTTTCCAGCCCCATTGCTTAACTCTTATACATACTCGTTCTCTTTTTGATTCAACTTGTTCCTGTGGTTTGACACTACGATCTATCCCATCAACTGATTTTCAGAAAGTGCTGGACTTTCTCTGGGATTCATCCTAGTTCTAGAACTCACATCACTACAATCTGTTTTCACGAAATAGCAATTGTCCTTCAACAAAATGACTCTGTGATATTTACAATATGCTTTTTAGAAAACACACATACGACTGAGCATTAGTAATGGACTTTATGTCTTGGGAAATTATCCCCAAGTGGCGATTTTCTAACCTATACAAAACTTGAAATTCATTTATTTCTAAAAATATTTTTAAACATTTCTTATATTTTATTTATTTATTTATTTATTTATTTATTTGAGAGAGAGAGCGAGAGAATGGGTGCACCAGGGCCTCCAGTCACTGCAAACAGTCTCAAGATGCATGCACCACCTTGTGCATCTAGCTTATGTGGGTCCTGGAGAGTTGAACCAAGATCCTTTGGTTTTGCAGGCAAACACCTTAATGGCTAAGCCATCTCTCTAGTGCCTCTAAAAATATTTTTAATAAAAGACACTTATGTATAGTGAATTCTTAGTGAATTCTTAGAGCAATAAACTGATTCTGAGCCAGAAGGCCCTAGAAGTATACAAATGTTAGTTCCTTTCCAACTACTCAGTCATTGAGATTTCATCCCCTAATAATAGTACCGGTGACTCAGCAGGGGAGGTGCGCTCCTGCTCAAGAATTGAAGGTGTTTGATGCAGGTGAAGTAATGGAAAGTGAAACTGATAAACCATTTGCTTCATTTTGTAGGCTTTAGCTAGTCTCTCAATAACCAAATCTATATTTATTCAACTCAAAAGGCTCTACTACTCAGCTAATCACCTAAGCTAATTTAACACCAGCAGGATTTTCATATGGAAAACATCTCCTGGTAGCTGACAGGCTTAGGGATGGAAAACACATGGGAAACAGAATAATCTTTCAGTTTCTGCTTTCTGAAAGAGACAGGCAGCAGACACAGGTGCAGATACGGAGAACTAACAAGGATTACGGGAATGAGAGAAATTCAAAGAACAAAACTCAGTTTGCCTGGCTGCAATAAGAAAGACTGTCCTTTACACATTCCACATAGAATACAGCAGGGAGAGACATTTATATTGGAAGCAGAGAGAGAATTGAAAAGCCAGTGCAGGACAATATAATCACTAAGTGATCTTCACAACAGAAAAAGTTTATAAAAGTATAAATACCAAGTATGAATACCAGATTCACAGAAAAATAACTAGCTAGAAAGGGGAACTATTGATATCATTGTGCTGAAAAGACATGGTCATTCTTCTGATGGTATATTTATGACTCTTTTTTAAAAGTTTTTACTTCTTAACTTGGTAATTGGTATTATTTAAATGTTCTGTAACTCACAGTGAAAGCTCTCTGATTTATCCTTTCCTGTTTTCAAAGTTACTTCAAATGATAAATTAAACAAGCCAAAAAGTACTTTGTAATAAAAATTACCGACTTTACCACAAGTAATCAGTCTACTTTCAGACACATAGCAGAATGCTTTCTATCACATATGTGAACTTATTATAGGCAACTGTCATGTTCCCTAGGAATCAGAGTTCATAGCTACTACAAGGGGGATATGAACAACACAACTAATACAATTGTGAATAAATAATTTATTTCTCCTTCAAAGGGAGGAGAAATTTCTCATTGCACATCGCAGTTCAACCTCTATTCTCACACTTACAAGACAATACTTTATGCATGCTGACAAAGAAATATAAACTTTCAAAAACCTTGTAATATTGTGTATTTAAACATACTCTCTGAAATCTTTCAATGATTTTTAACTTTTTTTTATTTTAGAGAAAGTGAGAGAGAGAGGAAGAGGGAGGGAATTGGTGCACCAGGGCATGTGTGACCTGGCACTTGCCTCATCTTTGTGTCTCTGGCTTATGTGGGGTCTGGAGAGTCGAACATGAGTCCTTAGGGTTTGCAGGCAAGCACCTTAACCACTAAGCCATCTCTCCAGCCCTCTTTTAATGATCTGTTAGTAAGTATTCTAGAAAAATATAAATCTTGTTTGAAAGAAATGCTGTGCTCATGAATTTAGCTCTATGCAGAGCTTCAGACCTCGGATGAGGAAACTATTGCACTGAGCATGAGTCCATAAAACTGCTGTTTTCTAGGACGTGATGAGCAAACGTGTAACATGGAACATAATGTGCCTACACAACTCTCTTCATAGAGACCATGAAATAAGAGTAGCTCTACTCTTGAACATCACACTAAATAAGAGGCCTTTGTTCTGCATATGGGAAAATGCATTGTTCTGCAAAGTAATGCAGACTAATGGATGGTGGAGTCATAAAATTTTACATCTTATAATAATAAAAGATATTATAGGGGTTGCGGGTTTAGCTCAGTGAATGTGCACCTGCCTAGCAAGCACAAGGCCCAGGGTTCAGTCCTCAGCACCAAACAAACAAACAAAAAAAATTATATTTATGGAAGCTAATGGATGGTAGATTCAACTAAAATTTATATTTTACCCTAAAGTTTTCTACTGGACAACATGAAAAGTCATCTTTGGTAATCTATACACAACTATGTTTCTTTATTCTTTTAAGAAAGCCTCGGGGGAATGTCGGTCAGGAGGTCATGCTTTTGGTCACAGTACTATTGAGGGTCACGGCCTGTTTGGAGTTGGATAATCTAATATATCTTTCTGGTTATTACTAAATAACTCAAAAGCCACAAAATAAGACTGAGAGATGAAAGCAGCCAACTGTCACCATTGGTAAGTAAAACTCTGGTTAACAGAGTTCCTCTAAGCTGGTAACAAGGTTTGTTTGAATATTGGTGTTCAAGTGTGTATTTCTTTAGATAACCTTACATAAAATGGTCTACTATTCAGATAAGCACCATGTTCTTTCTGGACTAGGCCTACACTTTAGTCTCTCATAAAGACCAAGCAGTGAGTCTCTGCAGTGGAGAACTCACAGGTGACACTGAACAAATCATGAACAAACGCGTATCATGATGGTGTGCGAGGACTTAATGTAGAAAACATTCGTACAGTTCTGGGCATGAAGAATTAGTCAATATGCTTTGATATTACTGTCATGTTATGTGCTATGTACTATTCCACTTACTGAAGATTCATATGACAGAGTACAGAACAGGGAAAAAAAGCTGTCAGTCTAGTGGGATAAAGACATATACATTAAAGAAGAAAACACAAGCATAAATCGAATATTGTAGCAAGTCTTATCATTAAGATTAAAATTCCTATTGTATCTAGCGTGGTGAAGGACATCCCATAAGAAGAGATTTCAACTAACAAGAAAAAAAAGAAAAGCAGGTGTCAATCATGTGTATAATGTGGGACAGCACATTCAGATAAAGGGACGGGTGTGAAAGTGCCCGGACCCGGGAGCTAGGCTAGACCACCACGGTCTTGGCAGGATCAGGTGGCGCATTCACATCAAGCTAATTTCAGGGGTTAACAAAGGGATTATTTCCATTTGTGATTAGGGAACACAGCATCTTGAGTCTAATCGTAATGGAGCTGCCCTCACCCCTCAGCTGAAAGGATGGCACTAGATAATGGTTACCAGAACCCAGACAAAGAGAAACTTGTGCATGAGATCCCCTCGAGGAGTGCCAACAGATAGAGTGAGCCAGGTGTGACCACACAGGAAGGACCCAGCGTCTTCCCCAGGTTCCTGGACGAGCTCTCTGTCTGTAAGCCCAAGAAGCCCAAGAGAAGAGAATGCTGACCTAGTCCATAAAGGCCTCCAGGGCAGAAAACAACTCAGAGAACGGAGGGGACAGTAAAACAGAAAAAAAGTAGAAGATAGCCAGTGTGAAAATCCAAATAACTGGAAAAAAAAAACATGATTAAAATTAACAGTGCTACCAAGCCAGAGTGATTATGATTACTTACTTAGAAACACCAAAGAGGGCTGAAGAGATGGCTTAGCGGTTAAGGCACATGCCTGCAAAACCTGAGGACCATGGTTCGATTCTCCAGGTCCCATCTAAGCCAGATGCACAAGGGGGTGCATGCATCTGGAGTTCATTTGCAGTGGCTAGAGACCCTGGCGCACCCATCAGCAAGGTCCAGTCTTACAGGTTAGAGAGGATGTACAAGCCATCGGACCTCTGAGCAGTGGTGGCAGGACATGTGTGACAGGAGAATGTCCAGTGAGTGGTGGCAGCATGGTGCAGAGCCTGGGGAAGACTTCTCAAGAGACCCCTTCTTGGCGATCTTAGGAATGCAATGTGCACCTGGTGGTGTATATGGCATAAGAGGATAGTGCACGTGACCTCGCTAGCAGCAACCAAAAGCAGCAAGTCGCTACATGCGTGTTGTCACCTTCCTCACACTTTCCTGTTTCCAAGACAGAGAGAAATTTTGAATGTCTCACACCTACTGTTTGTGCTACTGACAGGAGAAGCAGGGGACACCCAAGGCAAGAGGGCCTCATCAAGCGATTACTTTAACGGCCTTACTTGTATATCATGGTCTGTCCTGGCTAACCATCTTTATGTTTTTTGTATTCATTCTAGGTAATCTCTAACTGCACCAGCCTCAGACCTGCACAAAATATCTATTTAAAAAATCCATTCAGTTTTAAATTAAGTAGCCTCTTTTTATTATTATTGATTTATTACCAAAATCCTCCTTCAGTTTCAAGGCTTTGAATTTTAACATCATAGTGTGTTTAGGTCTTGAATTAATTTTAAAAGTTAATTAATAAATAATGAGAGCAGCCAGGCATGGTGACATAGGACTTTAATCCCAGCACCCGGGAGGCAGAGGTAGGAGGATTTCTGTGAGTTTGAAGTCAGCCTTCAACTATGGAGTGAGTTCAGCTCAGCCTGGGTGGGGGTGAGACCCTATTTCAAAAAGATAAGAATAGACCAATCAGTAATAAAACTAAGGCCTAGAAATGTCACTGTAAAAAATTTACTAACACATTTTAAAATCACTATTAAGTTATAATTATGAAACAAAGTTAATACATATTTTTACTAGTGATACATTATAATCATCATAAAAATCTCCAAGTAGGGCTGGAGAGATGGCTTACCAGTTAAGGTGCCTGCCTCCTAAGCCTAAGAACGCTGGTTCCAATCTCCAGGTCCCACGTTTAGCCAAATGCAGTGATGCAAGGGCGCAATGCCGCACTTGCCCACCAGGGGGCGAATGCATCTGGATTTCGTTTGCAGTGGCTGAGAGGCTGCTGATGTGCCCATCTCTATCTGTCTTCCTCTCCCTCTCCCTCTCCCTCTCCCTCTCCCTCTCTCTCTCTTTCTCTCTCTGTCTCTCTCTTCAAAAAAAAAAATCTCCAAATAGATTGAGTAGTATGATTTGTACTTATATTGCTCTTGAAAAATAAATTAGCTATAAATCCTTTTTTTTTTTTTGCTTTAGTGTGTATGTAATTTGGGATGTGTGTGTGTGTGATGTAGTGTGTGTGGTGTAAGCATTCATGTGTGCCCTTGCAGTGCCCTGTGTGCTTGTCTGCAGTATGGGGGGCTCTTCTTGGGGGCTGGAGCAGAACTTCAGGTGACACACTCAATCTCTTCTGCCTGTTCTTGCTTGAGCCGGAGCCTCTCACGAATGACAAACTTGCTGTTTTTCACAAGGTGGGGTGATTCCCTGACTCTGCTCCTATGGGGGTGGGAACAGAGTTATGGGTGTGTGCACTTATGCTCAGCTGCTTATGTGAGTTCTGGAGATTCAGACTGGTTCCCTCAGACCCTCATTCTTGTGCAAGAAGTGCATTAACCATTTGGCAATCTCTCAGCCCTCCTTAATCAATCTTTCTATTGTCTAGTTGGATAGCTGAGACACATGCCCAAATCTTTGTTAATTTTCCTAGGGCACACAACTTTTAAAATATATTTTCTCTAGGTTTGTACAGTGGACTTTTAAAGTAACTTTAAACTTTGGCTAATATAACTCATTTTGTTACACATAATTTTAAAACTATGAGTAGACCCACACAGAACCATAGTGCCTGTACCTGGTTAGTGTATTATAGGGCCCAGTGCATATAGAAATAGAAGGGTTTCTATGAACTTGAACTGCTTGCAGAAATCTTTATGATGGGAGCCTATATTTATGTTTCTAATTACCATAAATTTGGCTACGATATTCAGGTTAATATTTCTGGCGTCTTGTGTAAGGAAGGTATTTATATACTAATTTTCACTGGCACATTATTTTCTTTAAATTAATAAGCTAACAAATTAGTTTTCACAATAATACATTAAAGAGCTTTTTTCATTTTTCTTTTGGTTTCTGTACTTCTGTGTGATTAATATATCCACAGCAAAACCTGTGAATTTGTAACCAGAAAGAGGGGAAATTGCAAATAGGAGAGGGAGGGTAAGCTAATCTTGGGCAGAAGGAAATCTTGTGAAAACTGCATCTCAGAATGTGCTTCAGAGAGAATAAAAGTGGGCCAAGCTAGAGTACTCCTTAGCAGCAAGGACCTCTTTGGCCACGAGCAAACCTGACATGAGTGTCTCCATCCTAAGAAGTAATCCAGCTGAGAATACTCTCACCAGCAGTAAACTGGGACTCTATGCAAATAAAGACAGCATATTGATTTTATATTGTCAGGCAGCTAGAAAATAAAGGGTATACGTCAGAGTAAGGATGATACAATCGCGTAGTTATTACTAAGAACAACTGATGTTCAAAGAAAACACAAGCCAACCTGAAACCATCCGTCACCAATGATAGATAACTGTGAAGGCCGGGGACTCTGGCAACTTGCCTTGTCTCTGTTCTAGTGCACAGGGAACAGAAAGATGGGCCTAAAGCTTGACAGAATGTGTAAGTCTTCAACCAAGGCACCTGTCCGCTGTCAAGTTAGGAACACTGCTGGAGAAACATTGAGACCTGGGAGGTTTCATACAGACAGAGCAGGAAGGGGCCCCACTGAACACGCAAGCTGCAAAGCAAGCAATAGTCAGCTTGGGCTAATGAAATTCAAGCTATAGTCTACAGCAGGCTTGTTAGAGAATAAAATCAAAATAAAATCAAAGATGTTATGCAGAACCTATGTAAGACTATAAAGGATTCTATGCTATGAAAAACTGTCCATGACATGCTAAGTGGTCATGTGGCCATACCTGCCCATCATAAGTTGGTTATTTTTAAAAACACAGTCATATGTTGGTACACAGATGGGGCAACAAAAATTTACCATAAGATGGAAATAGTAAATCTAGACGCTATCACAGGCAGAAACACAAACCATAAACAAACTGTACAGTCATTTATCCCAGATTTCTATGCCCTTATGGCCATACTCTCCCTCACTTCATACCTAGGACTATGCAGGGAAGCTGTTATGACCAGCTGACCAAAAGAAAAATGGTGAGCTTGGTTCAGAAATGAGTTTAATTGGTGTTTGAGTGTAAGTCAGACAAGCACAGCAGGGGGCCAAGGAGCTGGCTCAGTGGATGTAGGACTTAGGGCACAAGCATGCGTACCTGAACTCAGGTCACAAGCATCCACGTAAACGAAGGACGCTATAGCAGGCATCTGTTATCCCAGGGTGCCTGTGGCAAGCAGGGAGGTAAAACAGGAGAATTCTCCAGAAGCTCAAGGATCAGTAAGCCAGGCCAATGCAGTAAACAGCAGTGACAACCCTTGCTGAAAACAAAGTGAAAGGTGAGGACCTAGCCCCTGAAGTTGTCCTTCTACTTCATCACAGCACACTCACTGCACTTACAGGCATGAACACACATACATGAACACACGTACATACGCACATTGTACACACATCATACACTCACACACACACATCCAAAAAAGGAAAGCAGGTTGATCTGAGAAACCTACAAGGTCCCCAAAACAAGACAGGCTTCTGTCAAAGCACTTGATTACCCACGTAAGGTAAAAGGTAAGACCCTGTTGCTGAAGATAACACATGCTGTCAACACAGAACATCCAGTGATCTGGCTAGAATCTGGAAGGAAGCCAGTTCCTGCCCATACAGTGCTGGAAAGTGCTGCATGAGCGGCTGGGAGAAAATGGCCAACAACCTTGTGTGCTAGCAGGGGACACTGCTATACAAAAGCAACCAGCCTGACAAGATGGACACACCTGTGCAATAGTGGCGCCCAACCTATGTGGGTAACCAATGGTTCTCTGATTGGCTAAGGGATCTGCTCAGTGGAAAGGAGCCCAGAGCTGGAACTGGAAACCGAGCGAGAATCTTAGGAGACCAAGATCGTGGACCGCTACAGGAAGCTCCCACTAGTTTTTGGCCAAAAGCAAGACTACACCCATCAAAATCTCTCTTAACAACGCTTATCCCACTTAGCCTATGCGGACCTCATTCCCCACTGGAGAATGAGAATAGAGGAGATAAACCACCCCTTGCACATCAGCCAGGGCCCAGGTGAAACCACAGAGGAACTGGCAAGATGAGCGAGAGAGCTGCTTCAATGGCGAGCCTGACAACCTGTGCCAGGGTGATGGAGACAGACACAGAGGACAATCAAAACACACCAAAACAGAAATACAGAAGCTTCTGAGAGCTCAACACTAAAGTATGCTTAAAACACACCCACCACAGCTCAGGGAAGTTTGCAGAAGAGGGGGCAGAAAAATTGTAAGAGCCACAGAGTAGAAGAGACTGTCCAAAGGCCCTGACCCCCCCTTACAATCACTGACTGATGGTCTCACATCTTTTAACCCCACAACCCCAGAGGGAATGCCAGCAGTCCTACTCAGGAGGGCCCCTGGCAGAATGGGGGCAGGGAGGAGGGGAAGGATGGGACCAACATGTGATGTGTCCATACAAAGTTTCTACTTAATTAAAAAAAGTGTACAGCAAGGCTGAGGATATAACTCGGGAGGTGAATTGATTGCCTGAGTTCCTGAGTTTGGTGTCCAGAACACATGGAAAAATGCCAAGCATGATGTGTATCCTTGTAATCCCAGCAGTGAGTGGCAGAGGCAGGAGGACAGAGACAGACGAGCTAGTCTAGTCTAACTGCTGAGCTCCAGATGAATGAGAGACCCTGTCTCAGAAAAGGTGGAAGTGCTCCAGAGGAACAACACCTGAGGTTGTCCTCTGACCTCCACATCACATGTAGACATGTGCAAATGCACATACACAAAGTGGAAAAGAAAGTGCACAGACTGTTCTCGCCTCACTCAACGGAGATGCAAAGGGTAGTGACAATAGAAGCTCCTCCCACTGTTTGCATTGCGTTTGTCATCCTTCTGAGGGTGCAAACAAACTCATAACAGGCTCCCCCTCCTAGAACCAAGAAAGTTATCCTGTTAAATTGAATCGCATGCTTTGATGCCGGTAAAACTAATTTGGTTATGTTTTGTAGGTTTTTTTTTAGAGAGGGGAGGGCTGTTGAAAATAGAGATAATGTCAAAGACCAAAGACAACATCTTTGCTGGTCCATATCTGTGGAATAACAGTGGGTTACTCCATGCCAGCTTGACTGCCTGCTGATAGGCATTGCCTCTGATTCTAGTTCCCTGCTGAGAGTTATTTCTGAATAAAACACTTTGCTACAGCTCTCTAGGGAAAAGAACCTACATGGTAGATAGATAACAGATCCACACAGACGCAGATCTTCATATGTGCAGGCATCTTTAAGGTGCAAATAAGACCTAACCCTAAAGCCCAGTGCTAATGTGGAAACAACTTCCTGGCTCTAAATTCAACATGGCCCCTTCTTTGTTCTCATCACCTTTCTCATCTCTTTCCAATCCACCCAGTCTCTCATAACTTTTTGCAATAAAACTATAGATTCAGCCAGTGTTCAGTAAAGATTTTAGTCAATAATGTCTTAAGAAGTCAGCTGTCCCAGGACCATTTATATTTTAGCTGAAATCTCTTAAAGACAAATAGGCTTGGAAGCCAGAAGAATGATTTTCAGGTGACTGAACTTAACACCTGCAGAGGGACAGGCAATAACCTTATCTCACTTCATATCATCTATATTTGGAGCTAACCACAAAGACCTAGGAACTGCTGTCTACATCAAAAATATTGTCAAGTTTTGTTTTATTAAGCCTCAAGAAACAGAGCAGAAGGACATTTATTTTGTAGCAATATTGCCATTTTTTCCTCTGGAGTTTTATAACATTAAGGAATCTCTTTAGATTGTTGTTTATTTTTGCTGTCTATTGATAAACAATTTGTTTGTTGTGATTTTATTTACAGTAATTTGCTCTTATTCCTGTCCTATTGTTCCTTCTTCCCCCTCCCACATCTGCTAAGGACCCTCCTCTTTCAAAGTAGCCCTTCCTGTTTTATTATATCCTTCCTTTTGTCTTCTTCTGTTCTCTATGTCAAAGTGTAGATGGGCTCAGACTGTGCTGGTCTTGTTGGGGTATCAATAACTACTTCAGGACTAGGACTGAGCCAGTTGTTCATGTCAGAAGGACAGTGCCCCCAAAGAATGCCTAAATACCCTGTGATTCTTACATTTTTAAGTCAATAACTTTATTATCCATTACATTCTTCATAGAAAACAAGATGCAGAGAATGGGTCAGAGTTTAAAAAAAATCTAGGTTTGTACACATGACTCTACACATGATTCTACAGGGTACCCAAGTAAGGCACAACAGGTGCATTTTTCAGAAGCCTCTTTGCAGATGTAGCCCTGGGCACACCTGGAACAGCCCAAGGGCCAGCAGGTGAAGCCGTTCTTCTTGCAGAAGGTGCATGGGCACTCTTGGTACTTGCAGGCACTGGTGCAGGATCAGGAGCAGCTGGAATCCATGGCGAATCGAGTTGAAGTGGGAAGACAGATGCACACAGATGTGAGGGGATTGGAGGAGGCATGATCAGTTCTTCCTTGTTTTTGAGAGAGAGAGACAGAGAGACAGAAAGAGAATGGCTCACCAGCAGCGAACTAACTCTGGATGCGTGCGCCCCCTTGTGGGCAAGTGTGGCATTGTATCCTTGTGTCACTTTGCATCTGGCTAAACATGGGACCTGGAGAATAGAACAGGCTTTCTTAGGCTTAGCAGGCAGGCACCTTAACCGCTGAGCCATCTCTCCAACCCTGGTTCTTACATTTTTAATACTAACTCTTCTGCAGTGTTTCCTGAGCCTTGGAGGGTGTGATTGAAACGTCCTTTAGTGTTGAGATCTTAACAGCCTCTTCTTTTCTATGTTGATGAGTTTGAGTCTCTTTAATGTCCACCACCATCTCCACAGAAACAGTTCTCTGGTTAGCAGTGAAAGCAAAGTGATGCACTCATATTCTTTCCAACACTGCCTCTAAGAAGACTCTCAGACCAAAAGTGAATCAACATGAATCACAGGACATAAACATACACAATTAGAAGACTTTTTGATGGGCATAACATATCAGTTTAGCCAAAGAACAGTGGACGCTTCCCTCTGGAGTCTGTGACCTTCCAATCCGTAGGCTTTTGACTCAGTTCTCAGGAACAGACACGAAGTCCCTCCCACTTTGTAGGGTCTCCTATCCAATCAGAAGAATGTTTGGACTCCCATAACTTATGTGCCACTATTGCACCTGTGGGTGCATCTAACCTGGTTGGTTAATTTTGTAGCTTTCAAAATCCACTGCTTGTTCAGACTATTGGTAACCTTTATCCTCCAGCAGCTCGCATAATGCTTTCCAGAACTATGACAGCTAGCCAATAGGGAAATGGCTTCCATCTCAGTTCCAGATTGATTTCTCACTGTCCAGAAACTGTAGCCTGTGGTGTCTTCAGCAGTAGCATCTTACTACCTAGTTCTGGTGGATAACCGAGTACTTTGGTAATGGCCTGCATTGTTTGTAGGCTTCATGGTCCTTCCTGACAAGCAACTCACTGGGCGGGGGAGGGGGGGTAGGGGTGGTAATGATCCATCTCTGGCATTGGTATCTATCTGCAACAACCTATGGCTTCAAGGTAAAACTTTCTCCACGTAGCACAGTACTTTAGTCTCAATCTCTCCTCTTCTTCTTCTTCCTCCTCCTCCTCCTCTTCTTCTTCCTCTTCTCTTTTCCTCTCTTTCTCCTTCCTTTCTCTTTCTGCTCTCTCTTCTTCCTCTTTCTTTTCTCTCTTACCCTCTCTCTTCTTTCTCTCTTCTTTCTTTCTTTTGATTATATTTTTAGGTAGCTAACAAAATTAGATTCTCTGGTACTTATTCATAGTATCTTTAGTTTTGTTTATTCCTCCCCCTTCCTGCATCCTCCCTTAGACTTTTCCAGTCCTTGTATTCTAGCCCTCTGCTTGCATTTCCACTCTCCCTTCCCCTAATCCCTCCCTACTTCTCCCCTCTCCAAGCCTCATTTTAGCTTCCTGACCACAACTATTTTGATGCTGACTTCAATATTCAAACAAATCTAACTAGTCCAAGCTAGGATCCACATATGAGGGAGAATATGCAATGTTAAGGATTCTCTTGAGAAAAAGGAAATAACTCTGTAAGCCACTGTATATAAACAGCTGCTTTCACTTTTGCAAATTTATGCATTTGCACAAAACAAAATGTGTTGCATAGCTACCATCTCACTTGCAAGTAAATCAGTAATCTCCTTAATGTAACTTTTAGGGCATAGCTTGCCATGTAGCATAATTTGCCAAATCGTTCTTTATATCGTGATAATTAAGGCTATTTCTATGTTTTCTTTTCTCTTTGCTATTTTATACACTGCAATGAGCATTTGGCACAGCTTTATGCTGTTGGTGAGTTATTTCTTCAGGGTTAAATGGCAGTAATAGAATATTTAAGTCAAACATGAATATTTCTATGTTTCATGATTATAGTCATTACCACTTTATGTTTGCTCTCTAAAATTCTTATAAACTAAGCCACTCAGTGTAGCACTGGGTCATCAAGACAAGAAGTCATTTTCCTAAAACATAGGGTTAGTCTGTAACAGATGTTAGAATGCTGTTCCTTTCCTTCCTGGAATTAATTCATTGAGTACAGAGTTCTCCAAGAAACAGTAAATCATGCTCTTAGATTTGCCAAGGAAAAAGATGTGGCTTTCGCTGAGCTTCAAGGATAACAAGAATTCCCACTGATGCTCTAGTTTAGGAATAGAATGAAATATTTTTCCTGAATTACTGCCTTAGAAAGACCTACCCATTCTTTCTTTAAAAAAAAACAAACTATATTTTTAAATTTATTTGAGAGAGAGAAAAAAGAGGCAGGGAGAGAAAGAGAGAGAGAGAATAGGTGTGCTATGACCTTCAGCCACTGCAAACAAACTCTAGATGCATGAACCCCCTTGTGTGCATGTGCAACATTGAGTGCTTGCATCACTGTGCATCTGGCTTACATGGGACCTGGAGATTCAAACATGAGTACTTAGGCTTCAACAGAAAGCACCTTAACTGCTAAGCCATCTCTACAGCCTTTTTTTTATGCTTAAAAAATATTTTTTAAGTTTTTTGGATTTTGTTTTTTAAAATAATTATTTATTTATTATTTATTTATTTGAGAGGAAAACAGAGAGAGAAAGAGGCAGATATAGAGAGACAGAATGGGCACACCAGAGCTTCTAGCCAGTGCAAACAAACTCCAGATGTGTGTGCCATTTGTGCATCTAGCTTATGTGTGTTCTGGGAAATCGAACCTAGGTCCTCAGGCTTCACAGGCAAGCACCTTGACCTCTAAGCCATCTCTCCAGCCCTCAAATATTTTATTTTTATTAGTTTATTAATGAAAAAGAGAGATAGAAAGAGGCTGATAGAGAAAGAGAGAGAATGGGCACACCAGGACCTTCAGCTGCTGCAAATGAACTCCAGATATATGTGCCACCTTGTGCATCTAGCTTATGTGGGTCCTGGAGAATCAAACCTGGGTCCTTTGGCTTTTCAGGCAAATGCCTTAACCACTAAGCCATCTCTCCAGGCCCCATTCTTTCTTTAAAAAGAACTCAACTTTTATTTTAACGAAATAAACTTGTGCATCTAGATTGGATTAGGTTTCCTTTTAAATACTGTCATTAATCCAGGTAATTTTTTTCTTATAGAATCTGCTACAAGTGTAATTGTATCATTAATAATTAATGGCTTTTTGATTAAAACATTAGCCAACTCTCACTTGCTTGGCTTGGCTTTGTGTTTTGATATTTGTATTTGTGACAAGGTCTTACTATCTAAGCAAGTTGACCTGCGCTGGAGATTCCCTGCCGCAGTCTGTAGTGTTGGGGTTGTAAATGTGTCTACCACTCCAGACTCTGTATCTCCTTGTTTCCACTCCAAATCCAATGCCTTACATGGGAAAAGCACTCAATCTTCAGTGAAAGAACTACCAATGAATCGCTAATAGGACAGATGGGCAAAGTGATATGTTACTTAAGCAGAATTGAATCACTCTCACCAAAAAATAATCTCCCTTTTATAATTTCATGATGATGCATTTGAATAATTGTCTTTATTACCTTCAAAGCGTCATAGTAAAATTACACAGAAAGGATATAACTTAAACTTAAAATGGAGCAACTCTGAAACTACATGATATGCCACTAACTTCTAAAAGAATGCACAGGAGAGTGCATTGGCAGATGAGAAAATTTACAACCCACAGCAACAGGGAAAAGTCACTGGAGAGAGGGAGTTATTTAGCCTGTCAATGACCTGCAAACGTGTCGAATTTGGCACTGACAAGTAGAAAAATGAAGACTGGGCCATTGGAAAGCCATCATGTATTAACGCAGGGCTATTGATCAAATACCTGGTTACACTTCCAGCTAACCTCATAAAAGTATTCTATAAAGAGAATTAGATGAGAAAGTGTTTGCTATTTGGACTGAAAAGCAATATAATTGGAACAAAATAATACATTTTTCATATCCCAACATAACAAAGCTATAATTAACAGACCATGCTCTCTATGCAGTTCACAAATTTAACACAGTACCTACAATTTGAATTGATGTTTGAAATAGAATAATTCGAAATGAAATTAATTTCACTCTCTAATTCTAAGATAATTATCCATTTCTTATCTTTATTACTGAAATACTCATCCCATTCATACTTTCCTAGAGATTAGTCAGCTTTGTTATAGTAATAATCCAAACATCAAACACCAGAGATTTATCTCATCAATGGCTCATGTCAGCACCAGTGGTTCTCTCTGTGCCACATGTCCTTTCATTCCAGGATCCATGATGCAGGAAAAATACTTAATAGGAACAAATAATTTTTATAACCATGACCAAAAATAACTAAAGGAAATCAGTGGAAACAGCCATATAATGACTATGAAAGATTTGTGCATGGACTTAAGAATCTAACTTCTAACCATGCCTAAGTGGTCAAAGAAATACACGGGTAAAAATATCTGCCCTACACAGAAGGCACAGCATGTGACAAAGAAATGAAGAAGGAACTTTAATTCTTGCAGGAAAAATAAATTTGAGGGAACATTATGCAACCTTTCACAAACTTTCTTTTCTTTTTACTTGACACAATATTGCACTCATATTGTGACATATTCTGTATTAAGTCATAAAGTGTCCCTCAGAGAAACAGGAAAGCTCAAATCTCTGGCTGTCAATTTGACAGGATTTAAAATCACCATGGAAACAAATCTCGGTCCATGTCTGCAGGCATTATCTAAATTAAGCAAGAGAACCTGACCTAATTATGGGTGGAGTCTTCTCATGGGCTGAGTTCCTGGACTGTATATAAAAAGAGAAAGCTATCTGAGAAACTCTGTCTATTGCTCTCTGCTGATGTGAGGACAGGCTCTGGTTTCGTGGTCCTGCCATGCTTTCTTCCCTGTCTTAGACTTCTCCTCAAAACTGTAAGCTGAAAATACTTCCCTAAGCTGTTTCTGGTCCAGTATTTTGTCTTAGCAATGAGAAGTTCATTGATATACCTCCCAAAAGCATGGATCAATAAATCAAATAATGAAATATTTTTAATCTTCACAAGAATTCTGCACTTGGCAAACTTATCACATTTCAAATTATTAGATTTGTTTAGATGGTAAAGTAAAAGCTTTATGAATAGTATTTCTGTGTTTAAAGGATAATAAAAAAGAAATACATGAGACACATCAAAACTTTACAAGATTAAACTCTGAGCAAAATTTTACATGAGATGAATATTAAATATTGTTTTCTCAATTGAATTGAAAGAGCAACTTAATTCTAATGAAATCTATGCAAAAAGGCAACACATAAAAAAGTTAGTATTGAACATTAGACTTTCTCAGACTGTGTGATTTTCTTCATTTACATGCAGAATTGGAAGTCACACTTGTAAGCCCTGAAACTTTGTCAATATCATTGTATCCCACTGATTAGCAACCATTTGCCTGTTCTTCTATCAAGAAATCTATGATCAATCAAGAGAACATTTGCTGTCAAAATTATAAAAATCTGCTCAGAAAATAATACTAAATACAGCAAACATTACTTCAACAAATGATTCCAAAAACTAATCAACAAATATACAAGTGGTAGTTTTTCTTATTCAGATATAGGATGAGGATTAAATGTAATGCAGGGTTACTTTATGATTTTTTAGTAGAAACTTAAATCATAGAGTATAATTGTTATTCTGCAAAAAGCAGACAAGATGCTGGTTGCTTTAAATAAAGACTAAAAATTCTAGGAATACAATTACGTTATGCCTATAGTCACCTCCACATTCTGTCATTTTGCATGAACATGGTAAAAATGTTCCTTTCTTCCTGAATTTTAAGGCAAAATAAAAAAAATCATTGTAAGTTTGTCAATGCAATACCATATAAGAAACAGTTCTACTTACAGTTTTCTTCATCATAGCCAGAATTTTAATTAATTTTAAAAAGCCACAAATGGAAATACAAAGAGTAAAGTCCATGGGTTGGAAATAGGGAATAAATTGAAATGTTTTTAATAATAATTTTATCGGGAATTTTAAAATATGAATACTTCAAACTGATCATATCCCCATCAACTTATACTCTATGTTTTCTATCTCCCAACTCCATCTCACTGAGGGAATAGTCAAAATATTACTGTCAATTTACCAACTCCATTGCATTTTGTAAAATTTGTTGCAATATGTACAAAGAACATTTAACATTTTTTCTAGCATGGGAAGCAGTGAACCACAGAGTGTGTACATGATCAGGTCAGCTGTATGTCTATGGGAAGTCAAATAAGCTGCTACAGCTTCTCATATAAAAGGGAAATTAATGGAAATAAGACAAATGTTGAAATATTGGAAGAATTCAAGTGTATTTCTTGTTTATTAATAAGACAAGGTATCCAAACATCAATAAGCCATTCTAGGTCTCATTTTATTTTTTTAAATCAATTTAAAACATTACAGAAATGTGTTCTGTGCAATAAAAAGATAATGTCTGACTTGTGCTCCCAGGCTGTTGTAAATATATTGAGAAGACAGACTTAGCAATCATAAGCACTAGAGAAATGTGGTTTTAACTTTTGTGACTGAATGGATGAGAAGGAGATTCAGAGAGCCCTGTGCACTAAGGAAGAATTGGCCTATAAGTCGTCACATTTTTGTAACCATGTAAGGTGTAACACAAAGGAAACACAAAGGTAAATCTTTGATCTTTGTCTTCAGTACCTGATACACAACCTCTAAATTTCTTGTCATTTCCTGAGTGCTGGTGACAAGAATATCTTTCCTTTTACTGAAGTTGGTAGAACTATAAATTGTTTCAAAATATGGAATAGTTTCCAGAAAGATCAAAACATGGTAAGTGAAATGTGCAGCCCCAGGGCTAATGATTTAATCCTATCTCGAAAACACAGGATTTAGAGCATGTCAGGGCAGATGAATGCTGGAGACCATGGAGTCCTCTGGCTCCTTCTAAAACACCTTCCCTGTGCATCTCTTCAGTATTACTATTGCTAAAATTGAATGCTCTATAAAAAACCATCAATAAGCATTTTCCTAAATCCTGTGAATCCAGTTGATCCAATGAAATTTCAAATCTAAAGCCAGAGATCATTGATTGGCTCCTCCACTTACAGCCAGTTAGTCAGAACTTTCAGTGCTTAGGACTTGTCAATATCTGAAATGGGGACAGCTTAGTATGTGTGAAGCCATAATCTGTGAGGTCTGTGGTAATTCTAGGGAATTAGTATTACTTGAATTCAATGATAAGACATCCAGTCAATGTTCAGAGTTTGAAAATTGGTGGATGCGGTAGTATGAATGGATGACCCCCAATATATTCAGTGTTTTATTAGTTTGTAGTTTGCATCTACAGCCACCTGGCTGAGGCAGTGTCACTGGGCGGATCTTAAGGTGTGGTGGTGGGTTTGAGATTTCCATTTAAAGATATGCAAAGTGTGCCTAGTTGGAGTTCGGAAGGTATGCTGTGCTGTGTGGCTATTCGCTTTGCTCTCTGTTTTGGTCCTGTGAAAGCAGGCCAGCTTCTTCTGCCATTATGGAACTTCCCCTGGATCTGTAAACTTCAATAAATCCCTTCCTCCATTACTGTGCCTGGTCTGGAAGTTCATCTCGGCGAACCTGAAGCTGCCTGCTACAATGGATGTGGGAGAAATCCTCCGCATGTTTGATTTCAGAAATATTCAAGAGGACAGAGGTCAAAAGAATATGGGACAGTTTAACAGAAAGGAACAGCAAAGACAGATACTGCCGCTCATTTCTGACACTTTAAAAGACGACACACACTACAAGATGCACTCCAAAATAATCTGACAAAGTATGAGGAAACAGAATGATGATGCTTTTTACCGTTTTGCTTAGTCAAGGAATTTTAGTGGTATTTTCAAGTCCGTAAGGAGTTAGAAGCAGGGAGAGGTGCAATTCATGTGAAGTCCCAGGTACTGTTAACAATAGGGGAACTCAAACTGGAAAAGCAGTAACAATACCAGCCAATGGCTAGCCCAAGGAGGTGTCAAATTGTCACGTGGGGTTCTGAGCACATTTCAGCCTTCCTCTTCACAGTTTTGTTTCTTTAACACCACACTGGTTGGTGTTTTTCTCAGAGATTACAATGAGCAATAATTCAAGGTGACGTCATTCTCTGCGGAGAAGAGTCAGGTTTTCTAAGACTCTTAAGCACAGACAACACGTTACGAGAAACATAAGCAACCATTAAGAGATGGGACTCTGTCTGAAGAGAAAACATATGCCTAACATCTGTTTTCGAAGTTTTATTCCACTTCAACAATTAAAAGCTAATAGACTGCAATTGCCTCTAGAATCATTTTAAAGACAAAAACTTGAAAGATGTTCTTTCATAATTATGTGGGGAAATTGTGCAGGTCTTAAAATAAAACATAGAGATTAAACTGCCTCTGCTATTTCCTGACATACTCCCTCATGTCAGATGTATCTAATTAATATGTAAAACATGCCAACAGACTAGAACCCAGCATTGTATACTCCATTAACGAGACTGTCATATATTCTAGTAAGTAGAAATAGTAAAATCCTGACCCATAAGTTGATATAAGATTATGGAGTTGTTTTCAAATTAAAAAAAAAAAAAAACAGGAAAATCAAGCGCTCCTGTCACTTCACCTGTCTCAATGGCGCTCAGCTCTACGCAGTTCTCAGGCTGTCTGGTCATCCCCACACTTACAGCAGCATAGATGAGATCAAAACTGAGTCATCACCCAAGTGTGCAATAACTACCAGGGCTTTTATCAAGGAATTGATTATCTGCTCTACGCCCAAGAATAAGATGACAGAAATTGCCGGCACTTACAATATCTGAATCTATAACTTCTAGAACTTTCTTCTCTCCTAGGATTACTAGAAGGTAAGATTGTTTGTGACTTCTGCGCAGAAGCACTGTGACATCTGTGCTATGGCGTTGACGTGCCCAAAACAAGCCTGGGAGATGTTCACGGGGTGCAGAGTCTCAGAGATTGTTCCTGTCCTGCGGCGAGGACAGTTCAGCATCTCACACCACAGGGTGGATGTGCCACGCCCTGACCACAACCCACTCCCTCACTGCATGGCCCTGCCTGCTTTACTAGAAGCTTCTTTTGATACTTTAGTCACAGAAACGTTGCCCCACTTCTGAAATCTTAAATTTGACAACTTAAAGACAACTCATTTATTCCTGTGTTGAACCTAATATCCATTTATTGTTAACGCTATTTCTTCTCTTGGTGACTTAACTATATGCATAAATTCTGTGTAAATAGTATCATTTTTGTTTGAACTATTTCATTCCTTTTGAAATAGAAACTAGAACATAACAGGAACTCAGTCAAATATTTGTCAATCAATTCTACTTCATCCCTATTTTGCAAAAGGTTTTCTTTTACTTTGATGGAATTTCTGAGATGTACTCAAAATTGGTAAAAGTTCTTATTGATTTTAAAACATTCATTTAGAATGTAATATTCTCCTGTCAATAATTATATTTCATTTCTAGGCATATATTATCAGTAAAAGGCAGCTATAAAGACAAAACCCAGGGTACCAATGACAGTTTCAGTGTCTTATCAATCAGTCAACAGACAAACTAAATAAATAAATTTTTTTAAAAACCTGAGATGCTCAGAGGGTAAAGACTAACTTCTTGATGAGTGAAACGTAAATATTTTACATGAAAATGTAAGATATAAGGTAGTATGAATATTTATTCTTCACAAAAATAATTTATTATGATTGAACAAGCAACAATATCTTTGTTGTTGTTTGTTCTGGTCCTTTATGCTTCTGGAGGCCTGACTGAGGGGGAATTAGCCAATTGGAAGAGAGGGTCTAAAGAGGACCCACCATGGCTGCCAGCTGCAACGGAACGAGAGTTGAGCCTCTGCTCCAGATCCCTGCTCTGGTAATCCTTACCTCCCCCGTCTAGGTCCTACTGGGCTGGCATGGGGAACCCTATCATCTACCCCACGTGGGCTTTCTACCCCTCCTGCCTTCCGCATGGCAGGAGCTCTCTGTACTTCTCTTAATCTAATAAAATCTCTTTAAGTCTTTTCCTGTGGTCTATGGATTTAATTCTTTAAAGTCATAAGACAAGAATCTAGGGGTACCCTAAATTTATTCTTTGGCATTGGAAAGGAGCCCCCAAACTCCCATAACATAAGCTCAAAGCCTCGTGAATTCTAGGCAAGAAGGGGCTCTACCACTAAGCTATATCCTTTTATAAAACCTTCATTTTGAGCAGTGGGGCGTGCTCTCATCCTCACCACCCATGTACTTAGGAGCCTAAGAGGCGGCTCACTGTGATGACTCACAAATGTGCCTGGTCGAAGAATTTTTTTCTTTACTTTTAAATTAGCATTGTGAATTTCACAATGACATTTTCCTACAACATTTTATTCTTTTTTATTATCTTTATTTTAATTTTATTTATTTGTATCTGTGGTGGGAGAAGGGTAAGCCAGGGTCTCTTTCTTACTAATGCAAGCAAATGCCTGTCTGGGTTTACTTGGGTAACAGCCATACATGTCTAGAACTTACCACTTTTTTCAGTTTCCAGGGTTTTTGGAATATGTTTTTAGCATTTTGCCCATTTCATTTTCTTTGATTCAGAAGTTGAAGACTTATAATGTTTTAGAAAAAACATCAAAAAGAAGGAGAGACTAAAGTATGCTATGGATGGGAGGGGAAAGGGATATATTGGAGAAACAAATAAAAAAAAATTTAAATGCATAAAATATTCTCATAATACAAACCTTGAAAACCAAAGTAGATAAATGTACTCAAGAGTTTTCTTAATAAAAAATTATAAGATAAGGTCCAAATATTGCTAAATGGATAGTAGAAAAAAGGAGGGGAAACCTCGGTGGGGGAGGAAGAAGAAAAGGAAAAAAAGGTTGCCAGTGATAAGAAAAAAAATCCAAAAACAAAGTTAGATTAAAATATGAAGAAGGGCTGGAGAGATGGATTAGTGGTTAAGGCACTTGCCTGCAAAGCCAAAGGACCTCAGGTCGATTCCTCAGGACCCGTGTAAGCCAGATGCACAAGGTGGCACATATATCTGGAGTTCCTTTGCAGTGACTGGAAGCCCTGGAGCATTCATTTTCTGTCTCTCTCCCTCTTTCCCTCTCTCAAATAAGTAAATAAAAATAAAATATTTTTAAAAATTAAAAAAAATGAATGAAAATAAAAAATAAAATTCACCTTAAACTACAATGAAAATACAGTGAAAATACTAAAGGTATAGTTAAAAAGGGGGGGGGACAAAAAATATGAAAAACACAGAAAAGAGGGAAAAGGAAGGTTTGGGGCAGCTTTTTCCTGGGAACGTGAAAATTAGGGTCTGCCAGTTGTGTGTGTGGATGTGGGGCGAGTCAGGAGAAGTGGGGACTCACGTTTTCTGTGGTTTAAGCTGATGTCTGCTGACCACACAACTTTTCGGGGGGTGACTGGGTGGCTTCTGTCTCCCTCCAGAGTCTCCCCTGCAGTAACCAGCGCCCTGGCTTGGGAGTGCATTGGGAAGAAGGGACACAGCATAGCACGGAGGTGTGCGCAGATGGGGGTGCCGCGGTGGGCTCGGGCATCTTTCCCAGCATCTTTCCCAGCATCTTTCCCAGTTCTTCCACTGCAGCAGGGCGGAGCAGGCAGGTTGTCCCTGGGGAACGCTCCGCTCCCTGGCCTCATGCTCACTGCGTAACTCCCAGTTACTGTCAGGCCCGAGGTCTCCTGGCCTGGGAGAGCTGAGGCCACCTTTCTGTCGGCACTTATTACCTGAATCAAACGTCTCCTCACCTGTGTCTGGGATTTGGGGTTTGTCAGCATTAGGGTCTCCCACGCTCCATAGTTGCCATCCAGGACTTACCCTCGTCTAAATGCAGGCTCCCTGGCTTGTGCTTGTTCTGGTCTCCTGCCCCTAAGGGGGCTCCATCTCAAGAGGAGGCACCCTTTACCACCCCCATTGCCCTCTGGAGACAGGATAGAAAGTGGGACGGAAGTGCTGGGAACTTGAGGAAGGAAAGAGCCCCTCACTCAGGAGCCTGGGGAAGCCTCCTGCCAGCTGACTCCAGTAACAAATGGGATGACTCTCCACTGGTGACCGGTGGGCAGGGGCATCCCTGTGTCTCCAAATCCCAAGTGCCCTGGGCTTCTCTCACTGCGGCCTGCTGAGCACACCTGTGCAGGTGAATCTGTGCAGCTGGCATGTCTGACTCACTTACTGGTTTTTCATGCGTTGCCATCTTTTCCTGTGCATCTTTTGTTGTTCCCTCACTACATTGTGAATTTCTGAACTATCTCTCTCTCTCTCTCTCTCTCTCTCTCTCTCTCTCTCTCTCTCTCTCTCTCTCTCTCGTCTTCCTTACTCTGATTTACCCTTCTCTAGGTCGCACAGAGGCAGTTTATGACCCTCCATCATCATACCTGGAAATCCTTGGCTTTTGAAGCTTTTGCTCCTCCTTCCTCAGCCTCAAAGGTGGCTAAGATGAGAAGTGTGTGCCACCACATCAACTAGGTAAGGAGAAAAACCGTTGGCACACTCATTTGAATTGCTGAACTCTAAATATGATGGTGCAAAAGCCTTTTCCTATGAGTGCTTTAACTAAGTATGTATGCCACACATTTAATTTTTGTATTGATGGTTTTCATACAGGTACTTAAAATATCTTGATAAAATACTTTTATTTTATGTCAAATGAAAATCTTCACATGCCGTGAGGACATCTCTGGAGAACGTGATGCATAAGGGGAGTGTAGAACTAGCGATTAATATTTTAAAAGCTTCCATTTCTTGAAATTGACACAGGCAGTAACACAGGGAAGTCATTTCTTTGATGAATAGAAGGGAGCAAGTTCACCACTGATAAATGTGTTCAAATGATCTCCTTCCCTCAAGCTGATTATCTGGTATGATTTTCTATTCATCCCTATGCCTTCCTCTTGCCCTTTTATCTTTCTCCCACTCTTAACATTAATTGTCCACATATAAAAATCCACTGTCTACATCAATTAAAATAATGCCTTGTCCAAATCATCTATACAATTATTTCCTGCGTTAAAGGGCAATGACAAAAATAAGATTAGGAAAAAATGAATATATAACTAAATCATTAACATACTGAGTCAGCTCTATCTGAAAAATGCCACTGTTGTTCCTGGAAAAGGTGAATATTAAACAAAGGAAACCACTTAAAGCACAGATAATAAAACATAGCAATGAAATTTTTATTTAATTTCTAAAAGTAATACTCAAATAATTAAGAGCAAATATTGCTTCATCATTGAAAGCTGAAATTGCATACAGAAATAGATCGTTATAAGATTATACAAATAAAACAAAACTATATTCAGTAAGCACAAATGAATGTCTATCAAGTGTTAAATCAATAGGAAGGATATTAATTTTGTCTATAACAATAGAAATCAAGAGTAGTTGTGTGTTAGCTATCTCAATCAAGAACAGAAGAAAATAAGACAGGTGTGGTGGCACACGCCTTTAATCCCAGCACTCAGGAGGCAGAGGTAGGAGGATTGCTGTGAGTTCGAGGCCACCCTGAGACTACATAGTGAATCCCCAGGTCAGCCTGGGCTAGAGTGAGACCCTACCTCAAAAAACCACAAACAAACAAACAAACAAACAAAAAATAACAGAAGAAAATAAACTTAACTGTGAATACTATATTATATAATGTGGTTTTTTTAACCTTTCATTTTAACACATATTCAGAACAAAAAAGAAATGCTTGAAATAATCCCTTTCTTAGAATCATATTCAGAACAAAAGAAATGACTAGAATCTCCCAACTTTACTGCAAGAAAATGTAAGGCTATGTTTATCACCCCAAATGATTAACAGTATTTGCCACAGAGGTGGATAGAAATATTTAGGAATAATAAGAAAAAGAGTATTTCCTAAGAGTTGAATTCTCTCTCTTCCCTATGAGAATGGTAATGATGATTAAAAGTATTCAGAACATAGTCATAACCCATCAGGTCAGAGGACACAGATTTTCAGTTCACAGCAATAAAATGTAAGCGTTTCATTTAAAAAGTGCATGACCTAGTCCTAAAGGAATATTTAATGTATTTTTCTCCCTGAACTCAATTCAGTTTTTTCCCCCACAGGGAAAAAAACTGTGATTACAAGACAATCTTTCTCAAAAAATAAAAATAAAAAATTATATATATACACACACACACACACATATATGCCTTTGGTGTGACAATAAATAAATAAAACTGGGATATCTAGGAGCCTACAAAATGAACATATATTGAAAATACAAATAGTGATTATGTGTAAAATGTGCAATCAACCCTAGGTTCAATTCGCAAGTTATGAAAAGGTGAGTACTAGACAAATTACATTCCCGTCACAAATATCAATAATGATAACTGAGTCCCGCTAGCTAGGCTTCTGGTATTGTAACTCAGAATATCATCAAAATGGCTTAAAGCTGGTGAAAGATCATAAGAAATCAAATTTTCTGTTAGTAAACCACTGAATTAACTGATGTATAGATGACACAGTGAGCTGTAATACTGATCTCTGGATCACCACTCAATGCCTGATGATACGTTGCTGAATTTTTAGAATCCAAAACAAAAGTCCAGATGGCATTACTGGATATAGTACTCACAATTAAAATTTTCACTAAGAGAATAATATTTTTCAATAAATTTTCCTTAGTATTTGTGACTGATGTAGTTGAAAATTCGCTATCCTGTACATCAATTTCTTCCTCTAGAAAGTGGGTAAAACTATGCATACTTTATAAGGATGCTGTGAAAATTAAGTGACTTAATACATGTAAAAGAGTTACATGTGCACCAAACAAATACACAAAGAGCACATACCATTACACCAACATTAAAAGGGGTCATTTACTGTGCTCTCCATCATAACTAGGTACATGCTGCACGGTGCACTGTCACTGGTGCTCTAGCAAGGGAAAATGCATTTTTATCGTTATCCCTGTGTACAGACAAGGACATGTGGCACAGATTCAATAACTCACAGGTCCAATAGAGAAGTCAGAATTCACGTTTACATTTTTTGCGACCTCAATGCTCATCGTGTCTCAATTACAACAGTGTTTCTCAAGCTTTGGTACAATAATTCCAAATAATTCCAAATAATTCTTTTATTGCTTGGTTAGTTTCTAGTTCCTAATGTTAGAGATCCGCAGGGAGAAGACTGGCATTGATCATAGTGAAACAAGCACACAAATTGTTGTGGCTTGATGGCCAACCCAAACCCATCAAAGCAGAGACCCAGAAGCTACAGAAACCATGAAATCAGACTGCTGACAGATCCCTGTGGTTCAGGGAAAGTTGCAGAAGACACAGCGGCAAGATTGTAAGAACCACAGAGTGCAGGGGGTAGAGTGAGGCCTTCATGACCACACAGTGACACCCACAGGCCCTCAGGGGAGGGGTCTGGGATGCAGGGGAGGGATTTACAGTTTAACCTTTTGTGAAATAAAACTTTTTAAAAAGTGCTGGTTTCACAGTGAAAGGTCTCCTCTAGGTGCATGTGTTTGAACACTTAGTTACCGGCCGGTGGAACCCTCAGACCTGGGAACCTCAGTGGGGGAAGCGGGCACTGGGAGCAGACTGCGGTTTAACCGCACCTGCCAGCTTTCTGTCCAGTCTCCACTCCTGCACTGTCCATACGAGACCAGCCGCCTCCTGCTCCAGTTACGGGGCCTTCCCCACCAGGTACATGTACCATATATCCCTTTTGAAGGAGACTCAGGAGAAAGCTAGCTTCATTTGGGCAGTTTCCGTCAGGAACAAGAGCCTGCAGAGAAAATCAGAAGGTACCACTCTGCCTAGGCAGGACTAGAACTCGTGTCAGATGCATCATCAGCAACAGCTGCAGCGCCCCCTGCTGCCCACAGTCAAGCACACTTGCTAGGTGGACTGGCTTCTAGATTGTGCTCTTTGAATCTTCAAAACAATTAATTGGGTCTTCTCCTTACATACCTGAATCTGACCTGAAAATCGATTCTCAATGGACTATAGAGGCTTACCCATGCTCTCTCTGCCCTGTGATCTCTGTCTGGACAGTAAGCCTGGCTTTCCCCTGTCCACTGGCCGGACAGGGAGAAACACTCTTCCTTGGCCTCAGTATTTTTCTGCTCACCTCTGCTTTGTGCTTTGAGGTGACTTCTCACTTTAATTACATGTATGAGTTTCCTCTGATCTCTGAGTCTACCACATTGTATATTTCCTTTACACTCTAGATCTACCACATGGGTATTTCTTGTAAATTCTGGGCCTGCTACCTGAGTAATTTTCTAAACTTGGAGTAACCATATCTCTTTACTACCCATCACACATTGTCTTGCCACACTCTCTCCTATTCTCAAATTGTCACCACTTACTTTTAGTGGTCTTCAGTGGGGAAGTTCAAGATGGATGGATGCTGTGCCTTCCACACACATGCTTGTTTCTTCTAAATCTCTCTACATAGGTCTTATCTCCCATGTGCTCACAGCTCTGCTCCGCCTCTTCCTAGACCTCCATTTCTCTGAGGTGTTTTTTTTTTTTTTCAAGGTAGGGTCTCACTTTAGCCCAGGCTGACCTGGAATTCACTATATAGTCTCAGGGTGGCCTCAAACTCACGGTGATCCTCCTACCTCTGCCTCCCGAGTGCTGGGATTAAAGGTGTGCGCCACCACACCCAGCCTCCATTTCTCTTAAATGAACCTCATGAACTGTGCTGCTTTTTCCACATGAGTGTGTGTTTCCTACCTTCCATATGCTTGTGGCTGCTCCAGACTTTTCCTAGAAACCAATTTCCTTCAATTAAACCCACAATTTGATTTCACCCTAAATAAACTCAATTATTCAAAATTCATCCTTCTTGAGTCTGTTTTTATTGTTAAAATAAGGCAGGAACTCAATATAGATGAACCATATCACACTGGCTCTCAGAACATTTATGATCCAAGGATCGCAAGGTGAACCATATCACACTGACTCTCAGAACACTTATGATCCAAGGATCGCAGGGTGAACCATATCACATTGACTCTCAGAACACTTATGATCCAAGGATCGCAGGGTGAACCATATCACATTGACTCTCAGAACATTTATGATCCAAGGATCGCAGGGTGAACCATATCACACTGGCTCTCAGAACATTTATGATCCAAGGATCGCAGGGTGAACCATATCACACTGACTCTCAGAACACTTATGATCCAAGGATCACAGGGTGAACCATATCACACTGACTCTCAGAACACTTATGATCCAAGGATAGCAGGGTGAACCATATCACATTGACTCTCAGAACATTTATGATCCAAGGATCGCAGGGTGAACCATATCACACTGACTCTCAGAACACTTATGATCCAAGGATCGCAGGGTGAACCATATCACACTGGCTCTCAGAACACTTATGATCCAAGGATCGCAGGGTGAACCATATCACACTGGCTCTCAGAACACTTATGATCCAAGGATCGCAGGGTGAACCATATCACACTGGCTCTCAGAACACTTATGATCCAAGGATCGCAGGGTGAACCATATCACACTGGCTCTCAGAACACTTATGATCCAAGGATCACAGGGTGAACCATATCACATTGACTCTCAGAACACTTATGATCCAAGGATCACAGGGTGAACCACTTGAATGCACGGCACTCATAAAACATGAATGATAGGTATTTACTGCTCTGCTGTTTGGAGAAACTTTGAAAGTTATAGACAGACTCCAAGTTTATCATTTAGAGACCCAGAGAGGCATGCGCTGAGGGCTTTCCAGTCTAGAAGTGTCTCATCTGATGCTGCACAGACAAGATTCCTGGGATCCTGGGACAGTCATCTGGATGAAAATGCTGAAGCCAAACAATATCCAGTGACCACCATGGATGTGGAGCTGCATCCACCATTCAGCCAAGTACCACAGGGAAGCGGCTTTTATTAAAATTTTTTTGTTTATTTTTATTTATTTATTAGGAATAGACCAGACAGACAGACAAAGAGGCAGAGAAAGAGAGAGAGAATGGGCACACCAGGGCCTCCAGCTACTGAAAATGAACTCCAGATGCATGTGCCACCCTGTGCATCTGGCTTACATGGATACTGGGAAATTAAGCCTCGAACCTGGGTCCTTAGGCTTCACAGACAAGCACTGAACCACTATGCCGTCTCTCCAGCCTCCTAGGAAGCAGCTTTTTGATCAGTGGTGCAGTATATTGCCTGGAAAGAGTGATGCTTTGGCCTCCAGTATGTGTACATAAATGATTTTCTACCTGATCAAGTAGGTACCTGCTTAGGAGGTCTGAAAGAACCCCAACCAATCCAAGTTCCAGGTCAAAGCTCTTCCCTGGGGATGTGCCTGAGCAGCTCACCCAGCACTGCACACAGAGGCCGTCCTTCCTCCAGGACAAGGAGGAGACTCTCAGTTATAAAATCCAACACCCGCCCTGGAGACAGCTGTGTTCCGGGCCCAAAGCCATGCAGGCCAAGTACAGAGATTATAACAAAGAAATGCACAAGTCTGGGGACCAAAGTGTGGAGCAGCTGACCCCTCAGAGAGTCAGCAGGGACCAAAGACAGCCAAGCTGGAATACCGAGAACTGTCCAGGACCTGGGAATGTATGGAATCACCTTCTCCGAGGTAAAAAATAAAAACAGCACAGGCCAGGTGTGGTGGTGCACACCTTTAATCCCAGCACTTGGGAGGCAGAGGTAGGAGGATCGCCTAGAGTTCGAGGCCACCCTGAGACTACATAGTGAATTCCAGGTCAACCTGGGCTAGAGTGAGACCCTACCTCAAAAAACCAAAAATAAATAAATAAATATAAAAGTAAAAACAGCACAGATATTTGGGCCAGAGTTGAAGCCCTGGGGCTAGGGTGAGTTGGTGTTTGTAGCTGATTTTAGCTGCTGGAATCACGGGCGTGCAGGTGAAAGTGGCCGTCACATGTGTCAATTGACTCTCAAGGACTCACTTAGCTCTTACCAGTTGAGAGTGGATTTTCGTGGCTTTTGGACTTCAGTAGCACCTTGGAGGGGCGCCCAGAGTTGAGGGCTTTGTGTCTCCATTCTGCTCGACAACACAAGGGTGGCCATGGGAAGGAAGGCCAAGGCCAAGGCCAAGGCCAGGAGACCAGTAACCTGAGTATTCATGCGTGTGAAGAGCAGAAAGGGTGACAGGCCCCAGAGGACTCCATACTCTCACCTGATAGGGAAGTCTCCTTTCTCAAGGCTTTGCTAATCCAGCTAAGAATATTTACAGCATCCTCAGACCCTCCAGGACTGTGTGAACAGCAGCCTGAATGTAGGAGCAATTGCTGAACCCCGAGTCTACAGAAGGTGTCTAATTGCTTCATGGCAGCTACATTCTTAGTCAAGCGAGGTCTGTGAGCAGAGGATGGAGAGGCACTGAGAGGGTACATATGCATGCTTTCTTCCCATCTGGAAACATCACCCTGGCCAGCAAGGGGTAATTTTCTCTGCTGGTTGCCTGAGCTCAGAGAATTAGTCTGTATTGCATATGATCCCAGGCAGCTTCCCACATTCAGGAAGCAGCTGGAACCAGGACTGACTGCAAACTCCTATAATTCCAGCACTGGCGAGGCTGAAGCCAGAGACTGTCATTTTAAAGCCAGCCTAGGGTACATAGTAAGACTTTGTCTCAAAACAAACACTATGAAAATTCAAGTTCCTAATTAATATATGCTATTTTATTTTGTCTAGCTGGGCTATATTAAGAAAGTCACGAGCTGGGCGTGGTGGTGCACGCCTTTAATACCAGAACTCGGGAGGCAAAGGTAGGAGGATCGCTGTGAGTTTGAGGCTACCCCTAAGAATACATAGTGAATTCCAGGTCAGCCTGAGCTAGAGTGAGACCCTACCTTGGGAAAAAAAAAAAAAAAAAGTCATTTATGTATATTAACCCAGAGAAAAATTTAAAATGTAAAATATTTATGAAATTGAATAAATTTTTTCTCAGAATGAGACTAAGCATTATTTCAAATAGGCTACAGAAGATATAAAATTTTATCTTTTAGGGGATAGAGAAATGGCTTAGCAGTTAAAGCATTTGCCTGCAAAGCCAAAGGTTCCCGGTTCGATTCTCAAGGACCCACGTAAGCCAGATGCACAAGGGGCACATGCATCTGGAGTTCATTTGCAGTGGCTAGAGGCCCTGGCACGCCTATTCTCTCTCTGTCTGCCTCTCTCTCTCTCTCTCTCTCTCTCTCTCTGCTTGCAAATAAATAAATAAAATAAAAATTGTTTTTAAATTTTTTTAATTAAAAAAATTTAAATTTTATCCTTTAAAATAATGTACTTATTTCTTATGTAAATACTAGCAATAGCACATTACATTGTAATTTATATTTGGTATGAATTAAAATTAGAAAAATTAATCATTTAATTTCAATTATATAAAGTTCAGTTTCATCAAAATTCTAAGGTTAGTAATATAATTCAAAAATACATGCCTGCCAGGTCTGAGGATAGAAAACCACAAGTACACAGAGAGCACAACAAATTGGAATGTTGGGGATGACTGGACATGTTTAGTCTAGAAGAGAGAAAGACCACTCAGGAGGAGCTTATACCTTTCAGATTTCTAGAAAGACTGATAATAAAAAGGTGTCGACCTTTTAAGCTATTAAATATTCAAAGGCACTTGAAGGAATGTTTGTTTATTCGAAGGCTCCCTTCTGAGTAAATTAATAGCCTCCAAATTGGCAGAAGTGTACTTCAACCAGACACAGTAGCGCATGCCTCTAATGCCTTTAATCCCAGCACTGGGGCCTGAGGTAGGAGTATTGCTGAGAGTTCAAGGCCAGCCTAGACTACAGAGTGGTTTCCAGAACAACCTGGACTCTACCTTGAGAAAACGAAGAAGAAGAAGAGGAAGAAGAGGAAGGAGGAGGCGGAGAAACGAAGTGTTTCAACCACACGCAAACTTTTACTTAGAATGCCAAAGCCCATGAACTCCAGAGGAAGGAGCTTCAGAGCAGAAGAGTAAAATTTCTAAGAAATAAAACTGTCCAAACTGAGGTATTAGAATACGTTACTGTGGAGTGCACCGTGCTAATCGGAACATCTCTTTCAATCACCCCCACCATGGCTCAGGGAACAGTGCAGAAGGTGGGGCAGGAAAACCGTGAGAGCCAGAGGAGGAAAGGGATACTGTGGGATGCTGTGTTTTGAATAGCACATAATTGTCACATTCCTGAGCTCTGAGGACTGTCATGACCTGCACAAGACCTGCACAATTTGGGCCTATCAACATTCATGGACGACAGAAGACAAGGCTCCCATTCCTCTTTACGGAGTTAGTATTGTTAGATAACGGATGCTGGCCGAGGGGAATGACCTGTGAATTCGTTAGCACACAAAGTTCTCATAGCTCACTCATCTTAGTCTTAAAACAATTTGAAAATGCAACTGCATTTTGATGGAGGAAAACAAAAAGATAGCATAAAAGGAAACAACGGGTCATACCAAGCATTTTGGGCCACAGGTGATTCCCCTGGCCTTTGAAATATTGATAATGATCAAATGACCAAAGCCATGATGTATTTACGGAGTTCTTGTAATACACCGGGGACTATGTTTAATACCTTAAGTGTGTTACCTGATTAGTTACTCACAACAGCCACCAGATAGGTCGTGGCTTGTCAATTACAGCCTCAGGACCTGCCACCTGTCTTCGTAAATAATGGTTTATTGGAACAAAACCATTCTCATGCTTACAAATTGTCTATGGCTACTTTGAGTAGTAGAGCTTAGCATTTGTAAGACAAGAGGTAGGAGCGGAAATGAGAAAAATGCTGTAATAGATAAGGAATTATAAGAAAAGCCTCATCAGTGATAAAAAAAAAAAAAACATAGTGAAAGACCGTGCTTATTTTGTTCTTCGGTAGTTTATTTCTTAGAACAGAAAATAAGAGAATAAAAGACATGTGACAAGACGATACCGTCGGGAAAAGTCCAAGAGAAGTGTTTTTGATGAGTAAGATCAGCTACTCAGGTTCAAGTTTTCACGTGACTTTATCACTTCTGAATAAATTAAATTCTAATACAACACTAGCATATACAGGAGAAAACAGTTCTAAGTGCCATCTTAAACCTATATTTTCAGAATATTTAATGAATATAATGGTCTTCCAGGAATAATTTTCCATTAGAGGCAACTGATATAGAGGATTTTGATCTGAAAGTGAGCAAGAGAAAAATGGCCTAATTAATCTCAAAATTTTATAAAACAAAGATAATGCCATAACTAGTTTTCCCTGAAACCCAACAAATATAGCTTTGTTTTCAGAAGTTATTCAGTAACCTGTGACAAAATGTATAGCTGGGGAGGCAGGTTTTACCCAGAGAAGCAATGAGACTTCATCATACCCCCTCCAGGCTGCAGTGATTCACGTGATCTCTCCAAGCACCTGATGCAGGTTCAACCTTTTAGTATGTCCTTCAGGATACAGGATTTTATGGTTCCATTTCCATTTGGGTCCATTCTATGCCACATGCCAGTATGTTCTAGCAAAATGGCAAGAATAAAGTTCTCCTGTTCAACAACCAAGCATGGAAGTTTGCACCGTCAGACATGATGAGGCACCCTTCTACCAGCCTTCTGGAGAATCCTCAGCCTTCTGGAGAAGGCACGAATGTAGGCTGCTTCCCTCTGCACAGATCCAGTCTCAGTGCTGAAAAGAAGTTTTCACCACATGGGGATAAATAAAGACCACCATAGGGAGACAAGTAAGTTCTATTTAATAGAGCTTTCTGAAGGAAGTGAGCCACCACTGTTGTTTGTGCTTAGCAGAGCCTCAAAGGCAGGAAGAGGAGTGGGAAAGCTTTAGGGGGGTCAGGAGGAGGGACCTAAATGAGGAAGTCTTCTTGTAAGCCTGATTGGAAGCTTCGGGCACCAGGCAGATGTAGGCAGTGTCTCATGTGAGTGGGCAGGGAGCTTGTTTTGCTTTATGCAAGTGATCCTGAGTTGGAAAAGGAGGGAAAAAAGGAAAGCTGTCAGTTCTTAATCAGATCCTGGCTCTGCTGGACTGAGTGCTGCTGGGGTCACTGGGTGTCGTCTTGTACTGTTGACTATGGACTATGGGCTAGAGCTCTATGTTCATATATGACATGGTCATTGCTATTTGACAATGGTAAATATTGTTGATAAAATCTAAATTCAAGTTCTAACCAAATCTTTTTTTTTTTTTTTGCCTTTCCATTTGTCTTCCTTAAAAAAAAAAAACGTGAGTCTAACTTAATATTTAGGCTTCATATAAGAAAAGTCATGTGCTAATGAAAGCTATTTGATTTCCAAACAAACCAAGTTACTGTGAGATCAGCACTGTTGCATAGGGATGATTCAGACACTTAGCATAAAAAATTCACTATCTTTACAAAGAAACCCCACAACATGACAGTATATAGTCATAATGCTAGTATATTTGATGCTTCTCTTTTCATTAAAAAAAAATAAAGAAATGTTTTCAGGCAATAACCAAGAGTCTCTGTACACCCTCCCAAGGACAACATCTCTCATATCCCTTTTTGTAGAATTTCTACTTTGAAAAGTCTATTTTCTGGATACACACTTTTCTTATTTTTGTCTTTGTCTTCACTCTCAACAAAACACCATGGATGCAATAGAAAAAGAAGCTAAAAAAACCTGCTCAACCACCTGCCACCTTCTTCAGCCCTGATGATGCCAGTGCAGAGTGCGTGGGAAACAGGTGTGAGTATCACACCCCTGTAATTTGCCTCGGTGTTATTTTAAAGACATTTTCCTGCCTTTTTGTCATTGAAGTCATTTTGCTAACTTACTTATAAATGATAGTATGTTCAAAATACATGCATAGCCTTACTCCATTTGTTTGCTTTCTACGGCACACGGTTTTAAAATGTAAAAGACAATTTAATAGAAATTCAATGGCTCACATTGAATAGTTTCCCAATATTGCATGAATTGTGCCAGCTTTTGCGATCTTGCCTCAAATAGACTTCAGGAAATGCGTGTCTTGTTGCAGTGCAAGAACTTAAATAAAAGTAAATTATATTTTCTGATTCAAAGTCATACACTTCTCAAGTTGCTATAAACGCAGAAGAAAATGATCCGGCATGCAAGTTAGCAAGCTTGAGCACATCGCATTTCTTTTGGCAACAAGCTCTTCTTGCACAGTGTTTGGCAAATCTAACTCCAGATGATGGTATTTTCTCCTTAGACATAGTCTACCAAACACCTAAATATCTGGCACACTACATACCTGTGGGATCACGTTGGGATCATTATAGCAAGCCTGGCATGATGGCCCATAACTCTAATCCCCACATATAGGAGGCTAAGGACAAAAGATTGCCGCAAGTCTGAGGCTAGCCTGGGCTACAGGTGAAGTGATCTATGTCTAGGTATCTAGAAGCATAGTACATTGTGAATCAAAATATGTGGCATTTCAAGGTGGGTCATTATGCACAGAGACATTGCCTCTTCCCCATAACTGATGGCTACTCCCACAATGCACAGCTCACATTCCCCAATGAGGAGGGTCCCTTTGGAGAGGGAGGACAGGGAGGAGGCTATCGAAGGCACCAATATGAATGTATTCACATTATGAGCATAACTAATAAAATAAATAATAAATTTTTTAAAAAAGAAAAAAATATGTGGCATTGGTTATGAACTAGTCAGTAAATTGGAGCTGAATATGGAGCAAGGAAACTGTACACAGTACAGATCAATTGGCAAAATTGTCACCTGTAATAACATGGAAGATAAAAATGTATCTGATAAACGGGGGACATTGGCAAGATGGCTTTCAGGCCAAGTGTTTAAAGCACAGTTCACTTCTCTTATCTTCCAGGTTGAAATTGTGTGAAGAGATAAGCTGCAAGAACAACTGCTGTGTTTGCAGGCAAATTTAAAGAGAAAATGGAAGGGTTAGCTCATTACGCTGAAAAACAAACTTTCTCATTATCAAGATCTCCAACCAGGAAATTATTTCCAGAGTAAAATGAAGGCTGAGGGGAAAAAGAAGATAACCAAAACAAAGGTCAAATCAAGGATAAGCCTCCAGATCCTCGTCTCAAAGGGATGCAAGTGCTGATGATCTCTCTGAATTATGTACAAGGCTTGGAAACTTCTTACGAGTGTTCACACAAGAGCCTGATCCCCAGAGAGGGCAGTTATGAAGCCCAGAGATAAGGGAAGACTCAAAGCAATTGAAAGTTTGGATTGCATCAAACACAGAAACTAGAATCTGATCAATTGAAACCCCATGTAGTTGCTCAGGAATTTCCTATCAGTAAATGTCCTCTGAGCAAGATTAAAATGAGCTGAGACTGTTGCCAGACTCCCTAAGACCATAGGTCTCTCGTGACAGAAGCAACCCGTCAGAGCTACAGAGGGCAAACAGAAGCAGATTTTGTGAGAAAATAATTACATGTCATAAGATGGGAGCCAAGAGTATAAGGGCAAAATCAAAACCCATGGAGAAAATGGACTGTGCAGCTGCTCGCAGGGCAGAGTGAGAATTCTGTACTAGGACAACCACTTGAGTGGAACAGAACGAGACTCTAACCAAAAACTATCCCTTGGTCCCAGAGTCAGAGTTCCTGACATTTGCCCTTTGGGATCTCAAAATAACAACAACAACAACAACAAATCGCAAAAATCATGCCTGTTATCTACTCTCTTCTTGTTCTTGCCTGTTTTGAATGGAAACATTATTTTATTTATAATTACCCTATCCCAGGAGAACATACAGGTTGCGTTTTTATTTCATAGGATCCTGTAGTTCATATCCAGCTCTTACTTAAATCATGAGATTCTGGAGATGTGGCCTAAAGCAGAATTAAATGAGACTTGGGGGAAGTCTTGAGAGAAGATGCTTATAATTTGGAAGTGGCAAAAAGTGAATTAATTATGGCCAGAGTACAAACTATAGTAAATTATTAAAATGCGCATAATTGTCACTCCTCCTGTGAAAGACAGAATCCATTTTACCACGTCATGTCTTGAGTCTAGGATGGCCCCACAGCACGCCATGTAAATGGACACCAGCAAACATGATGTTGAGAAGCTGTTTCCAGTCAGTTTTCAGAAGTCGGGCTCCTGGGACTTCTGCTAAAACCTTCATATGAACAACTGCACAGGATCTACAGGGGCAGACATTCCTGTTACACTCATGCCCAGCCAAGAGTTCAAATACTGTACATGTCAATCAAGTTCACCAAGATCAGCAAGGTTCTAAATGGCTGCCCAAGAACCACAGGGGAAGGCCCTGCACGGATTCCCAGCAGAGACTAAGGTCTGTTCTACGTCCCCGTGACTCATTATGCTGCTTGTTAGGCGTCAGGACTGACACGCTTCCAACCTACATCGTGATGTGGAACTCAATGCTACGAAAATACTCTACATCGCTATTAGTCCTCTGGAGATCTACATGGTGGCGGTTTAAATTGGAGACATCTGAAACTTAATTGAAAACCTAATTATAATCTCTAGTTTAGGTAGCAATATCTTAAAGACTGTGAGATATTACCCATTTGTCTAAAAAGCCATGAGACCTGAAACACTGTATGCTGATAAAAATAATAACTGTGGGAAACTCATTATGTAGAAAATCATATAAGCAAAAAAGTCTGATAATTAGGAGTTCTTGACACCCAGCCACTCAGGAATCATTAACCATACAGGTGAGCTAGAGTAAAAACTCAACCGTTCTGTCTCCCTCCTGCTTAAAAAGTGAAGCGGGGAATATAAGAGCATATATCAGTTCCAAGCTGGATCCATGAAGCTACAAACTGTTCTTGGTTTTCTAGTATTGCAGATGATTTCCAGTTTGATCATTACATTAATAAGACATTTCATATTGGTTAGATCTTTTATAACTATATTCCTTGACCTAGGTAGATAACATTTAAAAGGTTTAGATTGATGTTCAACCAATAAAATCAGACATACCTAGTTTTATCACTCATTCTATCTATCTATCCATCTACCTACATACCTATCTACATACGTACACACCTACAAAAGAGGGAGAGATTTGAATTTTAACATATGGAGGTAGAGGGTTTCACTAGCCAGTTCATTGAAAAGTTCTGAATAGCTTCTTCATGTACAGGGTCTGTGCTTCACACTAATGCTTGTAAGAATGGTTACATCTAGAAATTGTGCTCTTATTAAAAATCAAATCACAAGGTAAAAAGGTAATATATGACAAGTACTAGAGATGGCAATTTGGCTGTTGAGTTTGGGGAAGTTATATAATCTCTCCAGTCCTGTTTCCTAATCTATAAAATGGATACATCAATAGCACCTACTTCAATTCTTAAAAGAAATTTGTAGTGGTTTGAATGAGCTATCCCCCATAGCCACTTATAGTTTATACATTTAGGCCCCAGCTGGTGGCAGTGTAGGAGATGGAGGGGCAGGTTTGGGGTGTTGTAGCCCACTTCCTCTTTGCCAGACTTAGCTCACTTGCTGATACCTCCCAGCTGGTGTGACAATAAGTGATGTCCAATTTCTGCTCTACCATGCTTTCCCCAACATGATCAAATTTTCTCTCAAAACCGTAAGCTCGAACAAACCCTTTCTTCCCGTAATATGCTTCTTCTCGTCATGTTTTCTTCCAACAATGCAACTGAAATGTAGGAAGTTTCAATGTTGACATATTTGAAACGCTAAGCACACAGTAGCTTCTGGATCTCTGCTTTGGTATGTATTGAGTGTCCTCAGTGTCTATTTCCCTTGCTGATTGTCAGGCTCCCCATGGAAGCAGCACTCTTGCTCATCTCCCCAGTTCCTCTGTGCTTTCATCTGGGCTTTGGCTGAAGTGCGAGGGGTGATTCATCTCTTTGGGTCTCCAGGGCAATGGTAGCACACAGTCTTGGTGGGTAATCAATAGCTTTCTGATTGGCTAAGAGATCTACTCAGTGGAAAGGACCCCATGTCTAGAACTGGAGACCAGGTTAGAATCTTATAAAGACAAAGATTATGTTCTCCTGTGACAAGCTTTCACTGGTCTTTGGCTAAAAGAGTAGCTACATACATCGAATTCTCCCTAAATTAATAACATTTATCCCATTTGACCTATGCTGACTTAACTCTCCGTTGGAGAATCTATTTTTCATTTTGCACATATTTTATTGTACAATAGGCATAGCTAACAGAAGTGGGATGGTTTCAGTACTTGAACTCAAATATTTAAAACTGAGCCTTCTTCAGAGGGCTGGGGCGACGGTTCAGTGGTTAAAGGTACTAGCGCCACATAAAGTCAGACCGGGGAGATGGCTCAGTGGTTAAAGGTACTAGCGCCACATAAAGTCAGAGGACCGGGGCGATGGCTCAGTGGTTAAAGGTACTAGCGCCACATAAAGTCAGAGGACCGGGGCGATGGCTCAGTGGTTAAAGGTACTAGCGCCACATAAAGTCAGAGGACCGGGGAGATGGCTCAGTGGTTAAAGGTACTAGCGCCACATAAAGTCAGAGGACCGGGGCGATGGCTCAGTGGTTAAAGGTACTAGCGCCCCATAAAGTCAGAGGACCGGGGCGATGGCTCAGTGGTTAAAGGTACTAGCGCCCCATAAAGTCAGAGGACCGGGGAGATGGTTCAGTGGTTAAAGGTACTAGCGCCACATAAAGTCAGAGGACCGGGGAGATGGCTCAGTGGTTAAAGGTACTAGCACCACATAAAGTCAGAGGACCGGGGAGATGGCTCAGTGGTTAAAGGTACTAGCGCCACATAAAGTCAGAGGACCGGGGAGATGGTTCAGTGGTTAAAGGTACTAGCGCCACATAAAGTCAGAGGACTGGGGAGATGGCTCAGTGGTTAAAGGTACTAGCGCCACATAAAGTCAGAGGACTGGGGCGATGGCTCAGTGGTTAAAGGTACTAGCGCCACATAAAGTCAGAGGTCAGAGGACAGTGGTTAAAGGTACTAGCGCCACATAAAGTCAGAGGACAGGGCGTGGCTCAGTGGTTAAAGGTACTAGCGCCACATAAAGTCAGAGGACAGGGCGATGGCTCAGTGGTTAAAGGTACTAGCGCCACATAAAGTCAGAGGACAGGGCGATGGCTCAGTGGTTAAAGGTACTAGCGCCACATAAAGTCAGAGGACCGGGGCGATGGCTCAGTGGTTAAAGGTACTAGCGCCACATAAAGCGCCACATAAAGTCAGAGGACAAAGGGGACCGGGAGGGCTCAGTAGTTAAAGGTAGCGCCAAATAAAGTCAGAGGACGGGGAGACGGCTCAGTGGTTAAAGGTACTAGCGCCACATAAAGTCAGAGGACGGGGCGATGGCTCAGTGGTTAAAGGTACTAGCGCCACATAAAGTCAGAGGACCGGGGAGAGGGCTCAGTGGTTAAAGGTAGCGCCACATAAAGTCAGAGGACCGGGCGATGGCTCAGTGGTTAAAGGTACTAGCGCCACATAAAGTCAGAGGACAGGGCGATGGCTCAGTGGTTAAAGGTACTAGCGCCACATAAAGTCAGAGGACCGGGGCGATGGCTCAGTGGTTAAAGGTACTAGCGCCACATAAAGTCAGAGGACAGGGCGATGGCTCAGTGGTTAAAGGTACTAGCGCCCCATAAAGTCAGAGGACTGGGGCGAAGGCTCAGTGGTTAAAGGTACTAGCGCCACATAAAGTCAGAGGACTGGGGAGATGGCTCAGTGGTTAAAGGTACTAGCGCCCCATAAAGTCAGAGGACCGGGGAGATGGCTCAGTGGTTAAAGGTACTAGCGCCACATAAAGTCAGAGGACGGGGAGACGGCTCAGTGGTTAAAGGTACTAGCGCCACATAAAGTCAGAGGACCGGGGAGAGGGCTCAGTGGTTAAAGGTAGCGCCACATAAAGTCAGAGGACCGGGGCGATGGCTCAGTGGTTAAAGGTACTAGCGCCACATAAAGTCAGAGGACCGGGGCGATGGCTCAGTGGTTAAAGGTACTAGCGCCACATAAAGTCAGAGGACCGGGGAG
Source organism: Orientallactaga sibirica (assembly GCA_036365145.1). Lineage (NCBI taxonomy): Eukaryota > Metazoa > Chordata > Mammalia > Rodentia > Dipodidae > Orientallactaga > Orientallactaga sibirica. The sequence continues at coordinate 1,796,893 of JAEOAD010000005.1, forward strand.
ATGGCTCAGGGGTTAAAGGTACTAGCGCCACATAAAGTCAGAGGACCGGGGAGATGGCTCAGTGGTTAAAGGTACTAGCGCCACATAAAGTCAGAGGACCGGGGCGATGGCTCAGTGGTTAAAGGTACTAGCGCCACATAAAGTCAGAGGACGGGGCGGTGGCTCAGTGGTTAAAGGTACTAGCGCCCCATAAAGTCAGAGGACCGGGGCGGTGGCTCAGTGGTTAAAGGTACTAGCGCCACATAAAGTCAGAGGACAGGGCGATGGCTCAGTGGTTAAAGGTACTAGCGCCACATAAAGTCAGAGGACGGGGCGATGGCTCAGTGGTTAAAGGTACTAGCGCCACATAAAGTCAGAGGACAGGGCGATGGCTCAGTGGTTAAAGGTACTAGCGCCACATAAAGTCAGAGGACAGGGCGATGGCTCAGTGGTTAAAGGTACTAGCTCCACATAAAGTCAGAGGACCGGGGAGATGGCTCAGTGGTTAAAGGTACTAGCGCCACATAAAGTCAGAGGACAGGGCGATGGCTCAGTGGTTAAAGGTACTAGCGCCACATAAAGTCAGAGGACAGGGCGATGGCTCAGTGGTTAAAGGTACTAGCGCCCCATAAAGTCAGAGGACTGGGGCGATGGCTCAGTGGTTAAAGGTACTAGCGCCCCATAAAGTCAGAGGACCGGGGCGATGGCTCAGTGGTTAAAGGTACTAGCGCCACATAAAGTCAGAGGACAGGGCGATGGCTCAGTGGTTAAAGGTACTAGCGCCACATAAAGTCAGAGGACCGGGGCGATGGCTCAGTGGTTAAAGGTACTAGCGCCCCATAAAGTCAGAGGACCGGGGAGATGGCTCAGTGGTTAAAGGTACTAGCGCCACATAAAGTCAGAGGACTGGGGTGACGGCTCAGTGGTTAAAGGTACTAGCGCCACATAAAGTCAGAGGACCGGGGAGATGGCTCAGTGGTTAAAGGTACTAGCGCCCCATAAAGTCAGAGGACCGGGGCGATGGCTCAGTGGTTAAAGGTACTAGCGCCACATAAAGTCAGAGGACTGGGGAGATGGCTCAGTGGTTAAAGGTACTAGCGCCCCATAAAGTCAGAGGACCGGGGAGATGGCTCAGTGGTTAAAGGTACTAGCGCCCCATAAAGTCAGAGGACCGGGGCGATGGCTCAGTGGTTAAAGGTACTAGCGCCACATAAAGTCAGAGGACGGGGAGACGGCTCAGTGGTTAAAGGTACTAGCGCCACATAAAGTCAGAGGACCGGGGAGAGGGCTCAGTGGTTAAAGGTAGCGCCACATAAAGTCAGAGGACCGGGGCGATGGCTCAGTGGTTAAAGGTACTAGCGCCACATAAAGTCAGAGGACCGGGGAGATGGCTCAGTGGTTAAAGGTACTAGCGCAACATAAAGTCAGAGGACCGGGGAGATGGCTCAGTGGTTAAAGGTAGCGCCACATAAAGTCAGAGGACCGTGGAGATGGCTCATTGGTTAAAGGTACTAGCGCCACATAAAGTCAGAGGACTGGGGTGACGGCTCAGTGGTTAAAGGTACTAGCGCCACATAAAGTCAGAGGACCGAGGAGACGGCTCAGTGGTTAAAGGTACTAGCACCACATAAAGTCAGAGGACCGTGGAGAGGGCTCAGTGGTTAAAGGTACTAGCGCCACATAAAGTCAGAGGACTGGGGTGACGGCTCAGTGGTTAAAGGTACTAGCGCCACATAAAGTCAGAGGACCGGGGAGACGGCTCAGTGGTTAAAGGTACTAGCACCACATAAAGTCAGAGGACCGGGGCGATGGCTCAGTGGTTAAAGGTACTAGCGCCACATAAAGTCAGAGGACCGGGGAGATGGCTCAGTGGTTAAAGGTACTAGCGCCACATAAAGTCAGAGGACCGGGGCGATGGCTCAGTGGTTAAAGGTACTAGCGCCCCATAAAGTCAGAGGACCGGGGAGATGGCTCAGTGGTTAAAGGTACTAGCGCCACATAAAGTCAGAGGACCGGGGCGATGGTTCAGTGGTTAAAGGTACTAGCGCCCCATAAAGTCAGAGGACCGGGGAGATGGCTCAGTGGTTAAAGGTACTAGCGCCCCATAAAGTCAGAGGACCGGGGCGATGGTTCAGTGGTTAAAGGTACTAGCGCCCCATAAAGTCAGAGGACCGGGCGATGGTTCAGTGGTTAAAAGTACTAGCGCCCCATAAAGTCAGAGGACCGGGGCGATGGTTCAGTGGTTAAAGGTACTAGCGCCCCATAAAGTCAGAGGACCGGGGCGATGGTTCAGTGGTTAAAGGTACTAGCGCCACATAAAGTCAGAGGACCGGGGAGATGGCTCAGTGGTTAAAGGTACTAGCGCCACATAAAGTCAGAGGACCGGGGCGATGGCTCAGTGGTTAAAGGTACTAGCGCCACATAAAGTCAGAGGACCGGGGCGATGGCTCAGTGGTTAAAGGTACTAGCGCCACATAAAGTCAGACGACCGGGGCGATGGCTCAGTGGTTAAAGGTACTAGCGCCACATAAAGTCAGAGGACCGGGGCGATGGCTCAGTGGTTAAAGATACTAGCGCCACATAAAGTCAGAGGACCGGGGCGATGGCTCAGTGGTTAAAGGTACTAGCGCCACATAAAGTCAGAGGACCGGGGCAATGGCTCAGTGGTTAAAGGTACTAGCGCCACATAAAGTCAGAGGACCGGGGAGATGGCTCAGTGGTTAAAGGTACTAGCGCCACATAAAGTCAGAGGACCGGGGAGATGGCTCAGTGGTTAAAGGTACTAGCGCCACATAAAGTCAGAGGACCGGGGCGATGGCTCAGTGGTTAAAGGTACTAGCGCCACATAAAGTCAGAGGACTGGGGAGATGGCTCAGTGGTTAAAGGTACTAGCGCCCCATAAAGTCAGAGGACCGGGAGATGGCTCAGTGGTTAAAGGTACTAGCGCCCCATAAAGTCAGAGGACCGGGCGATGGCTCAGTGGTTAAAGGTACTAGCGCCACATAAAGTCAGAGGGGACGGGAGACGGCTCAGTGGTTAAAGGTACTAGCGCCACATAAAGTCAGAGGACCGGGAGAGGGCTCAGTGGTTAAAAGGTAGCGCCACATAAAGTCAGAGGACCGGGGCGATGGCTCATTGGTTAAAGGTACTAGCGCCACATAAAGTCAGAGGACTGGGGTGACGGCTCAGTGGTTAAAGGTACTAGCGCCACATAAAGTCAGAGGACCAGTGGAGATGGCCATAAAGTGGACGGGGAGATGGCTCAGTGGTACTAGCGCCACATAAAGTCAGAGGACTGGGGAGATGGTTCAGTGGTTAAAGGTACTAGCGCCCCATAAAGTCAGAGGACCGTGGAGAGGGCTCAGTGGTTAAAGGTACTAGCGCCACATAAAGTCAGAGGACTGGGGTGACGGCTCAGTGGTTAAAGGTACTAGCGCCACATAAAGTCAGAGGACCGGGGAGACGGCTCAGTGGTTAAAGGTACTAGCACCACATAAAGTCAGAGGACCGGGGCGATGGCTCAGTGGTTAAAGGTACTAGCGCCACATAAAGTCAGAGGACCGGGGCGATGGCTCAGTGGTTAAAGGTACTAGCGCCACATAAAGTCAGAGGACCGGGGAGATGGCTCAGTGGTTAAAGGTACTAGCGCCACATAAAGTCAGAGGACCGGGAGATGGTTCAGTGGTTAAAGGTACTAGCGCCCCCATAAAGTCAGAGGACCGGGAGATGGCTCAGTGGTTAAGGTACTAGCGCCCATAAAGTCAGAGGACCGGGGCGGTGGCTCAGTGGTTAAAGGTACTAGTGCCACATAAAGTCAGAGGACAGGGCGATGGCTCAGTGGTTAAAGGTACTAGCGCCCCATAAAGTCAGAGGACCGGGGCGGTGGCTCAGTGGTTAAAGGTACTAGCGCCACATAAAGTCAGAGGACAGGGCGATGGCTCAGTGGTTAAAGGTACTAGCGCCACATAAAGTCAGAGGACCGGGGAGATGGCTCAGTGGTTAAAGGTACTAGCACCACATAAAGTCATAGGACCGGGGCGATGGCTCAGTGGTTAAAGGTACTAGCGCCACATAAAGTCAGAGGACCGTCGAGATGGCTCAGTGGTTAAAGGTACTAGCACCACATAAAGTCAGAGGACGGGGCGATGGCTCAGTGGTTAAAGGTACTAGCACCACATAAAGTCAGAGGACCGGGGCGATGGCTCAGTGGTTAAAGGTACTAGCGCCACATAAAGTCAGAGGACCGGGGAGATGGCTCAGTGGTTAAAGGTACTAGCACCACATAAAGTCAGAGGACGGGCGATGGCTCAGTGGTTAAAGGTACTAGCGCCACATAAAGTCAGAGGACCGGGCGATGGCTCAGTGGTTAAAGGTACTAGCGCCACATAAAGTCAGAGGACCGGGGCGATGGCTCAGTGGTTAAAGGTACTAGCGCCACATAAAGTCAGAGGACCGGGGAGATGGCTCAGTGGTTAAAGGTACTAGCTCCACATAAAGTCAGAGGACCGGGGCGATGGCTCAGTGGTTAAAGGTACTAGCGCCACATAAAGTCAGAGGACCGGGGAGATGGCTCAGTGGTTAAAGGTACTAGCGCCACATAAAGTCAGAGGACCGGGGCGATGGCTCAGTGGTTAAAGGTACTAGCGCCACATAAAGTCAGAGGACCGGGGCGATGGTTCAGTGGTTAAAGGTACTAGCGCCCCATAAAGTCAGAGGACCGGGGCGATGGTTCAGTGGTTAAAGGTACTAGCGCCACATAAAGTCAGAGGACCGGGCGATGGCTCAGTGGTTAAAGGTACTAGCGCCACATAAAGTCAGAGGACCGGGGCGATGGTTCAGTGGTTAAAGGTACTAGCGCCACATAAAGTCAGAGGACCGGGGCGATGGCTCAGTGGTTAAAGGTACTAGCGCCCCATAAAGTCAGAGGACCGGGGAGATGGCTCAGTGGTTAAAGGTACTAGCGCCCCATAAAGTCAGAGGACTGGGGAGATGGCTCAGTGGTTAAAGGTACCAGCGCCACATAAAGTCAGAGGACTGGGGCGATGGTTCAGTGGTTAAAGGTACCAGCGCCACATAAAGTCAGAGGACCGGGGCGACGGCTCAGTGGTTAAAGGTACTAGCGCCACATAAAGTCAGAGGACCGGGGCGATGGTTCAGTGGTTAAAGGTACTAGCGCCACATAAAGTCAGAGGACTGGGGCGATGGTTCAGTGGTTAAAGGTACTAGCGCCACATAAAGTCAGAGGACCGGGGCGATGGTTCAGTGGTTAAAGGTACTAGCACCACATAAAGTCAGAGGACCGGGGCGACGGCTCAGTGGTTAAAGGTACTAGCGCCACATAAAGTCAGAGGACCGGGGCGATGGCTCAGTGGTTAAAGGTACTAGCGCCACATAAAGTCAGACGACCGGGGCGATGGCTCAGTGGTTAAAGGTACTAGCGCCACATAAAGTCAGAGGACCGGGGAGATGGCTCAGTGGTTAAAGGTACTAGCGCCACATAAAGTCAGAGGACCGGGGAGATGGCTCAGTGGTTAAAGGTACTAGCACCACATAAAGTCAGAGGACCGGGGCGATGGCTCAGTGGTTAAAGGTACTAGCGCCACATAAAGTCAGAGGACCGGGGAGACAGCTCAGTGGTTAAAGGTACTAGCGCCACATAAAGTCAGAGGACCGGGGAGACAGCTCAGTGGTTAAAGGTACTAGCGCCACATAAAGTCAGAGGACCGGGGCGATGGTTCAGTGGTTAAAGGTACTAGCACCACATAAAGTCAGAGGACCGGGGCGACGGCTCAGTGGTTAAAGGTACTAGCGCCACATAAAGTCAGAGGACTGGGCGATGGCTCAGTGGTTAAAGGTACTAGCGCCACATAAAGTCAGAGGACCGGGGCGATGGCTCAGTGGTTAAAGGTACTAGCGCCACATAAAGTCAGAGGACCGGGGCGATGGCTCAGTGGTTAAAGGTACTAGCGCCACATAAAGTCAGAGGACCGGGGAGATGGCTCAGTGGTTAAAGGTACTAGCGCCACATAAAGTCAGAGGACCGGGGCGATGGCTCAGTGGTTAAAGGTACTAGCGCCACATAAAGTCAGAGGACTGGGGAGATGGCTCAGTGGTTAAAGGTACTAGCGCCACATAAAGTCAGAGGACTGGGGGAGATGGCTCAGTGGTTTAAAGCCACATAAAGTCAGAGGACCGGGCGATGGCTCAGTGGTTAAACATAAAGTCAGAGGACCGGGAGATGGCTCAGTGGTTAAAGGTACTAGCGCCACATAAAGTCAGAGGACCGGGGCGATGGCTCAGTGGTTAAAGGTACTAGCGCCACATAAAGTCAGAGGACCGGGGAGACAGCTCAGTGGTTAAAGGTACTAGCGCCACATAAAGTCAGAGGCACAAAGTGGCCTGTGTGTTGAGTTTTCATGGCCCGGCAGGTACATCCATTCCATAGTCTCTGCACGCAGTCAGTAGTCTTCACGGCTCAGCACGAAAACCTTTGTGCCTCCCAATGAAGTGTTAGCAAAAGAAGGAAGCCCAATATGTTTCCTGTAGGCTTTGGACACACAGCCCCTTCTACGTACCAGAGTTCTTTCCCTCTCCTTACAGCATTCACGTACCATAGCTAATGCTCTACCCGCTTTCCCAGCCATACCTCTTCAATGATCCCTGAGCCACTGGCATTCAATCTCCCCAGAGACAGGAGCCAATGTCACATTGTCAACCCCAGTGTCCCATAGAGCTCTCTTTCTGCATTTCCCCTGGTGCTGACAATTTTCTCAGTTAGGGCTATACTGTGGAGTTTCCTGAGCCCCTTTGATTACACAGCTTTGCTACCCGCATTTTAAGGTGAATTGAAGGAAGTCCTCACCACACAGGCTCTTTCTTTTATCAACAGTAGAGGTGACCATAGAGAATAAACTCAGAAAGTGTTCAGCCTCAGCAGTTTACAACATAAATTGGATATACTGCCGCCTCTCCTGACAGGCCGCAGTGTATTCATTCAGTCGGAATTCCCTTTCCTTCCATGAGCCCCGCTGACAGATCTCTCCCTTTCTAAAGTCACAGTCACGTTCCTCATATAACTCCAGTCAATCAGACAGATAGATATAGGTGTGACAAAACTCAAGGTCATGCAGCTAGTAAATCTTTTTAATTATGGTATCTTAATTACACTATTTTGTTTCATTTGGACATTAAAGAATATAGTTTGATCACACTCACTTTCGCTGAATTCTTCCCATGGGCACATTAGCTTCTGGTAAAACAAACACACGAATTTGCTTTCCAGCCTCTTTAAATGTCTCACGATGTCCTATTGAGAAGGCATCAGGTAGTTTTGTTAGCAGTTAGGGTTACGAGGCCCCTGAAAAGGCAGAAATGTCTGCTCTCTGCGATCTGCACTTGCTATAGATCACAGGGTGATCTGACTCTTTATCTCTTGCTTTATCTCAAGGACTTTCCTGAACCCCCCAACACCCCATTTCACTATGATTACAAAGGGGTGTTTGACTTTTTACTGAATGGAGCCAGACAATCTAATGACAGAGCTTTCAAACAGGAAACAAAATATTTAACCTCAGAAAGCAAATACATGCATCTAAATAACATTTGATGAACCTTAATTCTGCCCAAAGAGATTTGATGCTTCTTATGGTACTTTATTCTCAATTTCAGTTTATAATGGCAGGCAAGCTCACTAACATGATATCATAGGCACTAATGGATCAGATGACGTAGAGAACATTTTCTAGCAGGAAGAGTGGAATGACGCTAGCGCCACGTGCTAAATATTCTCTAATATGATTCATCAAGGCACCATGATATGCCTGCATTATCTTAAACCTTCAAAACCACCCTTAAAGATACATATTGATTTGCCTAAATGACAATGCCCAGGATATTAACAGGCTCTCCCAATGCTAGTAAATGGTACTTCATAAAATTAAAATTTTGTTCATTCAAGTTATAATCCTACTCTCTGTATGACACATATTTTTATTCCTAATTAAAATAATCATGACTATGAAACAGAAGAGTTAGGAGACACATGTTGGGAAGTAAGGATTATGAGTACAAAGATCATAAAAATCAAAAGTCAAGTTTGCTGTGAGTCAGCCTTTGTTATTTCACTGCGTAATTATTGTTTGAGCCGAATTTTCTCTAGATACTATACTCCATTGTCTCATAGACTCCAAAACTGTGAGCTGAACTTTAATTCTGGGGGTGAGATGAACCAACAGAAAAGGATGCCAGTAAGGTGACAGTGTCACCAGAGAAAAGAATAGCATTAAGGACATGCTAACGGCATGTGGGGGCGGGGTACATAGAGAAAAATGCCCCACCATAGTTACTAAATGAGACTGAGAAAAGTAGACTTAGGCCACGTGACAACAAAGCCTTGACTGTGTGTATGTTGAGCACTCCTAACAGGGAACCTGGTCAGATCTATTCTTGACAAGGAAACAATCAGGAAGAAAAACAGCTTTCGAAAGGGCAGCACTTTGTTTCAGCAAACCCTCTCCAAGACTTTATTTAATGCCTTAAAACATACATACACATTCTTTAATATACCTCCGAGAGTTAGTGAGAATTTTCTTCCTCTTAAATAAAGATACTAACTTACCCTAAGGAAAACTAGTAAGGTATGTGACAAAGAACGATGCTATTTGACCTCCTAATATTGATCGGTGATTTCTCTCTCTCTCTCTCTCTCTCTCTCTCTCTCTCTCTCTCTCTCTCCTATCTCTGTGTATCTACTTCCAGGCAGCAAGAAGGAGGGACACATATTTTCTCTTGAACCAATCGATACTAACTATGAATAGAATACATATTGGGGTGGATGAGTCAGAAAACAGACCCTGGGGAAAAGAAAAATGGGTGTTGATTAACATGAGATTGTGATAACTCATGAATATAAACCACCAGTGCTGTCTCAGAAACAGAGAAGAGCATACACTAGACAAAACAAAGATTTTGCCCTCCCCCCCAGTACAGGGCACAGAATAGGGATATGGCCAGAAGGAGGTCATTTTGGAAGTACTTTAAGAAGCACAGTTAGGCTGATAGGGATGTAAGACAGAGAAAAAAAAAACATAAGTGTTATGTTGCCCCATGGGCAACAGGAACTTTTTCTTTCAGGGGTCCTTAATAGAGATAGAATGAAATACTCCTGGAATTTTCTCACATGGAACAAAAATGCTACACCATTTCTGCCAATTCCCACCTTTCATCAGCTGTTGTCCTGGGGAAGTTAACCCTCCAGCCAGCACACCTGGTGTGGACTTCTATCAGTAAAGAAAGCTTTTATAACGAGGGTGTCTCTAGCAGAGACATTGACATATGTCCAAAGAATAACCTCTGGAGCTGGCTGAAGTGACGACACAGGAAGGGCACTGTAACAGACAGCTTCAGGATCTCTGAGATGAACTTCCAGACCAGGCACAGGTATGGAGGAAGGGATTTATTGAAGCTTACAGATCCAGGGGAAGTTCTATAATGGCAGAAGAAGTTGGTCTGCTCTTACAGGACCAGGCAAGGGGGAGAGAAAAGCCATAAGCCAAAAGCCACACTGCACAGCACACTTCAGGAACTCCAGCTAGGCACAGTTTGCATGTCTTTAGATTGAAATCTCAAACCCACCACCACACCTTAAGATCTGCCCAGTGACACTGCCTCCAGCCAGGTGCTGCAGATGCAAAGTACAAACTAATAAAATACTGAATATATTGGGGGCCATCTATTCAAACTCCCACAAGCACTGTCTGCTTTAGTATCTGATTGAGTGGGGTGTGGATCCAAGCGACAGAATGAAGGTCATTCTGCAGAGTGATACAAAGGAAGGGGAAAGATATTGTGCTGTCAGGGGATTTGTGCCTTACAGCTCTTACACTCAATCCATAGACTCACAGTGTTTAAGCACTCAGTATCTCAAGTGGCACCTTACATGAGAAGACTGACGTCCACAATTTCAAAATTTCACAATGGAAAGCAGTCTCCTAATGGTTACGCCAATGTTATGTCTGAGTCATATAGAGGCCTTTTATCCTAGGAAAGAGACAGACAGACAGACAGTCGGGGGGGAGGGGAATGGGAGGATGACATTCATCCAGATAGGCCATAAGCAGCTCTAGAAAAATGGATTTATGACTGAAGCAAACACATTCAGAGTGACAGAGCGACTCTGACATGCGGACAGATATTTCCCCAAGAACACACATTGTTTTCCACCTTCACAGCATCAGGTCTTTGGAAGAAGCAAAACTATAGGAATTTTGCACAGAATGCTGCTTCTGTGTTCTATAAAGGCATGAAAGTACATAGCATACACTAGGTGAATAAAACTGGGTTGCTCCAGCAAAGTTCCACAGAGGTTGAATTGCTGAACACAGTCATCTTAGCACACACACACACTAGTAAACACATTCTACTGAGCCTAGATTCACAACACACTACCAGGAAATGAACTAAAGTGCCTTTTGAAAATCAATATTAACACAACATTTAATCCCTTATCAAAGGACAACATTCTCAGAAGTGTATTTTAGTACAGACTGATTTATTCAGAACTTGTAGAAAGATTTGAGAGATTAAGACCTTACATCTGAAAGGTTATCGTGTCTGCCTGGAAAATAATTATATATGAGGATAAAATATGACATGATATAAAATAAGAGGATGCTGACAATATGAAGATGCATTATGAGCTTGATAAAAATGTTTGAAATAAAATGAATAGATTTGTTTCATTAAAGATGTCTAAAATATGCATTCCTCAGAACAAATACAAAAGTAAGTCACTCAAACTGCTGCCACAAGCAATTGTTAAAGATAAACTCTACAGAGGAATTATTTTAATGACAATTAAGTTTTCTAAAGACCCAGCAGAGTTTTTAGCATATTATTCAACCTTCACTAAAATCTTTCCCAAATGATGTCCAATACCCAAACCTTGTTATTTAAGCAGTTTCAAAGAATCACAGTCATTCTCAGACCACTCAGACATTTATAAATTCAACTTTTGCCAAGCTGATTTATGATTTTGAATTGCATTTATGCCCATTTGATTCATGCTTCTTCTCTTGCTCTATGGTCTATACACTTCATATGACCATTAGCGCCAAGGAAAGAGAAGCCACGGGAACAAGAATTATTTCCCGCCCAATGGACCATTGACAGGAAATCACAGAAAAATCACAGAAAAACCCTGTCCTTTGGTCTCTGTGGTTCACGAGCTCCAAGAAGCAGCTATCTTGCAGTGCCAGGCACAGATGAGCAGCCTGGACTCTTACACACTCACACACACGCACACACACACACACAGAGAGAGAGAGAGAGAGAGAGAGAGAGAAGGCAGATATCTGCAGTGTGTTCTGGGAAAGTGACAGCTCCCATAAAGTTCCTTTGTAACAACTTTTAAAGACTGGCTGAAGAAAGAAACAACTTAAAAGTCATCACCATTAAGTGACATCACAATTCCAGCCAGTTTACCTCATTGCACAAAACCTTCATGGTAGTCCTAACCTTTCCATTTATATGGACATAACACAGTTATCAAGGCTTGGTGGGGAAAAATCAACATGCAAGAGGCAAATATTCATAGAAAAGAAAGTTACCAGACAACAGACTTGCAGGTTGGATATAAATTTCCAAGCATCTTTCCTTCTTTCTTGGTCTTAAGAGCCTTTCAGAATCAAAATCATGACGACCAGTGCCAACAGTCATCCAAGATACAAAGCACCACTCCCCCCAACCCCCGCGATGGGCCATCATCACGCATGTCTTTCTGTGCTAAATCTCATCTTTCCTAAATGTTATTCTTGAGTTCTTTCTCTATTTTGTTATCGCCTCCATGAGTCTACATTGAAGAAAATAGACTCTAGGCGTGGAGGAAGTCAGAGTTTCCGGGACGGTCATGAGGTAGGCAATGATCGCATGGCTGCACTCCTCTCTGGCTTGTTTTCTTTCCCAGGTTTCTGCTAAAAACCCTAACGCTTTCACCTCTTTAACAATTATGGTGAAGTTTCTACTGAAAACCCTGAAAACTTCTTTAACAGGTATGGTGAAGTTCTTGCTAATTACCACTACTACTACCTCATAAGAAATCACTAAAAATTAGCTTGAAGAATCTACTTTTTTCTATTTATTTGTGAGAGAGATACATAAATAGGCAGAGAGAGAAAGAGAGAATGTGCATGCCAGGGCCTCCAGCCACTGCAAACCTTGTGCATCTGGCTTATGTGGGGCCTAGGGAGTCAAACCTGGGTTCTTTGGCTTTGCAGGCAAGCGTCTTAACCGCTAAGCCATCTCTCCAGCCTGAAGGATCTATTTTTTTTAATTAAGAAAATTGTTTTTACTGTCTATAGAAAAAAATATACAACCAGGCCTTTGAATGTGGGGGTTCCATATTCAAAAAAAAAAAAAGCCAGCCTGTCCTGGATTAAAATATTCAAGACAAAACATAGTATCTATGTGCAGACACGTTCCTTGTTATTATTCTCTGCTTAATGCAGCGTGACAGGTATTTACGTGGTGTTGTTCATTGTATTCTGTATGATAAGTAAGCATCTGTAGTTTTACAACCATGGGGCAGTCCCAGAGTCAATTCCAAGACGGTGCAAGAGATGACTGTATCATGATTTTCAAGAACTGTATTAGTGCTGGGGAATGTGCCATCTAGGCAGACAGAGCCTGGGGTATGAAATATGAGCATACAAACTTTCAGATTCTGTGGATGTAAAGCTGGAGCTACAACAGCTATCTGGTCACTTTCTTCTCCCTGGTGAGGATCCCTCATACAATAGGCATACAGAGAGTTAGAAAGCTTACTATTCACACGTCTTCAAACGAGGAAACAGCCTGTTTGCCGGGTTCGTATGCAGTTCTCTAATAGAAAAGAGCACTCTCTTCTATTGCTAGTGCCATTGCTAACAAAGGCTTAAGCTCTTCCTTGTCTTCTAGAGATACGAGATGACTGATCCTGGAAGATGGTTCTATTTAGTCCCAAGGGAACTCTGACAACTGTTCTTTCCATGCAGCCTTTGAAATTCCTAGGGAATTAATCTGGAGGACTTCATGCCTTCCTGCATTATTTTATGTACTATATAGCACTACACTGTAGTAAATGCCAGTGGAATTTCCAGTGCAGATAGCAGGACCGAGAAAAGCTCACTGAAAGTCAGTGATTCATCCCATACATCTCACACATCCTTCACGTAATTTGAATTCATGTCTTAGTAAAATGACAAAATATGACAGCTTTTAGACACGATTATTGAAACAGCTCCAAAGTACTGGCTATTTCTGCCATAATCACAGCGTTAATCACCTCACCATTCTGTTTTAGCAAAGCGCGTCCCATCCAGGGAGGTACGAGACGAGAGGAGCTGATAGCTGGGCGAGAGTGTGGAGTGCCATGAGTATTCCATTTTCTTTACGTTATATGAAGACATGAAATCCTTTATTGGAGGTTTCCTCCCCTGACTTTGGAAGCTCATTTCATTTGTTGGAAGAGAGGAAGGATGAGAGTGTAGGTTAGAATCTTCCATGTTCTGTGGTGCAACTGGAGGGGGTTCTCTCGTGTCACTGCAAACCTGATTAACCTGGGTGGGATGACACACTCCAGAGAAGTAAAAGACTCCCGTGCTGCTGCTTGACGCTTTCCCTTTCTCATCAAGCTAACTTTGCAGTGCTTTCTTGCGATGTAAATGTCATCGTCGAGCTGAACTTACGGTGCCCGTGCTGAATTTAGAGAAGACTAACTTCTGGAACTTTCTCATCCAGAAATGGGCAAACTGCTTCTGAAAGCAGAGCCTGGGAGGTGAGGCAGATAACTCCTGGTACCCCCATCCCAGGAGTGGGCTAGCTGCCTCTAGCATCAGCCTGAGGAAAAAAAGAAACCGAAGAGAGGTTTAGTTGAAGCCACGAGTCAAACTGCTGCATCTGCTGTCGCCGCTGCTCTGATGTCACTGTGGCTGTGGCTTCCTCTGCACAGGCACTTTGATTTAACAGGAAAAAAAAAAAAAAAAACAGTAATAGATGAACAATGCGTACATTGCATGAGCAAAGGGTAAGGAACTTTGTCTTTGGATAATCCTTAAACATTTGTTAAAGGAAGGGATGAAGGGGGGTGAGCTGCTGGACTGCCGATCCAGAACTCGCACACACTCTGATCACAAGAGCAATCGCATTAAGTCCATCTCTTATCTTCAACAGACCTGAAACCAAGCGCACTTATTCTCTAGCCTACACTCTAAAATGACCAGGGTAGCCTGTAACGAGAAAACCAAGTATATTTATTCTCTAGCCTGCACTCTAAAATAACCAGGGTAGCCTGTAACCAGAAAACCAAGCGTATTTATTCTCTAGCCTGCACTCCAAAATGACCCACACTTTTAATAGCCAAAAAATGTTAAGTACTTGGGTTGAGACTTTTCCAAAAAATTAAGCCTCGGCTTTACTTTTTAAAATACTGATCTGACCAAATAATACTGACCTCCATTGAAAACCAGTAATTGTGTGGTAGAGGAGATGGTGGCTGTTGTCTTGAGATCAACCACCATTATGACCCATATTTTGCATTAAATTTAGAAGTTGAGGGCTGGAGAGGCGTTTGCCTGCAAAGCCAAAGGACACTGGTTCAATTCCCCAGGACCCACGTAAGCCAGATGCTCAAGGGGGCACATCTGTCTGGAATTCACTTATAGTGGCTGGAGGCCCTGGCATGTTCATCCTCTCTCTCTCTCCCTCACTCTCTCTCTCAATTAAATAAATACATAAGATATATTTTTTAAAAAGAAAAAGAAGTTGAGGAAAGGTGGCAAGCACATGCATGTGAAACTATGCCTTATGGATAGAGGTTTAAATAAGATTTTATTTTCATTTATTTATTTATTAGAGACAGAGAGGGAGAGAGAAAGTAAGAATGGGCGTGCCAGGGCCTCTAGCCACTGCAAATGAACTCCAGATGCATGTGCCGCCATGTGCATCTGGCTTACGTGGGACCTGTACAATCGAACCTGGGTCCTTAGGCTTCACAGCCAGGCACCTTAACCGCTAAGCCATTTCTCCAGCCCTTGAGTGTATTTTTTAGAAAGATAGTAGCTGTTACCCTACAGAATAGCAACAAGATAACTGAGAATTTTACTATAAAAAAGCTGTGAGATCACCTGTGGAAATGATGGTAATAATTTGCTATGCTTGTGTCTGCTGACAACACTCAGAAGGTTATGAATGTTTGTTTATTTGGTCTATGGTTTTGTTAGGGATGGAGTGGTACTAGATAAGAACTATTTTATCCCTATAAAAAATTCTTGGGCCGGGCGTGGTGGCGCACGCCTTTAATCCCAGCACTCGGGAGGCAGAGGAAGGAGGATCGTCGAGAGTTCGAGGCCACCCTGAGAATACATAGTTAATTCCAGGTCAGCCTGGGCCAGAGTGAGACCCTACCTCGAAAAACCAAAAAAAAAAAAAAAAAGAAAAAAAAAAATTCTTGGGCTGGGGTTATGGCTTAGTGGTTAAGGTCCTTGCCTGTCCAGCCTAAGGTCCAGATTTGAGTTCCCAGTACCACAGTTGGCCAGATGCACAAGGTATCACATGTGTCTGGAGTTTGTTTGCAGTGGCTATAGGCCCTGGTGTGACCATTTTCCCTCTCTTTCGTTCTGCCTCTCTAATAAAAGAATAACTAAACTATTAAATAACATCTTTGGTAGAATACTCTTGGAAACATATACCTTACTTAGGTATTTATCATTAGAAATAATAAACATGGATCTATGAAACAAGTTGTAAGAATCAAAAAAAAAAAACAATTAATTTAAAAAGATCACATACAACTCTATACTCTTAATAGCTACAGAAAATTATTTTTAACTAGGGAGATAGGCAAAGATGAAACGATTGATGGTTATTTTCTAAAGTCAATGAATTCAATAAATTATTTATTCTATTTTTAATTTTAACTTGCCTCATTTTGATTATAAATATTTTCTAAAATTTAAGAATCAGCTATACTTTATAATTTATTCTTAAAAATGACAGTAGCACATAATACAAATAAATTTAAAAGCTATGGTCACATTCGTGCTATCTTTAATAAGAAATTATTTGAAACCATAGCTGAGCCAGGCAGACATTACATTGTATCAGCTTTCAACCTTGCAGTCAATATCATTGCCAAAAAAAAAAAAAATTGTGTTAAAGGAGCAGACTGGCTCTGATGATGAAGAATCAAATGAGCAAGCCTGTATGCATCACATGAACAATGGCATATATGAATCATTTAATTGCATCCTTTACGATCATGCACATGTAAAGCCCCTGCTGCAGAAGAGACCCAACCAGAGAAGAAGAATTAGTCCTCCAGCATCTGGGGACCGACCTGTGATGGCCTAGATCGGATCGCTGAGCGCTACACCCTGCCTGAACTGCATGTGGGTGATTGGATGCTCTTTGAAGACATGGGTGCAGATGCTGTTGCTGCTGCTTCTACTCTCAGTGGGTTCCAGAGCCCTACTGTCTATTATGTGAAGTCACCACCAATGTGACAGCTCTCGAAGCAAGTGCAGAAGCACGGCTTCCCGCCTAAAGTGAGGGGCAGGACGGCAGCCCTCGGCCCCACATCCTGTGCTCTGGAGAGTGGGATGGACCGTGCCTGCAGCCTGTGCTTCCACCAGTCTCAACGTGTCGATGCCATGCTTGTAGCTCTTAACTGCGAGTGTAGCTTGGATTAAGGGATTTGGGGTTGTGAAATTCTTTGTAAGAGCAGGGCTGGCACAGATGCAGCACTGTGGAATATTGAGCGATGGGGTCACACTTATCTGTGCTCCTATGGAAACTCTCTGAATATTTGTTTTATAAGTGAAAGTGAAAGTGAAACAGAACCCTGCCATTTAGAAAGCTCCCTTCCAGCCATGTGACGAGGACAGAGCGTGTCGGGTCAGCCAGGCATCCTCTGATGAAGAGACAGTATTGACAGGAGCCAGGTGTTAGCCACCAGCACAACTGGAGAATGACCAGGTCAGCTCCACCGAGCCGTGACAATCCCTGAGGAAATAAGCTAAGTGGGGAAAGGATTTCTTCAACTCATGATTTCAGCAGTTAAAAATCCACGGTCACGAAACTGTGGCTTCCGAGTCACCGTGAGGAAGAGCATCACCACGGGAACCTCGTGGAGAAGGGACAACGAAGGGTGAATAGGAAGGGGCTGTGAATGACGTATAAACCCAGCAAACACGTACCCCCAAGAAATGACTCCCTCCTGTACCTCCAGAAAGTCCCAGCTAAGTGTCACTGGGTGGTGTTGACCAAGCTGTCCTTGTGAAGCCAGAACAACCGAACCACACGTGTACAACCGCAGCCTGCACAAAACTGCAACCGGGGAGCGCCAAAGCCCCAGCCATGGACCTCGCTGAGCCGTGAATCAGGGTGTCCAGGGGGGAGGACACAGAGCCAAAAAGGATTGTTCTAGACTCTCGTGACTTACAGAAACATCTCGTTGGGTTTGAACCTTACTTAGGACATCCTTTTCCACACCCATTTCCCTCTTCTGGAAGGGGAATGTGAGTGTGCCTTATGCCACCATTGTATTTTTGGTAGATGAATTGTTTAAATTTCACAGCCTTACAGCCAGAAAGGAATTTCACTCAGGATGAATCATGCCCTGAGACCCACCCTCTTCTGATTTAGATGAGACCTTGTAGTCTATGCTAAGATGAGCCAAAAACTTTCAGGACTATTAGAACAGAAAAAAAAAAAACTGTGTATGTATGAGGACCACAAATACCAGGATCCAGGACCACAATGATATGATTTTAGTATTTTCTTCCTCCTAAACTAGTGGTGGAATTTCATTAGCATTTTGATTGCATTAACAGGTGAGCTCTTTAAGAACTTTTTAAGTCATGAATGTCCCAGATCTTATGAATAAACTAATATCATTATTAACTCCTTGTTCTCTCTCACCCCATCTTTGCCCCTATCCTGTTAAGATGCAGTGAGAAGGCTATTGCTAGATGTTGACCCCTTGAAATTGAACTTCATAGACTGCCCCATGATGAGTCACTAAAAACGTGTTAGTCAAAATAGTCACCATGAAAAACAGGGTATTTCTGAGAGAAATCCAGAAATCAGTGATAATACTCCAGAAAAATCTAAAGCTGGGAAATATGATTAATTAGGAATTCTATAGCAAAAAAATTCCAGAAATCTCTGTGATGGTTTCCCCACCCTGGGAAAATATTTGATCTGTTTGGGAAAGCAAGAAAAATAGGATATGACAATATACTTTATAACATGCTTGTTCTGGCCATATTTTTATGGATTGAAATACATCAGTGTTCTGTGGACAGGAACCTTAAGCTGTGACTGGTATGCACCCATGAGTACTTACTAATGGAAAACCAGTAAGATCCCACTTCATGCAGAAGAGAAAAAAAAATAAAGCTAGAGTTTTAAAAAATAGTTGGGTAAGAAAGGATGAATTTCTTATAGCAACATCTATTAGGTAATAAGGGATAGCTTCAAAACCACATTTCATTTTGTTTTAGTATTTTTCCAGTAGCCATGCATGAGTGAATGTCATCAATTTGGTGAGTGAAAAGTTTGATAACACCATTTTCTATAGCACCGAGATACATTCACAGTTTAGCTTTGGGCTTATAATCAAATGAACCACAAAACTCTCATTTATTAAAATTCATTGCATAGTTTTGAACAGAAATGTATTCATGCTCAAAGGCAGAAAGAAGTTATTATACAGGTTATTGAACTAAAATTTATATTATTTTTACCCCAGAAAAAAGGTACATGTTAAGTAAAATCTATATTCTCTTCAGTATATGTCATTATAAGCACTATCTGGGTGGATCAAATTAATAATGAAGTTAACAGAAAAGTATTTTTGTTAGTAGGTGTTGATAAAATAGTAACAATGTTTTTTAGTTTATTTTATTTTATTACTTGAGACTGCAAACAAATTCCATATGCATGCAGTGCCTTGTGCATCAGGCTTACATGGGTCCTGGGGAATCAAACCTGGGACCTTAGGCTTTGCAGACAAGTGCCTTAACCACTAAGCCATCTCTCCAGCCCATAGGAACACTTTTAAAATGTACTTTTAAATGAAACTGCTATAATACTTCTGAGGATACATAGCCTTGGATTCTAAATTGCCATGACTCTTTTCAGTAGGTATACCTTCCTGAACTGCTGAGTTTATTCTATCTTAATTCTTTACTAAGATTCCCTAACCTACACAGTCATTTCAATTTGTACTTTGATCTCTAGAAGTTTCTACCATTATCATTATTCTCACATTTCTCCCCCTGTGCCACCACGCAGCTACTCCTCAACAGTGATGAATGAAGTCGCTGGTGTTGTTTAAAGACTTCTTGATTGATAAAAGTTTTAATCAAGAATATATGCTGTGAAAGTGACAACAATTTCTTATATATATATTATGCAAAAGGTAGAGGTGATTACATAGATACACATATGGTGAGCTTACCAAAAGTAACCAACTGATTTGAGCTGAGCCCTGAGTATGACATCTTCATCACTCCTCCGAGGCTCAGGGAACCTGGCAGATGAGAGGCAGAAGGCGTGGGGAGCCGAAGGATGAGAAGGGGAGCTGCAGAAAGCTTGCTCCCGGTAGGACAAATCCACTAAACTCTGATCTTACAGAAACTGGGCTTCCCACACAAGATTCAGCCTGTTCGTATTTGATCATAGATGAACTTATCCACAGAGGAAAGAGTGAAAATGAATAATTTCTGGGACAGAGGGTTATGTCCTTCAGTGGTACAGCCACTGGAGGATTGTCCACTAGCCCGTAAATAACTTCCCGCTTAGGATTATGCAATTAACCCTAATCTAAACCAATGGTCCAAAACCACACACACAACATGGAAATATGCTGGGGGGCTTAAGAAGGGCTTCAGTACAGGGAAAGGGGCAAAAGAGGGTAGTTGGGGGAAGTGGGATCAAAATGCATTGCATACATGTATATAGTGGCAAAAATATTCTTTGAAAAGAAACAAAACTACCAAAACTTAAAGCAAACAACTGGGACATAAAGACAATCGGTGATGGTCCAGAAAACAAGATATAAAGAGCGACAGTTGATGGAGGTGGCTCTTGCTGAGACTGGCCAAGCTGGCATCAGGGACCGGCTCACAAGAGGAGTGTGTACACAGGGCTCAGACCCATTCCCCGAGTGAACTTGTCTTACACGTCTACTCATAACAAACTGAATTCTGAGTAAAATGTGCTTCTGAGAAGAACACGTCCCTTTCCTGGGTGAAGGCACAGGGAAATCAATAATTTGGAGAAGTATAAACCCCGTGTCTGCTGGGATCGGAGCCTTTTTCTCCTGGCTAGGCCAGCTCTTTTCCTAGAGTGAATCTTGTTGAACTTTGGACTGCCTACTCTCTCTCCAACTGTGTCCCACCTGAACTCCCTCTTGGAAACACATGAACAGAGTCTCCAGCAGGTTGGAGATGGGAGGAAACTGAAGATGTCCTCATGGAGGCAGGGGACCTCCTCACGACATGGAATGAACAAAGACTGCTGCTTCCTGGAGACCTCCCCATGGCATGACTATATTCCCCCTCTTTTGTGACAGTAAAAATCAATACACTGATCTCTACTGAGGTTGTTTGGTGATGATTCAGTGAACAAAATGCTCACCATTAAACGTATACAGTGTCACCATGCACATTTATTATCACTTTTCTTCATTATAGCCAGTAATATATTACTATATACTGTTTTAAAATGTAAAAAAAGTTCAAAATTATAGTATTTAATAATTATTCAAAATCTTTCAGTGGCATAACATCTGTCTTGGCCCCTAAAATATAAATAATAGTCATGAGCTGATATTGAAAGAGCTAAGAAATAAGCTAGAAAGACTATAGAAAATACATGTATGTCCATAAATTACCATGCTGTGTCACCTGGCTAACAATGACAAGCCACATTGTTTGTGGAAGCAGCGTCCTTGTAAAGTTCTCGTACTTAGAATACCCATCCCTGCACATACACAGACCAGCACGTGCATGGTTATGAATTTCCTTACAAAATCTCAAACTGAAACATCTTACAGCAAGAAAGAACATGCAACAGTATTGAGAATTACAGTTCCTAGAAAGAAACCACACCTGTGACAAGTATTCAGGGATGACCAGAACTTCAGTCACTGTGGGGAGTCGGAATATTACAGGTCCAGAGCCAGTTTATCGTGGGCTATCTTAGCCCCTTAAGTGGTCACTTCTTGCCCACACCTGTGTGTCACCGAATATCCTGTGACTGTCAGGCAAGCCACTCAGAATGCTACCAATCCAAAAGTGAATAATATCATTAGATAATATCTGAGTCTGTAGCAAAGATTTCCCCTCTTTGCTATAACATGCCAACCTAACGCTTACAGTAGAGTATTCTAAATGTTTGATTTATGACGTTCCTTGTTCTGTTACAGCAAAAAATTCACGAAGCTGTTACCATATTGGGACATGGAACTGCGGGTAACCTCGATCTGCATTCCCAGGCCGTGCTCACACAAATTCGGCTCGAGGATAAACTATCTCTTAGTCCCTTTGAGGCGAGAGCTGTTTGTTTCATTGGCACTGTGAAATTTATCACAAGAAAGAAGACTTAAAACTCTGGTCCAACTTTAAACCCATCCTTTTATTCGTGTGTTGAACATATTGTACCCAAATGCCTGGAACTTTCTGTTCCAAACATAAGTCCATCTTGTCACTTTGGGACATCTCCCATGCTGCTTTTTTTCTCTGCCTGTAATTCTTTTTCCCTATGCTCCTTTAAGACCTTGTCACATCACACCACACCTAAAAGGACCACGGATTCTTCTTCTGTGCCGGCTGTGAGATGCGAATGCGGCAGGCTTCTGTGGTCAGGTGTGGTTCTGTTACTCGGCTGGGAATGCATAGGACCGGAAATCGAAGTTTCTTTTACCCTTCTCAATTTCATTTCTTCCTTACATCTTTCACCATCAACCTGTCATCATAGGATGCTTTATGCCAGTAATTGGAAGCACAACAGACAGCCTGATCCCGTATGTTTGACATTACAGATCACTGTCTAAACTTCTCTACCTGCTGATGGGAATTAGTCTAAAAATACTATGATGGATTCATTACCTTCCAGGTTCCTATCAAGCTCAAACTATGAATATCCTAATAAAATGATCCTAAAGGAGAAGGAAAGAGTGGAAAAGAGAAGGAAAAGAAGATATAATATGTTCCTCCAGATTCTCCCTTTCAGTTTCCTGAGGTTGGCTCTGTCCTTTAATGAGCTGAACAACTTCTCTTAAGTGAGCTCCTGTCTGGAGATGAGATTAGTTTGAGGGTGCTGAATACCTTTTCTGGCTTCACATCAATACATATGCATAGACACGTTGGTTCATTAAGCCTTTCTAGAGTGATTCCGATTTTTTTTCTGTTCCAACAGTTCTCTTGGGTCCTATAATAATTATAAGACATGAGGGCAAGAAATAAGTTTATGTATGTTAGTGTAATGACACCTCTTCTATGTGTGCTGCTTCTGTAATGCTATTAGAAAAGCAGCCCTCCAATTCCTGGCAAGACAGACAAGCCCAGAGTGAAGATCTCTGCATCTACCTACAGTGGCCCTTCGTAACTGCCCAGTGCATGGTTATGAAAGTCCAGTGTGTTTACTACAGCTCAGGACAATGTTTGAGGCATGTTTCTTTGACCCTGATTTGCCCCATAAAATCAACTGATGCTATGCTATACACAGGGCCTAGTACATAATGAAAATGTGTAGCTACTTTCTTCAAAAGGTAGGGGAAAGTGCTATTAAAGACATGAAAAGTAAAATATTTGGCTTTGTCTCTTTGGTCTCTCTTAACTTGCCATTGTGATTTTATTTGCTATTTAATGTCATTCTAAATTTAAAAAAAAACTAAAATTATAATTTATAAGGATAAATTTCACCCTTCATCTTTGAATTGCACAATTCAAACATAGAATCACTGCAATTAAACAATTTGTGGGCTGGAGAGATGGCTTAGTAGTTAAGGCACCTGCCTCCTAAGCCTAAGAACACTGGTTCCAATCTCCAGTGGTTCCAATCTCCAGGTCCCATGTTTAGCCAGATGCAAAGTGACGCAAGGGCGCAATGCCGCACTTGACCACAAGGGGGTGCACGCATCTGGATTTTGTTCACAGCAGCTGAGACGCTGCTGGCACACCCATCTCTATCTGTCTTCCTCTCCCTCTCTCCCTCTCTCTCTCTCTCTGTGTGTGTCTCTCTTCAAAAAAAAAACAATTCATGACAGACACAAAAATTTCAGTCTTAATGGAGCAACTGAAAATTTTCATTTCATCTTCAGCAAAGGCACTATCACCAACACTCTGTGCCTTGTTGCTGAACAAGCAAACACTGACAGGAAAGTGAAGTGTGGATCTCTTTACTTTCCCTTTCTGCATCGTCATTTTTAGCACAAATGAGTGAGTTACACAGAGAAACAACACTATTAGCAAAAGACTGGTAAATTTCCTGGGTCGTGTGTATATTTTAGAATGTCACTGATAACTTGTCCATATTCTAAGCAATGTGTGCATTCCACTCTAAAGGAAAAACAGACTCCCCGGGCCTGTTAGCATCACAACACACTCAGTCAACACACTTATCTTGTACTTATTTCAGACTTCTTGAACTCCCACATCTGTGATCATGGGCAATTAAAATGTGATTTTTGTATGATAACAAATACATAAATTTCATGCCTCCTGTACTCAGTTTATTGCTCCATTGTTCCATCACACTCCACTTATAAAATACCAATGGAAAATATTTAAAAATTCAAGATGTCAGGCACAGAGCCAAGTGCAGGTGTTGTGAACATAAGGCCAGATGCATTTTCACAGGGTGCATAGCCATGAAATGGACCTTGATTGTATTGTGTGGGAACCACTTCCTCTTACTGTTCCTCTTTTCCTTGCATCAAAACTCTAATGGGGTTCTATCAGCAGAAATTTTACTCATTTGTAATTGATCTTTTTCTCAAGGCTTACTTAAGAGACATTCAAACAAAAGAAAACAGTTTGGGCTGGAGAGATGGCTTAGCAGTTAAGGTGCTTGCCTGAAAAGTCTAAGGACTCATGTTCAACTCTCCAGATCCCATGTAAGCCAGATGCAAGATGACACAAGCTCATAAGGTCACACACATGCACAAGATGGTACACATGGCTGGAGTTTGATTGCAGTGCCTGGAGGCCCTGGCATGCCAATTCTCTCCCTCTTTTTCTCATTAAAAAAATACAAAAACTGGGCTGGAGGGATGGCTTAGCTGTTAAGGCGTTTATCTGCAAAGCCAAAGGACCCAAGTTTGATTCCCCCAGGACCCATGTTACCCAGGGGGGCACATGCATCTGGAGTTTGTTTGCAGTGGCTGGAGGCCCTGGCATGCCCATTCTCTCTCTCTCTCTCTCTCTCTCTCTCTCTATCTATCTATCTCTCCCTCTTTCTCTGTCAAATAAATAAGTAAAAATAAAATATTTTTTTTAATTACAAAAACAACAACAACAACAAAAAGAAGTTTGCATTAGAAGTGATCCAAAGACACAAATCAAACATGAAATTCAGGCCAGGCGTGGTGGCACATGCCTTTAATCCCAGCACCGGGGAAGCAGAGGTAGGAGGATCGCAGTGAGTTTGAGGTCACCCTAAGACTATATGGCAAATTCCAGATCAGCCTGGACTAGAGTGAAACCCTACCCTGAAAAACCAAAAAAAAAAAAAAAAAAAAATGAAATTCAGGAGCTGCATGTGTTGCTGGCAGGATTCTCTAGAGGGACAGAACCAAGACAATGTCCATATATATTTATTATCATTTATTAGGTTGGTTTGCATGATGGGGCTAGCTTGTCCAACAATTGTCACCTGTAGGAGAAGCTCAGCCCATGACGCTGAATTCATCAGTAATCTTAGTCTGACTGACGGCCTGTAAAATTCCTGGGATTCAGTCCACTTTGGAAGTCTAAAGTCGTGGGACTGTGGTGTGAGGGAGGTGAGAGCAGCAGCCGCAGGGGCTGACGCGCCCACTCAGCATAAAGCGAAGGCAGGCAAGTAAGTGTGCGTTTTCCTCAACCTCTATGTCTGGGTGACATGTTGTTGAAGGCAACACCCACTCTGAGGAGGCCTCCCTCTCTCTGATCGTCTTTTCTGGAAACATTCTCATGGACCCACCCATTGAGGCATTTCCTACTTGATCCCTAATCTTGTCAACGTTAGCTCTTAAGATTTACCTTCACCCTGGCCAAACAAGAAGAAGTTCTGACCCCAATGTGGCAGGTCTGGAAATTTCACCTATGGGATCTGGATGGAGATAGGAATTGCCTGAGCTTGTGCAGCATGTCTCAAGGATGAGGGCAGGAGAGAAATGGGGAAAAGGGGTGGTTTGTATTGCCCTGTTAGGTTACAGTCTTGCATCCATCCAATACTACCTTCTTATTGCCCCTACTCCTACCTTTTGATATAAGAATATTGACTCTATGCTATCATATGTGGAAGTATGTAACAATTTTAATTTTACAGGAGTTCGCAGTTATGAGATTGCTTTGAATCTCAGAAGAGACTTTGAATTTCTGAACAGTGTTCAGACTGTAAAAAGACTATAAGGACTTTTGAAATCAGAACAAATGTGTTTGGTGTGATCAGATGGTCATGTGCCTCTGGCGGCTAGCGCAGAACATTGTGATGTGAATATGGAATGTTCATCATAAGCTAGTGGCACTGTTTTGGTCGGCTGTGGAAAATTGGGAGGTGGAGACTTGTGGAAGCACGTGACTCACTAGGGGTGGCAATGCGGATTTATAGCCCAGCTTCACATCCTGTCTTCTCACTGTTCCTGACTCTAGATCCACTGCTACCAGCCACCTCATGTCCCTGTCCCATTTCCTTACACACCATGATGGACTGCATCCCTTCTCTTGGAAACTAAAATAAACCCTTCCTCCTTTAAATTACTTTCTGTCAGCCGGGCGTGGTGGTGCACGCCTTTAATCCCAGCATTTGGGAGGCAGAGGTAGGAGGATTGCCGAGAGTTCAAGGCCAACCTGAGAATACAGAGTGAATTCTAGGTCAGCCTGGGTTAGTGCGAGACCCTACCTTGAAAAACCAAAAAAAATAAAATAAATACTTTCTGTCATATATTTAGTTACAGCAATAAGAAAGACAATTAATACAAAAGCCATGTTCCCGAGTTTTGGATGAACATGAATGTGAAGGGTACTATTTACCCCAACATACTGGCACACCAACGACCAGGCTCCAATCTCAGCGAAGTTCAACTAGAGAAACACTGCACCATAACCGTCAACCTAGTCTGCACTCCCTGGCCGTGGACGAGGTTCCTATTTCCCCACACCCTTGCTGGTATTGGTCATCATTTGTGTGTGTGTGTGTGTGTGTGTGTGTGTGTGTGTGTGTGTGTGTGTGTGGTTGCCATTGGGATTAGAGTAAAATGGAATCTTGTACAACCACTATGGAAATGAGTATAGAAGCTCCTCCGAGTCTGAAAATATGTCCACCATGTGGTCCAGCGACAGCACTCCTGGGCCTTCATTCTGAAGACTCCACTCCTGCAGAGATGCCTGCTAGTCAATAGCAGGATGTGGAATCAGTCCCCATACCCATCTCTTCCGTATTCAAAGCAATGAATGCATTCCATGCTAAAGGAAACAGATGGATGAATAATGAGGATGTGGTACATATACATAATGGAATTCTACTCAGCAGAAGGAAAAATGAAATAATGAAATTTTCAGGAAAATAGATGGACTTGGACAAATTCATACTAAGCAAGGTCACATAAGCTCAGAAAGACAAACATTACATGTTCTCTCATATGTGGCCCCTAATTTGGAATAGCTCGAGTTGATTATAAGTTGTAGTAAGCACTAGGAGTATGGACCAAGAACTAGAACGAGGGCTGGAGAGACTGCTCAGCGGGTAAAGGTACTTCCTTACCAAGCCTGACAGCCTGGGATTGATGCCCCAGTACCCACGTAATCCAGATGCACAAAGTGGTGTATGTGTCTGGAATTTGTTTGCAGGGGCAAGAGGCCCTGGAGCACACATTCTCATATTCTCTCTCTCTCTCTCATAAGTAAATAAATCAATATTTTTATAAAAACTAGAATGAGGCTAGTGGAGAGTGGAAGCATGGAGGGACAAGCAGCAAGGGTTCTGGACAGGCAGGTAGAAGGACAGAATACAGGGAGGGAAAGTCTTGGGGGGAATAAAGAGGTGATTGTACAAAACTAATTATGACATAAATAAGTGCTATGGAAGCCATCCTTCTGATTAGCAAATTAATTAAAAGATACCTCTTAATAAGAAGCAGGGGAAAGGGAATAGCATGGGGAAAATGTCCTATAGAAAGCTTAACCCTAAAACCATAGAGTCAGGCTGGTAAATCTGAGTGCCCTTCCCCAGTTAGCAGTTGGTCAGTGAGATCCATGAGGTCTACAGAAAGGATGCAGGTCATTGACAAAGCACTTGCTTACTCACTAGAGCTGCATGGTAAGATCCCACTGCTAAAGACACCACAGGCTGTGGACACAGGACATCGAGAAATCACCCTGACACTTAGTAGGAAGCCAGCTCCTGTCTGGCTAGCCCACATAGTGCCAGAAAGTGTTATGTAAGCTGCTGGGGACAAAGTCACCAACAGCAGGACAAGCAGGGGATCCTGATGCCAATAGTGGCATGCAGCCAGTGTGGGTAGTCAACTGTTCTCTGGATCATCCAAAACAGACCCTAAAGGCATCTAGTAACACAGGACAAGGAGAGCATTTCCCGAGTGCACAAAATTTGATGCACGGTGTGGCGGTTTGAATCAGACATCCAAAACCATCATGTCTTCAGCCTCCTGATGGCTGAAAAGGGAGTGATTTGTCCTGCAAAAGGAGTGTTGCTTCTTCTTCAGCCAGACTGGAGAGGTCAAGAACATTGCAAAGAAGCTCTGATACTAAGCCTCAGACCTGCGACAATGACAAGCAGATGCCTGGGACGTCATCACCGAAGAGCTACTTTCCCTGGGCAGCCCTTCTCCTGGGCCCCATCAGTACTGTTTGCCTGCTTCTTATGCTAGGACCCTGTCTGCTCAAGCTCATTAACAAGTTTGTTTCTCAAGGGCTTAGCTCCCTAAACTATGATACCAACAACAACAAAAAATAATAATAGCATTTCCTCTGCAGGCTAAGACACAAAAATCAGCAGCCCTAGCCGGCCTGGTGGCGCACACCTTTAATCCCAGCACTTGGGAGGCAGAGTTAAGAGGATCACCATGAGTTCAAGGCCACCCTGAGACTACATAGTTAATTCCAGGTCAACCTGGGACAGAGTGAGGCCCTACCTCGAAAAACCAAAAAACAAACAAACAAACAAAAATCAGCAACCCTCCTTATATCCATAACAAACAAGCTAAGAAGTAAATCCATTCACAATTTCTTAAAAAATATCTAGGAATAAGCATAACCAAGGAGGGAAGCAACATATTTAATTAAAATTTTAAGCATTCAAGAAAGAAATTGAAGAAGGCTTTAGAAGATGGAAAGATCTCCCATGTTCATGGATTAGAAGAATTAAGATAGTGAAAATAGCTATCTTACCAAAAATCACATACAGATTCAATACCCTTTCCAAATACCAATGCCATTTTTTATGGAAATAGAAAAAAATGTTAAAATTTATTTGAAGGCACAAAAGAACTCACGCAAGGCAACAGGAGGTATCACCATAACTGTTTCAAGCTGTATTACAGATTTCACCATGACAAAAGCATCCTGGGACTGGCACTGAAACAAATAGATAGAGAAAAGAAACATAATAGAAGGTCCTGACATTAGCTACCACATTTGAGACCAAAATGCTAAAAAACATATTATATATTATAGATAGATAGATATAGATATATAGATATAGATATAGATATAGATAGAGATAGAGATAGATATAGAGATAGATATACACATTGTAGAAAAGAATAGACTCCTTAACAAGTGGTGCTGGAAAACTGGATGACCACATATAAAAGAATAAAACTAGATCCTTATCACTCACCTTGCACAAAAATCAACTCAGAATGGATCAAAGACCTTAACATAAATTCTGAACCTGCTATAGAAAAAAAAGGAGGGAAAATCCTTCAGATATAGGAATAAGTAAAATTTTCTGACTAAGACTCTGGCTGCCCATGAAACAAGGCCAACCTTCAGCAAACAGGACCTCATGGAACTACAAAGCTTCCACACAGCTAAAGAAACAGTTAACCAAGAACAGAATGGGAGAAAACATTTTCCAGCTATCTATCTGACATAGCATTAATGTCTAAAATACAGAGAGAAGTAAAATACTAAGCATCAATATAGCTCAATCAAAAAGCTAACAACCTTAGCAGAGAGTTCTCAAAATAAGTAGTACAAGTGGCCAATAAATATTTTTACAATTGTAAGCATCCTTATTCATCAGGGAAATGCAAATGAAAACTATTTGGGGGATGATATTAATGTTAGATAAATGCTTTTTAATTTTTTTATTAGTTGTGTGTATAGTGTGTATACAGCCATGACAGCACCATCATTAGCCTTCTCCATGTCCTGCCTCATGGGAATTTGGAAATTCTATCCATCCGTCAGGTTGGCTTTCTTCAAGAAAACAAAGAACAACAAATTCTGGCTGAGGGTGTGTGGAAAGAGTAACACTTATTCACTGTTGATGGGCGAGTAAACTAGTATAGCCTCTATGAAAGCAGTGTGGAGGTTTCTAAAAATGTAACAACTATTCTATGGCCCAGCTACACAATTCCTGGACATATACTCAAATTATTGTCCAACCTACTACAGAAATACTTTTTCATCAATGTTTATTGCTGCTTTATTCATAATATCAGGGAAATTGAATCAGCCTAGATGTCCACCAACTGAAGAATGGATGAAGAGAATGTGGTACACATTTACAATGGAGATCTATTCAGTCATAAAGAAAGCCTAAATTTTTCTGGAAAATATTATATTAAGAGTTATGCATGCAGAAAGAGCCAGACACAAATGATAGATACTTCATGTTCCCCTGCATGTGCAGACCCTAGCTTAGAACTTTCATGTGTGTGTAATTGTAGGGGGGCGGTATAGATGCCAGAACACTAGAAGGGTACCTAGGAGAGGGGAAAACTGAGGCTTCAAAGGGGAAAAGTAGAGAAGTTAGTAGAATTAAAGTGATATGAAAGTCAAAGGGGGAACAGCAGTGGGGAGAGGGTGACAGCAGGTCTGGCAGGGGAGCAGAGAGATGAGGCTGAGGACAGGGAGTGTTAACCAAAATAAGTACGTGTAATAATGCAGAGTGAAAATGAAGAATGGAAACAAATCTAATAATTCTTTCTTATTCATTGCATAAATTAAAGCAGAGTTTAACCAAAGCTATTTACTTCCATATAGCTGTTTAATTTCCCATTGGCCAAACATTTTCACACAAATGATATATATTTATCTAATATGTATACATATAACATAAAAACAATAAATACTGTTTATTTTTCCTTTAGAAAATGATACCACCATTTTATAAAGATTTCCTATACAGCCTCAAGGAATTTAAAATGAAGACATCTCCCAAGGTAATTTATAAAATGTATAATGCTAATCTGGTGTGTATACGTGTGTGAAATAAGAATTCTTATTACAAGCCGGGTGTGGTGGCGCACGCCTTTAATCCCAGCACTCAGGAGGCAGAGGTAGGAGGATCACTGAGAGTTCGAGGCCACCCTGAGACTACATAGTGAATTCCAGGTCAGCCTGAGCCAGAGTGAGACCCTACCTCAAAAAAACAAACAAACAAACAAACAAACAAACAAACAAACAAAAGAATTCTTATTACAGTTCATTTGGGTTATTTAAAAAACATTTATTTGTCCTTATTTCTCAATGTGTGTGAAGTACTGTGATAGTCCTGGGAATTTTGAACTGAGTAAAACAGTAGGCTCTACTTTTAAGAGCACACAGAGTCACACTGACACCCACGTTTACGTATAAGAATTCTGGCGTCTTGTCATGAAAGTACTGCTTTGACATCAACAAAGTAGTGGTTAGTTCTGACCTCTCCAAGAAGGTATTACATGTGATGGGGCTTTACAAGATATAAAAGGTTTCATTAAGTAAAGTAATGTTGGGAAGACGAGTGTTATGTGGAAGAAGAGGAAGAAGGAGAGTGACCCCAAGAGAACCAAGGACGTTTAAAGAGAACTCAAGAAAGAAGAAACCGATCAAGCCAAGCACAGATGCATGAAGAACAGCAGTGAGTGGCGGTCTGCGGACCTACTGTGGTACTATACGTTAACTGTGAGTTGAGCATTAGAATTCAAATTGCTCAAAAGTTGAGTATAATGCCTATCATGTACACTTTTACATTTCCAAATGCTCAAAAGTTGAGTATAATGCCTACCATATACACTCTTACATTTCCAAATGCTCAAAAGTTGAGTATAATGCCTACCATATACACTCTTACATTTCCAAATGCTCAAAAGTTGAGTATAATGCCTACCATGTACACTTTTACATTTCCAAATGCTCAAAAGTTGAGTATAATGCCTACCATATACACTCTTACATTTTCAAGTGCTGGCAAATAATATGAGAAGCTTTGTAATGGGAAAATGAGAGACTTTGACAACATGACATATTTAAATGCATACTAAATGCCTCTTAGGGCATAGTTTTGCATCACATTTCAGGTACTGCATTTGTTTTATATCTATGCATTTTAGTACTTTGGGGATAAACACTCATATGGAAGGCATAAATTTTCCTAAAACACTAGCAGCAGCAGTCTGCATTTAATACCAGTCTCAACAGTCATTTTTCATAACCTTTCTTTAGGGAACTACATCCTACAAATAGGAAAAGGTTGTGGAAAATAAAAGTAAAATAGGTGTAGAAAAGTGAAAATTAGTGAGAGATTGCAGGTGAATATCAATCATATGCTACTAGCAAGGTGTAAATCCAGCTGGATCCTAAGCATTCACTTCTGTTTGTGTATACTTCAGATGCTCCTTTGAGAGCCAGGGAGCTTACTATGGAGCACAAATTGAACATCCTCGTAAAATACATTGAGTTCTCATGTATGACTACGCATGCCACCAACAGTATAATACATGCAAGTGGTTTGGTGAGCAGTAGAGGCCTTCCTATTCCATATTTTATAATATTGGCTTATTTAATAATAAAGATGACTGAAATTTAAGAATTAAAACTAACCAATGAGCCCATTAAAGAACACTTTGATTAAGTGCTTATTCTGTGCCAAGCACTATATGATATGTTTACATTCTCTTACTTTTTCTACATTAAGCTCACCAAAGATAGTAAAGCACTAAATGTTATTCAGAACATACTTAAACAGTTCCACAAAATGATGTTTCTCTGTGTGAACAAAAGCTGGGAAAGTAAAATCAAATTTACAGGCAGTTTACATATTCTTTTTACTTTTCTACCATATGGTTTCTTTGCAAGGAAGATAAATTTTATATGTAAAAACACAATGCGTCCTAAAAGAAAGCACTGTATCTTTTCAGACACCTAAAAGCTGCCCATTGTGCTTGTCGAAATAAGCCGGAAGTCAGCTCATCACCGCGGGCTGTGGTTGAAAATGAACTGGAGCGCCGGCCCCCATCCAGCGGCCTTCGCCCCACAATGCTTTATTCGTGGACAGGCAAAGGACAGTTCAGTCCTTCTTTGGTGAGTTATTCTAATGCCAGCACTCTTCACTTCGGTGAACAGTCAATTCACACTATACAGTCATCTTGTCAGAAATGTGGCTCATGTTTGGGGACATGGCATCTTTCTGTGTCGCCTCTCCCAGGGGACCAGCACCCCTTTCTCCCCTACCTATGAGGAGGCAGGTGCGTGGCCCCTGACTCTGGCCCAGGGCCCCTGGAACCCCGGGGTGGAAGGGAGCCGAGGCCGTGTGACGCAAGGATGGTCACCGCTCAGCGCGTTCTGATTCCGACCTCCACCCAGCAGCAGAGCTCGCGCCCGGCCGCCGGG
This sequence comes from Orientallactaga sibirica, assembly GCA_036365145.1. NCBI lineage: Eukaryota > Metazoa > Chordata > Mammalia > Rodentia > Dipodidae > Orientallactaga > Orientallactaga sibirica. The sequence goes on from JAEOAD010000005.1 coordinate 1,829,952, forward strand.
CCTCAGTTTCCCCACGTCTACAAGGAGGAGCCATGCTGTCCTCTTTCCGGCTCCTCTCCAAGCACCTGGGCCTGTCCCTGGGGTCCCCGACACGGCGTGGCCTCGCCCTGCCGCGGTGCTGGGACGCCTGGCGCCGCAGCTGTCCCCTGCCCTCGGCCCCTGGGCGCCTGCTGACCTCCGGGGCCTCCCAGGACCCCCGCGGCTCGACCCGGGTGAGACAGAACCTGCACCCGGACTCCGAGGCCGCCGTCAACCTGCAGATCAACCTGGAGCTGCACGCGTCCTACGTGTACCTGTCCATGGCCTACTACTTCTCTCGGGACGACGTGGCCTTACACAACTTCTCCAGCTTCTTCCTCCGCCAGTCCCTGGAGGAGAGGGGCCACGCCGAGCTGCTGATGCGCCTGCAGAACCAGCGAGGGGGCCGCATCGTCCTGGGCGACATCAAGAAGCCGGACCACGACAACTGGCACAGCGGGCTGCACGCCATGGAATGTGCCCTGCTCTTGGAGAAGAAGGTGAACCTGTCTCTGCTGCGGTTGCATGCCCTGGCCTCCGAGAAAGGGGACCCCCATCTGTGCGACTTTCTGGAGACCCACTACTTGAATGAGCAGGTGAAGTCCATCAAAGTGCTAGGGGACCACGTTCACAATTTAGTCACCATGGGCGCCCCAAAGGCCGCCCTCGCCGAGTATCTTTTTGACAAACACACCCTTGGGACTGAGAACCAGCCCAACTAAGGACCCCATGGACCCCAAGACCCAGAGTGAGCTGTCTCTGCTATGTTGCCCTTATACTTCGTCTCCACGGTCTCCCCCAGTCCTACTCTTCCTTCCATAAAGTGATTTACAGAGGATATGATATGTGTTCAGCACAGTGTTAACTACAGCTTTCTGTCAATACCAACATACTGATTGATCTTTTCCCAGCCAAAAAGCCCACAATACTATGGTAATAAAAGCAACTAAATAAAGATATAGGCCTCTTTCAACTATTATTATTTAATATATTTCTAACCATGAGCCTAACTAAAAGTCCAGGATTTCCATCTCAACAAACACCTACTGTTTTCAGGATCTTACCCAAAATGCTAACACAGGAAAATATGTAAGATAATATACAAATGACACTTAAGAAAGAACACATATTAAAAAATGGCACATGAAAAGTTCTGTAACTACTACATTTTCCAAGTGCTCTCTGAGAAATAGTAATGTAATGGACATGTTCTTTTGCTAAAGCTTTCATGATTGAATTGGGATTAGCTACACAGGTATCAATGGTGGCCTTAGAAAGTCACAGTGTATTCAAATTCTAAGGGCTCCAAGAAATCTTGCAATTAAAAAAAAATGAAAATACTTTAATCATTTCTGTTTATTTTGGTGTTTTCCAATCATATGCAATCTCAAAATGAGATTTTTTTTGCCTTTAAAAATTGCATAACAAGGGCTGGAGAGATGGCTTAGTGGTTAAGGTGCCTGCCTCCTAAGCCTAAGAACGCTGGTTCCAATCTCCAGGTCCCATGTTTAGCCAGATGCAAAGTGACGCAAGGGCGCGCCCATCTCTATCTGTCTTCCTCTCCCTCTCTCTCTGTCTCTCTCTGTGTCTCTCTCCAAAAATTTGCATAACAAAGCAAATCTGTTTGGTTCCAGACGTTAAACACCATCTCTGGGCTGGGGAGCCTCACTTTCAACACACCCCCGAAAGAAAACTTTGCTGAACAGACTTCTGTGCCCTTTGTAATGCAGAGGAAAGACCACTGGGAGGAGAAAACCAAGCACGAGGCCAGAGTGAGGGGAGTGTCCCGCTGCAGTGTGTTCTCTGGAGGGTGGGAGCATGAGGAATGGGAGAATATCCAGTGCCCAGGCATTGGCTTCCACTAGAGAACTGTATGGTGGCTGCAAAGAAGAGCTGGGAAATAGAGTGCGTAGGCGTGTCTGCAAGGTATGCCTTCATGTAGTCCAGGCATAGACAAAGAAGTGCCTTCAAGGTTTCCCAGTACAAGAAGGCAGTGCTGAAAGTTGAGCAATCACAGCTTAATTTGGTTGTTGTACAGAATGCCTGTGGTCATTTTGAGTCCTCTAAGACACAGATGCCAGTGGGGATAAGTGTGCAAGAAAATAGGGGCAGCCGAGAAGCCTCAGAGAGGAATTGGGGACAGGAGCTGGGAGAAACGGGCTTTTCTTCTGATACCAAGCTCTGAAATCCTACAAGGTCTAAAGACTTAGAACTCGTGTAAATCTTCTCCGTGGAAGGAAGTCAACTTATACGAGGCAGTCAGGGAGACTTTGAGACACAGAAAACCCAAGTCTCACAAAGAGGGGCCTGCCTGTGCGCGGTGAAGGACTGAGAGGCAATATCAAGTGTGGACTTCGCGGAAGCTCGCTCTAGTCCACTACGTGCACGTGACTACACACACTCAACAGAATGGTTTATGTGAAAAGACCACATTGGGCACAGCACTGCAGCTGTCGTTAAACACTTTATGATGCAGGCACAGACCCATAACGTTATTTTAAAATCAAATGATATTACAACACAGGGTTACATTGTATATTTATAAAAGTATAGAAAATAACAGAGAATATTATAAGGCATGATATATATAGATATATATGACACATTTAAATAGACAACTTCTTAAATGACAAAATTAGAATTAACATTTTAAAACTTTGCTCTTTTTTAATGATTTTATTTTTACTGCATAACTGCATCACTTATATAGACACATACTCACACACAGAGAGAGAGAGGGAGAGGAAGACAGATAGAGGTGGGCACGCCAGCAGCCTCTCAGCTGTTGCTAACGAAATCCAGATGTGTGCACCCCCTTGTGGTCAAGTGCGGCATTGCGCCCTTGAGTCACTTTGCATCTGGCTAAACATGGGTCTTGGAGATTGGAACCGCTGGAGATTGGAACCAGTGTTCTTAGGCTTAGGAGGCAGGCGCCTTAACCGCTAAGCCATCTCTCCAGCCCAAAATTTGCTCTTTTAAAATGCATTTCCTGGGCTGGAGAGTTGGCTTAGTGGTTAAGGTATTTGACTGCAAAGCCAAAGAATCCCTGCTTGATTCTCCAGAACCGACAAAAGCCAGATGCACAAGGTGGTGCATGCATCTGGGGTTCGTTTGCAGTGGCTGGAGGCCCTGGCATGCCCATTTTCTCTCTCTCTTTCTCCCTCCCTCTTTCTCTCTGGGTGGAGAGATGGCTCAGGGGTTAAAGGTATTTACTTGCAAAGTCTGACAATCCAGATGCCAGTCCCCAGTACTCACATAAAGCCAGGTGCACAAAGTGGTGCTTGCATCTGGAGTTCAATTGCACAGGCAAGAGGCCCTAGCATGCCCATTATCTCCCTCCCTTGCTCACTCTTCCTCTCTCTCATAAATAAATATTTTTTAAAAATAATATAAAATACATGTCTTATGGAAAGCCATTATTATACATAGAAATTGTAGGGCTGGAGACATGACTTAGCAGTTAAGGTGCTTGCAGGCAAGGTCAAAGGACCCAGGTTTGATTCCCCAGTACCCATGTAAATCCAGATGCACACGGTGGCACATGCATCTGGAGTTCATTTGCAGTGGCCAGACGCCCTGGCACGCCTGTCTCTCTCTCTCTCTCTCATACATAATATGTGTTAAAAAAGAAACTAAGATGGAGAGAAAAAAACAATAAGTTTGAATTATGGTAAAATAAATGGAAATAGAAACAAATAGATGTGAGTGAGAGTAGTTCAGAGAAAAATCATTGAAATTTTGTGATCATGATGAAATGAATGGAGAGAGTTACAAAAACGGTGTATGGGAAAAATCTGGAATCTCACAGCAGTTACTAGAGAAGACGGGACTGAAGAGCAAAAGGAGCTCTGGGGAGGAGGAGGACCCGAGGGACGCATAATGGTTTTGGTTCCCTTATGCTGATTAGTCTCATCTCGCGTTTTATTCTGAAGTGAACCTGCTTTGCTACACAGGAATCCAATTACATGTCTTTTGAAAATTTCTCCTTCCATTTATCTAGCTGAATGTTTTTCAAACAGCATATTCTAACCCATTAGTGTGTCGTGAAATTGCTGAGTGAGTCCGTATTCTATCCACCTGTGAATGAAATAGAATTGAAGTGAAAGTCAGTGGAGAGAGGGAATTATGTAATGAGAGTTGCTTCAGTTGTGTGTGAGAGTATCTGTGTATGTTTCCCATGTATTTACATCCTAGAGAGTGACAATTTTTATTCTGTGTTTTTGCCAAAAATATTCAAAAGCTACTATCTTATAATTATTTTATAGTCTCCTCACTCCTCAAATCTCCAAATATTCTTTCCCCACTGTCAGTTGATAACCTTCTTATTGACTGAGAAGTCGGAAGTGATTGCAGGTGAATATCACACGTTTCCTTCACTGAATTAGCCATATAATTACATCTGTATTCACTGTTATGCTTTTTTTCTTTTTTTGGCTGAAGAATTTATGAAGCCTCCTAAACAACTTTTCACAGTCTTCTAAGTCCCAACCTTCTCACATATGATAATAACATTTTCCCCTCTTTATTGGTTGGTCCCCATCAGAATGAAAACATTGCTATTTGCTATTTTTCCTCATCTTTAACCACTAACACCAATCATGGGCCACCCTCCTTGTAGAAAATATCAAGGTACCACCTTGTACCCTCCTCTCTTTTATAAGACTTTTAAAAACAGGCTCTCCTTCCTGCCTCGGCTTGCTCTGCTTTCACTTGGTCCCTCCCAGGTCATGCTGTATTCCTCTCATGCCCAGATTTCCTTTGTCGAAGTCACCCATGGCTTCTGCATTTAGAAATTCACTTCTCAGCCTTCCTCTTACTCAGTCAACTAGCAGTGCCTGTACGTATTCTCAAAACACTCACTAATGCCAGGCGTGGTAGTGCACGCTTTTAATCCCAGCATTTAGGAGGCAGAGGTAAGGAGGATCCCCGTGAGTTCAAGGCCATCCTGAGACTAGAGTGAATTCTAGGTCAGCCTGGGTTAGAGCAAGACCTTGCCTTGAAAAAAAAAAAACACTCATTGAGGGCTGGGGACATGGCTTAGCAGTTAAGACACATGCCTGCGAAGCCTGAGGACCCAGGTTCAATTCTCCAGGTCCCACATAAGCCAGATGCACAAGGTGGTACATATGTCTGGAGTTCATTTGCAGTGGCTAGAGGTGCACCCATTCTCTCTCTCTCTCTCTCAAATAACTAAATAAAAATAAATCTTAAGAAAAAACACTCACTGGTATATAACTCAGTCACCCTTCCAGTACTCTCTCATTGCCCCAACCTTTAAACAGTGCACTGTTGGAGCACAGCCCTTGTATCTGTGTTTCTCGTATTTATCTGTACTTGCTCTCTAATCATCTTATCCAATCCAGTGACTAATTTGATAGAAAATCACATCTTGGTATAGTTTACTTAATTTCACCTTTGAACTCTAGACTTGCAAACTAAAATAACAGATCATTTTTCTTTTTTTTTTTGTTACACATTTGTATCTTTTATTTATTTTTTTTTTTCATTTTTGGGAACACTGCCCACCTTTTATTTTTTTTTATTTTTTTTTAATTATTTTTTATTGACTTTTAATCTTACATACCAAAAAAAAAAAACCCACCTGATATTTCCCTCCCCTCCCCCATTCCACTTTAGAACTCCGGTCTCCATCATATCCCCTCCCTCTCTCCATTAGTCTCTCTCCTAATTTGATGACATCATCTTTCTCTTCTATTTTGAGGGTCTTGCAAAGGTATTGCTAGGCACCACAAGATCATGGATATCGAGGCCAATTTCTGTCTGGGCAGCTGCATAGTAAGAGGTCATATCCTTCCTTTGGCTCTTCCATTCTATCCGCCCCCTCTTCCGCAAATCATTTTTCTTAAGCTACCTAATAGATATCTCATATGTAACCTGTATATAACTACAGTCTTGATTTCTCACCCTGAAAAACCTGTTCACTCCAATCTTTTTCTTCATCTAAATGTAACTCCATTCTACTAGTTTCTATGACTCAGTCATTCTTGACACCTTTCATTACATCTGGTAGTTCAGACTTACAATAAATTTTTCAAGTCTTTCTTCAAAACAGATTTTCAAACTTAACACTTTCTAAAAGCTTCATCATTACCATTTGGCATAAGTTCTCACTATTTCCTGCATTATTACATTTTATTTCACACTCTTAACTGGTCTGATTACACACTTGAAAGTATATACTCATTTCTCCAGAAAGCAGCCAACATGGCTTTTTTTTTTTTTTTTTTTTTTTTTTTTTTTTTTTGAACGCTAGTGACTTTTCAAACTCCTTGATGGTTTCTTCTCTAACTTAGAAGAAAGTCAAGGCTTTGATGCCTATCATGCCTCACAAGATCCTGTGTGGTCCTAGTGCCTCACGTGTCTTGGACCTTTTGTATTCTGTATGTGTGAATGGAGGTAGCAAATGGTAATATGAGGAGATTTTAAATGTCTTATAAGGTTTAACAGTTATCACGACCTCTTAATTCTGAGCTCGTCTGTGTTCTCTCTGAGAGAGAAGGAAGAAGAATAGAGGTGAGTTGAGGGAAGGAGAGGTTGGGAAAGGAGCAAAGGCTCATTGCTTTAGTTTCTACTCTCCATCAAACTTTCCTCTACCTACCCTGTGATGAACGCTGTGGACTTCACTGCCACCAGATTGCTGACTGTCACTTTCAGGGCCTCATGGCTCAGCCAGAGTCAGTGTCTACATTTTCTATTACACTCTTCCGCCCACTTGCTTCTCTTTTTTTCCAAGTCATTGGCCACCACCTTATATGGTTTGGGTTGGGTTAGGATTTCTTCTCTTAATGGAGTTCAAGTCCTTGGGGCAAGTTCAAGTTCTTGTTATGTTCATGACTGTCGTCACAGATCTTAAGAAGTACCTCATTGGCCAGGCGTGGTGGCGCAGGCCTTTAATCCCAGCACTCAGAAGGCAGAGGTAGGAGGATCGCCCAGAGTTCGAGGCCACCCTGAGACTGCATAGTGAATTCCAGGTCAGCCTGAGCCAGAGTGAGACCCTACCTCGAAAAACCAAAACCAAAAAAAAAAAAAAAAAAAAAAAGTACCTCATTGATAGCAGGTCCCAAATGAAAATGAGTCAATGGTTAAAATACCCTACAACTAGCTCGAAGTGCTGACCTGGACTTCTCAAAAAGTTAGTGTTGAAGAGGTGGATTTGGAGGTCATGTGAATGAAGACGAGTAAAACTCAATTCACAAAAAAAAAAAAAAAAAAGAGGCAGAAAATAGAAATGAGAGACAAATCCAAATACATAAACATCAAAATGGAAGACGTTCTGGATAAAGAATCCTTGAAAGGATTCATGAAAGAAACATAAAAATAACACAAAAATTATTTAAAATAGAATACTTGTCTCGGAGCCAGGATAGGAGACTTTCTGTCCGAAGTGGCTGAGACTGTGGAGAATGTGACCGAAAGCCGTCAGAGCACGTGATCAGACAGCGGTTATTTCAGAATGATGCATGCAGAAATGGAGCAGGGTAAAGGGAATGAGGAGGAAGATATACACCTCTTTCAGATTCTTCCATTTAGGAAATCAAAAGCACAAGAGAGTAGAGAAGAGTGACCATGTTGTCAGCCAAGGAAATAAGCCAGCAAAAAGGAGATGCTAGAGGAGCAAGCGGTCGGACAGGCTCCAGGGAAAATGACACACAAAAGAGATAGCTCAGGCAGGAGGTGGAAGCATCTGTCCTCCAAAGCATCCAGCACAAGAGAGGGAACACTCGCCTGGACAAGATGAGCCAAGATGAGATGCTTACACGGGCTCCGGCTCAACTTTCTAAACAGAGCAACAGATAAAGGAGGTCATTTATGGAGACATGGCTATCTACACAGAGATGTTACAAGTGCTTTTAGTTATAGATATTGTTACAAAGTATGAGTAAATGTGAATTGTTTTATAGATGGTCGCATGTGTACTATTTAAAACAAAACCTGGAACTTTCACTATCCACAGTATGTTCTTCAGCAGGGCTTGGGTAAGATGGCGGATGAGAAACCACCTGCAAAGGGCGTGAGAGAGGGGAGCCAGGGACCGCACTCCAGGGGAAAGAGTGGGGAGGCAGGAGAAGCCACAGGAGTGATGGGAAAGCTGAACAATGCGCAGAAGCAGGAGAACGACTCCGTGAGGAAAGACAAGCAGTACGGCTCCCCGGTAAGCTGAGGGAAGCAGGTCTCGAAAGCCGGGGATTCTGCTGGAGTTCTGGTGACTTCTGACAGGATGGGTCAACCCTGAGAAGCTCTAGTTTATCACTCCCCATGTCTTTGAGGACTACGCCCCAGCACCATCACTGGAGGGAACTCTTGTTTATGGCTGAACTTGCCTAGAAGCCTCAGCGCATGGAACAATCTAACCCTAGGAGGCTGCAGTCTCCACCAGAAACCTCTTCGAGCTGATAAATACTTTCAGCCAAAGTAGAGGGGCAATATTTCTGTTTAAAACTTAGCAATGCCGGGCATGGTGTCGCATGCCTTTAATCCCAGCACTGGGGAGGCAGAGGTAGGAGGATCCCTGTGAGTTTGAGGCCACCCAGAGACTACACAGTGAATTCCAGGTCAGCCTGGACCAGAGTGAGACCCTACCTCGAAAGAAAAACAAACAAAAACAAAAACAAAAAAACTTACCAATGATGGCACAGCATTGTACTATGCAATTTAGGAAATGCTTCGCATATATTACTTACTTACTTGTTCCTCACAACAATCCTCTTATTTGGTGTCCTTTCTGTCTTGTTGATAAAGTAACTTCGACTCTGCAGAATCAGATCCTGGGGTCTCACTTTCAGGTTCTGAGAATTTCAATCTATAATTTTTCTCTCCTAGGGAAGGATTCAAGACTGAATCCATGTTGAGCTCCTCATTTAAGTAATTAAATATGACACATTTTATCAAGTGAGAAAGGTTATTATAAAATAAAAAGTTTGATTTATGAATCTAATTATAGTAATTAATGGAATAGAATGATGGCAAAGTCTTAATTATTAGATTTCAATCACTAATTGACACTGAAAATATTGTAAATGTCAGAAGTGTGTGAGTTAAATGTCTTGATTAGTATTTTATTGTCAAATATGAGGTATACATACTAATAGATTCATATAATCAAATAAAAATAATTATCCTGTAATTGAACAGCATCTACACAAGATAATTAACCATTTGTTTCATCTAGTTCCTGCTGGCATGAATTCAGGAGAATCTATCCATGATTGATACTAAGGAATTATTTGGAAGATCTTTTGCACATTTTCTTTACAGATAAGTATACTTTGTGTTTGAGAAGTTACTTATTTTTATGATGAACTGAATTATGACTGGATTCTCTATATTTTAACTCTCTAAATACTGCATATGTGTAATCTTGAAGGGGCAAAGGACATAAGTCTCTTTACAAACCAAGAGGAAACTCGGATAAGGTGAAATAATTACTGGACATAGTGGCACATCCTGCAGTCCCACAGCCAGGAGAATCGTGCATCTGAGGCCAGCAGAGTGTGCATAGCAAGGTAAATCCATTATTGCAATTCCAAGAAACTGGAGGACTCAAGAGAAGAATGTTGCAAGAGAAAAGAAGAGTTTCAACAAAGCAGCTTTGAACACAAAAGCCATGCTTTAAAGTTCTCTTCCTCAATGGCCATGTCTAGCTGTCACAGGCCTGTGGGGTTTTTCTTCTTACATATGGATGTGTCTGCTCTCTGCACCCTCTTCAGTGGCCCCTCAATGTACACAATGATTCCTCTCCTAGCCCAGACCCCTGTCACAGTCCTCCGGTTGTCCTTTCACATCCTCTGCCCGAAGCCAGCTCTCCAGCCCCACACGCTCCACTCTTTGCCACCCAGTCTACTGCCCACAAGAGCACACTCCTGGGCTCCCTGTTCCATAGCCCCAGCAAGGCTTTTGTTGTTTTGTTTTTTTTCTCTGAACTTCATTGCAGCAGTGTCTCTGGAGGCCAGGCAGCTCCCTCCTCTAAGTCTTCTTGCCCTAGTCCTGGGGTACAAATGTCCAACCCTTGTTCCCCCCCTAACTTAACTCTTCAACTTATCCTCTTTGTACCGTGTGTTTCCTGTAAGACCTTTGTTTATGATCTTGCTCACGTCTCACACTTCAGTGTGATCTCCAAACACTCTCACCCTCAGCTCTATCATCAGTTCACCATCTTCCCAAGTGAGTGCACTCTGACTACATTCACGTGTTCTGTCTTATTACTCACCTGACCAAAACAAGTCTATCCACAATTCAAAACCCCTTCTTCTGGAAAGATTTATGCCATCAACCTCCCACCTTCTGTTTGTGCTTGAGCCAGCTCTGAGCTCCTGTGGTACTTACACACCTCATACATAGCCCTGACCACTCTGCCTGCTGGTCTGTTTGCCCATCGAACCCACAGCTTCTGAATTCTGTCTTGAGTGTCTAGGCCCCAGAGCCCAGTCAACTACCTGCCATGTGAAAGCTGTTCAAAAACTGTGTCAAAGTACAAAGTGGTGTTACAGTGTAGCTAGAAAAGTTGTGAGGCATTCTATAGTGCATGTAGACATGCATATTACCAACGTAAGTTATCTGTTTACCTCAAAGGTTTCTTTCCCAATCAGCATCTTAGTGTGACTACAATTTCCCACAGCCAAAGTATTAGAACAGGGTACAGACCGATGCAATAGTCTTCATTAGCTATGTGTTTGTTCCAAAAAGTAAAATCTTTACTCTCAGAAATTATTGAAATCAGGAAATTTAAGTTCTTCTTATTTGAGCATTCTAACTCTACAATACTTGCAAAGCAACTATAATACATGGGAAAGCAGGAATTATCCAGAAAACTGAGTCCAGAAAGGCTTCAGAAGGGGGTTTCTCCAGGTATAACATTCCTCCCCTCCGAGCACTTGCTGACGTCCCTCCCCATGCCTGCACTCGCAGCCTGCAAGCTCATTGGCCACTTGTTCATGTGACCTCAAGGTGCTCTGCCCCTTTTCTCACATGGCTACTGGATTCTCAGGCTCTGACTCATTTCAACCACATTACCCTTCACTTAGCTCTCCAGAAGAAGCTATGGTCCGCCTGGCACACTTCTGGATTTGCAATAATCCCTAGTAGCTTTCAGTAAGCCCTCTGCAGACCACAGAGCTTATTTTTCTCAAGTGCTGGAAATATTGACAGGGCATCAGATGAGAGCTACAGCCACAACATCAAGCCTCCTTTCAAGAGAAGTCTCCATCCAAGAGCTTGTCAATGAAGGGCTGGAGCGGGGAGTCACTCAGAAACTGTATGGCAAAGAGGCACCTCTCCTCCACTTTGGAATGACAGTGAAGGGACAGCTTACCTCCAGAGATTCCTCAGGGGCATATGCGGCCATGGGAACTGAAACACAGTTCAACACTCTTCCAGCTTGATTTACTTTCCTGTTTCTCACCAATAGTTGTTCCTAACCTAAACTTCTCAATGGCAGTCTCTGTCTCAGAATGCACTTTATAGGGACCGTAGCTGTGAGGGCCTTTGTCAAAACCCCTTGCCAATAAAGCAGCGCAAATCCTTTCATGCTTTCAGGCGTGATGATGTGGCGTGTCCAATGTCTACAGACACACAGGCCAGACAGTAACTGTACGAGTCTCTCCGCCTGCTTCTACAATGGGATTTGTTATACATTCTTTAGTTGGGTCATTTAAAAACATGGCATAAATTTTTCCATAGCTTATAGCTTATAGCTTGAGCTCACTCTTTTAATAGGTGAATAATATTTCATAAGATATAACAATGTATTTAAATCATATACCTTTGGATCTGCATCCAACTTAAACTTTTGTTTGGAATTTCCTAAATAATGCCAAAATAAATAGTACTTTATGTGCGTGCATGCATATAAAGATATATCATACACACACACACACACACACACACACACACACACACATATATATATATATCCTTCTTGACGACCACTTTTACTTCTCTAAATGTCTATAAGGATAAATATAAAAAAGGTAATACTATCGCCTTCCAAGCCCCCTTCAGAAAACAAGAACACTCTTTTTATGCAATTCTTGGGCTAACTGAACTGGAGATAACATAAAATAGAAAACTCTTTAGTATCACTTCTCGGCCTTCTGTCTGAGATCAAGTATAGAAAACATCTCTTTAAAATCAAATTCACTCTCTCAATTACAGGTCACATGGATCTTTCTTTTGTTAGTGTCAAAGGGGAATGAGAGGTTATAACTGACCTGTGTAATGTTATCTAGAATGCCTTCCCTTTATTGGCTCTCTTAAAAGCAGCAGGATATGTCCAGGCTCTTTTCTCTGACAGTTGGATATTATAAAGTTTTTATGTGTGTTCAAATATCAGCAATAACTGGGGCTGAGGAAATGGCTGAGTGGTTAAAGGGGCTTGTTTGCAAAGCTTGTCAGCCGCATACAGTCACACAGACACTTGTTTGCAGCAATAAGAGATCCTGCTACATGGACTTATACATGCATACATACACACATGTGGAATAAAAATTTTAAGAACAAGCAGCAATAGCCAGGCGTGGTGGCACACGCCTTTAGTCCCAACACTTGGGAGGCAGAAGTAGGAGGATGCCAGTGAGTTCATGGCCACCCTGAGAATACCTAGTGAATTCCAGGTGAGCCTGCGCTAGAGTGAGACCCTAACTCGAAAACCCAAACAAAAAAACAAGCAGCAATAAGCAGTAAAAATAATTAGAACTAGCGATTTCTCAGAATTTTTAGAACTAAATATTAGCTTTTAAAAGCAGAGAGCCATACAATTCAATTCAGGAATGATAAGTAACTCAACATATCCCTATTTTGAATGCAGTTAAGTTCATGATTGGCTAAAGTTATCTTGGTATTTGAACAGGAAACTATTATGGAAAATTTTTTTAACATGATAAAAAAAAATCTTACAGTCTCAGGCTAGGTAGATAGCTCAGCAGTTAAAGGCTTTTGCTTGGAAAGCCAGGTGGTCCAGGTTCAAGTCCCCAAGGTCCACATAAAGCCATGTACACAAAGTGGCAATATGTCTGGAGTTCATTTTAAGCAGTAGCAGGAGGCTCTGACATGCCCTCTCCCTTCCCACCTCTCTCTCCTTCTCTCTCTCTTCTTTTCTCTCTCTCCCACTCTCATCACAAATAAATTAAAAAAAATTTTAATCTATTGTTGGCCTGGAGAGATGGCTTAGTGGTTAAGGCGCCTGCCTCCTAAGCCTAAAGAATGCTGGTTCCAATCTCCAGCGGTTCCAATCTCCAGGTCCCACATTTAACCAGATGCAAAGTGACGCAAGGGCGCAATGCTGCACTTGACCACAAGGGGGCACACACATCTGGATTTCATTCACAGCAGCTGAGAGGCTGCTGGCACGCCCATCTCTATCTGTCTTCCTCTCCCTCTCTCTCTGTCTCTGTGTCTCTCCCCTCCAAAAAAAAAAAAAAAAAAAAATCTTGTTTTCTGTGTGTTTGTGCTGACATCAATAAAATTTATGTAGTGCAAAGTTCTGCTGTTGTGCCATTTGAAAAGCTGTAGTGCTTTGCAAAGAAAACTGTTTTTTTCTGTTTTAACTAAATTAGAAGTTAATGAGCTGAGTATTCCACTACAACATTAATGTACATAAATATGAATCTGTAACAAAGAAAGTTAATCAAATTGAGTTGAATGATACATTTGTCCAAGAACATTGCATGCAAAACCACAGGTTGAAGAGTAATTATTTTTAAGCACGGTCACTTGGCATTTTCAATTGGTAAGCCAGTCTTTGCTGAGATTCAATTGCAAGTGCAATCTACTGTTTGTTAGTGTTAGGACACCACCTTGTGGATATCACAATTAATTGGAAACTTTTCTAACTCATATTTTATGTAAAGGTTTACAAAAAATGATTCAGTATCAGAAAGTAAGCAATAACTTCACTTTTATTTTATTAACATATCCACATCAAGTTTTCATTAGTAAAAGACTAATTTTTTTTATCAAAAACTGTCCTTGCTCATGTTGCAGCCTTGGATTCAAAGTGGCTTTCTGCTAGAAAATCATTTTAATGATTTTTTTTTTTTTACAAAAAGTTAATGAAATACGTCTAGTAAGGGTAACTTTCACTCACCACTATAACATAGTACCCAGTACTTTTTAAGGGCAATATTCAATATTTAAGATATGTGAGATACTTAAATGCCGGTTTGATTTTGTCTTTAAAACCTATCAAGGACCAAGATGGCTCAGTTGTTAAGAAGCACTTGCAGCTTGAACATGATAACTTGGGGGGGGGGCTGAGACCACCCAGTCTGACTTCCCAGAACCCATGTGAAAAGCAGGTTGTGTAACCCCAGTCCCTTGGTGGGGAGGAGCAGAGAATCACCAGGACTCACTGACCAAAACCAGCTTATCTCTCGGGTGAAGGGAGAAACCCCCATCCCAAGGAATTTCGCGGCTGAGCAATAGACAAAGACACATGAAATTCTCCAGTTCCCCTCTGGCCTCCACATACATACACAAGACACATGTGCTTCTGCACATACACACTGGAATATAGCACATGCTATAAACACACAGAAACTCCCCCATTATCATGCCCGTTTATTTAAATAAGAAATGCTATAATATTTATAGAAATTCTACTAGACTTGGCCTTTATAATGCACAAGTACATTTAGCAAAGCATCATGCATTGTGAGGGAAGGTTAAACTCTAATACTGCCTCTGTGACCAATTATCCACCCATCTTGAACAACTCAATTGACTTGTGTCTTGATTATCACAGTTATGGAAAGAAAAATGGCACAAAATGGAAAAATGTTATGTGGATATGCTGAGGAGAGGGTTTAATCAAACAGATCTTTTTTTATCAAACAGATCTCGTGAATTCTGATTTCCTTACTTACCAGTTGCATTGTTTTCTAGAGCATAGTAAGCATTATCTTGGTGTTCTCATTTTTTGCACAAGATTCTAAAAAGTCTTAAATGAAGGTGTGTCAGGAATATCTCAGAGTGCCTGAGCTTTGGCAAATGGGTGGTACAGAAGGAATCTTGGATTATTATAGCTATTATACATGAATATTGTTTAATTTGAGCTTTTCAAAACTTAAAAAACAAATCAGAGCATTAAATAGTCACAATTCTTAATACTTGTAAAAG
Source organism: Orientallactaga sibirica (assembly GCA_036365145.1). Classification (NCBI taxonomy): domain Eukaryota; kingdom Metazoa; phylum Chordata; class Mammalia; order Rodentia; family Dipodidae; genus Orientallactaga; species Orientallactaga sibirica. Next base: position 1,845,102 of record JAEOAD010000005.1, read on the forward strand.
AATCTTATTGCTATTTCATAGATATCTGTTCATAATAATGGGTACCTTGAGGGAGTCTAAATTAATTTCTTCTGAATGTATAAATTTAACAATGTGTAATTTCCCAGCTGTATCTGTATAGCACACAGATCACAACATATCAGTTTTTTTCAAAATGTTTCAGAGCTGGGGAGATGGTTCAGTTGGTAGAGTAATTGCTGTACAAGCAACCTGAGTTCAGATCTTCAGTGGCTACGTTAAAGCTGGACATGGTCGATTGGGCTTGCAGTGCCCATGCTGGGCATGAGAGAGAGAAGAATCGCTTGTTCTTATTAATTAGCTAGTCGAGCCACATCAGTGAGATCCAGGTTCAGTGAAAGATCCTGTAGCCAAAAAACAAACAAAACAAAAAAGATGGAAGGCTGGGAAGATGGCTCAGCAGTTAGAGGTGCTCGCTTACAAGCCCGCCAACCCAAGGTCAATGTTCCTTGGCATCCGTGAAAAGACGGACAGTGACACAGACCTGTGGCAACAGGAGGCAAAGTCAGGGAGAATCCAGATGTCCCCAAGCAGCAGAGGCAAGAGAAACCCTGTCACAAAAGAAGGCGGAAGGAGAGGAGACACATTGCAAAGTTGTCCCCTGACCTTCACACATGTGCCTATCAGACACACACACACATCATACAACACAACATGTACATCCACACACACACATATGCACATGTGTGTACACATGAGTAAGTAAGAAATATAGAGAAAATTAACTAAGGTGAAGAGCCTATTGAGGAAGATGCTCAACATCAATCTGTCACTCATGAGCACATATGAATGTGCTCACATGTGTACCTATCCGCATGTGAATATGTAATGTCACATGAAACTCTCACCCTGAGGAGATGCAAACTCAATGTCTCTTCACCCCAGATAGGGCACAGACGACAGGCCAAAGCATAATTGCAACAACACTAGATTTGGTGAACCCGCGAGTTTTTGGGGTTCCTTACAGAGCAGTTTGAGGGAGCGTGGGGGGCTCAAAGGCAGCTGCGTCTTGGAAAGGCACGGTCGAGCCCAGGGGACCACCAAAAAGCTCTGTCTCTGGAGCACGCTGTGTGGTTGAAGGCTGCTAGAAAGCTCTCTTCCCAAGGAGCTGTTGCCCCTTGAGGAGGGTCTTCCAATCTCTTTCTCAGACTTATTGGCCTCCTGAGTCTCCTGAGCCTCCCCCCTCCCCTCTGGAAGCAATGTTTCAATTCAGGGAAAACTGCTACACAACACTGCTTAGAGTCTGTCCCGCAACAATTCAGGGAAAGCTGCTACACAACACTGCTTAGAGTCTATCTCGCACAATTGCTCTCCACTGGGGAGTGGTCAGTGACCTTTGAAATTTCCACTCTCCCTTCCCCCTGCAGAGGGGAAGATTTCAATTCAGAGGCATTTGTTGTGTGACAGCAATACATATACAGATACCAAAAAATATTTGAATCTTCACATCTCATTATGTATATACAGAAAAATGACTCGTAAAAATCTTTGACTTGAAAATGGCACTTTCCTCCCTTGAATAGCCTTGAGCCTCCTTCAGTTAATGTGGTAAGTCAAGTCAGTAGAGGGCTGCAGAGATAGCAGTTAAGGTGCTTGCCTGCAAAGCCAAAGGACCCAAATGCCACTCCCCAAGCCCCACACAAGCCAGATGCACAAAATGGCCCACGATCTGGAGTCCAGTTTGAGCTGCTGGAGACCCTGTCTCACCCACTCTCTCTCTCTCCGCCCCCTCCCCCGTCTCTCTCCCTCTTTCTGTCTCAAATGAATAAATAAATAATAATAAAATTTTAAAAAGAGTCAGCAGAAAATTGACGTGGTGACCAAAAAGAGTCAGCAGCTAACTGTTCCCAGTCTGTCAATCATTCCTGTCACCCAGTCCGACCAGCAGAATGACCACAGAATGAAGCAGTTTATTCAGGAACCTTTTACAACAGGAAGGACCCAGCCCTCCATCCTAGATAAGCCTCGCCTGATCCAATCAGCAAAAGCTATAGGGCACAAACAACCACCTGCTGGTGGACTGATCTTACGTAACAAGGTACATGCGCACATCTGCATTGGTACAAGGGCTCTCCTTCCCTTGTCTGTCAATCATTGCAACTGGTTATTTTAGGAAGGTTTGAGTTCACTGTCCTCAGCCAAACATATGAACTGCATTATAATATATCGCACTTAAAATCCAGCTAGTGAATGCAAAAAGCATTTCCTAAATACACAAAGTCTCCAAAGTGAAAGTCAACCTAAGTCATATCTTATCTTTCTTGACTCGGCCTCAGTATTTGTTTATGGTTCATCTCAGTTCTCAGCATATTCCTGCGTCCCTTCATATCCACTTACTAATGGCTGAACTTGGCCATCCTGTACTTGGTTGTAATCCATGTCTATAAATCAGAACAAGTGAAGACACTGAAAACAGACCATAAGCCTAGGACTTCATGACATCCACGGCTTTTAAATAGAAATTTAGCCTTGATCTTAGAAGAAATATTTTTCTATCTTAAAAAATATAAACCTCCTTTATCATATTCAAACTGAGTGATTTTTTTTACTTGTATCATATTTGAATTCATTTGGACTATCTTTTACTTCAGATTTTCTCATCAGAAATCATTCAGTCACAGAACGCGGCTTTAAGAAGATTGGGCTAGGGGCACGAGGCAGTGGAAGGGCACACAGGCAAACACAGGCCTGGAGTTCAAACCCAAGCACCAACAAAATGGAACAAAAATATTGTAGATAACATACATGGAAGATACATTTCCCAATACTCTACCAAAATACATAAAGATTTCTTTCCAAGTTTCATATTAGAAAAATTACTCCAAAGTATTTACCATTTTTGTTCATGTTAGAGATTTTTATGCCACGTCTTAAGTAAGCAATCTCTTGGGAGGCATGTAAAAGGCTTTTTTAAACTTTATGCAAAAGAAAATATTCTTTTCCAATTAACTGTTTTTCACCATTCACTGCTCATTTTTAGAAATTCAACTACTGGGACTCTTCTTTCCAGGCAATTTCCAAGTGGCTGGACCAGGATTGACAGATAATATAGTCCAATAAATGTGTCATATCTGCCTTGCACATCACTTGTTGAAGTGGGAAAAGGTGGAGGCTATCTTTTAGTTCTATTTAGAGGTTCACAATCTCACTACAAAGAGAGTACTAGCAGTATCATTTTGTTTATGCATTGGATTTGGGGCATCTAGCCCCAAACTTAGTTGTTTAAAATGTCACCTCTTGATATCCCTTGAAAATTGATTCAGGTCTTTAATTTCAAACTTTTCAAAATAACAAGTGGGAAGGGAGCATGAGGTAATCAGTGTTTGTTTCCAGCATCACAAATTCTAACTTAACCATTCCTGCTATAGAAAGGCATAGCAAGTCTGTGGTTGACAGACAGCAGGGTGCACCAGGGATGACATTAGAGTGCATTTCTTACCAGCATGGGTGCTGAAATGATGAGGGGACTTCAAGAGGGAGGTATCCTAGGGAGAGAGGAGGGACAATATCTATATGGGTGGAGATTGCACTTGGAAGTCCTCTGCCAAAAGAGGAAAGAAAGAAAAAGAAAGAAAGAAAGAAAGAAAGAAAGAAAGAAAGAAAGAAAGAAAGAAAGAAAGAAAGAAAGGAAGGAAGGGTGAGGGAGAAGGAGGGAGAGAGGGAGGAAGGAAGGAAAGAAAGAGGGAAGGAGGGAAAGAAAGAAAAGAAAGAAAGAAAGAAAGAAAGAAAGAAAGAAAGAAAGAGAGAAAGAGAAAGAGGGAGAGAGAAGGAGGGAGGAAGGAAAGAAAGAGGAAAGGAGGGAAAGAAAGAAAAGAAAGAAAAGAAAAGAAGAGAAGAGAAGAGAAGAGAAGAGAAGAGAAAGGAAGGAAGGAAGGAAGAAAATGAAAGAAAGAAAGAAAGAAAGAAAGAAAGAAAGAAAGAAAGAAAGAAAGAAAGAAAGAGAGAGAGAGAGAGAGAGAAAGGCAATATATGGATGTGTATCCTGTGCACTATGCATGTCCAGTTCAGGTCAGATATATCAGCACTTCTAGAAAAAATGATTTATGACTATCTTAATGTTTTAAATACTCATGAGTCAGAAACTTAAGCTATATCATTTAAGAAATCATGTCTTACTTTAGGCACAAAATGAATTTTGTTGCCAATGGAGAAGAAATCTTCCCTTAGTGACAGGTGAAACAAAATGCAAAGGGTAAAGAGAAAAGATTCTTACATCTCAGACTCAGCAAGGACAATCCATTTCCGGACTCCTTAGGTGCTGCTTTCTGACCTATAAGTACAGAAGAAGAACATGGCCCTTTGCTTTATAACTGGACAATAAATAATAACATTCATTGAAGTGCGAAAGAGGAAGTTCCTAAGAATTCAGAGACCAATCACGGGCTTGAGTTTAGAGTCTATGCAATTGAGAATGGATGGCAACTCAAAAGAAGCGGGTGGCATTCTTTTCTGGAACCTGAAATTCCACACTAAGTTACCCATCATCTACAGTCATTCTCAGGAAAGGGCTCTTCCTCACTGATAGTGAGTGATGCGGTTTTGTACTGTACACACCTGAAATGGATTCTACCTAAAAACTGCCCACATTTAAGTCACAAGTTCAAGACAACAACATAAGCCAGAGAGGCTTTCTTCACCTTCCAGCTTGGGTCAGGAATCCGGAGTTCTGAGACAGCTATGTGTGGAAGAGCTAAGAAGAAAGATCCCTTCTACACAGAAAAGCAGGAAGATACACAAACATTGTTTCCAATGGGCTTTGCGAACTTTCTTTAAAGTTCCTCGTCCTTTCTTGAGAGATTCTGTGTCTTTAACGAGCTCATTACGAAGTAGTTTCCTCAAACGTGTTGGCAGTTAACAAGACAGCTATGTCAGCAGGAAGCTAGACTTGCATTTTCACTTACCATCCTCAAATCTGACATTATAAAAGGTACTCGAGTAATGACACTACTTCATTTGTAAGAAGGAAGGAGTTAATTTCAAAATCATAGCAATTTGGAGAAATTACTTTTTACAAATAATAGCTCCTCAAAGCATATGCTCTGCATTTAGAGTTTGTGTAGTGACAGGTAAGTTCCTGCACAAACCCTCTTCTTTTCACTAACACTGTATTAATTACATTGCATGAAGTACCGCTGAGTGTTTTTTATCAAAGGTTATATCTGAAATGTAACCTGACTCATCTAACTTTCTTGACGAAAGAAATGGTTCTAATTAGCAGAGGGTCACACTAATGATGCATTGACATTTCGGTTTAGCATAGTGTCTAGATTTTTATTATGTCTTCTCAGAAATACAAAATGACCTTAAATTTCAGAGAAGCTGAAAGTCCATGGAGACATATAAAATAACTGAAATCTCACTTTCACCTAAGAGAGAAAGAACACGTTTTCTAACAAATGAAAAATGTTCTCCAAAACACTCTCCTCAGAAGTTGGGTTTTGAAAATGAATAAGACATGAAAGTAAAGGAAGTAATTGGGAAGAAGAAAGGGGCCAGCAGAAGGGGGTGGGGCAAGAGAGGGTAGTAAGAGGTGAATATGAGCAACTATATGATACACTGATTACATGAAGGAAACATAATGAAACATTATAACGTAGGTGGAGTATATGCTTAGACAAGGCACATTCAAAAATTATTGGGGTCCCACTAAAGATATGAAAGGGGAGTGTGAAAAGGGAAAACTAGGATGGAGAGATGGCTTATCAGCTAAGGCACTTGCCTGTGAAGCCTAAGAATGCATGTGCAAATCTCCAGGTCCCACATAGCCAGATGCACAGTGATGCAAGTGTGCAATGTTGCACATGTGCACAAGGCTGGACACGCATCTGGGGTTCGTTCACAGCAGGTGATAAAGACCCTGGCACGCCCATTTGCTCCCTCCCTTTCTCTTTCTCTCTCCCTCTTTCTCTCTGTCTCTCTCTCTTTAAAATAAAATAATAAATAAATAAATGGAAAACTAAGAACAAGAAAAAGTAGTAGAGGGAAATGAATGCGATCAAAGTACATTATATGCACATGTAGAAATACCATAACAAGGGCTGGGGAAATGGCTTAGCACTTAAGGCATTTGCCTGTGAAGCCTAAGGACCCTGGTTTGATTCCCCAGGACCCAAGTAAGCCAAAGGCACAAGGGGGCGTGTGTGTCTGGTGTTCCTTTGCAGTAGCTGGAAGCCCTGAGACACCCATTCTTAGTCTCTATCTCTTTCTCCCTCTCTCTGTGTCTCTAATAAATAAATAAAACTAAATCTTTAAAAAAAAAAAAAAAAAAGAAATGCCATAACGAAACCCTCTACTTTGTACAACTAACATATGCTAAAAAAATAAATAAATAAAAAAAAAAAAGTCTCCTCAGAAGCCCTCTTTAATCTCTTTCAGAACTCCAAAACGCGTGGTGATTTAGTTAACACCTGGCTGTGTAAGACAGTGCAAACGTCCACTCCACAGATGGAGACGTGGCAGGCAGAGAGAACAAGTCATCACTGCACTGCTAAGGCCTTCATAGTTTTCCTTTCTCCAAGAAAGACGGGAAATACCATCAAAGCCCTGTCTCTTGGCTCTGCCACCGAGAGCAGAGCACAGACTTAGCCATTCTGGACTGCTAGACTGGGTCCTGCTAGGACTCTCATTCTAGGGACAAAGAAAATGGGCCAGGGAAGGTCCCGGCTCTTCCTCCTAAATCACTGAATTTATGACCAGATATCATACTCCTGTAAGTAGCCCCAATAAAGGTGCTGGCCCAGAGTTAGAGGGAGAGAAGATGGTCACAGATCCAGGAGTGCAATTAGATAAAAATAATAATTTCTAATGTTCTATACCACCATAAGATAACTGGCTAACATATTTTTAATATAAATAGTAGGTCTGACTTTGAATATTCTCAACAAAAATAAACGATAAAGGTTTGAGGTGATAGATAACCCAGTTGCTTTAAACTGATCATAATATGGTAAATATTTATCAAAATATCACATTATACCCAAAAAGGTGTAATTACCATATTTAAATTAAAAATAAAAAATGATTCAACACATGTTAAGTGAAATAACCTTTATAAAGGTCAATCTCTGATCAACACAATATGTTTTTCCTCCCTGGCAACATACATGTTTAATGGATTTCAGTCAGAATGGCTACAAAGTAAACATTTACCAATAGTAAAGATACAAGAATATTTTTAAAGCTGAAATTCTTGCTACAACGAAAACTCAAGCATAAAAACAATTTTCTTTTCCATACCTTTTCAACATTTCTTGGCCAGTTACTACAATTGATTGATCTTAAATATATGCATTAACATAACAGAGTAGTCTAAAACCAAGAAGGAATCATTTGACTCCTCCTTGGTGACCTTTGCCACTCGCTGTGTGCTGCAAATATCACTGGTACTCCAATACCGGAAGCAGCAACAAAAGCTCTAATAGATGTTTGGTGCTAAATGAGGTAATGTTGGGGAGGTTAGAAGAACATTTGGCATTTGATAAGCTTGAAGTATTTGCTGTAATTATTTCCTAATTCGAGTTCTTATGTGAGGAATAATTAAAAGATTACAGAAACAGCATATAATTATTGAAACCTTATTTTTAAAGCACAGCTGGATGCTTGAAATGTGCAGAATGATTGTGCCTTGATTAAACCATTTTCTTAATTCTCTCTGGACATCAGTTCTGCAAACGATGCTATTTTTAAATCAATTATTACTGTTTCATTAATTCAAACAAACAAACATGTGTTGAACCCCTTTTGCATTCCAGATGTAGTCTAGTGTGGGAATGCATCGAAGAACGTAACAGGGGCTCTGCCTTCCGGCAGCAAATTGACCTCTTCTAAAGGTAAATTGTTATGAGCACAAGAGACATTGTGTGAATCCACAACCTGACTCATGGGCTTACTTAAAAATGTATTCGCAAATAGTCCCTAGCCCTTGATTATGAAAAGAAACAAAGCAGGAACTGTAGTTCACATGCCTTCATGAATCAGAAAAAAAAATCTCAGCCAGGCGTGGTGGCGCACGCCTTTAATCCTATCACTTAAGAGGCAGAGGTATGAGGATCGCCTTGAGTTCTTGAGGCCACCCTGAGACTACATAGAGGATTCCAGGTCAGCCTGAGCCAGAGTGAGACCCTACCTGGAAAAACAAAAAACAAAAAACAAAAAAAAATCTCTTTTTGAAGTGACAATTCCAAGCTTCTCTTCCTCTCTTGTGTGTTCTCTCTCCTTCCCTTCCTCCCTCTTCCTCTCCCTATCTCTCTCTTTCTCTCATAAACACGCACAACTATGCAACTAAAACAGAGTGCTTTTCTTTTCACCTCACATAATGTTCAATAAAACACTTAGTAAAGTGTTACTTTCACATGGCTGGCTTCCAATAAAGCAGTAGGTAAAAGGCAATCCAAGTGCAAGACAAACAGGACAGAGCTGAAGTGTGCGTCGTGTTTCCAACACTCTTACCATTTGCCTGATTGCCTACAAGCTTCTGATGAGGCTTTCCTTGGAAATATTCTGGAAGTATCTGAAGCTGCTGCATTATGCCTAGGCTTTGTCTGCTATGAGCTTCAACAACAGCATTGGAAGAGGTGAAAGTCCTAAGTGAGCTGTGTGGAAGCTTAGGGTTAGAAGGAGCTGATGACTAAAAGGTATGAGCTGTTTGGGGGATAATTGTCACCAACAGAGTGAACAAGAAGTGGATCCTGCAAACTACACAATCAACCAGCCAGGCAAGATGTACATACCAGTGCAATAGTGGCACACAGGCCATGGGAATAATGGTCATCTTTATCACATCTCCATGACTCTCATTGGACCGGTCATCTCTATCACACCTCTATGGCTCTCATTGGACTGGTCATCTCTATCACACCTCCATGAATCTCATTGGACTGGTCATCTCTATCACATCTCCATGACTCTCATTGGACCGGTCATCTCTATCACACCTCCATGACTCTCAGTGGACTGGTCATCTCTATCACACCTCCATGACTCTTAGTGGACTGGTCATCCCTATAAAACCTCCATGGCTCTCATTGGACTGGTCATCTCTATCACATCTCCATGACTCTCATTGGACTGGTCATCTCTATCACATCTCCATGACTCTCATTGGACCGGTCATCTCTATCACACCTCCATGACTCTCAGTGGACTGGTCATCTCTATCACACCTCTATGGCTCTCAGTGGACTGGTCATCTCTATCACACCTCCATGGCTCTCATTGGACTGGTCATCTCTATCACATCTCCATGACTCTCAGTGGACTGGTCATCTCTATCACACCTCCATGGCTCTCATTGGACTGGTCATCTCTATCACATCTCCATGGCTCTCATTGGACTGGTCATCTCTATCACACCTCCATGACACTCAGTGGACTGGTCATCTCTATCACACCTCCATGGCTCTCATTGGACTGGTCATCTCTATCACATCTCCATGACTCTCATTGGACCGGTCATCTCTATCACACCTCTATGGCTCTCAGTGGACTGGTCATCTCTATCACACCTCTATGGCTCTCAGTGGACTGGTCATCTCTATCACACCTCCATGGCTCTCAGTGGACTGGTCATCTCTATCACACCTCCATGGCTCTCAGTGGACTGGTCATCTCTATCACACCTCCATGGCTCTCATTGGACTGGTCATCTATATCACATCTCCATGACTCTCATTGGACCGGTCATCTCTATCACACCTGTATGGCTCTCATTGGATCGGTCATCTCTATCACACCTCCTGGCTCTCATTGGACTGGTCATCTCTATCACACCTCTATGGCTCTCATTGGACTGGTCATCCCTATCACACCTCTATGGCTCTCATTGTACCGGTCATCTCTATCACACCTCTATGACTCTCATTGGACCGGTCATCTCTATCACACCTCTATGGCTCTCTTTGGACCGGTCATCTCTATCACACCTCTATGGCTCTCATTGGATCAGTCATCTCTATCACATCTCCATGACTCTCATTGGACCGGTCATCTCTATCACACCTCCATGACTCTCATTGGACTGTTCATCCCTATCACACCTCTATGGCTCTCTTTGGACCGGTCATCTCTATCACACCTCTATGGCTCTCATTGGACCGGTCATCTCTATCACACCTCTATGGCTCTCATTGGATCAGTCATCTCTATCACATCTCCATGACTCTCATTGGACCGGTCATCTCTATCACACCTCCATGACTCTCATTGGACTGTTCATCCCTATCACACCTCTATGGCTCTCTTTGGACCGGTCATCTCTATCACACCTCTATGGCTCTCATTGGACCGGTCATCTCTATCACACCTCTATGGCTCTCATTGGATCGGTCATCTCTATCACACCTCCATGACTCTCATTGGACTGGTCATCTCTATCACACCTCCATGGCTCTCATTGGACTGGTCATCTCTATCACACCTCTATGGCTCTCATTGGACTGGTCATCTCTATCACACCTCCATGACTCTCATTGGACCGGTCATCTCTATCACACCTCCATGACTCTCATTGGACCGGTCATCTCTATCACACCTCTATGACTCTCAGTGGACTGGTCATCTCTATCACACCTCCATGACTCTCATTGGACCGGTCATCTCTATCACATCTCCATGGCTCTCATTGGACTGGTCATCTCTATCACACCTCCATGACTCTCATTGGACTGGTCATCTCTATCGCACCCTCATGGCCCAGGGAACATTAAGAGAATGTGGGGGATGAAATATGAGTGCTGCTCTCACGGCTAGCCAGAGAACCTCCTCCATGAAGATGGAGTAGACACTGAGGAGACTCAAAATCATCAAAGCAGAAAATAACAGGCTGCCCAGAGCACAACACTAGAAAAGACTTCTATCACACCCTCCAAGGCTCAGAGAACATTGCAAAAGAGGTGTTGGAAAGAATATAAGAGTCACAAGGTGGGAATACTGGTGCATGCATGACCCCACAATGATTACAGACACCCACACTGAGAAGGGACTTCAGTGAAATGGGGGCAGGGAAGAGAGCACAAAAGAAGATAAGCAAATGGGAATACATCCAAATTTCAAGACATTCATATACTAAAGCTGCCAATAAAAATTACATTTAAAAGTAGGAAAAAGAGAAAGAAGAGTCTTGTGAAAGATACTAGATAAGGTTTTAGTTCTGGTGAAAAATACAGCAACTTTAATTCTTGTCACAGTAATCCCAGTGTGCAAATTATTGATTTATTGACAACACCTGTTAATGACAAATCTTGACTTTGTTTAAGGCAGTATCATGCATTAAAAAACATGTGAAGCACTGAATTAATCAAGTTCTACAAGAAAAAGGCAAAGTTGAAATATTATGGTACATGAAGAATTTCTGATACAAAATAAGAGCTCTTTGGAATTACTGAAAGCTAGAACACAGACAATTCCCCTGCTCTGTGCTGCAGAACTCTTTTCGGTGGAGTTGTTGACACAGTGTACATCTGTCCCTCTTTGGGACTGAAATGAAACCAAATTTGTTATGCTGTTGACTTAAGAGCTCTCAGATTTAAATTGCTATTTAATCACCACTAAATTGGACTTGGCTTTCATTTGCTTGCAAGACCTTTTATCTCCTTAATAATAGAGTAAGTTTCTCCTTTACTTCAATTTCTGCCAAACATTTCATTCTATAATGACAATGTGCAAAATACCATTTTATATAATTATGACTCCAGTGGAAAGCAAACAAGATTAAAGTTTATCTTCTTTTTATTTAAGAGAACAGCATTATCATTAAGTATTTGAAAAATGTTAAGACTAAGTGGAAAGTTTAAAACTGGTGAAAATAACCTCTTGAATAGCAAATCAACTTCACTAATACTTAATCTAAAAATTATGAGACTCAAATGCATCTCACCTTGTGTCTAAGATACACCAGATTTCTGCTCCTTGGAATCACATTCTTACATACAATTTGAGAAAAATTTCTACATTCTAACAAAGAAAATAGAAATTATGGTTTGTTTGTGCTTGTTGGATCATTTTCAGGAATAATGAATGAATGATAAGTACAAATGAACAAATAATTTATTTTAAAATGAAGAGAGCCAGGCATGGTGGCACATGTCATTAGTCCCAACAGTCACTTATGAGGTGGAGGGAGGAGGATCACCATGAGTTTGAGGCCACCCTGGGACTACAGAGTGAGTTTCAGGTTAACCCCGACTAGAGTGAGATGCTACCTCAAAAAAATAAAATAAAATAAAAGCATAAAGCATAAAAGCTGAACTAGAGCCTAATTGAATCACTGTAACTCCTAGTCCTGTTTTGTTAATGGTAAAATTAATTATATCTCAACACCATTTCAAAATGTTTTCTATTTCAAACATATAAGTAGGAAGTGGAAGTGCCAAGATGTAGCATGAGAGAAGATTTGAACCAAATTTCCCAGATCACGAAAGACCACATTGATCAGTGGGCTACACTTCACACAGCAAAATCCAACTCTGCAGGCCCCCCACCAGGATGGCAGCCCTCAGCTTCTCTGATTCTACCAATGAAGTGTTCACTTCTTCTTTCTTAGTAATCATTTACATGTATTGACGATGCCTAGACCAGAGCAAGTACTTGGAAGTGAGAGCTTTTTAAAGCTCTGCACGTAACTGGAAAAGGAATAGGCCGTTTTCTTTTCTGTGATCTAAGACAGAGGAGAGGAATGCCATGGTGTTCCTCCCACTGTGCACATTTTTTATTTTCATCATTTTAAAACAAGCCTTACATTTATGGTTTAAAGTTGAACTATGTTTCCCATGAGGACACGGAAGTTCTGCTAACTGGATCTCCCTTCAAGGTCACTGACACAGGTGAGTGAAGCACGTAGAAGGGAATTCTGTGTTTAAGAGACAGCATTTGGACTAAAATACACATGTTGAGAAGCACTAGAAAACTTGAGCCCAGGGCACTGAGATGCTGAAGTTTTAATATAAAAAGTTCTGCTCATGACGTTGCCCTAATGACTTCTTGTCACTCTTATTGCTAAAAAGGGTCATATGGAAAAACACAGAGGGGCATGGGCAATAAGTAATTAACTGCATACAAGCCAGATCCTGTCTCCCAGTGACATTAACTTTCTTAAAATGAATAATACATGGCAAAGGAAATGAGTCTCTGAAGTTCAGAAAGGGGACCTGACATGTTTTAGTGCATAGACAAGGCAAGGGCATTCTCATCAAAGTGCTGAGCCAAACGTCATGGACAGATGAGGCATAGAAGGATGATGTGTCCCTCCCCAAAGACAAAGAATTTAAAAACATTATCACATATACACACATCAAGGATCAGGACGGAGGAAGCAACTACAGCACGTAGCAAATGTCACCAAATGTTCCTGCAAGTATCGGATTAAATTGTTAAGATATGCCGAGATATTCTTGGCTCTCACGAGCTTTGAAAAGATACTGATACTGAATAATAAGTTGGTGAGAAGATAAGGACACAGAGAAAGATCATTTTTATCCCTTTAGGCTAATCTCACTGAGTTGTTGAATGTCTAACACGTTTGCTTCATAATTACATATCAAATTGGTTTACTTAAATAGTACCAAAACATATTATTTTAATGGCCAAATATTATGCAATAACAAAATGAATACTATTTTCTATCATAGGATAAGCTATTGGACTGTTTCCTGTGAGCACTATTTTGGCAAATTTAAGCATATTTTTTTATTATTTTTTTGGAGAGAGACACAGAGAGAGATACAGAGTGAGAGGGAGAGAGAGAGAGAGAGGAAGACAGAGATGGGCGCGCCAGCAGTGTCTCAGCTGCTGCGAACAAAATCCAGATGTGTGCGCCCCCTTGTGGTCAAGTGCGGCATTGCGCCCTTGCATCACTTTGCATCTGGCTAAACGTGGGACCTGGTGATTGGAATCGCTGGAGATTGGAACCAGTGTTCTTAGGCTTAGGAGGCAGGCGCCTTAACCCCTAAGCCATCTCTCCAGCCCAAATTTAAGCATATTTTAGACAATATTCAAAGACTTCCATAATGAGCGCATTCTGTAATGCTCACTTTAGTATATTAGCATAGATAAGAGGTTCACAATTTAACACTATGAATTTGAACAATTATTCAGTATTTATATCACCTATTGAACGTAGCTATTTGTCATAACTTATACTCATTTTTTACACAAAAATTTGACTTAAGGTTTCAAAGAGTATTTAAACATAGTGTATATGAGACAATAATAAATTATCAATATATGTTTTCAAAAAATTCAAATATTATTTCATGAAAAAAATTTTAAACATACTTTGCAGTTTACTTTTTAGGGCCAGTACAGGTTTGTGTACAGGTGGTCACAGAGGCGAGAAGCACACCTCCTTTTCCCTGTTGTTCCATCATCCTCAGTTCAATGTCTCCTTCTCAGTCCAAAAGCATGGCTGGAAATCCATGGAAGGCATGAGTTGGTAAGCCCACAAGGAGGAAGAAAGGCAATCTTGCCATCCAACCCTCTTTAAAGAACATCTTACACAAGGGTTTGCTTACGTCTTACTGACCAAAACTTACTCATTGTTTAAGGTCAGCTATAATAGAAGCTGGAAAGTGATCACCACTTTTCTTAATAGTGATGCTCTCTATAAGTCACAGACTCACTTTGAGACGAAGCAGGAAAAGTGATAAGTAACTAGAATCTTTTGTCATGATCTATGAGTATTTAGTATTCCAGAGATGGAGCAGTTCTACATATGGTTTCTAGAAGTATTAGTTAACTGAAGTACAGTGAACATAAGAGGTGTTGATGCTGAGGAGCTTCAAATTCCCTGAGGTGATGAAGTTAAATACATTGTACACAGTGAAGTCAAAGTAATAATAATATTTTTCAATACACGAGTACTAGATGGTCTTGAACCCTCAATGGATTTTGGGAGACAACTGGAAATGAATTATTAACTGTATAATCACAGAGTATGATTTTGTATAGGTTTGTACTGGTTTTGCTTTTGCATCTCATTTTTCACAGGTATGTATTTTGCACGTTCATATGTTTTCACGTGTGGTCAGTGGTGTATGTGGCGTGCGTTCATATGTGCATGTGTGTACGTGCAGAGGTCATATGTGTATGCGTCACGTTCATATGTGTGTGAGAGGGTGGGTGCAGAGGTCAGTGGTGTGCATGTGTGTGCGTGCGTTCATATGTGTGTGAGAGGGTATGTGCAGAGGTCAGTGGTGTGCATGTGTGTACGTGCAGAGGTCAGTGGTGTGCATGTGTGTACGTACGTTCATATGTGTGTGAGAGGGTGCACCCACGTGTGTACGTGCAGAGGTCACATGCAGAGGTTCATATGTGTGTGAGAGAGTGGTGAGAGGTCAGTGGTGTGCACCCACGTGCGTTCATATGTGTGAGAGGTCAGTGGCACGTGCGTTCATATGTGTGTGAGAGGGTGCACCCACCTGTGTGTGCGTGCAGAGGTCAGTGGTATGCATGCAGAGTTCATATGTGTGTGCACCCATGTGCAGAGGTCAGTGGTATGCATGTGTGTATGCGTGCGTTCATATGTGTGTGAGAGGGTGCACCCACGTGTATGCGTGCAGAGGTCAGTGGTGTGCATGTGTGCGTGCGTTCATATGTGTGTGAGAGGGTGCACCCACCTGTGTATGTGTGTGCGATGTGTGTGAGAGGTGCACCCACGTGTGGTGCAGAGGTCAGTGGTGTGCCATGCGTTCATATGTGTGAGAGGGTGCACCCACGTGTGTATGTGCAGAGGTCAGTGGTGTCACGTGCGTTCATATGTGTGTGAGAGGGTGCACACGTGTGTATGCAGAGGTCAGTGGTGTGTGCGTTCATATGTGTGTGAGAGGGTGCACCCACGTGTGTATGTGCAGAGGTCAGTGGTGTGCATGTGTGTACGTACGTTCATATGTGTGTGAGAGGGTGCACCCACCTGTGTACGTGCAGAGGTCAGTGGTATGCATGTGTACGTACGTTCATATGTGTGTGAGAGGGTGCACCCACCTGTGTATGTGCAGAGGTCAGTGGTGTGCATGTGTGTACGTACGTTCATATGTGTGTGAGAGGGTGCACCCACGTGTGTATGTGCAGAGGTCAGTGGTGTGCATGTGTGTACGTACGTTCATATGTGTGTGAGAGGGTGCACCCACCTGTGTATGTGCAGAGGTCAGTGGTGTGCATGTGTGTACGTACGTTCATATGTGTGTGAGAGGGTGCACCCACGTGTGTACGTGCAGAGGTCAGTGGTATGTTCATATGTGTGTGAGAGGTGCACCCACCTGTGCGTGCGTCAGTGGAGTTCTTGCACCCACCTGTCCATTGCTGTGTTTGTTCATATGTGTGTGAGAGGGTGCACCCACGTGTGTACGTGCAGAGGTCAGTGGTATGCATGTGTGTACGTACGTTCATATGTGTGTGAGAGGGTGCACCCACGTGTGTACGTGCAGAGGTCAGTGGTATGCATGTGTGTACGTACGTTCATATGTGTGTGGGTGCAACCAGCCAGTCCGGTGTGCGTGCGTTCATATGTGTGTGAGAGGGTGCACCCACCTGGACAGAGGTCCTGTCTCCAGGGTCCCGTGTGTGCGTGCAGAGGTCAGTGGGGAAGATGGGCCAGGGTGCCAGCTGCCGTTGGTTCTTCCTCCATTTGAAGCCAAAGCCGGCCCTGTGGACTCCTGGGTGCACTGGGAAGATGGGCCAGTGCCAGCTGCCTGGCTTTTAAATGGGTGCCAGGGCTTCAAATTCAGATCCCCATGCTTACAGAGCAAGCACTTTACCAACTGAGTCATCTCACGAGTTGCCTTGTTTGTTTTTGTTTTTTGTTTTTTGTTTTGTTCTGTTTTGTTTTGAGAATGTCGTGTTATATAGTCCTGGCTGGCTTGAAAGTCACTATGCAGAACAGGCTGGCCTTAAACTGGTGGCTATCCTCCTGCATTACAGGCATAAGCCTCCAGGTCCAGCTGAATATTGTGTAACAGGTCAGGAAAGTCTTAGTATAAATTTAATAGATGGTTAATTTTGTCCCTTGAGGTCAGAAGGCATAGACGATAAGAATAAGTAAAAAGCAGCTGGGTGTGGTGGCGCACGCCTTCAATCCCAGCACTCAGGAGGCAGAGGTAGGAGGATCACCATGAGTTCGAGGCCACCCTGAGAGTACATAGTGAACTCCAGGTCAGCCTGGACTAGAGTGAGACCCTACCTCGAAAAAAACAGAAAAAGAAAAAAAAATGTCTGATAAAATTGCAATGACCACAAGAGTGGCTCAAAACTGGCCGAAGTGCTAGGAAGGAGTGGAGTGGAGTGTTTAGCACTAAGTGAGGAAGGTCACCCTCCAAGGCTCAGGAGCTATTGTGGAAGAGGTGCCAGAAAGGATGTAAGAGTCAAAGAAGGGGTGGGCTGCGTACAATGCAGTCATGCAGACCCAAAGTAGCCTGACATTTCATGACCTCACAGTGCATGACACTCCTTACACAAGACCTGCACAGTAGGAAGAAAAAAAATGATGACATCAAAATAGAAGAAAGACTAGTTGGAAAGAAGCAGGGATCAGTGGAGAAGGATTTGGGAGGGAAAAGAAACAATGGTGGGAGGGGATTATGATCATGGCATATTGCCTATATTTATTTTTTTATTGAAATCGAAAAAAGGTTTTTAAAAAAATGCCTGATAAGGGGTTGGAAAGATTGCTCAGCACTTAAGACACTTGACTACAAAGACTGACAGATGCACAAAATGGTGCATGAATCTGGAGTTCATTTATGGTATCTGGAGGCCCTGGTGTGCCCCTCTCTCTCTCTCTCTCTCTCTCTCTCTCTCTGCCTCTACTTGAAAATAAATAAAAATATTTTAAATGCCTAATAAATATCAAATTAAACAACACTGAAATATTGTTGAACTCATAGTAGAATCTGAAGAAGAAAAAACCATTCTTTTCTCCATGCTACAGTTCTCAATATGTCTGTAACAGGGAGAGGGTTTTTGTCTTGCCTCACTTTGAGTTTAGAGTTCTATGTAGAACTTAGGAGCAGAGCACAAGAATACTGTAGACTGACAGTACATTAAATAGCCTTCAGTTAACAGGGTTCCTATTTGACTTGTTTTTCTTTATAGTGAATGGGGAAACATTGTTAGGTCATAAATTAGCTTCTTGTTTTTCGCCAAACCCTCTATGCGGCATCAGGAGTGGGAGCATGCTGGGCATCCTCATACCACACGTGAAGAGCAAGTAGATTTCTTTCAAGGGTGCCACTTTGCTAAAAACCTGCCATATGCTCATGCTGCTCTCAAGCATTAACAGCACATCTCACTTCTTCCCCCCAACTGACTACCACAGTTTAGAGGAGGAATGAGCTTTTACAACGTATGCTGGTCTAGTTCCCACCACTGCTAATCATGTGCGCATAGCAAAAGACAGGAGTACCAAGACTCTTCCAAACGAGGTTTTCTTTGCAGAAAGAAAGGAAGGGAGAAAGGAGGGAGGGAGGGAGGGAGGGAGGGAGGGAGGGAGGGAGGGAGGGAAGGAAGGAAGGGATGGTAAAAATCAGTATACTTTTCTTGGCATGCCTGCATGTGGGTGTGTGTGTAAGGGGTATAGTGTTACAGTATGGTGTGTGCATGTTGTGTTTATGCAGTGTATGCATCTGTGTGTGCAGATATGGTACCCCCATGTATATCCATGTGGAGGCAAAACTGAAACTGCTGGGTTTGGGGGGATATTGTTTTAAGGACTGGCTTGAATCAACCTCAGTGATTCCCTGGTCTCCACCCACACAAGA
Organism: Orientallactaga sibirica; assembly: GCA_036365145.1. Classification (NCBI taxonomy): domain Eukaryota; kingdom Metazoa; phylum Chordata; class Mammalia; order Rodentia; family Dipodidae; genus Orientallactaga; species Orientallactaga sibirica. The sequence continues at coordinate 1,863,863 of JAEOAD010000005.1, forward strand.
CTGGGGTTACAGGCTTCTGCGGCCACACCCAGCTTTTTAAGTGGGTACTAGGTATCAAAAACTCAGGCTTGGGCTGGAGAGATGGCTTAGAGGTTAAGAAGCCTGCCTGCCGACCCTAAGAACACCCGTTTGATTCTCCAGGTCCCACATTTAGCCAGAAGCAAAGTGATGCAAGAGCGCAATGCCACATTTGCTCGCAAAGGGGCGCACGTGTCTGGAATTCGTTCACAGTGGCTGAGAGGCTGCTGGCACACCCATTCTCTCTCTCTCTACCTCTTCTTCTCTGTCTCTCTCTTTCTGTCTCTCTCAAATAATAAAAAAATAAAAATAAATAAAAATAAACTCAGGCCCTCTCAAGCCATCATGCTTGTGGGACAAGTGAGCCATCTGCAAAGACCTCAGTATACTTTAAAAGTAGTGAAAGCTGAGCTGGTTTGGTGGCGCACGCCTTTAATCCCAGAACTTGGAAGGCAGAGGTAGGAGGATCACCATGAGTTCAAGGCCACCCTGAGAATACAGACTGAATTCCAGGTCAGCCTGGACTAGAGTGAGACCCACCTCAAAAAAAAAAAAAAAAAGTAGTGAACACTTTCTTAAATTTATTAACATTTATATTCCTATAGATGTTTTATTTTATGACCGTAACTATGACTCAGTCATATCCATACATCCTATTTGATCTTTCAGAAAATAAAATCATTTGTAATCTATTGCCTAACAGAACTTTGCCGCAATTCATCTTCATGAAGATCTCTTGGCATGCTGTCTTCTGAGTTGCGCAGTCCTGAAATTGTCTGAAGACCAGGATGAAACCAGTGAAAGAAATGAAACGCATAAAAAATAAAACCTTTTTATATCTTTCTATTTGAGTTCTCCTGAACTAGACTGTGCATTTCAAAAGGGGACACAGAAATCTTGAAGCTGTTTTTCAGGCATTTTCTATTCTGATCTTGGTGATTACACAAAGAAGTGCCTATGAAAAGCTTTGAGAAAAACAGCACAATCCTGTCATTACATTATACACCATGACAATATATATTGCACTTTATACTAGCATACTGATGGTACAAAAATAGGAAATATCTAACATGAGCTTTGATTTTTCATCTAGGATTATCTATTTTTAGGGTTGTTAAAATTACTGGACTGGAGGAAATATATTATTTTGATAAGACAAGAAATATGATATTGCCAAAAGTGTGGAAGTTTTCATTATTACACTCATCAACCAAACTGAATACATCCTGTTATCAAGATTTGCCTGTTTTGAGAGGAACCTATTTTTATGGAATATTCAAAGTTAAATGTCCTTTCACACCTCAATAAAAATAGAAAATAAACAAAAACCCAGTGTTTGAAGATACATAGTTTATACTATCATTTTTTAATCCCTACTTGACAGTCGATTTAGTTTGATTTTTATCCAAGTCCCAACTCACCTTGTGATTTCCAAAGAATGCTACACTTCCTGCTCCCAAATGGTCTCTCAGAATGTTTCCAATCTGTGGAAATTCTAATCTATAGGTTTTGTAGTTTGAGGGCTTTATTTTACTTTTAATTTCATCATCATAAGTGTTTAAGGCATTTTTTTTTATTTTTGGTTTTTCCAGGTAGGGTCTCACTGTAGCCCAGGCTGACCTGGCATTCACTATGTATTCTCAGGCTGGCCTCGAACTCATGGCGATCCTCCTACCTCTGCCTCCCAAGTTCTGGTATTAAAGGTATGTGCCACCACAGACGTTTAAGACTTTTTAAAAATATTTTATTTTTATTTATTTATTTGAGAGAAAGAGAGAAATAGGCAGAGAGGGAGAGATACAGAGAGAGAGAGAATGGGTGCTCCAGGGCCTCCAGCCACTGCAAACGAACTCCAGATGCGTGCACCCCCTTGTGCATCTGGCTTACGTGGGTCCTGGGGAATTGCCTTAACCACTAAGCCATCTCCCCAGCCCCCATTGAAGGTGTTTTTATGGATGGGTAACAGTATGCCTCCCAGATTCTTACTCTAAAGTAACTTTTTGTCAAGAAGTGTCCTGAGGCCAGTGAAACACAGTATTGCAACCCGCTCGCACAGAAAGAAGGCAATGAACAGCCCCAGAGGCGAGAGCACACTTCCTAGATTGAACTCACGCATAACAAGAACTAGGCCATGTGTCTCTTTAAATGTAGCTGATTCTCAAGGTATACAAAACCGTATCTCTACCATCTTTAAAAGTGGAAAAAATAACAAAGATTCAGGTCTTATTTAACTGGTTTTGTCTTTCCACACATGAGTATATGTGTCTCAGTTGTAAAATGGGTGTTTTTTTCTTAACAAATATAAAAGTGATCCCAAAACTTTAGTAAATTATGCTAGTTGAACTTTGTCTGTGTACAGTTCAGCAAATGCACTCCTAAGTGCCCAAGAGAGCAATTCGGGGGGTTTGTCCTGCCCAAGTGAGGCTACAAAAGCTACTCGAAGTGACACGGACCATCTCTCCATCTAGAGAGTGGAGAGAGAGATCTTGGAAATGAGAAAATAAGCTTTTCTTCCACTTCAAAGCACTCACTCTCCCATCTTCAAACGATCAAAGTCAAGTGTATTTTCTAGGTGACTTTAGTACTAGGCCGAGAGCTTTGCCCTAAAAGACTGCTCCCATCCAAAAACAATCCTTTTAGGGAACAAATTCCATGGTTGGAGAAAAAGCATGGGTACTAACGGAGTGAACAGGCTAATGGGACACACTGATGGGCTGAGAGAATAAGACTTTCAAGAGTGAACAACAAACAGAAAGGAAAATGTACACTATCGAGCCATTCTTCATGAAGTAAATAAATCCAGCATGATTTTCAAGATATTCAGTTGGTTCAAACCAGCTGATTATCCTACTCAGTATTGGAATTGCTTCACTTTTTCTCCTATTTAAATGAATTAGATAGATATTTAGAAGTTGACTGGGATTCTGGGAACAAAATAAGCAAATAGCCACACATGTCTCTGAGTATAGCTTGTGGAAAGGACAGTTACCTGGGGCCAGCCTGGTCTTTGATTCCAGACAGAGCTAGCTCTAGTTCTCTCACCACAATGCAGCCGGTAGACAACTGGCCAAATAGAAGTAGTTAGGTGTAAGTAGCTTTTTTTTTTCTGTATATTTCTCTCTTATTTGTTTAACAACCTTAGAATGTGTTAACAACATTGATGAACAAGAAAAAATAAAAATACAATGAATTTAATCTGATTTCGGCCCACTGAAAAAAAGACATGAAAAGGGGCTGGAGAGATGGCTTAGTGGTTAAGGCACTTGCCTGTGAAGCCGAAGGACTCAGGTTCAATTCCCCAGGACCCATGTAGGCCAGATGAACAAGGTGACACATGCACACAGGTGGAGCATGTGCATAAAAGGGCACATGCATCTGGAGTTCGTTTGCAGTGGCTAAGGCCCTGGTGCACCAATTCTCCTCTCTCTCTCTCTCTCTCTCTCTCTGTCTCTCTCTCTCTCTCTTTCTCTCCTTCTCATAAAACAATGAAAAAAGACATGAAAGATGGAGAGGACTATCACGGAAGAAGGAGTTCAGCAGCGTGGGTGGGCAACAAGAGGTGGCAATGGGTGGTCCCTGTGAGCAAGATACATTGCATACAGGTATGAAATTACCAAAATAAAATTTTTCAAAATCTGACTTCTGGACATAATTTACAGTCCATTCAAAAAGGTCTACTTGAAAGAAAACTATATTTTCTATATATTTGTACCATATGAGCTTTATCACAAAAAAAATTTGCTCTGTATATTTATCAATGAAATGCTATAGTTCTTTTAAAAATAAACTGGGGAGAGCCGGGCGTGGTGGCGCACGCCTTTAATCCCAGCACTCGGGAGGCAGAGGTAGGAGGATTGCGGAGAGTTCAAGGCCACCCTGAGACTACATAGTTAATTCCAGGTGAGCCTGGACCAGAGTGAGACCTACCTCGCAAAACCAAAAAAATAAAAAATAAAAAATAAATAAATAAATAAACTGGGGAGAGCCAGGCATGGTGGCACACACCTTTAATCCCAGCACTTGGGAGGCAGAGGGAGGATCACAGGATCACTTTGAGTTCAAGGCCACCTTGAGACTACATAGTGAATTCCAGGTCAGCCTGGGCTAGAGTGAGACCCTACCTTGAAAAACCAAGTAAAAATAAAAATAAAAATAAATAAACTGGGGAGATGGTGCAGATGTTAAAGACACTTGCTTGTAAAGCCTGATGACCAGGATTCAATTCCTCAGTGCCCACATGGTAAGCCAGATTCACAAAGTGGCATATGCATCTGGAATTACCTTGCAGTGGCAAGAGGCCCTGACCTGCCCATACTCACTATCTTTCTCTCTCTCTCTCCCTCCCTCCTTCTTCCCCTCCTCCTCTCCGTCCTTCCTTCCTTTTCTCTTTTGCTCACTCTCTCTCTTTCTCCTTGCAAATACATAATTTTTTAAAGCATTCACTAATTTAAATTTATAGTCTGTATTCATTGGACTATATTCATTGGACACAGTTTTTTTTTCCTTTTAAAATTTATTTATTTATTTATTTATTTATTTATTTATTTATTTATTTATTTATTTATTTATTATTGACAACTTCCTTAATGGTAGACAATATCCCATGGTACTTCCCTCCCCCCACTTTCCCTTTTGAAACTCCACTCTCCATTATATTCCCTCCCCCTCTCAGTCAGTCTCTCTTTTCATTTTGATGTCATCATCTTTTCCTCCTATTACGAAGGTCTTGTGTAGGTAGTGTCAGGCACTGTGGGGTCATGGATATCCAGGCCATACACAGTTTTTTAGTGTTCCCTAATCTGGACACAGGCACCAATCAAGTACCCAAAATGAAAGCCTAGGGGAGCCTTTTTTATTTAAATAATTATTTTATTTTATTTTTTTATGTATTTGAGAGAGAGAAGAGACAGCGAGAGAGAGGGGCAGAGAGACGGAAAGAGAGAATGGGAGCACCAGGGCATACAGACACTGGAAACGAACTCCAGATGCATATGCCACCTTGTGCATCTGGCTTACGTGTGTCTGGAGAATCAAACCTGGGTCCTTTGGTTTTGCAGCCAGTGCCTTAACCACTAAGCCATCTCTCCAGCCCTAGAAGAGCCTTTTGCATTACATGTACCCTAACTGCTAGGCCTAGACCTCCTTTCGAAACGACTGGATTCCTGCTTCTTAGGTCCAGTTTCACCCTAACTTCTGTTTCTCCCTAGACAAATGTGCCAAGCACAGTCTTGAGAGAGACATCTTTACACACCCTGCTTCTGGTAATACCTTCTGTTCAAGTGACAAGGCCAGGACATACACAGTGCTTTGTCAAGTATTCAAGGAAGACATTCAAGTTGGCCCTTGGATCTGACCTCAGCTCCCACCACATTCCTCCCCCACTGGTCAGGTTAGATTGCCTCCTTAGACAATACTACAGGCCCCTCCTTCCCAGCCATGCATGCCCTACCTACGACCGAATGTGTGTCTCTATAGCCAGCCACTGCTTACCAGTTATGCCTGCACTGGGTCCGATCTCTGCTCAGATTCCGCATCCTCAGGAAGGCCTTTGAGGAAAGATCAGACTAGGGAAAGGCTTCTCTTTCACCCTCTGCTGGATCCAGGTCTCTCCTCTTAGTGCTCATAGCTTTGGTGACTAATTAACATGTGCGGGCTGGAGAGTTGATTTAGCCAAAAGACCTCAGTTCGATTCCCCAGGACCCATGCAAGCCAGATGCACAAGGTGCATGTGTCTGGAGTTCACTTGCACTGGCTGAAGGCCCTGGCGTGCTCATTCTCTCTATCTGCCTCCATTTCTCTCTCACTCTATCTCTATGAGTGCAGATGGATTTGTTTCTCTAAATCGCCAATGCTCAGAATCGCACCGGCAGCTTCCCTTACTGCCCCCTCCATGAAACTGTTCAGGTCCTGCACTAGACTAACCCTCAAGCAGAGTGTGTGGCACAGCCACGCAACACAGGGTGTGTGGTTGTCTTATCTGCAGCCTTCATGCCATATCTCCTTTGTCCCTGACAGCACCTTGCACAAATATGTGCAGTGTTTTGTGTTTGTTTACTCTAGTTGAATGGAAAAAAGCACTAAATGACTGTTGTTTTTCATACTGAACTCTGACATCTAAAAACTGATCTCTCACACATCGTGTTTATTTGCCCCTACTTCAGAAAATCGGTGTAAATTCCTGTCCTAGAGAGAGTAAATTATGCCATCGCTTTCTGCCACTTCATTAGATGAAAGTCTTTTTTGTTTTGTTTTCTTTGGTTTTTCTTTGGATGAAAGTCTTAAATCTTAAACTTCTTTATTGACTCTACATAAATTCATGTGTTTCCATGTTTACACTCCAGTTTACTTCTCATCTACCTAGGTTAAATTGCTCTACATATGTATTAATTTCCTTTTCATACACATGTACTATTTGATTTTAAAAAACCAATATGCTGAAAGCTCACTTTTTAGCACCATAAAATCATTTCTAGATTGTGAATCTCAGTTCATCCAAATAGCATCTCCTCAGAGTTGACAATGTGCCAGCAGGTTCTGTTTATCCACAGCTGCCCCAGAATTTCTACATAAAATATAACAGCCTGCTTGAATATAACCCTGTGGTTTGTCTACAGTTTCCCACAAACACCCTATTTTTATTTACACTCCCTCCATGTCCACTTAAAGCGGCTTGGACAGAGGTGAAGTGTGTCTGTGGGAGCTTCAACAGCTGATGCATCGTTAGCCCGGTCAAGAAAGAGCAGGAAGATTCTAGTAACAGTGTAGTAGGAGCTTTCCTCTTCAAACAGCAGAAAGCAGGGAACTAGTTTTTTCTTCTTCTTCAACAAACAACTTTATAAAAGGGTTGGTATTCCATTACCTTGAGTCAAAACACTATTCAAGCCGGGCGTGGTGGCACACACCTTTAATCCCAGCACTCGGGAGGCAGAGGTAGGAGGACTTCCATGAGTTCGAGGCCACCCTGAGACTACAGAGTGAATTCCAGATCAGCCTGAGCTAGATTGAGACCCTACCTCAAAAAAAACAAAAAAACACTATTCAAAGTTCAAATTCAAAATAATTTCTGATAACATTTGTTCGAGTAGAAACTACTGCAGGTAAAATTTCATAGCTATCTTCACTTGCAAATGGATACCTTATTTTCATTTGAAAAAATTCAATGCTTTTTTCATCTATATACATATGATAGAGCAAGAAATTATTAAATAAAATGTGGTTTCTTTCATTTTTGTCCATCTAATAAAAGTCTTTGTAAGACAATGCAATCAACCAGATAGAAATTGGCTTTGATATCCATGACCCCAAAGTGCGTACAAATACCTTCACAAGACCCTCATAATAGAAGGAAAAGATGATGACGTCAAAATAAAAGAGAGACTAATGGAGAGAGGGAGGGGATATGATAGAGAGTGGAGTTGTGAAGGGGAAAGTGGGGGATGGGAGGGAATTATCATGGTTTATTGTCTGTAAATATGGAAGCTGTCAATAAAAAGAAAAAGAAAGAAAGAAAGAAAGAAAGAAAGAAAGAAAGAAAAGAAAGAAAGAAAGAAAGAAAGAAAGAAAGAAAGAAAGAAAGAAAGAGAGAAAGAGAGAAAGAAAGAGAAAGAAAGAAAAATGGGGGAAGGGCTGGGGAAAAAAGTCTTTGTAAATGATAAAGGAGACTCAATTTTATTTACTCTGAGGAATTACTACTGAACCAAACATGTCAGGCAGACAGAGAGTGGCTGAGCTGAGCTGTAGCGCGTTCTGCCTGCACCTATCATCTTTCTTTGTCTTCATCTATCACCTCTCTCTACAATCAGATTGCCCAAAGTATATTCACAGTTAGGGTACACAAATTCTAACCTAGATTTTTTTAATTTGATGCATTCATTTTTACAGTCATCTGAAATTTTGCACATAGCACATGCTGGGCATCTGCCTCGTGCCTGTGCATGGCCCTGCAGCCTCTCCCTCATTTGTCGCTTCTGTCACATGGAGATGCCATCGTTCACTTTAACTATTTGGGCTAATGAAAAAAGCACAGATGTGAGCTTAATGATACAAATAATATTTTCATGACAGATGAAGGTTAACTGGGTATCGCTAAGCACTCTCCAAACATTGGTTATGAAACTGATTCAGTGAAGAAAGTGGAGGAAATTGTGAGCCATTCCTAAGCATATGGTGGAACACACATTTCAGACTTAAAATAACCTGTCTTGTAATAGTTGATTGCTGTGGTAGTTTGAATATATGTCCCCCAATATATTCAGTGTTTTATTAGTTATAGTTTGCATCTACAATCACCTTGCTAGAGGCAATGTCACTGGGGGCTGGTCTTAAGGTGTGGGTTTGAGATTCCATTGTAAAGATATGCAAATGTGCCTAGCAGGAGTTCCTGAAGTGTGCTGTGTGACCTTTTGGCTGTAGCTTTGCTCTGTGTGCTGTGGTGGCTGGTTGGTTTCTCTCTCTCTCTGCTTGGCCCTGTGGAGAGCTGGCCGCTTCTCCTGCCATTATGGAACTTCCCCTGGATCTGTAAGCTTCAATAAATAATATCCCTTCCTCCATAACTGTGCCCGGTCTGGAAGTTCATCTCAGCGAACCTGAAGCTGTCTGCTACAATTGCATATTTATATTTTGAGCAATGATTCAATTTCAGAAAACAACATCATCTATCATAGTAAAGCAGTATTTTAAGTAAAACCTCATGTTCTCTTTTAGTATTGGTTTCATCTTGTTCACATGATGATTTGGGGGGCTTCAGAGGTGGTGGGAAGTATGGGAACTTACAGTCCTCCCCAGCTGTCATGTGAAAGGGACACAACATTACTGTGCTATTGGGATAAGTTGTTCATGTTATTTTAAACCAGGAAACACAAAGTAATTGTTTGGCCATAAAATACTTGACTATGTTATAATATAGGTAATGACAAAGATAAACTACATTGAGAAAGGGTGTGATCATTCCTTTTTTAAGAAAAAGAAGTCATGTATTTCTGAACTTTGAGAAACATTGCTTATTTGCCTAGCATTTCCGCCCTGTATTAGATTAGCATCATAGTGTATCATTCTTCTCTCAGAAAGCCACCTTACACAGCGTATCATTCGAGGAGATCTACAAACTGTCGTTTGCCTGATCCAAGGTTGAAGCACATCACCCATATCAAAGCAGCAAAATCTCCCAGGAATGTGGATGCTGAGTGGAAATACAGGACATAGAGAAAAGATGGAATGAGTTCATTCCAGCCAGAGAAAATGCCTGTAAAATTTCACTACTAGGATCCCTAGAGCTTCCATGGGCTCATGTTCTTTCTTAAATCCTTGTTTCTTTCATCATTTTGTATTTTGAGCAACATATTATTCTTCTGATGCACCCCACTGCTTAAGCTAACCAAAGTCAGTTCGTGTTGATTACCAGCAGTAATTCTAACCAATGCACCAATCATACAAAATTACCCAAACACAAAATGCCAACGTCAAATAACACTAAAGAGCTTACAGAAAGATAAGGAAGACGAAACTCAGACAGCAAAACATTTCTCTTCCTTTTTCTCACTGGTTTATATTTTAGATTCCCTCATTAATACACTGGAGTTTATTACTATTTGGCTCATTTTTGTTTTTATAAGACAAGATCTCACAATGTAATCCAGTCTGGCCCTAAACTGAAGACCCTTCTGCCTAAGCCCAGCCCCATGAGTGCTAGGATTATAACTTTGTGACATTGAACCTAATTTGATTCACTTATGTATAATTTTTTTTTGAGGTAGGGTTTCCCTCTAGTTCCAGCTGACCTGGAATACACTATGTGGTCTCAGGGTGACCTCAAACTCACGGAGATCCTCCTATCTCTGCCTCCCAAGTGCTGGGATTAAAGGCATGTGCCACCATGCCCGGCTTATTTATAAATTTTTAATATAGTATTCTGCTCTATATACTATCCTATCTCTGTAACTATCCCTTGAAAACTAGAAGTACTTCTTATTAAGGAGATATCTCACCTAACACATGATAAGCATCAATCAATGAATAAAGGTTTCAGTTTCATGGCTCATGATCATGACAACACCAGGAGATGGTAAAAATTCATGGCTTGCATAAAAGCCACAAGGTGAATCTGACAGCCCTTAGGTGATGCTCTTTAGAATTAGTGTCATGAACATGCTGAACTCTATGGGAAAGACATTCTAAATTAAAAAACAGTTTTCATCCTGTGTCTATAGAAACTTAAAGTGCCTAGAAAACAGTTGTAGCTCAATAACTATTTAGTAAATTAATCTATAGCAGTCTAGAAATCCATGGTATGGTGACTGTAAATTGAATATGAAAATTTTCACATTCTACTCAAAATGTCACATATAGCTTCTACTCTGCCTTATGTATATAATTCATGAAAAATAGGTGTGGGTGAGAACAGTCTAAAGAAAGTGGCCCTAGAATTTGAGCCAAGATTTAAGACTGACATTACTCTCCACCCTGAAAAGTGACAATGGAATGTTCAGACCGACGTGAGACATCTCTATCAACTGTCCCAGGCTCAGAGTCCATTGTGGAAGAGGTGGCAGAAAGAACATAAGAGCCAAGGGAAGGGGAGGCGTGCTTACAGGACTGGCCACCTTGATATTCGTGACACACAGTGGCTGATATACCTACACAAGCCTTTCAAAAGAAGAAGGGAAAAAATGATGACATCAAAGTGGAAGAGAGACTATTTGGAAAGAAGGGATTTAGTGGAGGGGAGACTCACAATGGGGGAAAAGAAAGAGCAGAGGGAGGGGATTATCACCGTGTTACATTGTCTATATTTATAAAAGTTATAAACAAACATGAGGGGAAAATGAGGGAAAGAAAAAAAGAAACCTACCTTTCCATTAACGATAGACACCAGCTTAGGGAAAAGGGCAGTGAAAAATAGTCTAAGCAACTGAAATACAAAACAAATATTTGGCATGCAAAAATCTAACAAAATGGATCTTAAACAAAAGGTTCTCAAAGTGATAAAAGGGGATTATTATAATGGTATATTGTCCATATGTGTGGATGTTGTCAATAAACGTTAAAAATTACAAAAGGATAAAGAAGATCATTTTATACTCATCAAGGGAAAAATTCAACAAATGGATATTACAATCATAAACATAGTCACTAAACACAGGTGCACCAGATTTTATAAAGCAAAGTCTTTTAGACATAAAATCAGAAATAAACCCACCACAATAATAGTGGGTGACTTTAATACCCCACTCTTGTCAATACACAGATCATCTAAACAGAAAATAGAGAAACACCACCAGCATAGATCAAATGGACTTAACTAACACCTATGGCACATTCCAACCAAACTCTACAAAATATATGTTCTTCTCAGCAGCTTATGGAACCTTCTCTAAAATAGATCATATATTATGACATAAAGCAAGTCTCCACAAATTCAGGAAAATTGACATAGCACCCTATATAACTGACCACAATGCACTAGAACTAGCAATTAACAAGAGTAATAAAAAATACAACTCCTGGAGATGGAATAACACATGCCTTCCACATCTCAGGGAACCTTGTAGAACAGGGATAGAAAGCAGGGACGAGCCCAGGGTAGGAAGGTGTACTCTGAGGCATTGCCTCCCCCTCTACAGTGCATTCATAGCCCCATAGTGAATACAGAAACCCAAAGAGGAGGTCCCTCAGAGAAATGGGGTGCAGAAGAAGGAACACAAGAGTATAACCCAATAGGGACATGACCAGTATGCAGTATGTCCATATAAGTTCCCAGTTATTTAAAAAAAAAAAAATCTGGGCTTGAGAGATGGCTTAGTGGTTAAGGTGCTTGCCTACAAAACCAAAGGACCTACGTTTGATTCCCCAGGACCCATGTAAGCCAGATGCACAAAGTATCATGTCTGGAGTTCATTTGTAGTGGCTAGCACATTCCTAGCACATCCATTCTCCCTCCCTCTCTCCCTCTCTCTCTCTCTCTCTCTCTCTCTCTCTCTCTCTCAAATAAATAAAAATAAAATATTTTTTAAAGGGCTGGAGAGATGGCTTAGTGGTTAAGGCACCTGCTTGCCGGTTCCAATCTCCAGGTCCCACGTTTAGCCAGATGCAAAGTGACGCAAGGGCGCAATGCCACACTTGACTACAAGGGGGCGCACGCATCTGGATTTCATTCACAGCAGCTAAGAGACTGCTGGCGCGCCCATCTCTATCTGTCTCCCTCTCCCTCTCTGTCTCTCTCTCTCTGTGTCTTTCTCCAAAAATAAATAAAATAATAATAATAAAATTTTTTTAAAATATTTTTTAAAAAATGGAGGCTAGAGAGATGGCTTAGCAGTTAAGTCACTTGCCTGTAAAGCTTAAGGACCCAGTTTCAGTTCTCCAGGTCCCACGTAAGCCAGATGTACATGGTGGTATATGTGTATGGAGTTGTTTTTACAGTGGCTGGAAGACCGGGTGTGCATCTAGCCACTGTAAACAAACGTTAGGAATGGACCCTCAATGGAGGAAGTAGGTTACTATGGGCAGGCCTTGAAGGCTTTACAGCCTGACCTTCCTTCTGGTTCTCACCCTCTCTGCTTCCTGACTGTGCATGCAGTGTGACCAGCCAGCCTCCCATTCCTGCTTTCGTACCTTCCCATCCCTTCATGACGGACTGGACTCCCCGCAACTGTAAGCCAAAATCAGCCCTTCCTTCAGCTGCTTCCTGTCAGGCATTTGGCTACAGCAATGAGCAAAGTCACTAACACACACTTACTTACAAAGGCAGTTGGTTTGAGAAGAAAAGCCCTGATTTCTAGTTCATCACTGCTATTGACCAGCTTTATGGCCTCCATCATGCTATTTAACCTTGCTGAACCTCAGCTGCTTTTCCTACCCATCTACATCTCTCCACTTTTACAAGTTTTCCTTCTTTCTTTGAACCTATGAGGCATTCTCACGTCTTCAGACTTGTCCTTGCCCTCCATTGGTTGTCTGGACAACTTTGAATTTCATGAGCCATCACTCACTCAGTTAACACTTCTTCCATAGATTCCGCTTAGACTGTGCTTCTGACCTGTCACTGTCCTCTGTATCTGGACTGTCACAATACTCTATTAGTGTTTTGATGATCCATTTGCAGTATTTTGTTATTTTTTTTATTTATTCATTTATTTCACAGAGAAAAAGGGAGAAAGAAAGAGAGAATGGGCACACCAGGGCCTCTGGCCACTACAGATGAGCTCCAGACGCATGCCCCCCTTGTGCACCTAGCTAACATGGGTCCTGGGGAATCAAACCTGGGTCCTTTGGCTTTGCAAGCAAATGCCTTAACCACTAAGCCATCCCTCCAGCCCCATTTGTAGTATTTTAATGGAGAGAACTTGGAGAAATGGACTACATCTTACTCTTAAAGCTACTCTCATCACTTGCAGTGCTTAAGACCTGGGCCTCAGTAACTAAATTAGTGGATGAATAAAGTAATGAAGAAATGGATTTTGTTCCAGTACTGACATTTTTTATTACTAGCTGTTAATGTGTTGAGTATCATTAAAAATTAAAATATAAATGAAGGAGAAACTCTAGTAGAATCCCTTTTGATAAAGTAGAGAGTACATGTAGGGTCCTCATATGGGTGTAATTACAATGCAGATATTTATATAAGCATGATTATGCTATTAGTAGCTAATTCTGTGTTCCCTTTTAATGATTTCAGAGGTTGAAGTAAAAAATAAACATTATTCTACCAAAGCAGTTATAATTAACTTGAGTAATGGATGGTGCTTTTGTGTGTAAGTGGAGAGAAATTCATTAGGTACATTGTTTTCCTTGACATTTTTTTCGTAGTTTTGTTCCTAAAAATGTTGTCAAATATTGTATAACAAGAAAAATTGCATTACTAACAATGCCACTAAAATTTCAAAACATATTTAAACGGATTCTTTTTCAAGTGTTCATAACTACTTTGGGCTGTGCTTTGGTAAAATCAAGAATATATGATTTGAAGCCTAATGTTAAATCACTTACCAGGATTTTTTTAAATTTTTTAAAATATTTTATTTATTTATTTATTTATTTATTTTATTTAAGAGAGAGGAAGAGGCAGAGAGAAACAGAGAATGGGCTCACCAGGGCCTCCAGCCACTGCAAATGAACTCCAGATGCATGTGCCCCTTGTGCATCTGGCTTATGTGGGTCCTGGGGAATTGAACCAGGGTCCTTAGGCTTCTCAGGCAAACACCTTAACCACTAAGCCATTTCCCCAGCCCAAGTATTTTTTATTCTGAGCCATAACAAAAAGGAATACGTGGATTACAAGGATGTTTGGTTATCTGCATAATGCCTCTGGATTTTAGTTTATAATTAGAAGAGAGTACATTCTATGATCTGAGCCTGAAACGCACTGCCTCCAACATTGTGAAGATGCAAACAGGGGTTATAAATAGAAGAAAGAAAAAGTTGGAAAAACTGGATATCTAAATTTGTTCTTCTTTATTAAAGCAGTGAATGTTAACTGCTCAAGATGTTAGCTGGACTTTACAAATCCCCCCACGCCCAATAGAGAATAAAATGGAAAAGAGCTACAACCAAAAACATTTATTTTTGGCTGAAAAATGATACAGACTGGCCCGTTGGAAAAAGCTCTATAAAGCTATCTGTGAATTTATTTTTAGTGGAAATCAGTTCTTTTGCTTTTTATTTTGTAGATATTCTTGTCACTTATTTTCATGCTTTTGTCTGCTTTAAAATTATCAGTTAAATATATATATAAAGATATAAAAAGAGGTAAATCTGATTACATGTGGCATGTAAAAGATAAATTCAAGGAAGTAATAATAAAGATATAGTAAGTCATCAATTTACAGCACAGATAACTGTCCAAAGAAGATCAATATCCCTCTCTCTCTCTCTCTCTCTCTCTCTCTCTCTCTCGCTCTCACCGCCCCCTCAAGGTAGGGTCTCACTCTAGCCCAGGCTGACCTGGAATTCACTAAGTACTCCCAGGGTGGCCTTGTACTCACAGCAATCCTCCTACCTCTGCCTCCTCCGGAGTGCTGGGACTAAATGCATATGCCACCACACTCAGCCCAAAGCAGTTTAAAATAGCAGCAGGTTGTCACCTAAAGATACTCATAGCATCAATTTGAAAATAAAAGGTTCCTTTCACTTCTTGTGAATAATTATCAAAGGATAAGTTATAGAAATTAAACTATCACCTTGCTTTATTTATTTATTTATTTATTTATTTATTTATTTATTTATTTATTTGCAGAGAGAGAGAATGGTCATGCCAGAGCCTCTTGCCACTGCAAATGAACTCCAGACACATGCACCATTTTGTGCATCTGGATTTTACATGGGTACTGGAGAATCAAACCCAGGCTGTCAAGCTTTGCAAGCAAGAGCTTTTAACCACTGAGCTATCTGTCCAGCCCCATGTTTCTATTTTTGTGTGTATACTGTTAAACACTCCTGTTGAACAGATTTTGCTGAACCCCATATATTTTGACATGCTGTCTTTTCATTTATTTATTTTAAGAGATTTATTTTTCCTTCTTTATTTCTTTATTGACACATCAGTTCTAAAAGAGAATGTTGTTTAATTTTTATCTACTTATATAATTTACACCATACCTCTAGCTGGTGATTTCAAGTTTTATTCCTTTGGCCAGATAGTGTATATGCTATGATTTGATTTTTTTTAATTACTTGAAACTTGCTTTGTGGCCTAACATGAGAGAAGGCCCCAAATGCTAATGAGAAGATACTGCGCTCTGTAACTGTTGGATATTCTGCATTTGTAAGATTTATTTATTCAATAGTATAACTTAACTCCAAGCTTTTTTTTTTTTTCTGCCTGACAAATTGCCCATTGATAAAAGTGTACTGTTGGATTTTCCAACTAACACAGGTTTACAATCTATCTCTCCTTTTGGATATAGCATGTTCATTTTATATAATTGGGAGTAATGTGTATATAAATATTTATAATCTTTTTTTTTTTTGAGAGAGTCAGGCAGAGAGAGAGAGAGAGAATGAGCATGCCAGCGGCCTCTCAGCTGCTGTGAACAAACTCCAGATGCATGCGCCCCCTTGTGGGCAAGTTCGGCATTGCGCCCCTGTGTCACTTTGAGTCTGGGTAAACGTGGGACCTGGAGAATCAAACAGGCTTTCTTAGGCGTGGCAGGCAGGCACCCCAACCGCCAAGCCATCTCTCCAGCGCCAAACATTTTTATTTTTAATTAATCCATTGATGGTTATACCTTACTAGTTTCTTATTAAACTTTTTTTCTCATTTTTGGGTTTTTTGTGGTGGGGGGGGTCTCACTTTGACCCAGGCTGACCTGGAACTCTGTAGCTGTCCTTGAACCCTCAGTGATCCTCAGACTATATTACTCTTTTTGTTAACAAGTTTTACTTCTTCTCAGTCCCTGCTTACTTAGGTTTCTGTTGTGTGTTCTTTTCTCTGTGCCATTGCTGATAAAGTGCATTTCTTCAGGTAGCAGATAGTTGTGGATTTTTAATCAACTCAGCTGGTGGATATCTTTTCATTATGGAAGTTAACTGCTTTGCATTCAAGATTATTACTGATAAATGAAGACAGACACCTATTATTTTGTTTTTTTTACCAATTATTTTGTCTCTTCTTTGGTGTTTTTTGACCTTTTATTCACTCTTATGTGTGGTGGTTTTCTGTATTATCAGCTCTGATGCAGCCATAGAAACAATAAAAGCATAGCACCTGTAGTGAGGGAAAGACCTTAAGGCATCATGCCAGTTGTAATGAGACAGACAAGAAAGACAAACGCCGCATGTTGTTGTATATATGTTGAAGATAAAAAATGTCGACCTCACTGACATATAGAATAGCAGTGCTTACCAGAAGCTCAGATGTGCTAGGAGGAGAGAATAATGTTTTATACCACAATTGGATGACTATAGCTGACTTGATTAATTATTTCAAAAAGCTAACAAAGCTGGGTGTGGTGGTACACACCTTTAATCCCAGCACTCAGATGGCAGAGGTAGTACTGTGGTGAGTTCATGGCCACCCTGAGACTACATAGTGCATCCCAAGTCAGCCTGGGCTAGAGTGAGACTCTACCAAAAAAAAAAAAATACTAAGAAGATAATAAAGAGTATTCTGAGTGTTTGAAGTACAAAGGACAGCTGTTTAAGGAGATGGATATAATAATTACTGTGATCTGATCATTACAGGTTTGTATACAGGTATTGAACTATCAAACTGTATAGCATATATATGCATAATGATTATGTGTAAATTATAAATAAGACATACAAAGAATTCTTGATGTGGCTTATATTCCATACCCATATACTTTATCTTCAATTTTATGGTAATATTTTCATTAAAATATAACTAACAGCCTATATATACAGCTAGACTCGTGAATGTGTTAACCCCCTGATAAACACAGCAGCCGCATGACCCAAGAGCTCCTCAGTCGTGCCACCAGCTGAGATCCAAACCCTCACCGTGAGTCTTTTGTGAGATTTTATTTCAAAATTATAACAAATCACTATACAATTAGCATATTTATTATGGTTTAACAGAGAACGAGAGGAAACTATTATAGATATGTCTCTTTTACTGAACATAAAATTAGGGACTGAAAAGATGACTCAGTAGGTAAGGGGGCTTGCTGAGCAAGCAAGAAGACCTGAGTTCAAGCCCAGCGTCAAAGTAAAAGCCAGGCATGTCTACACAAATCTGTAACCCAAGAGCTGAGAACAGAGAGAGAGAGAAAGATCATGAGGGCATGCTACTCAGCCAATCTAGAAAAAAAAAAATGAATTTCAAATTGAGCTCCAGGTTCAGTGAGAGACCCTGTCTCAAGAAATAAGGTTGGAAAAAAAAAGAAAATAAATAAAAATAAATAAAAAATAAAAAAGAAATAAGGTTGGGGCTGGGGAGAGATGGCTTATTGGTTAAGGCCTGTGAAACCTAAGGATCCTGTTTACTTCTCCAGGTCCCACATAAGCCAGGTGCAAAAGGGAATGCATGCATCTGGAGTTTGTTTGCAGTGGCTGGAGGCCCTGGAGCACCCATTCTCTCTCTCTCTCTCTCTCTCTCTCTCTCTCTATCTCGAATAAATAAATAAATAAATAAATAAATAAATAAATAAATAAATATCTTTAAAAAAAGAAAGAAGGTTGAAGAGAGAAGGAAAACATCCTCCTCTAGACTCCACATACAAGTGTATACACACACACACACACACGCACACACACATGCACACTATCTTTTGTAGCAGGATAATGCTGGATTCAAAATCATCTTTTTAAATATTTTTATTCTAGTGTTTTGATTATTTTAACCTGAGGTGTCATCTAGACTAGTTTATTATTTTTCCATGAAACTGAGAGCTTTTCTGAATTATCATCTAGCATTCAAATACTATGGTGTGGGATGAAAGCAATAGAACAATTTAAATTTTTTGATAACATTTAAACTCATTGTATTTCACTTTCCAAAACTATTGGGTTACTTTTTTCTTTGATTACTTCCTAAGGATACATATGAAAATGTCAAAGAAATATTACTCTAGATATTTTAGTGCCTAAGTTGGATTTTTTTATTCTTACTTCTACTGGTCTGCTCCATTTCCCCTCTGGACCTCAGTTATTCATTACTTTATAACAACAGATAATGGTACTGGTGTGGCTACAAAAATCTCTAGACTATAATTCAGGTTCTTTAGCTAGTCATAAAATCATCAAAAACTGGAAGCAACAGAGATGTTCATTTATTCTTTTCTCCACTTCTGTGTCCTAAAGATTCTCCCTTATAGGCAGAATATATTATCTCTAGATCCCACTGGAAACTTGAATTTAGAACTAAAAGAATAAACAAAATAGGGTCTTGTAGCCCAGGCTGGCCCTGAACTCACTATGTCAAGGATGACCTTGACCATTCTGATCCTTCTGACTCCACCTCCTGGGTGCTGGCATTAGAGGCATGTGCCACTGTTCCTGCTTATGTGCTATTGGGGGTCAAAGCCAGGGCTTCATGCATGCTAGGCCAGCACTCTGTCAACTGAAGCACAGCCCCAGTGCTGTATCTTCAACTGTTGAGGGAAAGCTAGTGTTAGGATCTGGCCCACAAAGGAATCACACATGGTGCTTGTATTGCTGACTCTGCTTCTCCAAAACCTTTCTATTCTATACCTGAAAGGTATTCGTTCAGATTTTGTGAAATATCACTTAAACTTCTCAAATTCTATGAGAATGACTGCTGGCTGCTAGAAATGATCATTTACAAAGTTATGAAGGCCATATAATCCAGTTTGACAAGGACTCCCCCTAATTTATAGTAAGGGCATCCCTACACTTCTGTGGGCCACCACCATGCAGACTTAGCAATTCATCCTCGTCTCTGAATAAAATGTATCCACTATCCATAGGATAGTTAAAATAACCTCATATACCAAAGCCCAATGTAGCCTTTGTCTAATCTAAAGAAGAATTTGTCCTCACTGTAAAGAAAAATTGTGATAACCAGGAAGTATTTCCAACTCAAATATTAATATTGTTAATAGTAATCAGCTACCTGATATACACGATGATAAAAACTAGAAATGTCTTCTAAATTGAGACTAGTTTTTTTTTTTCTCCAGAGCCCACTGCCTGCTTATTCCAATTGACCATTGCGTTTGCTATTCTCACTCCGAATGGTCACATGTACATAGGACAACTGAACGAAGCAGCCTAGTGATGTTGTTGTGTATTCTTCTAATAGAAAGGACTAATAGGTTAGAAACGAAAATGATAACCAGCTTACAAAACTAGTTTGAATCCATCACTTACATGGGCTTTTCAACACTCACTTAATTAATATGTGGTAACAGTTGCACAATTGCTGAGAAAGCATACTTAAGAAATACAGTGATGAGCCGAGCGTAGTGGTGCACACCTTTAATCCCAGCACTTGAGAGGCAGAGGTAGGAGGATCACCGTGAGTTTGAGGCCAGCCTGAGGCTACATAGTGAATTCCAGGTCAGCCTGAGCTGCAGTGAAACCCTACCTTGAAAAACCAAAAACAAAAGAAAAAAATACACTGATGAAACTCAAAAAGATACTAAGGAAAGCCTTCTAGACGTTCAGTCTCTCAACCTGTAGAGTTTGTGTATTCACTTTGTGTTTTTATAGTGCATTAGGAACAATTTAGAGAGCCAAAATAGCAATAGCAGATGTACCTTCAGGGCTGATTATGAAGCAGATGGTTTTATGATTGCATTTGTATTTTAAAAGTTGTTGCTCTGTTATGTAAGGCTCACATTTATGACACGGGCTTCTTGTTCGGTGTAATGTACGGTGTCACCCATCAGAGCAGCTCACGTTTCTTTCTTTGCAGCTGTTCGGTAAGTATGTTGACTGATTGTCTTAGGAGGAGGGGTAATTACCCAATTACATTGTTGGATGGATGCTACATAGTCCTAATTTTCTTATTGCCATGATATCAGTACAGCTTACACTATAAGCAACCATGGAAAACCAACACAGATGTTTAAAAGCCAAGTTGGGTTGCATCTTCTTTATTAAACATATGATCCATGTAAGCTATTAAGATTTGATGTGGCTATTTTATTCCTCAGTAGTGTCTTTGTGCAGAATATAGATTTGTTTAACTAAGCTCAAAGGTACAGCACAATCTGGAAGTAATTCTGTATTAAAAACTATTACTAAGATTGTTCTCAGCATACTAACCTAATGCAAAATATTTACCTTCACTTAACCACAATAGAACGTAAGTGTGGCTACCAGTGTTCTGAACAAAGCAATGATGCATTTGGTTCATGCAGTAAACTTTTTTTTTTTTTTTACAAATTTAAGATGCAGTGAAAAGCCTGTTTTGACGAATACTGGAGGGTGATGGTTGCTAGCATAATGCCACTCTCTAAACTGCAGGCAGGAGCTGAGGAGCCAGAGGAAGTTCCCTGACCACCCAAACCTTTATGCCCCTCACTGTCACCTGCACACCAGCAGATGCTCCCTGAGGCCACAGCCCTGGACTTGCCAATGCCTGCACCGCCACAAGACCCATGGTGAGGAGGCCTCTCCAGGACCTCTGTTATGACCACCAGGGCCAAGTGTATGTGTGCCAGGGTACCTTCACTTATCAGCCCTTCTCCACCACCAACCTCTTAAAGCAGAACAATCACACCCCGTCTCTCACAGCAGGCCTCAGAGACCTTCACTGACTTGGTGCAGTCTGTCATGCAAACTCAGAGCCCCACCTGGGTGGACTGTAGACAGCTCCTTCTGATTCAGTTCAACACTGAGGAAAGGGGATGCATAACTCGGGCTGCTTTAAACTGGCTAGGAGAACATGCCCGGATGGAGGTAGATAGCACCTCACTCAGCCTATGCCCAGAGCCAATTCCCTAAGGTGGACCACCGTCAGGACCCTAATGATGACAGGACATTTCAAAGACTAAGATGCGACTGGGAGGCTCTTTGAAATGGCATAAAAGAGGGCGGGGAGAGGGCTCTGCACATGGGGAGTCTCGGAAGTGCTTCAAGGACCCAGTGGCAGCCCTGATCAATTCTGAGGAACTATGTGAGGCATTCTGTCTTGACAACCCTTTTGGTACAAAAGTAACTGAGGGGCTGGGGAAATGGCTTAGTGGTTAAGGCGTTTGCCTGTGAAGCCTAAGGACCCCTGTTCAATTCCCCAGGACCCACGTAAGCCAGATGCACAAGGGGCACATGTGGCTAGTGTTCGCTTGCAGTGGCTAGAGGCCATGGAGCACCCATTCTCTCTTTCTCTCTCCCTCTTCCTCTCTCTCTCTCATAAATAAATAAATAAAATATTTTGTTAGATATTTAAAAACAAAAGTAACTGAAAAGCAGCTATATTGATATAGCTTTGTTTGGCTAGGCTCAGGGAGACATCAGGTACGAGCTACAAAAGTTAGAAGTTTTGCCTGTGTGGGTGCCAGGCAATGACTAGAGGTGGCTTTGGAAGGTTTTGTCAATTGAGACCAGGAAGTCAAATGCAAGACAAATAAAAGTTTGGAAAGAATGGGCTGGAGAGATGGCTTGGTGGTTAAGGCATTTGCCTGCAAAGCCAAAGGATTCCAGTTCGATTCTCCAGGACCCACTTAAGCCAGATCTACAAGGTGGCACATGCATCTGGAATTTGTTTGCAGTGGCTAGAGACCCTGGTGTGCCCATTCTCTCGCGGGCGCGTGCTCTCTCTCTCTCTCTCTCTCTCTTTCTCTGCCTCTTTCTCTCTCTCAAATAAATAAAATAAAATAAAATAAATTTTTTAAAAAGTTGAGAAAGAAAGTAAACTTCCTAGCTGCTGCACTGACCGAGCAATCAGAGCACCCATGAGAAGGGCTGAGGGCAGCGGGGAAGCCAGCAGACATCGACGCCTCAGTCCGAGGTAAGGCTGGGGTGCTGTTACTGCTGTCAGGAAGGCTGGAAAATGGATGCCCACAGCGGATAGAGAATACTCACTCAGGCCCTAAGCAGAGGGAGAGAGGCCAGGCAGTTCAAAGGTAATACCAGCCTAGGTATTTTGAGAGTTTGAGGTCCCAAAAAACAAGGTCATAGGCTTGCCTACCCTGGGAAGGTATGAGGAAGGCTAGGACAGGCTGGGCTCCATTTTATTGGGTCCTCAGGAGCCTATGTTACAAATGATTGTGGAGGCAGGGTATCAAGCGACCTCATGATGGACATAGGAGTCACCTATTCTGTTTTGATCGCATCTGCAGCCCCCTTTCTCCTTTCTCAGAAGCACACCACCATTGTGGCAGCCACAGGTAGCAAAGCCTCTGGTCTTTCCTTTTCCACTTCAGCCTAAGAGGCTGTTAAGTTGTTCGTGACTGTCTGTGTCATCCAGGTTGTCCAGGACTATGACGGACCAGGACCTCCTGGGAAAGGTAATGCTAAGGCCGGGCATTCTTAACCCTGGGAAAGCCTGAAGCAAACACTGTGGTTCTTACTGCTCCCCTAGAGGAGCAATGGTGCCTGTCTTGTCTGGCTGAGAAGTCAGGACAGGGACCCAAGCTTCCTGGCTGAAGATAACCTTCCAGGGCTGGCCTGGAATATTCCTCCGGCGATCATAGAGGTAAGGCCAGGGGCATGGCACAAGCCCCACAAGCAGTATTTTATCCCTTGCA
The DNA here is from genome assembly GCA_036365145.1 of Orientallactaga sibirica. NCBI lineage: Eukaryota > Metazoa > Chordata > Mammalia > Rodentia > Dipodidae > Orientallactaga > Orientallactaga sibirica. The sequence goes on from JAEOAD010000005.1 coordinate 1,886,989, forward strand.
AGGCACAGGTTGGGATTCAAAAGCATGCAGGGACACTCTTTAGAATATTGATGCAGGATTTGTGGGTTCAGGGAGGACTTGTGAACACCAACTGAATTGATAAAACAGATTATCTGAATTGATAAAACAGATTCCAAGAAGGGTCAATTATGAATTGGGTTTACTTAAGGAGAACCTATGAATTATGAGGGTTATTCAGGAAGAATTGGGATTCAGGGAGGAGGCTTGGTAAAAGACTCAAGCCAAAAGGGAATTCTCCTCCTTGATGGGCTAGAATAAAAGAACTCGGGGCTAGGGAAATGGCTTAGTGGTTAAGGCATTTGCCTGCAAAGCCTAAGGACCCCAATTTGATTCCCCAAGACCCATGTAAGCCAGAAGCACAAAGGGGGCGCATGCATCTGAAGTTTGTTTGCAGTGGCTAGAGGCCCTAGCATGTCCATTCTCTCTATCTGCCTCTTTCTTTCTCTCACCCAAATAAATTAATTAATTAAATATTTTTTTAAAGAATTAGGAAAATGAGGCGTTAAGAAAATCCATGAGATAAGCTTATGCGGGGGCACACACAGAAGGCAAAGCATAAGGGCACAGGCCAAAGGGTTTACAAGAAGTGTGTGCACACACACACACACACACACACACACACACGGAAAAAGAGCCTAAGATCCCCATCCCTTCACCTTTACATGCACATAAGGGTCAGGAAACAATAAAAGTAGGACAGAGAAGGACTCGCGGCTTAAAGAAAGACTTCCCATGTAACAGATCGAGGCAGTACCAGGACTGAGACTGGGAGATTCAGACACCCAGAAAGCAGGTAGCCAAGAGAGTTATTACATACGCGGCAGACCCAGAGCTTAGAGGAAAATCATACATATAACAAAATGAAAACACACGTGGAAACAAAATACATGTAAGAAGCAAGCAAAAGACAAAACAAACAGGCATGGAGGACCCCCACTTTTTATGACCCAGGTATGTAAGGGAGACACCTGATTGGTTCATGAACTCAGGGGACTGACCCAGAAGGCCAGCCCACCTAGATGTGCTAGACTGAGGAAGTACCGGGGCCACTGTTGCTGAGAAATTGTAGTCATCGTGGATGAGACTGGATCAGAGGTCAAAGTTCTAGTTTTGCCAGGGCGGGCAGGTGGGCAGAGTGGCAGCTCTTACTAATCCAGAAACAGGGGAATAACAGATATGAAGGAACCCTGTGTGAAACTCATGTATTCATCTACAGGTGGAGCACACTCTGAGCCCTGCAAAGTTACTGCCTGTTAGGGCCAGGCCAGCCAGATCCTGACGCATTGAAATCACGGATGACGTGTCTTCTGGCAGGCTGGGCCATTAAGTCCATTAATTCTTAAAGATGCTGAAGTAGAATGTTCCGCTGATGGCAGTAGCTGGTTACCTCATGGTTCAGGCTAAACCGCAGGGACTTCAGCACAAAAGGCAGCATGCGTAGCGTGAACCCAGGCCCTGCAACTGGCCCCAAGAGAAGTGCCAACATGGGCACAGATTCTAAGTCTGCTTTCACCACCCTCCACATACATGAGGCTACATGAAGAGGAAGGAATAATCAACTTGGGGGGGGGACAAAATATGAAAAAAGAAATCCTAGAGCTTTCAGATGCTGCATGGGTTCCTAAGTGGGTAACTGTCACGAACTGTCAGGGACACCAAAAGAGAAACGCCGCAGTGGCAGTGGCCCAAGGCAGCTGAAGAGTTGACTGGGAAGCGTAGTAGCAGCTACCAAAGGCAGAGTGGTCACTTTTCACAGCCACGTTGTTCACCAGCACTTCAGCTGAGTGTGACCCCAATTACTCACAACACAAAATGGCTTGGTTTAAGACTAAAAATGGAGACCATCTCCCCAGCAGGTGGTGGAAAACTGCTCCTGCATTTGTTAAGCAACTCCGCAAGGGGACCCATGCCAGCCAGAGGCTCTGGAAAATACGTTGGGTCAGCACTTTTCCATCCCCTGAGTCACCTAGGGCCTCCCTGCAGTGCCCGGCCCTGTAGAAGCCCTCTTGAGAATACAGCTTTTGACTTTCAGAATTTTGTCTTTGCATATACTTTCTCGGGCTGGGAAGAAGCCTTCCTTCTCCACTCATACAGCAAAGGCATCGAGGCAGCACGGCCACTGCTAAAGGAGATCACGCCTAGGGACTCCTGCCACTGCAGGGTCAGTCGGCTAGCATTCGTGGCACACGTGGAGCAATCGGTGGCTAAGAGGTTAAAGGTCATTCGGAAGCTGCACAAGGCATATCACCCACCATCAGAGCTCCCAGGAAGTGGAGGGCATGAACTTTACACTAAAACGGCACCTGAGCCAACTATGCCAACAGACTCACTGGCACTGCACTGGGACCAGTTGTCTCCCACTGCCTGGCTAAGAATCAGACCTACACAGATAGGATTCTCCCCATATAAAATGCTGTATGGCATCCACCTCCCCTTGTCAGGGGAGAACCAGGAGTACCCAAAAGAACTGGGTAGTATCACTTTAATTGTGTGTATTAATTTATTTATTTATTTATTTATTTATTTATTTATTTATTTATTTATTTGAGAGAGAGGCAGATAGAGAGAATGGGCACATTAAGGCCTCCAGCCACTGCAAAGGAACTCCAGATGCATTTACCACCTTGTGCATCTGGTTTAGGTGGATCCTGTGGAATTGAACCTGGGTCCTTAGGCTTCACAGGCCCATTATACATTGTGTATCCAGGTGCACTTGCCTGTAAGCCTAACTCCACACACACACACACACACACACACACACTCCTTAAACCAAGAGATGCCTCTGGGTAAAGGACAGGGTGGCCAGCCTCTAAAGCCTTTATGGAAAGGTCCGTTCACTGTTGTTCCACAGCCACTGCAGTAACGGAGGCCTGGGTGCTTCCCTGGTTCCATCCCAGCACAGTGAAGCCAGCCTCCAGCCACTGGGAATGTGCTCCTGGCCCAGGGACAACGTGCAAGCGAGTCATCTGGAAGCACTGAGCTGGGCCACCAGAGGACCCCACAGGTCCAGAGGACTTTGGAAGCTGGCGGATCCGTGCTGGAGGAGCCGTGGGTTTTTAGTTATTCACCCTGGCAGTGCTCCTCCCAGCTTAGCCTTTGCCATGGGTTGGTGGAGGCCACCCACAATGCGCCCACCGGACTTGTCGCCAGAGGCTCCTGTTAGCACGTTTACCTCGTTAATTTCACAGTCTCAAAACCCTGCAGGGACTCCTGCCTGCACCTGACTCAAACACAACGGACAGAGGGGACACCTGGACCCTGAGCAGTCACACCCATTTTTAAAAATAATTTAATTAGTCAGTTAGTTAGTTATTAGAGAAAGAGAGAGAGAGAGAGAGATCCCACCTTGTTCCGTGGCTGCCTCATGAGGTTTAGGGCATCTGTCAGACTCTGGGGGTTTCTCTCTCCCTGCAAGTTGGATGCAGATCCAGGTACAGATCTTCCAATTGTTAAGGGGGTGGGGGCTGCAGTATCCCCTAGAGGGGAGCAGTTCGAGATGGATAAAATCAAAGACCCCTCTCCCTCTCCCTTCTTTGAGAGATTGGACCGCTCGCCCTCTCTCTTCTTTTGTATGGTTGTTTGTCGCCATCTGGTGGCAGGAAATGGGTGGCAAACAGAACAAAACTTTAAACTGTAGAGTGGAACATTTCAAGAAACGGTATTTAAAGGAATTATGGTGTCACATTGTCTCTCGGAAATGTTCAGGCATTCTGTGAAATAGATGGGCCATTGTTTGGGGTGGGATGGCTCCCCGAGGGGTCATCAGATAAGGAGGCTTTGAGTGTTTGAGGTGATCGTGGGGCCCTCAGGGCACCCGGACCAGCTTCTTTACACTGATTGCCGGATGTCCTCTTGGGCCCACACCCGCAGGACACCTTTCTCCTGGGGAGACACAAACACACCTGTTCATCGCGGACGGGGCTCCGCTGGCAGAGCAGCGTAGGGCTGCAGCAATGCCAGTGTTGGGGAACCTATGAGTTTAACAGGGACACTGCCAGAGGAATGCCAGGGGTTAGTGGCAGGATTCCGGAGCACCCACAGCAGCAGTTTGATGGGGCTCCCGGGGTCAGGGTCACTCCGGAGCCACAGGGGAGGGCTTCCTGACCGGGCAGCGGGGGTCCCAGAGCAGTGGCACCATCTAGAAGGTTCAGGTTCGGCCCACTCCAGAAGACAACTGACCTTGTCGCTGCCCAGGAGCCCCTGCCGAGCTCTGCCCTCGCTTTCGAGTTGAAGGCTTACTTACAGAGCTTAAAGCCTGGGGCTCCGCGCCCCCCCCAGCCTGAAACTGAACTCTTCCGTCAAAGGGTCTCTTCCCCCTCTGCTGGACCCCAACCGCCGAAACGGTGACCCTGCCTCGGTGCCAGCCACGAACTCGCCCGGGCGTGCACGCTGGGTCCCTTCCTTCTTTCCCGTCCTAAGCCACACACCTCCCCTTACCTGCTTTGCCCCAGCTTGCAGACTGCCCATGCCCACATCAACACTGTACAATTCCAGGACCCCTCTCCATTCACTACCCCCCCCCTCAACCTACAGCATTGATCAATCATTATCTACCTACCTTTCCTCGGATTCCCCAAAACACCTGACATCACGGTTCCCTGACTTGGAAAAGAGGTGTTTTCTGGGACCACTATCCTCCTGAGCTTCTGTGACTCTCACTTCCTGCCCTGCTTCATTCTCCTCTCGTGGCTCAGACCTCTGTCCCTTCCCCACCACACACCCTGCCAGCTTCTCCCTGCTCCCCACGCACTGACCCACTGCACCTGCACGGAGCAGACTCGGGTGCCCGGTAAGGATGGCCCCTCCCTTTCCCCTGCTTAGCAAGGTCTTCAGCTGTAACATCCAATATTGATTCTGGCATTTTACCCTCCCACCACTCTTTCTCCAAGGATTCACGCTGAGCCAGAATCTTGATGGTTCCTCAGGCCCTTCGCCTGTGAGTGTTTTGTAGTTCTTTGTTTGTTTTTTTTTTACATTAGCCTGATTCAGAAGTGTTTTTTTTTTTCTTCATGCATGCCATGTGCACCTGTCATTTCTGCCAGGACTTATGGGGAGGATCCTGCGGGGACACTCGCCCCTCTGCGCTGAAATCTCGCTGGAGCTAAGTGTGCCACCATGCCTGCTCCTAGACCCAATAGTAATTCCAGAGACGGCTAAATTTTTTAATTGTGGGCACTGTGTGTAACTGGAATTATACAACATGGAGAAGGGACAGCTAGTCAGAATACAGCCTTACAGCCTACTCCAGCCCTATCCTTTTTTGGGGGGTGGGGCAGTCGAGGTAGGGTCTCACTCTAGCTCAGGCTGACCTGGAATTCACTCTGTAGTCGCAGGGTGGCCTCCAATTTACTGTAATCCTCCTACCTCTGCCTCCCAAGTGCTGGGATTAAAGGTGTGCGCCATCATGGCCAGCTCCAGCCCTATGCTTTTGAGAGACTCATCTGTACAACTTCCTTCAGACACTCCCCCAAGCGGGCTGGCTCAGGATTAGGACCCACTGCTAGGTCCATGGGCTGCTCCCACAGAATGAGCCCATCACTCCTCACCAGGGCTCCAGCTGAAACCATAGAGTAATGGAGGAAATGAGCAAGAGTGTTGTTTTCTTGTATCAGCGCAAGGGTGAAGGAGATAGACACAGAGAACACTCAACTCCTACCAAACCAGAGATCCAGAGACACAGAGGCTCCCAAGAGCTCATCACTGAAGTAGACCTAAAATGATCCCAACATGGCTCAGGGAAATTCACGGAAGAGGGGCGGAAAGATTGTTAGAATCACAAGTTGGGTCATTATGCACACAGACATTGCCTCTTCCCCATAAATGATGGCCTCCCCCACAATGCACGACCCACATTCCCCAAAGAGGAGGGTCCCTTCGGAGGGGGTTGGACAGGGAGGAGGCTAACGATGGTACCAGCATGACTGTATACACACTATCTACAGAACTGATAAAAAATAAATAGTTTTTTAAAAAGTGACCAGGATCTCTTGTCAACCTCACACTCATCACTTCTTTCCTATTATATCTCGCTTTCTTTCTCATACTCTATTACATTCTAAAAGCCTGCCAGAGACTGGGACACTCCACTACAATCGGTTAGTGGCACACAAGTAAGTCACCAATGAATACAGCCATTACCCCACCTCGTCCTTCCTCCCACAAGGCAGCTAGGAGCAGCTACAGGACTCAGGCAAGCTTTACCAGGCAACACCAAGCCGCCCCTAAACATTTAAAGACAATTCTTTCTGCTTCCACAAGCTGAAACTGGTAAGATTCCTGGGTTCCCACAAGCAGCAGTCCCTCTAACCCACAAGAGTACAGAGTCTGGAGGAATGGGCACCTACTTGCCCTGTCCCTAAAATCAGCATTTTAGAACTAAAAGTCTGACCCTTTAGCATCTACGGCACCATGAACTAAAAAGGGGGCTGAAGAAATGGCTCTGCTCACTTAAAAACTGAAAAATGACAAATTTTAAAGCCATGATCAATTTGGTCCTTGTTAAAAATCTTTATGACTAACAGTATATTTTGCTCCATTGGCTTATATATGAATGCTGATATAAATAAAAAATATGAAATTAGCTCAAATTCTTTCCAATTTCCAATGTAAGTAAAAGTTTAAAGGCAAATATTTCCTGTCTGTTATGTCTAAAGCCAGCTACTGTGTTTATATGTGCTTCATGTAGTCAGTCTCTAAAAATGCCTATGCCACATGTTCATATCTCTATCTAATTGTTTATGTTTTGTGTTTATGATCTACTTAACTGGATTTGACCACCAAATGTTGTTATTTTGAAATTTCCCTACACATATTTTAGGATGTTACTGAATTATAACCTAAACCTGACTCTCAAATGTTATTGTTTCCAAGTGTTTACCTAGTTAATATATGACTGGATTATATTTCCAAAATGTTTTAATTTGGGCATAATAATTAGATGATCTCAAATGTTAATTAGATGTACCCTGTCAGTGTACAAGTGAAATTTTAAATGCTAAATACTAAGTCACCTGCCCCCAAAAAAAATCAGTAAAATGTACCCTCACATCTTGGTTTTGAATAAATAAGTTTTGAAAATAATTCTTATATACTTCTTTGTGATCTTATATTAAAACAAAATGGTTGGGGCTGGAGAGATGGCTTAGCAGTTACGGCTCCTGCCTGCAAAGCCTACGAACGCCTGTTTGATTCTCCAGGTCCCACATTTAGTCAGAAGCAGAAGTGATGCAAGCACGCAATGTCGCACATGCACACAAGGGGGCGCACATGTCTGGAATTCATTCACAGCGGCTGAGAGGCTGCTGGCACACCCATTCTCTATCTGTCTCTCTCTCTGTCCTCTCAAATTAAAAAAATGGTTAAATGGTAACTGAAAAGTTAATTAGACATATAGAATGGTCTAATTCTCTGTTCTATTGCTCTTCCTTGCACTTAATATAGTACATTATAATTAATAGGCTGTCATGTGTTGTTTCAAAGATATCACAAGCCTACTGTGAGTCCAGGGTCAAGCACTCCCCTGCCGCAGATCCAAGCAGATTCAAACTAACTCATACTTTGGATCAGTCTGGCCATCTGATAAATGACAAGGAGAAGGGAAAACAAACAGCATAATGATAATATAAAATTAAAGTGCTTCAAGGGTACTTTCTAACAAAGCCTGACAGCCTGGGTTCCATTCCCCAGTACCTATATAGAGCCAGATGCACAAGGGGCACATGTAGCTTACAGTGGCAAGGGGTCCTGGCTCACCATTCCCTCTCTCTCATTCATATCTCTCTCTCTCTCTCTCTCTCTCTCTCTCCTTACAAGTGACTAAATAAAAATATTTTAAATATAAATAAATAAAATCAAGGTGCTTAATTAAGTCATAAGCTCCTTAAAGTGCAAAAGACAACAACCAGGCTCCGCAGGGGCTTATACCAGGCTAAAACAGATAATCCTAACTTGTTACAGAATGTCATGAGATTATAAATTTAGGTCACCATGTCTCAAAATATCAAGGTTAAAACTAGTTCATTGATGTTAATTTGCTTATAACGATTATAAAAACCGATTGTAAAATGCTTAATCTTGTTAACTATGATCATCTATCTGTCAAGCTTCTAACTACTGGGAAATTGAATCATAATATTGAGGGTTACTTATCAGTGCTAAGTTTCTTATTATAGGGTTATCATATCTGAGAACATTATAAGTTTAAAAATAGTTAAGTTCCTGAGTTATTTATGCCAGTTCTGCCTAAATGGTCATCACTGGGTTTGTCATTTAAGTTAGTTTTTTAAAAAACAATATAATTGCCAGGTGTGGTGGCACACACCATTAACCCAGCACTTGGGAGGCAGAGGTAGGAGGACCAACGTGAATTCAAGGCCACCCTAAGACTACATAGCGAATTCCAGGTCACCCTGGGCTAGAGTGAAACCCTCAAAAAAAAAAATTATATATATAATTTCAGTTATTGTGACTTTTGTTTTTTAAAAGGCTATGTTCTGAGATAACCTCTATTTCTTAAAAGCTCCCACTCTAAATTCCTGAGTCAAAGTGAATTAACTCCAAATTATAACACTAGAACCTGCTATATACCAATAGTGTCAATGTATCTTGCCAAAGCTTCATCTATTTTAAGTCATGAGAAAAACATAGTATTTAAAACCTACTATATACAATAATGTTGGTATCTTGCCTAAGCTACATCTATTTTAATAGTCATTGATAAAACATAAAATTATGTTAATCAAAGTGTCTCTAATAAACATCAGATAAATTGTTCTAGATTTCTCTTTTGAGATCAGCAGGGAGGAAGTAGAGAGAGTGAGCTAGCCATGAACCCCCAGCAAGGCTGGACTATTAACCCTCAAGGCCCAACCTCAGCAACACACACGTGTCCTGCACAAAGGTTCCACATCCCACAAGCTCCACCAGCTGAGGCCTAACTATGAGGTTTAATCACAAACACGAGTCTGTGGGGGACATTTTGCATCTTTGCCTTCAAACCACCACACCCTCAGCCCCAGGGTTGCAGCCTCTCTTATTGCCTTCAAACCACCACACCCTCAGCCCCAGGGTTGCAGCCTCTCTTATTGCCTTCAAACCACCACACCCTCAGCCCCAGGGTTGCAGCCTCTCTTATTGCCTTCAAACCACCACAACCTCAGCCCCAGGGTTGCAGCCTCTCTTATTGCCTTCAAACCACCACACCCTCAGCCCCAGGGTTGCAGCCTCTCTTATTTCAACAGCAGCTTGTACTCCCTGCTGCTCCATTTCACTGATGCTCCAGCGGCTCAGGCGTTCCCCAAGACTGCCCAAGCTCCACCCTATCTACATGTGTTTACTACTGCAAGCTGCTGACCACTCAGACGGTGTCAAACGCAAGGAAAGAGCCATCGCAGCAGGTCTGTGTGTTTCCGCCCTGCCTGTCCCCAGCGAAGATGTCTGGCCCCTGAGAACAAGCTCTTAGGAGGTTTCTGGAGGTTTCTGTGCCGGCCGTTGATGACTGTGTTGTGTTCATCTGGAGCGACAGACCATGTCCTTCTTGCCTGCTGGACAGTTTACACAAAGGCCACAAGTGACCACGCGTGTCTAATTTCAATACGGAGTCCTGAGTTTCCATTGCTACAGCTGATTTCTGAGCAGGATGCATCCACACAATGGACCCCTTAAGAGCCCCCAAGACATTCCTGAGATTCCCTGGACAGAGGTCTTCCACACATTGTCCCTGAACTCTCTGCAGAGCAGAGGCCCTCGCACATGGGAAGACACGAAGAGTCTGGGCTGGGCTTCTCCAGGGTTTGCTGTGTGAAGAGAAGGTTGTGAAAAGAGCCACATCCGTGGTGAAGATCCTGCAGATGAATCAGAGCTTTCTCACTGTGGAGAGTTGAACGATGCAGACTGAAAGCCAAAATTATCTTGGGCTATCTTTCCTCCTCGTCGTAGCCATTGATCACCCACTCCGTATCTGACCTAAGGAGATCACTAGCTTCTACCAGCCCCAAGGCTAAGAATGTCATCAAACGGCCTCTGAAGCCTGCAGCACAGGTTTCCCATCTTGGCTGTATCCCTACCTGATGCTGATGACTGTCTTCTGTGTCTTCAAAAAGCTCATGCAACTGCATGCAGGGTGGAACACGTTATTTGGGGCAGCTTGAATCCATGATCCCCGGCCAAGGTCACGCTCATCTGCCTCAGAATAACTATGTTTCTTTCCTTCAGAGCAAGAGCTGTTTCTTAATATTTATTTATATATTTATATGACAGAGAGACAGAAAGAGAGAGGAGGGAGAGAGAGAGAGAATGGGCATGCCAAGGCCTCTCGCCACTGCAAATGAACTCCAGACACATGAGCCCCTTTGTGTATCTGGCTTCACGTGGGGATTGGGAAGTTGAAAGCAGGCTGTCAAGCTTTGCAAACAAGTCCCTTTAACCACTGAGCCAGCTCTCCAGCCCAAGAGCTGTGTTTTGTGTCACAGTCACTATACATCTTTTATTGTGAATCCTTTGATGCAGTGAATCTTAGCCATGACTGAATCTGCTCAGTCCATCAGAGTAAATCACTAAACTCAGGACTTCTGAAACAAAGTCAGCAGAGAGGCCTGGCTTCTCAACACACTGCTGGATGCTGCTGTCCCTGGGGCCTGGCCCAGCCTTGCTGTCACCATGTGACCCCTTCCAGGTTTGGAAGAGGGCCAAGAGAAGCAAGTGCTGCAACTTACAGCCCTGCCCAGGGCCTGCTCTCCTGAGCAACCTGCAGAAAACATGCCGTAGGGTGATAGGGGAGGGGTGAGCACTGGACCCTGGTTGGGGGGTCGTGCAAATCTCAGGGTTGATTGCTCTTTGGAATCTCTGGGAGGTGTGGACTCAGATTAATTCACATAAGGAGTCAAAGCCCCAGGGCCTCTCTGGATCGGTTACTTATTAGTTGCCTGACCAAGCAAGGCGGCGGGGGTCGTCAAAGTGCCCTCCGGTCTTGCAGGTCCCCGTAGGTGAGCATACTTTGTTTCGCAGTCCACAGGCACTCTTTCTTTTTATCTATCTTTAAAATACTTCTGTGTGTAAATTAATGAGCAGGACCGTGAACAGGAATGTAAATAACATAACTAGCCAGTAGGAGAAGTTTTAAAAGTAAGCTAACTCAACAATCATCCACACTTGCAATTCAAAGAGAAGCCTTGCATTTATTTTGCGTTAAAAAGTCAACGGCTGGGCTGGAGAGATGGCTTAACCATTAAGGCACTTGCCTGTGAAGCCAAAGGACCCAGGTTTGATTCCCCAGAAACCACATAAGCCAGATGCTCAAGGTGGCAATTGCCTCTGGAGTTCATTTGCAGTGGCTGGAGGCCCTGGAGTGTCCATTCTCCCTCCCCCCGCCCCCGCCATGAATAAAAATAAAATATTGATACTTCCAGGTAAGATGGCAGTGTAGTAGCCATGTCAAAGCAGCCGGCAGGGGCGGGGGGTAGAGAAATTAGCAGAAAAACAGGAAAATACATTGTTACCAAAAAGGGAAGGTGTATAAGGAATTGTCAACCTTGACAGAGAAGCAAGGAGAGATCCAGAGCTTCCAGGGCCCACAGAGCCAGGCAGAACCAGATCCCACAGCAGTGCTGGTCCACGTGGCCACCAGACTGCCTGAGCTTCAGGAGAAGCCAGGTGAAGGGATTTCCCACTCACACCAGCCTCCTCACAAAGTCAAGAACCCTGAAGGAGCAGATAGCAGGGCAGAGAAGAGGGATGTCCAGATTAAACTAGCTGTCAAGATTAGCCAAATCTGTAAGCCCTAGGACCAAACAAGTGCATTTCAATAAATAAGGAAGAGAGTGACTGAAGAGTCTGCCCATACCCAGACACTGCAAACAAAAAGTATAAGCCAGAGGTGGTGGCAAAAACCCATAATCCTAGCACTTAGGCAGCTGAGGCAGGAGGATGGCTATTGGTTTGAGATCAGCCTGGGCTACAGAGTGAGACTGTCTCAAAGAAAAAAAAGCTAAGCATAGAATTATCTTATGACCCAGGAAAATACTTCTCCTAGGAAAATACTCCCTCAACTGAAAACAGGTGTTTAAGGAAACGAGTTAACAAAAGTTTAGAGCAGAATTATTCACAAAAGGGGGAAAGAGCACAAATGTAGATAAGTGACCAGCATACAGCTAATCTACACAATGGAATGTTGGTTCTAAGAATGAAGAAAGTATCCACATATGTTACAACATGGGTAAATCATAAAAATTTATGCTAATTTCAAAAGATAATCATAAGAGATCATAAACTGTATGACCCCATTTTACTGAGATGTCTAGATTAAACAAATTTTTAATATATTTTATTTATTTATTTATTTGAGAGAGAGAATGGGTATGCCAGGGCCTCCAGCCACTGCAAACGAACTCCAGACATGTGTACCCTCTTGTGCATCTGGCTTACGTGGGGCCTGGAGAGTCGAATCAGGATCCTTTGGCTTTGCAGGCAAACGCCTTAACCACTAAGCCATCTCTCCATCCTAGATTAAACAAATTTATACAGACAGATTAGCGGTTGCTTAGAGCTGGGGGAGTAGATACATGGTGATATATAAAGGACATGGGATCTAATCTTATAGGATATGATCATTAGTCTTAATTGTCTGCTTGGTTGGGTTGATAGATTCCTAAGAGATCAGTACAGCACATTCTGAGGAGCCTGTAAGAGTTTCCGGAGATGACTGACAAGTAGGGCATTAGCTGATGGGAAAGACCCACATCGGATGGGGGCAGCACAGTCCCATTGGCTGGGGCCCAGATGAAATGAAAGTTACAAAAGAGGAAGCCAGCCCCTTACGCCAGCTCCATCCTGCCTGAGAAAGCCTGTCTCCCACGGCAGACTCCAGCTTCCCCAGCCTCTGCACATGGACTCCCACCTGTGGCTTTCCAGGGAGCATCAGCCTGGCACTGGAACACCTCCCTGTTCTGGGGCCTCCAGCTCTTCCCTGAGCAGCTACTGGGCTCCCTGGTTCTCCAGTGTGAGAACGGCCACTGGAGGACTGTGCAGCTTCCCACTGCACGGATAGTCTGTAAGTCATTCTCATCGTTACATGTGTATTCCACATATGCTCTTTACACATGGCTGTGTGTGTGTCTGTGTTCATGTAAATCACGACTGTGAGCACAGGTGTGTGTGTGCCTGGGCACATGTGCGCATGTGGAGGTCAGAAATCAACACCAGGTGCCTTCGTCAAACTCTCTTCCTCTGAGTTTTGAGGCAGCGTCTCTCTGAGCTCAGAGCTCACTGATTTGGCTGGACGAGTTAGTCAGCAAGCCCCCGAGACCCTCTTGTGTCTACCCTCCAGTGCCGGGATTATAGGTTCGTGCCACCAGGTCCAGCTTTTGTGTGGGTGCTACAGATCAAAACCCACGTCCTCACGCTTGTGAGGCAAGCGCTTTACCCACTGGGCTATCTCTCCAGCCCCAACTCTCTTCTATTATATACATTTTCTCCATATAGTCTCTCTGTATACATATAATATTGGTTCCATTTTTATAGAGACCCTGACACAGGGTGATGAAAATGTTCTAACATTGACTGTGGTAACCAGAGCTGGAGAGATGGCTTAACAGTTAAGGTGCATGCCTGCGAAGCCTAAGGACCCTGGTTCGATTCTCCAGGACCCACATAAGCCAGATGCACAAGATGGCACATGAGTCTGGAGTTCGTTTGCAGTGGCCAGGGCCCTGGCATGCCCATTCTCTCTCTCTCTCTCTCGATCTCTCTCTATCTCTCTAAATCTCTATCTAAATATTATATATATCTCTATAATAAATAAATATAAATAAATATTATATATATATATATGCAGATTGCACACTTTAAGTGGTAAAACTATATGGTGTGTGCATTAGTTTTCTGCAGTTGTTTGTTAAAAAAATAAAATGTGCTGGGTGTAGTGGCACATGCCTTTAATCCCAGTACTTGGGAGGTAAGAGGTAGGAGGATTGCCATGAGTTCAAGGCCACCCTGGGAAAACAGAATGAATTCCAAGTCAGCCTGGGCTAGAGTGAGACCCTACCTCAAAAAAAAAAAAAAAAAAAAAGATATGAAAGAAAGAAAGAAAGTCTCCAGTTAGCTAGGAGGACATATCTCTTTTGCTCTCACTGTTCCCCTGGCCCCTATTCTCACCCTCAATAGTGGCTTTTACGTTATAAAAGACAAAAATGCCCTTTATGGTGATTTGAGATTAAATGGCCCCCATAACTGCATGTGTTTGTGACTAAGCCTCAGAACCGGTCCCCAGCTGCTGGAGCTCTTGGGAGGCGCAGCCCTGCTGGAGGAGGTGAGTCACTGGGGGCGGACCTTGTGGTTTCTTATTCCAGTCCCGCAGGGCGTTCACTAGCTCACTCATTCTTGTTGCTACCTTCCAGCTGACACGACAAGAGAGATGCCCAGCTTCTGCTCTGCCCGCCTGCCAGGGTGAAACTTCCCTTATAAAACTAAGCCGGAAATGAACTCATTCCTCCTCTAAGCCACTTCTGGTCGGTCTTAGCAACTAGAATGCAAAATGGAAAAGGAATGCAAAAACCTTCAAAATGAAAGGAATTCTGGTCCAACAGAGCAAAGATTCTTAGACTCAGATTGCAGAGACCTTGTGGATTTGATAAAAGTAGTGGCTCTTCTACCTTAAGGAAGATAAAAGCCCATGAGGGTTTGGTAAGTACCCTCAGTGCAGACATGGGTGTCCACAGCTCATCTTCAAACTGTGAGTTCAGACCCTGATGGGAATGAACATGCTTTTGAATGCTGTTCTCCACTGAACACAGCCAGAATGTTGAGAAGTTGTCAGTCTCTGGAGTGGTGCCAGAAAGTAAGGACGTGTGAAGGATAAAGACGGCCTGTGCAAAGGGCCCAGGGTCACAGCCTAAAGGTCCCACTCAACAGACTTGAGATGATTTGAGAGTCAAATCAAAATCAATAATGAGAGTGATGGAGCACAGCTCTCACTGTAACATGAGCATCCATTTGCCCACGGCAGGGAGGCGGGAAGAGGCGTCTCTCCTAGTAGCAGGAGCATCCATTTGTCCATGCTGGGGAGGTGGGGTTGAGGAGATGGGTCAGTTGGTCAAGTGCTTGCCTTCCAAGCATGGGAACCTGAGTGACTCCCCATTACTCACATTCAAAAGTAAGTAGATAAAATGTAAAGACCTAACAGTGAGAGAGGGAAGGGGGGGAGAAGAACAGACCGAGGCCCTGGTGCACCCATTCTCTCCCTCTCTCTCTCTCTCTCTCTTCTCAAATAAATAAATAAATAATAAAATATTTTTTTAAAACAGTAGAAGGATAAAAGAACAGTGGACTTGGAAACTCAGCACTATGTCTCTTCACAGTAGAAGGAAGAACGGACTTGGAAACTCAGCACTATGCTGCGTCAAGAATCCACAGTGGGTGCTTAGGTGACTGCTTGAGTTCGAGAAAGAATTGACTTAGTTTCAAAATCTCTCCCAAGGTTGCTTCTCCTAACGAGACACCGGCAGCCACCATCTCACATGAAGGCCAACAACGTCACTGAATGGGGACAAATTTGACAATCGGTCCCACAGGTGGCATGTGCTGAGAAAGTGTGCTTCAGCAGACATTCGGAGCAAGCCTCAGACAACCTCGACTGCAGGACCCCAGGGAAGGTCACCAGAGCTCCTGCAAGCCTTCTGTAGTGACTGCTCTGTCCTCCTTGGGGCCGTCCATGCCATGCAAGACGAAGAAAGACTGGCGACAGTTGTCAGGTTCCAGGAGACTCAGTAACGCGCGTGGTCCTGGATTGGTTTGGAACCGAGAGAAGTGTGCTTCTAAGACATTGCTGGGGCCTGGCAATCCGATCACAGTGCTTGATGAATGATAAATTCCTGGCTCAGCTATCACTCTGTAGATCCATGAAAGACCACCCTTGTCCTTGGGAAGTAAACATAAAACTGTTGGGGGTAAGGGCCATGATGTCTACAATCTACTTTGAAGTTGATTAGGGAGAAGATAATATACAGAGCTGGAGAGATGTCAACAACACCTCTGCCTGGGTGATGGGAATGTGGGAATTTTTATACTGTCATGGAAATTCTTCTAATTTTGTCATCATTTAAAAATAAAAACTTAAGTGAATATGATAAAAATAATAAAAATGTATTTAAATATATGTAATAGAAAAGTTTTAAAAATCAAGGAACTTTTGCTATAAATATTGTCAGGATAAGGGTCAACAGGATATGGCTCAGCAGTTAAAGGCACTTACTTGCAAGACTGCCAGTCCAAATTCAATTCCCCAACACTCCCATAAAGCCAGATTCAAGGTGGTGCATGTTTCTGTAATCCCAACACATCTATGGCAGTGAGAGGCAATGCCAGGTGATTCTCAAAGCTCGTGGGCCAGCTAGACTGACACACATGCAGCAGGACAGCAACAAGAAAGACCCTATCTCAAAAAGAAGGTAAAAGAAGAGGACAAACCCCAGAGGTTGTCCGCTGACCTGCACGTGCACTCTGTCTCTCTCTCTCTCTCTCTCTCTCTCTCTCTCTCTCTCTCTCTCTCTCTCTCACACACACACACACACACACACACACACACAATTTTTTGTTTAAAAACTGTAGAGATGGGCTGAAGAAATGGCTTAGCAGTTAAGGCACCTGCCTCCTAAAGCCTAAGTTCCAATCTCCAGTGGTTCCAATCTCCAGGTCCCACGTTTAGCCAGATGCAAAGTGATGCAAGGGCACAATGCCACACTTGACCACAAGGGGGCGCACACATCTGGAGTTCTTTCACAGCTGCTGAGAGGCTGCTGGTGCACCCATCTCTGTCTCCCTCTCCCTCTCTCTCTGTCTCTCTCTGAGTCTCTCTCCAAAAAAAAAAAACTGTAGAGATGGAATTGTCCCTGCAGGTACACACAGCCCAGCCCTGAAGCTCCCAGGTCAGGTGGCTGCAGATGAAGCCATCACTTCCTTGGTAGATACGAGATCAGGTTCCCGAGACCCAAAGCCTGCCTGGGGGCAAGAACATCATTTGCTGACACAGAATGTTACTATGGGACCAAGTGAACTGCTAGAAGAATCCAAGATCCCAGGGGCTCCACACACATCTGCACACGAGAGGCTAACAGGGACCCTTACAGGTTGAACCCCAGCTGAGCCCTAAGCCTGCCTGCACAGACTGAGACCAGCATATTGGAGCCTGTGGAGGTGAGGAGTCCCCACTGCTAGTGATTGCAGTGACAAGTGTATCAAATGCCATTGCCCGCCTAGGGGCCGGTGTGGCCACAGGTAGAAGGGATATTCCTTTGTAAGCCCTTTTCTGCCAACAAACACCTAAAATATTTCATTCACATAAAGTGAAACTACCTCAGTAGCTTATGGGGAAAGCGTCACACAGTCAGGGCAGCCCCTGAGGCTCAGTCAGGCAGAAGGTGGGCCTCACCTTGAACACACTCCTCTGGCTCCTCTCCTCTTGGAATGAACACTGAGTGGGCTTCCGTGAGCTGGCTCCGAGTTCCTGCAGCCCTGGCTGGATTGATTCAGTAGAAGGCAGCGAGGCCTCTTCCCCACACATGCAGTGGTGGTTGTGTTGGTTTCATTGCTCGGTTAGGAATAAAGTGTTTAAACCTGGTATTTGTGAGTCTTATACCAGATTGGAAGAAATAATTGGTCCAGCCAGTTGCTTCATGAGGAAATGGAATGTTTAAGTGTATTTAATATTTAAATTTCTGGATCAAATCTATGCATTCCCACGGAATAGTTGTTGTCAGACACATTTCCAGTGCAGTTTTTGTGTGTGTGTATGTGTGTGTGTGTGTGTGTGTGTGTGTGTGTGTGTCATGTGTGTGATTTAAATGGTTCCTGGACCACAGCACACATGTGAAGGTCAGAAGACAAATCTGGTATTGGTTCTCACCTTCCGTCTTGGTTATGGCAGGTCCCCAGGCCAAGGTGGCTGCCTCACTACTCCGTATTCTAGACGAGCTGGCCTGCAAGCTTGTGAGGCTTCTCCTGTCTCTGTGGGATTACAGACAACACTGCTGTGTTTAGCTCATGCGGGCTCTGAGGATCCAAACTCAGATCCTCACTCCTGCACAGCATGTGCTTTATCCACAGAGCCGTCTCCCAGCCTCTCTAGGACCATGTGTGAGGTCACATCACGTTCTTGCATGGGTGGAGCGTGGGGCCAGGGTGCCTTCTCTGTCTTCCTCTGAGAATCGGATTGCTGGCAGTCAGCTGTCCCTGGGGACATCGTTCTTGTCCCTGACTCTGGACCCTGCTCTCTATCACTGTAAATTATCGTTGCCCCCCAGACTGTGTCGCAATGCTTCACCAGCTGGTCACCACCAAAGAACTCAGGCCCGGAACACACACAAACTAGACTTTCGTGTTGCTCTCCAGCAGAGATAGCAGTTTGTCCTTGGCAATGAGCCAGTGACAACCCAGATGCTGTACTTGTTGTAAGTGAGACTGTTGTCATTAGGAGTTGGGGTGAGCCACTCTTGTCCCTGTGGGCCCTGGAGACTGCAGGTGATCATGCAAGGATCTGCCTGCGGCTGTTTTCTGTTCTGATAACAGATAACAGACTGGGAATTTATGAAGAGAAGAGCACAGGTTTATTTAGCTTAGGGCTCTGGAGGCTGAAAGTCCAAAGCTAAGGAAGGTTCCAGTGTCTGCTAAGGTCTTTGTGTGGTGCCATGACGTGGACAGGGCCTCACACAGAAGACCAAGCAGCTCCAGTCCACACCCCGTGTCCTTTCTTTAAGATTTTGTGTGTCTGTGAGTGGGAGGAGGCGGGGGGGTGTGAGGAGTATGTGTGTGTGTGTTTCTGTGTGTGTGTGTGCTTGTGTGGGGAGTGGGGGAAGCGGGGGGGTATGTGAGGGGTGTGTGTTTGTGTGCGTGTATTTGTATGTGTGTGTTTGTGGGGGAAGCAGGGGGCATGTGAAGGGTGTATGTGTTTGTGTGTGTTTGTGTGTGTGTGTGTGTGTGTTTGTATGTGTGTGTTTGTGTGGGGAAGCAGGGGACGTGTGAAGGGTGTGTGTTTGTGGGGGGTGGGGGGAAGATGGGAGCATGTGAAGGGTGTGTGTATGTGTTTGTGTGTGTTTGTGTGTATGAGTGTGTGTGTGTGTATGTGCATGTGTGTGTTTGTGGGGAGTGGGGAAGCAGGGGAGGTATGTGGGGGGGTGTTTGTGTGCGTGTATTTGTATGTGTGTGTTTGTGGGGGAAGCAGGGGGCGTGTGAAGGGTGTGTGTATGTCTGTGTGTGTTTGTGTGTATGAGTGTGCATGTGTGTGTGGAAGACAAACTTGGCTTCTGATTCTCAGGAATGAATCCACCTTTTATGTTATTTTAGTTTTGAGACAAGGTCTCTCCCTGGCCTAATCCTAGACAAATGAGCCGTGGGGATCTGCCCCTCTCTCCTTTCTCCTCGCTGGGATTACATGCCACCACACCAAGGCATGTGCAGGTCAGCCTGAACTAGAGTGAGACCCTACCTCAAAAAACCAAAAGAAGAAGAAGGAGGAGGATGAGGAGAAGAAGCAGCAGCAACAGTAGTGGAGTTTCCTAGCTGGACACAGTGGCATATTCCTGAAATCTCAGCCCTTGGGAGATAGAAGCAGGAGAATCCACGGAAGTGTTGGGTGACAGACTCTGGAAATAGAGGTCGGTGGTGGTCCTGCGGACTATGCTGAAGTGAGCTGACTGCAGAGTGAGTGCAACTGCCTGGGTTCAGATCCCAGCTCTGGGACCTCAGAAGACTTACTTAATCTCTCTGTGCCTGGCATGTCTGCCTCAGGGTAGTGAGAGTAAGAGTCTACCTGGACCGCCATTATGGGAACAGAGGGTGTCAATGCACACACAGCATGGGACTCCCTGTTTTGTGTTGTCACTGACTGGCACAGGCCTGGAGATGGGGTTTATTACTGAAGGACTGTACTTAATGCAAGGGGTATGTCTGTCTTTGCCCCACAGGCAGATGGGGGAGAAAGACAGCTGGTGAATTGGTCTCCCCTCTGGCTAGGAAGGTGGGACATGAAGGGAAAAAGGCAGAGGGGCGGGGGGCTCCCGGAGCTTGGGGACAGCATCTTGCAGGAGAGAGGAAACTGCAGGCAACGACCTCAGCCTGGGTAACCCCTGGGGCATGTGGGGGTGTGTGTGTGATGAGTATGTGTTTACAGAGAGAGGAATGTGGCCCAAGCAAACCTAGGAAATGTCTGTGGTTGACAATGATGGCCTGTAAGCCAAGCTGTGGCACAGTTGTGTCCTGAAACACACAAGGCTATGGCCAACTGAGGGCACAAAACCGAGTGGCATCAGGACAACCCAGACCCTTCCCAGGAAGCTCACGCCCTTCAGATCTCCACCTAGCACGGGGGACCCTCTCCCATCACCACCCAGCCCAGCGTGGCGGGGAGGCGGGGACTCCATTCTCTGGGCAGCATGCTTGGACTGTGTCTTGGAGTCTGTTAATTTTCTCTTTGTCCTCCCGCTTCCTGAGCAGGAGAGGGGTCTCCACTCTCCCTGGCGGCCAGGCTCCCCTCAGCACGTGTTTCCCTAACAGCATCACAGCTGAGCAAGACGCTCCTCGGCCAGGCGAAACAGTCGTCCCGGGGAGGCTGTAAGCAGTTTTAAGGACTTTGAAATTACTCTGATGAAAACACTACTTATGATCAACTCCTATTGGGCACCAAATCTGGGCAGCCATCTGCCTTTATTAAAGCCCATGATTTGATGGCTTCCCCATAAAGAACTGGCCAGAAAGGAGATTATATCATAATCACGTTAGGATTTCTAAACGGTTAAGCCGCATTGTGCCAGTAGTTGGCGCATGGTGAGCACTTAATAAGAGGGCGAGTGACTGTGTAAAAGGCAGTGGCAGTGATGAGGCCCTAATTAAAATCGTTCCATTTGCAATCTCAGCCTGAGGCAGCTGGGACCAGTGGCGGGACCATGCACAGCCCTGGGGTCTGCGACCCTGATCTTGCAAATGGGCAGGTAAGGCATGCAGGAACAGAGCAACAGCTGGCTGTCCCCTGGGCATTTTGCACGGCCCCACAGATCCTCTCTGCAAAGCCTCAGAGACATTATTAACATCGGTCACACCTGGGCTGGGAGGGGCCTAGAAGATCTTGGATGTGACTGTGGAGTTCAGAAAAGTTTGCTCGGCAGAGCAGCTCCATGTCCCTGGCTGGCATGGGCCCCAGTGGACTCTGTACAGGGAGTGCCACCGTCGCTGACCTTGCTCGTCATCAGTCATCAGCCTTTTTCTCTGGCAGCACTAGACATGGGAGGGGCCTCAGGGTCCAGCCCCATCGCTGGTACAGTCCAGGCAGTCTGTAGGATCAGCCTGCCTAGAAAAAGCTGGCTTCCTGTTTTCCTTTGGGAATTCCATTCAGCCCAAGGCCTCAGCTCTTCATCGATCCTCAAACATGGGAGCGTGGGCCTTGGCCAGCAACGTGTGTCCACTCTGCAGGGACAAGCCTCCTCCACAGCCCAGGAGGGTGGCCCAGGCAGCCGGCTCTGCACGATGTCAGACCACACAGGCTCCAGAAAGAGGCCTGGAGAATGCAGAGGGAGTCAGTGGTCCTAACATGTGAGCCACTTTCAAATCTTGTGACAAACTGTTCCAAGGATGTCCCCATTTGACAAAACAAGACTTCCTTACAGGAGGGTTTGAATTCTAGAAAGAGCTGAGTCATGTGGAGTAGTGTGGGGATAGGGTGGGTGATCGAGTTTGGGAAGGCTCATTTTTAGGTGGAAACTGAGGAATGCATCGCACTGAACTTTCTAAGCGTGACAGACTCCCTGAGCAAAGGCAGCCTGTGGTCTAAAAGCGTTTTTCTCAAGGAAGCCCAGGACACCATTCATTTATGTGGGAAAGCTGGGCCCATTCTTTTCCTCTAAAGTCACAAATACTGCTAATAAGACAATCACAAATATACCAGAGTGACTGAGCTTCCCCCACAGACACCAGACCCCCCTGTAAAGACATCTTTCCTTTGAAAAGCACTAGGTCTGGGCCGCTGGGAAGCTACCTCAGGTGGTCAAGTGAATAAACCACGAGGGCCTGAGTTGATGGCCAGTACCCATGGACAAGTAGGACCTGAGTTGATGGCCAGTACCCATGGACAAGTAGGACCTGAGTTGATGGTCAGTACCCATGGACAAGTCTGAGCACGGTGGCGTGTGATCCCAACAACGGGGTGGATGGATCCCTGGAGATCAGCACTTGGAGCTGTCCTATGACTCACACACACACACACACACACACACACACACACACACACAAAGAGGAAAGTTACAGGTCTTGGTGTATGCAAATCTTTCCCACTTCCTTTTCTTTCTGTGTTCAGATGGAGCTCCTGGGACACAATTATCCCTGGCTCGTGTCAATTTGTTTTAAATAAATTGTTTTTAAACCTCCTCATCTCTCCTGCCTTGGTGTTTGAAGGTGCACACAATGTCTGGAGCTATGGTGGCCTTCATGAACCAAAACCAAATAAGGCTGAGAATGAAGGGCCACCCTTGCGAGGACAAAGACCAGCCTGGGTCCCTGGTGGCACACAGAGGGCACACAAGCATGCTGGCCAGACTCTCTTCTCCAGCAGCAGACACAGAATGACCACACGTAGGTCGTTGTCTGTTCCATAAGCATGCTGACTACAACTCAGGGGCAGGGAGGCATGGCACCAAAGCATTCCCACGTCACGAAGACGCCATTCACCTAGACAGGGCACCTTCAAGGCTGGCAGCTCTGGCTGTTAACTAATTTTGGACTTAGTGGTTCTAACACAATTGTGGTTTCTGACTTAAAATGCACTCAACGGCAATGGCGCGCTGTGATTTTGAGCTGGGCACAGTGGGCACACCTTAGTCTCAACACTCTAGAGGTTGGACCAGGAGAATATTGAGTTTGGGGCCAACCTGGGCTGCATGGCACGTTCAAGGCCAGCCTGGAGTCTGCAAATGCTTCATGTCTTGGGAGGAGCTGTAGCTTCCTCATGTTCCACCAGAGGGCCAGGGCAGGGACTGGGGCTCAGTAAGAGGGGTCTTGTGCTTAGTGCCTGTTAGGACACAGCTGGGGGCATTCTGGATGCCTCACGCTGGCCTAGATCAAGGCTAGGAGGGCAAGCCCAGCCCCCTGCTGCCCAAAGTGAACCAACCTGGAATGTAACATTCCTCTTTCACATAAGTATCATCCTGCCACCCCCGCCCCCGCTCTTGTCAGGAACAGAACCACCTCGCTCCTAAAGACCTTGGCTCTGAGCACATGGTGCGGAGTTTCCCCTCGCTCTGAAGCCTTGGCTTCGGAACCCCACCATGCTCGTTCAGGGTGCACTCGCCTCCTCTCATCAGCGTTCCCCAAGAAGAAACCTGCCTCCACGTGTCTCTATGGAACTGACCCTTCTAGTCAATCTTTCATCACTTGGACAGTGTGTGCCAATTTTGTGTAAGAGGTGCCACCCACGTCACCTCACTGCACCAATCTTGACATGGAGGTCTTTTTTTTGGGGGGGGGAGTGACAGGGTCTCACTCTGCCCCAGGCTGGCTTTGACCTCATGGCAATCCTCCTACATCAGCCTACTGAGTGCTAGGATTACAAAAGCCCTCCCCCTTCATAAGACCCTCATAATAGGAGCAAAAGACGATGACATCAAAATAAAAGAGAGACTAATGGAGAGAGGGAGGGGATATAATGGAGAGTGGATTTATGAAGGGGAGAGGGGGAGGGGCGGGAATTATCATGGTCTATTGTCTGTAATTATGGAAGTGGTCAATTTTTAAAAAGTTAAAAAAAAGTACACACCACCACATTTGGCTCTGTGGAAGGATTTTTTTTTTTTTTTTTGAGGTAGGGACTCACTCTAGCCCAGGCTAACCTGGAATTCACTATTCTCAGGGTGGCCTTGAACTCATGGTGCTCCTCCTACCTCTGCTTCCCAAGTGCTGGGATTAAAAGTGTGTGCCACCACACCCAGCAGGATTTTTTTTTTTAATGTGGGGTCTAATGTAGCTAAGGATGACCTTGAATTTCTGATCCGCCTGTTTCTACCTCCCAATGCCAGGATTCAGACATTTGCCACCATGCCAAGTTTTGTGCACTGCCAGGAATCAAACCAAGGGCCTCGTGCATGCTAGGCAAGCATCCTACCAACTGAGTGATGGCTCCTGCCGAAGTCTCACAGCTGGTACAGCGAACCTGGCTCCCCAGTGTTTCTCTTGCCCGTGCAACACCCGCACGTGCCTCATGCGTGACTAGACCTGAGTCAAGTGCTCACCACACCTGGCTGTCAATGAAGAGACGCCACTCAGCAGCAAGCGTGGAAGCAGATTTTACCCTTGTCTCTTTCCTTCCATCCCTTCCTTCCCCCTTTTCTCCCTCCTTTCCCTCCTTCCTTGCTTCCTTCCAGGGTTGGGGAGCCAAGCTCTTGACTCTCTCCTTTGTGCATGGTCTTAAGGGAGTTGCTGTGCTGCTCTCTGGACTGTTGAGGGAGCCTGTGAGTTAGGAGCTGGTGAAAGACATGAACAGCCGTGAAAACTTTATCATGATGCCACTAATGCTGGGTTCATAAGAAACCCACCCAAGTCCATCTGTTTAATTCTCTTCCCTTCTGGAGAGAAAAAAGCAGCGTTATGATTAAGCAGCTCTGAGGACAGTCACAGGATCATCTTTCTCACGTGAGATGTGTGGGGCGCTAGCTCAGAATCACAGTTCTGGATGTATTAATATCTGTTCATCTGAAAGGCATTCTAATTAGTTCCATTTTCTATCAAAATCATTCCTATACTGTGGCCAAGTGAATGAATGCAGGGTGTGGGTGTGGAGGTTGATATAATATCAGAACTGAGCAGATCCAAACCCACATCTCCTTCTGTCACTGCCTCACATGGACCCCGAGGAAACAGGGGCAAAGAAAGAGTCTAGATCATTCCACTCATAGAATAAATTTTGCTCCTCCCCAACTCAGATGCTGAAGTTCTCATCCCAGACCCCCTTGGAACCAGCGTTGATGCAGATATAATTCAGATGAGGTCGTACAAGAGTAGGCTGGACCTCTACTGCAGGACACCTGCTATCCTGATAGAAACACACACCCACACAATGATGTTATGTGAGGGTGGAGGCATAGGTCGGTGTAGACTGTGTACAAACCACGGAATGCCCAAGGATCCAAGACTCTCCATAAACCCCAGTGTCTAGGAGAGAGGCCGGCTCTGCAGAAATCTCAGTCTCACTTCCGGATCCACCCAGTCAACCTTGTTACAACAGCCCTAGCAAGCCCAAGACCATTCCCAGAATGCAAGGGGTCTTGATAAATACAGAGTCGCAGAATTCCAAGGTGGTGCACATTCTGCTCTTTTCTGTGCACGCTTAGCTTGCTTTTATAGGGGTTTGTACCTGATAGTCACCTTGCTGAATCCCTGAGGAAACTGCCCAAACTTCCCCACCCCCGAGACTTCTTGTTCCTCAGGAGAAAATACCCTGTAACTTGGTTAGACTCATCCTACTTGTGTTTAGTGTTAGCTGAGCTTAGAAGCGTGTTCCCATGTGTCTGCATGAATGTGTATGCAAGAATATGAGAGGGACTAGAGAAACATATGAATAGGTACATCCATCTGTACGGGGATCTGTGTGTGGCTGTCTCGGGTATGAGCTCTCTCAGCAAACCTGTCAGTCTATGTCCTTACCCCTGCAGAGGTAGAAGAAGCTCAATTCAGCTGGGGAGAAAGAGAAAGCCACCTGCAGGCAGGACAGGGTCCTGCCATGCCTGGGGAAGGATGGGATCTTTAGGGGCTGGCACTAACCTTGAGAGGGGCGGAGTGTTTTCTGATCCCCAGACCCCTCTGCCCAAAGCAGTTCTCAGGTGGAATCCACAAGAATAGCACCTTTCCAAGCCAAAGGACAGGTTGATCCCAGCGCGGTTAGAAGGGAGTACTGGAAGCAGCACCATTGCATCACAATTTGGGGTCATTTAAACAGTAATCATAGGCCCCTCAATTAGAGCCAGGCAGCCTCAATTAGAGGAAAACTTTGAGGAATTTTTAAAACCTGGGAAAGCTGCCTGTCAAAAAAGGGAATTCCAGACAACAGCAGCTGCAGCGGCAGCCTTTCCCTCCCTCCCTCCCAACAGCCCTGCAGACCTCCTGTGCTCAAATGAGCGCCACCAGCTAGGTGTTGAAATGGGGAGGTAGGGGTTCAGGAAAGTCCTTGAACCCCAAATCCTGGGTTCTTGTTTGTGTTTAACCAAAGATTTGGGCAAACCAAACTGAGAAAGATAATTACTAAATTATTATATTTATTAAGGAAAATACAGAACCGAGGGAAGGAAAATGAATATACCCATGGGGTCTGGGAGCCCACATAGTGGGCCTGGAAAAAAAAATACAGTCAGAGAAGAAAGGAAAGAAACTACAAAGAGCTCTTGCCATATGGAGACCAAGAGGGGTGAAGAGCCCATGTGGGAAGTAGGGCTGGGGGTGGGGTTCTCCCCTCCTCTTGGATCCGCCCAGCTGGGATGAGACAAGGGAACCCTCACAGGAACCTGGAGGTTCACAAGTGGTCAGGCAGGCCAGAGAGCTTGCCCTCTCCCCACTAACCTATCTATAGCCTTATGGTGGAGGGCCCTACCTTCCAGCTCAGGTGAGCCAAAGAGATAGCAGGTTGGTCTGGGCTAGGGGCTGTCTCAGGAAGAGGCCAGCCATGACGCTCAGTTCTGGGGTCTGAACTTGACCAAACACAAGGTTAGGATTGATTTCAATCCTAGGAAAGACCTCCCTCCCAGGAGGGGCTCAGGTTGTGGAAAAACCGATCTCCTTTCGGCAGGAGATAAGGAGTGGGATCATCCTTGATCTCTAGCAAAGTGGAGACTGCAAGGCAGGACCCAAAGACATTCCCGCTGCCTGCTTCCTGCTGCCTGCTTTCAGGGGCCCAGTCACCCCACTTGCCTCACAAAGCTACCTGACTCCCTTTCAGTGGGTCACTGCCCCCCCCCTCAGTTCTTTTCCAGCTGCAGGAAAGAAGTAACTTCATGACATAAGTCCTGTGCAGGGTTCTGAGACACTGAAGGATTCTCGGGACAAAAAGACCCATTTGTGGAAGTATCCTTGCAGTCTCCACTTTGCTAGAGAATAAAGTATGATCTGACTTCTAATCTCTTCCCTAGATCTGTTTTTCCAGAGGAAGGTCCATAATGGCAGAAGAGACCCAAGCAGAGAGACGAAACCAAGCAGCCAGCAGCAGGGATCCAGGCAGAGCTCAAGGGCTCCACACACCCTTGGGCTGGAAACCAGATCCGCCCCCAGCGAAGCCTCCTCCACCCAGGCAGCTGGAGACAAGCTTGTTAATACAGACACCTGCGGTATTGGGGGACCTTGAACTCCCGATCCTCCTGTCTCTACCTCCCAAATTCTGGCTGAGATTACATTACAGGCAAGGCCTTAGTTTATGTGGCGCTGGAGGCTGAACTTGAGGCCTTGTGCAGGCTGGGCGAGTGCTCTGACCCTTTGGCTACATCCACATGTCTTTTTGTCCTTGATAAACCTTCTGATTGGTAGGGGCAGTGATTGGGCCCTGACCATAGTGAAAGGTGCCAGGGTCCAGTTCCCTGTGTAAAAGACCAAGAGCAGAGGGAGGGCACTGGAGAGAACTGGAGGGGTCCTGGCCAACTGCACGGACCATTCATGGGTCAGTGGAGGAAGGGACTGCAGGAGGACAGTGAGTGGGATCTGGTGCTCAGCTCGCAACCCTCAGCCCCCACGGTGTTCAACCCTAGCCTCACCTGCCCCCCATAGCCTTGGTCTCCTCTGAGCTCATGCCCTCCTGCCCTAACTACTTGTAACAGCCCCCTACCCAAGCAGGCTGATCTCAGTGGGCCAGAGGGGAGGCTTCTTAGCTGGCAGCTTAGTGTCCCCGCAGAACTAGAGCACAGGGAGATTAAGGGTTGCTAATTTGGAATCAGGACTGAGACGCTATAAAAAGCAAGGAGGCTTTGGGATCTGCAAGCCATTTTAGAAACGCATCCCACACACAGAAGGATGAAGTCAGGAGGCTGTGTCTCTCCCATCATCCCTTTCCCGTTTAAATGTTCTCTCTCCTGGCTCCCTCCCCAAGCCTTTCACAGCCCCACCTGATGGCACAGACACTTTGGTAAAGGGGTCACGGGTTGCATACCCAGGCCCCTCTAGACAGGGCCAGCACTCTTACCTGTCCTCCTGGGAGTGCAAGGACCCAGAGGAAACAGGAGGGTGTGAGTGTTCAGAAGAGATAGCAGGGAACAGCAACCAGGCCTCCGCTGCACAGCTGGAAAGTATTGTGGGAGGAGAGCCCTGGGGAATGCCTGCTCACAGGCCCTGTGAGAGTTCTTCCCAGGGGCCTTACATTTTACTGATGTGGGGTGGGGCACACAGCATACCCTGGGTATGCCACAGCCTTCCCTCCTCGTATTCTCCCACAGTCCCCAAAGAGGGCAGCTCCGTGTTCAGACAAACAAAATGTCCAAGCTGGCCGGGGAAGGAAACTCCCCCCATCGACTCTCTCTGTCACCCAGAGAGCATCCCAGTGACTCTGGACATGGACACACACACACACACACACACACACACACACACACACACACGGAGGACACCCTCAGGAGGATGTCTAGTTGTCTCAGCTCCACAGCAAGCAACTTGTATAAAATCCAGGGCCTTGAGCGGACAGGTTCTGGGTGTTCAGCAGACAGTGTTTCTTTTTGATTCACGACAGACTGTTTTTTCTGCTCATGACAGGCCACGTAGCAGGAAAGGTAAACGTTCCTCTCGGGAAAGCTACACGCTGTGAAGAGGCCCCCTCCCTCCCTCGGTGGGCCCAGTGATAAATTCCAGGACATTTTGTGGTGGGACACAACATCTGCTGTGTCACCATCGAGAGCAATTATGAAAGGCCCTCAGGGTTGGGGGAAGTGCAGCCGGCGGTTAGGGAAGCAGAACTCACAGCCGCCTTCGGCCCTGGGTATTATTTTTCAACACTATAACCAGGGTCCTTGGTGTCGTGGGTGTGATGGCCTCCAATGACCTTCTGGTAACCTGAGGCTCCTCCTATCCTCTCAAACACAGGCCCAGAAGGGTCCCTGGCTTACACTGGGAGCAGGAGGTGACAGAACCAGAGACAGCCTACCGGGGCTCAGCTCAGGCAGATGCTTTTGGGGTGTCTTTGTGTCCAGATGTCTTAGGGAACAAAGAGAGTGTTGGACTGTCCAGTAGCAAATCCAACCCCATACCCCAGCCTGCACGGGCACTGGGAAAAGCCAAGCAGGACCAAAGGCAGACGCTGGGCTCTGAAAATACACTCCCCGTGGGACCCCCTACTCTCCCTGTGTCCTGTGTTCCTCAATTTGGAAAGAAGGCTAATTTTGGCTCACATGGCAGGATGGCACGTGTGTGAGGTGGCTGCTCCCATTGCCCAGCCAGGACACAGAGAGAGAGAGAGGGAGAGAGAGAGAGAGAGGAGAGAGAGAGAGAGAGAGAGAGAGAGAGAGAGAGAGAGAGAGAGAGAGAGGGAGAGAGAGAGAGGGAGAGATGCTGGTGTTTGGTAGGATCCCCTTTTTCCTGTTGTCTTCTTTAAGCTACTTTACTGAAGTTTGATTTGCGTGTATATTTTATGTGGTACACATCACTGGACAGTACAACATAACCCAGAGTAACATGGGCTGTTGGTATACGTGGTAGAGTATTTGTCTACTTAGTATTGTGAAGTCCTGGGTTCAATTCCCTGCACCTCAGGAACAAAACAAAATAAATACAATATAATTATGTAGTATGTTTCATATAAATATATTACATATAGTATCATATAGT
This sequence comes from Orientallactaga sibirica, assembly GCA_036365145.1. NCBI lineage: Eukaryota > Metazoa > Chordata > Mammalia > Rodentia > Dipodidae > Orientallactaga > Orientallactaga sibirica. The sequence continues at coordinate 1,916,824 of JAEOAD010000005.1, forward strand.
GTTGCAGTTAGGTTTGCATTGTTGGCAGGAAACACTGACCAAGAGCAGCTTGTGGGAGGAAAAAAAAAAAAGGTTTATTTTGGCTTACAGATTCAAAAGGAAACTCCATAATGGCAGGGGAGAACGAGGGCATGAGTAGAGGGTGGACATCACCCCCTGGACAACATAAGGTGGACAACAGGAACAGGAGAGTGTGCCAGGTGCTGGTAAGGGGAAACTGGCTATAGTACCCATAAACCCACCCCAACAATACACTGCTTCCAAGAGGCATTAATTCCCAATTGCCATCAGCTGGGGAGACTAGCATTCAGAACACCTAAGTTTATGGGGGACACCTGAATCAAACCACCACATATAGTATTAGAAATTAAAAACTATATGATGTAATTTATATTGCTCAATGATTGTTTCTGCCTTTCTCTTCATTCTTTTTCCTTTTTCTCTGTTTCCTTTTCTCTCTCCTCTCTCTCTTTCTCTCTCTCTCTTTGTTTCTAATGAGACAGGGTCTCGTGGAACCCCAGGTGGTCACAACCTCCTATGTCACTAAGATTGACCTTGATTCTCCTGCCTCTGTCTTCTGAGTGGTGAGATTACAGGCTTGAGCTCCAGGTCTGACCACTAATCTGTTATTTTTTTCCAATATTTTTATTTTTTATTTATTTATTGGCAAGAAGAGAGAGACAGAGAGAGAGAAAGAGAATAGGGGCATACGAGAGCCTCCTGCCACTGCAAACAAACTCCAGTGGCATGCGTCACTTTGTGTATCTGGCTTTACGTGGGTACTGGAGAACTGAACTCAGACAGACATGTTTTTCAAGCAAGTGCCTTTAACCACTTAGCCATCTCCCCAGCCAACTAATCTGTGTTTTGCTCCACCCTTCAGCCACCCTGGCCTGGCTCCTTTGACCCTTGTCACAGGTCTCAAGGGTGCCAGCTCTCTCTGCAATCTCTTCCCTTCCTCCTGTGTTTTGAGGTTTTGTTTATTTAAATACATTCAGTCTGACTTTATTATAATTTTGCTTTCCGGTTTTAATGGAAGCAGACTCAGCCCAAACATTTAGATATGTACTTCTTAGCTTGTCATTTTTAGCTGGAGGTATTGACATGAGCAGGTGACGATCTTAATTTTGACCCATTTCAGCTTCCTGAAATGTGCTTCGCAGAGCTTCCTGGTGACTGGCATCATCCAAATTCATGTAAGAGTGCACTCAGCAAAATCCACACAGCATGTCACTCACAGCCTTCCTTGCCTCCACCAAGGGCCTGGCACCGCCTCATGCTGAAGGGACGCGATCTCACTGTCCCTCACAACCCAGGTCACTTTACGCAGAACTGCAACCGGAAAGCGGGCTGCAGCCACCACTGCCAGGGCTTCTCTCCTTTTCTGTGTTATATAAATGCTTGTGTAATTCATTGCTCACTCTGTGTGGGGACATTTTAGCCTTCCTTACATTAACTTGGAAGTCCCACACTCAATCACTCACACACACATTCTCACATACATAGTCACCCATACACAGCTTATTGCGAGTCACATTCATAAGTGCCCACACATTCTGACTCTGATACACTACACACACACACACACACACACACACACACGCACATTGAAGACCCTGGCTGACATGGGCTGGCAATAACTATCTACTTCTCCCTTGCTCTTCCATTCCCACCCTCTGATCCCAGCTGTTCTGCCTGGACTTCTGGGGTCTGGGCTTTTACTCACAGCCCAGCCCTGACCCAGCTGAAAACATCACTTGGTTTATTAGATAATGATTAGGAAAGATGGAATAGGGCTGGGGAAATGGCTTAGTGGTTAAGGCACTTGCCTGCAAAGCCACAGGACCCGGGTTCAATTCCCCAGGACCCACATAAGCCAGATGCATGCATCTGGAGTGTATTTGCAGCAGCTGGAGGCCCTACTTCACCCATTCCCTCTTTCTCTCTATCTGCCTTTTCCTCTCTCTCTCTCTTAAATAAATAAATAACTTTTTAAAAGTTGGAATAACTTAGTGGTGAGGAGTTAACTACATTGCATCTCTGGCTGGTCCGTCAACAGGGTCCTCCTTGGCTTCTTCACTCTCCTGCACTGCTGCTGTGTCAAATTCCCTGAGTCCCATGCACCTGCACACGTCCTATTTTTCCCTTCTTATCAAGTGACCACTGCTGTGAGTGCCATGCAAGTCCCTCGGGGGCTCTGAGAGGAACAGAGAAAGGCCAGCGTTGCGGACCTTGGACAACTGTCTCAATGGGGCAGGTCTCTGCTCTGGCAGAGAAGGTCCCTCCTCAACACTTCCACCACCTGTGAGAACGCCCAGGCTCCTGTCACTGAAGCCTGCACAGGTTCCTAGGAAGGAGTCCCAAGACCCAAAATCCCCAGAGCCAGGGGACTGCCAAGCTATCCCAGGCAGGCAGGTCTGGCATGCAGGGTCCTTGGGCTCAGGAAGAGTAGGAGGATGCGGAGGAGGAAGTCTCTGGCTGTGCTCTGCTGCCTCACGTAAGTATCCCCACATCCTGGGAACCTCTCCTTCCAGCTGTCTGCTGGACACATGTCCCTAAATCCTGCTGGGTTTGCAATCAAGAATGCAAAAAGCCAAGCTCCCCTGTCCCCTGGATACCCATCCTGGGACAAGGAAGATGAGGAAGGGATTTGGAGAGGTGAGGAAAATTACAGGTGGAGAAATGACATGAAGGTGAGAAGAAAGAGACATGTTGTGTGTGGGAGTGTGGGACTCCAGAAGTTTGTTCGTAGCAGTAGAACAGGAGAGTAGGGAAGCCATAGCCAAGGGGGACCATGTTGAAGAGCCAGCTGGAGATGCAGTGTGGTTACTCCTCCACCCCCCACTTCCTCATCTCATCCTTCTTTTTTATTCATTGTCTAATGAAGCAAGTGATGATTTCAGCATAGGCAGGGCTGTGGGGGAAGAGGCCCGATCCCAGAAGTCCAGTGCAAAGCTAGTGCTGGGACCAAGAGATGGCCATGAGAATGCACCAGAGTGGGCAGAGCAAAGAAAGTGGACAGCGGTGACCTTAAGAATCATGCATAGGTGTGGTGGTCTGATTTGGGTGTCCCCCATAAACTAGGTTCCCAGCTGATGGCTGGGTGAACAGGGAGTGCTTGAGGCCTCTACTCTATGACGGTAAGAAGCTCCTGGCTCCTTTGCACACACTTTCTGAGCCTTTGACTTTGACCTTGGCATCCCCTCTGCAGGTACCTCACACCTCCAGGATGATGCTAAGTCGTGCCCTCCGAACACACCAGTTTTCAGACGGGAATGAACTCCTTGCTAGGAGAACACGCTGTGCAATGTAGAAAGGAACAAATAGAAGCTCCCCACGCCTCCCACGCGCCGGCTCGGGCAGGCACAGGGATGACTGATGGCTGCGGCAGAGGCGCAGATGTGGGAGCAACCCCAGCCAAGAGCGCTGTTGCATCGAAGCTTCAGTAAGGTTCTTCCTTATTGCTTTATGTCGAACCCCTTCCTAGGAGTCACTGCAAACATCACTGCAGGGTTTCTCTGGGTCCCACATCCCCCAACTCACAGACATGGAAAACAATCCATTTAAAAATAGCCCCAGAAAATGCAGCAGGCAGTACGAGAAGTAGCTTAAGCCACTTTTATAAACGCGTATTGTTTCTCTTTTCCGTGGGGAGCATGTAGTGTGGCTGGGTATGTGGAGGTTTTGTAGGCAGAACCTCACTGTGGGCCATCATGCTGGTTGGAGCCCACCACCCCACACCCCCAAGGGATTCCAGAACTTTTCTGGCCATGTCTCACCTGCAAATCAGGAAAGCCTGCAGCCATGCTGCCTGGAATGGCCAGTCACATGTCTCAGAGCTGCCCCTTTGCCTAGCCTTGCAGGCTGGCTCAGTCATCTGAGGGTGGGTGAGCTCCCAAGCCAAAAGCCATTCATAGCAGACTGCAAAACACTCACATAGGGAGCCTGGCAAGCACCATGAGAGATGCCAGGCTTGTCAGCATCTGAGAGTGAGAGACGCCATGGGTAAAGGATGAGGAAGCCACTGAGGGGCACCATCACCAAGAAACCTGCCGTCTGTGGCAGGTGGCTGTCAAGACAAAGCACCTGGCATGGGAGACGTCCAACGTCAACATGCTCGTGGACTGAGCTCCCGGTTCTCTTCCTGGCCTGTGGCTGCACTGCAGATGCCTCTTCTAGCCCACTCCCATGATGCCTGGTCCCCATGAGCACTGTCTCAGCGTGACCCAGGCCTGCCCTCCACACCTGCCAAGGCCTTAGACTCTAGGCGGTCTCACCGCTTTTAATAAGCCTGTTACAATAAACTCCACTCCCTAACTTGAGGGTCTTGCCTCTGGGGGAACAAAAAAAGAAACACAGTTAGCTAAACCTTTTCCTTCTTTTTTGATAGTTTTTTTCTGAGGTAGGGTCTCACTCTAGCCCAGGCTGACCTGGAACTCACTCTATAAGCCCCAGGTTGGCCTCGAACTCACTGTGATCCTCTTACCTCAGCCTTCTGGGTGCTGGAATTAAAGGTGTGTGCCACAATGGCTGGCAACTAAACCTTGTTCTAAGCAAGGTTTTATTTTTATTTATTTTTAACACAGGGTCTCAGTTTGTAACCTAGAGCCTGGCCCCAAATGTAACAAACAAGTTTCATTCTATTTTATTTAATTTTTAAATTGTAGATGTATATTCATTGTACATAGTGCTGAGTTTCATAAAGACAATTTCTTCCAAATACGTCATGTTCATAATGTACATATTCACCCTCATCCACCCTTTAGTGCCGCCTCTCTCTCTTTCCCTCCCAGTAGTCTTCTTCCTTCTACATCTGGATACATACATACATACATACATACAGGCCCAGGCTGACCTCACTCTATAGCCTCAGGCTGGCTTCAGCCTCAAACTCATGGTGATCCTCCTACTTCAGCCTAAGTGCTCGAGTTAAAGGCGTGTCTCAAATAAAATAAATAAATAAAAAATAAATAAATAAATAAATAGTTTGGGGCTGTAGAGATGGTTCAATGATTAAAGGCACTTGCTTGCAAAGCCTGATGGCCCAGGTTCAAATCCCCAGTATCCCTATGAAGCCAGATGCACAAAATAGTGCATGTCTTAGGAGTTTGTTTGCAGTGGCAAGAGGCCCTGGCATGCCCATACTCATTCTCTCCCTCTCTCATTCTTTTTAAAAAATATTTTATTTTTATTTATTTATTTGAGAGAGAGATCCAAAAATAAGCAGGTAGAGAGAGAGAGAGAGAGAGAGAGAGAGAGAGAGAGAGAGAGAGAGAGAATGGATGCACCAGCCACTGCAAATGAACTCCAGATGCATATGCCCCCTTGTGCAGCAGGCTAAAGTGGGTCCTGGGGAATCGAACCTGGGTCCTTTGTCTTTGTGGGCAAACACCTTGACTGCTAAGCCATCTCTCCAGCCCTCTCTCATTCTCTCTCTCTCCCTCTCTCTCTGTTTCTTTTTCTCCTTGCAAATAGTAAATTAAATTAAAAGGGGTTGAAGCAGGACGTTCACTATAAGTTCCAGACTAGCTACACATACATATTGCATGCACCCACATGCATGCACACATATATAACACATGCAAAAAATGAAATGATGACAAGAACACCTTCTCCCTCATTTTAAAGAAAGACATTTAGCTGGGTATGGTGACACGTGCCTTTAATCCCAGCACTCAGGAAGCAGAGGTAGGAGGATTGCCGAGAGTTCGAGGCCACCCTGAGACTACATAGTGAATTCCAGGTCAGCCTAGGCCAGAGTGAGACCCTACATCAAAAAAAAAAAAAAAAAAGAAAAGAAAAGAAAAGAAAAAGAAAAGAAAAAAGGAGAAATAAAGATATTTGATGTAGCAATTCGCCAAATGACGGCATCAGCTACGACTCTGTTGTGGTTGACAGATTACCAGCTCTTTGACTCAACCCAAGCTGGTTCTTCTCTTTCTAAAAAAAAAAAAAAAAAAATAATACAAAAGATCATAAGAATTAGAAAACATATCCCAGAACATTTCCTACCAAGTCCAATAAAACTGTCATGGCGAACATATGGCCTATTTCCTAAGATACAACTGAAGGCAGCTTAATTAACTGCTTTGCAAATGTGTCATCAAAGATACCAGTTTCAAAGGTGGAGACTGCCTAGTGGTGACATCTGTCATTTCACCTACTCTGGGGGGCTGAGAATGGAGAACAGAAAGTTCAAGTCCTGCGTCAGATACATAGATAAGTCAGGACCTGCCTGGAAAACTAAGTGAAACCCTGTCTCAAAAAAAACAAACAAAAGAGCCAGTCGTGGTACCACATGCCTTTAATCCCAGCACTCAGGAGGCAGAGGTAGGAGGATCACTGTGAGTTCGAGGCCACCCAGAGACTACATAGTGAATTCCAGGTCAGCCTGGACTAGAGTGAAACCTTACCTCGAAAAAACAAAAAAATAAAAAAAAATTTAAAAAGCAAACAAAAGGGGCTAGAGAGATGGCTTAGTGGTTAAGGCACTTGCCTACAAAGCCAAAGGACCCAGGTTCGATTCTCCAGGATGCACATAAGCCAGATGCACAAGGTGACTCAGGCAACTGGAGTTCATTTGCAGTGGCTGGAGGCCCTGGCGCACCCATTCTCTCTCTCTCTGCTTGCAAATAAATAAATTAATTAAATTTTTAAAAAATAGAAAGAGGCTTCAGAGGGAGCTGAGTGGTCGAGTGCTTGGCTAGTGTATCCAAGGCCCCAAGTTCAAGTCCCATTACTATAGAGAAAAAAGAGGGGAGCGTGCAAATGATGTTAAGGAAAGTCAAGAAATTGTAGGACACACAACTCTGGGAACAAACTGCAGATTCAGCAAAGCTTCGTGTGTGTGTGTGTGTGTGTGTGTGTGTGTTTATCTACGTGACAGTATCCATGTGCAGATCAGAGGACAACTTAGGGATATTGGTCCTGGCCTTCCATCTTATCGAAGACAGTCTCTCTTGTTTGTTCCTACAAACACCAGGCTGGCTGACCCAAGAGTCTCAGGATTCTCCCAACTCTGCCTCTCATGTTCGTTCATGTGTTGGGACTAGAGATGCGTGTTCCTTATGTCCAGTGATGCTGTTGCCCATTGAGCCATCTCCCCATCCCTCATCAAAGATTCTTCTATTTTCTTACATACATATATATATTTATTTATTTAATGTATGTGTGTTAGAAGGAGAGGGGAAAAACGAGAGAGAGAATGTGTGTGTGTGTGTGTGTGTGTGTGTGTGTGTGTGTTTGCTTTTATGTGGATCCTAGGGAACTGAACTTGGCCTGGAAGGGTTTCCAACTGCTGAACCATCTGTCTTAGTCCCAGAATTTTCCATTTTTTATGCTTTATTTTTGTTTAGCATGGATTTTTTAAGTGGCGTGTGTGGTGGTTTGATTCAGGTGTCCCCCATCAACTTAGGTAGTCTGAATGCTAGGTTCCCAGCTGATGGAGATTTGGGAATTAATGCCTTCTGGAGGCAGTGTATTGTTGGGGCGGGTTTATGGGTGTTATAGCCAGTGTCCCCTTGCGAGTGTTGGGCACACTCTCCTGTTCCTGTTGTCCACCTGATGTTGGCCAGGGAGTGATGTCCACCTTCTGCTCATGCCATCGTTTTCCCCTGCCATCATGGAGCTTCCCCTCTGAGTCTATAAGCAAAAATAAACCTTTTTTCCCCCTCAAGCTGCTCTTGGTCAGGTGATTTCTGCCAGCAATGTGAACTTGACTGCAACAGCAGGTAATTCAGAAGTTAAGCTGACATCAGTGGGAGTCACTGGCTCAGTAACACAAGTCCAGAAGGGGTCAGATGTCCAGGCAGGCTGGTGCCATGAGTCATGGATGTGATCTGGACACTCTGCGGTTGCTTTGGTGTCCAAGGCCTGCTCCCCTGTGTGGGCAGGTGGAAGTCTGCACATCCTCCATAGGAAATCTCAGTGTGGGGATTGGCAAGGAGCTGCTGGAGCCACTCCTGGCCGAAGCCTGGATCACCTGCCTCAGAGTCCTGGTCTCCTGGGAGGGTGTATGCACATGCAGATTACCCTGAGGAGGGGCAAATGTCAGTGGACACTCTCAGCAAGCCATCAACATGGCCTTCCCAGTGACCTTCTGGAAGTTGTCTTTGGCAAAAGTCTCTACTCCAGAAATTCTCTTTAGAGGTTTTTTCCTGGCACAGATGGACTAGTAGAGAAAGGGAGGGGTCCTGCTGGTGAGCTCCAAAATAATATTCTTTTGCCATGACATCTACACAAACTCCTCAAATTCAGCCTGCATATGCATTAAATTTAAAAAGTTTATTTTTCCATAAAATTTATCTTACAAACATAGTCTTTGAAGACAATTTTAAGCCAGGAGTGATGGTGCATGCCTTTAGTCCCAGTACGCAGGCAGGAGGCTGATGTAGAAGGTTGGTCATGAGATTGAGGCCAGCCTCGAACTACAGAGTTGAGTTTCAGTCTAGAATGAGACCCTGCCTCAAAAAGACAAACAGGGGCTGGAGAGATGGCTTGGCGGTTAAGGTGTTTCCTTGCAAAGCCAAAGGACCTCATTTCGATTCTCTAGGACCCACATAGCCAGATGCACAAGGTGGCGCATGAGTCTGGAGTTTGTTTGCAGTGGCTGGAGGTCCTGGCATGCCCATTTTCTCCCTCTCTCTCTCTCTCTCTCTCTCTCTCTCTCTGCCTCTTTCTCTCTTGCTCTCTCAAATAAATAAATAAAAACAAACAAGAAAAAGACAACTTTAAGGAACTATGGAGATGGCTCAGTTGGTAAAGTGCTTGCCATGTGCTCAGGAGAACCTAAGTCAGATCTCTAGCATCCATGTTAAAAAATAAAGGCCAGGTGTAAGGCTGGGCGTGGTGGCACACGCCTTTAATCCCGGCACTTGGGAGGCAGAGGTAGGAGGATCGCCGTGAGTTCAAAATCCAAAATAATAAATACATAACTTAAACCCTGGGAGATAGAGAGACCTGAGGGTGTCGAGGTCTTGCAGGCCAACTAGTCTAGCTGCACTGGAAAGTTCCAGATTCATCAAAGAGACTGTCTCAAAACTAAGGTGGAATGTGATTGAGGAAGACACTCATTGTTAACCTCTGGCCACACACACACACACACACACACACACACACACACAATTTTAACAAAGACTCCTAGTATTTACTGCATAATGTGAGCTCTGAATATTTTAACAAGGGGAAGTAAATATTCAAACTTTCAAATAGGGTTGCCAGAAAAAAATATCACATTAAGGAGTTTCAAACTGAATGGCTTGTCACTAAGATTCTAAAAATAGGACACCTGCCTCACCCAATAGTGACAGCGGGTTATGACCCTTTAATAGTAACAACTCCGAGTGGGGCTGCACTTTCCGATCAGCTCTCAAATCCACGCAGAGCAAGGTCAATGATCTGGGGGACTGGCAACATAGCTTTTCATGTAGTTAACTTTGTTGAGGTTTCTGTATCCATCAGTTCCTGGGCAGAGTTTTGAAAGGTACCATTGAGCACGATGCAACATGTACAAAAATGAGTGTCTCCTTCTGATTTTCCACTGTGCTTCTGCAAAGGACGACCCCCAGGCAAAACTCCAAAAATGCTGTTTTCTTTTTGCTTCCTATTTGGCTTTCTTTGAAGAATGTGCGTACCCCTTCAAAAACACTAGCTTTTGAGATCACCTTCAAGTCTAAGGAAACTGCACTTCTTTTCCAGAATAATCCTCTATCCTCCTCCTCGTTCCTCTGCCTGCTTCCCTGCCCTTTTGCTGCATCTACCTTCCCACTGCTGGACAAACATCCCACCAGGAGAAGCTTATGGAAGGAAAGGATTGATTTCAGGCTTACAGAGTCCAGGGGGAGTTCCAGTGTGGTGGAGCAAGCTGACTCACTTCCACAGATCATAGCACAGGGACACCAGCAAACGGAACAGTCAGAGCTCACACTGTTCTGAACAGACCTAGAAGGGCTGACTGCAAGATCTGCCCCAGTGACACACTTCTTCCCCAGCAAAGCTCTGCCCACTGAGACTCAAGCTGCAAGCTCAATGTTAATTGAAAACTGCATGAGGGCCAGAGAGATGGCTTAGTGGTCAAGGAGCTTGCCTGAAAAGCCTTAAGGACCCATGTTCGACTCTCCAGATCCCACATAAGCCAGACTCACAAAAGTGAGGCAAGCGCAAGGTAGGCCATGCACACCAGGTGGCACAAGCATCTTTGACTGCAGGGGCTGAGGCCCTAGTATGCCAATTCTCTCTTTTGCTGTCTCCCTCTAAAAAAATAATAAAAAAAAAAAAAAAAAAAAAAAAGATAATGTGAAAAAATACATGAGTCTATGGGGCCATACATTCAAACAACCACACCTTCCCTTCCCCTCACCCCCCTTCTCCTACCTAGGCTCCTGCCCATGCTAGATGTGCACTCTGCCCCTGACGCACTCCATTTTCTCTTTTCCAACAGAGTCTTGAGCTGTGGTGCCTGTGGTGGCTTGGACCAGGCACTCCTGCGTTTGAGTATTTAATCCTCAGTTGGTGGCTCTGTTCCAGAAGCTTGAGGAACCTTTAGGAAGTGGAACACTGCTGAAGAGTAAGAATGTCAATGGGGTGCGCCTAGAGGCATTAGAGCCTGTCCCCACTTGCTGTTGTCATTCTTTTCCCTTCCTCCCTGCTGTAATGACAATGTGACACTAGCTTCCTGCTCCTGCCATGCCTTCCCTGCCTGAAAGGACTCTGCCTTCTAGAACTAGAAGCTGAAATAATCTCTTCCCTTCCATAAGGGACTTCTGGCTGGACATTTGTTCATAGCATGAGAAATTAACATAGTGCTTAAATAAATCACCATGCCCAGTTTCTTTTACTTTATCCTCAATAACAGAAGCAAGAGATGAGTTAAATCAATCTTTTGTGAAACCTGATGCTTTGTGTGCTCAGCTAATTCAGCTAATCATCATTTGACTGGAAAACTGGACTAGCTTAAAAAACAATCTAAAAATTTTTTTCTGATCCTCAAAAAAAAAAAAAAAAAAGGCCGGCGTGGTGGCACACGCCTTTAATCCCAGCACTTGGGAGACAGAGATAGAAGGATCACCGTGAGTTCGAGGCCACCCTGAGAAACTCCAGGTCAGCCTGAACTAGAGTGAGACCCTACCTCAAAAAAAAAACAAACAAACAAAAAGAGCTTAGCAGCCATCAGAAATCAAATTTTCACATGAATTTCTCTGCCACACAAATGGTTGGCTTTTATTGTTGTGGTTGGAATTTTGTTGATGCAAATAGCTGAATCATACAAAACCTTCAGCACTCAGCAGGTTTCTGATAATCGTGTTTTAGTTTTCATCAATCTTATGTGCTACAGAGAATGTTCCTCTTCGGGAAACACGAATCATAAATATACAAAAATTCTTCTGAAAATATTTTGACTAAAGAATGTTTTAAATTGAGAATTTCTGGCATAATTATACAATATATACTAAAAAATTACTCCATCCTTTTGCATTAATCCACATATAACAAGAAACACTGTCAAAAAGTTTTGATGTCATCTTCAGTACCCTCCTTGTATTACTCTATTTTGCACTGCTTACAAAATGCCTGAGGCCAAGTACTTTACCAAGAAAAGAGGCTTGCGGGGGCTAGAGAGATGGCTTAGTGATTAAGGCACTTGCTTGCAAAGCACCCAGGTTCGATTCCCCAAGACTCACGTAAGCCAGATGTACAAGGTGGCACATGCATCTGGGTTCATTTGCACTGGGTGAAGGCCTTGGTGCACCCATCTTCTTTCTGTCTCTTTCTCTATCTGCCTCTTTCTCTCTCAAATAAATAAAATATAAAATAAAAAAAGTTTAAAAAAAAAGAAAAAGAGGCTTGGGAATGGAGATGCAGTTCAGTTTATAGAGTGCTAGCTTAGAATGTGCCGTGCCCTGGGTTTGATCTCCAACACCACAGAAACTGGTTGTGAGGGTGCCCACCTATATCCTAGAACTCAGGACGTGGAGGCAGGAGGATCATAAGTTCAAGGTCATCTTTAGCTACATGAGACCCTGTCACAAAAGAAAGAAAGGAGGGAGGGAGGGAGGGAAGGAAGGAAGACAGACAGGGAGGGAGGGGAGGAGATAAAAGTTTGTGGTAGAGAAGTGTGAGGCCCTGGGTTTGCTCCTTAGCAACAGAGAGAGGGAGAATAATCTAGCACAGGTTTATTTCGCTCACAGTTGATGATATTCAAAGAACATGGCTCCAGCATCAGTTTGGTTCTGGTGAATATCTCATGGTGGGAGCCCACTAAGGGGGCGAGATCACATGGTTAGACAGAAGCTCACCAGCCATGGGGTGGGGGGGCGTCAGTGTTGTTCTTTTAGAACAAATCTCTCATGAGCACTTACCAGAGTCCCACAAGAACCACTTGATCCCTTCCAAGGACAATGCCCCTCCCCCAGTGATCTCCTACTGGACCCTAACTTCCTCATACCACTACAATAGAGAAAGGAAGTCCCCTTTCCCTTTCCTGGGCCCTGGGCCCTGGGCCAGCCTGGAGCACACTGTTCCAGGGAGTCAAGGCCGAAGGAACCTCGTCTGACAAGCCCACTGCAGCCTGGCAAGAGACAGCTTCGCTCCTCAAGGGGCTGGGAACTCACTTGAGAGCCACCATCTCCAGTGACTTCCCAGAGCTGCCACTGCCAGACAGCTGACTGGCCCTCTTTCCTACCAGATAAGATAAAAAGATGCTGCTACCAAAGCCCAGCGTTTCCACAAATCAGTGTGGTTTCCAGCGATGTAGGTGAATCTCGAACCTACCTTTCCGGTCCCTTCCCTTCCTCTGAACTCACATAGTATATACCCCACGCTTTCTGACTCTTACCGTTTCTTCCTGTGGCAGAGCCACAGTGTAGATAGCTAGAAAGTCTCAGATAAATCATTACTGATATCTTTACATTGCTTAGTTTGGGAAATGGGCATTTTTTTACACAAAATTTAAACAAAAATTTATTCTTGCATGTACAAAGGGAGTCTAGCACAGCACTTCATTGCAGAAGCGGTGTCAGAAGATGCAATGGCAGAGACTTCAGATGTTTAAATAGGAATGGAATCCAGAGCCACCATCATTTCAGGCACAAAGAATAGCTTAATTTTCACCACTTTCCTCCCTCCCTCTGCACTCCCTTCCTTCCTTATCTCCTCCCCTCCCTTCCTCCTTCTGTTCCTTCTTTCATTTTCCCTCCCAGTGCAGGGGACTGAACCTAAGGTTTTACACACTCTAGGCAAGTACTCTACCACGGATCTGTAACCCCAGCCCTCTTTTTACTTTTTGAGACAGGTCTCACTAAATTGCCCAGCAGCTGACCTTTAACTCGCCCTGTAACCCGGCAGGCTTGAGCTTGCTATCCTTCTGTATCAGCCGCTCAGGCAGCTGGGTTTACGAGCCTGCCCCACCAGGCCCGGTGTTACCAAATGCCTCCATACCGTCCGTGGCCAGGGGGTGCTTTTCGCTTTGTAGGTTTCTTCTGCTCTCTTACCATCATGCTGGCTGGACATGGCACTTGTCTTCCCTTTCCTGGACCCTGATCTTAAATGCATTAAGTCGTCTAGGCTGGCCGTGGACTCTCGTTGTGCCCAGAAATAAACTAATTTATTTGTTCGAATATTTCTGAGCTGTAATTTTCCTTTAGTTACCTTTTTGTTGTGTAATTTGGCCTGAATTGTCAAAAGCTTTGCAAACTCATGAACAAGAAGAGAACCTAAGAAAACATTTGGAGGCGATGGGTTTGCTTGTGGCCTAGGTTGTGGTAGCGCAATAGGAGTTGTATGCATATGTCCAAACTCACCAATTAGGTGTCATTACAAAGCCGGAAAATGAAGCAATCCACCAATAAGAGTAGCTAGGATATACAGACAAAGTGGGCCACACAAGGACGCGTATGACATGTTTGTTTGTTTATAATGGCAACCACTGGAAGTAAATTAAGGCTTATTACACTGAATGGTTTAAACAACCTATGACATAACTGCACAATTCACTGCTATGCAACTACCGAGAAGGAGGGACAGTTCTACTTGTGAGCTTCTGGTCAGTTTGCCGGGCGGCCATGACAGAGTTCCTCAAGGGCTGGGCGGTGGTTCAGGAAAACCCGGGGTGAGCTGGCTAGATAAACTAACAGAGTTGGCGAGGCCAGGGTTCAGTGAAAGACTGTCTCGATAAAACGATGTGATAATGATCAAAAAGACACCTGATGTCAACCTCTGGCCTCCACACGCATGCTGCACGCACTGACCCTCCCCCATGCACCCATACGCATGCAAACATGCATACATGTATGTGCACACCACACACATACACGTTACAATGGGAATAAAACAAAATCAAAGGTGTGGTGGTTCACACCTGTGATCCCAGCATGCAGGAGGGTGAACCCTGGTATTCAAGAGGATGGCCATAAGTTGGAGACCCTAAGTTGAGGTCCATCTTGGGCTGCATAGTGAGATTCCATCTCAAAAAATAAAATAACAAATAAAAACGTTAAAATAACAAATAAAAACGTTAATGGTTAAGGCAATTGCCTGCAAAGCCTAAAGATCCAGGTGCGATTCCCCAGGACCCGTGTAAGCCAGATGCACAAGGGACTCATGGTTGCACCAGTTGGCACATTTGGCCTGGCTGTGCTTAGGAGCCAGATGCACAAGGGGCTCATGCATCTGGAGTTTGTTTGCAATGGCTAGAGGCCCTGATGCACCCATTCTCTCTCTCTCTCACACACACACACAGGCACACACATCTGTCTCTTTCTATCTCTCTCAAATAAAAAGTTAAATAATATTTTTTTAAAGAGCTGGGGTTAGAGCTCAGTGCTATAGTCCCTGCTGGAGACGTATGAGACCCCATGTCCTAACCTAAGTTTGAAAAAAAAACAAAGTAAGTAAAATTTAAAACAAGCCAGGCTTGGCGGCACACGTCTTTGATCCTAGCACTTAGGAGGCTGAGGTAAGAGGATCACTGTGAATTTGAGGCCAGCCTAGACTAAAGTGAAGTCCCGCCTTGAAAAAGTCAATAAAATAAAATAAATAAATAAAACAGAATAGTATTTTATTTCCCCCCTTTTTTGAACTTTTATTGACAGCTTCCATAAGTACAGACAATCGTAATAATTCACCCCTACTCCCATTCTCCCCTCTTAAACACACCCTCCACTTAGTCTGTCACCGTCTTCTCCTCCTATTACTGAGGTCTTGTGTAGGTAGTGTCAGGCACTGTGCATGCAGACATGAATAGCAAGGTCATTTTTGTGTTTTGTGTCTGGACAGTTGTATTATAAGCAGTCCTACCCTTCCTTTGGCTTTTACATTCTTTCCACCACCTCTTCCACAATGGACCCTGCGCCTTGAGGGGTGTGATAGAGATGTCCCAGTGTCGAACACTTCACTGTCACTTCTCAGCACCATGGTATCTTTTGCATCACCCCAGGGATCACTGCCATCTGAAAAGAGAAGCTTCTCTAATGAAAAGAGGAAGTAGCATTAATAGATGGGTATTACCATTAAGAAAGGTGCTTACAGGGCAGTTTGGTGAGCATAATGTATGTATTTAGCCAAGCAAGAGCAGGCATTACACTCCTGGGGCTCATGACCTCCCCTGCCATATGCTTTTGATAAGGTTTTCAGCACCAGGCATGTATTCTCTCCTATGGAGCGGGCCTCTAGTCTAATTAGAGCACAGTTGATTTCTCCCATGACAGACATGCCATGGTTGCACCAGTTGGCACATTTGGCCTGGCTGACCAATCTTACAGCTTGCAGGATCACTGCTGGTTACCACCACTGATGGCCTCTCTCCCATAAGGCTGCATGCAGCATACCTCAGAAACACATTTCCTTGCATTCCTGAAGGCTACAAGTCTGACCTCAGGTGTCAGCAGAAGGTGCTTCCTCTGAAACCTGTTAGGGAGACAAACCCCTCCTTCCCTCTTCCAGTTCCTGGTAGTCCCCTCAGTCCTCATGTCCCTCGGTTTGTCATTATATCCTTCAGCCTCCACTTCCATCTTCACAAGGGGGGTGTGTGATTTCTGCTGCTTTTCATCTCTCATTTTCCTTTTTAAAAAATATTTTTATTTATGAAGAGAGAGAGGGGGGCAAGACTTCTTGCTGCCGTAAACAAACTCCAGAAGCACAGACCACATCGTGCATCTGGCTTTACATGCGTGCTGGTGAATCCACCCAGGCTGGCAGGCTTCACCAGCAAGTGCCTTTAACCACAGGCATTTCCCTGGCCTTCTCACCTCTTCTTATAAGCACACCAGAGACACAGTATTAAGAACCCAGCTTACTCCACTCTGACCTTGTCTTATCTAATTCTATCTGGAAAGATCTCACTTTGAAACAAGGTCACATGTTCAGGTTTAGGATTTCAGTATCTTTGTGGTGTGTATGTGGAGGGCGAGAGAGACACAGTTTAGCCCATAGGAGCAAATGCATATCCAGGTGCATCTATAACACACTGACATGGAAAGAGCTCCTGAGAAGTTACCACCTCATTTGACCATAGGTGCAGGTTGACTGACTCCCGCAGTTGGTGGGGAATGGGGGACCATCGTTTAAGCAGAGTCAGAAGCCCAACTTTGTCATGCAGAACCTGCTCTATGGAGCACCTGTGGGCTTTGTGAAGTGAGATTTTCCATGATTCGTGCGTGACCTCAAAGGGTTGGATTTGGGTTAATGGATGTTGGATCTGGAAGGTTTCAAATAAGCACGTGCACTCTTGTGAGAGACAAGAATATTCATGTTGTTTTGCTTCAGGTGATTCTGTCTTCTCAACTGGGAAGCAGTCAGTCTAGCAGAAAATAGTAGGCTTTGCCTCAGGGAGACACTGGTAGGTGTGTGAGAAGGTTCTAGAAATTTCGGGATCACTGGTAAGTGTAAATAAGGGTCTAGAACTTCTGGGAGACACTGAACAATACAGGGGAAGGTTCTAGAGCCTCAAGGAGATGCTGGTAGGTGTGTGGGAAGGTTCCAGAACTTCATGGAGACATTTTCAGGTATGAAGGATGGTTCCAGGATAGAAGGGCCTTCCAGGTATCATGGGGAAAGAACTGGCAAACTGAGATCACATTCTGGTTGCTGAAGTCAGGGAGGTTCTGGAAGCTTTTGCAGGCATGTTGGAGGCAATGGTGTCCAGTTACAGAGCTGAGAAAGGTTGTGGTAAGGAGAGCCTGCTGGAGGCTGGACAGCAGTGCTGGCTTCCTGAGGGACCTCAAGCCAGATACTTGAGCTTGGCTTTGCCTATGAGCTGGAGCTATGGGCACAATGTTGGTGATGGAACCCAAGTCTGACCTCGTTGCCACCTTTCTGTTCTTGGACTTCTCAAATGCCAAAATTTTACCCAGGAGTCAAAGGTCTGTGTCCTGGTGAAACTCCATGCTGTCTCTCGTGCTCTTCTGGCCTCCCCTGTCCCTGTGGCTGTTTTGAGCAGCGCAGACCTGCAGCACTGTGGCACACCCTTCCAAACAAACTGAAGAAACACTAACCCTGTTCTGCTGAACAGCCATGATGCCAATTCTAGTGCCAGGCACTGTTACAAGCATTCTACATAAGTCAGCTCACTTAACACAACACACACACACACAACACAGGGAAGGCCCAACCCTCTTTTGTGTGATTTTTCCCCACCTGCTCCTCAAATGTGTAATGTAGCTGAAGGAAGATGATATTGAACTTCTGAACCCCCCCAAGTGTAAGCAGCATAGATAAGTTAGCTTGTGAGCGATGCCAGGATTCCTCTGAGTGGCAAGCGAGAATCAGCGAGCTCTACGTTCAGCGAGAGACTATGCCAAAGACTAAGGTGGACAGTGATAGAGGGTGACACCAACCTCCCGCTTCCACACGCATGTGCACCCACATACACACATGTGCACCCACATACACGCATGTGCACCCACATACACGCATGTGCACCCACATACACGCATGTGCACCCACATACACGCATGTGCACCCACATACACGCATGTGCACCCACATACACGCATGTGCACCCACATACACGCATGTGCACCCACATACACGCATGTGCACCCACATACACGCATGTGCACCCACATACACACATACACGCATGTGCACATGTGCACTCACACATGTGCACATACATACACATGTGTGCACACCATGTGCACACACACGCATGTGCACCCACATACACGCATGTGCACTCACATACACGCATGTGCACCACATACACACATGTGCACCCACATACACGCATGTGCACCCACATACACGCATGTGCACCCACATACACGCATGTGCACCCACATACACGCATGTGCACTCACATACACATACACGCATGTGCACATGTGCCACATACACGCATGTGCACCACATACACACATGTGCATGTGCACCCACTCTCATACACGCATGTGCACTCACATACACGCATGTGCACCCACATACACACATGTGCACCCACATACACGCATGTGCACCCACATACACGCATGTGCACCCACATACACACATGTGCACTCCCACACACACACATGTGTACCCACAAGCATACACATTTGTACACTCTTTGGAACTCTTGAGATTGTTGGGGGATAGGGAGGAAGAGCCTATATGACAAGAGTAATGACCACAGGCGTCCCCCCCCCATCACCCTGAGGCACAGGCAATTGTTCGGCTCCAGTGAAGGCTGAGAAGAGGCAATGGACTGGCCTGTGAATATTCTTTCAGTTCTGTTGTAGAGCCATCCAATCAGCCAGCAATATAGTCAGCCTCTATCCGCTGGCCACGGCTCATCTTGGGATCATAAAGACCCTGCTTGGTCTGTTCTACACCAGATAGATCATTTCTGCTCTAATTC
Source organism: Orientallactaga sibirica (assembly GCA_036365145.1). Lineage (NCBI taxonomy): Eukaryota > Metazoa > Chordata > Mammalia > Rodentia > Dipodidae > Orientallactaga > Orientallactaga sibirica. Next base: position 1,935,653 of record JAEOAD010000005.1, read on the forward strand.
CAGCACTTTATTGAAGCCCTATCCTTAATATTTATTTATTTAACAGAGAAAGAAGGAGAGAGAGAGAGAATGGGTGCGCCAGGACCTCCAGCCACTGCAAACAAACTCCAGATGTGTGTGCCCCCTTGTGCATCTGGTTATTGTGGGTCCTGGGAAATCAAACCTTAACCGCTAAGCCATCCCTCCAGCCCTGAAGCCCTGTTCTTTTCAGTAACACCCCCATGCCTTTGCAGGATCATCTTTCAACCCTTCTTAAGGGATGAAAAGGCCCCATGGTTGGAGGTTCTCTTGACTCTGGCTGTACATCTTGGGAGCAGACAGTGAGCAGAGGGATCTTATTGCCCCCAGTACCTGTAAGCAGGACCACACTGGGATGCCTGTCCATCCCTCTTTGTGCCTGAAGTAGACATCTGGAAGGAATGCGTGACAGGACAATGCTTAATAACACTCGAGGAGAATATAGTGATGGAAAGGAAGGGAGGTCTGTGTCAGCAAAGCAGATCCAGGTCTCGAAAGGAAGCCAGCCCCTGAGGTGTCCCTGAAGGCTGTGAGGGCCCTGGGAGCCAGCTGCAGCTACAGGGAATGTGAGCATGAGTCACTGGGGGGGGGGGCACGAGGAACGCTGTTATGAAATGTGCATGCTGGGAGTTGAGGTGCATCTGCTGAGCTCAAGAGCCACTTGGCTGAGTCCTTGCAGATGAGGAGAGGGACGAGAGAACGTGGGCATTTCTATCATTATAAATGGGAGATTTTGTGTCTCAGCTGCTGTGGGGGAGGGAGATGGAGGCCTTGCTTTAAGCACTGCGGGATTTCTGCTCATACTTGGGCGCATGCCCTCGGCCCCCTTGGATCACAAAGTGGCACCTCCTGGGGTGGCAGCACTAGCACAAGGGGAGTCCCCAAATTTCTGGGTTGATGCCACAGGCAGCCCAAGCACAGCGATGATAATGGTAAGAGATGAGCTGCGTTTGTAGGAACTGCTGACTTTTGGAAGTGGCTCCAGAACCTGGGGAAGCCCCAGGTCTCTCCCTCTTCCTACTTATATAGGCAGGTTCAAAAAAACATCATGAGCTGGGGAGATGGCTCAGTGGTTCAGAGCACTTGCTTGCTAAGCCTGTCAGCCCTGGTTCAATTACTCGGTACCCATGTAAAGCAAGATGCCCAAAGTGGCACATCTGTGTGCAGTTCATGTGTAGTGGCAAGAGGCTCTGGTGCGACCATACTCTCTCTCTCAAAAAAAAAAAAAAAAAAAAAAAAAAAGAATCAATGAATAAAACTATAAAATAAATAAAGTCATCTTGAAGATCCAAAGACTTTGAAGTAGAAATGGCTAAATAAAGGCCAGGTTCCAGATCATTCTCTGGACATTATCTTGTATGAATGCACAAGGTACCAAGGTAAAGGGGTGGGAGGTGGTGGGTGCAGCCCGTGTGTGACCTGGTTGCTGTACCTGGTTAAATAGAGGGATGTTAGTCAAGAAAAAACAAACAAACAAACAAACAAACAAACTCTCAACCAGAAAGCCCTGGCACCCTCCTGCCTCTGCCTCCCAGTGCTGAGATTCTCAGCCTGGCATCTCTACATGGTCAGGTCCTCACACTCACCCAGCAAGCATGAGTGGGAAGCAGGGTCATACTGCAGCTCAGGCTGCTCGTCAACTCACCGTGTCATTCGTGCCACAGTCTCCTCGGTGCTGGGATTATGACAGCTGCCTGGCTTCCATGTTGTCCTTTTTGCTTCAGACAAGATCCAGACCCTTTGTCCTGAGTGGAGATTCGTTCCTGCTATACGCAGGGGTTCATTCCCAGGAAGCCGCACGTGCCGGAATTGGCCCAGGGTTCTGAGGGCAGATGCATCACGGCTCCCACTATTTGTCTGTAAAGTCGAGAGCTCTGCTCTCCACAGAGGTGGCTGTGAATTACAGAAACTCCACTTCTGTCAAACAGGTGGGAGTTACCACAGAGTTCAGGCCAAACAGCATGCAGTCTCTTTCCCAGGAGGTCAGATATTCTTAAAAAGCACCTTCTAAACCGGGCGTGGTGGCGCACGCCTTTAATCCCAGCACGTGGGAGGCAGAGGTAGGAGGGTCACTGTGAGTTCGAGGCCATCCTGAGACTACATAGTTAATTTCAGGTCAGCCTGCACTATCTTGAAAAAAAGAAAGTGAGAGAAAGAAAGAAAGAAAAAAAAGAAAGGAAAGAAAGAAAAGAAAGAAAGAAAGAAAGAAAGAAAGAAAGAGAAAGAAAGAAAGAAAGAAAGAAAGAGAAAGAAAGAAAGAAAGAAAGAGAAAGAAAGAAAGAAAGAAAGAAAGAAAGAAAGAAAAAGAAAGAAAGAAAGAAAGGGAAAGGAAAGGAAAGGAAAGGAAAGGAAAGGAAAGGAAAGGAAAGGAAAGGAAAGGAAAGGAAAGGAAAGGAAAGGAAAGGAAAGGAAAAAAGCACCTTCTGTATTCCACCCAGAGGGAGCTGTCTGGATGGGGCTTCTGTAGATGGGGTCAGTACACTCTAGCTTGCTTCCTCTTAATGGAAACTAGAGACATCTGAAAACGCCGCACCACGATTCGGCTAGGTTTACTCAAACTTGCTGAAAAACAAGCCACTGGGAGCCGCCCCACCCTTCACATATGCCTGCTCCTCCACGGGCGCCCAGACTAATAGCAAAGCGCATGCGTGGTTGTGTGTGAAGGGACAGGTCCAGAGAGTGGGCTGTCCCCTTCTTGAAGGGTCATGACAGGGTCACCCCCCCCCCAAGCAAGTCCCCATCTTCTCTGATGCTCAGCTCCATGTGTTGTCTCCCCGTCCGCTCCTCTGAGAGCAGGACCAGGCCTGCCTGCATGCTTGCCCCTGGCCCCCCCAGAGCCAAACAAACATGTCCATTTCATTTTAAAAAATAAAAGTAATTGAGGAAAGGGTTGTGCTGGGAGACGGTTCAGAAGTTTAAGGCTCTTGCTTGCAGAGAGAATAGGCAGCCAGAGCTTCCAGCCACTGCAAACAAACTCTAGATGTCTGTGCGACTTTGTGAATCTGGCTTAAGGAGGGTCCTGGGGAATCCAGCCTGGGACATTAGGCTTTGCAGGTAAGTGCTTTAACCACTGGAGCCATCTACACACACACACACACACACACACACACACACACACACACACATTGGGGGCAGTTTTTGAGGTAGGGTCTCACTCTGGTCCAGGCTGACCTGGAATTCACTATGTAGCCTCAGGGTGGCCTCCAACTCACAGCAATCCTCCTACCTCTGCCTCCCAAGTGCTGGGATTGAAGGTGTGTGCCACCATGCCTGGCTCTAAAAATATTTTTTAAAATTTTGAGAAAAGGTCCTGGCATGCAGGTACCTGGTATATGGTTCAAGTTAGCCTCTAACTCATGGCCATACTGCTGCACTGGCTGCTCAAGTACTGGGATTGCAAGCAAGCACCACAGCACCAGGCTTCATTTTAGGTTCCACTCGCCTGGAGAAGGTAGGGTTAGCCGAACCAGTAACATGTGCGTCTTCCTCTTGCTTTGAAGTTCATCCCTCTGTGTTTGGCTCTGAACCAACTTCTGATAATCACAGACAGCACAATGAGTGTTTTTCCAACAATTAATGCCTTTCTTCCATTTGGCTTTTTTTTTCCTGAATTTATTTTGTTTTAATTGCTTATAATGGAAACCAACACTGTAAAGCTTAGTCAACAGTGAGAAAGCAGCAAGGAGGGCTGTTAGATGCACGTGACTTCATGAGAGCTGCTCAAGACGCACCTCGTGATGCTCCTTCCAAGCTCTCCCATTGGGATTTGGTTGTGTCATTTCCTGAGCAACAGAAGACAAGAGGACCATCCCTGAGTCTTCCTATAATTCTACTCTTTTGACTTCTCCCCTGCCACCTGCTGTGGTTTTGGGAACTGAACCCGGAACCTCATGTAAAACTTAGCACTTGGAATATAAGAATGAAAAAGAAATAATGGAGTTAAAACTGGATGTGGTGGCAAATGCCTAGAAATGGGGAGACTGAGGCAGTAGGATTGTGAACTAGAAACCAGCCTGAACTACATAGCAAGTATCACAAACAAACAAAACATCAGAAATTAGAGTGTAAGAAACCCAAGCCACGTGGGGTAGACTGTTTTTCTAGAAAGTTGTATCCACTGAGAAGAGTGCTGGAAATTCCTTAAACATCAAGTAGGAGATATACTGGTGAACCAGGTGTGCCACATGCCTTTAATCCCAGCACTTGAGAGGTGGAGCCAGGAGGATCAGGAGTTCAAGGTTAGCTTGGACTATGAGACCCTGTCTCAGAAGAGGAGGAAGGGGCAGGGAAGATGGCTCAGCAGTCAAAGGCACTTGCTCCACAAGCCTGCTCACCTGAGTTTGATCCCCAGCACCCAAGTGAAGCTAGATGCAAAATGGCACATTTATGTTACCCCAATGTGCCTATTGCAGTGGGAGGCAAGGCATGGACATCCCCACGCTGAGGGGCCCAGCTAGACTGGCCTTTCCAGCAGCAAAAAGACACCAACAAGAGAGACTGCATTTCAACAATGATGACATGGGGGAAGAGAACCGACACCCTGAGGTTGTCCTTTGACCTCCACATGCATGCTGTGACCATACATGAGCCAGAGAGAGGGACAGAGAGAGAGAGAGGGAGGAAGAGAGAGAGGGAATGCATGCTATGGCCATACACATGGGGGGGGAGAGAGAGAAAGGAAAGAAAAGAAAAGAAAAGAAAAGATAAAAGAAAAGAAAGAAAAAAAAGAAAAAGTGGGTAAACCTACTGCAAAACCACAGTAACACTTCTGGAACGTAGAGCTGTTAGCACTGCCGCTTAGCAGGGGATGGCAGGCATACTTGGAAGCCAGGCTGTCTGATATTACAGTATGCTCTTTGCCCCAGCTGTGCTGCTTTCTACTAGCTTACATAAAAAAATACATTTGCAGGGATGGAGAGATGGCTTAGTGGTTGGTTAAGCACTTGCTTTTGAAGCCTAAGGACCCTGGATCGAAGCTCGATTCCCCAGGACCCAGATGCACAAGGGGGCGCATGCATCTGGAATGCATGCATCTGGAGGCCTTGGTGTGCCTATTTCTCTCTCTCTCTCCCTCTTTCTCTCTCTGTTGCTAATAAATAAATAAAAATAAACAAAATTTTAAAAAACTACATTTGCAGTGGCTAGAGCCCTGGCGTGCCCATTCTCACCCCCCCTAATAAATAAATAATAAAAATAAAATCTTTTTAAAAATTAAAAAAATACTTCCCATGGGGACTGGGGAGATGGTTCAGTCACTTACCTGCAGTCTGGTAGACTAGATTCTGTTCCACCATAAAAGTCAGATGCACAAAGTGGTGCGTTCACTGGAGTTCATCTGAAGCAGCAGGAGGCCCTGGAAACCACCCCCTCTCAAATAAATGAACATATAAATATTGGAATAAAACACTTTTCACTTTACCTGGGATGGTTCTCTTGCCGGATAATACAAGAAACAGAGCAGTGGCTCCCACACAGAAATTCATATCAGGGTCAATGGAGATGTTAATCTTCATAATAACAGTAAAATTTACACGGGGCTCAATTCCAGATGCATGCAAAAACCTAAAATCAGCTCAGAGGTGTTGAGTGGTGGGTGATTATTATTTCACTTTTTAACTTTTCTAAGCCGAGGTCTCATTCCAGAGCCCAAGCTGGCCTTGAACTGACACAGTGCCCATGCCTGGCCTCCTACACGCTGGGACTCCAGGGGTGTGCGCAATGCCTGGCCCATAGCTGGTTATTTATGAGCACCAGGAAGTGCTAGGGTCTGCTCCGCTCAGGGTCTGCTCCACTCGTGGGCGTGTAACCCTCCCTTTCACACAAAGGTGGGGAGGACATGATAGAGAGGAGCTGTTTTCAACATCTTCAGAAATAAATACAGTTGATTTCTTTTCTTCTGAAACAGGGTTTCATGTAGTTCAGGATGGCCTTGAACTCTATGCAGGGGAGCCTGGCTTTGAGCTCCTCCTGTCTCCACCTCCCAAGTGCTGGGATTATAAGAGTGTGCCACCGCACCTGGCTTGACATTCTAATCTTGAAAAACCTGATATAGAAATGTCACTAAGCTAGTACTGAACAATGTCAGTGCCCCAAAGACCGGTTGTTCACCCACAGTGTGATATGTATGCTACTTATGCCTATATACTTGTAAAACCATAAGTTAAAACAATTCATTGAACAGTCTTGGATATAACACAATTTCTCAAAATGTTATTCCATCTTAAGTTTTGACATGTTCTTCCTTTACAGCTGTTGGACAGGTAGCATACATGTTGGCATAACAACAACAAACAACAACAACAACAAAAAATTGTTTCTTTTCACTATTTCCCCAAAGTGATTTTTAAAGCCAGGAAACACCCGGAACAAAATATCTGTTTAGGACTAGTTGTTTTTTGTTTTTCCTTTTTCTTCATTCAGTGCTGGGGGGCAAACCCAGAGCCCCAGGCAAGCACGAGATCCTTCAGCTGTATCTCAGTCCCCATTCTTGTTAATCTTTAAATGGAAAACCCTTCTTGGGCTATTTGGATCCAAATTTCTACGAAAGAGGAAGTGGCAAACCCTGACGATATTCTCGGCTCCCTGCTCCTGGGCAAGGGTGATAAGGCCCAACTGGCTTAGGGGCACGTGATGTCCCCCTCCAGGGGGACCAGCCCTGTTCTTGCCCTGGTCACCCTCCATGGTGCATCTGAGTGTAAAGAGTGTTCTGTGAGGCTGGGAGTAACCTGGACCCAGCAAAGCCAGCCGGGTCACCTCAGCTTGTAAATCCCCTGACTGCATTTAACAGACTACAACAACTGTGACCGGTGTAGGGGACATTTCCAGTGGGAATTTTTGCAGCTGTGGCCAGTTAACAGAGAAAGCAAGTCAACCATGTTCTGAGGTCTTTGTGATTTCAGAAAAAAAGTCCCAAGTATACAGAGAAACCAGTGAATCCAAGCCCACCGCTGGCTGCCAGCACAAGAGGCCTCAGATATGGACCCCAAATCTCTGTCCCTTTCTCCCACATTCCTCTGGCGTTAATGTTTGGGCAGGCTTGGAGGGTACACTGTGTCCTCAGGCTATGACGCTGCACCATCAAGCCACCACCATAGCTTGTTGGGCCCACTATACTGTGTCACCAGGGACTCGAGGTTCAAACTTCAGCTGAGCCCACACCTCCTATCCTAGGTATCTTTTTTTTATTTTAATTTTTTTTATTAGTTACATTTTTTTATTGACAACTTCCTTAATTGAAGACAATATCCCATGGTGGTTTCTTGCATCCACTTTGCCCCTGTGTCCCTTGGCTTGCCCGGATGCACCTGGGGACCTCACACTTGTACCCCTTGGATGCTTTCCACTAGTCCTGCACCTTAGCCCATCGCTCCCCAATGGGCTGGTGCCCCTTGTGGTCACGCAGTCTAGATCGTTGGAAATGAAGACAAGGGGGCAGAGCGGTCAGAGACAAGGTCGACTCTCGCTCTAGCCCAGGCTGACCTGGACTTCACTATGTAGTCTCAGGGTGGCCTCGAACCCACGGTGATCCTCCGACCTCTGCCTCCCAAGCGCTGGGATTAAAGACTACAAGGTTTCACGAAGCACCCCCCCCCAAAGTGAGGGGTTCCGGGTGGCAAATCCTCCTCATACGCCCACCCCCCTCATCCTTCACCGGGATAGACTCCGAGGGGACTGGGCCTGGGGTGCTGGGACTTAGCCGAGGCGGTGGCCCACGGCTGCACTTTTCGCTCTTTGGCAGCGGCTGGGCCACAACTCCGCAGATCTCCACTCCCGGCACGGGGCGGGGACCTTTGGGGCTCCGGCCAGGTGCTGTCTCTTGCCATCCAGAGGTCCTGCCGGAGTTTTCAAACATTTTTCCATCTACCAAGAACACTTTCAGTACCGTCTCCAGCCGCAGCGGCCGGGGTTTAGCGTGACTTGGAGGAGGCTCTGCAAACCCCGCCACCACGCCGGGCTGGGTCTCCCTCCGAAAAAGAAGTAGCGGGTCCCCCTTTGGATAAGCACAGTCGCTGGGTCAAGGGTGGACGACTCTTTCCAAGTCCCCCCACCCACACACCCGCCCCGTGCGCCACAGCAAGGGTGGACTTGGCCCCAGAGCCCAGGTGCCCCAGGAGGCGAGGTGCCCTGTGCTCCCGAGGCACTGGAAACCGCCCTTCCTCGGCCCGCCACCCTCTGCAGGGGCAGGTCCGGGGTGAGGTGCGGAATGGGGTACAGTCCTTTGCATCCCTCGACCCCATCTCCGCCCCTGTCCCCAGGGGGCCGGCCCAGAGAGGGGCGGGGCGTCGCTGTACCCCGGGCGGGCTTCCAGCCTCGGAAGCTGCCGTTGGGTTTCCCCAGGGCGGTGCGCGCCTGTGCCCGCTCCGGGGCCGGGCGGCGGCCGGTCGGTCCGGGCTCCCCTGATACATCCCCGCAGGGACGCGCCCCGCCCCCGCCCTCCGCCCTCCGCCCTCCGATCGGAAAGCCCCCGCGGCTCCTCCCACCCCACCGCACCCCCAGGGGCTTTTCTCCCCAGCTCAGCCGCCTGGCGCCGGTTTCTGCCAGGCTGAAGCGCGCGCATCGCTGCCTCCCTGGGCACCTTGGGGACGCGGCGCGGGGACCTCAGCGCGCGCTCCACGACCCTAGCCCAAGCCCGCGCCCCAGCCCCGGCCCCTGCCGGCCCGCGCTACGGCCTCCAGCATGGTGCTGCTGGCCGGGCCCGGGCCGGAGGGCGGCGGGGCGCGCTGCCTGTCCGCGCGGCCACCGACCCTGTCCCGGGGCGCGCCGGCCGGGGACGAGCCCGCCGACGACGAGGAGTATGAGGACTTCTCCAGCCTGCCCGACACCCGGAGCATCGCGTCCGACGACTCCTTCTATCCCCCGGGAGGCGAGGAGGGCTGCGGCGGGCTGAGCGCCCCCGAGGGCATCCCCGAGGCGGCGACCCTCCTGCGCGCCGCGTGCGCCAACGACGTGCGGCTGCTGCGGGCCCTGGTGCTCCGGGGGCCGCGACCCGAGGACGTGCGGGAGACCGACCGCAACGGCCGGGTAAGCAGCCTTCCTTCAGGGCTGGGCTCCTGCGCACCTTCATCCTCGGGACAGCCACGTCCTAACTCAGCCGGGGTCTCGCGGCCGCCCCCAGCGAGCGCCCTGTCCTTCCTTCCTTCCTTCCTTCCTTCCTTCCTTCCTTCCTTCCTTCCTTCCTTCCTTCCTTCCTTCCTTCCTTCCTTCCTTCCTTCCTTCCTTCCTATTTTCCTATTTTCCTTCTTTCCTTCCTTCCTTCCTTCCTATTTTCCTATTTTCCTTCCTTCCTTCCTTCCTTCCTTCCTTCCTTCCTTCCTTCCTATTTTCCTTCCTTCCCTCCCTCCTTCCTTCCTTCCTTCCTTCCTTCCTTCCTTCCTTCCTTCCTTCCTTCCTTTCTTCCTCCCTCCCTTCCTTCCCTCCCTCCTTCCCTCCTTCCTTCCTTCCCTCCTTCCTTCTCGGCGGGCGGGCGCGCGGCTCCGTTTGCTCCGCTCCGAGGGCGCATCGGGCGGGAAAGGCCTCCAGCTCGGCTTCCCACCGCACCCGGGTTCCCTAGACCGCCCCCCGGGTCCCAGGATTCTCCCGGAGGCCCGGCTTCATGCCGTTCCTGAGGTCCCTACCCCGGGTCCCTTCCCTCCATCCCCTCGACCTGTTCTCTCGCCCGGCGGCGCCCAGGTAGGTGTCCACTCCTAGTGCCCAGCAGGGACCAGTTCCTTCCCGCCCGGGGACACAGATCGGTTCTGGATTTGGAAGCGACGGGTCCTCGCTGCCAGCCCTGGTGACCCGCTTGGCGACCAGCCAGCACGGTCCGCCAGTCCCTGACCTCAGACCCTACAACCACCCCAGGCAGGGCCTAGTCCGCGCAGCACTTGCCCCGGTCAGGACCCAGGGAAGTACAGCCCCCATTAATTGTGTCAACACTCCGAGAAAGCAAGGACGCGTTAAGAAAAGGAAAGAAAAAAGTTGGCTTGAGAAGAGGAGTTCGGGCTTGTGGCCGCGTCCACCAAACACTAACAGGCAAGGTGAATGCCGAGGCTATGTCCCTATTAAGTTTCTGCTGGGTGGACAGATGGCCGGCCACCTCACCTGATTTCCACCGTCCCACAAGGGCTGGTGGTTTCTACAGACGCAATCCAGCCCGGATCCGGAATGTCTGTGTTCTGCTTGGGGAGCCCACGGCTGGGAAAATACGTGCTTTAATTTGGGTCATCGCGGACCTTTGCTTCATTCTGAGGCGGGTGTGTGTGTGTGTGTGTGTGTGTGTGTGTGTGTGTGTGTGAGAGAGAGAGAGAGAGAGAGAGAGAGTTTTGTCCCTGGCTGCATTCTCTGCTGGGCTTAGGCATGTGCAGAGCCAGTGAGTGTCACTTTCTGCTTGTGTTGAGCTGACACAGCGTGTGAACTTGGGCGAATAACAGTCTGCACTTGTGATGCTGCAGCAGGGCTCGAGTCCTGAGGTGGCTGTAGCTGCAGACACAGCATTGCCCCCCCCCCAGTTGGACTCCAGAGGGAGAGGAAGGGAAGAGGGGTTGTTTTTCAACTCCACTTTCAGTTTAACTGAGTTTTTCTGGTAAGATATTTGCACCAGACACCCTTCCTTCCTGGGCAGGTGTCCACTAGCTTTTAAGGAACCCCAAGGTGGTTTGTGCTTACAGAGGGCACAGGTGGAGTGGACCTCTTCCTGGCCGGCTGGGTGGTCCTCAGTGGGTCAGGACTTCCACTCTGAGCCACCGCTGTGCTCAGCTTTATTCTGTTCTTTTACATGCAAAAAAAGAAGAAGAAGAAGAAAAAAAAATCACAGTTTGAAAATAGTGGGGGAAACTGACATCCCTCCCCAGAGGCCTCGCGTGACAGGTTGAGCTTCCCAGCCCCTTAAGGAGACATTTTGCCCCAGCATAGACAGGGAAGGACATCTGTAGCTTGCCATCACTCGGTTTCCTTACCTGTAACATGGGGACAGTGAGTGACAGCCCTTCCCATGGTTGTAAGCATATCGTGCCATCCTGCCACCTCAGTCTGAGAAGCCAAACTCTCACTTAACTTCCTTGCCCCGTTACCCACCCCCCATCCCATCTGCTTCTCCTTTGCCTGAAGAGAGCAAGTCCCATGTTGTCCCTGTGCCATACAAAGCTTTCTCTCATGCTGTTTCTCTCCCCTGACGCAAGGATGGACACATGAGGCCTTGGTTGCTCTGTTTCGTTTCTCCTGTCTGTACCCATCGCATGATGATGGGGTCTTATATCTGTGGATCACAAGGTCCGAGCTAAATTCTGTGCTCCGAAGGGAGAAAACAGGAACCTCTTTGCTTCTCCATGCTGTTGATCAAATAGCCTCATCTTGAGCAATTGCTGGAAAATCCAAGTGTGGCTAAGTCCAAAGCTTAGGGAAGAATGGAGCAATGCCCTTGGCACAGTGTTTGTTGCAGGCTGATGGGCACTGGCGGGCACTGTAGGAGGATGGAGACGGCCCCCACCTTGCCTTCCCTGCCGAGAGACCTTAGCCTAAGCTTCCACATGGAGGCCCATGTGAGGAGGGAGGCCCAAGACACATGCAGTACCTGGAATTGAGGTTAGTGAGGGGAGATTACAGAGGGGGTGCCAGGTGGAGGAGGGCAGAGACGTGGAGGCCAGGGATAGTGGCACATGCACTGAGGCTTGCTCATGGCTTGGTGAGGAAAGAAGGGATGTGGGAGCCAAGGCCAGAGAGGCCCACCTGGGCCAGGTGTGTCTAGCCTACAGCAGCTGGTCAGGAGGTGGGAAATTGAGACGCAACCAACCTTGGGCTTGGCTTCTGCCTTGTGGATGGCCCCATGGCTTCTTCCTCAACCCTGAGAATTTTTTGTGACCATGGCTTCTCAGCCATCCCAGCCCCAGAGCTCACTCAGGCCAGTCCAGGTGTTGAGACGCCGAGGGCCAAGAGAATGGCTAGTTGAGAGAGCAGGTGACGTTTGAGCCAAGGCCAGAGAAGCTATGTGGGCAGAGCTTTCAGGCAGAGGGCAAGTGCACAGGTCTCTGAGCAGGGGCCTCTTCCCAGCATGGTCTACAGCATCGTGATTTGTGTGAATAGAAAACGTCCTTAGGGAAGGCCTGGGTGGAGAATCACACTGACAGCGCAGTGACACCACTTAGGCTCCGCAGCTTGGGGCCAGCTTCCTAAGAGGAGACCAAGTTAAGGCCTTTCAGGTTTGCTGCTGGCCTGAGCAGCTCACCTCCTGGCAGGTAAGGAGAGGAGCTCTACCTGAGCATGCAGGGATTCTGTTGGGCATGGGTAGCTGAGGACCAGATGTGCTTGGTTTAAGAGAACAGGCTCTTTCATGCCTCCTGAGATCTGTCGACTAGATGTGGATTCGCCCACCACTCCCTCCCTTCTATCACATTCACTGCTCTGGAAGGGCAGCCCTGTGCTAAGCAACATTTAACCATCGGTCATGTAGTTCTCCCTTAACTGAAAGCAAGCTCTCCTTGCGTCCACACTCCGGGGGTTTTGTCCCTCTCACCGGGGACCGTGAAAGCTGCCCTTACCTATTATTGTTCTTAATTCTTCTCTTCGGTGTTCATCACCGAAACCCTGACCTCTCCAGCCCTGCTGCCTCCTCTTCTTAGGTGTGGGGGGGGGGCAAACACGTGTTTGTGCCCTTTGATTATTGCAGAAGGGCACTTTGAATGTCAGACAGACCCAGAGCCAAATTAGGCCCAGTTGTGCTAAGTTTAAAAGATGGTACTTCCCTCTGGCAGAATTCTGCCTCTGCCTGTTTAAATTTCAGGAAATTTCCCAAAGGCCCCTCTGCTCATTTGTTCTATTAGCACTGCAAAGTCCCCATAGTGGAGTGTCTTCTGTCATGCAAGAGGCTTATATTTCAGTTTTTCAGATTTTTTTTTTTTTTTTTTTGGCTGTGATCAGGATTTTGTCTTCAAAGCTATTGTTTTTGCTTGTGTTGTTGACTGTTTTAGAAAAATGAACTTTGGAATCCCCTTTCCCTAAAGTGAGGATGGCACCATTAGAACCTATGTGCCCTCCTGTCTTTGCAGTCCTCCTGTGTACAGTGAGTGTTGCCTGCGTGTGCGCCTGGAAACTCAGTACAGAAGCTGAAGTCTCAGGGCCTCTCTAGTTACTATGGAGAGCAGATTCTGGCCTCTCGCCTCCTGCGTTTGCTGAGAGCCAGTGCACATGGCGAGAGGTTTGCTTTTTGGTGTCGGGAAGGCATGTTGTATTTTAGCTGCATGCTAAAGTTCTCAGGTGCAGGCAACGGGCAAAAAGGGTGCCCTGAGCAGAGCCCAGGACAAAGAGGCCCAGGAGCTGGGCAAGAATAGAGTCGGCTCCTGAGGGCCTGGGAAGACCTGGGCTTGTGGCAAAACAGGTACCTTTTCCTCTTCTGCTGACCATGGTGGAGGGTCCAGGCCCAGCACCAGTAGAGAGAGCTGTCTGTGTGTTTGTGGTGTAAATGTATGAGTTATCTGTGGCAACAGTCAGGCTTTGTGTTCCTATACCAAAATACCTGATGGGCTGGTTTGAATTAGGCGTCCCCCATAAACTCATGCATTCCCAATGCTAGGTCCCAGCTGCTGTCGATTTGGGAATTGGAGCCTAGCTGGAGAATGTGTGTTGTTGGGGGCAAGCTAATGTGTGTTACTGCCAGCTTCCCCTTAAGTGTTTGTCACACTGTCCACCCGATGTTGGCCAGGAGGTGATGTCCGGCCTCTGCTCATGCTGCGTTTCCCCCTTCCTTCACGGAGCTTGCCCTGGAGTCTGTAGGCCAACATAAACCCTCTCCTCCCATCAGCCGCTTTTAGTTGGGTGTCTTGTGCCAACACTGCAAAGGTAACAACTCCTGAGATGATTAGCTTCAAGGAGAAAAGGCTTGTGTGGGCTCGTGATTTTGGAACTTCAAAGACTGGGCAGACCCATTGCTTTGAGCGTCTGTGTGTCAGAGGACAAAGAAAGGCAGGGAGTCAGCAGTGGAGCAGACTGCAGGAAACACAAAATGTCACTTGGTCTTGCAGTCTCCTTTGAGGGCACATCTTCACTTTGCCTAAGGGTATCCCACCCAGCCCAGTAGCACCGCTGTGGAACAAGTTTTTACCCCATGGGCCCTTGGGAGACATTTACCGCAGCACCATGTAACACACGGCAAAGTGACCTCACGCAGTCAACAGTAATTCCTTTGGTCAGGGCGGCCCAGGACAGCTGATGGAGCTACGTTGGCCCATTTGCCTATGCCCAGATGGTGGTGAACTGCAGATGGCAGGAGCTGGACGGCCTCCGTGGGATGGCTCATCACTGCTCATCTTCCAGCAGGCTGGCCAGCTGGTTGTCCATGGCAGGGGCGGGTTTCAGGCGGGGGGAATGGTGCCGCTAGGGGCTCCAGCATGGCTCAGGTTTCATGCCACTTCTGTTAAAGAAAGTCACAGGCTAAGCCTTAGGTCAAACAAGGGGATGTAGACCCTGCTCTCAGTGGCTGCAAAGTTGGAGATGGAGGGGACAGGGCAATGGGGCTGCTCGTGCCATCCGTCAGCCGACCAGAGGGAAGATGCGGCTGTCCAGGAACATGGAGGTCCTCTCCCTTGGGGTGTTTCCACCAACACCCAGGCCTGTGTGTGTTTAGGGGTGTGTGGCATTTGGAGCTCCTGGGTTCTTAGGGTCTCAAGAGGTTGGAGGTTTGCAGGTGACCCCACTGATCAGAGCTGCCGTGCTGGTCGGTGCTACTCCCTGTTGGCTTTCCTGAGCCACGTTAGGGTGAACTCATGACATTTCCATGGCCGCCACAGCCTCTGGGAAGCCTTGGCCTAGAGTTCAGTCTTCAGCAGGCTGTGATGTGGGTAATGCCCTCAGTGACCGAAGGGGTGAGGCGACAGACTGGTAGGTGGTGTAGTTACTCTTGCAGCTGAGCCTGGAAAATGGTTGGTGCCTGGAGCCCACCACCCCCACCCCCACCGCACCATGGACTCATCTCCCACCAGGACACTGTGATCAGATGAAGCTGCACTGGCCAGACCTGCACCCTACAGTGGGTGCTGGAGAACGAGAAGGGAGAGAGGGAGTCGGGATCACTTCAGGAGTGGCTGCAGGTCTCTCAACGTGCAACCGTGGGGAGATGTGGTCTGTACTGCGGGACCTCGCTCTAAGCTCTGCTCCTGACATTGGGACATGCTTCCCTGTTAACAGTTACGCTGTTCTCTGAAGGGCAAGAACTGCCCTCCCGCTTGCTTACGAGTGTGGATCCTCACTCAGCGATGGCGTGGAGTTAGAACTAAGGTGAACTGGCGGTAGGAACATCCAAGGGACTTGCCTGTGAACTGGCTTTTGTCTGTAAAGAGTGTGATGTGCTAACCTCAAGCACTTATTTATTTGATTTAAATTCCTTTTTAAAAATTTCTTTTTTTTATTTATTTGAGAGAGAGAAAGAGGGAGAGAGAGAGAATGGGCATACCAGGGCCTCTAGCCACTGCAAACGAACCTCAGACGCATGCGCCCCCTTGTGCATCTGGCTTACATGGGTCTTGGAGAATCGAACCAGGATCCTTTGGCTTTGCAGGCAAATGCCTTAACCCCTAAGCCATCTCTCCAGCCCTTAAATTCGTTTTTATTGTGGAAAGTTTCTGCCAGGATCCAAAAGCAGTAGAAATGGTCCCTGTCGTCCAGTGTCTGCATGTGCCAGTCCTCCACTGCCTATTGTCGTGTTGAGGGGAGAGTTACACTTGATGACATGTGTGTGCACAGACATGTAACCACCATCACAGAATTAGACCTGGAAGAGTTACATTTGATGACATGTGTGTGCACAGGCATGTAACCACCATCACAGAGTTAGACCTGGAGGAGGCATTTGATGACAGGCACAGGCATGTAACCACCATCACAGAATTAGACCTGGAGGAGTTCATTTGATGACTCCAGGCATGTAACCACCATCACAGAATTAGACCTGGAGGAGTTACATTTGATGACATGTGTGTGCACGGGCATGTAACCACCATCACAGAATTAGACCTGGAGTTACATTTGGAGTTACATTTGATGATTTGATGACATGTGTGTGCACAGGCATGTAACCACCATCACAGAATTAGACCTGGAGGAGTTACATTTGATGACATGTGTGTGCACAGGCATGTAACCACCATCACAGAATTAGACCTGGAGGAGTTACATTTGATGACATGTGTGTGCACAAGCATGTAACCACCATCACAGTTAGACCTGGAAGGGTTACATTTGATGACATGTGTGTGCACAGACATGTAACCACCATCACAGAATTAGACCTGGAAGGGTTACATTTGATGACATGTGTGTGCACAGACATGTAACCACCATCACAGAATTAGACCTGGAAGGGTTACATTTGATGACATGTGTGTGCACAGGCATGTAACCACCATCACAGAATTAGACCTGGAAGGGTTACATTTGATGACATGTGTGCACAGGCATGTAACCACCATCACAGAATTAGACCTGGAAGGGTTACATTTGATGACATGTGTGTGCACAGGCATGTAACCACCATCACAGAATTAGACCTGGAAGAGTTACATTTGATGACATGTGTGTGCATGGGCATGTAACTACCATCACAGAATTAGACCTGGAGGAGACATTTGATGACATGTGTGGAGGCATGTAACCACCATCACAGAATTAGACCTGACATTTGATGACATGTGTGTGCACAGGCATGTAACCACCATCACAGAATTAGACCTGGAGGAGTTACATTTGATGACATGTGTGTGCACAGGCATGTAACCACCATCACAGAATTAGACCTGGAAGGGTTACATTTGATGACATGTGTGTGCACAGGCATGTAACCACCATCACAGGTTAGAACTGGAGGAGTTACATTTGATGACATGTGTGTGCACAGGCATGTAACCACCATCACAGAATTAGACCTGGAAGGGTTGTACACAGGCATGTAACCACCATCACAGGGTTAGACCTGGAAGGGTTACATTTGATGACATGTGTGTGCACAGGCATGTAACCACCATCACAGAATTAGACCTGGAGGAGTTACATTTGATGACATGTGTGCACGGGCATGTAACCACCATCACAGAATTAGACCTGGAAGAGTTACATTTGATGACATGTGTGTGCACAGGCATGTAACCACCATCACAGGGTTAGAACTGGAGGAGTTACATTTGATGACATGTGTGTGCACAGGCATGTAACCACCATCACAGAATTAGACCTGGAAGAGTTACATTTGATGACATGTGTGTGCACAGGCATGTAACCACCATCACAGAATTAGACCTGGAAGAGTTACATTTGATGACATGTGTGTGCACAGGCATGTAACCACCATCACAGAATTAGACCTGGAAGAGTTACATTTGATGACATGTGTGTGCACAGGCATGTAACCACCATCACAGAATTAGACCTGGAGGAGTTACATTTGATGACATGTGTGTGCATGGGCATGTAACCACCATCACAGAATTAGACCTGGAGGAGTTACATTTGATGACATGTGTGTGCATGGGCATGTAACCACCATCACAGAATTAGACCTGGAGTTACATTTGATGAGTTAGATGGAGGAGTTACATTTGATGACATGTGTGTGCACAGGCATGTAACCACCATCACAGAATTAGACCTGGAGGAGTTACATTTGATGACATGTGTGTGCACGGGCATGTAACCACCATCACAGAATTAGACCTGGAAGAGTTACATTTGATGACATGTGTGTGCACAGGCATGTAACCACCATCACAGAATTAGACCTGGAAGAGTTACATTTGATGACATGTGTGTGCACAGGCATGTAACCACCATCACAGAATTAGACCTGGAAGAGTTACATTTGATGACATGTGTGTGCACGGGCATGTAACCACCATCACAGAATTAGACCTGGAAGAGTTACATTTGATGACATGTGTGCACGGGCATGTAACCACCATCACAGAATGTAACAGGCATGTAACCACCATCACAGAATTAGACCTGGAAGGAGTTACATTTGATGACATGTGCACAGGCATGTAACCACCATCACAGAATTAGACCTGGAAGAGTTACATTTGATGACATGTAGACCTGTGGCATGTAACCACCATCACAGAATTAGACCTGGAAGAGTTACATTTGATGACATGTGTGTGCACAGGCATGTAACCACCATCACAGAATTAGACCTGGAAGAGTTACATTTGATGACATGTGTGTGCACAGGCATGTAACCACCATCACAGAATTAGACCTGGAAGAGTTACATTTGATGACATGTGTGTGCACAGGCATGTAACCACCATCACAGAATTAGACCTGGAAGAGTTACATTTGATGACATGTGTGTGCACAGGCATGTAACCACCATCACAGAATTAGACCTGGAAGAGTTACATTTGATGACATGTGTGTGCACAGGCATGTAACCACCATCACAGAATTAGACCTGGAAGAGTTACATTTGATGACATGTGTGTGCACAGGCATGTAACCACCATCACAGAATTAGACCTGGAAGAGTTACATTTGATGACATGTGTGTGCACAGGCATGTAACCACCATCACAGAATTAGACCTGGAAGGGTTACATTTGATGACATGTGTGTGGAAGAGCATTTGGGCATGTAACCACCATCACAGAATTAGACCTGGATTTGATGACATGTGTTACATTTGATGACATGTGTGTGCACAGGCATGTAACCACCATCACAGAATTAGACCTGGAAGAGTTACATTTGATGACATGTGTGTGCACAGGCATGTAACCACCATCACAGAATTAGACCTGGAAGAGACCTGGGGCAAGTAACCACCATCACAGTTAGACCTGGAAGAGTTACATTTGATGACATGTGTGTGCACAGGCATGTAACCACCATCACAGAATTAGACCTGGAGGAGTTACATTTGATGACATGTGTGTGCACAGGCATGTAACCACCATCACAGAATTAGACCTGGAAGAGTTACATTTGATGACATGTGTGTGCACAGGCATGTAACCACCATCACAGAATTAGACCTGGAAGAGTTACATTTGATGACATGTGTGTGCACAGGCATGTAACCACCATCACAGAATTAGACCTGGAAGAGTTACATTTGATGACATGTGTGTGCACAGGCATGTAACCACCATCACAGGGTTAGAACAGTTACATTTGATGACATTGCACAGGACCATCACAGAATTAGACCTGGAAGAGTTACATTTGATGACATGTGTGTGCACAGGCATGTAACCACCATCACAGAATTAGACCTGGAAGAGTTACATTTGATGACATGTGTGTGCACAGGCATGTAACCACCATCACAGAAGAGAGTTACATTACAGGCATGTAACCACCATCTGGAGACCTGGAAGAGTTACATTTGATGACATGTGTGTGCACAGGCATGTAACCACCATCACAGAATTAGACCTGTTACATTTGATGACATGTTACATTTGACCTGACATTTGATGACATGTGTGTGCACAGGCATGTAATTTGATGACCATCACAGAATTAGACCTGGAAGAGTTACATTTGATGACATGTGTGTGCACAAGCATGTAACCACCATCACAGAATTAGACCTGGAAGAGTTACATTTGATGACATGTGTGTGCATGGGCATGTAACCACCATCACAGAATTAGACCTGGAAGAGTTACATTTGATGACATGTGTGTGCACAGGCATGTAACCACCATCACAGAATTAGACCTGGAAGAGTTACATTTGATGACATGTGTGTGCACAGGCATGTAACCACCATCACAGAATTAGACCTGGAGGAGTTACATTTGATGACATGTGTGTGCACAGGCATGTAACCACCATCACAGAATTAGACCTGGAAGAGTTACATTTGATGACATGTGTGTGCACAGGCATGTAACCACCATCACAGAATTAGACCTGGAGGAGTTACATTTGATGACATGTGTGTGCACAGGCATGTAACCACCATCACAGAATTAGACCTGGAAGAGTTACATTTGATGACATGTGTGTGCACAGGCATGTAACCACCATCACAGAATTAGACCTGGAAGAGTTACATTTGATGACATGTGTGTGCACAGGCATGTAACCACCATCACAGAATTAGACCTGAAGAGTTACATTTTGATGACATGTGTGTGCACAGGCATGTAACCACCATCACAGAATTAGACCCATTTGATGACATGTGTGTGGCATGTAACCACCATCACAGAATTAGACCTGGAAGAGTTACATTTGATGACATGTGTGTGCACAGGCATGTAACCACCATCACAGAATTAGACCTGGAAGAGTTACATTTGATGACTGTGCACAGGCATGTAACCACCATCACAGAATTAGACCTGGAAGAGTTACATTTGATGACATGTGTGTGCACAGGCATGTAACC
Source organism: Orientallactaga sibirica (assembly GCA_036365145.1). Lineage (NCBI taxonomy): Eukaryota > Metazoa > Chordata > Mammalia > Rodentia > Dipodidae > Orientallactaga > Orientallactaga sibirica. Next base: position 1,956,027 of record JAEOAD010000005.1, read on the forward strand.
ACCATCACAGAATTAGACCTGGAAGAGTTACATTTGATGACATGTGTGTGCACAGGCATGTAACCACCATCACAGAATTAGACCTGGAAGACCATTTGATGACAGAGGCATTACCACCATCACAGAATTAGAAGAGTTACATTTGATGACATGGCATGTCACAGAATTAGACCTGGAAGACATTTGGCATGTGCACAGGCATGTAACCACCATCACAGAATTAGACCTGGAGGAGTTACATTTGATGACATGTGTGTGCACAGGCATGTAACCACCATCACAGTTAGACCTGGAAGGGATTTGAGGGGTTTGTGTTCAGATGTAGGCCAGGCAGCAGACAGCAGACCCGAGATCAGATCCTGACTTCAAGGTGACTGAGAAAGCTCCTGACCCTGTCAGGCCCCCGTCCAAGGGGCTTCTCACTTTCCGTCTTTACCTCCTGGCGGCCTGGAGAAGCAGGATAGTGGGAAGACAGTGGGTGGGTGTAGCTTTGAACATCTGATTCAACTAGTGTCTGTTACTCAAGTTCAAGCCCTCCTGTCAGACTTCTATGTCTAATATATATATTGAAGCAAGGTTTCTCTGTCTAGCCCAGCCTGGCCTTAAACTCCAGATTGTCCTTACGTCAGCATTCTTAGTAGCAGGCTTTACAGGCAGGTGTTAGCATGCCTGTCAGGACTACTACAGCCAGAAGGGATTTTAGAGGCTTAGTCAGTCAGCTTTCTGTCACTATGACAAAATATCTGAGATAATCAACATGGTAAGGAAAAAGGTTTATTTTGTCCTAAGACTAGTGATATTTTTAGCCAGGTATGGTGGTGCACATCTGTAATCCCAGCACTTGGTAGGTAGAGGCAGGAGGGTCTTGAATTTGAGTCCGTTTTGGCTATATACAGAGAGACCGTCTTTCACAAAAAAAACAAAACAAAAAGCAAACAACAAAATTCCCTCCGATTTTCTTTTTCTTCCTTAGCCCAGTAGGATAGACTTCTATTTTCCTAGGAAATGGTCTCATTTTTCCAAGTCTCAAAGTTCAGTGTCGTGAAGTTGGACCCCGGTCCTCCGTGTGACCTTCGCTCTAACTTACTCACGTGTTGTTGACTCCCCACACCCATGGCTGTGGGGAGATGTTGTCCGAAGGAGCTGTCCTGTTCCTTTCACAGCATCAGCGTTCACCAGCTCAACGTGCGTTTTATTGCTCCCTTGCTTGCGGTTTCTTCTGCCTGTGTGCCTATGCCTGTTCCTCAGAATATCACCTTTCTTTTCCCGACAAACTTTAGAGCATTTTCATTCTCTTCTAACGTACACTATGGCTTCTCATTTTACCTAGGAATTATTTAGAATTATATTTAAAATTTCTTAAAAATTGCACCTACATGTGTATGTGGAATGCATGTGTGTATGAATGCATGTTTATTTGTATGTGTGCTCGTGTATATGAGTGCATGCATACATATGTGTGGAGGCCAGAGGTTGCTATCAGGGGTTTTCCTCACTCACTCTCTGCCTTATTTTTTTAAATATTTTTTTAAAGATTTTATTTTTATTTATTTATTTATTAGAGACAGAGAGAGGGGTAGAGAAAGAGATAGAGTGAGAATGGGCTCGCCAGGGCCTCTAGCCACTGCAAACAAACTCCAGATGCATGCTCCACCATGGGCATCTAGCTTACTTGGGACCTGGAGAATCGAACCGGGGTCCTTAAGCTTCCCAGGCAGACACCTTAACCGCTAAGCCATCTCTCCAGCCCTGCCTTATTTTTTGAGATGGGGTCTCTCACTGTGCCTGGCATGCACTGGCTTGTCTGACTAACCAGCAAGTCCAAGGGTTCCTCCTGTCTGCCTCCCCAGCACTGCGATTAGGGGCTCAGGACCCTCATGCTTGCCTGACAGGCATTTGGCCCACTGAATCATCTCCCTGGCCCTTTTAAACATGTACTTTAAGCTTTCTTTAGAAAAATAAAACAATTTAGAGAACAGGGCCAATATATTATTACTTTCTTTAATTTTTCTTCCAGTACTAGAAATTGAACCTATTGCCTCCTGCATGTAGGCAAACATTTCTGTGTGGTATCCCTGTATCCCTAGCCTTTCTTAAATAATTGAAATCAGCATTATCACCCCTGAGGCCAGTAATTCTAAATAATAGCTGTAGGACATCTGAGATTTTTCTAAATTAAGTCAAAACATTAATGTTTTTGAAAGAAATAAGAATGTAGAGAAGTTGTTAGATTGAACAAATAATTGTTTCATTTAAGAAGGCTGGGAAGTAATCCATGTAGATATTCTGGCGGGATGCTGTGAATGTGACGCTGTGTGTGAGAAAAAGAGAGGGAGAGAAATATTGTCACAGGCTCTCACTGTGGCCTCCCCTCAGCTTCCTGATCACCACTGGAAGAATTCAGACAAGACAGGTGCAGGCGTTCATTGTAGAAGACAACCAGCGTTGATTACAGCATGAGTTACTCCCAAGGCGTGAGAGCAGCTAGTGGCCAGACAGGCCATTTTCCAGATCTACGTATTAGACAGATGTAATTCTGTTTCTAAAGTCTCTGGAACAGAGTACTTTCTAGTCTGAACCTGTTTGGATTGACTCCTTTAAAAATATATATCTTATTTGAGAGAGAATGGGTGCACCAGGGCCTCCAGCCATCACAAACGAACTTGATGCACGTGCCACCTTGTGCATCTGGCTTACGTGGGTTCTGGAGAATCAAACTGGGGTCCTTTGGCTTTGCAGGCAAACACCTTAACCGCTAAGCCGTCTCTCCAGCCCCCAGACTGACTCTTATATAGGAGGGGCAGTGAGATGTAACACACGCTTGCCAGAATGTGACCTTAAAAGACTTTAGGGTTCCTGGAACCGGGTTTGGGTAGTTACCAATTAGTCACTCCAGGGCAAGTCAGGATGTCATATACCTTCCCAGGACACAGCCGGGACTCAGGGCACATCCTCGGACCAGGCATAGTCCTGCAGTGCCAGTCTTGGTTTCACAAGTTATAAATGAGGAGGAGGGTCCAGCCCTAGTGTCCTGCAGCTTTCTGCTACCTGACTAGTTAGCTAACAATACCAAGAAGAAGGCATGGCTGAGAAGGCAGCTGGTGGAAGCCGAGGGACTGAATGGCCCTGGGGAGGAGGATGCCATTTCTGTCTGTCCCAGAAGATGGTGACTGTAGCCTCTCCTAGATCTTAGAAGGTCAGGTTTTAGGTGGAGCAAGATATTGGGAATTCTTAATGTCATGAAGCACATTATGTATGTACGTAAGAAAACTCAGAGAGAAGGCCTGTAAATGGTGTTTCTGGATTGAGAGGGCAGCTGAAGTTGGTTTTTGCTTATTTCTACCAAGTCAAGAGGTATGGAAATTAAGGGCTGGAGGGATGGCTTGTGATTAAGGTGCTTGCCTGCAAAGCCAAAGGATCCGGGTTCGATTACCCAGGACCCACGTTAGCCAGATGCCCAAGGAGGTGCACATGTCTGGAACTTGTTTTCAGTGGCTGAATGCCCTGGTGCACCCATTCTCTCTCTCTCACTCTCTCCTTATCAATCAATCAATATTAAGAGGTATGGAAATTAAGGTAGATGCTAAATCTTGGGTGACACTTGCTCAGTGGCAGAATTGGATTAGAGTAGTGAGATTTGAAAGTAATTTTCAAGTAAGAGGGTAATAAACACAAGCTTCTAAAGTCACACATGTGTCAGAGCAGGTAAGCTCACACCAGAAGGAGGCATGGGATGGGTGGACCACTGAGCGGGTCTTTCTGGCTTCCGGTTCTCGGGTGCTCAGCTGGCTGTTGAGCTGAAGCCCACACCTTGCAGAGACATTCCAGGCGAGCCAGGTTTAGGCTTGTGGTTGAAGAACCGAGGGTATTCGTGTCCCTACATTCCTGGGGGTGCCAGGGAAGGGTGATAATTAAATTTATAGTGGATCTTTTTCTTTAAAAAAAATGTGTGTATGTGTGCATGCATGCGCGTGTGTGTGCGTGTGTACGTGTGTGTGCGTGCGTGTGTGCATGTGTGTGTGTGTGTTGGACATTCCCAGGCACATACTTGCACCACTTCTTGCATCTGACTTGTGTAGGATGTTTGGGACTTAGACCCAGGCCTGGCTTTGCAAGCAAGTGCCTTTAACCATGGACCTTGTCCTGAGACAAAGGAAAGTATATTTGTTGTTTGTTTGTCTCTGTCTGTCTGTCTGTCTGTCTGTCTGTCTTTCTGATGGTGCTGGGGTTGGGACCTGGGCCCCAGGACCTCATGCATACTAGGCAAATATCCTACCACCGAGCTCTGCTTTCAGCCCCTGAAGTTGCGTTAGAAATAAAGACAGAAGCTGGGGCTGGTGGGGTTGGTGGGGCAGGCCTGTAATCCCAGCTATTGCAGAGGCTGAGGCAGTGGGTCTAAAGTTCAAAGCCAGCCTGGGAAACTTAGTGAGATTTTTGTCTGAAAATAGAAAGTAAAAGGAGGACTGGGGAATTGGTTTAGTGGTAAAGGGCTTTCTTAGCAGGTGTGTAATCCATAGTACTGGAAAAAAAATAAAGCAGAGGAAGGCTAAGGAATCACGCTGAGTGAAACCAAAGGCGATACCAGACACTTAAATATGCGTCACGCGGTTGTGGTGCCGGAGAAGGGGTCAGGGCTGCTCTGGAAGGCGGCTGGCCAGGCCTTGTGCGGAAGGAACGACCTGCCCCTGGGTTGTCGTGGTTATGGGAAGACATTTGAAGGTTAACATTGCACAGAACTCGACATGTGCACACATGTACACATGTTGGAGTGCGTGCAGAGCAGGTGGAGGCTGGGTCATCTCAGGGTCAAGTTCACGGTCGTGCTGCGCCATCATTATGGGAGATCTGTCATCAGGAAAGAACACTGGAGACCACAACTTCCTGTGGCCCTGTTTCAAGATAATGTTTAAACATGATGGGCTCCCTTTTGTTGTCACGCTCCACTTCCTGCTTGGATTTACGTTTGGCAGTGCATTTGGAATGAACTTGGCTCACGGCAGAAATGGGGCCATAGCTGGGACCTGCCCTCCCCACTTTACCGCGTCTGGCCGCCGTCCTCCCTCCAGCCGCCAAGAGGTTCTAAGACTGCAATTATGCCGCTAGATTAGCTAACATGACCTTTAATTAGTCTCTCTTTCATTCTGCGGCATTTCTACTACCTTTTGCAGAGAAATAATTGAAAGTTTTGTACAGCTGATCAGGTGCAAACATTGCCAGTTTCACGCTTTAGCAACCATAATGGCTGTTTGTTAGACATTTACTAAATTTTCTTGCTTCATATGAATGATTACAGTTAATGTGCAGAAACCAGATTCTAGTGAATTAGTCATTTATGTTATATCGCTCTCAGGCACCTCCACAGTAGATAATTTAGCCAATAATTTAATTTACTGTTTGTTTAAAAAATGAGGGGGACGTACATTTCCTTTTTACTCTAGGCTTGCCACCACGATCAGATCTACTTTTGGGAATGAAAGCTGGGTCAGACCTGGGGACGATGGTGGGAATATTGGACATCCCAAGCAGCGCCATCAGAGTCCTCCAGGAACTTTTCATCAGCACAGGGTTTGGGTCTTGCTGTCCACTGCTCACCCAGGCTCTGCATTTTAGGTGCAATGAAGTTCAAGAAGCTCTAGAAATTTCATTGGAAAAGATGTTGAGTTGTAGTTAAAGATGACTGTCCAAGATGGTCACATGGTCCTAGACAAGCCATTTGAGCCATTGAGCCATTTGATCCTGTGTTCCCTTGAGTTCTGGAATGGGGAAGTTTCTAATGAAGATAACAACGCCTTCCTTCCATTCCCAGAGAACAAGAACCTTAAGTAGAAAGCATTTGGCTCTTAGATGCTTAGTGAAAAGCTGTAGTTCCTGTGGGTGAATTAATTTTCAGTTTTTCAATATGGTTGGTTCCATTTTTGCCAAGGGAAAAGGTGGAAACAAGTGAATGTTTAGACAAACAGGAATCTTTAAGAAAAGGAAGGAGCTGGGCGTGGAGTTGAGGTGGCTCAGTTGTTAAAGGTGCATGCTTGCAAAGCTTGATGGTCTGCGTCAGTTCCTAAGCCACCCACTTAAGCTGGATGCAAAAAAGTGGTTTAAGTGTCTGGTTTACTCGTAGCTGCAAGATGCCTTGGTGGGTATACATACATGCATGCACGCATGCACATAATTTAAAAAAGGCAAAGAGAGGAAACTGAGAGATGGCTCAGCAGGTGAGAGTGCTTACCATACAAGTCTGAGGGCCTGCAGGGGCCTGAGTTTGATCCCCAGTCTGAGGGCCTGCAGGGGCCTGAGTTTGATCCCCAGCACCCATATAAAAGCCTGGGCATGGTCGCATGCCTATCCCCCCATTCTATTAGGGCACCGACTGGAATATCTAGGGCCACTGTGATGGAAAAACGTCAACTCCAGGTTCGGTGAAAGACACTGTCCTAGGGAAAGAGCGTGGGTAGAGGTGGACGCCTCAAGTTCTCCTCTGCCTCCACATGGGTGGACTTGGGGCATGCATGTGCAAACACACGTACATATGCCAAGTACATACACAGCACCACACTGTACACACACCACACCACACACCCTACACACAAACTCACACTATACACACACCACACCACACACCCTACACACAAACTCACACTGTACACACACCACACCACACACCCTACACACAAACTCACACTGTACACACACCACACCACACACCCTACACACAAACTCACAGTGTACACACACCCACACCACACACCCTACACACAAACTCACAGTGTACACACACCACACCACACACTACACACAAACTCACAGTGTACACACACCACACCACACACCCTACACACAAACTCACAGTGTGTACACACACCACACCACACACCCTACACACAAACTCACACTATACACACACCCACACCACACACCCTACACACAAACTCACAGTGTACACACACCACACCACACACCCTACACACAAACTCACAGTGTACACACACCACACCACACACCCTACACACAAACTCACAGTGTACACACACCACACCACACACCCTACACACAAACTCACACTGTACACACACCACACCACACACCCTACACACAAACTCACAGTGTACACACACCACACCACACACCCTACACACAAACTCACACTGTACACACACCACACCACACACCCTACACAAACTCACAGTGTACACACACCACACCACACACCCTACACACAAACTCACACTGTACACACACCACACCACACACCCTACACACAAACTCACACTGTACACACACCACACCACACACCCTACACACAAACTCACACTGTACACACACCACACCACACACCCTACACACAAACTCACAGTGTACACACACCACACCACACACCCTACACACAAACTCACAGTGTACACACACCACACCACACACCCTACACACAAACTCACACTGTACACACACACACCACACACACCACACCCTACACACAAACTCACAGTGTACACACACCACACCACACACCCTACACACAAACTCACACTATACACACACCCACACCACACACCCTACACACAAACTCACACTGTATACACAGCCCACACCACACACCCTACACACAAACTCACACTATACACACACCCACACCACACACCCTACACACAAACTCACACTGTATACACAGCCCACACCACACACCCTACACACAAACTCACAGTGTACACACACCACACCACACACCCTACACACAAACTCACAGTGTACACACACCACACCACACACCCTACATACAAACACTGGAAAAGAAAAAGGGAACCAGGTGTGGTAGCTCATACCTGTAATCTCGGTTCTAGATTGACGTTGGAGGATTGCTGTGAATTTGAAGGCCAGCCTAGGTTACAGTGTAAAACTTGAATCAAAAAGAAAAGAATTCTGGACTGGAGAGATGGCTTAGCGGTTAAGGCGTTTGCCTGCAAGGCCAAAGGATCCCGGTTCAATTCTCCAGAACCCACGTAAGCCAGATGCACAAGAGGCACATGTGTCTGGAGTTTGTTTGCAGTGGCTGGAGGCCCTGATACTCCCATTCTCTCTCTCTCTCTCTCTCTCTCTCAAATAAAGAAATACATAAAATATATTTTAAAAAAGAATGGAAAAGAGAAGAAAATTCTGAGTCAAGTGTGCTGGCACAGGTCTGTAGTCCCAGCACTTGAAGGAGGAGTCAGGGGAAAGGAATTTCCAGTCATCCTTGGCTCCCTAGAGAGTCTGAGGCCAGAGGAGAGAGGGAATGGAGTAAGCACATGTTGAGACTCTGGCTGGTGGTGTCTGCATCCGCTTGCATCTCGGGCCCCTTTGGCTCCAGGTGGGGGGAGACTGAGATGCGGCCTCAGAGAAAGGAGCAGTGGCAGGGGGTCATGAGAGACAGCCAGAGCTGGGAAGTTGCGTAAGGAGAGCATTTTCAGGACCCCGTGGCTGTTGTGCTGGTGCTGGTCACTGCCTTTGACCTTCCTGGAGCCCTGCAGTGGGGTGGTGGTCCTGCTCCTTCTTGGACCAGCTGGTCTGATAGGGTGGACTGTGTCTGCTGTTGCAGTCAACAAGCTGTGGCAGTGGTAGGGTCCCGAAGATCCCTTATTTCTGTTTCTCTTCTGGGCAGTGAGGGTCCAGGGCAGCAGGCCCTCCCCCACCGGCCCAGCCTGCATCATTTCCTTGTGCGTCTGCACTCCGGGGATGGATGGTGGTCCTCTGCCAGAGACAGCAGTGAGGTGACAGCTCCTCCACCTGCTCTGCTGCCAGTGGGGCTGGGGTTTTCCTCTGGTATTAGCTAGTTCACGGGTAGGTTTGTCGGAAATGAATTCCAGGTTCCACAGAGCCAGGCTTAGTTTGTGTAGTTAATACTTTGAATTCAGCGACCCTGTTTCCTGGAGAGTGCAGATGCCCTGAGGGTTTCAGAGGCATGCTTCAGAATGTTTCTCAAAGGAGAGACCCCAGAACGTCTTGTCACCCCTAAGTTGTCTGATCAGGAGTGGACTGGACTGGTCCTCACAGCTTACCTGGTGTGCACTGAGTGACATGGCCACTGGGCCTAAATCAGCCCCACAGGACAATCAACCTACATGGGGTTGTTTAAAATGGGAGAGCTGGGCTGGAGAGATGGCTTAGCAGTTAAGGCGTTTGCCTGCGAAGCCTAAGGACCCTGGTTCAATTCTCCAGGTCCCACGTAAGCCGGGTGCACTTGGTGGTGCATGTGTCTGGAGTTCGTTTGCAGTGGCTGGAGGCTCTGGTGCGCCCATTCTGCCTCTCTCTCTCTCCCCCCCCCATCTGTCTCTAATAAATAAATTAATTAATTAATTTTAAAAAAAAGAAAATGGGAGAGCCGTCACCAGGAGTGTGTGGGGGGGAGCAGAATACAGATGCCTTCTTGGGAGGCTTTTGGAAGGTGGGGAGCCCTTGATTGGGGGTGGGGTGCAGCGGGGAGAGTTTAAGGTTCAGCCTCCACCAACGCTGAAAGCAGAACAAATACAGTTCTTAAAACATCTCAGTTCTTATGACACACTAGGAAAACTGTGGTGGGTTTGTTGTTAATAAAAATAATCTCTTTTAACTTCTTTGGAATGAAAACAAATCTGAATCCTTTGAGTTTGTTTTTGGTGAGGCACAGGAGGATTGAGTTAATTAAGAAAGATAAAACCATTCTCATTTGGTTAGAGGAAGACCCTGTGCCTCCATAAGCCATCTTATTGGGTCCCAGAATACTTATGGCACTCCTAACCTGTCTTTTTGTTTGTTTGTTTGTTTTTCTTTTTTATTTGAGAGCAACAGAGATAGAGAGAGAGAGAGAGAGAGACACAGAGAGAGAATGGGCACACCAGGGCCTCCAGCCACTGCAAACAAACTCCAGACGCATGTGCCACCTTGTGCATCTGGCTTACATGGGTCCTGGGGAATTAAGCCTCGAACCAGGGTCCTTAGGCTTCAGAAGCAAGCACTTAACCACTAAGCCATCTCTCCAGCCCCTAACTTATCTTTTTATTCCTTAATTTTAGTTCAGTTGTGAGGTAGGGTGTTGAAAATCATTAACAACTCTTATCCTTTTGTTTGTACTGGGCAGGCCCATCTCCCAGTTTGCAAACAGATTGCCCTGCCAGTGTGTTCTGGCCAATAAAGAAAGGCCATGGGTTTCTTAATCAGTAACTCTGAAAAAGTCTCTGCTGAATTGTGGTATTTCAAAAGACTGGACAGGCCTGAACTTTCCTTGTGAAAACGATATCAAATGTTGAAGGAATAATCAAAACAGGATAGGCTTTGAATCTCCACTTGCAGATGAGGTATGTAGCTTTAAAAATCTTTGACTAGAACTATATTTGCATAACTTTGAAAGTCATTTTTTCTTTTCTTTTGAGAAAGGATTTTGTTATGTAGCCCAGGTGGCCTTGAACTCACTCTGTACCCAAGCTGGTATTGAACTCACTATATAGCCCAGGCTGGCCTTAACTCACTCTGTAGCCTGGGGTAGCCTCAGACTTGTGGTGGTCCTCCTGCCTTGGCCTCCTGAATGCTGGGATTTCAGAAGGATTTCCAGGAAGAAGTAGACACTTGTAACTATGTCACTGCACTGTGGCATTTTCTCATGAGGGTATATAGCACTGACCCCCACAATGGGAAGTGCCTGCTGTACACCAGACCATGCCACAAGTGCCAACCCCTGCAAGTACCTTATTATAAATATCCTGTAGCACCCAGTATAGGATATGGAGTTAAGCCTGACCCATGGGACACTGTTCTTTTCCTGCTGACCTGCCCAGTGTCACTGGCCACTCACGCTGGAACGCTTGTGCATTGCCTCAGTGACTCTGATGCCCTCGACCTTGTGAGGGTTGTGTTGAGGGTGTCTGGATGCCTGCTGCTTCTCTCTGCTTCTCTCTGTTCACGGCAGCATTTCCCCATGCCTCCAGCGGTCCTGGCCTTCCCTCTGCACACAGTAGTCTGACCCATCCTGTGAGGTCCCCAGAAATGCTCTGTGGCTGGGGAATCCTGCCCACCACAGCCCCCTGTTGCATCCTGGAACCTCTTCCCACTCATGGTCTGCTTCTTGGCCTCTCGGACCGTCTGGTGCCCACCTCCTGGCTCATTTCTTATGTCGTCCTGGCCAGCTGTAGGAGCCAGGCATTCAGTCTGATGCTAGTCTAGATTTTGCTATGCACAGATTTTGGAACCATGGTCAGCATTTACAGTCAGTTGACTTTAACTCAAAAAGGTCACCCTTAGGCTGGAGAGGTGGCTTAGTGGGTAAGGAACTCTGCCTGCCAAGCCTAAGGACCAATGTTCGCCTCTCCAGGTCCCATGTAAGCCAGATGCACAAGGTGACACAAGCGGTCAAGGTTGCATATGTGCACAAGGTGGTACCCATGTCTGGAGTTCCATTGCAGTGGCTGGAGATTCTGGCACACCAATTCTCTCAAAAAAAAAAAAAAAATTACAAGAAAAGAGGTCAGCCTTCACAATGCAGATGAAACTCGTCCAACTAGTCCATGATTTTATATACAAAAACTCATCATTTCTGAAGAAGAAAAGTGAGACTTACAGCATGGCCAGGTATGGTGCTTCCCAGTACCCGGGAGGTCAGCTACAAGCTCACAGCAAGTTCCTGGCTGGCTGTGGTTAGAACAAAACCCTGCCTCAAAACAACTACGACAACAGCAACAGCAAGCCAGGGCCCCAGCCCTGCTGCATCAGCTTTGAGTTTCCAGCCTCAAGACTGCCCCATGGATTCTGGACTTGGCAGCCCCCAGTGTCATGGGAGCCAATTCCTTAAAATAAATCTTGTCATGTCTGAGCTTCCTATTGGTCCGGTGTCTCTGGAGAGCCCCGATGGATGCTGTGGTAGCAATATGGTCCTCTGGCAGAGCTTCACCGTCTCGTGGTCTCTTGTAGTCGCCAGCTCAGCTCCAGGTTACTGTCCCAAGAAGGTCACATTGGGATCAGCAGGATGCCTCCCTCTGGCTCCTCATAGCTTCTCCTACTTTCCAGCCCTCCAAGGCTGGCTTCCTGGGCTTGAAGCCTGAGCATGGTAACGAGGGCCCTGGCTCATGGGCCAGTGCTCTGCTGTTACTGCTTAGAAATTCTTGATTTTGAAGTGGGGTCTGCATTGCTTCTTCCTTACCATCCTTCTCTTCCTTGTCCTCTTCTCTTCTCTTCTCTTTCTCCCCTTCCCCCTTCCCTCCTTCCCTCCCTCCCCTTCCTTCCTTCCTTCCTTCCTTCCTTCCTTCCTTCCTTTCCTTCCTTTCTTCCCTCCCTCCCTCTCTTCCTCCCTCCCTCCCTCCCTCCCTCTCTCTCTCTTTCTTTTTCTTTGAAAGGGCCTCACTGTGAAGCCCAGTTAGACTTCAAACTCATAATCCCTCTGCCTCAGCCTCACAAGTGCTATATTTCAGATGTGCACCACCACACCTGCATTTTCATCTTGCACTGGAGTGTAAATTTTGCAGCTGGTCCTGCCTGGGCACCCCCACCCCCACCCCCAGCATTATGAGTAAGGGTTGGCGGCCATCTTCCAGGAAACTCGTTCAGCCCTGTGACAGGAGCCTCCACCTATTCATCTTTGAACTCCGGAGCCCAGCAGAGCTGCGTGCCTGGTGGTTCATATGCACTGGTCCAATAAAGATTGGGTGCCTTGTCCTGCCTCCAATTGTCCTTGATTTTCACAGCCCAGGAGTCAGCCTGAGTCTACGCATCTCCCTCAGTAACTCCACCAGGATGGTCGCTCACTCTTCACTGAATGTTCGCATGTCCCCCATCTCCAGCTTGTCCTGGGCCCATGTCTGGCTCTGTCTTCATAGGTGGAGCTCTTGTTGTCAGGCGTCATCAGAGACCCCTTTTCATGGCCTCTCTGCTAGTGCTTCACCTGCCTCCCCCCCTTTGTCACAGAAGCTGGGTGATCTGCCATTCCCTGGCTTCATGGCAAGGCCACCCTCAAATGTCCACTTCCCATAAACATCTTCCATGTCCCTGTGTCGCACAGCTTCTGTCCAACTCTGGATTTTACCCTATTCTATAGCGCGTTGAGTAAGGGTTGGCGGCCATCTTCCAGGAAGCTTGTTCAGCCCTGTGAGAGGTGCCTGGTGGTTTGTATGCATTGGCCCAATAAAGTCTTGCCACCAACTCTCCTTGATTTTGACAACTCCCCCTTGCCCCTTGACCTATGAGAGGTCACATACAATACGCATGTCCTAGTTATAAAGTATCTTGAATCGAAGATGCATTTAAGCCAAGCCTGGTGGTCCACACCTGCACCTGTAATGCCAGCTCTGAGTTGCTTGAGGAAGTAGGATTGCATGCGCTCAGGCTGGCCTGGGCTACGTGGAAAGCCTGTCTTAACCTCTCCCCTCACTCCAAAAGGTAGATGCATTTGATGCATCTTCCTGCCGAGCCTGTAGCTTAGCAGTGCCAAGAACGGTGTTTGTTTCCTTCCTGATTGAGGGCTGACTGACGGGGCCTCAGCCTATTGCTGCTGTCCAGTGATGGGAAGGAAGATGGGACCCCATATAAGCAGCCTCAGGGGAAAAAGAAACCTAAACTCAAAAGCTAAAGTTTCCACTGTATACATATTACTCTCTCACATCACAATGTCAAAAATCGAAGTTGAATCCTTGTATTTTGGAGGTTCTCAATTTCAGAATAGAAGAGGATTCCCTGGCCCCCATAACTTGCATGTGAAGATTGTCCTGTGTGGGTTGTGGAATGCTTAGTGTTGGCATGTCCCCACAACATACCAGGATCCACACTCTCCCCTCCGTTGAGACATTGCCAAGTAAGGGACGTGGGGACCGTCAGGCACAGCCACCACGTGCTCCGTGAGAACCCAGCCAACAGGGAAGCCCACCTGAGCCAGCGCTTCATTCCTAGCAGGACTGCTGGGCACATATCTTACATATTTACTGGGAGGTAGAAGGATCACCATGAGTTTGAGGCCAGCCTGGGGCTACAAAGTGAGTTTATGGAAGTCTGGGCTAAAGTGAAACCCTACCTCAGGAAAACAGAAAAAAAAAAGGCCTTTTGGAGGGCTGGGGCCATGGCTCAGTGCACAAAGCGCTCACCACTCACCCTGAATACCCGAGTTCCTTCTTCCCCATCCACCGAATTTTAAAAAAGCCAGTAGCCATGGGCTTCTGTAATCCCAGTATGCTGACAGCAAGGTGGGAGGCAGAGTAAGGGGAATCTGCCTCAAATGAGGGGGGAAGGCAAGGATGACCCGAAAGAGATCCTTTCACCCACATATACACACCAACGCTCACATGTACATGCACACACAGAGAAGGACATGTGTTAAACATGCTTCTTGATTCTCCATGAAATTGCCATTTCAACTGAATGTGTTCCTTTGCCTCACATGTACCTGTGCTGGACTGTTCTGGGGGCGGAAGGCTGAGCAGGCATGCAGATGGCGCTCTGACAAAGCTGGGACACATCTGGGGGAAGGAGTAGTGAATGAGATAGGGGGGATGTGAAATGCAGGTGCTCAGGAGAAAAGAGAGACAGAGCACAGGACTCTGAAACTTCCCACTCTCCATGATATTTTAATTTATTATTTGCAAGTGGGGGGGGCGGTGAAGGGCCTCCAGCTGATGAAGGTACTCTTGATTAAAGACCCAACATCTCCCTTTGTTTGGAAGTCTAGGGAAAGCATTCCAGACAGATGGAGCCAGTGGGATAGTTTGGAATGTTCTAGAGCAGCCAGGACAGGCAGAAGTGCTAGGGCAGAGCAGGGTGAGGCTGACAGTGTGTGTGATCACTGGGGTTATTGAGTGCTGGCTATTTTGCTGGGATCGGTCCACCTGAGCACTTTCACTGGACACTGTGGTAGAGATTAGGACCAGGCAGCCTTCCTTTTTATGTAGCTAGTTAGGGGCAAAGCTCAGAAGAACACAGGTCATCCAGCCCCCGTGAGACGCAAGGCAGCCTCACCTCACCGTGCCTCATCAGAGTGCTCACCCGAGGCGGCTCTGTCTGTTCTTTCTACTCTTCCTCGGTCTTCCTGGAAAGATGTTTCCTTGCAGGGTGAGGGGCTGTTTCTGAGCCTACACCTTCTCTCTCACCCACTAACCAGTCAAGGTCCCTGTCTGTATGTAAACGTAACCAATAAAGCCCATCCCAGCCAGATGCCTAATTTATAGCTAGGCACTGACCTGTCAGACTCCTGAATCTGTAAAAACTCCTGTTCCAGAAGGCTGGCTGGCTACCAGTTTTACCAGGACCCCTCTCCTTCATAGAGAGCTTTTCTGTAATTTCACTTTCATTCACTTTCAACTTCCCTTCAGTTGTCTGTGCTTGCATTGAAATAGGAAGGCAAGGAGCTGCACCCTGGAAACTGGTAACACAGGAGGTTTCAGCATGCGTCTGACTGATTGAACGGAGACTCACAGAGACCCGAGAACTGGGCAGTCTTTCCAGGTGTGGTGGACTCCTGTCAGCCCTCAGCCCGCTGGCTGCTGGCTGTGCCAAGGATGCCCTGCTGGGCACTGGCAGGGGTGCAGAGGCCAGTGAGGGGCACCAAGCAGTGCTGGGGTCCTGGAGTCAAACACATGGTCTCCCTGTGTGGCTGCATCTCCTGCTCCTTGCCTTAGACCCATGAAGCGGGCCTGTCATTGTCAGCTCTGCTCACATCTCAGCGATGGGCAGTTGCTCAGGCCTTGGCGAAGACCTGCGTTCCGTATTAACACGGCTCTGTCATCTCTGCTTGTTGCCAGTTGCATAGTATTCCTTCATCATGTGACAATATGGAATAATGCAGCTAGGCCTGAGGAAGAAAGAGGGCCGTGTTGGTGCCACAGCCAGGACTGGGCCCTTGGGTGCTTGGAGGTCATCGTTGAGTCTGATGTGGGGGTGGCGTACAGTGCGCCTGGGCTCTGTGCCTATATGTGTGTCTGTCACTGAATTGATGAATTAATGTGTTGCGTGTGAGAGAGCACCAGGGTCTCCTGTCACTGCAAATGCCAGGTCCATGGGTCACTTTGCTTCGGGCTTTACAGGGGTGGGGGGAGTCAAACCCAGGACGGGGGGCTTTGCAAGCAAGGTCTTTAACCACTGAGCCGTGTTCCCAGCCCTCATGTGTGCTTTTGTATAACTTCTCTTGGTTCCCAGTTTTCTATATTCTCTAAGATGACATTTAGATCAAGGAACTGTTGTTATCTTCAGTTGTTCAGTGCTGAACAAGTGTCTCTGTGTGAAACTGTAATGCATAATTTAGGAAGCTGCTATGTGTCTCCTGTAGTCAGAGGCAGATTTCAATGTAAAAGACCTTTTCAGTGCAAATATGGGTCTTTTGCCTGTCAGGGGACTTTACTCATTTCTTTCCTGGTGTTTGACTTAGCTGTGCAGATGTGGGCCTTTCCGATATATTTGCATGTGTAGGACATCATTTGGGTGGTTGTTGGCTTTTAACTCACAGCAGAATGTGCTCATCTGAGAAGCTAGCTGGGAGACACTTTTTCTTGCTGAAATATATTTGGGAGTGTGCATAGTTTTCACTGCAAGAGACTGTTTCTGATATTTATTTTATTTTTTTTATTAAACTACCACTTTATTCTTCATTTACATGAAAAGATAATCACTTTTTTTAAAAAAAATTCACTATGTGTTTCTTATGACCAAATACAAAATATCAAAGAATATCAAACAACAACAATCATCACAACTGAGGGATGCTCAGGAATTATCAAGAAAAGAGAGGAAAAAAGAAAGAAAACAAGTGTGAGAACAAAAGCATGGGACCTGAGAGGCATGTGAGTCGTGTCTACACGTGAGTGACAGAAGAGCACTGGTCTGTTTAAAGGTCTTTCTGAATAGAGCTACTTTTTATTTTCCCATCAGTGATCACATCCATTCAGTGGTCCTTACTTTTCCACTATGAAATCTAACGGGCACCCACACCACGACAGGCACAAGAATGTTGACACAGGTTGATTCCTGACAGGCACAGACTGCAGACCTGTTGATATTCACCATGAAAACACTGACTGAGGTGGGCCAGTGTGCCTTACAGTACCTGTCACCTCAGTACTTGGGGGATTGCAGTCGGGGGCCAGCCTAGATGACACAGGATGGGGATGCGTGAGCAAGCCCCGCTATACTCAGACTTAGCCAAACTGCTTAGCAACAGAAGAATTAAATACTGTTCAAGTAACACAACTGCTGGATCTCAAACATTGAACAGAGCAGCCAAAACACCAAAAACTGCCGCCTGCTGCTTGGTTGCATTTAATGAAATCCAAGAACAAGCAAGAGCAATAAATAGGCAGATAAGAGCACTGAGGAAACCTACTGAAAGTGGTGAGGGAACTTTCTGGGGGACAAAAGAATCGTCATTTCTCAGCCTGGGTGACACACGTGCATATTCTTCTCCCAAAATTCATTTGAGTCCCTACCTCACAAAACGTGTTCACTGGACTAAGGAGATACTTTCGTTTGTGACCAGCGCTGGGCAACACCTGTGACCCATTGTCGTCGCGATGCAAGTTCAGCTCCTGCTCTTTCCCACTTGTTAGCACACTCTGAACTCGTTTCAGCATTGTGGATACTTCAGGTTTGTTTTTCATTTTTGGGTGTGTGTGTGTGTGTGTGTGTGTGTGTGTGTGTGTGTGTGATGCACGTCTCTGTGCCCTTGTGGGGGCCCCGTGTACCTGCAGCTGGGGGTGGGAGTGGCCACTTGCTGCCGTCCCCAGCGGATGTCCTGCTTCATTGCCCCTCCAGCAGGTCTCATTTGAGCCAGAGTCTCTTGTCGATTCTGGAGCTTGCTGTTTGCTGAGCCCAGGCACTTTCCTGGTCTCTGCCCCGTTTGTGAGACTCTGGTTACAGGCACATGTGACCACACCCAGCTCATTGTGTGGGATCTGGAGGTTCACACTTGGGCCATTTTAGACCCTGTAATGGCCCATGTGCTTGTGTACGAAGCTCACTTTATTGCTGAGCCATCTCTCTAGCCCAGTACATTAGAATTTTTATTGTGGTTTTGTCACTTTGAGACAGGTTCATCTAGGTAGCCCAGGTTGGCCTGAAATGTATAATTTTCCTGCTGTAGCCTCCTGAGTGTTGAGATTACAGACATACAACATTGCCTGTCTTAGAATTTGTATTTGTATTTCTATTTTAGTTTTTTGTTTTTTTGTTTTTTTGTTTTGAGGTAGGGTCTCACTCCTATTCCCAGGCTGGCCTTGAGTGCTTCCTAAATCCTGGGATTAGAGGTATACACCAGAATGCCTGGTAGAATTTTGATTTTTATTTGTTTGTTTGTTTATTTATTTATTTGAGAGCAACAAACAGAGAGAGAAAGAGGTAGAGACAGAGAATAGGTGCACCTAGGCCTCCAGCCACTGCTGACGAACTCCAGATGCATGCACCACCTGTGCTTCTGGTTTACGAGGGTACTGGGGAATTGAGCCTTGAACCGAGGTCCTTAGGCTTCACAGGCAAGCATTTAACCTCTAAGCCATCTCTCCATCCCCAATTTTGATTTTTTAAGTCCATCTTCTTCTTATATCATAGCTTATGTGATAATTTTTGGACATTTTGGTTGTTTCTAGGATCTTGTTATATAAGTAACATCTGAGCACGGGTATCTTACGTTCCATCGGCCCTCTGGGCCTTCTCTCAGATAACTCTCTAGAAGTATTTTGTTTGACCATATGAGCCTTTCATATGGCTTTTTTTTTTTTTTAATAGTGTTGTGGATTGAGTCAGGAATCTGTGCATGCTAGATAAACACTCTTCTGCTGAGCTAAAAAGCCCAGCCATATGGGCCCTTTCACAGCCGCCTTGTTCCCTAGGAAAGCCACCACTTTCTTCCACCCTATTTTGCTGTGGTCTCATGCAATAACTATTAGTTATTAAACATGTTTGTTGTGGTCTCATACAATAAATATTAGTTATTAAACATGTTGTTGGTCTTTGAAAATTAGAAACCACACAGATCCCAGAAAGGTAATGTGTAAAAGCAAAGACATTTGAGATAGGATAATTATCTTTTTCCCTAGCAACATATTGAGGGCATCTCTTTGTTTTTCATTTTAATTTCTGTCACATGTGTACATGTATTTTGATCTTATGCCTCCTAATTATTCCCTTTACCCCTCCCCCCTCCCACTAAAACCCTTCTTACCTGTTAATCCTCATTCTCCTTTCAGGCCTTGGTTTTTCTTTTCTTTCTTTTTTTGACCCATGGAGTTAAATTGGGCTCCATGCATGAACATGGGTGGGAGTTTATTTACAGGAGTACAGCCATTTACCAGCGGCTCCATCACGGAAAACCATGCCTCCCTTTGCGGCATCTTTTTACATCACAAATGGTGCAGTGCATGGTTTTCTGGATATTTGTATTGAATTTCTGACTTCCTGTGGACATTGAGGATTTTTTTTTTTTTTTTGAGGTAGAGTCTCACTCTAATCCAGGCTGATCCGGAATTCACTATGTAGTCTCAGGGTGGCCTCGGACTCACAGCAATCCTCCAACCTCTGCCTCCTGAGTGCTGGGATTAGAGGCGTGCACCACCACACCTGCCCGGGAGGATGGTTTTGTTGTATAACTTAGCAACAGCTCAGCAATGCACACAACTTTGCACACTGTTTGAATTATTTCCTTAGAAAATTGCTGGGTCTTGAATTTGGATGTATATGGTAAGTTCTGTTATTTTCACAAGTCATCTGCTTCTCCCTGGGGCAGGACCAGACTTATCTCCTTGTTACATCACACATGGCCATGTCATTTGCTCTGGCCGCTTTTAAAAGACCTGATCTGCATCATTTCAGTAAGAAGTTTTGTGACCCATCATGAGGTCTGCCCCACACTTTTCCAGGCAGAGTCTCTTCCATCACCCTGAGTCCTGGGAGGAAGCCTTTCATATGCGGCCAGGCTGCAGAAGGATGTAGTGTGAGCAGGACAGACATTTGCCACAAGCTCTTAGAATGGGGACTGCTTGTTGGTTATTCCTGCACAGTTGAGCTCCTGCTGACCAACGCAGTACACAGGAACAGACTCCCCGGGAATCACACTTGCTGGCCGCCATGGCTCTCATCTGAATCCTATCCATCCTCTGTTCTGTCCCTGGTTCTTCACCCTTGGCCAACATATTGTCAGACAGTTTCTGCCAGTTTGTACTCTAGAAAGATAAAGCCCCTGTTGAGTTACTTTCTTGCTGTTGGGACAAAACAGCCAGCCAGAAGCAGCTTTGGAAAGGAAAGAGTTTATTTTAGGATTGCAATCTCAACATGGCAGAGAAAGCATGGGAAACCATAGGCTGGGCATCTCTTCTTGCCTCAGCAGCTGGTGGGAAGCAGCCAGGCTGAGCTGGCTGGCACTGGCAAGCTGGGCTACTAGACATCAAGTCTGGCCCCTACCCTGTGACACCCCTCTTCCAACCAGGCTCCACCTCTACCTTGCAAAATGTCTCCAGCTGGGGTTGAGTATGTGGGGGGACATTTTACATTCAAACTGCCCTGAGCTGCTTGACCACAGTACTGTGCTTTAAATGTGTGAACTCAGTCATGTCACCCACGTTTTCATGATTGGTCTCCTGCTCCCTTTAAATCATCCAAACCAGCCCTGTCATGGAACCCACCCAAGGCCTGCTCTGGAGCTCAGTGTTGGCTCTGGGCTTGAGTGCGCTTGCCTGAGATGGCTCCCTCCTCCTCACTGGCCTGCAAGGAGTGCTGCCTTCTTTTCTTGAGATCTGTGAGCAGTGAACTTAATCTTGTATTGTTCTGCTCTGAGCATCCCTCATTATGCCTTTCCTAATTGCGTTAACTTTTTTTGTTTGTTTGTTTTTCGAGGTAGAGTTTCACTCTAGCCCAGGCTGACCTGGAATTCACTATATAGTCTCAGGGTGGCCTCAAACTCACGGTGATCCTCCTACCTTTGCCTCCCAAGTGCTGGGATTAAAGACATGCGCCGTCACACCCATCTCTTGCATCAAATTTTAATGCCTCACTGAAAATCCAGAGTGTGTTCCATGTATGCCTGGCCATTTTTGGTTAACCCATCATGCAATTCCCTACTCTTTTTAACCTAGTCTCCGGCTGCTTTTTGTTCATGTTACAATGTTCTGGTGAATTTATTGTTTTACTCTCCTGGTATACAAGTTTGCTCAAGCTGGTATCACAATGCCACAAATTCAATATCTTAGAAGTAAGACTTTAGCTCACTGATTGGAAGGCCAGAAAGTCTATGATAAAGTTGCCAGCTGACATGGTGTCTGACGTGGCCCCTATAATTTCTTTAAAGCTTTTTCTGAAAAATTTAACATGTACTATATTTTTATCATAACCCCCCCTTTACCTTCTTCTGTGCCTCTTTCTTTGACAGCCTTCCACAGAGCCTCTTTTGCTTTCCAATGAGTCCCTCTTCCACTGTGCTGTCTTCTACACTTTTGCCATTCCTCACCCCCCCCCACGTGACAGAATGTGGGTGAGACCAATATTTGTCAGGTCTCATGCAGGTTACGACAGTCACTGTGAAGTCATGAATGGAATGGCCACTTCGTGCTCCACAGCGCTCCTCCCCGTCCTCTGGCTTGTTCCTTGTTCATTCCTCTGCCTGCACTTCCACAATGTTCCCTGGGCCTCTGAGGGAGTGAGATAGACAGATGTCTTAGGTAGCACCGACTCTTACTTTTTTAATTCCTTTTTTAAAAATGTATTTTCAACTGATACATGAGAACATAAGAAGTTATATATATAACGCACCTTGTAATGTTTTGGTATATGTATATAGGGTGTAATGTTCAAGTGTACAGAAGTGTATCTATCTCCTCGGACATGTATCATGTCTTTATGATGATAACTTGCAGGTAGTTTCTTCTAGGTTTTGAAATGTACAGAGCGTTACTTTATCTGCAGCCACCTTTCTGTGCAATATGTTCCTGTATCATGGGCCCCACTGATCAACCCTCCCGACTGATTTTTCAATTAATATCAGTTCTCATATTTTATTTATAACATTTTAATTTATTATAATTTTTTTGTAGTACTGGGGATTGAACCCAGGGCTTTGTACATCACAGGCAAGCAATCGACCCCAATCTACATCCCCAGCCCTTATTTTGATCTTTATTGGTTCCAGTTTTCTACGGAAGTTCTCCACTTGCTGTCAGTTTAAGAAGATGACTAACATTAAGATGATTTCAGTAGGTGGATCTCCTGGAGTTGTTTTCTGCTGTTTGTTTTTCTCTTGGTTCTGTCTATTACTATGTCTGGTAAATTTTGTTCTCATTACCCCTGACAGTAGAAGTACCATTGGCTGTGTTCTCTCCTTGAGCATTCGGCTTACTTGTGGCTTGTGGTCTTTGTAAGATCCACTTGCTTTCCGCCCTGGAATGAGCCTCATCCTCAGCCCTTTTTCCTCACAGCCCTGAGAAAGTGATGAGGCTGGAGGCCCGTCCCAGGGCTGAATGAGGCCCGTCCCTGGCATCCTCCCAGGGCTGTTTTCCTCAGGGCAGCCCTGAGAAAGTGATGAGGCTGGAGGCCTGTCCCAGGGCTGTGAGGAGAAAGTGATGAGTATGAGGCCCGTCCCAGGGCTGTGAGGAGAAAGTGATGAGTATGAGGCCCGTCCCAGGGCTGTGAGGAGAAAGTGATGAGTATGAGGCCCGTCCCAGGGCTGTGAGGAGAAAGTGATGAGGCTGGAGGCCTGTCCCAGGGCTGTGAGGAGAAAGTGATGAGTATGAGGCCCGTCCCAGGGCTGTGAGGAGAAAGTGATGAGTATGAGGCCCGTCCCAGGGCTGTGAGGAGAAAGTGATGAGTATGAGGCCCGTCCCAGGGCTGTGAGGAGAATGAGGCTGGAGGTGATGAGGAGAAAGTGATGAGGCTGGAGGCCTGTCCCAGGGCTGTGAGGAGAAAGTGATGAGGCTGGAGGCCTGTCCCAGGGCTGTGAGGAGAAAGTGATGAGGCTGGAGGCCCGTCCCAGGGCTGTGCGGAGAAAGTGATGAGTATGAGGCCCGTCCCAGGGCTCTGAGGAGAAAGTGATGAGGCTGGAGGCCCGTCCCAGGGCTGTGAGGAGAAAGGGCTGTGATGAGTGAGGCTGAGGCCCGTCCCAGGGCTGAGGAGAAAGTGATGAGAGAAAGTGATGAAAGTGATGAGGAGGCCCGTCCCAGGGCTGTGAGGAGAAAGTGATGAGTATGAGGCCCGTCCCAGGGCTGTGAGGAGAAAGTGATGAGGCTGGAGGCCCGTCCCAGGGCTGTGAGGAGAAAGTGATGAGGCTGGAGGCCTGTCCCAGGGCTGTGAGGAGAAAGTGATGAGGCTGGAGGCCCGTCCCAGGAGAAAGTGCGGAGAAGTATGAGGCCCGTCCCAGGGCTGTGAGGAGAAAGTGAGGCTGCCCGTCCCAGGGCCTGTCCCAGGGCTCCCTGAGGAGAAAGTGTGATGAGGCCCGTCCCTGGAGGGTCCCAGGGCTGTGAGGGAGAAAGTGATGAGTATGAGGCCCGTCCCAGGGCTGTGAGGAGAGTGATGAGCTGGAGGCCTGTCCCAGTGAGTGATGGCTGGAGGCCTGTCCCAGGGCTGTGAGGAGAAAGTGATGAGGCTGGAGGCCTGTCCCAGGGCTGTGAGGAGAAAGTGATGAGGCTGGAGGCCTGTCCCAGGGCTGTGAGGAGAAAGTGATGAGGCTGGAGGCCTGTCCCAGGGCTGTGAGGAGAAAGTGATGAGTATGAGGCCTGTCCCAGGGCTGTGTCCCAGGGCTGTGAGGAGAAAGTGATGAGGCTGGAGGCCCGTCCCAGGGCTGTGAGGAGAAAGTGAGGCTGGAGGCCTGTCCCAGGGCTGTGAGGAGAAAGTGATGAGGCCGTCCCAGGGCTGTGAGGAGAAAGTGGAGGCTGGAGGCCTGTCCCAGGGCTGTGAGGAGAAAGTGATGAGGCTGGAGGCCTGTCCCAGGGCTGTCAGAAAGTGGCTGTGAGGAGAAAGTGATGAGGCTGGAGGCCCGTCCCAGGGCTGTGAGGAGAAAGTGATGAGGCTGGAGGCCCGTCCCAGGGCTGTGGAGGAGAAGGCCCGTCCCAGGGCTGTGAGGAGAAAGTGATGAGTATGAGGCCCGTCCCAGGGCTGTGAGGAGAAAGTGATGAGTATGAGGCCCGTCCCAGGGCTGTGAGGAGAAAGTGATGAGTATGAGGCCCGTCCCAGGGCTGTGAGGGAGAAAGTGATGAAAGTATGAGGAGGCCTGTCCCAGGGCTGTGAGGAGAAAGTGTGATGAGTCCCATGAGAAAGTGCCCGTCCCAGGGCTCTGAGGAGAAAAGTGATGAGTATGAGGGTCCCAGGGCTCCCAGGGTGAGGAGAAAGTGATGAGTATGAGGCCCGTCCCAGGGCTGTGAGGAGAAAGTGATGAGCTGAGGCCCGTCCCAGGGCTGTGAGGAGAAAGAGTGATGAGTCCAGGGCTGGAGGCCCGTCCCCAGGGCTGTGAGGAGAAAGTGATGAGGCTGGAGGCCTGTCCCAGGGCTGTGAGGAGAAAGTGATGAGGCTGGAGGCCCGTCCCAGGGCTGTGAGGAGAAAGTGATGAGGCTGTCCCAGGGCTGTGAGGAGAAAGTGATGAGGCTGAGGCCCGTCCCAGGGCTGTGAGGAGAAAGTGATGAGGCTGGAGGGCCCGTCCCAGGGCTGTGAGGAGAAAGTGATGAGGCTGGAGGCCTGTCCCAGGGCTGTGAGGAGAGATGAGGCTGGAGCTGTGAGGAGAAAGTGATGAGGCTGGAGGCCTGTCCCAGGGCTGTGAGGAGAAAGTGATGAGGCTGGAGGCCCGTCCCAGGGCTGTGGAGCTGTGAGGAGAAAGTGATGAGGCTGGAGGCCCGTCCCAGGGCTGTGAGGAGAAAGTGATGATGAGGCTGGAGGCCTGTCCCAGGGCTGTGATGAGAGAGGCCTGTCCCAGGGCTGTGAGGAGAAAGTGATGAGGCTGGAGGCCCGTCCCAGGGCTGTGAGGAGAAAGTGATGAGGCTGGAGGCCCGTCCCAGGGCTGTGAGGAGAAAGTGATGAGGCTGGAGGCCCGTCCCAGGGCTGTGAGGAGAAAGTGATGAGGAGAAAGTGATGAGGCTGGAGGCCTGTCCCAGGGCTGTGAGGAGAAAGTGATGAGTATGAGGCCCGTCCCAGGGCTGTGAGGAGAAAGTGATGAGTATGAGGCCCGTCCCAGGGCTGTGAGGAGAAAGTGATGAGGCTGGAGGCCCGTCCCAGGGCTGTGAGGAGGAGTGAAAGTGGAGGCCCGTCCCAGGGCTGTGAGGAGAAAGTGATGAGGAGGCCCGTCCCAGGGAGAAAGTGATGAGGCTGGAGGCCCGTCCCAGGGCTGTGAGGAGAAAGTGATGAGGCTGGAGGCCCGTCCCAGGGCTGTGAGGAGAAAGTGATGAGACTGGAGGCCTGTCCCAGGGCTGTGAGGAGAAAGTGATGAGTATGAGGCCCGTCCCAGGGCTGTGAGGAGAAATTGATTGAGGCTGGAGGCCTGTCCCAGGGCTCTGGCTGTGAGGGAGAAAGTGATGAGTATGAGGCCCGTCCCAGGCCTGAGGAGAAAGTGTCCTGCGTCCCATTTTGGAAGGCCAGTGTTTTTTGGTTGGATTTTGAAACATGATTTAGTCAGTTTTGTTTTTACTGCGTTGCTGAGAATCTTTAAACATTTTTATACTTGTAAGGCTTTGCCATTGTGTATCAGGTTGCATTTTCTGAGCCCTGTATCGAAGGCGTCATCTAAATTTTCTTCAGGGTTTTTATGGTCTGCATTTAACGATTTATTTTGGCCTAAGATACAAGGTAAAGATCCAACCTTACTTTTCACTGCCCATATTGCTTAGGGCATCTGTCCAACACCATTAATTGAGCAATCCAACTTTTGTAATGATCTGGAATATAATCTTACTACTGAGCACAACATGTCTCATTAATATATGAATGCATAACCAGGCGTGGTGGCGCACGCCTTTAATCCCAGCACTTGGGAGGCAGAGGTAGGAGGATCACCATGAGTTCAAGGCCACCCTGAGACTACGTAGTGAATTCCAGGTTAGCCTGGACTAGAGTGAGACCCTACCTGGAAAAACAAACAAAAAAATTAATGTACATCTCTGTGCTTACTGATGTGGTTGTGTGTACTTCACTTATATTATTAGCTGTTTGCTATGGTTTGGTTTTCCTGTTCTTTCCTTTACCCATAGGTGTTTGGGGATGACATTGAATATACTTCCTGTTGATATTTATTTTTCAAATTATGTATTTATACTTGCATGTAAAGGTGTGGTGGGGGCAGGGTTTCTTGCCAATGCAATGAAATGCCTGTTTGGTTTTATATAGATAATGGGGAATTGAACCCTGGCTAGCAGGCTTTGCAAACAAGCACCTTTAATGGCTGAGCCATTTCTCCAGGCTCTCTGTTGATATTTAAATAACCCTGAGCACATCATTGATTTTGATTGCTGTTCTTCAACTGCTATTTATTTATTTATTTATTTATTTACTGTGAGAGGGCGAGAGACAGAGAGAGAAAGAGAATTGACATGCCAGGGCCTCCAGCCACTGCAATCAAACTCCAGATGCACATGTGTCACCTTGTGTGCTTGTGTCACCTGTGCATCTGGCTTATGTGGGACCTGGAGAGTTGAACATTGGTTCTTAGGCTTCTCAGGCAAGTGCCTTAACTGCTAAGCTATCTCTCCCTCCCATTTAATTTTGCTTGTGATTTTCTTAATGCAAGTGAAAATTCGGTTTCTATGTAGTTAGGTACATTTATACATACATATTTGTTTAATTTTATTTGTTTAGTGTATGGGCACACCAGGGCATTTATATATACATATTTATTTATGAATGAATGGGAATGAGGATGTGTTGAGACAGTGTATGGGCACACTAGGGCATTTATATATACATATTTATTTATGAATGAACGGGAATGAGGGTGTGTTGGGACAGTGTATGGGCACACCAGGGCATTTATATATACATATTTATTTATGAATGAACGAGGAATGAGGGTGTGTTGGGACAGTGTATGGACACACCAGAGCCACTTGCTGCTGCAAGTAAACTCCAGATTCATGCGTCTCCTTGTTTATCTGGCTTTATGTGGGTACTTGGGCCAAGGCTTTCCAAGCAAGTGCATTGCTGAGCTATCTCCCCATCCCACACATATATTTAGTTATTATTTTACTCATTGTTTCTGTTCTCTTGAAATCTTTGTCTCATGATCAGCAAGTTGTTTTAAGAATGTATGTGTGGGGACTGGAGGAATGGCTTAGCAGCTAAGGCGTTTGCCTGCAAAGCCAAAAGATCCCAGTTCGTTTCTCCAGGACCCATGTAAGCCAGATGCACAAGGGGGTGCATGCATCTGGAGTTCGTTTGCAGTGGCTGGAGGCCCTGGCATGCCCATTCTCTCTCTCTCTTAAATATATATTAAACAAAGAATGTATGTGTGTATATGTATGAACACATTCATTTTTGCACTTTTAAATTTGGATCTCTCCCTCTCTTCTTCAGTCTATCCTTTCTCTTTTTTTCTTTCTCTCTTCTCTTGAGACAAGGTATTACAATGGAGCCTAGGCTGGCCTGGAAGTTATCATTTAGTCTAGGCTGGCATTTAACTCCAGGCAATCATGCTGCCTCAGGCTCCCAAGTGCTGGAATTATAGAAGGCTACTACTGTATTTGACTTGTGTGTTTTGCACGTTTATGTGTGTTCATATGCACATGTGTGCATGTGTTTATGCCAGTGCATGTGCATGCGCATGCATGTGAGCATACATGGGGAGGCCAGAGTTTGATAATCAGGCATCTTCCTAAATTTTCTCCACTTTATGTCTTAAGATAGGGTCTTTCACTGAACCGGGAGCTCACTGCAAGTCCTGGGAGATCTGCTTGTCTCGTCTCTGCCTCCCTCGCCAGTGCTGGGGTTCCAGTCACACAGCACCACGTGTAGCATTGTGTGGTGCTGAGGATCTGAACCCAGGTCTTCACGCTTGCACAGCAAGCGCCTTACCCACTGAACGCCCCCAGCCTCCTGTGCTTGTTTTCTTGCGACAAGGCCTCAGAGCAGCCTCCGAAGTCTTGATCCTCTTGCCTCTTCCCGAGTGCACGAAGGACACTCCTCTGGCTGTATGTATGTGTTCATAGCTCACAAGTCACGGATGTATCCAGCTGAGTTGGTTACACATGCTTTCCATTGCCTGGGCCATTTCCTTATCACCTCCCTTTAAAAACATGGAGCCTTTGTTGGGCCATCTGCTTTATTTTTCTCATTAATTTGTATTTTTATGATTGTGTTTAACTTTTCCTCTCCCTCACTTTTGACAGAAGAGCAGGCAGGTAGCATAGAGAATGAAACTCTCCTAGTGAGCAGTCATGGGAAGTGGCAGTCCCGCCCTGGGGGTGCTTGGAGTGCCCCCCCATTCCCACTTTCACTTTCATGCGTTTGGTTTGGTAAGGAGCCCCCTCACTCTTCTGAGTCCTGACTAATTGCTTTGGGATGACACTCAAGACCTGCTGCTGCAGCAGATGGAAGTGTTGTTGGTCACCACCTCTCCTTTTCCCTCTCCAGTCAGATCCACCCACCCATAGTTTTTCAAATGTATTCTTCTAGTTCCATCAATAATGTGTTTTGTGTGTCTCTGTGTGGGGGAGAGAAAGAGAGAGAGATTGATTATGGAGCCCAGGCTGGCCTCAAATGCAATCCTCCTGCCTCAACCTCCAGCACGTTAGGGTTTCAGGTATGCACAACCACACCGTTGGGTAAAGTCTTTCCTAACCTGTCCCCCTTCTTTTTCCCATGGTCATCTCTCTCTTTTCAGTATCTTTCTAATGACCAGATTAGTGACATTTTCTTAACTTTAAGTTAGGCTATTATCTCAACTTTGTAGTTTGCCTTTACAAATAGAAGTCAAGTCAAATTTGTATGATGATAACACAGTTTTGTTGGGGTCAGCTGGTGAGATAGGACCACCCTTCCGTTTCTGTTGCAGGAACCTCTTAGATTCGCTGTGGTGTGTATTTTACTTAGTCCTCATCAGTCTCTTTTTTGGCAAAGCTTTATCTATTA
This sequence comes from Orientallactaga sibirica, assembly GCA_036365145.1. Classification (NCBI taxonomy): domain Eukaryota; kingdom Metazoa; phylum Chordata; class Mammalia; order Rodentia; family Dipodidae; genus Orientallactaga; species Orientallactaga sibirica. Next base: position 1,985,013 of record JAEOAD010000005.1, read on the forward strand.
ACTCATTTGCTTCTTTAAGGAAAACAGAGCAAAAGTAATGATTTATAACTGCACTTCAGAAGTGTGGGCATTGCATAGCCCTGACTTTGCTCAAGTACTTGTTTCTGATACTGAAAAGTAGATGTTTGGAGCATTTGACCAACTTCTGTGCTTCTCATTTTACTTTATTTGTTTATTTATTCTTGTTTATCTGCAAGTGTGTGGTAAGAGACAAGCTAGGGGCTCTGGACCCTGCAAATGAATGATTTATATGGGAACTGAGGAATCAAACCTAGGGCAGCAGGCTTTACAAGCAAGCATCTTTATTCACTGAGCAAGCTCCCTAGCACCATACATCTGATTCTAGAGTGACCAAGGGGCACAGGCTGCTAAGAGGTACACCTGGCACTGGAATGAACCTGAGGCCGTCGCAGGGCACCGCCATGGTGTGACTGCCATTTATCGGCACAGTGAGCCCCGCCGTGCCGCCTGCTTGAGAGTAAATGATTTCCATGCGTGTGGAAGCGAGTTAGGAACTGGGTTATAGGAATGGACTGCAAGTCCAGGGACCCTCCCCAGAAGTGCGTTTCCGAGAATTACAGGCTCTGGTGAGTGGTGGCAGGTTGCTCCTGGTCTACTGTGGCATCTCTTTGCTCATGTGACTTACCCCAGGGCTCGTTTCTCGTATTTGCTGTTGGTCGTGTTGAAGGGCAGCGTGTGTCTCACTGGACTCCATTTGCAAAGTACTTGTTCTGCTCATTTTCCTAGCCACCACGTGGTCTCGCCTGCTAGAAGTGGAGCTCACCGGCAGCCGGAAGAATTAAGAGCTACGCAAATGACTAGATGTTTTGCGTACAGGAATGCATGGCACGATCAGATTTTATTTTTGCAAATGTGCAGAACAAATACCTATTCTTGCAACCGATGCCATTGACAGGGCACAGCAGGCGTTGGGAACAGAGTGCCTGAGGGGCACAGCACCATACAAGGCAAACAGATAAGACCCCACCCAGTCAAGGGAGGCAGGAGCCAGGAGCCAGGAGACGTCTTGTTTTCTGTGCACTCTTAAGAGTACATGGCTGTTTTTGTTTTTATTTTAGCTTCTTTTGGTTTATTGTTCTTTGAGTATAATTGATATCTTTGTATATTTTTTCAGCTGATCGATTTATGTGTTTTTGAGATTAATATTTGTATTACCATTGCAAAAATATTCTTCAAGCTACAGCCCATGTAATGCAGTGATGTGAAATGAGTGAGCCTATGCGTGTGTGTGGAGATGGAGAAAACCTAAATTAGCTTCTCGCTGACAGTTTTAACAGAGCATCTGGGTAGACAGGTAAATCACTATTAGAAAGCATGTCCCAGCTGTACAAAACAATACATTCACGGCAGAGTTATGTTTGCTGATAGAATTTCATGTTACTTTGAGGTATGCGCACGCGCAGGCGCACACACACACGGATATGTTTCCAGTTGCATGTTATGACTTTTTTGAGACAAGGTATGTAGCCCAGGATGGCCTGGAATTCAAACGTTAGTCCAGACTGGCCTCAGATTTGCAATCCTCCTGCCTCTGCTTCCCAAGCACTGAGATTACAGCACAACCGACTTTGCTTTTCTCTTCTCTCTTCTTGCTCCCTCCTTTTCTTCTATGTGTGTGCATATTTACACACACATTACATTTTCTTGGCACTGGGGAGGGAGCCCAGACGAACCAGGCACATTGGCTCTTCCCTGGCCTGATTTCCCACCCCCTGCTGCTCTAGCTAAACTCTCTTGGCCCTGCCTAATCCTGGTCCCTTCAGATCCCTGATTCTGTCCCCTACTCCCTCCCCTAGCCACCACCACCACCACAACCATGACCACCTGTCTCCCATGTGTCCCTGGATCAACCCCTAGCCCCACTTCTGTCTCCACCCCCATCTCAGATCACTGCTCAGCTCCTCTCTGCTAGCTCCTGACCCCTGGTCTAGGTTGCATCACCCCCTCCATTTAAGAACCACTCAGTTTCTGTCCATTGCCTGTCTGCTCTTGGCCACTGCATCCAGTTACATAGACCCAAAGCCAAGGCTGGCCATCATCTGGTGCACTGGGGTGAGCATGGGTTGACCACAACAGAGGTCTCAACAGAGTGCAAAGCTGTGAGACCAAGTGGTGAGGGACGCTACTTGGACGTTCCCAGTTATTTAGGGACAGCGGCGGTCTCCCAGCACTCCTCTACGGAGTTCTGTGTCTTCTTTCTTAGGGACGGAAGGGCATGTGTGTAGACATAACAGGTTTTGTTTTTGTTTTTGTTTTTTTCCTTTTTTTGGTTTTTCGAGGTAGGGTCTTGCTCTAGTCCAGGCTGATCTGGAATTCACTAGGTAGTTTCAGGGTGGCCTTGAACTCATGGCAGTCCTCTCACCTCTGCCTCCCAAGTGCTGGGATTAAAGTCACGTGCCAACACACCCGGCCATAACAGCTTTTAAAAATACCTATTTAAGAGAACCCTTGAGGACTGGGGATATAGCTCAGCTAGTAGAGAGCTAGCCTAGTATGCACAGGGCCCTAGGTTTGATCCCTAGCTCTCCATAAAATAGACATGGTGGTGCACATCTAATTCTAGCACTTACTTGGGAGATGGGAGACAGAGAAATCAGAAATTTAAGATCATGCTCAACTAGTGAGTTTAAGGCCTGCCTGAGATGCAAAAGAGATCATCTCAAAAATAAAAAAAATATAGGGCTAGAGAGATTGCTCAGTGGTTAAGGCTCTTACCTCCAAAGCCTAACCACCGGGCTCCGTTCTCCAGCACCCAGGTAAAGAAGATGCATTAAGTGTCACATGCATCTGGAGTTCTTTTGCAGAAGCTGGAGGCCCTGGTTCACCCATTCTCATTCTCTCTCTCCTCTATCTCTCTCTGCTTGCAAATAAGTATATATATTATTGTATATACACAAAAATAAAATAAGTGCATGGTCCTTTCATGCATTCATTCATTCACACTGTGGATGAAAGCCACAAGAGATTTTAGGGTTCATGAAGTCCCTGAACTGAAGGGTGTTTCTTTCATTAGATACGGGAGGACAGGAATCTCAGAAGAATGACTTCCTGGCAGAAAATGCGGTAACAGGAAAGGAGTTCATGCACAAATAGATGGCCGAATCCAGAGCTGCCAGGACTGGGCGGGAGCAGCTGGAGGGCAGGGCAGGGCAGGGAGGGCAGGGCAGAGAGGGCGCAGGGCAGGGGAGGGCGCAGGGCAGGGAGGGCAGGGCAGGGAGGGCAGGGCAGGGAGGGCAGGGCAGGGAGGGCAGAGGCAGGGAGGGAGGGCAGGGCAGGGAGGGCAGGGCAGGGAGGGCAGGGCAGGGCAGGGAGGGCAGGGCAGGGGGGAGGGCAGGGCAGGGGAGGGCAGAGGCAGGGAGGGCAGGGCAGGGAGGGCAGAGGCAGGGAGGGCAGGGCAGGGGAGGGCAGGGCAGGGCAGGGAGGGCAGAGGCAGGGAGGGCAGAGGCAGGGAGGGCAGAGCAGGGGAGGGCAGAGGCAGGGAGGGCAGGGCAGGGAGGGCAGGGCAGGGAGGGCAGGGCAGGGAGGGCAGGGGGCAGGGAGGGCAGGGGCAGGGAGGGCAGGGGAGGGCAGGGGAGGGCAGAGGCAGGGGAGGGCAGAGGCAGGGGAGGGCAGGGCAGGGAGGGCAGGGCAGGGAGGGCAGAGGCAGGGGAGGGCAGAGGCAGGGAGGGCAGGGCAGGGGAGGGCAGGCAGGGAGGGCAGAGGCAGGGAGGGCAGAGGCAGGGAGGGCAGGGCAGGGAGGGGGGCAGGGCAGGGAGGGCAGGGCAGGGCAGGGGGGCGCAGGGCAGGGAGGGGCGCAGGGCAGGGAGGGCAGAGGCAGGGAGGGAGGGCAGGGAGGGCAGGGCAGGGAGGGCAGAGGCAGGGAGGGCAGAGGCAGGGAGGGCAGGGCAGGGAGGGGCAGGGCAGGGGAGGGCAGGGCAGGGCAGGGAGGGCAGGGCAGGGAGGGAGGGCAGAGGCAGGGAGGGCAGGGCAGGGAGGGCAGGGCAGGGAGGGCAGAGGCAGGGAGGGCAGGGCAGGGAGGGCAGGGCAGGGCAGGGAGGGCAGGGCAGGGCAGGGAGGGTGCAGGGCAGGGAGGGCAGAGGCAGGGAGGGCAGAGGCAGGGAGGGCAGGGGGCAGGGAGGGCAGAGGCAGGGAGGGCAGGGCAGGGAGGGCGCAGGGCAGGGAGGGCAGAGGCAGGGAGGGCAGGGCAGGGGAGGGCAGAGGCAGGGAGGGCAGGGCAGGGAGGGCAGAGGCAGGGAGGGCAGGGCAGGGAGGGCAGGGCAGGGAGGCTCTGGCCGTAGATGGGAGGATGGCTTGGAGGGACAGGTGGCAGAGTTGGGGTTCGCTGGCTGGTGGATGGTGGGGAGGCTGCAGGAAAGGGGAAGGATTTAGGATGACGAATGCTAGTAGGTCCAGGATAACTCAAATGGGAGTGGGGTCAAGCAGGCTTCCAGGCTAGAGAGTGCTGTGTTGGTGGGGGGGGGCTTCATTGACCTAGACTTGGGGTGCTCTTACCTCGGCTCCAGGATCCATCAACACTAACATATCTGGGCCTGAGCTTGCTGGGGGAGGGCGGGGGCATGGGGATTTGATCACTTGGGCAGCAGGCAGTTTGTTAGCGTGCAGCTGGATACCAGAAGTAGTAGCATGGTGTCTGGGGCAGGCAGCGAGTGAGACCTGTGGCAGTAGTATCTATGTGGCGCTCTGAGCTTGGAGTGCCACTCATCAATGCCAGGTTAGCTTAGCTGGAACGTGGCCTGAGGGTGCCAGGCTGTGTCGAAGGGAAGGCATCTCCCAGGCAGGAAGGGAGGGGAAGAGGGAAAGCAGCAGCTGAAGCCAGGTGACATCAAGACTGGTGCAGGGCTGGATAGATGGCTTAGCGGTTAAGTGCTTGCCTGTGAAGTAAGACAGATGCACAAGGTGGCACATGCATCTGGAATTCCTTTGCAGTGGCTGAATGCCCTGGTGTACCCGTTCTCTCTCTCTCTCTCTGTTGCTAATAAATAAATTAAAATAAACAAAATTTTTAAAAAAGACTGGTGTGTATTTGGGCCGAAAACTAGCATGCAGCTGGGTCCTGGCAGACTGGTGAGGATGGAGCAGCCCTGGGCTCTTCCTGTGAGGGGAGTGAAGTGAGGGTGGAGGGGACTGTTTAAGCATGGAGGAAACATCAAAGGTGGAGTCCCTGTCTTCTGAAGAGCCCACTGTGTGAGCATGGCTGAGGAAGGTGCATTAGGCCAGAGGCAGGATGGGTGGAGGGCAAGGAAGCCAATACTGGGAGGAGGCAGGGTCTGCCTGGTGCTTCCTGATAGGGATCAGCTCCCATGGCGTTGGTACAAATGCCACACCTGAGTGAGTGTGGGAACTGCAGTCTCACAGTTCTGCAGACCCAGGTCCGGAGACAGCAGGGCTGAGCTTCCTCGTCCTGGGACCAGCCTTCCTGCCCCTTCCTGCCCCAGCACACCAGGAGCTCCTTGGTATATGGTTGTGGCTCCAAATACCACTCCAATTTCATGTGGTCTTCTCTCTGTCAGACCTCCAGAAAACCTCTTAAAATTCTTTTTTTAAAAAAATATATTTAATTTAATTTATTTATTTGAAAGAGAAAGAGGTAGAGAGAGAGAGAGAGAGAGAGAGAGAGAGAGAGAGAATGGGTATGCCAGAGCCTCTAGCCACTGCAAATGAATGCCAGACACATGTACCTCCTTGTGTAGCTGGCTTATGTGGGTCCTGGGGAATTGAACTGGGGACCTTTGGCTTTGCAGGCAAACACCTTAACCACTAAGCCATCTTCTCCAGCCCCCTAAAATTCTTAAATATTAACTGCAGTGAAATTTCCAAATAAGATCATCTTCACAAGTATCAGGGGTTTTCTTCCACACAAACACACACACACACACACACACACACACACACACAGCCAGGAGACATAGCCAGGAGACTTTGGATCCTCCTGCGCCCACCTCCCCAGGGCTGGGATTACAGGCCTGTGCCACTGCATCCAGCTGGATATGTCCTTTGGAGAGGTATAAGTCAGTCCCCGGGCAGCACTAAGGAAGGAGATGAGAGCTAGGCTCAAAGTCCTCCCGAGGAGCACGGCGGTGTGCGGAGCACTGCACAGGGACAGAAGCATTCAGTCTCCAAGGTTCAGCCACTGCGGTGAGCCCCTCCCCCATTTTCCCTTCCATTTCTGGTTGCCACCATCTAGATGATTCTGACTCTAGAAATCTCCCACTTTTTCAAACTCTTTTCTTTCTCCCAGCAGGGGAAACACTTTCTCTGCAAAGTTACCCCGGATGTGTGAAACTGCTGCTGCTAGCTCAGAAGTTTGTCTTGGCTGTGACTGGAGAGTCTATTGTTCTCGGTGTAAGCTGGACAGACTGTTCCAGACTAAGGAAAAAAAAAAGCAGAATGACTTCATTCCACAATTATACTTGCTAATATGAACCCAGACTTCAACTTGAGAATGTGTTGGATGTACGTGGGGATTTTTTGCATGTGCATATGGTGTGTATAAGGTTTGTATGTGTGTGTGCGCGTGCACGCACACACGTGAGGACGCCAGGGGAGTAAGTTAGGGTGTCCTCCTATTGTTGCTCATCCACATATTTCCTTGAGAGTTTAGTCCCCCGCCCCCCACTCCTGCTGTTTTCTAAGCCCGGCCATTCTCCCATCTGTGACTCCATCTGACGGGATTACAGGCACGTGTGGCCATGCCCAGCTGTTTATGTAGGCACTGGGAATCTAAGTTAGGAGGCCTCCGGCCTCACGCTTGCACGGCAAGAGCTCTTTACCACCCAGACATCTTCCCAGCTCTGTACACAGTATTTCTGTTCTAGTTGGGTTTGGGTTTCTGGGCCCAGTGTGTTTAACAGGAGTACTGGATTTTCTTTTCTTCTCTGGGGCTCAAGTCAGAAGTGAATCCCTCTGCCTCCTCCTCCCGACCCTAATGGGGTGCCTCCCTAAGACGGTCCCCCTCTACCGTGTGCATGCTGTCACCTCTATTTGCGTGACTCCCCAGAGCCTTTGTTAGGGTTCTACTTGTAGCTGGCAATGCCTTGCTGCGTTCCAACCGTACTTATGCTACTAGTGCTTTATTGTGGTATCACTTACATATCATTATTGACTGGAGGGTGGTTTTCAGCAAATAAGGCCCTGCATTGTTGCTGACACCTGGAAAAAGTGCTGTTGGGTGTGCGCACGCCTGGTTGGTTGGGCCATTCCCTAGATGGCCTTTGGGCGCAGTCAAATGACATGGCAAAGCAGAGACACAAGACTGCTCTGTTTAGGGCTGGGCATGCTGTTTGACCGTGAACATACTCTTTGTAAGTAAAATGAGTACGTTCAAAGTTTTAGCGTGGTGAATGCGTACTCCAGCAGCATAGTCATCTATTATCAGTCCTTGGAGCTGCACGTGCTGTCCCCTCGCATGGCTGCCAGCTAATCAGGTCATCTAGGGATGCGAATGCCGTGGGTGGAGCTGCGGACGGGCATTGTTCACCGTGATTTCATGAGCAGACCACTGTGGCTGCGTCTGCATCTGCGCTGCGTCTGCGTGTGGACGGAGTTGGAGCCTCAAGGGAACCACACACTCTGCTTCTTCCTCTCCACAGTCATGCCTCGGATTTATCCACATTCTGTGAACCTGATTGTTTTCTTCGGTGATGTGTAATTCACAGGATATACAGTTCACCGATTTGGAGCATGCCATTCAATGTTTCCCACATATTTCATTATTTTAAAGAATATTTTTACTTGAGAGAGAGAGTGAGAGCGCCAAAGGATGCACGAGGGCCCCTTAACACTACAAACTCCATATGCATGTGCCGCCTTGTGCATCTGGCTTTGTGTGGGTACTGGGGAATCTAACCCAGGCTGGCACCTTTAACCACTGAGCCATCTCCCCAGCCCATATCCCATTATTTTTTTAAAGAATTATTGTGAATCTGTAACAAGATTGGCCATTTAACCATTGTAACAAGGGTACAGCTTAGTGGCATTAGCTACATTCGTAATGCTGTGCGACCACTGCTCCTATTTCCACTGTAACCATCGGGCAGTCACCAACTTCTCCTCCGCTCCTCTCCCACCCCTATCTCTGCAGCTGTCTTCATGACCTGCCTATGCCACACTTCGTACAAACTATAGGCATATATTTTTGTCTGGTTTATGTCACTTAGCACAGTAATTTCATGCAAACTATAGGCATATATACATATAGAACCTTTTGTCTGGCTTATATCACTTAGCACATTTATGTTGTATCATGTATTACATTTTATATATATTTATATCCTTTTATAGGGCTGAGTGATATCCATATGTATGTGAATATATTACATTTTGCTAATCCATTCATCTGTTAATGGAGTCTGGGTGTTTCATATCTTAGTTATGACTAACGCAGTCTAGGGCAAATACAAATACAAATACAAATACAGCTATCTCTAAGTCTCTGCTTTCAACTCCTTTGGGAATAGAATTGCTAGATCATATGCCAATTCTGTTTAAGTTTATTGAGGAAATAACAAACCATTTTCTGTAGGGACCACACTATTTTAGATTCTGACCGGCAATGCATAGAGGTTCCAGTTTCTGCTCTTCTTGGGCCCCACTTCTCAGTTTTTGCATGTTTCAAATCATTGTCATCTTAGTAAGTGTAGCGTGAAGCCATGCTGTGGTAGTGTTGACTTTTCTCCATAGCTAATGATATGCAGCATCTTTCCACGTGCTTTTTGGCCACTTCTTGCCTAAGTGGCTTTTCATGTTGCCATTACTTTATTGATTTAATGGACATACGATGAACTACGCTTACTTTTGAAACAGAGTTTCACTGTGCAACTGAGGCTGGCCTTGAACGTGGGAGTAATCCTCTCCTTCCTCTTGAGTGCTCGTATTATAGGTGCATGCAATCACCTCCAGCTGTGTGTATGTGTGACGTGTGTGAGTCGGAGGGGTACATACCTTTAGGAGCCATGTCCCCTTCTTTATGAAACAGGCTCTTTCATTGGCTTGGAGCTCACCAAATAGGCCAGAATGGCAAGCCACCAACTCCAGGGATCTTCCTGGAGTCTCTGTATCTCCAGCTCTGGGGCCACAAGTGTGTGCCACCATTTTATACTGGTGCTGGGGCTTGAACTCAGGAAACTCATGCTGGCAAGGCAAGCACTTTGCCTCGAAAGTATCTCCTTAGTCCAGTGTACACGTTTTGTGAGGTAGGGACTCAAATGAATTTTGGAAGAAGAATATGCACGTGTGTCACCCAGGCTGAGAAATGACGATTCTTTTGTCCCCCAGAAAGTTCCCTCACCACTTTCAGTAGGTTTCCTCAGTGCTCTTATCTGCCTATTTATTGCTCTTGCTTGTTCTTGGATTTCATTAAATGCAACCAAGCAGCAGGCGGCAGTTTTTGGTGTTTTGGCTGCTCTGTTCAATGTTTGAGATCCAGCAGTTGTGTTACTTGAACAGTATTTAATTCTTCTGTTGCTAAGCAGTTTGGCTAAGTCTGAGTATAGCGGGGCTTGCTCACGCATCCCCATCCTGTGTCATCTAGGCTGGCCCCCGACTGCAATCCCCCAAGTACTGAGGTGACAGGTACTGTAAGGCACACTGGCCCACCTCAGTCAGTGTTTTCATGGTGAATATCAACAGGTCTGCAGTCTGTGCCTGTCAGGAATCAACCTGTGTCAACATTCTTGTGCCTGTCGTGGTGTGGGTACCCGTTCATTACTCTTAAGTGTATCTATGAGTGGCAGTGCTGGGTCATGCGACAGGCACATGCAGGGTTTTAATAGAAACTAGCATTCCACCGTCGCTGCTCCGTTTTCAACCCCCACCTGTTGGGAAGGCGAGATCTCCTTGCCAACATTTGGTATTGTCAGTCTCTTTAATTTTAGCCGTCGTGGTGGGTGGGTGGTGGCATCTCTTTATGGGTTTAATTTGCATTTCCCTGATGACTAATGATATCCAGCACCTTCACATTTGAAAAAGGTTATAATTTAAATTTTTTTACATAAAAAAGTCACATTAGAAGGCATTAAGGAGCAACTGCAGAACAGACATTCCAAAGCTCAGAATGTCCCCTTGATTTCACCCGCCCTGACAGCTGTAAGGCAGACAGACACATGTCAGTTTCAGTTACATCTTTAATCACAAATGAGTTGGCAACCCAGTTTTTAATTTTTATTTTTTCAAGTAGAGAGGGGTATGTATTTAAAGGCTTTTATTCATTTATTTATTTATTTTGGTTTTTCAATGTAATCTCAGGGTGGCCTTAAACTCATGGTGAACTTCCTATCTTTGCCTTCTGAGTGCTCGGATTAAAGGTGTGGGACACCACGCCCGGCTTTAAAGACTATTTTGAAAATAGAAGAAAATAACGAGGCTGTGCCCTCCCACCCGAGAGCCAGGGTTCCAGAGGAAAAATCTGAGGGTGGTCCACGCTCTTCAGACTTGGCCTTGGCGCCCCGCCTGCACGCACACGCTGCGCGACCTGCAGCACTCAGTGCGCTGCATCGGGACCTGGAACAACCTTGGGTCAGCTCGAAGCTCTGCTCAGGCTCCCGTGCACCTGACCCCGTCTCCCCTCCTCCCCTGGGGCACCCCTCTTCCACCAGGCCTAGGAGACAGCGTGGGCCGTGCCAGCCCCTCCCCGGCGCGGGCACTGTGCACGGCGCTGCTCAGCTCTGCCGTCCCCTCCGTGCCCTGCACGCAACAACAGTGTTTGCTTCCTTGGCCCAGCGCGTCCCCAACGTTTCCCGAAGGACTTCCCCTTCCTCTTCCAGTCCCCTCCCATTTCCCGTGCAGAGCCCCGCCCCGGCAGGCTGTCACCACCAGTTTGTTGGGTAGTAAATGGTGTCACCTGTGGATTAGGACAGTTCTGGAAGCAGTGTGACACGCCTCCCCGGGCTGGCTCTCTGTGGATCTGTTTGTTTAGTATCCCATTTTAGGTGATCGTGATGACATCTATAAATTCCCATGTCTGTGATACAAAATATAAGTCACCCTATCGTGCAGTCTGTCCTATTTTCACTGTATTCCTGATGGTGACAGAGGGCTGCCATTTGTCCCCATAGAGCCATATGGTTGGCAAGACTATTCAGAAGGAATTTGAGGAGTGGCTGTGAGCATCTAGGCTAGGCCTGGGTTAGAATTTGTCTGGGTCCACGGTGAGGGAGACAGGGCCTAACAAAAGGTGAACGTTCCTCACTATTCAAAGAAAAGTCGGTCAAGATGAAGGCGAACAGAAAAGTGAGCCCCGTTCCCTGTCTGGCATCTATGAAGGAGGGACAGAGGGAGACAGACGTGTGCTGGGTGTCTGCGCCCGTGTGGTCATCCTCCATGTCCAGCCAGGAGCTTCACCCGGTGCCTCCGTGTGGACACACCCGCTCCTACAGGCCCCCTGTGAGCTTAGGAAGAAGTATAGGTTCCGATTCTGGACGCCTCGGTCGGGGCTTGAGGTTTCATTTCTCCCCAGCTCCTGCCGACAGTGATGCTGCTGGGCCACGGCCCCAACACAGCAGCTGGAACAGAACCAGGACCCAACAGAAAACAGTCCCCAGCTTGCTTGGGGAAATGAGCAGCCAGCTTGTTGAAACTGCCTGTAAAGTGTGACAGCAAATTGTGAAGCAAATGGTACATGCAGAGAGAGCAGTTGCAGCCCCCTATGGATTGTCACGATCTAGGGGCAGCCTGGGGCTCTGTGGAGCAAAGACTTGGGCCAAAAAAATAGGAAGTAAAATCTCTCCCTTTTTTGGTATTGAGTAATGTTGAAATGGAATATTTTGAATATGTTGGATGAAGGAGAAGGCTATCAGGATTAATTAATTTTTTTGCTTTTATTAACGGGGCAACTAGAAACTTTAAAATAATATTGATAGTTCCCATTCTGTTTCTGGAGGGTGCTGACTTTGAATACATAAAGAACTCAAACTGATCAATGAGGAAGAGGCAAGAAACTGACAGGAAATGGATAAAGGCTGTAAGTAAACCATTTATCAAAGTAAAATGCAGATGGCCAACAAACATCAGAAGATGTTTGATCTTATTCTATCTGGACAGTGCAACTTAAAAACAGTGACATTTGGGCTGGAGAGATGGCTCAGCAGTTAAGGCATTTGTCTGCAAAGCCTAAGGACCCAGGTCTGATTCCCCAGCACCTACATAAGCCAGATGCACATGGTGGCACATGCATCTGGAGTTGGTTTGAAGTGGCTAGAGGTCCTGGTGCACCCATTCTCCCTCTCTCTTTCTCTCTCAAATAAATAAAAAATGTATTAAAAAAAAAAAAACAGTGACAGGGCTGGAGAAATGGGTTAGCAGTTAAGGCGATGCCTGCAAAGCCAAAGGACCCAGGTTAGATTCCCCAAGACCCAAGTTAGCCAGATGCACAAGGTGGCGCATGCGTCTGGAATTCGTTTGCAGTGGCTTGAGGCCCTGGAGTACCCATTTTTTCTCCCTTTCTCTCTCCCCCCTTTCTTTCTGTCAAATAAATAAATAAAATATTTTTAAAAATTAAAAAATAGTGACAGTTTGTATGAATCTCATTGATGAAATGTTAAAGGCACGGGGCATTAGAGAAACTTGTACACGGATGGTGGAACGTAAGTTGCTTCAGCCACTGTGGAGAGCGTTTTTGGCTTCTCTTCCCAGCTAGCGCATTCAAGCAGCGGTTTTGCTCTTGGGGACAGTTTTGCTCCTCAGAGGACATGTGACAATAGTTGAAGATAATTTTGGTTGCTGTAAATAAGGGGTAGATGTCAGGATGCACCTTAACACTACACGACTGAGCTTTCTCCTCAAGAGTCAAGGCCTGGCCCCACGTGTCAGCGTGCTCTGTGGGAGAAGGTGACTGGGTGGGATTCCCAGCTCAGAAACATCTCTGCTAAACCCTTTCCAGGTGCTTACGAGCGTCGTTCCCGATCAGCGTCAACACCATGTTGTCTTACACTCTTGCCTGTTAAGCAAAGGGCATCAGTTCCTTGTGAGGACAGCTTCTTTTGAAAGGGTTCTAACAGTGTAGAAACATGGAGGGTAAGAAATGAAAGTCAGACTTCCAGAGTGTTCCTTCTCCATTTCCAGAGAAAAGTGTGTGTGTGTGTGTGTGTGTGTGTGTGTGTGTGTGTGTGTAGTTGTTCTAAGGCTTGATTCATGTGACTGTGGGGCCTGCAAGTCTCAAATCTGGAGACCCAGGGAAGAGTGGCAGTCGGAGTCCACAGGTCAGAGTCCTTCTTACTGGATCTGAGGGGCATGGCAGTGTTTTTCCTCTGAAGGTCTTCAGGTGATTGCGTGAGGCCTGGGGCACATGATGGACGGGTGACCATCTGATTTGCTTGAAATCTACTTAGAAGAACGTTTGCTCCAATATCTGAGTCCTGTGGCCCCGCCAAGTTGACCTGTGAATTAGTCATCACACATTTCCTGTTCCTTTGCCTTCTGTTCCCAATACTTGGGTGCGATCTTTTTGGGTGTGGTCTGTGCATTTGTCAGTGTGTGCGTGTGTGTGCGCGTGCGTGTGTGTGAAGAGCTTTGACTCACTGAGATATTATCAGCCTCCTGCGTTTGTCGATCCGCTAGATGATGTTATTTGATTCTTAAATATTGTGTCTCCACTCTTTGTTCCTACAGGGAATGAGGTGCCAGCTGGTTCTGGTTCTGTGGTTTTTGAAGTGGCCCATCTCAGCCTGACCTGTGCTTCTCCCGGCTTTGTGTGTGTGTGGCTTCAGGCAGTAGGACTGTGCTTGAGGGCCTGACTGTAGTTGTCCTCCAAATGGGGATTTCCACACATAAATAGTTTACATATTTTTTCTTAGTGATATGATTTCATTCTCAAGAATATTTTGCTTAGAATTAAAAAAAAGTAAGCTGTGTCCTCAGGGCAAGGCTTTGCCCCTAAGCGCTTGGCGGTGTTTGCATTTGTGGCCTTTGCAGGCCGAGGTCAAGGGTTAGCGAAGATTGAACTCCCTTTTGCCCTTTTTATTGAGAATTTTCAACCATGAGCACATTAGAATTTGGTCATAATCCCCTCCCCTTACCTTCTCTTATCCTCCCTCCCCCGTCTACCGTTCTGCTGAACCCCTGCTTTTCAGCTGAACCCCTGCTTTGTCAGCTAGACCTTCTGTGTCGGTGTCTCTTTCTTTCTGCCCACCTCCGCCATCCCTGGTAAAATGCTGACGGGATCAATACTGCGCAGGTCTTGTGGGGAAAGGACACCCTGCAGCTGCCGCAGGTCATGAGCACACTAGCCACTTCGTCATGTCCAGGGGGTAGTGTCCCAAAGCACTCTTCTACCTCGGGCTCCTAGAATCATTCTGCCCGTCCTCTACCTGAGGCTTGCAGAGAGCGAGACAGAGGGAGGGAGAGGGAGAGAGAGCGGGGTCTCATTTAGTGCTGTGCTCTCAGCAGCCTCTTACTCTCAGCGGTGTGGTGACTCTTGAGTCTTCCTAGCCATCTGCAAAAGGAAGCTTGGTCAATGATGAGACCCACGCTTACATTCTTCCTGCCGCCTCCACCTCCGCCTCCTTTGCAGTGTTCCCTGGGCCCCAGCCGGTGTGATTAGAGATGTCTCCTCCAGTGCACAGCAACCAGTTGTCACTTCTTCCCACTTTGGTGAGTGTTGGGTCTGTCTGTCTGGTAGTCACCACCATCTGCAGAAAGAAGCGTCTCTGATCAGACTGAGACCAGCACTGATAATCCATAAGGGCCTGGCTCCGGGAGGGGGCCTCAGAAATGGCCCCTGTCCCCTTCCCCTGGGGACATTGAGATGCTTCAGCCGAGATGGAGTTGAAGTTACAGCGAAACCTGAGTTTGAAGTGTGCAGCTGCTGCTCCCTCAGCCGGTCCCCCAGAAGGTGGGGAATGAAGTGACTCCAGACAGTGAGCCATGATATTCCCTCCCCTCCTCCACTTTCTCCTTCACGAACCCACCCTCCCTCATATCCCCTTCCCCTCTCAATTAGTCTCTTTTTTATTCTCATGCCATCAGCTTTCCCTCCTATTATGAGGGTCTTGTGAAGGTAGTGCTAGGCACTGTATGGTCATGAGTATTGAGGCTAATTTGTGTGTAAATGATTGCATTGTAAGCAGTCCTACCCTTCCTTTGCCTCTTACATTCTTTCCACCACCTCTTCTGCAATGGACCCTGAGCCTTGAAAGCTGTGATAGAGATGTTTCAGTGCCAAACACTCCTCTGTCACTTCTCAGCACTATGGGTCTTTTGAGTCAGCCCAGTGGTCATCACCAACTGAAAAGAGAAGCTTCTCTAACCAAAAGTGAGAGTAGCATTAACATATGGGTATGAACATTAAGTAAAGGGTTTACATGGCAGTTTGGTGGACATAATATATGCATTTAGCCAGATAACAGCAGATATAACTCCCCTAGGGCTCACGACCTCTCCTGCCATAGGCTTCTGAGTAAGCTTTCAGTACCAGGCATGTATTCCTTCCTGTGGAGCGGGCCTCCAGTCCTATTAGACGGTGGTTGGTTTCCCCCATAACAGACATGCCGCTATTGCACCCATTGGCTCCTTTGGCCTGGCTGGCCAGATTTAAGGCTTGCAGTGACCACTGTTGTCTACCACTGTTGATGACTTCTCTCTCCCATAAGGCTGCATGTGGTATAGTTTTTTCCAGCTTTCTGTCGGCTGGTCTATAGGGAGGAGGTTTTCAGCTCAGCACCAGCTTGATTTCTCAGTGACCCTTGCAGCCCAAGTACATGGAATCTTGAGCAACAGGGTCTTACCCAGAATGAAGTGATTCTGAGTAGTCACCAAAGCCAGGTGACAGGCGGAAAATGAAGGAGCGTCACTGGTGCTGTTTCATCCTGAACCCCCAGTTCAGTCATCTGTTTTTCTCCAGAAGTCTTCATTTCTGACCAGACCTCTTGCTGGCAGCCATCAGCAGAGGCCTCGCGCAGGCTTTTTCGGGAGCTCTTTCTTCCTCAGGTGGTGCATGAGAGCAGACCCCTGACCATCAGCAGAGGCCTCGTGCAGTGCAGGCTTCTTCGGGAGCTCTTGTGTCTCACGTGCATGAGAGCAGACCCCTCAGTTGTGAGCAGAGGGCTGTGGAATGCCTTCAGGAACAGTGGGCACTCAGCCTTAGCTCTAGGGGAGAGAGGAAAGGAGGAATAATGGCGTAAGTGCCCAAGATCAGGGGCTTGTGCAATCATCAACAAATTATCAGTGGTTAAAGGCACTTGCTTGCAAAGCATGATGGCCCAGGTTCAATTCCCCAGCACCCATGTAAAGCCAGATGCATTTGGAGTTCGTTTGCAGTGGCAGGAGGCCCTCGTGCGCCCATCCATTTTCTCTCTCTCCCTCTATCTATCTTAAATAATAAATAAATATTTAAAAATAAAACAGATTGTAAGCCTCTAGATCTACTAGCCGTTTCCACTTAGCTGCTCAGGCCATGTGAAAAGACCTGAAACACACAGCAAGGAAACCTTAAAATTTCTTTAATTTAATTTTTGTGTGTGTATGATATGTGTAAGTGTGTGTTCATTCGTGTGAATGTGTGGAGGTCAGAGGTCAACCTCAGGTGCCAGTCCTTGCCTTGACCTTGTTTGAGGAAGGTCTCTCCTGGTCACTATAGCAGTTGCCAGGCTGCCCGACTCACAAGCTTCCAGGGATTCTCCCAAGGACTCCTGGGACTGCAGGTACGCACTACCATGTTCTTCCTGCGAGCGTTCTAGGGATCTAAACGCAAGTCCTTCCTCACGCTTGGTGATAAGTGCTTTTTTAACCTGCTGAGTCATCTTCACAGCCTGAAATCTTATTTTACTTCAAAGTAAAAAAAAAATGTGTGTGTGTGTATGGGAGTTTGTGGAATATAAACTCTCTTTCTTTCTGATCTGGTTTTTTCTGCAGTAAATGGGATCTATTTCAGTAATTATATAAGAAGGAGGAGGTTACATTGTGTTCAGTACATCTTATTTCTAAGTTGGGAAATTGTCAGATGCTAGAGAAACACTTCCATCCCGAGAAGTCCAGGACGAACGCTAGGTGCCTTGGGGGTGCTGAAAGCTTTCTGGCTCACTGTGCAAGAACGAGCTGACAGGTCAGCGGGGAGAACCAAGCACGAGCAGGCAGGTTATCAGAGAAGCTCCCAGCCCTGTCAGTGTTCATGAGGCCTGTCTGTGACTCTGGCACGCTCTCTCTGAGTGAGATTAAAGAACAGCTCATCAACAGCTCAGTTGATGAAGCCCCAGCACTGCGTGAAACCAGACCTGGTGGTACACTCTCAACGCCAGCGCTTGGGAGGTAGATGCCAGAGGATCAGAAGCTTAATGCCATCCTCTGCTACAAAGCAAGAGTGAGACCGTCCTGGGCTATGAGACTCTGAAACAAGATGAAATAAAGTAAATAAAAACCTCAGAACTGTAAAACTTTTTCTAGTGGGATGACCTATTTTAAAGAATGTGTTAGGGCTGGAGAGATAGCTCAGTGGTTAAAGGCATTTGCTTGCAAAGCCTGATGGCCTGGGTCTGATTCCCCAGTAGCCACATAAAATCAGACCCACAAAAAGGCATATGCACCTGGAGTCCGTTTGCAATGGCAGGAGGCCCTGGCCAACCATATACTCTTTCTCTGTCAAACAAAAATAAATACTTAAAGCACATGTAAACCAGGTCATATCATATGGGTTTTCGGAGTTGAATAGGCTCCCGTGTGGATGGTGTTAATGTCAGTTTTAACACACGCATGATGTTTTCTGGAGTTTGAAAATTGTGAACATTGACCGTCTAATATTCCTTTGGAACCTTACTGAGGTAGCAGGAAGAATACCACATAGGAAATTACATTCCTATTTTATTTGTATTTTTTGTTGTTGTTTTTGTTTTTTGGTTTTTGATTTTTCCAAGGTAGAGTTACACTCTAGTCCAGGTTGACCTGGAATTCACTACGTAGTCTCAGGGTGGCCTCGAACTCACAGTGATCCTCCTACCTCTGCCTTTCAAGTGCTGGGATTAAAGGTTTGCACCACTATGCCCGGTTATTTGTATGTATGTATGTATGTATGTATTTATTTATTTATTTATTTAGGAAGGATAGAAAGGGGGAGGGAGAGAGAGAGAGAGAGAGAGAGAGCCACCTCCAGGGCCTCTAGCCACTGCAAACAAACAACTTCGGACACCTGCGATACCTGTGCATCAATCTTATGTGGGTCCTGGGGAATGGAACCTGGGTCCTTTGGCTTTGTAGGTATGCACCTTAACTGCTATGCCATCTCTCCAGCCCTGTATTTTTGAGTCAGTCTTACTAAATATCTCAGGCTGGCTTTAGACTTGAGATCTTCTTGCCTCAGTCTCCCGAGCGGCAGGATTACAGCAATGAGCCACCATGCCCAACTCACAAAACCACATTCTTATTAACAATGTGTTTTTCAGCAGTGTTGGGCCACTGTAGGCTGCTCAGAGTGTAACTTGACCTCCTCCATGCAGTGGAGGGTGTGCTGCCTATGACCCAGAGTGCATCAACATCCCTTCGTAGCCTTGTGTCAGAGAAGGCAACCCTGTGTCTTTCTGCTGTGAGTGTTTTGGTCACTTAAGGTTGTCATGACAAACACTGTGCACTGTGTGGCTTATAACAGAAGTTCCTTTTCTTGTAATTCTGTAGGCTGGAAGGTGGAGGTCAGAGTGCCAGTGGGCTGGGTTCTGGTGAGGCCCCTCCAGATTTCAGATATCTCTTGTCTGTGTGCTAACAGAGGCCCTAAGCTGTGGGCACTGGATCCACTCACGATGGCTCCGTCTTCATGACATGCCACCTCCTAGAGGTCTCACCTCCTGATACCATCACACGGAGAGTTAGGGTTCCACTGGTAAAAGGACGTGAACGTTTTGTCTGTCACAAACGTAATAAAACCTCTAGGCAAAGCATCTCTTTGGGTCTTGTATTTGTGTTTTCTTGTTCAAGTCACCTAATACATTTTTCTCAAAAGTGTGTGTGTACGTGTGTGTGTGTGTGTACGTGTGTGTGTGTGTTGAGGACCCCATGCCTGTGTGTTTAGCTGGTACAGTTTCAAAGAACAGCATGGAGTCGAGTTCCTATTCCTTTACCACATATTTTTTTTTTATTTTTGAGAAGTAGTAAGGATTTTTATTATCAATACAAGAGATATAATGCAAATAAATTAATTTTTGACAGTTTTAGATGCCAGGGTGTCTCTATGAGAAAGTTAACTCTTTATGTAAACAAAATACTGTGTGGAACAAAATCCAGCAAGTATCTGAGACAGTGTTTGCTATATGGACATACACATACTGTGATAAAAAGGCAGTTTTTATTTCTTTCCTCAGTGAGATACGTTGCTTTCAAGCAAACAAAAAAGTTCCAGGCTGAGATTTGGATGAAGAAATCAAAATAAGAGGACACCAATTTCACACAAACTTCTTTTTAAAATATTTTTAAAATATATTTTATTTATTTATTTATTTGAGGGAGAAAGAAAGAGACAGAGAGAATGGGCATACGAGGGCCTCCAGCCACTGCAAACGAACTCCAGGTGCGTGTACCCCTTGTGTATTTGGCTTACGTGGGTCCTGGGGAACCAAACCAGGATCCTTTGGCTTTGCAGATACATGCCTTAACCACTAAGCCATCTTCTCCAGCCCCAAACTATGTTTAAAAAAACAAAAAACAACAAAACAACTCAGGAGCTAAGGGAGGCATTTGGTGGTTCAGCACTTGCTTAGCATGAACAGGGCCCTGGGTCCAATCCCTAGTACTGCCAAAAAAAAAAAAAAAAAAAGGGAGCTATTTACCAATCCTGAAATAGT
This sequence comes from Orientallactaga sibirica, assembly GCA_036365145.1. Taxonomy (NCBI): domain Eukaryota; kingdom Metazoa; phylum Chordata; class Mammalia; order Rodentia; family Dipodidae; genus Orientallactaga; species Orientallactaga sibirica. The sequence continues at coordinate 2,004,785 of JAEOAD010000005.1, forward strand.
AGACTCAGCGGGATTTTAATTTCATTTTGAAGTGCACGAGAACTACTCAAGACTAGTGTTTGTTCTGTGCCACACAGCAGCCCTCCAGCTGCAGACCTGCCTGGCAGCAGTAGGCAGATGGAACAGGCTGCAGCATAAAGTAAACCACTAGGCTTTACCAGGAAGCTCTAGTTTCAGCTTAGAGAGCGAGGTCTCTGGCTGCACCCAGCTTTCAGGAAGGTCTTCGCCCCCCTACCTGACAAGGCTGCAGCAGGCAAAGGGGGCCGGGCCATGCAGACTGGCTGGTGGGGGACCTTACCCCATGGTTTGTCAGTGCTTCTGTTGTTCAGGTAGAAGATTCGGGAAGACCTTGTGCAATCACCTAACCAGCATCTCCCTAGGAAAGCAAGGGGAAAGTTCTTATCGAGGATAAATCATACAAAACAGACCCTGAGGCCTCAGACATCATCACTGACGCAAATGTCCTCAGCTCTAGCCTCCAAGTAAGGGGGTTTTTAAAACTTTGTATTCAGTTTTAATCTTTTTTATTAGATAGGGACATGTTTAGTATGTAAACAACACATGTTGGTACCATCCTTTCCCTCTTTTCTGAAGAGGCCCTCCTCATTGGGGATGCAGGTCAACCCCATGGGGATTGTGAGTCATGCATTGTGGGGCAGCAGTCAGTTATGGGGGAGAGGCAATGTCTCTGTGAAAAATGTCCCAACTTGTGGCTCTAACAATCTTTCCACCCCTCTTCCACAAAATTCCCTGAGCCATGTTGGGTGCATTTTAAGTCTACTTCAGTGATGGGCTCTTAGGAGCCTCTGGATCTCTGCTTTGGTAGGTGTTGAGTGTCCTCAGCATCTGTCTCCTTCACCCTTGTGCTGATATCAGATGCACTGAGAAAGCAGCACTCTTGCTCATTTCCCCAATTCCTCTGGTTTCAGCTGGGGCCAGGGTGGAGTGCACTGGGTCTCTTATCTCCTCAAGAATTTTTTTTTTAAAGTCGGGCATGGTGGCTCACACACTCAGGGAGGCAGAGGTAGAAGGATTGCTGTGAGTTCAAGGCCACCCTGAGACTACATAGTGAATTCCAGATCACCCTGAGCTAGAGTGAGACCCTACCTCAAAAAAAAAACAAAAAAAAAAAAAAGATTTTTTTTTTTAAATATACCATTCCTATGTCAGAGCCGAGGTAAAAGGAATCTCCTGGGATAGAATGTGCTCTAGAACTCGTGGGTGTGCGGACAGCACAGCACAGGGTTTGAGATTATTGGTCCACAGTATTGCTTCTTCCGTCCACTGCTGGGACCTTCATCTTGGGGGACTTGAAGGTTGCTGCATATTTAGCACTGGGTTGGGGGCTTGGGCACACATCAGCTCCATGGGAGATGGTTGTTGGGTCCCTTTGTAGGCCTGGCTGGTGAAACCTCCAGAATCAGATTTCTGGAGAAGTCTTGGTCCAGAGAGACCCCATTTATCTGATGAGTTCCCATCCTTCCCCCTTCCAGGATCCATGGTGCTTAGATTTGGGACAGGTAAGGCTGCGAGAACCAGGCGGGGGTTGGGGTGCGGATCAGCCTGTGCGTTTCTGCTTAGAGGACAAGTGAGCAGGGCTGCTTGGGTGCTCCAGGATGATGCCCTAGACTTCTCTCTCTCTCTCTCTCTCTCTCTGCCTCTCTCTGTCTCTTAAATAAATAAATAAAAATAAAATAATTTGCCGGGCGTGGTGGCGCATGCCTTTAATCCCAGCACTTGGGAGGCAGAGGTAGGAGGATCGCCGAGAGTTCAAGGCCACCCTGAGACTACAGAATGAATTCCAGGTCAGTCTGAACTAGAGTGAGACCCTACCTCGAAAAGCCAAAAATATATAATAATAATAATAATAGTTTTAAAAATCAAGCCAATAAATAAATAAATAAATCGAGAAACCAAGAGATCAGAAACAACCAAAAGGGACTTTTCACATCATTGAAAATTCCAGAACCATCATGGCCAGCAAAGGATTGACCCAGCTCCTGGAGGACTGGGTTTCCCTTTCCACTTGACTATCCAGAATGAGAGCTTTCTCCTCAGGTTACAGCAACAGCCCGCTTTCTCCAGTAGCTTCTCAGGACAGGCTGATGCTGACCCCTCGGATGGGGATGGCAGAGATTACCTCCTCGGAGCACTTAACACCTAGGCCCACGTGAGTGACCGTTGTAGTTCCCAGTGGCGACAAAAGCCTTGAATCTGGTCTGCTTCTGCACTGGCATGAGCCTCAGACTCTCCTCCTCAAGGGACGCCCTCCCCCAGGAAGAAGTCACTAATCTCAGGCTCCTGGATGGGCGGGGAGAACACAGGGACTTGATGTTCAGTCCCGGCCTGGTGACGGGATCCACTCCTGGTCTTCCGCTTTTCTTCCATGAGCCCCACAGCCTCATCCCGACCACAGCCATGCCCACAGCGCTGCCCAAACCTCCTGGGGCCTCCCAGGCCTGGGCCCCAGGGTCCTCCAGGCCCTCCTGCTACCCCAGTGTCATCTGCCATTTGGTGCTTTCTCAAGGAAGAAGCAGCCTCTCCTTTCTTATTTGTTTGAGACAGGGTCTTGCTATGTAGCCGTGCCTGGGCTGGAATTCACTCAGTAAACCGAGCTGGCCTTGCCCTTGGGACAATCCTTCTGCACGTGCCTCCCAAGTGCCGGGATTATAGTAATGTGCCATCATGCCTAGCTTCTCTTTTTTCTAGAAGTAAGGTCTCCCTGTAGCCCAGGCTGACCTGGAACTCACTCTGTACTTCCAGGCTGGCCTTGAACTCATAGTGATTCTCCTACCTCTGTCTCCTGAGTGTGGGATTAAAGGTGTGAGCCACCACCCCTTGGCTTCTCTTTATATTATTCATTACTATTAATATTATTTTATTAGCTTTTTTTACAATTAATGTGCAAAATACTGGGCTTCATTATGACCTGTTCATACATGTTTATCATTGTTCATTGCTCATATTGGCCCCTCATCTCCTTTGTTCCTACTTCCTCCCTCCAAGTAGTCTTCCTGCTTTTATGGCCATGATGAAATATGTAACATATATGTGTCACATGGGATATGATCTCTATATAGATTCTGCATGTGAAACAAAACATGAGAAAAGTGTCTCTTCCCACTGCCTTCTCTTCTCCCTTGCATTCCCTGTCAGCATATACTCCCTTCCACTTTCAAGGTGTGTGTGTGTGTGTGTGTGTGTGTGTGTGTGTGTGTGTGTAACCTGGACTCTTCCTATGAGAGAAAGTATGGCATCTTTGTCTTTCTGCATCAGTCTCATTTCATTTAACGTGAGGATCTCCAGTTCTGTTTTCAAACAATGGTGTAATTTTGTTTCCTTTAATGACTGAATAAAACTACAGTATGTGTGTGTGTGTGTGTTGCATTTTGTTCACTTAGATGTTGGTAGGCATCTGGCTGGGCCCTGTCTGGGCTGTCATGAATTGTGCACTGATGAACGTGGATGTGCACGTGTGTGTGTGTGTGTGTGTGTGTGTGTGGTGGGCTAATCCGAGTTCTTCAGGCATGTACCCAGGAGCCTTGTAGCTGCATCATCTAGATCACAGTGTAGATCTATTTGCCTTTTTTTTTTTCCAAAGAAAAAGAGAGAAAATTAGATTGGGCAGGGGCCTCTTGGCTCTGCAAATGAACTCCAGATGCATGTGCCGCTTTGTGCATCTAGTTTTACGTGGGTCCTGGGGAATCGAACCCAGGGAAGGCAGGCTTAACTGCTGAGCCGTCTCCCCATCACTGTTGCTTTTGAGGATCTCTGTGCTGACTTCCACGGTGGCATCGCACGTTCCCACTGCGGTGTATAAAGCTCTTTAAGGTCATTTGTAGGTTCTCGCTCGATGACTTGGTAAGTGTTTAGTCAACAGCTCTCCAGAATCAGCCGTCAAGCTGCCTCTGCATCCCATTGGCCCTTTCCCCACCCCCGTGCTGTCTGTCTGTCTGTCTGCTCGATGTCACCTTAGAAGTGGCAGGCTTTTTAAACACCAGCTCTGCCCAGACCCTCCACCTCCAGTTGTTTGGTGACATCTGCCCGGTTGCATAGGCAGAGACTTTGGGGTCACCCTAACAGGAAACCCACTTTTACAAGATACCAGAATCCACACACGCCTCCCCACTGCGCCACCTTGGACCACTTTCTGCACATTCTGTTCCTCTGCCCTCCTGGAACCCAGGACTGCCCAGCAGTCAGCTCTGATGCAGAAACTTGACAGCCAGTGAGCTGCTCAGAAAGCTGCAGGGTTCCCAGCTGCCCTGGGGGCTCGGGACTCCTAACCCAGTCCTCTGTGCTCCAGCCCAGGGAGCGTATTTCCTGGTGGCAGGTCCCATCTTGACTTGGCTCTTGCTGTTTTCTCTGACACCTGAGTTTGTTTCCTCATCTCTTTTGAGTCTGTGCCCCAGCACGCTTCCTCCCCAGTCCTTCCTGACCTCACGTCCTGCCTGGCACACACAGCCTGTGCTGCCCCATACTGCTTTCTGGCACATGCCTTCGCCCTTGCAGGCTGACAGTGTATGTTGCCCCTCCCTTTACAAGGAAAGCTCCCACGGATCTTGACATTCATCCACATGTCCACATTGTGCCTGACGACGACTTGGCTCATCTTGAAGCTGAGCTAGTGGTTGGCTTGCTCCCAAGTATTGTTGAGAACTGGGGACTTAAAATCCTTGCTGCCATTTATCCAGCCCCCTGGAGGACAGCTCTGTCCCTTGGGGTTCCCGATGCTCAGAGATATGCTTGAGATGTGCCCCTCTGATCCGCTTCCCCTCTTCGTTTCTAGACTGGCCTTATTGTCGCCTGCTACCATGGCTTTGTGGATACTGTGGTGGCCTTAGCAGAGTGTCCCCACGTTGATGTCAACTGGCAGGACAACGAGGGGAACACAGCTCTGATCACAGCTGCGCAGGCAGGTAAGAGCTGGCCTTCCCTTCCTTCCAGGCTGGGCTCAGGCAGTTCCTGAGGGTAATGCTGTGGGAGAGACGTTGATCTGCCACTCGCTGGGCCCCGATGGGGCTGACCAGCTGGTGTGAGCGCGCATGCTCTCTCTGCTGTGGGAGTGTATGTTTCACCCTCTCAGACAATGGGATGGTTAATCTGGATTTCGCATCACCATGGGAACAGGATTTAGGGTCACCTTACAAATAAATCTCTGAGCATTCTCTTTTTTTCCCCCTCTGGGCATTCTGTGAGGGATTTTCTCGATTAGTTTATTTGAGGTGGAAGACCTAACCTCACTGTAGATGACACCATTTCATGGGTGGGTTTCCTTAGCTACACACAAAAGAGAGCCAGCTACCCACCAGCATGCATCACTCTCTGCTTCCTGGTTGTGGACTGAGTCAGCTTCCTCAAGCAGGTGCTTCAAACTACCCCAAGCACCTTCCCTGCCGTTATGGACTGTGACCTCAGATTATATGCTGAAATAAGCCCCTTCCCTCCCTTCTTTCCTTCTTTCCTTCTTTCTTTCCTTCCTTCCTCCCTCCCTTCTTCCCTTTCTTCCTTCCTTCCTCCCTCCCCCCCTCCCTCCCTCCCTTCCTTCCTTCCTTCCTTCCTCCCTCTCTTCCCCCCTCCCTCCCTCCCCCCCTCCCTCCCTCCCTCCCTCCCTCCCTTCCTTACTTCGTTCCTTACGTGCTTCTTATCAGGTATTTGGTCATATCAATAATGTGATTACTATAGGCAGAAGGATTCAGTACAGGTCTTTGAACATTAAACTGCCTCAGGAGCCCAGTCTTATCTACCTCTCAGCGCATTGACACCTTCCAAGACCCAGTGGTATGATGCTGGAGAGGCCCTCAGGTTTTGCTAACAGTTAATTATGAAATTATGACCTGTTCAGACGGTGAACTTTACCTATAGATTTAAAGAAGTGCTGTTTGGAGAATTCACATCATGAGGTGAGATTAAATTAGGCAGGGTCCTGTAAATGTTTCCCTGCCTCAAACCCATCACAGTCCCCTCACGAACTCACATCACCATTACTAAGTGCATCATGGCTCGTGTCCATTAGAAATGTATTCAGATACATTTTGAGACAAACATGAGCATTGTACTTGCATCTTCACAATCACATTTCATTTGTTGCCAGGTGGACAACTGATCTTTTTCATAATCATAGTCAATCCTTTGTTTACTTGGGTTTCTGATCTGCATGTTTAATATGGATAGAAAATTCAAAAACAGGGCTGGAGAGATAGCTCAGCAGTTAAGGTGCTTGCCTGCAATGCCTAATGACCTGCGTTTGATTCTTCTGTACCCACCTAAAGCCAGATGCACAAAATAGTACGTGCATCTGGAATTTGTTTGCAGTGGCTAGAGGCCCTGGCACACTATTCTTATTCTCACTCTCTCACTCTCTCTCTCCCTCTGTCCTTTCAAATAAACAAATTATTTTTTTAAATGCTTTATTAGCTGGGCATGGTGGTGCACACCTTTAATCCCAGCACTTGGGAGGCAGAAATAGGAGGATTGCTGTGAGTTTGAGGCCAGACTAGAACTACAGAGTGAGTTCCAGGTCAGCCTGGGCTAGAGTGTCACCCTACCTCACAAAAACAAACAAAAAGAAAATTCCAAAACATCAAAAAGTTAGTTGGAAAGACGGGGTTCAGTGAAAGAGCTATGGAGAGAGGGACAAAAGAAAGGAATGGGAGGGGATTATGGATCAAAATATATATTAGAAAATTGTCAAGGTTAAAAAGCTATTTTGGAAAATATATATATATATTTTTTTAGCACTGGAACAAATTGTGTCTATGGTACAGTGCTTACCAAGTATGTACAAGGCCTTGGGTTCTATCCTCAATATCTCAAAAATAAATAAAAATTTAAATATTGTGTCTGTATTAAAACATAAACAGACTTTTCCTAGTCACCTCCTTTAAAATGCAGCATCACAGCTGTTTATGTTACGTTACCGTTACATTAGGCATTGCAGACGCTCAGGGCATACAGGAAGACGGTGCAGCTATAATCGAGTACACCACTAAAAATAAGGCACTTGAGCCTAGTAATGCCTTCACAAGACCCTCATAATAGCAGAAAAAGATGATGGCATCAAATTAAGAGAGACTAATGGAGAGAGGGAGGGGATATGATGGAGAGCAGAGTTCTGAAGGGGAATGGGGGAGGAGAGGCAAATATCATGGTTTATTGTTTGTAAGTATAGAAGTTGTCAATAGGGCTGGAGAGATGGCTTAGCAGTTAAGGCACATGCCTGCGAAGCCTAAGGACTCCAATTCGATTCTCCAGGTCCCATGTAAGTCAGATGCACATGGTGGCACAAGCGTCTGGAGTTTGTTTGCAGTGGCCAGAGGCCTTGGTGCACCCATTCTTACTTTCTTCCTGTGTCTTTCTTTCCCTCTCCCTCTGTCTGTAATAAAAAAAAAAAAATAAATCTTTAAAAAAAAGTTGTCAATCAAATTAAAAGAGAGACTAATGGAGAGAGGGAGGGGATATGATGAAGAGTGGATTTCTAAAGGGGAATGGGGGGAGGGGAGGGAAATACCATGCACTTTTTGTATGTAAGTATAGAAGTTGTCAATAAAAAATAATTATTAAAAAAAAAAGTTGTCAATATGCCGGCGTGGTGGCACATGCCTTTAATCCCAGCACTAGGGAGGCAGAGGTAGGAGGATCGCCGTGAGTTCGAGGCCACCCTGAGACTACATAGTGAATTCCAGGTCAGTCTGGGCTAGAGTGAGACCCTACCTCGAAAAAAAAAAAAAAAAGTTGTCAATAAAAAATAAATTTAAAAAATAAGGCACTTGAGCATCTGAGGATTTGGGCATCCACAGGGGTCCTGAACCCAACCTTGAGGACACTGAGAGACAGCTATACTCGTTCCATCAGGACTTCAGTTGTATGCAATGTAGCTGCCTATGGGTGAGCCAAGAGGACAAGCCCTTTCTTCCCTGAAAAAGCCTCCCGAAGCTGGATCAGGAATGGTGGAGCACTGGACTCTGCTTCTGGAGGCGGGGGCAAGCGCTGCCAGCATGTCGATCCTGGTCTGAGTGTCTACTGCATCCCAGAGCAAGCGCTCCCATGCCTTCTCGCTTCCCAGGTGCCATGTCAAGCCCAGCCTGGGTGGATCTGATCAAGGGGTCCTAGGGAGGCTGGAAAGACTGGTGGCTGGAAGCTTCATCTTCCTTAGTCAGTCTGGGTGCAGAGTGGAGAGCCCCCAAAGTCAGAAGGGTTAGGGACTGCCCTTGAGTTCTGGAGTGGGCACTGCGTCTTAGTGAAGGGACTCAGCAGCTCCAGAGCACAGGTATGTGAACGGACAGCAGTTAGTGGTTGGTGATCACAGCTGTCATGTGGGATGTCCTGTGGAACAGGCACCGTGTCAGGGAGCAGAGACTCAGCAGTCAGGGGTCACTGCCTTGAGCCCAGAACCATCTGCCTGGCTTCAGTGAAGGGAAGCCCTGTGTGCGCTGCACGAGACACCTGTCCTTGATTTCGGGGCCAGGATTCAGAAAAGCCTTCTGCTGAAAAGCCAGAGCAGGCTCTTGAGCTAATGTGTCTGAAAGCCTGGACCAGGAGATGAGGGTAGTTCTTAGGAACGTGGCCAAAAGAGTTGGCACGGGCAGTGTGATGTTAGGGTGTTGCTCTCTAGAAGAGATGGGGGAGGTACGGGCCAGGTCATTATGGGTCTAGTGCCAAGGATGTATCCGAGTGACATGAAGCTGGATATGTGGGGACAGAATGGCAGAGGTGGGTACCTAGAGGAGGTTTCAGAGACAAGAAGAGGGCCAAGTGTCACATGGCAGGAATACAGCTGACAGTGGTTGTGTGGTGGGTGATGTGGGTGAGTCTGCAATGGCTTTCAGACATCTGGTCAAGGGACAGCACTGTCCCTGTAGGGAACGGAAGGAAGGGAGCAGGGAGTTGGAGAGGCATTTGAGCCCATGGGCTGTCAAGCCTTTAACATGCTGGGAGGCATCAGTGAGGAGGTCTCGATGGGAGATGGGGAGACAGCACCGGAAAGGCTGGTGCTTGCCTGGAACACATAGTAGGCTTATGGAATTGCACATAGTGGGGGCTACGGTTGCGGATGAGGTCTGAGCGGAGTGAGAAGGCACTCTGAGAAGAGACAGCTGATCAGTGTGCAAGACTGTGCACACTAGTGCTTCAGTATTCGTGGCTCCTTTCTGAATTCTTGCCTATGTGAAAGTCTCTTTATTTTGTATCTGCATATAAGTAACAACTGAATATAATAATATTATCCCTTCTCTCCCTCCTTTCTTCTCTTCATCCATCCATCCCTCTTTCCATCCTCCTTTATCTCCCTCTGTGGTATTTTAGGGAATACCTGGCCTCCAGCCTCCAATTTGTATTTTGTTTTGTTTTGGTTTTGGTTTTCGAGGTAGGGTCTCACTCTAGTCCAGGCTGACCTGGAATTCACTCTGTAGTCTCAGAGTGGCCTTGAACTCATGGCGACCCTCCTACCTCTGCCACCAGAATGCTGGGATTAAATGCATGCGCCACCACGTCGGTGCAATTTGCATTTTGTTGACGGGAAATGTCTCTGCCCACCCTCATCCTTGACATTGGGGGGGGCGGGGGGAGACTCACGAAAGCTTTCTGTTACTATCTCAGCTCCTTCTCTGTGTTTGTTCTGAATTATATCCATTGTGTTTTCTTCAGTAAACAGTCTCTCCTGGCTCCTTGAATGCCATCTGCCTGTTTGTTTGGTGTTCACATTCACCTGTGAGTAGATCCGCCTGTCTTCAGTGCGCAGCTCTCTTTATTGTCTATACTTTTGCTCAGAGATCTGGGAAACTCCTCTTACGACTCCACTAATTTGTTTTGTTCTTGTTGTCTTTAAGATTTTATTTTATTTGTTTATTTATTATAGACAGAGAGAGGGAGAGAGAGAGAAAGGGTGCGAATGGGCACGCCAGGGCCTCTAGCCACTGTAAATGAACTCCAGACGCATGCATCGCCATGTGCATCTGGCTTACGCGGAACCTGGAAAATCAAACCGGGGTCCTTAGGCTTCACAAGCATGCTCCTTAGCCACTAAGCCATGTATCCAGCCCCACTAATTTGTTTTTATACCATTCCCCATGGCTTTCTTTAGAGCTCTTGAGTTACCAAGTGAATTTCTCCCAAAACTTTATTTTGAGAAATCTGGAAGAGTTGAAAAAAATATATAAAAGGACCCCTTGTAAGACTGTGTGGTAGTTAATAATTTTGCTTGTCTGTTGAGCATTCATATACTGTTCTCATCACTATGACAAAGTACCTGACAAAGGCAACAGACAGAGGGAAAGGTTTGTTTTCACTCTGGGGTTCGAGGGTGCAGTCCTTCATGGTGACAAGCTAAGGTTGCTAGTCACACTGTGACCACAGTCAGACAGCAAAGAGATGAATGCTGGTTCTTAAGATGCTTTTTCCTTGGTATTCAGTCGGGACCCATGGAATGATGCTGCCCTTATTTCCAGCCAAGCTGAACAATGAAAGTTAGCCATCATAATCTCCCACACAAACTGCCTTTAGTCTGATCTGGATCAAACTTGTCTCAAAAGCCAAGCCAACCCAGATCATTGTTCTTTCTGGACTTGGGTATCAAGCTTGTATCAGAAGGATCAGTCCGGCTCTCAGAGCATGGCAAGGTGTCTCAGTCCAGAGTTTCAAACCTTCCATGTTCCTCCCTCAAATCAGGTTCAAAAGATCAAAAGCTACAATCAGGTTTCTGGCAGCAACGACCCCACTCCCATGGTACCAATTCTAAACACCTTCTTGTTGCTGGGACATATCGCCCAGCCAAAAGCAGCTGATTGGAGGAAAGCGTGCATTTGGGTTTGCAGTCCCCAGCCTATGCTTCGTGATGGCAGGGAAGGAATGGACCCGGGGAAAAGGCTGGACGTCATCTCTTGGCAAATAGCAGTGAGAGAATGAACTGAGAACTGAGCTCTGACAGCCCAAAGACCACCCTGCAAATACACCTTCTCTTACAAGCCTCCCCCTCCCAACTACCACCGAATTCAAAACAGGCAACAGCCGATTCAAACCACCACAGGACCCTACTTTGAGGACTGAGGCCTTCAAGGCTCTTATGACAGGTGGGACCCCTCAATGGACATTCAAGTAAGATGGTCACCGACCCCCCAAGTGAGATATCTTCAGAGAGCCACCAAAGCATTATGCTGTTCCAGGAAAGTAGCCACGGCTCGGTCGTGACTTTGCAGGGTCATGTGACCAAAGGGAGGCTGAGCCCCCACCAGGCCGTGTCTGAGTCCTATTTTAACCTAAAGCCACAACCAGTTTGATCTGCTTGATGATTTAATTCCAACAGTTGTGTAGTCATAGATGCTTGCAGTAAAAAGTCTCTATAGATTTTGTGTCTCTGTGTGTGTGTGAGAGAGAGAGAGAGAGAGAGAGAGCTCCCTTCACTCTCGCCAGTCAGGACTCAGCAGGTCCCCGCAGTAACCATGGTAACACACTAGCCACTGGAAGCTGTTACTCCATCACCCTCAGTCTCTGTCCTTTGCAAACTCGTGTCCAAGCACTTTGGGTTTACAAAAGAGCAATGCGGTTGCGATTTGATGTTAATGTTTGTCCTTTCGTCTGGCTTGGAGCCTTCCTGTAGGCTCTGCAGCACCCTCACAACCCTCTGGGAGGCGTCCCTGTGGCCTGCCCTGTGGTGGGGCCATGGTGCTTTAGCTCAGTGTGGTTGGTCAGCTCTTGACAGCCCTTGGACTTGAAGGAGTTGCTGATGACATACTTGTTTTAAAAGAAGATACTGTGTGCAAAGGATGAACCACAGTTTACTTAAGCAGCTGGCATTCGTTCACCTGTTACAAATGAGGCTGCCCTCAAGTCACGTGAGTCACATGCTTCGGGGAGCTGCCAGGCCTGGTCCTGGTGGGCAGCAGATCTGAGTAGTGGTATGCCACGGAGGGCAGAGGCAGGGCTACTGATGGGTTGGGAGGTTAAGCAGAGGGGTCCTGCGGTGAGCCCTGAGAGATGCTTCAGTCTGGACCAGCCTCCTTGGCCTCTCTCCTTCCCTAGGTGCTGAGCCAGCAGCGTGGCAGGTGGAGGGCAGCCTCCAGGCCCAGGAGGGCCCAGAGGCAACGCCCTTAGAGTGGAGTTGCCTTCTTAAAGAATGTGTGCATCTGACACTTAGGCAGCAGCCCAGTGGGCCTCAGGAAAGACACACCAGTTCACACTTACTACCTGAGTGCCCGGGTGTTCTTGGCAGTGCCCACGAAGGTCTGGCTTTTCCGTCTTCGGGTGAGCATTCTGGGCAGGCTGTCCTCTCCTTGCGAGCCTACTGGGATGTAGTAATAATGAGCCAACAGTTCCCTCTGCTGGCCTGGTTTGGGGAACTACACTGAGCCAAGCCAGTCAAGATTGGTTTCAGACAAGCCCAAATCTCCGATGTGTTTCCGTGTCTGTAGCGCCTTACATATTGTAATTTCCTTTTCTTGAATACAGGAAGCCATGCTGGCTGGCTCCCATTAGTGACTGTTAGTGATGACAGCAAGACTCCTGGCCCAACGTCACACTTCAGAAAATGCTCAAAGACTCAGTGGTTAATAGAGATGTCAGGCTAATCGGAAATGACGGGGGGTGTGGTTACATTCACTTTTCCTGAGAGAAATGGACATCTTTTGGCCTTTCCACTGGGTGAATGGTCACTGCCCACTGGAGACTGCAGCCAGTGGGAAGTTTGGGGCTTGTTGAAGGGACTTGAGGACTATGGTGGCCATGGGATATGGGGCAGCAGTCAAATCCTGGTGTGCGAACCACGGAAAGACAAAGGCTGCAGGCTCATTGGGTAGTCAGGCCAAAGGGGGCAGGCTAGTCTGCATGGAGTAGAGGCTGAGGCCAGCTTGGAGAAAGTACAGGACTCAGGGAGTTAAAGGGAGAGCCACGAGGTTGCAAGGTGGGGAACAAGCTCATGAGAGGCGCCATGACCCAAGGTGCCCAAGCCACTGGGAGTGGGGAGTGCATATGGGGAGTGTGGACAGAGGAGCGTCTCTCTATGGTGCTGATGCTGGGGAGTACTAAGTACATGTGGAGGTGTGCACAGAGGAGCGTCTCTCTATGGTGCTGGAACTGTGTAGTACTAAGTACATGTGGAGATGTGCACAGGGGAGCGTCTCTCTACAGTGCTGGTGCTGGGGAGTACTAAGTACATGTGGAGATGTGCACAGGGGAGCGTCTCTCTATGGTGCTGGTGCTGGGGAGTACTAAGTACATGTGGAGGTGTGCACAGAGGAGCGTCTCTCTATGGTGCTGGAACTGTGTAGTACTAAGTACATGTGGAGATGTGCACAGAGGAGCGTCTCTCTACGGTGCTGGTGCTGCGGAGTACTAAGTACATGTGGAGATGTGCACAGAGGAGCGTCTCTCTATGGTGCTGGTGCTGCGGAGTACTAAGTACATGTGGAGATGTGCACAGAGAAGCGTCTCTCTATGGTGCTGGTGCTGGGGAGTACTAAGTACATGTGGAGATGTGCACAGAGGAGCGACTCTCTACGGTGCTGGAGCTGCGGAGTACTAAGTACATGTGGAGATGTGCACAGAGGAGCGTCTCTCTACGGTGCTGGGGAGTACTAAGTACACGTGGAGATGTGCACAGAGGAGCGTCTCTCTACGGTGCTGGTGCTGCGGAGTACTAAGTACATGTGGAGATGTGCACAGAGAAGCGTCTCTCTATGGTGCTGGTGCTGGGGAGTACTAAGTACATGTGGAGATGTGCACAGAGGAGCGTCTCTCTACGGTGCTGGAACTGTGTAGTACTAAGTACATGTGGAGATGTGCACAGGGGAGCGACTCTCTACGGTGCTGGTGCTGGGGAGTACTAAGTACATGTGGAGATGTGCACAGAGGAGCGTCTCTCTATGGTGCTGGTGCTGCGGAGTACTAAGTACATGTGGAGATGTGCACAGAGAAGCGTCTCTCTATGGTGCTGGTGCTGGGGAGTACTGGTGCATGTGGAGATGTGCACAGAGGAGTCTCTCTATGGTGCTGGTGCTGGGGAGTACTAAGTACATGTGGAGATGTGCACAGAGGAGCGTCTCTCTACGGTGCTGGAACTGTGTAGTACTAAGTACATGTGGAGATGTGCACAGGGGAGCGACTCTCTACGGTGCTGGTGCTGGGGAGTACTAAGTACATGTGGAGATGTGCACAGAGGAGTGTCTTTCTACGGTGCTGGAGCTGTGTAGTACTAAGTACATGTGGAGATGTGCACAGGGGAGCGTCTCTCTATGGTGCTGGTGCTGGTGCTGGGGAGTACTAAGTACATGTGGAGATGTGCACAGGGGAGCGTCTCTCTACGGTGCTGGTGCTGGGGAGTACTAAGTACATGTGGAGATGTGCACAGGGGAGCGTCTCTCTACGGTGCTGGTGCTGGGGAGTACTAAGTACATGTGGAGATGTGCACAGGGGAGCGTCTCTCTACGGTGCTGGTGCTGGGGAGTACTAAGTACATGTGGAGATGTGCACAGGGGAGTGTCTCTCTACGGTGCTGGAGCTGCGGAGTACTAAGTACTGGAGTAGAGAAAACCTAGTGCTGCAGGTACTGTCCTATTGATGGACAGCCCAACCAGAACCAGCTTAGACGAGGTCATGGTTTATTGCAGGCTTACCAGTTCCAGGGGAACACTATCAACTCCATCAGTGGCGGGTGGAAGAAGCTAACGCTTCCGTAGATCCAAGCAGAGAGACACCACAGAGCCCACAAACACCAAGCGCAGGCGACAGGAACAAGCAGAGCCCACAGTGCTGTCCACATACCTTAGGGCTGGACTGCAAGACCCGCCTTCCAGTGATGCCTCCCCTAGCTGGGCTGCGAGAGACCCAAGTGACAAGTCAATGTGAGTGTATAGGGCTCGCTCACATTCCAAACGCCACACCCAGTCCTACAGATGATCAGGTAAGGAACTCCAAGAGAGAGAATGAACTGGGTGGTTGAGTTGGGGGCTTTTGATCTGATAACTGGATCCACTGGGCGTATCGGATCACAGAGGTAATCCGTGGGAGGGGAGAGGGCTTGTTGGTCATCTGAGGAGCAGTGATGTTCCAGAAGGAGAGAGGGAGGAAAATCAGGAGGCTAAGCTACTAGAGTTTTCTGCGGAGGTAGCGTTTGTGAATGACGGACAGAAGTGGCCGGTGCTGTGGGGACATCAAGAAACTTCCGTGGATTCTGTACGTCAACAGCCGTTGGACTCTCATCAGAACCGTTAGGAGGTAGCTGCGCCAGAGCTGTGTCAAGAATGAGAGCACGTGGGCGAAAGGCGAGGCGTGACGGGTGGAGAGTGGCTGTGTGTGAAGATGGGCACACACACACACACACACACACACACACACACATAGTGTTGGTCATACGTGTTGTTCAGATGAGGGACCAGAGCATGCATACCTAAGAGTCACTGCTGCATGGCGAAGTCTTGTTTCAGGCATTCAAGTCTCGTGCTTCTGTGGTGGGGAGAGGGGACAGGCATCGTCCGCTCTCCGTGGTCTTTCTTGTCATGCTCCTCCTGTGAGCTGTCCACCCACGTGGACACGATGTTCTTGGGGACAGAGCCGAGGCGCTGTGTGAGGGGTCTAACCGAGTCAGTACCTCCCGTGGGCTAGAGGGCCTGGTGACAGAGGGACCCCGAAGCCACAGGGCAAAGAGCAGAGTGAGGAACGGCGGTCTGTTCATGGGATCTAAGGGGAGCGTGTCTGCAAAGAGGACGGGATGAATGAGAGGCGCGGGAAGCATCAGAGGACGTGTTGACATCAATAACAATGATGGTGACAGTAATAATAATAAGGTCACAGTGCTGCGGATTGTCAATTACTGTCATCATCGTTGCCATTGTTGTTATTGTACTGCTGAGTTTGTCGTCTTTAATCGGAACAAATTCTTCCAGGTCTTCGATAGGAGAGGAGGAGGAGAGCCTGCTTGTGAATGTGGGGTGAAGTGGGGAAGTTGAGGGGTTCCCTCTGTGAAGCAGGGTTCAGTCATCTCCTGGCAGATTAGTTTGTGATGCAGTAGGTGACTTAAGGGTAAAAAGTTTAATGTTTTCACATGTGGTTCAGGAAGTTGTCAACCAGGGAACACAGGTGTGAGCCAGACTGAGTGCAGCTGTTTGGGGTACTGTACTATGTAGTTTCTTGTGGCTGTGAGCAAGGACATTGCTGACAAGAAGCAACATCAGGAAGGAGGCGTATCTGAGCTTACAGTTCCAGGTTACGGTCCACCATGGCAGGGAAGGCATGGTAGCCGGCAGCCATGAAGACAGTTGTTCGGCTCACTTTCTCTTTTTAAAATATTTTTATTTATTCATTTGCAAGCAGAAAGAGGGAGAGAGAGAGGAAGAAGAAAGACAGAGGGAGAGAATGAGCATGCCAGGCCTCCAGCCCCTGGAAATGCACTCCAGATGCATGTGCACTGCACGTCTGGCTTTACATCGGCTCTGGGAATCAAGCCCACATCATTAGGTGTTGCAGGCAAGCCCTTAACCACTGAGCCACCTCTCCAACCCAATTTCTCTTTTTTGTAGGACTCCTGCCCATGAAATGGTGCTGCCCACACTTAGGGTGAGCCCTTCCTCAATTTACCTAAAATCTTTCACAGGCATTTCTAGAGATTGGTTTCCATGGTGATTCTAAATCCCATCAAGTTGATGACCAGGATTAACAATCACAGGTACCAGGAATGTCCATCTGCTCTCATGCTGCAGGTGAGATGCCATGGCTGTCCACGTGGACTCTGAACATGGCAGTGGGCAGTGCCAGGAGGTGTCATTGGCTTTCCTCTTTCTGTTGCCCAGAGTCTTGGTTACTTGCTTCTTTTCTCTTTCTCTGTCTATCCACCCATCTATCCATCTATCATCTATCTATCTATCTATCCATCCATCCATCCATCTATCCATCCATTTATCCATTTATCCATCTATCTATCTATCTATCTATCATCTATCCATCTATCCATCTATCTATCCATCCATCTATCTATCTATCTATCATCTATCATCTATCTATTTACTGAATTAGGGTCTCACTTAGCCCAGGCTAACATGGAACTACTCATCTCTTTAGGAGTGCTCTGAATCAACCTCTGCCCTCCTCTCTCTCGCCACTATCTTCTGCTGCCCATTGTGTGCCCACCACGGCCTCCCACTGAACTTTCCCATCCTCCCACTAGTGCCCAAGCCCAGGGCAAAGGAGCCCAGGCAGCAGCTACAGCCCTTGTTCTTGCCTCACATTCTTTTGAAGGAGCTTGAGCTTGTTCCTTGTTTCGTTTAAAATAAACGTTTGCATTTTGAATAGTGTATACTTAATGGGAAAGCTGCAACAACTTCACACCTTGCACGGATGCCACTGTTAAATGCTGCATTAGTATACTGTGATTGACACAATGAATGAGCCAATATTCATACACTATTAACTAAAATCCCTTCTTTATTCAAATTTTCCTGGTTGTTCCTTAATGTTCTTTCTCTTTCTTTTTCTTTCTTTCATTCATTCTTTTTTTTTAAAGGCCTGGTGATTTTTTTCATTTGAGAGAGAGGGAGAATGGATGCACCAGAGCCTCTAGCCACTGCAAACTCCAGATGTATGCACTACCATGTGCATCTGGCTTACGTGGCTACTGGGAAATCAAACCTGGGTCCTTAGACTTCACGGGCAAAGGCTATAACTGCTAAGCCGTCTCTCTAGCTCTCTTTCTTTATTGAGGCAGAGTGTTGCTGTCACTCAGGCTGGCCTGGAACTTGCAGCAGTTCTCCTGCTTTTGCCTCCTGCATGCTGGAATCAGAGGTGTGCGCCACCACATCTGGTACCTAGTGTCCTTTCCCTGAACCCACGGGAGATCCCACACTGCGTCTCCATCTCTCTCCCACCCGAGATTCCTCACTGTGTCCCCATCTCTCTCCCACCCGAGATCCCGCACCGCGTCTCCATCTCTCTGGTCTTTTCTCGGCTGTGATGGTCTCTGAGGCCACCCTTGTTTTGGATGCTCATGGTACATGTGAGCACTGCGTGTGTGGTGTTGCAGAGTGCTCCTCATCTTGGACACAGCTGATGCTTTCTCATGGGTTTTCTGGAAGAAGAGTGGGAGCACAGGATCCCCTCTTGCACCCTACAGAGGGCTCATGCTGTCTACACGACTTACCACCGTGATGCCAGCTGCTCACCTGCTGTGGCGTGTTGGCCGGTTACTCGCCCCACTCTCCTCTTCCCAGCGTATGCTCTTTGGAGAGAAGCTGTTGTGTGCAGCTGTGAGTGAGGACTTGTGTTCTGCCTGGTGAGAGTGGAGTGTAGCCCAGGTTCTTCAGAACTCCTCTGCCAGGAGCTTCGTCGATTTTGATGGGAACTCGTTGCACATCTTGTCTGCTGTGTGCTTTATAACTGTTGGTTTGGCACCATCCTTCTCTTTTATTTCAGCAGCAGCAGCAGGAAAATTGGCTCCCCTCCCAGGATCGCCTGACTCGGAGTGGCTGGTCTGGGGATTGAACTTCGCATTCTCAGAACAGGCTCTTTACTGCGGTTCAAGCTTTGTCTACTATGCTGAATGCCACTGAAGCGATTTCATGTATCCCTGGGTCACTTGTGCCCTTTTCATGGGCACAGTCATTGGGGAGGTGGGGTGTCCTTTACAACTCTGGGGCAAGCCTGCCTTTTTAAAGGAACAGCGTCCTATTCCATAATGTGTAGGGGGTTCGACTCAAACTAGGTTTCATTATAATATTTGCTTAGGTGCCCTTGCACGGGAAACGTGTGTAAATTAGGTATGTTTTGTGCATGTGCATACACACACACACACACAACACACACACACACACACACACACACACACACACACACACACATACACACTAAAAGAAAACTCCTTTTGGTTAATCTCAGGGGCATGTGTTGCATCCCCCAGCTCCCACTTATCCTGGTTTTAAGGAGAAAGGCTGACATTTATACATTCTTAGAAGCATCAGGTCCCCACATAATTTCCACCAAATATAACCATCTGCATGATGGAGGGGCTCTTTTCCCCAGCCAGGGGACACGGGCCATCAAAAGCTCTAACCTACAGTCAATGTTTGTTTTTCCAAATGTAACATAATATGCATAGCACACCTATATAATGGGCACTTTACTTTGTGGATTTTATAATTTTCCTTTCTCTGCCTGTTCAACCAGCCAAGGTTCATATATGTATATATATCAGGCCCAAGACCATCTGCTGAAAATTGCAACCAACACAGCATTGCCTGTTTTTAAAGAAATGGTTCAGAACGAATGGAGATTCGTTTCACTGAGACCCAGGCTTAATCTAAGCGACAGGTGCTGCGAGTGCTCAAGTGGAACGCAACCAACCTGAAATGGAAAGCCCCCCCCCCCGCATGCTTAAGAGCAATCACACTGACCCAGCCTCATCCCACTCCCCTCACACAAAGGAAGCCAGGTGGTCACTGAGTTCAAAAAGCGCCATCACAAGTTGGAACCTGTGCAGCCTTTAGCCAGGGCTGCAGCATTTGATCTGCTCGTTGTCTTCGTAACATACACGGCACATGGCTCACTTTTCATATGCACACATAGTTGAGGAGATGGCTGAGCTCAGGGGCAAGTAGGGAGCATACAGCTTCTTCAATTGCTTGTTTGTTTTTAACTTCAAAGTTGGTAACAAGTTACTCCCCAGCATTTAACATTGTGGAGTGCAGTGGGGATGAGATGGACAGTGGCCAGGACTGTCATGGGTCTGTCATGAGGGGACTTCATCCAGCCGGCACAGCTGTGTCCGTTGAGGTGCAGCTGGGAGACAGAGGCCACTCGGTGGATTGGGTATATCTAATGTTTGGCTCACACAGTGGAAGGGCTCTGGAGGGGAAGGAAGGCCAAGGGTGCTAAACCGCCCCCCCCGAGATTGCAGCCTCAGGAGGAAAGGGGGGATTCTCAGAGTCTCCATCAGCTTCATCTTCTCAGTGTGCAGGTAAATGGAGGTGCCCCCTGAACCACCTATCACATGATCCCAGATTTCATGTAGTACACCTACTCAACCTTTTCCTGAAATCAGACTGGAGAGGGGATTCGGGCCACTGGGGGTCTGGAAGAGGTGTGTGCAGAAGTGGTGCCCAGTTAATAGAGTGGGTGAGGAAATGTCCCAGAGAGCCCACCATGTGGTCCTGACAGTGGGATTGAAAGGGCCCGAGTGGGGTGGGCTTGGGGTTGAATAGGGAGACTCAGACAGCCTGATCGTTGGTGTATGAGAACTGGGCATCCAACCACTCCCCTGGGGCTCAAGAAGAGGAACTTCTGCAGATTCCCACTGCCCAGTTCCCCATCATGGGGGGATGGAGATGGCAGCCAGAGGGAGGGTCCACCTAAGTGCAGAGGGACCAGGGAGGTGAGGGGAGGGAGCAGTTCGGTGTGGTACGGATGGTCATGAGCAGTGAGGATAGAACCTGTTACAAGAGTTCTCCATGGGTGTGGTTTCACACTCCCCCACACTCTCCAGGGAATAGATGGTAATGTCAGGCCAGGTTTCTGTTGCCACGGGCTGGCAGGAGAGGAGGTTTGGTGGCTTTTGGAATCTAGTAGGTAAGGAATCAACAGCCCAACAGAATACCCAGAGCTGGGAGAGATGGTCTGTGGTTAAATCACTTCTTGCTTAACCATGAGGGCCTCTTAGGACAGAGACCAGCGAGTTCAACTCCCCAGAACCCATGTAAAAACTGGGCGTGGTCACACACATCTGTAACTGCAGTGTGTGAGGGAGCGATGGGGACAGAGACCACAGAATCGCTGAAGCTTGCTGGCTGACAGACGCTCCAGGAGAGACCCGCCGCCCCCCCTCAAGGAAATATGCAAATGAGTGATAAGAAAGAACACCCAGTGTTCCCACCTGACCTTTGCGTGTACCCACCTGGCATCTGCACGCGTCAGACACCATACACAAATTCACATGTGCACAGTGTGAAATAATTAATGAGTTCTCTAGCTTGAATGCCAAGGGCCAGAACTGGGACCCTGCCTGGTCGTGGAGGTTTCTGGGATGAGGCCTCACAGGAGGAGCGGGCAGGGTGGGTGCTGGCGGCAGACTCAGCAGGGACTGGTGTGTATGGCTGGTTTTCTATCTCTCACACCATGTTCACGCAGAGAGTTCCTGGCGCCTTTGGAAAATGCATCTGTGAGCAAGCAGAAAAACAGATTTGTTTTTGGAGGAGTGGAGGGAGAACAGGGAGAAATCTTATCTTCACAAGTGAATATTCTCACCTGCTCAGGGTCATGGCTGAGGACCTTGGTTGCGACACTTCTTGTGTGTGTCACAGGGAGGGGCAATGCCTAGCAAGCGACACAGCACGTGTTTCTGACTGGTAGCAGAGGTGCCGGCATGAATTAGCAGTCTCTTCTTGCGTCAGTGAAGGGACGGTCCTCCCTCAAGCTCGGAGCCCTTGGAAACAGCTCTCCTTTGTAGCTTGGCATCTGCTGAGAGCACTCTGTCTGTGGGGACCTGACACTGCCCTCGCCACGTGGCCACAGCCTCTCCCCTCCCTCTGCTGCCTGATGGGATTGTGCACCTCCTAGGAGCAGCAACAGCGTGGGGCTGGGTAGTATCCTCGGAGTTTTCTGCTTCCTGGGTCCAAGAGAAGGCTGGCGGGAGATCCGAGGAAGCACAGGAGACACCAGACCCAGGTTGCTGAGGCAAGAGTCTCCCCACTGCCCCACGCCCCCACGCTGTCCCCTCCTTCCTTCCCTTGTACAAGTAGCACTTTGTGTGGGTCATGAACCTGTATGCACACGTTACTCTCTTTCAGGGCACGCCACCATCACCAACTACTTGCTGAATTATTTCCCTGGTCTGGACCTTGAAAGGAGGAACGCATTTGGCTTCACAGCTCTCATGAAAGCTGCTATGCAGGGCCGAACCGAGTGCGTGCGCGCCCTGATGCTGGCCGGTAAGCCCACTTAGCCCTGGCCGTCTGCAGGCCATGGGAACGTGAACTGGCTTCTTTAAGGAATGCGTTCGGGGCTTGTCTAGCATGCATGGAGCCCTGGGTTTGTTCCCCAGCACTGCATAGAGGGTGTGGTGGCATACACCTCTAATCCTAGCACTCAGGAGGTGGAGGCAGTAAGATCAGGAGTTTAAGGTTATCCTGGGCAAGTTCAAGGTCAGCCCAGGATGCATGAGACCCTGCTTCAAAAACAGAAAAAGAAAGAAGCAAAGAGCTTAAAGAGCCCCGTGCCTCCCATAACAGAGCCTGGCAGTTGTCACAAAGGGGTTTCTTTGTCGAGCTGAGCTGTGTGGTTGCATCACCTGAGTTCCTGCTGCCTTCAGTCCTTCCTTCCTTCCCTTCTTCTTTCTTTCTTTCTTTCTTTCTTTCTCTCTCTCTCTCTCTTCCTCCCTCCCTCTTTCTTTCTTTATTTCTTTCTTTCTCTCTCTCTCTCTTTCTTTCTTTCTTTCTCTTTTTCTCTCTTTTCCTCCTTCTTTCTTTCTTTCTTTCTTTTTCTCTCTTTCTTTCTTTCTCTCTTCTCTCTCTCTTTCTTTCTTTCTCTCTTTCTTTCTCTCTTTCTTTCTTTCTTTCTCTCTTTCTCTCTTTCTCTTTCTTTCTTTCTCTTTCTCTCTTTCTCTCTTTCTTTCTCTTTCTCTCTTTCTTTCTTTCTTTCTTTCTTTCTCTTTTTCTCTTCTCTCTCTTTCTCTCTCTTTCTCTCTTTCTCTTTCTTTCTCTCTCTCTCTTCCTCTTTCTTTCTTTCTTTCTTCTTTCTTTCTTTCTTTCTTTCTTTCTCTTTCTCTCTTTCTTTCTTTCTTTCTTTCTTTCTTTCTTTCTTTCTTTCTTTCTTTCTTTCTTTCTTTCTTTCTCCAGGACTGGGCGGGTACCTCACACAGCACTAGTGACTGCCTGACACCCACCCTTGCTCCCTGTTAGCTTTGGGAGAAATGACTTCTTTCCTCTCCCTTTTGTCCCCTCGCCTACTTGTCAGCTCCCCAGTTCTGCGCAGAATTATTGCTCTTCAGGAATGTGTGTTCTAGCTGGGCGTGGTGGCGCACGCCTTTACTCCCAGCACTCGGGAGGCAGAGGTAGGAGGATTGCAAGGAGTTTGAGGCCCCTCTGAGACTACATTGTGAATTCCAGGTCAGCCTGGACTAGATTGAGACCCTACCAAAAAAACCAAAAAAAAGAAAAAAGAATGTGTGTCCTGACCCTGGCTCTGGCTATCGGCCCTCACTGTTGAAGGCTGGAGGAGCCATCTCCTCCCTCTGGACCATGCTGCTCCCTACTTGGAGCTCCATGGCTGTGCTCAGACCATACCTGGGTGAACAGAGCTGCCCCCTCTCCGTTTATGTCTTCTGAAGAAACACCCCCCGCACCCCCCCCGCTCATCTATGAAAGGGGTGTAACGTCCTCCTTCGTTCTCACCTCCTGGAAGGTATAACATGACAACACTCCGTAAATGCTCAGGGGCTGCATGATTTAGATGAACTACCACGTGGGAGCCCTAGTGCCCAGTTTGTCAACTTCTTTTCTTCACTTGAAACTGAGATTAAGGACCATGTCTGGGGTACCCTGACTGGGTTATTTTGAGAAGTAAATGCGGAAATGAATGTAAAGTGCATGTTACATTGAACGCAGAGTTAGGATGTACTATCCAGTAGCTGCTGCTATTAATTAATTTGATGATATTTTAAAAAAATATTTATTTGAGAGCAACAGGCAGAGAGAGAGAGAGAGAGAATGGGTGCGCCAGGGCCTCCAGCCACTGCAAACGAACTCCAGATGCATGCGCCACCTTGTGCATCCGGCTAACATGGATCCTGGGGAATCAAACCTCAAACCAGGTTATTAGGCTTCACAGGCAAGCGCTTAACCACTAAGCCATCTCTCCAGCCCCAATTTGGTGATTTTAATTCCTTTTTTTCTGTTCTTGGTACTGGGCTTAGCCAATCCCGCTTGGTGCTACAGTCCTAAAGAGACAGAGTTTCCCCCTCAGTCTTAGTCAAGTGCTGCTGCCACAACCAAGTGTCACTTAGTGGACAACTTATACATAGAAGCTCTTTATTGCTGTTAGCTCTGGGAAGCCCAAAGTCAAGGCACCAGCAGGTTTGATGTCTGATGAGGGTTGCGGTCCTCCTTGCTTTGTCATCATGTGGGTACGGGGCCAGGCGTCTCCCTTAAGCCTCTAGCCCCACTTGTAGGGTTCCACTCTGTGACAAATGGCCTCCTAACAGTCCCCCCTCTTCCTGCCATCACAGTGGGTTAGCATATGAGGCTGGGGGTGTACCAGCATCCAGACCACAGCATCCTCCCATCCTAGCTAGAATGGTACCAGTGTTTGAGACACTGGCTCCTCCATGATGCCCCTTTGCTATGCTGGGGCCGCAGCGGGCTCTCACGTGCAGTTCTGCGGGATTCCCCAGGCTCCTGTGCGCTGCCTTCTCTTGTGTGTGGCTTGCACTACAGGGTGTCTCTACCGGGCTGCTCCGGCTTCCTTGTGGCTAAAGGTGTAGGAGGCATTGCTTTAAGCTCTTTTCCTCCGCCTTTAACACGTGTCTTCGTGGATGCCAGAAGACAGATTCAGTGAATGAGGAATGGTGCTTTGAAGATGGAAAACCTTCTTGGAAACAAAAACAGATCATTTAAATTAATCCCATGGATTGTACCTTTGATTCTGAGGAGTTCCATTTTTATAAGGCTAAATAATAGATTCAGCAGAGTCAAGGCCCCTCCTGTCCTGTTTCCACGAGAAACCATCCTTCCTAATTAAATGGGGATCATTATGATTAATGGGGATTGGGCAGAAACTTCAACCACTCTTCCTACTTCAGGCTCTGGTCATAATTGACAGTAGATCTTTAGTGATTTTTTTAAAGATTTTATTCTTATTTACTTATTTATTAGAGACAGAGAGAGGGAGAGAAAAAGTGTGTGAGAATGGGCTCGCTAGGGCCTCCAGCCACTGCAAACGAACTCCAGACACATGCGCCACCATGTGCAGCTGGCTTATGTGGGGCCTGGAGAATCGAACCGGGGTCCTTAGGCTTCACAGGCAAACGCCTTAACTGCTAAGCCATCTCTCCAGCCAGATTTATTTTTGTTTTAACTGAAAATTGATGGTGCTAATCATTTCAAGTGTATTTTTTCCCAGTGAGTTAATTTGAATTATCAACTCTTTTTCTTTTTTGGGTCATTTGCCTTCCAATCACTGTGGGAAATGTGTGGTGCTCCATTTCACTGTTCCTGTCCCTGCTATGGTTTCAGGCATCAGCTGCCGCATTTCACAGCTATCAGATGCCCTCCACGGGCCCTGCAAGAACGAGACTACTTGAGGGGTTCTGTGTTCACGGTGTTCTCTCCTCATTATCTGCCCTGTGGTTACAAGGGTGACGTTAGGGTTCCATTCTTTCTCCCTGTTCCCTCATGGAGAGACCCTCCCCCACTGGCATCTAGAGGAATCCTCTGGAGTCAGGCTCCAGCCTGCTCGGTCCTACCCTGCAGTGCAGTGCACATGGTAGGAGGTGCAGAGGTCAGCAAGGTCAAGAGTGCAGCTTCCAGGCCACTCACCCAGCACTCTGGGCCTCGGAGGACAGCATGAGGCTGGCGACAGCCTTTGATGCCTTGATGTGTGGTAGGCTTACGAGCCTGTTCACAGGTGTGAGATGTGCTTGTGCGTGGTGTGCACAGCCATGTGTAGGACAGAGGTTGACGTCGTGCGTCTTCTTCAGCTGTTCTCCACATTGGTTTTTGAGGCAGGATCTTTTTGGAGCCCAGAGCTCGCTGGTTTGGTTTAGCTAGCCAGCTTGCCCCTGATTTCATTCCCATGCAGTGTCCTTAGCTCCTGGCTGTTTTTCATCACCTCAGATGAATTTCTGAGTTGCAAATTCATAATTTTCCATCAGAACTGCTTGGTTTAGAAATGATGAGGGACTGAATGGGCTGCCCCCCCCACACACTGTTAAGCTTTCCCCACTGTCTGTAACACACAGGCACAGATCAGCTCTTACCTGTACTGTCAGAACAAAACAGTGTTAAGATTAGCAGAACTCCGGGTTTTAATGAAAAATGGAACAAGGTTCTGAAAACACTGACCCGTTGGCTCTTCGGTTTGGGGCTTTCTGATCATGTCAGCTGTGCTGGTGAGAATTAACAGGGACATTGTGGCACCTTGTTAACCCTGTGGAATATTAATGCTCCAAAGTGGCAGGTCTATTTCAGTAAGTGGCTCTGAGAAGCTGTGTCGAGGATGTGATCTGCGTTTTCTTGGAGGCTGCCAGGTTCCAGGCGTGGAAATCACATTTACTCCAAGGTGTGGTGTCATCACCGCTGTCTCTGGAGGGGAAACAGCTGAAACCTGGCCTCCTCCTGTGATTCTTAGGAACAAAGTGGACTGAAGGGATGGTGAGGGCCAGAGAGCCGCTCGAGTAATCTTATACCCGTGTTCTTCTTGGGCACGCTTTCATGTGTGCTTTTTGAAAACCAGACAGTTTCTATCAACACCCAAGGTAAGAGCTCTTAGTGCCTAAACATGAGGGCTTGAGAGGGTGTGAGCCCGCCCGAGTTTAAAAAAAAAAAAAGGTGCTGAAGAGATGGCTTAGCATTTAAGGTGCTTGTGGATGAAGCCTAAGGACCCAGGTTCAATTCCCCACAACCCATGTAAGCCCAATGCACATGCTGCTGCATGTATCTGGAGTTTCTTTGCAGTGGCTAAAAGCCCCAGCGTCCCCATTCTCTCTCTCATAAATAAATAAATAAGAATAAAATATTTTTAAAAGGCTAGGTGGGGCCATGTAGTGTGTGTGTGTGTGTGTGTGTGTGTGTGTGTGTGTGTGTGTGTGTGTTGGGGCAAGGGGCGGGGCCGAACTGAGAATTGCTGGAGCTTGCTGACTGACAGTTCCAGGTTGAGCGAGAGACTCCATCTCAAGGAAATATGTGGTTGAGCAATAGGGGAGAACTCCCTCTGGCCTCTGCATGAACACTCATGGAGCACATACATCTGTACTCATGGGCGCATATGCCACACACAGGCCACACACACATGCACACCAAAAAAGGGTGTTGCTTCCAGATTATAAGGAGAACAGGACTCTTCATGAACTGAGGACTTTTCTTCATCAGGAAGATCTGGGTGCAGAGGGACCTTGTCTAAAAAGTAAGGTAGACAGGGACTGAGAAGCTGCCCTTCTCACACATGCACATGCATGCATGCTAGCACACACAAGTGTACTCGCACACACACACACATGCACATACACCACGCACATATGCAGAAAAGTAAGAAGACATTTCAGGAATGCTTGGGGAAGACTCAGGATTGCTCTTCCAAATCCTCTCTGCATGTTGCCTCTTGATTCTATGGATTCTATGAAAGAACCCCACCTCAAGGTCTCTTATCTGTATTTCAAACAGCAATCCACAGCAGCACCCAGCACAGGCACCCTTCCCCAGGAGAAAACCCCTTGGTAGGGTTCCCTGACCAGAACTGAGTTGCTTGGCCACGGAGGCCAGACAAATGGGGAACAGGATTGCAGTTTGTAGGTCAGACCAGTGATCCTGAGTGCATGTGTGTGTGGGGGGTATCGCCTCCAGGTAACATTTGACAGTGGCCAAAGAAAACTAGTTATCACAGGAGGCAGGATACCACTGGCATCTTGTGAGTAGAGCTTAGGATGCCAAAATTCCTACACTTCCCAGAACAGCACCCCAATGAACAACCGGCCGGAAATGCCACTGTTACCAACATTGTGTGGCCCTAGGTTAGACCATTCAGCTGCG
Organism: Orientallactaga sibirica; assembly: GCA_036365145.1. NCBI lineage: Eukaryota > Metazoa > Chordata > Mammalia > Rodentia > Dipodidae > Orientallactaga > Orientallactaga sibirica. The sequence continues at coordinate 2,032,492 of JAEOAD010000005.1, forward strand.
TTGCTGAGAGGTGGGTGTGTTTATAAAGCCCATGCGTAGATAGGTCATAGTGCTCAACATGCTGGCAAATGGACCCGCTGACGAGAGCCCAGGTTGCATCTCCAGTGGGTAAAGTGGTGGGAGGTGGGGGTGCTGGTCGTCTCCCAGGGAGCAGATGGACACAGTGGCACTTCAGAAGTTCTCAGTATTCTTTGGATGGTATCTATATTAAATATGAATTATCAGTGCAGTCAGCCCTCCACATCCTGGGTTCTGTATCTATGGATTTGACAAGTACAACAGGAAATAAAATACATAGATCACATATATGACATATGTGCACAGGTGTACAGGTCTTTTTCTTGTCATTCCCTGAAGAATACAGTATAGCGATTATCACATAGCACTTATATTGCATTAGGTATTACGAGTCATCCAGAGATGATCCAATGCATAAGGAAGGGTGTGCCATGGCTCTATGCAGATGACACGCCATCTTCTATGAGGAACTGTGTCTAAGGGGGCATTGGAAGCATTCCCTCGTGGGTGCCAGGGGACAACTGTACTTGTCATTCTTGATGTATTTCGTTGCTGGGTCCTGGCAACATCACCCTTTACGGTGGAAGCTTCCCTTAGGGAAGCAGATCTAACTTGGAGCATAACTGCACCGGGTTCTAGGCTGTGCTGCCGCTGGGGTTGGCCCAGTTCCGCACCTCCAGCGCGTGCTCTGTGGATCGTGTCAGAAAGGCAGGAGAACAACGGGAGGAAGAGTGCGAAACTCTGGGCAGCTGTTCCTTTCGTCTTCCATTAGCTTTGAGAAACGTCTCTCTCATACAGTGTTCATTAAGGTTTTAATTTTGTAGTGTGTTCCTTTTTTAAGTGACATGCAATTAATTAAGGTTTAATGTGTCATCTATTTTTTGCAGTGACATTTTTACTGCCCCCTTTTCATTTTGCCAGTTTATAAATTGTGCTCTAGCTAATGAGTGCCTCATGATTTCTGGTTTCAAATAATTGCCACTTTTCTAAGATGGCTATTCTTTGATGTGCCACAGGCCTAAATGTATTAGCAGGTGAGCTCAGCTGAGCTGGATCTGCCAGGCCCAGGCCGCCAGGCTGTTGTGGGCTGGCAGGACAGGGGAGGCAGCTGAGCCTGCACCCCATGCTCTCAGCTCAGCACAAATTGATTAGCCCTCGACTGTCACACACCTGGCTCTGTGTGGGATATAAATGAAGACGTGGCTGCTGGCCTGGTCCCCGGGGAGCTCACAGACGAGATAATTGCCCTCATTCTCCACCCTGCTTTGCCAGTGCAGACATGAGTGATGGGACTTGAGCTCCTGAATGGCAGTTAGCTATATGGGTGGGGGGATTGCACCAAGATGAACGGAACAGCAATTCCATCTTCCTTTCTGTGTGATCAAGCTGGACTTCATGCAGATTTCAACAAGCTGAATTGCCGTTTCCGGTTGCAGTATTTTGAGAGGGGCGGGTTCAAGGAGAGACGTGTTCAGGAAGTGAGCAGTGTGAGGAAGGTGGTAGGGGTGCTTCCGGAAAGGCCTCGACAGAAATAACACCCATGGGAAACATAATGACGAAATTCGTTGTAAGGAATTAGCGTCTGCAGTTGCAGGACTAGGTAAGTCTGAAGTTTGCAGAGTGGGCTGGCAAGCAGGAGTTGCTGCTAGAGTGTGAGGGGATGTTTCCTTCTTCAGGAAAACTTCTTTGCACTTACCCCCTTCATTTGACTGGATGAGACCAGCACATTAGGAAAGGCAATCCCCTTGACTTACAGCCAGATCCTGCAGGCTGTCACCTAGCTCAGTGCTTGACTGAACTGCAAGGTACCCTAACCCTGCCAAGCCGGCACAGACAACCAGCCATCATGCCTGTCTTCTCGGAGGTAGGAAATATGGAGCCGAGAGCCGAAGGCACAAGTCCGAGACCTCCTTGCTCTCTGTCATCAGCTGTGCAGCCTCCGACATTCCTGTAAGCCACCATCACCCCAGTCCGTTTGTAAGGAGTTTTGTTAAAGGACACTTCTCAACTGCCTAGGAAGCAAGTGTGAGATGTGGCTGTGGCTCTGCTGCTTCCCACTGGACATGACGGCAGCTCTCCTCACCTTGCAAGCAGCAGAACACCTGTTTCCATAAACAAAGAGGGGGGTGCCAGGTGCTTTGCCTGTCACTGCTGTGCACCGTTAGTATGATGAGGACATTCTAGTTGCATCGTTCGGGTGTTATAGGAATCTGTCTTCTCACCTCTGTCCTCTGTTTATGAAAAGCCCCAGAGTCTTCATTATTTAAGCGAAGAGTTCAGAAATGTTTTTGTTTGGTTTTTTTTTTTTTTTTTTTTTTTTTTTTTTTTTTGAGGCAATTCCAACAGACTGGCATGTGCAAGAGAGACAGCGAGAGTGAACTGGCATACTAAGCCTTCAGCCACTGCAGTCAAACTCCAGATCTGTACCCCCTTGTGCACATGTGCTACTTTGCACACTTGTGTCACCGTGTGTCTGGATAGTTGAACATGAGTTCTTAAGCTTCGCAGGCAAGTGCCTTAACTGCTAAGGCATCTCTCCAGCCCTAGTTTTGGATTTTTACAATTTATTTATTTATCTGACAGAGAAAGAGAGAGAGAATGGGCACACCAGGGCCTCCAGATGCTTGTGCCCCTTGTGCATCTGGCTAACATGGGTCCTGGGGAATCTAATCTGGGTCCTTTGGCTTTGCAGGCAAATGCCTTAACCGCTAAGCCACCCCTCCAGCCCAGTTTTGGATTTTTAAAGAAAGGATATTGTTATGTTGCTCAGACTGGCCTAGAACTCACTGTTTAGCCCTGGTTGATTGCAAACTTGTAATCCTCTTACCTCTGCCTCCAAGTGCTGGGATTACATACATGTAACAGCCCACCTGGTTTCTGGAAGGCTTTCATTTAGGGGAGATGAGTCAAAGGGGCATTGACAAGGCTGGCTCCACTGCAGTGAGGAATGCAGTAGGTAGTGGTCAGGTTCGTAGATTTTTTTTTTCGAGATAGGGTCTCACTCTGGCCCAGGCTGACCTGGAATTAACTATGTAGTCTCAGGGTGGCCTTGAATTCACGGTGATCCTCCTACCTCTGCCTCCTAAGTGCTGGGATTAAAGGCGTGCGCCACCACGGCCAGCCTCTGCTCCTAGATTTTGCATGATCTGCCTTCACGCCATCCACTGTGAGACCGAACATGCTCGCTGAAGTCACACGCTTCAGTCTGTATGCCTTTTGTTTTTCAGGAGCAGATATCCACGCAAGGGACACCCACCGCGGGATGTCGCCCCAGGAGTGGGCAGCGTACACAGGCCGGGTGGAGGCCGTTCGCCTCATGCAGAGGTTGCTGGAGCGGCCCTGCCCAGAGCAGTTTGGAGACAAATACAAGCCTGAATTGCCGCTGGCTCCCGAGGCGGCCCTGAAACCCACGAGCTCCAAAAACTGCTTGCAAAGGCTCACCGCATTCCTGCGCTCCACGCTGACCCCCACTCTGGCCACAGTCTGGAGGATGGAGGCGTTCTTGACCACATGGTCAGGATGACCACCAGCATCTACAGCCCCGTGGTTGCCATCGTCTGCCAGACTGTGTGTCCCGAGAACCCACCCTGTGTGGGCAAAAGGCGACTGGCAGTGCAGGAGATCCTGGCAGCCAGAGGGCCCCAGGCCCCAGAGCGGGATGAGGTCGAGGGCTCTGAGCTGCAATTCCGGACGAGCTCCAGAGAGGAAACCTCCAGATCGAGCCTCTCACCTCCCCATCCGCCGAGGGACCAGCGGCCCGCCTCTGCCCAGCGGAAGGCCAGTCTCCTGCCCCTGCAGCTTCTGCGCAGGAGCAGCGTGCGGCCAGGCATGGTGGTCCCCAAGGTTCGCATCAGCAAGGCCCCAGCGCCCACCTACCAGCCTGAGCGCATGCCCAGCAAGGGCAGCACTAAGGACGGCACCTACCTGCAGATCCCCAAGTGGCGGTACAAGGAAGCCAAGGAGGAGAAGAGGAAGGCGGAGGAGGCTGAGAAGAAGCGCCTGGCAGAAGCCCAGAAGGAGAAGCGGGCGCCACGCTGGAGGAAAAGGACGTGAAGGTCAAGTGGCTGAGGGTGTATGCCTGGCAGGGGCAACGAGGAGCCCCAGGGAGGCAGCAGGTGGCGAGACTGCTCCCAGAAAGCCAGAGGGAGGCTCCTCTTCGCTCCCATCCGTGTGGGTCGGCAATATGTGGCTTCCAGCTCATTCTCTTTCCGGGACCCACAGGGCAGTCCATGTTGTTCCCAAGAGAGAACCGGGAAGAGCAGAGACTGAATTGTCTCAGTTCCCCTAGCAGTGTGCAATTTTCCTAAAAGTCTCCCCTTAGAGAGCCTCAATGAAGAACTTGTAACAAAACAACTTATCAAAGGGCATTCTTGCATAATTTTGTACTTTAATCATTATTTACCAAATTTGCAACATTTTACCAGTGGCAGAGCTCTTTGTATTTAAGGCAGATTTAACACTTGTGTTTGAAGACCTTTGTTTAACATGCCATCTCTCGCAATATGAGTGTGTAATGGTTGTGTGAGTTCACACAGAATTCACGGGATTCTCCCTCTTCTTTTCCATTTGAGTGCACCTGTGTGCTGGCTTTTCTTAGTAATTTTATTAAGTGACACCAAATGTGTTTTTCCACTTGATAGAAGCAATGACATCATAGCAAAATGGTCAAATGAGACAGAGAAGTTAGATTTCCTTGGGTTTTCTTGTAAAACACTCTTGGCTATTCAGTGGTAGAAACTCAGACAGAAAAACATTGTCAGCTTGTTAAGTGGAATGATGCAGAAATAAACTCATTTTAAAAAGGGGCTTCAAGCTGGGCATGGTGGCGCACGCCTTTAATCCCAGCACTTGGGCGGCAGAGGTAGGAGGATCGCCATGAGTTCGAGGCCACCCTGAGACTACATAGTTAATTCCAGGTTAGCCTGGATCAGAGTGAGACCCTACCTTGAAAAACCAAAAAAAAAGGGGGGGGGTTCGAATAAACTGGATAGAAACTTTCCTAGATGTAAGGAAATTTTTTCATGGAGGCAGATTTAATAAACAATTAAATACTGTGCTCTTAGAGAAATCCAATGTGGATCTCCTTAAGCTATCAGAAAGATGCAGCAGGTAAAGGAGACAGAGTGCTGCGAGCTACAGAGATGGGCAGAAAGCAGGCACACTGAGTATTTTACATGGACTAGTTTTAGGCTAGTCTTCTGGAATGGACTGTGCTTTCCAGGCAGCCTGTCCTCCAGACTCAAGTCCAAAGATCCCCCGGTATGGATTTTACCTTTAGTTTCCCTTGGTGACTGTCCCCAGTGTTCAGCTCATCCTCATGCCAACTTTATAGAACTTCCACGACGTGAGGACTTTGGCAGGGCACATGTGTTATTTGCCCAGAGCCCTAAGATCTCAGTGGGAGTTTTCTTCTGTACTTTTATCTGTAAAGCACTGAGAAATTCTGAGTCTCAGAGAGCGTCTACCACATGATCACACATGCACTTTATTTGAATATTTCATGGCAGTGCTTAGAAGCCATGGATTTAAAATATTATGGGCTGGCTTGGAAGCTCTTCCCTGCAGCCCAGAAACACTGTGAGGTATGCACACTCGTCCTCTCAGGCTGTGGGCAGAGGGTGGCACTGGGTTCTCCAGATCCCTTCTTTCTTGGGACCACCGCGCAATGCACGAGGGTCTCACCCCACCTTTCCCAACGAGACAGCAGGACGTCCGGCTGCTCCCAGGCAGGTGGACATGGGCAGGGTCTCGTTGCTGATTTTGCTGTTTCTTCCTGATCCCAGAAAGGCAAGAAGGTGAATCCCCAGAGCTGTGGACCTGCCTGGAAACCCCCTGGCGTTGGTTGGCTGTGGGCCGCCCCTCTGGCGTAGGACTCTGGACTGGCTACACTCCCGTGGAGACTGTAGCAGCTGTTGTTCTTCTGGAAGTTGTCTACCTTTGTCCCCTTACCTTGTGCTCTTCCTGCCACCTGTACCTAACCCACAGCACCATCCAGCTAGCCAGGACCTCACCTTCATCTGTCAGCCAGGGGCCAGCCACGCAGTGACACAAGCTTCTGATGCACATGCCCACGCCCTTTGCCCGGAGAGCCACCAGGCAGGGTGGCGTTTCAGCCTTGGTGGGTCTGGCGGATATGCACATACAATGGAACGATGACAGGGCACCTTGACAGGAAGGCCGGGGAAGCCCCTGTGCCTGGGAGCTTTGGTTGGCAACCTGGAGAGAAAAGTTCACTCTGTGAAGCCCAAAAGTCCTGATTGCTGCCAGCATCTTTGTTGTCTCTCTAGAAGTGAGTCCCACGCTGGCCTTCAGTCTGATCGGATGGGATCCAGGCACTTTGCGTAACCATTTCACCCCAGCGTCCAGCATGGCCAGTGCTTCCCATGTGTGGGGGATAGCTTTGCTATCAGGCATTTTCCAAGTCGAGGAGAAGCTTGGCAAGCCTCTTTCCTCACTGTGTGGAGGACACAGGGCGGGGTTGCTCTTGTGTTTTCTTTCCATCCCTGGGGTGGGTCACCCAGACACCCTGCCCAAACCGAGCAGTGTGGGAGGTGAGGGAGAGAACTCGATGCTTCTTGCACAGTGGCCTCTAGCTGTTCCTCCCTCAGGTCCTCGCTACTCCTGGGGGTCGTTGGCCACCAAGGAGCTGGGGGAAGCGGGATCTTGGAGCGGGTGGGTGCAACAGGCAGTGAACCACCCGGGAGACCGTCTGATGGACAGCACTCGTTTATTCAAAAGGGAGTGGGTTAGAAACACTTGAGAAAGGTGGAGAAGGCACACACAGATCATAAGGTGATTTGGTACAGAGGTTCCTGGGTCCCTATCTAATTGGCTGGTGTTGGAAGGCAGAAGTTTCAAGGGAGGGAGAGAGCAGAAGTGGCGGGAAAAGCTACGTGACTTGAGTCACATTTCGGATGGCTGCAGCTGTGGGGAGACTGTTTACTACCATATAAGGGTCTCTTGGGCAGCTGACCACAAGGTCATGGGACTGTGGGGAAAGTGGAGCCTTAGGGCTATCGGAATGTCCATTCCCAGTGCTCTGGGAGAGGGGGGTGGCCCATCGGAGCCTCCGGCCAGGGTGAGGCACACTACGGGCTCACGAGGAGGGAGGGCCAGCCCCAGCGCCAGAGTGGGTTCCCGAAGACAAGGCCAGCTGCACCCCCTCAGCCCAAGGCCCCCCGGCCATGTTCAACAGGCCAGGCCAGCTTCCTCACAGTCCCAGCCGTGTTAGCAATGCCCAGCAAGCAGGACAAACACCAGCGAGTGCGAGTGGGGCCCTTGAGTGACTTTGGGTCACCTGGCAGTGAGTGGGGGGAGGGGCGGCAGATGAGCAGGTGAGATTTTCTGTCAACCTTTCCCGAAGCAGCACCTGGAGGCCTGGCAGAGCTCATGCTGGGTGACCTGCGCTTAAACCACATGGATCGTGCTCTCTTGAGGTGAGGGATGTCATTGCAGGTCCCCCAGGTAGAGGGACTCACTGGCCTAGCTCCACGGACAGTCCAGCAGCGTAGGGAATGATTCCCTTTGTGACTTTGTTGCTGTGAACTGTTGCATCTACTCACTAGGGGGCCACCCTCCCTGCAAGCTCCCACCACAGCATTCAGGACTGAGAGGGGCTGAGGCGTAGTGGCCAGCAAGGGTCCCTATGGCTTTGTCATTGCGTTTGTCCCACTGTGTCCTTCACCTTGTCTCTTCCTCTCTGCTTGACTTCTGTGCCTGCCTCCTGATCCACTGGACTAAACTCCTTGCTCACTCCTGGCACCAGATGTGCAGCAGAAAAACAAGGACTCTTGAGAAAACACTGGTGACAGCCTGCCACCCCCGGGGATGGAGGAACGGTAGAGCTTGCCGGCTTCTGGGCTGGGGTTCCGGGTGTCCCCCTTTCTAGGAAGGGAGAGCTGGTCTACTCTCCTGCCATGTGGCAGCAGAGGACCAGGCTGGGGGCTCTGCTCATGCCCCAGTGTTTACGAACTGTGAACAGTGAAGTTCACGTCAACAGGTATCTTCTCAGGGATCCATACATAAATATAGCTAAGGGAAAAGGCAAATATATTTCAAAACCTTTCACTGTATGAATAAATTCTGGTTAAACTGGACAGAAGAAATATTTCCAAGATGGCATGCAGCTGCTTCTAAGTGAGGCACCTGGGGCGGCCCCTTTGAGAGATCTCCTTGGTTTTGGGGATCAGGACTGTAAGGATGTGAAGTGACTTCTGTGCCTCTCTGTTGTTTTAATAAGTTACGTCTGCGTGAGTAGAGTGGACTGTTAATTCCCACATGGACCATCCATTGCTGTTATCCCCAGGTAATTGTGAGGGCGGAGCAGGTCACCTAGGGTGCACAGTCACAATGACATGGTCTTTTCTTCTTACCTGTAAGAAGCAAAGTGTCCCACGGTCCATCTGGAGGAGCCCCAGCCCATAGCAAGAAAGAGCAGGGAAGGCTCGGGGTGGCAAGTCTGCAATAACCGGCCGTGCAGGGTCCCGTGTGTGCTGACTACGAGGAGGCAGCGGGCGGCAGCGTGAACGTATGACTTCTTCTCCAGCCCGCAGCAGGCTCTTGGCTACTCTACATACCTCACCACAAAAGTGCGAGTCACAAGGCCTTCGCCCTCTAGGCTTTGGGTGCTCCATTGTCCGAAGACTCACCGTGCTCCTCAGAGAAGGGGAGCTCATGATGTTCACTGAAGAGTGGTTTTGTGGGTGCAGAAAGGAAGGGCCTTGCCAGGGGACCTGTGCCCCTTCCTTCCCAGCGGGCTTGCCAGCCATGTCTTTGGAGGGGAAGTAAGACTGCCGTGGGTAAGACAGACTGGACAGACGGTGCACACACTGGACCTGACATGATGCAAAGCCTGCTGTCCCCAGGCGTTGGACAATACTGTGCATTCCACGTGAGGAAGAAACACCCCAGACAGTAAAAGACCCCAAGCAAGGGATGGCTGGAACCTGCCTGGCAGCCCGTGGGTTAGAACCCACTTCCTGTGTTTTCACTATGTAAAGGAGGGGAGACCTTCTGTGTAGTTTACCTTGACCTCAGTTTGCCCTGTGACGCCAGTCACACCGTGATGGTCTCCTGTTCGGGGTGCTCGCGGAGGGCCTCGCTCACCCACCTCCCATCTGCGCAGTGTGGCTAATGCTCAGAGTGATGGGCACTGCTGTGAACTTGGTGCTCCTGCATGGTGTGGGCAGATCTAGCAGGTTCTTCCAGTGTTTGCTCAGGTCACTACCTGGGTTCTGGCCCCTTTGAGCTGCTCAACCACGTGGAGGGCCATGTCCTCAGAAAGAAGGAGGGAGCACTGACCATAGCTCCTTACAAAACTCCCTGTCGTCGTTCTGATGACGAGACAACTCGAACCATCACAGTGTGGGGAAAGCCACCTCAAGGAACTTAGAACAGAGCCACCTAAACCACGGATTCATATTTCTTCACTAACGTTTTAGTAAGTGCTAAAATTTTCTTCTGAAGGCTTTTCTTTTTCTTTTCTTTTCTTTTTAAGACACAAAGGGAAAAACACTACCTGGATGATCTGAGTGATTTCAAGGGACCTGGTTTAACTCCGGTTTACCTACTGTGACCCAGCTTGAAGTAAGACTTGCAGGAAGGGCGCAGCATTGTGCACTGGTAGACTTCAGCATAGGTCCTGTCACTGTGCACACACCGCTTGCACAGGGGACTGCTGACATGGCGCATGGCACCCCCTAGGAGTCTGTGACCTTCACTGGGGCATGATCAAGAATGAGCAAGTGGCCTGAGGACCCACCAGCAACCTCCATCCCCTGTGACAAGTGACATGGCTGGAGTTGTCACAACTCTGGCCTTTGGGTTGAAAGATGTTGCTGGCCCAGGCAGTTAAGATGGAACCTCAGCCTGCGTCTGGACCATTCTTGGCTTTGATAGGGAACCACAGCTGGAGGGACCTAGATCAAGAGAACCAGCCCCTTGGAGAGCACCAGCAGGCCTCCAGCACACGGCCTGCATCAGAGCTGGATTCTGTGGGATTTGGCACCTGTTAGCCACAAGGACATATTACTCTGGGAAGGTTCGGGATTCCTCATCTGCCTAAATATTAGATATGTGGCTCATGGCTAACCCACGTGGATTTTGAGAGAATTCCTCTTATCATATTGTTCTGTCCTGTTGTTGTTTTAAAGAAAATATATAAGGGGAGGAAGCTGGCCCTCTGCAGAGAGCAGTGGGCTGTACCGACCATCCCTGAGAGCAGAGAATTGTCAATGATGGTGACTTTGATGGGTGAAGAGTGCAGCAGACTTCTGTACAGGGCCAGCTTTCAAGCTGTGTTGGCCTGGCATAAGCTACATTTCCTGAATGTAAAACTATTTCCTCTGTCCTTTCTCAATATCCAGTAGGTTTCTGAATACTGTGAAGATGTCTAGCAGGGATAAAACTGTATAAATTTCAGAGTGTTTTATTTTGAGATGAGAGCTTTGTTACAGTTTATAAAAGATATTTTCCTATTTAGACCTCAGGGCTATCTTGGGACCCACAAATAAATGTGACCCTTCTCACAGCAGCTTCAATTCTTGATATTCAAAAGTTTCATAGTCTTTAAGTTGAATATGATATGATTCAACAGGAAGAATGTTTTTCTTTTTAACTTCTGACAAATTCTATCCAATGTTTTAGAAATGTAGAAAAAAGATGGGGTAAAAACATGGGGGAATTAATGATGAAAGACTGAAAAATTATTTGTGAAGTAAACATTTTCATGGTATAAAACTGTGTTATTTGTATTTGAATAAACTTGAGCATATGTAAGTTCTATAAAAATTATGGAACACCAGGATTTGTCATGTCCCTTATTTTAATTGTAGTGCCTCCTTATTTCTATACACTTCCACTTAATTATTTAATGGTAAAGGTTTTAAAAAATATTTATTTATTAGAGAGAGAGAGAGAATGGGCATACCAGAGCCTCTTGCTACAAATGAATTCTAGACACATGCCATTTGTGCATCTGGCTTTACTAGGGAATTGAACCCCTGGCCAGCAGGTTTTGCAAGAAAGTGCCTTTAGCCACTGAGCCCTTTCCTCAGCCCCAGTGGTAAAGGTTTTCAATCAGTGAGCTACCTGTGACTGTTTCTCAGACATACCAGTGGTTACATGACTCTTCACAATCCACCCCTCCAGGGAAGGGGTCCCCTTGGTCACAGGGTATATCTAAGCATGGCTGAACACATACAAACCAAAGTCTGCTTTTGCTCTTGTGCAGATTCATTCACCTGTGTGGTATACTGTATGTGTTGCCCTTCCCTTCTGGGTGTGTGGGGGGGTGGAAGCATTGCTTAAAATATGTCCTTGAGGAGCTTTCAAGCAATTTATAATTTGTTTTTATTTTAATAGCTAAAGAAGTAATACTTAAACATGGTGGGGGCGGGCACTGTGAAAGCCTCAAGTGAAAAGTGACTTGCCTCTCTCTTTGGGGCTATCCCTCATAATAGCTGTGTATGTATCCTAGAATATATTTTTTATTCTTCTTTAAAAAATGTTTTTATTTATTTTTTTTTTTTTGCAAGAGAGAGAAAGAGGTAAAGAGAGATGATGGGGGGACTGGAGAGATGGCTTACTAGTTAAGGTGTCTGCCTGCCAAGCCTAAGAATGACGGTTCCAATCTCCAGGTCCCACATATAGCCAGATGCAAACAGTGATGCAAGGGTGCCATGCCACACTTTCCCACACGGGGGCGCATGTGTCTGGAGTTCATTCACAGCAGCTGAGAGGCTGCTGGCATGCCCATTCTCTCTATTTATCTCTCTCAAATATATACATATATATATGTTTTTCGAGGTAGGGTCTCACTCTAGCTCAGGCTGACCTGGAATTCACTATGTAGTCTCAGGGTGGCCTCGAACTCACGGTGATCCTCCTACCTACCTCTGCCTCCCAAGTGCTGGGATTAAAGGCATGTGCCACCACGTGCAGCTAAAAAAATTTTTTTAATTAAAAAAAAAGAGAGAGAGAATGGGCATGTCAAGACCTCTAGTCACTGTAAATGAACTCCAGACCCATGAGCTACCTTGTATATTTGGCTTACGTGGGTCCTGGGGAATCAAACCTGGGTCCTTAGGCTTTGCAGGCAAGTGCCTTAACTGCTAAGCCATCTCTCCAGCCCCCTAGAATATGTTTTTAATATGTTCTTCCCTTTCATATTAGTTATGTTCTCATTGCTGTGAACGGATACCTGATCAGAAGCAACTTCAAAGGGAAGTTTTATGCCAGGATAGGCATGGTGACAGGGGCATGAAGTACCTGGTCATGTAGTTAGGAAGCTTGGGGTGAACAGGAAGTAGGACCAGGCTATGAAAGCTCAAGTCCCTCCCCCAGTGACTCACTTGCTCTGGCAAGACTCCACCTCCTGAAAGTTCCACAATTTCCTAAACAGCCAAACAGCAGGGGGCCAAGTGTTCCTGCACATGAGCCTAGGGGTACTCTCTGTTTATATTCAAGCACAACACCTATATTATTCAAACAAGATCCCATTTGCAAGCAAGTTTATTTGCTCTCTCTGTTTTACAAGAAGCATTTTAAATTCTCTTCATTCTCTCTGATGCATAGAACTCCGTACTAGAGGTGAACCATAGCTCATTGAAACACTGAAACACTTCCCTGTTGACGGGCAGGGAAAATGTTCTCGGGTTTCAGCATTCACAGATAATAAATCGTGTTCCCGGTACCTAGTGTATGCATGCTGACAGGATTTGTCTGCTTGAAGGAAACAGCTATGTTGCTTCCAGTGGTCACGACCATGGAGCCCTGTTCAGGGTTCTGCCTCACACTCGCTCTGAGCAGGGATGAGTGATCACGTGCTAAGCACAGTGCAGTGCCACTTGCTCACAATGGGACTTGCTGTGACGCACAAACCCAGCAGTTCCAAGACCACATATCATCATCTCTGGTTTCATTTGCCCCATACCTGGAAAGAGTGTGTTTTTTTAACTTATTATTTCCTATTTAGTGAAGTTATTTGTTTTTAATATGTTATATGCTTTAATTTTAGTGTCATTTTTTGCTGATTTGTAAGGGTTTATTCTTTACTTTGGATGGTAGTTCTTTCATGTCTCTTGAGGGTTCTTTTTCTCCCACTGAGTCACTTAGAATATTTTTGTATATGAATTTAAACTTGTGATTTAATCAAAAATCTCAAATCTTATTTTTATATTTACATGATGTATTTCTTTAAGGTCTTTACCCCACATCAATGATATTTGTTTAAAGTCATTTTTTAAATTTTGTTTATTATTTATTTGAGCGCTACAGACAGAGAGAGAGAGGCAGATTGAGAGAGAATGGGTGTGCCAGGGCCTCCAGCCACTGCAAACAAACTCCAGATGCATGGGCCACCTTGTGCATCTGGCTTATGTGGGTCTTGGGGAATTGAGCCTTGAACAGGGGTCCTTAGGCTTCACAGGCAAGCACTTAACCACTACTCTCCAGGCCCTTAAAGTCATTTTTTAAGCTCAAAAATTTATTAAGATACAGTTCATTATTTAAGTCATTTGTTTTTTTTTTTTTTTTTTTTTTTTTTTTTTTTTTTTGCATGTGTGTGTGTCATTGTTGCCACTGCAAACACCTGCAACTTTATGTTGAACCTGGGTACTGGGGAACTGAGCTCCAGCTCCAGCCAGCAGGCTTTGTAAGCAAGTTCCTCAAAACAGGAAATCCTATTCCTATATACTTCAGACATTGTACTTTGAACTTAGGAGACGCAAAGTCCAATTTATCTTTTAAAAATCACAGTTTCACATTATTAAGGAAGGACCTGAGTAGGAAGTGAAATTTGTTTTCAGTGTCACTGCTGGAGGTTAGTAGCACTTTTCTCTGAGAGAGAGAACGGATGTGCATTTGCTGGGGTGAGTTACTGCATAGGTTAGTCATGCACACAGGATGATCCCCATTCAAACCTGAGAAATGGGCCATGAACAGTGAGGCAACTTGCTGTGTGCCAGGGTCTTGCTGGTCTTGACGTGGTGGGAAGTGCTGAGGAAGTGCCTGGCGACAGAGACAGTGAGAGTCGGCACCCTCCCGGTCTCATCTGCCCGCTGCCTGGGGGGCAGCAGGAGTTCACAGGAGTACAAGTGAGGAGACCACGCAGGCCCACTGCCCCTTGTCCCACAGGACTTCCGGTGGCCATAGACTCCTGACAGGTCACCCTTTCTGTCTCCCTTGATGAGGACTGGGCTGCTTTCCAGCCATGGACATGAAAGGTGGCCCAAAAACTTCCAGTCTGCTGACAACTTTCATATGCAAATTGCACCTGTAGCTGGTCAGCTGGCAGCCATCCATGGACTCAGGGTCAGGAGGGGTCACTGGCCATGCAGTAGGACTGGCCAGATCAGTCCCCGGGCTCTTATGGAGAGGGTCTTATGGGCAGAGGGTCCTGTCTGTAAGGACTGCCCGCTGCCATCCACCCCCACATCAGCTGCATCTTGCTGTTTCATGCTGCCCAAACTTCCTACTGCTTTAAAATATAATAATAAAACGTTCCCTTGGCAGTCAGTCTAACTTAAATCCACTTTGATATTTTGAAGTGCTATTTATATTTTACATGTGTGGTGTGACTGTCTGACTTAACTTCAGGAAGCTGAAGCTATCCTGAGTGATAAATGGACTCTATGACTGATCATGTGATAAAAATGGTAGCCAGTCAGTTTTGTCCACAGAGTCAAGTGGGGAGTGAAACTTAATGATTAGACCATAGAAATGTCTTTGGGGGGCAGGAGAAATGGCTTAGCGGTTAAGGCACTTGCCTGCAAAGCCAAAGGACCCAGGTTCGATTCCCTAGGACCCATGTAAATCAAAGCGCATGCATTTGGCTGGAGTTCATTTGCAGCGGCTGGAGGCCCTGGCATGCCCATTTGCCCTCCCTCTCTCCCTCTCCCCCTCCCTCTGAGCTCTTCCCCCATCTCAAATAAATAAATTAAATTAAAAATCATTGTGGTGGTTTGATTCAGATGTCCCCCATAAACTTAGGTGTTCTGAATGCTGGGTTCCCAGCTGATGGAGATTTGGGAATTAAAGCCTCTTGGAGGCAGTGTGTTGTTGGGGGCAGGCTTATGGGTATTATAACCAGTTTTTCCTTGCCAGCATTTGGCACACTCTCCTGTACCTGTTGTCCACCTGATGTTGGCCAGGAGGTGATTTCCACCCTCTGCTCATGCCATCGTTTCCCCTGACATCATGTCTTTTGGCTTTACCAGTTGCCAAGGCGGCACTTAGTGTTGAATTTTAGTTTCAGACCGTGAGTTAGACAGCTTTCCTTTACTGTGACAAAGTCGAGGCAGGCAAGCATAGGAAGTCATTTTGCCCTCTGGGACACTGCTTGGTGGGCGGTAAACACACCCTTTAAAACAATGCACCCAGTCATCTGTTAGAAACCTACGACCCCCTCCTCCATGGAGCTGTGCATCATACTGCTAACAACGGGTTAGGCTTCGTCTCCCGTGACCGTTATTTGTGACCAGTACCTGTTCAGATATGTTCTTAGACAGAACCAGGACTGGAACAGCAGGGGACCACACACACTGCACTGGTTTGCAGTTGGGCAAACTCTATTGTCTAAGTCAACTTTGAGGGAGAAGGCCCTCTTCACTGTCATGTGCCTTCCTGACATTCACATGGTGAAAATTAGATGTGCCACGGGAAGGGACACACAGCGGAGAGCACGTTACATAACCCACGCCTGTCAATGGAGCCGGAGAGCCACTCAAACTGTGCCCTTTGCAACTGAACTCTCCCTCTTCTCCCAGGCAATAACCAGGGCCCTTGAGATGCCCTCCCACTGCCCCTGTGGGCAGTGTATTCAAACCTTTACAATCACTTTATTCTTGATCAAGTTTCCCGCTCACTCACTATTTGTGCGCAACTTTGTTCGGCACTTTGAGTAAGACTCCAAAAAGTGGAAACGCCCAGAGATCACCTGCAACACAATACCGAGAAAATCAGCTTAAGAGAGGAGAGATTTCTGGGTCCATAGCTGCAGAGTTCCTGGGCCCTGGTGAAGCAGAGCACCAGGCAAGGAGCCTGGGGTGGATGGAGCGGGGAGGAAGGAGAGGCCAGGAGACCATTCATCCCTCAGGTATGGTCAAGCTGGAGTCTGTATGGAAGGTATTGAGGTATCTGCCCCCCCCCCACTGAGAGCAGGAAGGGAGGTGGCCTCAGCCCTGTGCACACCAAACCCCAGGGCTCGAAAGCCCCATCCAGGGTCCTGTGGCGCCTCCCCATCGGGCATGCAGCCTGTGCTGTCCTCCCCAGCACCCATAGTTCCGAGTGGTGAGCTCCCATCACTCCAGCAGCAAGCTCCCATCATTCCTGGTGCTGCCCGCTGCGGGCACGGCTCACATGAACTTTCTCCCTCCTCCAAACGCAAATCAGAAAAATGCCCTGCCCCACTGGCTGCTGTGGGTGTGCTGACGGGTGAATGGCCTGTCTGGAATTTCAGACGGGGCCCTGTTGATGAGGTATTGGCACTTGGCTAGGGGGATGTTGAACAACAACGGAGACCATCTAAATCAGCTCAAAGATACAGTATAGAAAAGAGCCAGCTTTATTAGACTCAGCCTGGCTCATCTCCCAGAAAAGCATATGGGGAAGAAAATGCTTGGGTTGTCTAACGAAACCCAGTGATACCATCCATTCTCTACACGGTGCGAGGAAACACCCTGGAGGCAGACAGACTGGCGTCCAGGCCCGGTCACATTTCTCCTTTGAGATTCGAGCATGTTAGTGAGTCCTGGACAGAAATCTGCTGAGGCCACCCTGAGCAGGCTCTGAACCCCTCACCTTGACAGTTTTCCCCTTGTCTCCGCTTTTGTGCTCTCTGACCAGAAGCATCTCCCAAGACCCTTCCATGAATCTTGTTGGCAAGCAGAGCAGGAACTACCCACAGGGCGGGAGGAGGGACCCGTTCTAAAGGCCTCTGGAGTTCTGTTCATCTCCATGAGCTCCGCGCCCCCCGCCCCCAAGACTCGAGCCAGAACCACGTGGAGCCAGAACCTCCGCCCAGTGTGCACTCTGGTCCTGGTGAGCTGCTTTAGACCACGCCTGCCTTTCAGCAAATGCAGAGGTGATCTTGGATCCTTGTCCCAGGATTACACTGCATTTGTGATCCATAATCCTGTAGGATTCGGGATCTGTGCATCTGGGGTGGTGTCCTCAGGACCAGAGACACCTCCCAACCCTCTGGGTCAACATGTTCCCAACTCCGGAGGAGGCAGGAAGGCTGACGGCCAGAAGCCCATACCTTTCTCCCCAGCCTGGTGCGGAGCTTGGCTGAGAGCTGGCCTCAGGCCTTCTGAAAGGAGGGGCTCCACCCCATCCAGCCACTGAGACCTGGGGTGCACAGCCTCTCAGTGGAGCGATGTGGGTTCTGTGAAAACAAGAGCCTTCCTTTTCAACCACACTGCATCCCAGCCTACCTCATGCCTACTGGCCCTGACCTCTAACCTTGCCAGCCTCTGGGTTTAGAGCTCTGGAAAGCAGAACCCAGCGATGCTTTAGAGAGGGGAGCTACTGCTGGCAGACCAAGCACGTACACACACTGCCTCCTCGCCCTCTCTCGCCCTCTCTTTCGTGCATATGCATCGTGTTGTGGTGTGGAGTGTGTAGAGGACGCACATATATGTGCTGACAGGGCACCCGTGGCTCACCTTCAGCGGCCGGAGCAGTGTCAGGTGTCCCCTTCATCACTCACCCAGCTACTTGCTGAGTCTGAAGCTTGTTGTTCATGAGCCCCGGCAATTCTCTCATCTCTGCTCCCCACAGATCTGGGGTGATGGGCATGCACGGCCATGTCCACCTGTTTATGTGGGTTCTGCAGATTCAAACTTGGGTGGTCTCAGGTCCTCATGTACGGGAAGTGCACTTAACTTCTGAGCCATATCTCTAGCCCTACACGCCCAAGCTTTAGACACCTAGGATATTTCAGGGAACTGGGGCTGAAAACATGCACGTCCTGTCCTCCTCAGTTGGACATAGCCCACATGGCCATCTGTGCCAGCCCCTAAGTTAGGAAGGTGCACTGGGGATTCCTGCACAGAGTAAGCAGAGGGTCCTCCTGACCCTCAGAGGAGGCCCATGTGGCCACCTGATGCCTGGGTCTTCGTCACTGTGTCTCAAACATCCTGGGTGCACCTGGTTCCCGAGTCAGCCCGGCCAGGGGTTCAGAGGCCTGTCCCCTCTCAGCGCTTCTCTCCCTTGACAGCAACTGCATGTGGGTGTATTTTTCCAAAACCATCCTTGGCTTCGAAATTCCCCTGGATGTGGCTGGGGCGATGGCTCAATCTGGAAATACTTGCCTTGCAAGCATGAGGGCCCGAGTTCGATCCTCAGAACCCGTGTGAAAACACTTGGGTATGGTGTGTGCTTGTAATCCCAGGGTAGGGGTGCCAGCAGCAGGCAGATCCCTGAGGGTCACTGGCCAGTCAGTTCAGCCCAGCAGGCGAGCTCAAGGACAGTGAGAGACGAGTCTCAAAAGGCTGAAAACAACAAGTGCCTGGTGTTCTTGAAGAATGATATGTAAGTAATGACACTGTGCACGTATGTGCATACGTGTACACTTGCATGAACCCACATAGACATGAACACACACACACACACATTCCCTGGAAGGACCCAGAAGGCTCAGGGAAAGCCATGTCCCCGCAGAGAAAGAGTTCAGGACCGATCAGCCTGAAGTGGAGGTGTTGGGGCACAGTCTGGAAGGTTCCTGTCATCCTGAAGAGTGTCACCTTCTCCTAGTCACCAGCGTGTGGCAGCAGGCACGGGCACTGGCCCAAGCTCCGGTGTGCAGCATTGCAGTCCCTGAACCTTGGGGCTTTGTCACGTAGGTGTCAGGACTAACGACGGCCTGCCTGTACACGTGGTGGCACTCAGCACCCTGGCACCTGGCACTGCAATGCAAACCCTGTGGGTGGTCTTTGCGGCATGGCCATGGCCGCTCCCACTCTGAGACTATCTGACATGGCCAGCTCTGTCCTGGCATCAGTGTGGCCAGCTCTTGCCAGCCACAGAAGCTTCTACCAGGTGTGACAGCACTAAGGGACAGACCTCCTTTTTTGTTTGTTGGTTTTTCCTGGCAAGGCCCAATTCTTTGCTATGCAAATGGTCTGAGATGAAGGAGGAAGAAATCCCAGGAGGCCCTTTGATTTCCTCAGAATGCCTGGCACTGAGCCTGACCACATCCCAAGGTCAGGATGTGAGAAAAGAATAGAGCAGAAAGTTACAAGGAGGGTCAGGAGCCTGCTTCATCCCCAGCGAGACAGACTGGGAGGACAGAGGTGGCTTGGGGGGGGGGGTCCCTGTACTGCAGCACCAGAACCACAGTGCCCGCCACCCTTAGCCTTGATGTGTGGTCTCTCTCCTCCCTCTCACATACCTTGAAAATCCTCTCTGTTTTCCAAGCCTGGCAGGCCAGCTTAGCAACACTGGACAGTCAGCTGAGCATGCTCCTTCCTGCCAATGGCCTCCAACACCCTTTCCTCATGGTCTAATGGAGAAACTGCTGAAAGGGAGCAACGAGGAATGTTGTGTCCTCCTGCAGTTAACCCCTCCCCCCGCACGAGCATCTGCACCAGCTGGGATTAAAGCCAACCGCGTCTAACAAAAACCCCAGTAATGACTGTCATCACCATTAGCTTAAAATTAGAAAGGATCTCACATGCATACGATAGCCACGTAAGTCACCACTGTGACAGGAACCATCATCATTCCCATTTTACAGATGGGCAAATGAAGACAGAGGCCACGTTCCTGTCCAAGGTCCTGAAGACTAGGGATGCTGAGAAGTGCCCACAGTGTTCATCCTCACTGTGTTCTGTGAGGGCTACCCAGGCATGGGGACACACTCCTGTGATCCCAGCTCTTGGGAAGCTGACACGGTAGGATCTATTTAAGTCTGAGTCCCGCCTGGGCCATCCTGGACCAGAATGATAACCTATCTCAAAAGACCAAAGTAAACCAACACATAAGAAAACAAAACAGGGCTGGGGAAATGGCTTAGAGGTTAAGGTGTTTGCCTGCGAAGCCTAAGGACCTCGGTTTGATTCCCCAGGAACCATGTAAGCCAGATGTGCAAGGGGGCGCATGCATCTGGAGTTCATTTGCAGTGATTAGAGGCCTTGTCATGCCCATTCTCTTTCTATCTGCCTCTTCTTCTCCCTCTCTCAAATAAATAAATAAATAAATAAATAAATAAATAAATAAAATTTACAACAAAGCAACAATAACAAAAGATTTGTGGAAAAAAGCACAGAACTTGGTATCAGAGGAATCTATGCTCTGAGTTGGACCACACACTTTAGGGTTGTGGTTTTACTTCCCTGGACTTCAGTTTGCTCATGTGCAGAGGGTTGCTGTGAATGTCTCCCCACAGGAAGTGCTCAATAAACGTAGGCATGATGAAGATGGTGACGGTGAAGGTGTTGGTGATGCGGATTCTGACAATGATGTCACTGGTGATGATGATGGTGGTGACAATGAGGGCAGTGGCGAGCATGATGCTAGTGATGTGACTGAGCCCCAGCATCTCCTCCAGTGGGCACGCTGTCCACTTTAATGACTGTGATTAATGAAAGACCGTGTGACCAAGGACAGGTAAGCAAGAGCCTGTTTACCCTGATCCCGTAATGCTCAGGGTATGTAAGGTCCTTGAAGAAAGCTCTGGTCAGTGAGCTAAAGCACCTTTTCTGAGCTGATACCTGTCCTTGGGTTGGTTGTCATGTTCTAGGGTCACTTTGGGGAATTGCTTTTAATATAGCAAGAGCATCAATGAGGATAATAAACATATTATCCTGTTACACTGAAGAAGGGACTTACCAGTTGTTTTGTCTGTTTTTTTTTTTTTTTTTTTTTTTGGTTTTCCGAGGTAGGGTCTCACTCTAGCCCAGGAGGCTGACCTGGAATTCACTCTGTAGTCTCAGGGTGGCCTCAAACTCATAGTGATCCTCCTACCTCTGCCTCCCGAGTGCTGGGATTAAAGGCGTGTGCCACCACGCCCGCATGGTCTTACTTATTTTTGACTACGGTTTGTATCTAGAGTTCTTTTCTACATTTAAGGTCTGAGAGGAAGCATGACTCAGGACACGGGTTTCTTTTCTATTTGAGAGAGAGAGAGCAAGAGAGAGCGAGAGATGTGGGGGAGGGCAAAGTGGGTTTCTTGCATTGGCCATTGCTCACATCAGGTGAAGGTGAAGGTCATTGGCAGGGAGGGTAGAATTTGGTAAGAAAGTTCAGTTTGTCTTGTCTAGTGTTCTGAAATTTGCCGTGCACAGGCTGTGTGATGCCATCTCTGTGCACATTGCAGCTGGCGGCAGAAGCATTTACGAGGACCTCTTCCAGACCACAGGGCTGTGGAGGAGTCAGAGTTCCAGTCCCATCCTTAGTCAGTGCGAGGGAATGGATAAGAAATGAGCAGTTTCCCAGAGTTCTGTTGCACAGCTATATCCTGTAGATTGAAACATCTGCTCCTGGAGGGAAAGGGGGGCTCACCCAACTCTTCAGAAGAAAGTTAGTTTCCACCTCCCTGTTGTAGACAGACAGCGTTCGTGGCGGGGATGAACTTTTTCACCAGCCAGTCTACAGGAGGGTTTATTTCAGCTCACAGATCCGGATCCCGGGGCATTCCATCCATGGCAGAGAAGCTGGCTCCGCGCAGAGGCACCATGAACAGCTGGCACCACACGCATGCGCAGCAAGGCTGGGCTCAAACCTCTCTGCACACCTCAAGTCTGGAAATGAGATCCATGCCCAAACACACCTCAGGCTCCACCCCCACTGACCCCTCCTCGAGCCAGGCACCTGGACACAAGGGTTAATAGAACCCGAGTCTACTGGGGAAACTTGCATTCACACTACCGGACACAATGGTTAATAGAACCCGAGTCTACTGGGGACACTTGCATTCACACTACCGGACACAAGGGTTAATAGAACACGAGTCTACTGGGGAAACTTGCATTCACACTGCCGGACACAAGGGTTAATAGAACCCGAGTCTACTGGGGACACTTCCATTCACACTACCGGACACAAGAGTTAATAGAACCCGAGTCTACTGGGGAAACTTCCATTCACACTACCGGACACAAGAGTTAATAGAACCCGAGTCTACTGGGGAAACTTCCATTCACACTGCCAGACACAAGGGTTAATAGAACACGAGTCTACTGGGGAAACTTCCATTCACACTACCGGACACAAGGGTTAATAGAACCCGAGTCTACTGGGGAAACTTGCATTCACACTACCGGACACAAGGGTTAATAGAACCCGAGTCTACTGGGGAAATTTCCATTCACACTACCGGACACAATGGTTAATAGAGCCCGAGTCTACTGGGGAAACTTGCATTCACACTACCGGACACAAGGGTTAATAGAACCCGAGTCTACTGGGGAAACTTCCATTCACACTACCGGACACAAGGGTTAATAGAACCCGAGTCTACTGGGGAAACTTCCATTCACACTACCGGACACAAGGGTTAATAGAACCCGAGTCTACTGGGGAAACTTCCATTCACACTACCGGACACAAGGGTTAATAGAACCCGAGTCTACTGGGGAAACTTGCATTCACACTACCGGACACAAGGGTTAATAGAACCCGAGTCTACTGGGGAAACTTGCATTCACACTACCGGACACAAGGGTTAATAGAGCCCGAGTCTACTGGGGAAACTTGCATTCACACTACCGGACACAAGGGTTAATAGAACCCGAGTCTACTGGGGAAACTTGCATTCACACTACTACCGGACACAAGGGTTAATAGAGCCCAGTCTACTGGGGAAACTTGCATTCACACTACACGGACACAAGGGTTAATAGAACCCGAGTCTACTGGGGAAACTTGCATTCACACTACCGGACACAAGGGTTAATAGAACCCGAGTCTACTGGGGAAACTTGCATTCACACTACCGGACACAAGGGTTAATAGAACCCGAGTCTACTGGGGAAACTTGCATTCACACTACGGACACAAGGGTTAATAGAACCCGAGTCTACTGGGAAACTTGCATTCACACTACCGGACACAAGGGTTAATAGAACCCGAGTCTACTGGGGAAACTTGCATTCACACTACCGGACACAAGGGTTAATAGAACCCGAGTCTACTGGGGAAACTTGCATTCACACTACCGGACACAAGGGTTAATAGAACCCGAGTCTACTGGGGAAACTTGCATTCACACTACCGGACACAAGGGTTAATAGAACCCGACACAAGTCTACTACTGGGGAAACTTGCATTCACACTACCGGACACAAGGGTTAATAGAACCCGAGTCTACTGGGGAAACTTGCATTCACACTACCGGACACAAGGGTTAATAGAACCCGAGTCTACTGGGGACACTTCCATTCACACTACCGGACACAAGGGTTAATAGAGCCCGAGTCTACTGGGGAAACTTGCATTCACACTACCGGACACAAGGGTTAATAGAACCCGAGTCTACTGGGGAAACTTGCATTCACACTACCGGACACAAGGGTTAATAGAGCCCGAGTCTACTGGGGAAACTTGCATTCACACTACCGGACACAAGGGTTAATAGAACCCGAGTCTACTGGGGAAACTTGCATTCACACTACCGGACACAAGGGTTAATAGAACCCGAGTCTACTGGGGAAACTTCCATTCACACTACCGGACACAAGGGTTAATAGAACCCGAGTCTACTGGGGACACTTGCATTCACACTACTGGACACAAGGGTTAATAGAACCCAAGTCTACTGGGGACACTGGCATTCACACTGCCGGATACAAGGGTTAATAGAACCCGAGTCTACTGGGGAAATTCCATTCACACTGCTGGACACAAGGGTTAATAGAACCCGAGTCTACTGGGGAAACTTCCATTCACACTACCGGACACAAGGGTTAATAGAACCCGAGTCTACTGGGGAAACTTGCATTCACACTACCGGACACAAGGGTTAATAGAACCCGAGTCTACTGGGGAAACTTGCATTCACACTACCGGACACAAGGGTTAATAGAACCCGAGTCTACTGGGGAAACTTGCATTCACACTACCGGACACAAGGGTTAATAGAACCCGAGTCTACTGGGGACACTTCCATTCACACTACCGGACACAAGGGTTAATAGAGCCCGAGTCTACTGGGGAATCTTGCATTCACACTACCGGACACAAGGGTTAATAGAACCCGAGTCTACTGGGGACACTTCCATTCACACTACCGGGCTCCCCAAGGTGATATAAACAGGAAACCATGTTTGCCTGAGAGGAGACCCCTGTGGAGCCGGGTGTTGGTTTCATTCAGGTGTTCCCTGTAAGGTTCATTGTGGCAACTAGGCTGCAATTGTTTGGAAAGAGAAAATTTCAAGAGCTGAGCCAAAAGCCTATGAGCTCTCCCTGCCTGCCCTCAGTGCGTGTGTGTGGGAAGCCGCAAGGACTGTTTTCGTGTGCTCTACTTGACATCACCATAGGGAAACAAGCATGGCACTGCAGCTTGGCGGCAGCACGCTCTCCCTTAAGAAGAGGCTTGCTCTACCGAACACTTTCTCTTGCATCCAGGAGAAAACCTACATTATGGCAATTTGCTGTGTTCTGCTCCAGGGACCAAGAACACACACAGGCTTGAGCTGCTCTAACGCTTCCACAAAATGTGCGTTCGTCACAGAAGCATGCACTACGTGTTTGTGAGATTCCAGATTGAGAGGAGCCTGCCTTTGGCTGTTTAGTTACATTCCTGAAAGCCATAGGCAGGGCTGCAGGGTTCCTCAGTCTCCGTGTTGTCCATCTTTGGGGTGGGACCCTTCTCTGGGCAGAGGCAGCCCTTTGCATGAGAGGGTGCCGAACAATGTCCACCCACTAAATAGCAACTAGCCTCTGCCCCTAACTTCCTAGTTGTGACAAGACTGTCTGCAAACATTGCCAATGTTCCCTGGGGCAGAGGAGTATCTCTCTCAGGTGACAGGCACTGCCCTAGGCATTTTCTAAGCACAATCCAAACCCTTAAGCGTCTCTGTGAGAGCCACACACAGTTTTCTGATAATTTGCACGGGAATTCGAGCATTATGCTTATGCTACAAAAATGCTGGCCTCTCTCTTCTAAGTGACCAGCAACACTACAGAATGACAATTTTGAAATGTAATCAAAAAGCTCATTTAGGGCTTCTGGGTAGAGTCCCAAATCCTCCAGATTACATTAGTTCATTATATCAGATTGTGTTGGTTTTTTCCAGTTGACAAATTGAATTTTTTTAAGCATGGCAGTTGAATTTATCATAATATTTAGGACTAAAGGGGAGAACAAGGGAAAAATAATTTTCTCTTGTCACGAATGTCCTTAATTGAATTTTAGAATGCCTGTTTGGAAGAGCAAGTTAAATGTTAGAGAGAATGTTGAGAAGATGTGCAGACACATGGTGGGATTGGGAGAAAGCAGATCCAAGATGCTGAGACCCAGAGGAAATGAGCTGCTATGAGCTCTTGTGCGGGTGGGCTCACTTACGTGTCAACTTGGCTGGCCGCAGTGCCCAGGCATTTGCTTTGACTAAATATTGTCCTCCACAATGTGGCTGAGTCTCATCCAGCCCTTCCAAGGCCTGACCGAATCAAAGGCTCACACCCCCAGCTGTAGGTGGGAGGGGTGAGGGATGGTGTCTTCAGCAGCTGGTGCCCAGGCTCCCACTACCACCTCAGCCCTCCCTGGCTCTTCTCTTTGCCAGAGTACCCTGCAGACCGTGATTTGCCAGCTCCCGTGAGCTCGGGAGCCGACTCTTGAATTTTGTTGAGGTGAGGCCTCCTGCCTCCAACGCTCAGGTTCTGGAACTGCAGGTGTGTGCCTTCATGCTCGGTTCATGCAGTTCTGAGGCTCGAAGTCAGAGCTGTGTGCTGGCTAAGCTGACACTCTACCCACTGTGCCGTCCCCAGTCCAAGGAGCTAATTCTTCTTTCAAAAGGGCTGGTGGTCGAGGCTCACGCTTACATCCCAGCATTGGGGAGCTAGGCAAGCTTGAAGCCAGCCTAGCTTAGACAGGAAGTTACAGGCTAGTCAGGGTTACAGAGTGAGACCCTATCTCAAAACAAAAAAAAACATTTTCTTCCTACATATGTGCATGTGTGTGCTTATGTGTGCATAATTACATGCCATGTAAGGATGGAGGTGTGCTCTAAGTACCATTAGGTTTTTGTCATTTGCAAACACCAAGTGTATTTACACATTTCCAGTTGATGTCATCTTACTGGGCTACTCAGAACACAGGACATGTATGTGGCCCATTGTTGGCCACTGCGATTCCATGACCGTCTGTGTGTTTACATCGAGTTGGTTCGAGCTCTCTGGAGGACTCTGACCAATACGAGGGCTAGGAGGAAATGTCTAGTGCTGTTTCCTGCCCCTGCCCTCCTTCAGAGCATGTGGCTCGGGACGGCCCTGGGCGCCTTGCAGAAAGGCCTGAGTTTTCATTTTCATCCTGCAGAGGACAGCAGGACGCTTTATCTTGGGAGGAAAAGTTTCCTCTGAGTTTGTAAAAAGCAACATTTAACCAACATAGCAGCTGCAAAGTCAAGAAATTTTGCAGAACCGCAGACCACCACTGCTGTGGTGGCAGATGTTTGGAAATGATCAGAAACCTGCTTGGCCTGCAGGTATCTGTCCCCTCCCGTGCTGCTCCAGGGCTCCTCACGGACCTGCTGCGTTCTCTCCTTGGCTGTTGGTCATGTCACCGTTGCCATCCCCAAGGCCTCTTGCCTTTGCTCTCTCACCTGGTGTGTAGAAGGAGCGGGACTGGGTGTGCAGGGCAGTACCGTTCCGAGGGGTGTTGTGTGCGGACCATCCAGTCAGCACCCAAGTTTATGTAAATAGGAATTTGGATTATGTGCGTCAGGAGCGTGAGCTGTGATGTGAGAACGTCATCGCATGTTAGTGTGACGTTTTCTTTAAGTCACTGTCAGCAATTAACCAGACTGAGTGAGCTTGGGAGGGTTTCGGGCTTTTGGGATTTGCCCATGTTGAATAGGCCCACCACCCCCAACCAAAATGCCCAGGTCCCAATTTCCAGGATTTGTGGATGTGACCCAACTGCAAATGAAGTCATCACAGATGTGAACAGCGATGAGGTCATACCAGATTTGAAGGGGCACATTGTGACAGCGATGAGGTCATACCAGATTTGAAGGGGCACATTGTGACAGTGATGAGGTCATACCAGATTTGAAGGGGCACATTGTGACAGTGATGAGGTCATACCAGATTTGAAGGGGCACATTGTGAGTTCAATGGGACATGTCACCTGCAGGCTCCCATGTTTGAACACGTGGTCCCCAGGTGGTGGTGCTGTTTGGGAGTTGTGGAGTCTTTGGGTACGGGGCCTAGCTGGCGGGGGCCCTCCAGTCAAGCTCTCTGCCTCCATACTCCCGTGGAGTCTTTGGGTAGGGGGCCTAGCTGGCGGGGGCCCTCCAGTCATGCTCTCTGCTTCCACACTCCCGTGGAGTCTTTGGGTACGGGGCCTAGCTGGCGGGGGCCCTCCAGTCATGCTCTCTGCTTCCACACTCCCGTGGAGTCTTTGGGTACGGGGCCTAGCTGGCGGGGGCCCTCCAGTCAAGCTCTCTGCTTCCACACTCCTGTGATGAGACCAGGAGGCCTCGCGGGCCCACTGCCATGACGCAATGAACCCTCTGAGCCAAAAGAACCCTTTCCTCCCTTAGGTTGCTTGCACATGTCACGTCAATGAGAAAAGCAGAGCAGCACAGGACGGGTCTAATGACTGCCGCCTTCATACACAGACACACGTGGTGGGAGACAGTTGTGCACCTGTTTAGCAGGAGACTGGATTTTGGCTGCTACAAGCCAGAGCTGGAGGTGGGAATCTCCTTCCTTAGAGCTTCGCACTCTTGTGGCCCCACCAGCACCTTCATTCTAAACCGCACCCCAGAACTGCGAGATGACACACTCCTGTAGTCTGTTCCATCTGTTGTGCCCGCCCTTTCCACCCAACGCCACTTATTTGCTGAGAACAGCTCTCAAGGCCGCTGATACAAAATGAAGAATGTTGTCACTGCTGTCAGTCTGGTGCAGGCGATGTGACACAGGAATGCACAGCAGCCTCCGTGGACAGCCAGTGCTCAGGACAGGGCTGTTGCAAGCTACAGAACCAGCCACACCTGCCATACCCGCCATACCCAAGCCTGGCCCACACAAGTCTCTCGGGCCAGCCTCAGCCCCGGCTGGCTTCTGGGCCTCTGCCTTCCTTGACGTCCTGCTGAGGCTCCAGAAGACCTTCCACCAAGCAAATACCTTGTGCATAAAAAGCTGCTCACTACTACCCAAGGCCCACCCCTACTAATTGTCCTTTAATTCTGGGCGCAAAGAGCCTACTTGGCACAGGGCCAACTGCTAAGCCCAAATATATTTGAAATAATATCTTTCAAATCAACTATCTTAAGCTTTCCCATTCCTTCACAATTTCAGTAGGTGACTGTGCCTGAGCTGCTGGGGCCCAACAGTTCAGCTCTGGGTCTGCAAAGTTATTGTTGAAAATATCCATTACAAAGGCATGCCAAATTTTCACTGAAACCATCTGGTGGCTCAAGGAAGATGTTAAAGGAAATTTCTCTAACTTAAGGAAAGCAAACCTAGGTGTAAGTGCAGAAGCTTTATTATAATCACCATTATTCTTGAAGTCAACGATTGAGAAACACACCGGGGAACACTTTGCTCTGGAGCCCACAGAAGCTTGCCCAAGCTAGCCGAAGCACGCGGGCCTCTCGGGCTGCTGAACTACGAGGGACGGGGAGGCTTCTGCAGAGGCTCGTGTGATGCTCAGCACAGGGGGACCTGGAGTCGCCTGCTGTAAAGGTCATTTCCTGCACTTGGTTTCATAAAATGGGCAGTGAGGCTGCAAGTCTGGGTTTTCAAAGCCACTCTTCTTGGTTCATACTAAAGTTTCAATGAAAGAAATATGAGACTAACAGCATGGGCCCAGAGGTCTATGGACTTTTCCTGAAAACACACTTGCTGGAAACCAAACATGGTCTATGAAGTATGGGGAGGCCTGGCCTCCTTTAGCAAGCTGGCTCACAGGCCGGAGGCAGGCACCAGGAAGGCTGAGGAGTGGACACAGCTCACAGCTCCACTGCCCTGCAGCAGAAACCACTGTGAGCAAGGGCCGTAGTCTGCTGTGACCTCTCCATAGGCAAAAGGTTCTAAAGTAGCTAAACGAGTCCTCTGGCTTTCTAGAAAAGGCATGCAGTAGCCACAAGACCACAGGGAGGGTGACCTGGCATGCTCGGAGGGAAACGGGCCCAGGCAGCTGAGTGCTCAGGCAGGAGGAATGCTGGGAGCAGGAATCCACAAACAGCTCCTCCTAGCTCAAGTGGAGTGCATGTTTCAGGCCCCTGTTGAGACAAGGTTCAGGATTCTGTCCTGTCCTGTCATGCTTCCAACCATGGACAATCTCACTCCTCCCCATGGTCAGTAGTCACTTCCAGAATGTGGAAGCCAAGCCGGGAGTGGTGGCCCTTTAATCCCAGCACTTGGGAGGCAAAGGTAGGAGGATCACCGTGAGTTCGAGGCCACCCTGAGACTACATAGTGAATTCCAGGTCAGTCTGAGCTAGAGTGAGACCCTACCTCGGAAAAACAAAAAAGCCAGAATGCAGAAGCAGCTCTGGAGAGGAATACTCAAAATAGGGCTTCTGGCTCTCCCAGGAACCTGTTGGCCCCTAGGCAAGACAGGTGGCATTGGGAATCCCCTCTGAGAAGGCGCCCACACCCTGCTTGCAGATCCACGCTTCCTGAAGCTGGAGGCCCTGTAAAGCTCATGCTTTGTCACCCTGAGCTGAGATCCCTTGTCACAGTGAGGAGGAAACTCCCTGTCACAGGGCCTGTTCAAGCCTTTGCTGCCCTGCTCTGCCACCTCAGGCCTCAGTTCCTTCTTTCCTGCGGGTATGAAGAATGCCCAATTATTAAAACATGTAAAGTGCGAGCAGTTTCCCCTCACCTTACCACATTTCCCAAATTTGTGGCCTTGTGTTTAGATCACAGGCAAGGACTTCGGGTGACTGCAGAGAGAAGACTAAAGGAAGAGTGTGCAGGACGTCCTTTTACTGAGGACTTGTCAAATTCCCTAATGGAACCTCGGGGAGGCAATGAGCCTTCAAGACGCTTAGACCAGGGCTCCCGAAAACAAAGTTTGGGGCTTGAGTCTTTTCTACTTTCAATCAAGAAGTTTAAGAGGAAAGACAACACTTTGCTTTGTCTTTGGTTTCTCAACTGGACAGGACTCTGCAGAACATGCCGATTCTTTTGGTCAGGGAAGCATCTGAGGGGCACTGCTGCTAAGGGTGCGGGTTTGTGGTCGCTGGTTCACTTGCGAGGCTGCTGGATGTGCTGGGTTCTTGGGGAAGCGTGTTTGTCCATGGAGGCGTGTGGCTTCTGGTGAGCCACCTGCGCAGCTGCTGGGGGGAAGTCTTTGTCACCCTGTGAGGAGACACAGATGTACAAGCTGGTTAACAATGGACCAACGGAGTAAAGGGAGGGAGAACCCCCCAAACCAGCTTCCTGGAGGGCATCAGGACTGGGGAGTTGGCTGCGGGGTGCTGGGCTTGTCCTCACAAAGAAGCCCATCTCCTGTGGCTGGTCGACCCTGCAGCTCTAAGGGAGCCAGGAGCTGGGGCGGCGTGAGCCCATGTGGTGAGAATGGTGAGCATGCTTGCAGGCTCGGCCCCATGGGCCCCTTGGCACTGAGCTGGGAGTGGCACCGTTTTCCTGCTAGATCTGCTCCTGTCATCATGTGTCATGGGAGCAATCCAAGTCTCAAGCTGGGATTTGACGCCACAGCTGCGAGTGGGCCTGGGTGCTGGCGGGAGGGAAGGGGCATTAGGGACACAGAACCAGATGCAGCCTGGCAGGTCTGGAGAAGGTGCCTGGCTGTGTTCCATGGAGGGGCAGCTAGAGCCAAGTACCAAGGATGAGCTTGGACCCGTGCACACACTGAATATCCTCACATGTGGAAGCCCTGTCACCACTGGCTCTGGGTCACTGGACGGCTATGACAGCTCGATCAGCAGAGCTGACCCCGACAGTGGAGTCTTCCTTGAACAGAGGCCCTACAGGTCTGACAGCAGCAGAGTGCATACGGCTTTCTTGTGGGCTTTGCTTGTGAGAGGTCGACAGTTAAGATGGGTCAAAGTAAGATGTGTGACAAGAATGTGACCTTAGTCCAGGTTCAGCAAACACAAGCAGACACTGAGAGGACACAAGCGGAGGGCGTGGCTGCACACCACCAAAGCGTTAGTCACAGACCCTGAACTTGCAGTGCATTAAAACTCTCATCTGTCAAGAGCTATACTTCTTGTGTTGATTTTTTTTAATCACTGAAAATGGGCAATATTTTCAAGTTAGGTAATTTAAGCTTCAGGGATGGATGCAGTTTGCAGAGAAGCCCCACTCAGTGCGGGTGTGACAAAGGCAGGAGTTCCACTGTGGGCCTCCACATTTCTAACAAGTCAGAGGCTCTGATCAGATGAGCCATGCCAGTGCATACAGTCGGCACTGGAGAGGAGAAGAGGAGGCACGGGGAGGTGGTGGTGACATACTCAGAGGGAGTACACACTTACCCGGGCAATGACACCGGAGATGAACACTGGTTTAGGTGGGCTGAAAAACAGGAAGGGAGAAGGTGGCTTTAACAAAGTGATTCAGAGTGAGGAGTAAGGGTGGAAAGGAGACGTGCAGAGAGATGATTGGTCTTGGGTGAACACAGGCATCTGGGCACTGAGGAGGAAGTTAGCCTATTCCTTCTGCTCACAAGCAGGCTGAGGCTCAGGAGCCGCTTCTGAGGTGAGTCCAGGTGAGAGTGAGAGGGAAATGGATGGCAGCAAACGAGTGAACTGCCTAAAAGCACCCAAGCTTCTGACTGACTAGCTGATCATCTAATTGTCCTCTTGGGGCAAGCCCCCAATGAGACTGTGGTCACTGGCAGGCCTCTTGGCAGTGGAGAGTAAGCAGCTTCATGGTGGGGTCAATTTTCTGCCATATCCACCCAGGTTTTCCTTTCTAGAATCTCCACAGGGTCCTTGGTTTACTGGTAATTTCTAACCAAGACCCATAGCCAATGCAAACTCCTGGCCGCAGTGGCACCTCAAGTCTTCTACATGTAAAATACTACACATTTAGCTCCTATTGAACTCCCCCACCATCCACAGTACTGAGGGACACAAATATACGTGTTCACTGAGCAAAGGAGACAAACCCAGACACACGATGTCACGGACATCCTGATCCTTCCACATGATGACACGCCTTCCCGTCTTTCTATGGATATGGGGAGGTTAACCACACACACTTTTTTATTTAATTAATTATTTATTTATTTATTTATAGTTTTTATTTGTGGAGAGAGAGACAGAGAGAGAGGGAGAGGGAGACAGAGATGGGTGTGCCAGCAGCCTCTCAGCTGCTGCGAACAAAATCCAGATGTGTGCACCCCCTTGTGGCCAAGTGTGGCATTGTGCCCTTGTGTCACTTTGCTTCTGGCTAAACGTGGGACCTGGAGATTGGATCTGCCGGAGATTGGAACCAGCATTCTTAGGCTTAGGAGGCAGGCACCTTAACCGCTAAGCCATCTCTCCAGCCCCACACACACTTTTTTAAATTAAGTTTTTCTTACAAAAATAGGTATGATGTTCTGTAAGTTGCTTTCTGAACTGAGAACAGGGTGAGAATACTTTTATTTGGGAAACACACTGCTCCGTGGCATCCTTTTAAAGTCTCTCAAAGGCTGGAGAGATGGTTTAGGGGTTAAGGCGCCTGCCTCCTAAGCCTAAAAACACTGGTTCCAATCTCCAGGTCCCATGTTTAGCCAGATGCAAAGTGACGCAAGGGTGCAATGCCGCACTTGACCACAAGGGGGCGCAGGCATCTGGATTTCGTTCACAGCATCTCTGTCTGCCTCTCCCTCTCTCTCTCTGTCTCTCTCTGTGTGTCTCTCTCCAAAAAAAAAAAAAAAATAATAAAAAGTAAAAAACAAAAAGTTTTAGAAGTCCCTCAAATGAAAGTTCACACACCTCCTCTGGTGCTTGGAGCAACAAGAACTCACGTTCTCAGGCCGTAGTTTCTTAGACCTGTTTCACAATAACTATCTGTTATTTCCTTTGGAACAAGAGCTGTGTTTTGTGTTGACAACAGTAGGAGGCCTCAGGACCCCTTCTGCAGACAGAGGGAAGCCGAGCAAGGACAGGAGACAAGGACAAGGTCATCCCCAGCCAGCCAGGCTCGGGCCTGGGAGGGAAGGAGGGAGAGATGGCACAGGGAGCAGAAAGGAAGTGTAGAAAGGGTGCAGGCTTGCTGAAGGCCAGGGCTGCTTGGCAGAGGAGGAGGCCCCGTCTCCCGGGCATCCAGCACAGCTGCAAAGACCTGCTGCTGGAAAAGCCAGTCAAAGACGACACTTGTCCTCGTTGTGCTTGGGTACAAGCCAGTCTCAGTATTTAGAAACTTCAGTGACTGTCTACATCCTAAGCAGTTCAGCAAAAACACTGGACCGCCCCACCACCACCACCAAGGAATTCCCATTACTTCCTGAGCTGAAGAAACTTCATGTCTTACTAAGCATCACAGGAGGCCCCTGTGTTAGCTGGGTCATGACTTGCAGAGGTAGAGAACTGACTCCAGGGTGGTCTCTGCACTGTGCCCACCTCGAGGACCAGCCAGGTGCCTCTAGCAGCCTTGGTGCTGCCCGAGGACAGCCCTGGTCTACCAGAAGCAGCTGCCACCATCTCTTGAAAAACAGATTATCAGAAGCTGGCACCAGCACCTGCCCTGCTGTGCACATCAGGACCATGGCCCATCCGCCCCTGCTCTTGTCTCCTCACTTAAACATGACACAGTGGGTGCGGATCTGCCCACTGACTAAGAGCAAGTGAGGAGGTCGGGGTAAGGAGGCAGCGCCCTAAGTGCCGGGCTCTAGGCAGGCTGCAAACAAGCCTCTCCCCAAGCCCCCCTTGAGTGAGCGACCACGGGAACTCTGGCAGCTGACAGCAATCCCCGCCGTGAGGACTGGTCCTTGTCCTGGTCACCCCTGGAGTCTGCACTGGGCTCAGGGGAGGCCTGAGGATGAACGACGCTTTTCTTTGCTGACCCAAGACAGTTCCCCCCTCAACGAGTCATTGCTCTGTCTCAAAGTCCTCAAAGAGGCAGCGTCACTGGAAAGCATGCTGGACTCGGAGGAACTTTCTGGGCACTGCTGGGTGGAAAGTCGAGGATGGGAGAGCATGAGGCTCTTTGCGTGGTGCGATGGGGGGCACGTGCTGTCCCACCTTGCAAACCAGGCACTTGATACAACATGGCTACTGAGATGTGAGGAAGGGGGAGTTCTGGGGCATTGTACCTGAAATTGATGAATCTCTTCTTAGTTAGGGTCAAAAAGAGGGAACAAAGGATACTACTACCTCACAGGAATGTTCACAGCCCAAAAGACCCCATTGAGAAGGCATCTGGGAGGGGTATACATTCAAAATTACAGACAAGAGCCAAGTGCGGTGGCTCACGTCTTTAATCCCAGCACTCAGGAGGCAGAGGTAGGAGCACTGCTATAAGATCAAGGCCAGCCTGGCACTACAGAGTGAGTTCTGGGTCAGCCTGGGTAAGAGTGAGACCTTACTTCAAACAAAAACAAACAAAAAATTACAGAAAAACTTAAATACTGAATTTGCATTAAATGTGTAAAAATAGGTAAACACTGAAAAGTGAAAATGTAAAAGTTCAAGTATCTTTTCAAATCCATTTTGGGCCTATGTCTTCAAAGGCTAGGCATGGTGGTACAAGACTATAACCCTCGCACTGAGGCAGGGGTATTGCTGAGAGTTGAGGCTAGTCTGGGCCACAGGGTATTTTCTAGTCCAGCTGGGCGGGGTGGGACATGTCTTTAATCCCAGCACTTGGGAGGCAGAGGCAGGAGGATTGCTGTGAGTTCAAGGTCACCCTGAGACTACATAGTGAATTCCAGGTCATCCGGGGCCAGAGTGAGACCCTACCTCAAAAACCAAAAACAAAATAATAAGAACAACACAACAACACTATCAGTTTATATGCACATCACTCATCTTGTGATGGGAGCTATACCAGGACATGCCATGCACAGCTGCAGATGATTCTGCCACGGATCCATGAAGTGTCTGTGCCCATGCTAACCCTGTGTTCTGTCCTCCGCTCATGGCAGGCCTCCGTCTGTTCTGCTAGGATGCTGTTTGTAACCTGAGCAAGTGGTTGCCATGACCTGAACAGATTTGGGGCAGAGTGTGGACTTGCCCCAGCAGCAGGGACAGTGACTTTGGGGGCATGCATAATGTATACAAGGAGCGTTCTGTCTGATGACCCTGGAGCTAAAGACAAGGCATCTCCAGTAGTGGTTTAAATAAAGTGTGGCCTTATAGACTCATGCTTGAATCGTGAATCTCCAGTGGGTGGAGCCCTCCTGGGAAGGGGGTCTATGGAAGCCAGCCAGCTTCCACCGCTGACGGTTCTCCCTGGACTCTGTCAGCCTGAAACAAACCCTTTCCTCCCATAAGCTGCTTCTGGTCGGGAGTTTGTCCAGCAACGCAGCGCTGACTGCAACATTCCCTGGGACCTCCACGCTACCCGGCGTTGCTCTTGTCAAGGTCTCTGCCTGGCGCTGTTAAGAAATACAGCACCAGAAGGAACAAGGGCACGCTCACATGGAGGCAAACGTCACCAGCACGGGCGGCTCTTCTGTCAGATGGTCTCTGTTCAAATCCTAATTCCGCCAGTGACCAGCTGCTGACCTTTCTGCTCTGAGCTCTTCACAGGGAGCACATGCTACCGGCACCAGAGGTCTGCATGTATGTGTGCATGCATGTGGCTCGGCATATGACAACAGTTCACTGATGTTAGCTGTGATGATGATAACCACAGAGACGACGACCACGCGTCCCCACCCTTCCCATACATGCTGCCTTGTGTTTCCACTGCTAATGCATGACCAGCTCAACTGCTTCATCGTCTTATCCTCTGGGCATATGGAGTCACACCCACTTAAGGGGGACAGAAGTCTTGCCCAGTAAGAAAAGGATGGCCTTAAATCAACAAACATCATAAAACCCACAGACTGCCCTTGCGGCCTTCCGGGCCTCACTCACTTGTGCACATCTGACCGGGTTGAAAAGCTTGCTCCATCTCTCTTTTTTTTTGGTTTTTCGAGGTAGGGTTTCACTCTGGTCCAGGCTGACCTGGAATTAACTATGTAGTCTCAGGGTGGCCTCGAACTCTCAGTGATCCTCCTACCTCTGCCTCCCAAGTGCTGGGATTAAAGGCGTGCGCCACCACGCCCGGCTTTGCTCCATCTCTTAGCTCTCTGGTGTCCTTGCCTCGACTTCCTGAGTACAGGGTGTGCCAGTCTGGCTCTGGGGAAAGTGCAAGGAGGAAACCGTGAGACGTTGTCAGCATCGAACCGCCAGCTTTGCCAACCTGCATGAAACAGTGTCTGTCTGTTTCTTGGAAGTGACTGTGGCCAGGCGCATGGGGCACCATCCAGGAAAGGTTCCAGGAGGTGCTGGCAGGGGCCATCATGTGCCATTTTACTTCCTGTTACAAAAGAACATAAGCGTACAGACACAAAGCAGCTGTGTAAGGGGTTGGCACTTCCACAAACTCTCTGTGTGCCCTTGTGGGGCAGAGTGAAGGACTCGATGCTCGCACTAGAGCACAGTGGTGGGAGGCAGGGACACTGTTAGCTTTTGTCAGTGCAGTGTGAAGGAGGCGCAAGGGTGCCCATTTCGGCACAGTGAGTTTTGGGGTCTTGTGGAATACAATCTTTCTTCTTGCCCATCCTCCTCGTGGAAGCACAGAGCCCGTATGACAACAATCTGGACGCACATTCTGAAAGTCGATTTCAGCTTTGCTATGGACCTGTGGCCGTGCGCTCTCAGCATTTACAGAAAATACATTCCTACCTGGGCTATTTTCAAACACATTTCCTAGCAAATGGATGAAAGAGGAATCCTTTCTTGCCATTTTCAATTCTTGAAGTGTCTTCCTGGCCTGGCCTTCATTTCCTGGAGTTAATAATTTTCTGTGCATATGAGCAGTAATTAGCATGGCTGGTGAACAGGGAACGGGCTCACTCTACTGCAACCAGACATAACGCAATTCCTTTAATTCTGACAGCGAGGCTCTGCCTGCCTGCGCTGCCTCATGTTCCCACCAGATGGCACTGCTGGTCTTCTCGGGCCGATGAAGGCTGTGGCCGGCGAGGCTGGGCTCAGGATGGCTGGCAACTGTGTCCTGTGGTCTTCTTTCTAAGGAGTCAGGTTGCCGGTGAGTATGATGAAGCAAAACACAACCAAACCAGCTATCTGCTCATTCCCCCTTGCAGACTGCCTAGACCCAGGGCCTGCAAAGGAAGATCAGAACCTCCTCCCCCCTTTTCTGAGCAGGGCTGGGTGTCGGTGGGGACGGCAGCGCTTTGCTTGGGGCTCGAAGTTGCTTGTGTCCAGACGTCTGACTCTTGAGGGCAGAACCTTGCCTAGCCTTTCCAACTGCAAGAAGCTAAAACTCCCAGTGCCGAGTACAGGGTCAACTGTCTTGTATGTAATGAGTGCTCCACACTCATGATGAAACCTGAGAATTATCAGCTGCTGCAGTGCACGCCCGTGTGTGTGTGTGTGTGTGTGTGTGTGAGAGAGAGAGAGAGAGAGAGAGAGAGAGAGAGAGAGGGAGGGAGAGAGAGGACAACCTCAGATAGCAGTCCTTGCCTTTGAAACAAGATTTTTGTTCATTGCTGGATTTGCCGAGCTTCTTGTGTCTCTGCCTCCCACCTTGCTGTGAGCAGGCTGGGGTTGTAGGCATCTGCTATGGGATCTGGCTTTTGTAACGTGGCTTCGAGGGCTCCAGCCTCACTCACACTTACGCAGGAAATGTTTTAACAACTAAACAATCTTAGGACTCTTTACAACCGGAATATCTCACCTTAGGATGCTACCTTAGGTGCTCCCCCTCTTCCTCCCTCTCCTTCCTCAGATGAGCATTCTAATGACTTGTCTTGCATCTGACAGATTTCCTAGGTGGGGACTCTCCTAGAATATGAGGCGAGACCCCTGGGGAAGCTTCCTGACAATGGAGGAGGGAATCGGTCCTCACAGAGCGCAGATTCCCAAGTGGAGGAAAAGTGAGTGATGCGGCGTGTGAGAGCCTGGGCTCTGGAGACAGCGGCTGCGGCTTCAGATGAGGGGCTGCTCAGTGTCCGTCTGCAAAATGGGAAGGATAACTACTCACAGCTGGAACAGCTGGAGGTTTAAAAGAGCAAACTTTTGGGATGGAGAGATGGTTTAGTGGTTAAGCACTTGCCTGTGAAACCTAAGAACCCTGGCTCAAGGCTCAACTCCCCAGTACCCAAGTAAGCCAGATGCACAAGGGGCACATGCATCTGGAGTTCGTCTGCAGTGTCTGGAGGGCCTGGTGCGCCCATTCTCTCTCTCTGTCACTCTCAAATAAATTTTTAAAAATTAAAAAAAATAAATAAACTTTTCTCTAGGCTCACACTATGGCCCTGTGGACAAGCACACATTTGGTGGCCGTGACTGAATTGATGTCCACATTTAGATCACCCACAAGCTCCTGTTCTGTCTTTTACTGTGAGTGAGAATCCCTTCTTCCCATCCCACTCGCCACCTTCCTCTTCTTTCCCTTGACTGGAGAGGTCCAGGGTTTCTCAGTGCTCCTCTGAAGAGTCCCCGCCTGGAGTTTACTCACCATGGAGCAGGATGAACGGGAACTGCACGGAGGAAAGGTTCTCCCGTGTCCAAGACCTTGAACCCCTGCCCATCTGATTCCCAGTACTCTAGATTCCAAACAGTCCAGGGCAACCAATCCATTCCCTCCTTTGCTGCACATTCCAGGAAGACAACTTTTAGAAAGAAGTGGGCTGATACCAATGGCATTATGTGACAACGAGGACACTGGTGGCTGTTGGGGAGGGCACCTGTGATTAATGCCAAAGCCACCGCTGAAGAACTTTGGCTGGTGGTGGGCAGCCTCCGCGCATGCTAAGTCAGGAGTGGACATCTGGTTCTTAGACAGCTAATAAGTGCCTGTGCACCACACGAGAAATATGCTGTTGCCCAGCACAGCCGGAGACAATCCATGTGGTCATCAGACTCTATGACCACGGCACATATATTCAAAGCTTTACAAGTCATTGATTGATTGAGTATCTTTGATTCGAATGCATGTATGTTTCAGGGGCATTCCTTTGAACTTCATTACCAGGAAGTAAATAGTCAGTGCTGATCAGACAGGTGTGAAAACCGGAGGATCAATTGTTACATCTGCAAATAAGATTTGGGTTCAAAGGTCATGGCTTACAATGGTGTGCTTTTGGGAGGGAGGTGCTCATGGTTCATAGATCAGAGTATGTAGTTCTATACTGGACAGCTACCATGGCTTCGAAAGGGAGAATGATCACATCAACAGAAAAACCTGACAACTGGTAACAGAATTCCTTTAGAAAGCACGCATCAAATCAAACACATGTACTTCTACTTCCATTTCCAGAGGTATAAGTGGCTGGCCTTAAATGGGATCGGCAGATTATCAGGTGTCATGTGAAACCCAGCAATAAAAGTAGAGGAATGCCGATCTGACCTGCCATCACGAAACCTTCTGCTAGCCTCTGTCTGCTATGAAGCTTGCTTTGCATCTAGTGAAAGTGAAAGTGAGGCCAGGAGGACTAAACACAGCTCAGGTCCAAACCCAGTACACTGGGTGTGTATCCAGTACAAGGGCTTTCTCACTTCTCCACTAGCGCAGTTCCAACAAGTGCATCTGCCCCGCCCACGCCCTGTCCCACATGAGACGGGGAGGGATTTGGTGAGCACCCCCAGCTTGCAGGGATCCTGGTCTGAGAACACGCAAACCCAATAGCTATCTGGCAAGTTGGCTCGGGTGGTAAAGCACTTGCCATGCAAGCGTGAGTGCCTGAGGTTGGATGCCCAGAACCTATGCAGATGCTCGAAGTGGTGCTGTGTGCCTATAAACCCAGCGTTTGGAAGGCTGAGGCAGACAGAGCACCAGGGCAAGCTGGCTAGCCAGACTAGCTGAACTGGTTGAGTTCTGGATTCATCAGAGAACCTGTCTCAATAGACAAGGCAGAAAGTGATTGAGTGGACCACCTGGCATGCACACCCACACACATGTACATACACGTGCGTGCACACCCACACACATGTACATATATGTGCATGCACAACTACACCCAGGGTTGCAGTTACCCTCTAGTTGCTGAAACAAAACACCAGACAGACCCGAAGATGGGAGGAAAGGGTTAGTTTAGGTTTCCAATCTCAAGGGGAAGTTTTATCAGACAGGACAGGCATGGCAACAGCACACAGTAGGGCGTCACATCTTGCCACATCACTTGGATGCAAGTAGTCTATGTCCTGGCTTGAAGCTGGGTGAATACGCCTCAAGGTCTCCCCCGCTGACCCTCCTCCTCCTCTTCCTCCTCCAGAATGGCTCTTCCAGCTGAGGACTGAGTAAGAGGCTTGATGGCAAAGACATGAAGCTATGGAGGACATGTCACACTCAAACTACCACCCACGTGTGCACAGCAGACACACATACACACTGCCCCTACCATAGCCAATGAGTGAAGAGCAGCCACCAACCAGCACAACAAAGGTGAAGGAGTCTACGTGCAAACTAGGTGGGGGCCAGAGGAGGAGCTGAAGAGAGGTGGAGAGCTGTCAGGCTGGGGTG
This sequence comes from Orientallactaga sibirica, assembly GCA_036365145.1. Classification (NCBI taxonomy): domain Eukaryota; kingdom Metazoa; phylum Chordata; class Mammalia; order Rodentia; family Dipodidae; genus Orientallactaga; species Orientallactaga sibirica. Next base: position 2,073,273 of record JAEOAD010000005.1, read on the forward strand.
GGGAAGACCATTTTTAGGGAAAAAGAGCGCCTGGCTGGGGAGCCATACCTTGCATGTGGGGCTCCAGAGAAGCGTAGGCACCATGGGGAGCGGGGCTCATCCTCCCCTGTGCTATGTAGCCCATGGGATCCATAGGCCCTGTGCACACCTCATGCCCGTCACGGTGCTGGGTGCTGCAGACTCAGTGGAGCAGTCCTGATGCAGACTAACCCAGAAAGGTGATGGGTTCTGTGGAAGCTGTGGACTCAGGGGCAGCTTTGACGAGCTGGACAAACTGACTCAGGGCTCTTGTCCCTCTGGGTCACACTACCCTGAAAAGCTTACTCTCCAGGTTTACATTTTGTTTCCCACAACCTGAATACTCAGCACAAGTCCTGCAGACAACGAGGGGACACGTTTGACAACAGAATTATCCCAGAAAACCTAGGCCATGTGGCCTGAGTGCTGCTGTAGGAGGACATGAATCCCTTGTGCTAGCACTGGATGAATCCCAGAAATGGCCTTGAAATCCAGAAGGGCCCCCAAGGGGGTGACACCAGGAGGAAGACATGTAGTGTGGCTGGGGCACACGGTGCATGGCCAGTGCCCGTTTCCTGGCAGGACGAAGCAGCCAGGTGAAAGCGTCTGCCGCCGCTGCTGCACGAAGGCTCGTGAAGAAAGACCAGATGACCAACTCCAACACTGTAAGTTCCACTGATGCAAAAGACCCACAGGGCATTTGTGACACCCCAGCATTTGCCTCAAGAAGGAACCAAGCTGAATATAAAGAAAACACCAGCCTTGTTCTGGCTCAGTCACGGGAGCACGAGAGCCCTGCCATGGTTATGAGTGACTGAACTGCACACATGCTCGGCACTGTAGCTTCAGAAATGACTGTAATGGCAGATGGAATGGCATTTGTCTTTCAGCCTTTTCTTTTAAAACAAAAACAAAAATGTGAAAAAAGGGCTCCCAATTTCCTACTGTGTTCCCACTGACCAGCAGGAGAATTGACTTTATTCAGGGAAACCGAATAAGGCCACAAGGAATCAACATGTTGGCCGTGTGCTCTACAGGACAGCCTGGGATCAAGCACCCGTCCAGGTGTCATGACGAATGGTGCCTTCGTTCACTCTCAAAGGCCCACCAGACCCCGCACTGTGCATGGTTGAGACTGATGGTCACCCTCACTAGGACTCTTGAGACGCTCGTTTTTCTGGAGAGGAGAGGCTCACACTCCCTGGGCCAGTCATGACTGTGATACTTGAACCAGCTTCTAAATCCACCTTTGAAGCTGCCTCACACGGATGTTTCCAGCACTTTCCTTCACCCTCCAAAGATGGAACTTACACTTTCCCAGGTGAGTTTTCACAAGCACTTCCCACGTAAACGTGTGATGGGAGCTTCTGCACCTGGGTCGCTCTCAAGGTCACCGATGACGAGGGACTGAATCTGTTGTCCACAATGTACCCGGTACTTGGTGCTCACAGATGGTCAGTAAATGCTACTGACACCAGGTGAACCTCACTGGCCAGTGACATTCGGCCCAGTGAGGCAGTGAATTAACCAGAGAGGTTAGCCTGGGCTATCTGTGGCTCATTTCTTAGAAATGCACGTGGCAATCCCAGTGTGCACCGTCAGCCTCGCTGAATTTCAAAACTGACCAGAGATGACCTAACACTGCTGAAGCTGGATCCACTGGCAGCGGGAACTGCTCTGTAGCTCTGAACTAGCTACCACACGCTTCCTCCAGCTCTTGCCACATCCTCTGTCTCTTACAGGGAGCTCAGGCTAGTAAGGACTTCTTCAGATAGTTTCGAGAGAACTGGAGAATCGCATGGAACTGTGAGCGGAACCTTACATGATTGGGTAGAGGCAGGAGGGGAGGGGCAGGGTATGTGCTTTCATCCAAGACCACTGACTTTCAAGAGACGGAATTCACAAACTGCACAGGAAAACACCCATTTATTTGACAAATGGCAACTCCTGGCAGTGGTGGGCAGGGCTAGGGTTCTCTGTAGGTCTCCTGCCGTATCTCTCTAAAGATCTGCAATGGCTCCAAAGGGGCAGGTGACCGGGTCGGATTCTGACGTGGATGAAACCGCGCGGTGCCACTGTGCCACTCATGATAAACACTGAACTCAGTGCCAAGTCAGAGACACAACGGCCTGTTCTCAAGATAAAGGCATGCAGGTGCTACCCTCGCCCTCAGTGAGGACCATCTGCTGTGCTCGGACCAAAGGCCCCAGGGTTTAGTTCCTCAACGCTTATCCTTACCTAGTGCATCCTCCACCGACTGGGTTAGCATTGTGCATTAAGTAAACAGGAGACAGGTGTCTCCACTGACTCCCATTTTCACTGAGCACCAAGAGCAGGAGGAAGACACAGGGTCTGTGAAGCTACAGCTTATGAGGAGGGGCTCCAAGGCAGGGCGCTCACTTGCGGGGCACAGATGATCCATTTCTCTTATGAGGAGGGGCTCCGAGGCAGGGCGCTCACTTTGCGGGGCACAGATGATCCATTTCTCTTATGAGGAGGGGCTCCGAGGCGGGGCGCTCACTTGCGGGGCACAGATGATCCATTTCTCTTATGAGGAGGGGCTCTGAGGCGGGGCGCTCACTTGCGGGGCACAGATGATCCATTTCTCTTATGAGGAGGGGCTCCGAGGCGGGGCGCTCTCTTGCGGGGCACAGATGATCCATTTCTCTTACATAAAATGCACTTTTCTTAGGTTCCTAAACTGCCTCGTACTACATAAGAGCTAAGTGCAGGGTACTAAGTGTTCATGTCCTGGTTCTCAGGGCTGAGAGAAGAGGCTGGCTGCTGGCTCCAGAGCTGGCTGTGAGCAGGGAAGGCACCTCCACTAGGGTGGGGAGTGGCACTTACTCTAGTTACTGTGCACCAGACACCTCAGGTTATGACGTGTGTGGGCTCTCCTTTGCAATGCAGAGAGCATCATTCCAGCCTAGTAAAGTTAGCTTCAAAAACACTCTTTCCCTAACAATTAAAAGACACAAACCAAAGGACCCATAAGGGGTGAATAAATTATTACAGTAGAAGTTGCCATAAGCATGAATGGCACTCAGTAATTCACAGTGGATGGGTACAAGAACACTCTGAAGAGCATCCTCACTTAGTACTCTCGACTGTACTGACTCTAGAGAGTGTCCTCACTTAGTACTCTCGACTGTACTGACTCTAGAGAGCGTCCTCACTTAGTGATCCATTTCTGACTCTAGAGAGAGGGTTAGCACTCTCGACTGTAATCACTATAAAGAGTGTCCTCACAGATGATCCATTACTGACTCTAGAGAGGTCCTCACTTAGGCTCCGACTGTACTGACTCTAAAGGGCGCTCACTTAGCACTCGGGGACAGATGATCCATTTCTCTTAGCATAAAATGCTGTAGTTTTCTAGAGGTTCCTAAGCACTCGACTGTAGTGACTCTAGAGAAGAGCTCACTTAGCACTCTCAACTGTACTGACTCTAAGTGTTTGTGTCCTGGCACTCAGGGCTGAGTGAAGAGAGGCTGGCTGCTGGCTCCAGAGCTGGCTCTGAGAGCATCCTCACTTAGCACTCTCGACTGTAGTGACTCCGGTGGGAGTCCTCACTTAGTACTCTCAACTGTAGTGACTCCAGACACGTCCTCACTTAGCACTCTCGACTGTAGTGACTCTAAAGAGCGTCTCACTTAGGGCTCTCCTTTGCAATGCAGAGAGCATCATTCCAGCCTACTGTAGTGAGTAGAGCGTCCTCAAAACACTCTTTCTGACCTAACAATTCACTTAGCACACAAACCAAAGTGACCCATAGAGCGGGTGAATAGCACTCTCAACTGTACTGACTCTAAAGAGAAGTCCTCATTAGCATGAATGGTGACTCTAAAAGCACAGTGGATGGGTACAAGAACTGTACTGACTCTAAAGAGCATCCTCACTTAGTACTCTCGACTGTAGTGACTCTAGAGAGCGTCCTCCCTTAGTACTCTCGACTGTAGTGACTCTAGAGAGTGTCCTCACTTAGTACTCTCGACTGTAGTAACCCTAAAGAGCGTCCTCACTTAGTACTCTCGACTGTAATGACTCTAAAGAGCATCCTCACTTAGTACTCTCGACTGTAATCACTCTAAAGAGCATCCTCACTTAGTACTCTCGACTGTACTGACTCTAAAGAGCGTCCTCACTTAGTACTCTCGACTGTACTGACTCTAGAGAGTGTCCTCACTTAGCACTCTCGACTGTAGTGACTCTAGAGAGTGTCCTCACTTAGCACTCTCGACTGTAGTGACTCTAAAGAGCACCCTCACTTAGTACTCTTGACTGTACTGACTCCAGAGAGTGTCCTCACTTAGCACTCTCGACTGTACTGACTCTAGAGAGCGTCCTCACTTAGTACTCTCGACTGTAGTGACTCTAAAGAGCGTCCTCACTTAGTACTCTCGACTGTAGTGACTCTAAAGAGCGTCCTCACTTAGCACTCTCGACTGTACTGACTCTAGAGAGCGTCCTCACTTAGCACTCTCGACTGTACTGACTCTAGAGAGCGTCCTCACTTAGTACTCTCGACTGTAGTGACTCTAGAGAGCGTCCTCACTTAGTACTCTCGACTGTACTGACTCCAGAGAGTGTCCTCACTTAGTACTCTCGACTGTACTGACTCTAGAGAGTGTCCTCATTTAGTACTCTCGACTGTAGTGACTCTAGAGAGCGTCCTCACTTAGTACTCTCGACTGTACTGACTCTAGAGAGCATCCTCACTTAGCACTCTCGACTGTAATGACTCTAAAGAGCGTCCTCACTTAGCACTCTCGACTGTACTGACTCTAAAGAGCACCCTCACTTAGCACTCTCGACTGTAGTGACTCTAAAGAGCGTCCTCACTTAGCACTCTCGACTGTAGTGACTCTAAAGAGCGTCCTCACTTAGCACTCTCGACTGTAATGACTATAAAGAGCGTCCTCACTTAGCACTCTCGACTGTAGTGACCCTAAAGAGCGTCCTCACTTAGCACTCTCAACTGTACTGACTCTAAAGAGCGTCCTCGCTTAGTACTCTCGACTGTAGTGACTCTAAAGAGCGTCCTCACTTAGCACTCTCGACTGTAGTGACTCTAGAGAGCATCCTCACTTAGCACTCTCGACTGTAGTGACTCTAAAGAGCACCCTCACTTAGTACTCTCGACTGTAGTGACTCTAAAGAGCACCCTCACTTAGTACTCTCGACTGTAGTGACTCTAAAGAGCATCCTCACTTAGCACTCTCGACTGTAGTGACTCTAAAGAGCGTCCTCACTTAGCACTCTCGACTGTAGTGACTCTAAAGAGTGTCCTCACTTAGTACTCTCGACTGTACTGACTCTAAAGAGCGTCCTCACTTAGCACTCTCAACTGTACTGACTCTAAAGAGCGTCCTCACTTAGCAGTCTCGACTGTACTGACTCTAAAGAGCGTCCTCACTTAGCACTCTCAACTGTACTGACTCTAAAGAGCATCCTCGCTTAGCACTCTCGACTGTAGTGACTCTAAAGAGCGTCCTCACTTAGCACTCTCAACTGTAGTGACTCTAAAGAGCATCCTCGCTTAGCACTCTCGACTGTAGTGACTCTAAAGAGCGTCCTCACTTAGCACTCTCGACTGAAGTGACTCTAAAGAGCGTCCTCGCTTAGCACTCTCGACTGTAATGACCCTAAAGAGCGTCCTCACTTAACACTCTCAACTGTAGTGACTCTAAAGAGCATCCTCACTTAGTATTCTCGACTGTAGTGACGCTAAAGAGTGTCCTCACTTAGTACTCTCGACTGTAATGACTCTAAAGAGCATCCTCACTTAGTACTCTCGACTGTAATCACTCTAAAGAGCATCCTCACTTAGCACTCTCGACTGTAATGACTCTAAAGAGTGTCCTCACTTAGTACTCTCGACTGTACTGACTCTAAAGAGCGTCCTCACTTAGCACTCTCGACTGTAGTGACTCTAAAGAGCATCCTCACTTAGCACTCTCGACTGTAGTGACTCTAAAGAGCATCCTCACTTAGTACTCTCGACTGTAATCACTCTAAAGAGCATCCTCACTTAGTACTCTCGACTGTAGTGACTCTAAAAAGAGTCCTCATCCTCACTCGACTGTACTGACTCGTTCTCACTAGTAGTGACTCTAAAGAGCATCCTCACTTAGTACTCTCGACTGTAATCACTCTAAAGAGCATCCTCACTTAGTATTCTCGACTGTAGTGACTCTAAAGAGCGTCCTCACTTAGTACTCTCGACTGTAGTGACTCTAAAGAGCATCCTCACTTAGTATTCTCGACTGTAGTGACTCTAAAGAGCGTCCTCGCTTAGCACTCTCGACTGTAGTGACTCTAAAGAGCGTCCTCACTTAGTACTCTCGACTGTAGTGACTCTAAAGAGCACCCTCGCTTAGCACTCTCAATTGTACCAATACATGAGGCCAACAGAAGTGTGCCTGATGCCCGGGGACAGTGAAGGGGCGCGGAAGCAAGCAGTGAAGCCCTGTCATCTGAGGCGCAGGAAACTTACTGTCCTGATCCTTCTTTGCGACGACATGTGTCCTCCCCCACCCATGGAACCTAGACAAGGAGTTTCTCCTTTCTTGATCTGGGGTCCCACAACTGTGAGAGCAAAGTTCAAAACCTAGGTGAGAAGGTGGAGGGATGGCATGAAAAAGCAGCCCTGGTCTGTCCTTGAGTTAGTCTGAAGGAGTTGGGGACCAACATCAAATAAGGAAAAATCAATTTGACATTTATTGGCAAAGTGCAGTCAAGGGGAAAGGAAGCACTATGGGATGCATGGTGGGGTGAAGGGGGCTGGTGTCCCAAAGGTGAGCCTGGCCACTAGGCAAGCCACCTAGGTAGAGGCTCTGCAATGCATGAGAGCAGGGCATGGGTGGCAGGAGCGGGAGAACTGATGGTGGTGTCTAGCTTCTCATCAGCAGTACACAGCAGTTTAATGTCGCATGCTCAGAACAGGTGACAATGTGGCCTGGTACTGACATTGTCATATTCAGGTGGCATGCCATACTGCTGGTCAGATACTATGGTGGGAGGTACACTGGTGTGATGCATGGCTCATGTCACCCAGGGGCAGTGAGAAACATGGATGTTGTGGTGCACACGTGGCGTGATCATGGACAGTGTGTATAATGGAGTGGCACACAAATGGTGTGACAGGCAGATGGTACCAGCTGGGCATCAACATCCATTTTCTTTCAATTTTTTAAAAATTTTATTTATTTATTTGTAAGCAGAGAGAGGAAGACAGAGAGAGATAGAAGAGAGACAGACAGAGAAAGGATGGCATGCCAGGGCCTCTAGCCACTGAAAATGAACTCCAGATGCATGTGCACCTTGTGCAGCTGGCTTACGTGGGTCCTGAAGAATCAGAATCAAACCTGGGTCCTTTGGCTTCTCAGGCAAACACCTTAACCACTAAGCCATTTCTCCAGCCTTCTTTCAATTATTTTACTCAAACAAATCACACTAATTTGTGCCTTTCCACGATGCCACTATTACCTTCCAGGAGCCCCGGCTCTTATATAGCTCTAATGTTGAATGCTGCATTGAGGGGAAAGGAAGTCCTTGGACGACATCAGCTTAACCAGTGCTGCAACTGCAGGCACACACAATGCAACTGCAGGCACACACAATGCAACTGCAGGCACACACAATGCAACTGCAGGCACACATAATGCAACTGCAGGCACACATAATGCAACTGCAGGCACACATAATGCAACTGCAGGCACACACAATGCAACTGCAGGCACACATAATGGCAGAGATTACAAAGTGAGCAGCACTATCAGAGCTCAGAAATAACTTTGGTATGGAAGACTGAATCACAACTTCAGCAGCGTAATTTTATCTTTCAGTTAAATTTATTCATTCTTTTTTGATTTGGAATGGCTTACAATGTTTTCTAACAGTGGTTTTCCTATGCTTTGACCATGACTCACAACAAAAATTTGGTTGATTTTACATCACGATGCACAAGGTATAAACATGCACAGGCACATGGATACAGCTAGAGAGACACACACAGACACACATGAACACAGACTCAGAGACACACCCAGAGACACACACCTGCAGATACACATAGAGAAACACACCCCCCCAAAACACTCAGATGTACATAGAGAAACACACAGACACATAAATACATACCCAGAGAAGTGCACACTCGCATATACACACACAAACATGCATGCTTACACGTGCCAAGAAACATACAAAGACAAGCACATAGACACAGATATACATATTACAACATACACACAGAAACACAGCAAAAATATACAGACAGACACAGAGAAAAACACATGCACAAAGATGTAGACACACAGAGAAAACCAAGCAGCCAAGGTACATAGATTCACACACACAAACACAGCGAGACTCATAAATACACAAAGCACAGGCATACACCCAGGGACCCAGGGAGACACACACACACACGGAGAAAAACACCTAATGCAATGAAATCTTCATCAATTCTGGCCCTCTGGTGTATCATGCGCTCTGATATGTGTGTGTGCTGATCTTGACTCACTACATTGCCTCATAACCTGCCAGTGGGCTACAAACCTAGTTCGAAAAACAGGTTATTCTGAGGAACCGATTACACAATGTGCCCAAGCTTTCATGTTTCTCTGTAAGGGTGTGTAATGAATGATGGTTCTGTGAAGGAAGCTCCTTGCTATGCTTTGAATATGAAACATTTCCAGTGCTGAGGTCTGGAGGCTTGAAGAGGAGGGGCCAACCTGGATCAAAGAGGTCACTGGAATCTTGGCTTCTTTCTGTCTGCTTCCCGCCTTCCACGTATTCTGATCTCATGACTCTCTGCCTCACTGTGGAGCCAAGGACTATGGACTGAAATGGTGAGCCAAAATAAACAATTCCTCTCTAACCTTGTTTTTCTTAGGCATTAGTCACTGGGATGGAAAAAGTGACTAATGCACACCTTCACTACAGGTCTGTCACAGACCCTAGCTCCCAATCTGTATGCACATGTCAGAGAGCACAGGGCAGGTGTGTGCCTGACAGGGGAACGGGTTTCCTCACAGACTATACAGCCTTACTTAGCTGAATTTCAGTAATTTGAGGTTTGTGATCATTGGGTAAAGGATAACATAAATAAATGGCAGGTGTAATAGTAAACAGCACTTAAGAAAATAGGCTTTAGGAGAAAATTCAAGCATCATATGGTAAGTTTGTACATAATTAAGTGACATGTTTGTTACAAACACTTCCACTTGTGCATTACAATCATGTCATTCTTAGAGGGTTTATGGGGCACCACTCTGTTCAGGAAGCCTGACCTGCAATGTGGCGTGAAAGTAAGCACCACATTTCTTTACAGATAGTTCCAGTTTGAACTTTGAGGAGCTCCAGCACAAGGGCACACCTTGTCCATGTTCCTATGATTGCTCTTTGGAGCACAGTCCACAAAGAACCAAAAGAATGGCTTGTGTGGAAGACAGGTAGAAGCCCAGGTGTAAAGGCACACAGCCGTCTTGTCTGTACAGGGTCACTTCTGCCTGGCGTACAAGACCCAAATATGGTGCGCTATCAAAGAGGGACAAGGCCAACCAGGAAGGACGCTAGGAAAATGCCACCACTGGAGAAGGACTGAGGAGGGTTTTCCTACCCTCCTTACTGTCCGGAAGTGCCCATAAACATCCTTCCATACTGGGCTGTGTGGCTTCTCTGGGGCAGGGCCTCGTCTTGGTCAGCAGACCTAAGCAAGGTGTGCTGTGAATTTCCAAGAGGTGCACTAGGGGCTTGTCTGGTGCCTGGCCCTACAGCAGAGCTTGACCAGGGCTCCTGTTAGCACCCACACAGTGAAGCCAGCTTTGAATGGCGATGTTCCAAGAATGCGCCCACAGTCTGTAATGGCGGCAAAGTGCGCTCATGTAAAGAAGCTGCCTACAAGTTGTCAGTGTTTCTCTTATCTTCTTTAGGGAGTGGGTCAAAATGGGGTCGGCCCTAAGTTTGGGCACCTGGATGGATTCCTGGGGAAATGGTCAGAAGCGCACCCTCTCCAGACCCACCATGAACCCTCCATCACAATCTTGAGTCAGGGACATGCTGGAGGGGACAGTACCCACAAGAAGGGACCGGTCCAGGAGGCTTAGCCACGCCCCCCCTTCAGAAATGTAAGAGGGGAAATTTGTGCCCAGTGCTGACACCATTAAACAAACAAGGAAAGCAGCCTGGGTGGTGGCACACCTATAGGGCACACTTGTAAGCCCAGCATATGGAAAGCTGACAGGCGGTTTGAGGCCAACCTGGGCTACACAACAAAACATAAACAAACAAAATCTGACTTTTCAACTCCCTTCTTAGGCCACTTTCCTCCGCAACACTCCAGCCCTCAAGCCTCAGGTGGGACTGAAGCAGGGCCACTCTGTCTGCTGCCAGCCAGCTGCTGTGCAGAGGCCCTGGGCTGCCTTGTCCTGTGAATCCTCTGAAAAACCCTGAAGACTTCACTGCCCTGCTGGTGCACTCGGGTCCTCGAGCTTACTGGAGAAAAGGGTTTATTTACTTATCGCAGGCTTATAACTTCCGGGGGGATGCCATCAACAGCAGAAGAAGCTGGCTCACTCCACAGATCTAAACAGAGAGACACCACCAAACAGCCAGCGTACACCAACACCAGCAAGCACGAGCCACCAGAGCTGCAAACTACTCTGCACACTTTAGGGCTGGACTCAAGATCCGCCCCAAACACACCTTAGCACTGGAGTCCAAAATCAGCCCCCCGCGACACACCCACGGCAGCAGGGATCTTCCTGCCATGGGCTCCAGGAGAAAGTTTAATCACAAATGCCTAAGTCTATGGGGCCATACACTCAAACTATCACCCCTACCTACACTAGGGTGCAGAGAATTTGGTTGACAAGAGCCACAGAAGCCGTGTTCGAAATGGGTGCTCTCTGCTCTCATCCTGTGCTTAGCTGGGCATCAAGATGCCCTTGGGAACACAAGACACAATGACGTACAGGACCACAGGAGACTGAGAGGGCTCAGCGAGGAGGACTGAGCCACTGGCTAGCCACTGGGACTGTGGTGGGAGAAAGCAGTGGGGTGAGGAGCGGGCAGTTTCCTGAGGATGATGAGGAGCACCAGGGTGGGTTTGCTTGCAGCCCTGTACCTGGCCTGGCTGGCTAGGCAGACGGTGCCTCTCACTGGAGTCTGTGGGCTGGCTCTGAGGAAAACGTGCAGGCTGTGGCGGGGACCAAGAAAAGCTGGAAACCCAAGCTGGGGGACTTGCTAGCTGCCGACCTTTATGATCTCAACTTAACTGGTCTCACCCTGACCCTTCCCCGGCAGAAACACGTCTCCATGAGGGTGGAAGGGATGACCTGCAGCTGATGGATGCGATGCGAGCTTACCACTGCTCTGGGCTCTTGCACTCAGGGCCTCCTCTACATCTGCCTCAGAACCGAGCACACAGCGCACTGAACAGAAGGGGTGATGAGTCAAAACACAATTTCAACACACTGTGGCTTAAAGGAGATTCCACAGAGTTCCACTGCAGCTTAGGAAAAGGGCAGCCCACCTTCCTGCACGAGGAGCTCCACTGAAGGTGCAAGAATGAGTGCGCAGAGGAAAGGGTAGATGGTGGCATTTCCCCATTAGTTCTCAGAACACTGCCGCCTGACAGTGCCTCGTAGGGGAACATGTACCAGCAGTGAAGCCAAGACGTTGCGCAGGAGCCCCAAGGGTAACGCAGACCCGACGATGCATACGTGAGAACGGGATCACAGAGCACCCCTCTGAAATTCGGACGAACAGAACAGGTTGTGGGACTTTCTATGAGAAACTTCCAGACTCTTCCTCACGGTCACAGAGAATACTATAAGCAAAGGGCTGGAGGTGCACACACAGTGTAAATTCACATTAGAGGGAGGAATGAGAACCTGGCGTGGCAGAAAGGGTGAACACGGTTCAGCTTGGTGCAACTTAAGATATCTCAGGCATCTGACGGAGATGCTGATGCAGGGCAGCTGTGAGATCGGGAGCGAGGGAGGGCTTATCTGCAGACACATGGCATGAAATCTACTTGAAATGAGATTCCCCTGTGCAGGCTATAAAGAGGCTAGAGGGACAGAGAGGCAATGTAATGTGGTACAACCAAGGCTTTGACTAAGCATGTGCGAATGCAGGACATGACCTCTGGAACTACCTGAAACTGTCACACAAGAACGAAATCCTGCCACGAGCACACACTTCCGGCTCAAGGGGAGAGCGGGGTGCTCATGCACAGGCTGCAAGGGAGCTGGGCTCTGCAGCGCCTGCTGGCCTGCCTGGCGCATGCCTTACAGAGCTGCACCGTAGGAACGGCAGACCTCCCTGACCCTGTGCGGGAGGAGGACCTGGGGCCCGACTGGAGGCACATTAGCCTTATGACAGCAGGGTTTACAGAACCCCCAAAGAGCTCCTCCCACACTGCTGCCCTGGGGTCTTCCCAAGTGTGGGCACGCTGAGCACCAAGCTGACTCTCCTGTTCAGTGCTCTCGGCAGTGTCCCTCACTGTCCTGCCCTTCCAAGTTGAGCGTGAGCCCTGCCCCCTAGGCAGAGTGTAACTGACTTCTGTGGGGCGTGGGAGCTGTTTGCATCATCCTCACACAGTCCTGGGAACAGGACAAAGTACAGTGGTACCTTCACAATACAAACCACGACTAATTTTAGATCACATTACGTTGGTGTAGGTCCCTCTGAAGGTTGTTTACCTTCTCTACTCTGTAGTGGTAACACTGATTGATCTTGCTATTCAATCTTTAAACATAGCTATGTGTGGAGATACATGACTGTGGAGATACCAGACTGCAGCCCATTCAGCTGCCATGGTTTGAGAGATTAGCACCCTGGACCCTGGGCCAGCTGTTCTGCATTGAGGCAGTAGGAGGAGTGCTGATTCCCTCTCAAAAGGCAAGAACCAAAGGGAGAAGTTCACTGTCTGCAAAGTCAGCTTCGTTCCCTTTGGACTGACAAAGCTGGCGCCCACCTGGTACTGGCTTGGGAAGTATGACAAATTCAAGAAAGAGGGGTCATTAGATGTACAGGATGTTTTTTTGGCGAAGACCCCTAGGCTGAAACAGAAGGCGCCTGGAGTTGAGTTTGAGGCCAGACTGGGCTACACAGTGACACTGACAGTCTCAAAGAAAAGGGAAGAAATAAGCCACCCCCATCTTTAAACAAATACACAAATAAATAAACAATGGCCTAATGGAGTTGATAACTGTATCTCATATTTCTAATGGCAGGAAAACTTGTTAACAGTAGAGAAGAAGGTAAAATCAAGAAAAACATAACAAGAAAAATTTGAAAGAATTTGGAAAATGAGGAAGCACAGAGAAACAGACAACGTGATGTGCATGTTTCCTTGAGTTGACACCAATGTGACTTAAGCTGGTCCCTTCTGATTTTAGAAGAGAGGCCCACACAGAAACACTGCTGCCTGATGCCCCGTAGCTGAGTCTCCACACAGCAACAGGAATGGCCGCCAGAATCCAAACCCAGGCTGTCCACTAGCAGAGGGCCACTGTGGGCCTCACTTGCTGCCTCTACCATGGGGCTGTGCAGTATAAGCTGATCAGTTTGAGTCTCAAGATGGTATCTGTTGACTGAGGTGCTCACACCAACCGACAATGTCCTGTGCACACGTAACAGTCAGTTCCTGGGGACCCGTGCTTTTTCTTGGGGGGGGGGTCGGGGTAGGGTTTCACTCTAGTCCAGGCTGTCCTGGAACTCACTATGTAGTCACAGGGTGGCCTCGAACTCACAGAGATCTTCCTACCTCTGCCTCCCCAGTGCTGGGATTAAAGGTGTGCACCACCACGCCTGGCTCCCTCAATGTTCTTTTTAAATAACTGCGGAAGCTGCGCGTGGTAACTTACGCCTTTACTCTCAGCACTCGGGAGGCAGAGGTTGGAGGATCGCCATGAGTCTGAGGCCACCCTGAGATTACAGTGAAATCTAGATCAGTCTGGGCTAGAACAAGATCCTGCCTTGAAAAACAAAAAGGAAAAAAAAAAGCTGCTGGGCTAAAGGGGGTGGAGGCATGGGGAAGGACAGTAGGGAAGGGGAATAAATTAGAAGTATGACATATATCTAAATGTCTGATGAAACCTATTACTTTATATCTAACCTAAAAATTAATTTAAAAAACAAGTAAAACAGCTCCTGGGTCACTCCTAGCACCCTTTGGTATGTTGGAAGCAGTACAAAAATGTTCCATGGGCTGGGGAGACAGCTCATTAAAGACAGCTTGCTTACAAAGCCTGCTGGCCCAGGTTTGACTCCTCAGTACCCACAAAAAGCCAGACGCAAAAGTGGGGCATCTATGCCTGGAGGGCATTGTAGGCAAGAGGCCAGGAAACTCGCTCCCTACCCCCCCCATACAAATAAATTAAAAACTATTTTTTAAGCAACAAATCCTTCAAACAAGCACTGGGGAGTGAGCGGGTTAACTTAGGTCTCGAGGGCCATTCTCTGACGCCAGGGAAGATAGGCTGCTGCCACAGAACGAGTGCCAGCCTCGCCCATCACCTGCACCCTGGCCAGGAGAACTCACGGTGGAATTTTAACATGAGCTATTTATCTCTTCCTGTACATGTCAACTTGTCATATGTAACAATTAGTTTGATGATGCTAAATTAGGCCTGACAAGATGCCTCTTGATACACCATGCCCAGACTTAGCAGATGTAAACACCACCGTTAATTTCTCCAGCAGGGGAAGCAGTATCAGCCCAGGGTCACTATCATTCATTAACTTCCATTCCCCTCAACTTCATGCCCGTCTCACATCACCACTGCCCTGGATAACTGATTGCTGTGGCCAGTGTCAGGAAGTGTGATATCTGTCCTATGGCTAATGGCTGTGTACCATTTTCAGGGGTGAAGATGTGGGGGGGGTAAGGGTGGTGGGGACAGAAATAGAGTGCCATTGATGGAGACTGTGGAAAATGAGACTGAACAGGTTCAAAATAAAGGTTCTGATTTACAGTGAACTTTCTTAGAAGCAAAGTAAACTGCTTTAAAGTCTGCACACCTGTAGGTATGAAGAACAACCTTTGGCATTTATCCCAGCTCCCCTATCCACAAGGTCAGCTGTCAGGCACACCCCACTCAGATCCAGATGCTATGGGAGTGTCACTTAAGACCATCTGGGCAGAGGGATGATGCTTCAGCACCAACAGCCATGCCTTTCCCCCACCACCCAGAGATTAAGACTGCCCAGCATCCTCTAGGGCCTTCAGTAGGCAGGGCACCCACAGTGCAGGGCATCAGTCACAGAAGCCACACAGCCAGACAGTCAATGTTCCATACCAGGAAGTCCTCTTTACACATTGTTGTGCTTCTGGCCACCGCAGCCGCAAAGTCCTTGTCATTTGAAGGGACAGCCATCTCTCAGGACTGTGTTCCCTGGCAGACATGCCCTACCCATCTGCCTCTCTTCCCCTCCTGCCATGAGGTCTCCTCTAAGAAGGGGTAGGCATTTTTAGAAAGCTGAATGTTTAGCCTTTTTGAACCAGCATTTGTGACAACAGACTCCTAGGCTGACAGAAGAGGAGATGGTGTCTTGCTTGTGTGCTTATCAGAAGGATGATAAGAACCACTGGTGCTCCACCCATGCTGGAGATCACTGTCACATCTCAGTGTTGCTGACAGCATAACTGTACAAAGGGAAACGTGTATGCTGACGCAAGCGAGCAATGCAGCTGCTCCAAACTCAAAGTACATAAAATAAGTTAATTCCTCACCACAGACCCCCATGCTACGTTTACCACAGCCAGATACCCTCCTAGCAAACAACCTAGTATGTTAAACCACACAAGGAAGTTCCCTCACGACAAGCTGCATTGTGTCAAAGTCACTATTTGTGATGCGATTCATGCCTAAGCCTAAGAATAAAACACTGTGGGCCAAGATTCGGGGCCTCTGATCCCACTGGGACAGAGTCCCTGCCCCCCCCACTTCTCTATGTCTAATTGAGTGTTGAGAGTTTGCCTATGTGTCAATGTCCCCTTTGTAGGACCTGAACCATGCAGCACTGGTCACAGAACACACACACTTTCATAGGGTTTGCATCTGACCATGATGTCTTCTAAGAGCAATTCAATGAGTAGAACCTTGGAAACAGTCCTTTACGCTCTGGGTCATCTAGCAGGATAACTGCTTCCAATTGTTGAGTGTATGTCCTTGGGACACATTGGGAAGATAGAGAGCCTAGGAGGAGTGGAGGTACATACAGGAACACTCACTAAGAACACCCAGGGAAGCAAGATAACAAGATTTCCCAAGCAGTCTTAGTAAAGAGAAAGTTACAGTCACTAATTAATACACAGCCCTTTCCAGAGAGAGATGCTATCACAGGCTCTAGGCCAGACACTCAAGGAAAAGAACACATGAAATCAAGCTCCCACCTCATTAAAAACCTCTGGTTTGCACTGACTGTACGCTGTATGACATGCCTTCCTCTTCACCTTTATTCCACCACTGAGTTGTGACACCAATGCCTGTTGGCAGAGGCCTGACAATACTGAAAATGAGGCTGGCCTGTCTTGCTCCGTATCCTTGGGACCATTCGTCATCCAAGCATGTGTGCCAGGCTTTTGCTTGAAGATTATTAAAGCAAATGCCGAGGTGCAAACACTGCATGGTTTGAGCGCAGAAGAAGCATACTGTGCAGAGCAAGCCATGACGCAGCCTCAGTGCACAACCATGCTGGGCACTCCTTGACCTGGACTTCCCATAGAGTAAAAGCCTCATGGCAGGCACCTTGCATCCTGGAGAGGCTAAAGAGCAGCAGAGACAGACAGCCTCCAGAGAACTGCTGCTCTCTCCTCCAGCGTCCAGAGGGCTCCAGGAACCTCACCAATAGGGTGCTGTCATAAACTCGGACAAGGAACCTCACCAATAGGGTGCTGCCATGAACTCGGACGAGGAACCTCACCAATAGGGTGCTGCCATGAACTCGGACAAGGAACCTCACCAATAGGGTGCTGTCATGAACTCAGACAAGGAACCTCACCAATAGGGTGCTGCCATGAACTCGGATGAGGAACCTCACCAATAGGGTGCTGCCATGAACTCGGACAAGGAACTTCACCAATAGGGTGCTGCCATGAATTCGGACAAGGAACCTCACCAATAGGGTGCTGTCATGAACTCGGGCAAGGAACCTCACCAATAGGGTGCTGCCATGAACTCGGACAAGGAACCTCACCAATAGGGTGCTGCCATGAACTCGGACGAGGAACCTCACCAATAGGGTGCTGCCAGGAATTCAGACGAGGAACCTCACCAATAGGGTGCTGCCATGAACTCGGACAAGGAACCTCACCAATAGGGTGCTGCCATGAACTCGGATGAGGAACCTCACCAATAGGGTGCTGTCATGAACTCAGACGAGGAACCTCACCAATAGGGTGCTGCCATGAACTCGGACAAGAAACCTCACCAATAGGGTGCTGCCATGAACTCGGACAAGGAACCTCACCAATAGGGTGCTGCCATGAACTCGGAAAAGGAACCTCACCAATAGGGTGCTGCCATGAACTGCCATGACAAAGGAACCTCACCAATAGGGTGCTGCCGAGGAACCTCACCAATAGGGTGCTGCCATGAACTCAGACGTCAGGAACCTCACCAATAGGGTGCTGTCATGAACTCAGACGAGGAACCTCACCAATAGGGTGCTGCCATGAACTCGGAACTCACCAATAGGAACCTCACCAATAGGGTGCTGCCATGAACTCGGACGAGGAACCTCACCAATAGGGTGCTGCCATGAACTCGGACGAGGAACCTCACCAATAGGGTGCTGCCATGAAGAGGAACCTCACCAATAGGGTGCTGCCATGAACACCAATAGGGTGCTGCCAGGAACCTCACCAACCTCAGGGTGCTGCCATGAACTCGGACGAGGAACCTCACCAATAGGGTGCTGCCATGAACTCGGTGCTGCCATGAACTTCGGACAAGGAACCTCACCAATAGGGTGCTGCCATGAACTCAGACCAAGGAACCTCACCAATAGGGTGCTGCCATGAACTCGGACAAGGAACCTCACCAATAGGGTGCTGCCATGAACTCGGACGAGGAACCTCACCAATAGGGTGCTGCCATGAACTCGGACAAGGAACCTCACCAATAGGGTGCTGCCATGAACTCGGACGAGGAACCTCACCAATAGGGTGCTGCCATGAACTCGGACGAGGAACCTCACCAATAGGGTGCTGCCATGAACTCAGATGAGGAACCTCACCAATAGGGTGCTGCCAGGAACTCAGACGAGGAACCTCACCAATAGAATGCTACCATGAACTCAGACGAGGAACCTCACCAATAGGGTGCTGCCATGAACTCGGACGAGGAACCTCACCAATAGGGTGCTGCCATGAACTCGGACGAGGAACCTCACCAATCATGAACCAACCTCACCAATAGGGTGATGACCTCACCAATAGGGTGCTGCCATGAACTCACCAATAGGGTGCTGATGAAGACAAGGAACCTCACCAATAGGGTGCTGCCATGAACCTCACCAATAGGGTGCTGCCATGAAACCTCACCAATAGGGTGCTGCCATGAACTCGGACGAGGAACCTCACCAATAGGGTGCTGCCATGGGTGCTGTCAAGGAACCTCACCAATAGGGTGCTGCCATGAACTCAGACGAGGAACCTCACCAATAGGGTGCTGCCATGAACTCGGGCGAGGAACCTCACCAATAGGGTGCTGCCATGAACTCGGACGAGGAACCTCACCAATAGGGTGCTGCCATGAACTCGGACGAGGAACCTCACCAATAGGGTGCTGCCATGAACTCGGACGAGGAACCTCACCAATAGGGTGCTGCCATGAACCAATCGGACAAGGAACCTCACCAATAGGGTGCTGCCATGAACCTCACCAATAGGGTGCTGCCATGAACTCGGACGAGGAACCTCACCAATAGGGTGCTGCCATGAACTCGGACGAGGAACCTCACCAATAGGGTGCTGCCATGAACTCGGAAGAGGAACCTCACCAATAGGGTGCTGCCATGAACTCAGACGAGGAACCTCACCAATAGGGTGCTGCCATGAACTCAGACGAGGAACCTCACCAATAGGGTGCTGCCATGAACTCGGACGAGGAACCTCACCAATAGGGTGCTGCCATGAACTCGGACAAGGAACCTCACCAATAGGGTGCTGCCATGAACTCGGACAAGGAACCTCACCAATAGGGTGCTGCCATGAACTCGGAGGAACCTCACCAATAGGGTGCTGCCATGAACTCGGACGAGGAACCTCACCAATAGGGTGCTGCCATGAACTCGGACGAGGAACCTCACCAATAGGGTGCTGCCATGAACTCGGACGAGGAACCTCACCAATAGGGTGCTGCCATGAACTCGGACGAGGAACCTCACCAATAGGGTGCTGCCATGAACTCGGACGAGGAACCTCACCAATAGGGTGCTGCCATGAACCTCACCAATAGGGTGCTGCCATGAACTCGGACGAGGAACCTCACCAATAGGGTGCTGCCATGAACTCGGAAAAGGAACCTCACCAATAGGGTGCTGCCATGAACTCGGACGAGGAACCTCACCAATAGGGTGCTGCCATGAACTCGGATGAGGAACCTCACCAATAGGGTGCTGCCATGAACTCGGACGAGGAACCTCACCAATAGGGTGCTGCCATGAACTCGGACGAGGAACCTCACCAATAGGGTGCTGCCATGAACTCGGATGAGGAACCTCACCAATAGGGTGCTGCCATGGAGGGTGCTGCCATGAACTCGGACAAGGAACCTCACCAATAGGGGTGGTGCTGCCATGAACTCACCAATAGGGTGCTGCCATGAACTCGGACAAGGAACCTCACCAATAGGGTGCTGCCATGAACTCGGACGAGGAACCTCACCAATAGGGTGCTGCTCATGAACTCTGCCATGACAAGGAACCTCACCAATAGGGTGAACCTCACCATGAACTCGGACAAGGAACCTCACAATAGGGTGCTGCCATGAGGGTGCTGCCATGAACTCAGACGAGGAACCTCACCAATAGGGTGCTGCCATGAACTCGGACGAGGAACCTCACCAATAGGGTGCTGCCATGAACTCGGACGAGGAACCTCACCAATAGGGTGCTGCCATGAACAATAGGGTGCTGCCATGAACTCTCGAGGAACCTCACCAATAGGGTGCTGCCATGAACTCGGACGAGGAACCTCACCAATAGGGTGCTGCCATGAACTCGGACGGAGGAACCTCACCAATAGGGTGCTGCCATGAACCTCACCAATAGGGTGCTGCCATGAACTCGGATGAGGAACCTCACCAATAGGGTGCTGCCATGTGCTGAACCTCATAGGGTGCTGCCATGAACTCGGACGAGGAACCTCACCAATAGGGTGCTGCCATGAACTCGGACGAGGAACCTCACCAAACTGCCATGAACTCGGTGCTGAGGAACCTCACCAATAGGGTGCTGCCATGAACTCAATAGGGTGCTGAGGAACTCGGACGAGGAACCTCACCAATAGGGTGCTGCCATGAACACGAGGAACCTCACCAATAGGGTGCTGCCATGAACTCGGACGAGGAACCTCACCAATAGGGTGCTGCCATGAACTAGGGTGCTGCCATGAAAGGAACCTCACCAATAGGGTGCTGCCATGAACTCAGGGTGCTGCTGCCATGAACTCGGACGAGGAACCTCACCAATAGGGTGCTGCCATGAACTTCGGAGGAACCTCACCAATAGGGTGCTGGTGCTGCCATGAACTCACCAATAGGGTGCTGGAACTCGGACAAGGAACCTCACCAATAGGGTGCTGCCATGAACTCGAGGAACGAGGAACCTCACCAATAGGGTGCTGCCATGAACTCGGACGAGGAACCTCACCAATAGGGTGCTGCCATGAACTCAGATGAGGAACCTCACCAATAGGGTGCTGCCATGAACTCGGACGAGGAACCTCACCAATAGGGTGCTGCCATGAACTCAGACGAGGAACCTCACCAATAGGGTGCTGCCATGAACTCGGACGAGGAACCTCACCAATAGGGTGCTGCCATGAACTCGGACAAGGAACCTCACCAATAGGGTGCTGCCATGAACTCAGACGAGGAAACCGGACGAGGAACCTCACCAATAGGGTGCTGCCATGAACTCGGACGAGGAACCTCACCAATAGGGTGCTGCCATGAACTCACCAATAGGGTGCTGCCATGAACTCGGACGGAACCTCACCAATAGGGTGCTGCCATGAACTCGGACAAGGAACCTCACCAATAGGGAATGAGGAACCTCACCAATAGGGTGCTGCCATGAACTCGGACGAGGAACCTCACCAATAGGGTGCTGCCATGAATGAGGAACCTCACCAATAGGGTGCTGCCATGAACTCGGGAGGAACCTCACCAATAGGGGCCATGAACTCGGACGAGGAACCTCACCAATAGGGTGCCACAGGAACAATAGGGTCGATGAGGAACCTCACCAAGGGGGTGCTGCCATGAACCTCACCGAACTCGGACGAGGAACCTCACCAATAGGGTGCTGCCATGAACTCGGACGAGGAACCTCACCAATAGGGTGCTGCCATGAAAGGAACCTCACCAATAGGGTGCTGCCATGAACTCGGACGAGGAACCTCACCAATAGGGTGCTGCCATGAACTCGGAACGAGGAACCTCACCAATAGGGTGCTGCCATGAACTCGGACGAGGAACCTCACCAATAGGGTGCTGCCATGAACTCTGGACAAGGAACCTCACCAATAGGGGCTGTGCTGAACCTCACCCAGGAACCTCACCAATAGGGTGCTGCCATGAACAAGGAACCTCACCAATAGGGTGCTGCCATGAACCTCACCAATAGGGTGCTGCCATGAACTCGGACGAGGAACCTCACCAATAGGGTGCTGCCATGAACTCGGACAAGGAACCTCACCAATAGGGTGCTGCCATGAACTCGGACGAGGAACCTGAAGGGTGCTGCCATGAACTCGGACAAGGAACCTCACCAATAGGGTGCTGCCATGAACTCGGACAAGGAACCTCACCAATAGGGTGCTGCCATGAACTCGGACGAGGAACCTCACCAATAGGGTGCTGCCATGAACCTCACCAATAGGGTGCTGCCATGAACTTCGGAGGAACCTCACCCAATAGGGTGCTGCCATGAACTCGGACGAGGAACCTCACCAATAGGGTGCTGCCATGAACTCGGACGAGGAACCTCACCAATAGGGTGCTGCCATGCCATGAACAATAGGGTGCGGACAAGGAACCTCACCAATAGGGTGCTGCCATGAACTCGGACGAGGAACCTCACCAATAGGGTGCTGCCATGAACTCGGAACCTGAGGGTGAACCATGAACCAATAGGGTGCTGCCATAGGGTGCTGCCATGAACTCGGACGAGGAACCTCACCAATAGGGTGCTGCCATGAACTCGGAGGAACCTCACCAATAGGGTGCTGCCATGAACTCGGACGAGGAACCTCACCAGGGTGCTGCCATGAACTCGGACGAGGAACCTCACCAATAGGGTGCTGCCATGAACATGAGGAACCTCACCAATAGGGTGCTGCCATGAACTCGGACAAGGAACCTCACCAATAGGGTGCCTGCCATGAAACCAATAGGGTGCTCGGACAAGGAACCTCACCAATAGGGTGCTGCCATGAACTCGGACGAGGAACCTCACCAATAGGGGGCTGCCATGAACCATGAACCTCACCAATAGGGTGCTGCCATGAAGGAACCTCACCAATAGGGTGCTGCCATGAACCGAGGAACCTCACCAATAGGGTGCTGTGAGGAACCTCACCAATAGGGTGCTGCCATGAACTCAATAGGGTGGACAGGGAGGAACCTCACCAATAGGGTGCTGCCATGAACCTCACCAATAGGGTGCTGCCATGAACTCACCAATAGGGTGCTGCCATGAAACGAGGAACCTCACCAATAGGGTGCTGCCATGAACTCAATAGGGTGCTGCCATGAAAGAGGAAAGGGTGCTGCCATGAACTCGGACAAGGAACCTCACCAATAGGGTGCTGCCATGAACTCGGACGAGGAACCTCACCAATAGGGTGCTGCCATGAACTCGGACGAGGAACCTCACCAATAGGGTGCTGCCATGAACTCGGACGAGGAACCTCACCAATAGGGTGCTGCCATGAACTCGGACAAGGAACCTCACCAATAGGGTGCTGCCATGAACTCGGACGAGGAACCTCACCAATAGGGTGCTGCCATGAACTCGGACGAGGAACCTCACCAATAGGGTGCTGCCATGAACTCGGACGAGGAACCTCACCAATAGGGTGCTGCCATGAACCGGATAGGAACCTCACCAATGTGCTGCCATGAACGAGGACGAGGAACCTCACCAATAGGGTGCTGCCATGAACGGACAAGGAACCTCACCAATAGGGTGCTGCCATGGAACCTCACCAATAGGTGCTGCCTGAACCATGAACCTCACCAATAGGGTGCTGCCATGAACTCAGGCGAGGAACCTCACCAATAGGGTGCTGCCATGAACTCGGACGAGGAACCTCACCAATAGGGTGCTGCCATGAACTCGGACGAGGAACCTCACCAATAGGGTGCTGCCATGAACTCGGACGAGGAACCTCACCAGGGTGCTGCCATGAATAGGGAACCTCACCAATAGGGTGCTGCCATGAACTAGGGTGCTGCCATGAACGAGACGAGGAACCTCACCAATAGGGTGCTGCCATGAACTCGGACGAGGAACCTCACCAATAGGGTGCTGCCATGAACTCGGACGAGGAACCTCACCAATAGGGTGCTGCCATCGGATGAGGAACCTCACCAATAGGGTGCTGCCATGAACACCGGACGAGGAACCTCACCAATAGGGTGGTGCTGCCATGAAACCAATAGGGTGCTGCCATGAACTCGGAGAGGAACCTCACCAATAGGGGGTGCTGCCATGAACTCAATAGGGACGAGGAACCTCACCAATAGGGTGCTGCCATGTGCTGCCACCATGAACTCGGACGAGGAACCTCACCAATAGGGTGCTGCCATGAACTCGACGAGGAACCTCACCAATAGGGTGCTGCCATGAACCTCACCAATAGGGTGCTGCCATGAGAGGAACCTCACCAATAGGTGTGCCATGAACCATGAACCTCACCAATAGGGTGCTGCCATGAACTCGACGCGAGGAACCTCACCAATAGGGTGCTGCCATGAACTCGGACGAGGAACCTCACCAATAGGGTGCTGCCATGAACTCGGACAAGGAACCTCACCAATAGGGTGCTGCCATGAACTCGGGCAAGGAACCTCACCAATAGGGTGCTACCATGAACTCGGGCAAGGAACCTCACCAATAGGGCGCTGCCATGAACTCGGGCAAGGCTTTACTTCTGTCCAACATTCGCAGGCACTCCCTCTTACTTCATTTTCTTTTCACATGAAGTCCCAGAAGAGACGCAGACATGCAAAGACACTGTGCTACAGCAAGGACGCAGCCACCGTTGCTGAGTGGTTTGTCTGCATCACCCAGGAGCCACGGGACTCCTTTCCTGCGCCCAGGCGCTTCCTAGACACACACGCTGCTCACACGCTGCTGGCAGGCAAAGGGAGAAGGGGAGGCTCCTGGAGAACACACGCGCCTACCGCCGAGTTCAGAGTCATGAACGCAGCCTAGGATTGAACAGCAAGTTGTCAGGACCACAAGACAAGAGTCAAGCTCGGGCCCAGTGTAAAACTTCCCTGCTGGCTCTGTCCCTGGGTGCTGGTGGCAGGGCCTCATGCGGCCAGGCCCGGCCGGGGTTTTCTGGCCCCAAAGGCAAGCTCTGACCAACCTCAAAGACACCTGGGACATGGTTCCTTTCTCTGCCTTGGAGTAGTGGGGGTTCCAAAGACACTTGTTGTCCTGGCCTGATCTGATCTGACCCTAACTCTCTCGTCTCTCCCCTAGCTGGCTTGTTCCAACCAACACCTCACAGACTCTGCCTTGCCAGAGCTGGAAAGCTCTGCCTCCTTTTCCATCTTCCATTTCCTGAATGTGTTTGAGCACCCATGATAATAGCCGGGCATTGAAGATGGAAATCACTTACCTGACTGACTAACTGGCAGATCAGAGTTCTGAAGAGCATTCGTGAATCAGTAAAGTTTTAAACCAATAGCAGCATGGCTTTAATTCATTAATTGTAGAGTGTACCATCTGTGCATCTACCTAGTTCTCATTGAAATATCGTGTCCCATTGTGGCCTTGATCCCCTATCGCTTGGGCTAGATCTCAGTCTTCTCCCAGGCCCTGCCTGCCTGCTCTGTCTCCTTCACTGCATTGGTAAGTCCACTTAGCATAACACGAAGTCAATTAGCCATGGGCTCACAGCCCCACTGGCGTACAAGCTCACGAGTATGTCCCCCGGCACACAGAAGTACCTGGCACACAGTACTGTTACAGACATGAGGAAATGGAAAACAGAGGGAAATACTTGGGTTGTATACCCTAAGCAAAGCCTAAGGACCCCAGTTCGATTCCCCAGGACCCACGTAAACCAGATGCACAAGGAAGCGCATTCATCTGGAGTGGCTAGAGGCCCTGGTGTGCCCATTCTCTCTCTCTCTCTCTGCCTCTTTCTTTCTCTCTCTCAAATAGATAAATAAATAAAATTAAAATAATTTTTTAAAAAAAGACCTTGTTTTAAAACAACAAACTCGTTAATTGAAAAAAGCATGAAGAATGGGGGACAGAGACACTCTAGCAAGTTAATCAGTGCTCTGTGGGTAGCTCCAACAGCGCCCACAGGCTCTAATTTTTGGCCCTACATAGAAACTGCGCACATTTTGTCTTCATGGTACACTGCAGACACCTGTTGCTGAGTTCTCACATGTACGACCTGGGGACCAGGTCTAATGCTCAGAGGAGCTACACTGATGGCACTGGAAGGTGCCAGGTGCCCCCAAGGCCTTGGGCCTGGATGCTGACCTCGTGACCAGCCTCCCCGAGCAGGGTCCTGAGCACCAGGTGGTGAGTCTCAAACCTTGCTCCCAAGGCTCTCATTCTACTTCCTGGGTGTTGTCATCCTCCAGAGTAACCCACACCCCGAAGCCGCCACTCGACACAGGTCTTTCCCTCCCAGCCACTGGTGGCTGGTGAGCTGCTTCTCTACAAATTTGCTTCCTTTGAACATGTCACGTAAGGGGTATTATGGGATCTGTGTTCACTGGTGTCCGTTTTCCTTTCCTTAGTGTGTTTTCCAAGGCCCCTCTGATGTTATAACATGGCCTGTCACTCAGTTTCATGGCTGAATAATATTCTACCATATAGACAGCCCAGATTTTGTTTACTTATTCATTGGCTGATAGATATAGACTTGTTTTCATTCAGACAAGTTTCTGCTTGATCATTTGTTTGTAATCTTTTTGGGTAAATACCTGTGTATAGAATTCTTGGATCATATAGTAATGCCGTTTACCTTTTTGAGAAACCATTTGTTACAATACAGGGAATTCTTTGCTGTCTTTTGTTTAAAACATACTTTTATAATGGTAAAAAATACAATATACCCTATCACTTTCACCATTTTTAAGTATGCAGTTCAGTAGTGTTCAGTATATTTGCACTGCTGTAACACCAACGGCCTCATCAGAAGTGACAGGAAGCAGCCCTTCTCCCCACACCTGAAATCACCCAAACAGTCACCTCCTGAATCACTAATGAGAAACTTCACCTCAAGGTATGTGGACCTTGAGTGATTAGTAACGTTTAAGATATTGCTGGTTTCACCTTTGTCTGATAGCTTGCCTTCTATTTTGCATACACTTTTTAAAATATCTTATTTGTTTATTTGAGAGAGAAAGAGGCAGATGGAAAGATAGAATGGACGTGCCAGGGCCTCCAGCCACCACAAATGAACTCCAAATGCTTGTACCACCTTGTATATCTGGCGTTACAGGGGTACTGGGGAATTGAACTGGGGCACTTAGGCCTTGCAGGCAAGTGCCTTAACTGCTGAGCCATTTCTCCAGCCCATACATTTTATAATTTACAAGATGGTAGTATATGAGCCAAGTTTGTTTGCACATGTTAATACCACTACCAGAAGGCTGAAACACATTTGAGGCCCGCCTGCACTACAGAGTGAGACTGTGTCAAACAACAACAACAAAAAGGAACATACTATATTGAAAATGAAGGCAGCAAACAGTCTTTCAAATGGAAGAGGTATCTGACCAAATTTTGAGGCCTCCGCCCTGGCAGAGAGCATCCACCGGGTTTGGATGCCAGCCTGCTGTGGAGTTTCACCTGGGCGACAGCAAGCACTGACACAGAAGAAAGAGGCTCATTTGCACCAATGACACAGTTCAAGTTACTACACAGCCACAGCCTTTGGGATGTCAGTGGGCTGGGTAAGGCAACCAATGACTAGAGGGTGCCACCAGATGTCTGCTGTGGGGTGAAAGCCTTCTTCCAAAGAACGTATGTTAAAGCCCTCGTCCCCCAGGACTGCCGGACGTGGCCTTGTTTGCAAACAGGGTCACTGGAGACATGATTAGTAATTAATATGAAGGCAAAGGAAGTAGGGTGAGTCCCTACTCTATCAAGACCACTATCCTGAAAAAAGGGCGTTTGGACAGAGCCTCGTGACAGGTAGAATGCCACATGCCGAGGAGTTACTAGATACGGACACTGGGGCAGATTCCCTCCGCCCCGGCACCACCTGAACAAGAATGCCTTGCCATCACCTTGAAGTTGAGCTTCTGGCTTCCAGATTGGAGATAAAACCATTTTATGATTTAACCCATGCCGTCTATGGTACACTGTTAGCACAACCAAGGGAACGAGTGTCCTACTTCTGAGGAGAGGCAGGCAGCCTGCAGTCATGCCCAGGCGACCTGGTCACCATGACAGTGCCTGTGCCTCTGGACATCTCCCAGGACGATTGCACCCTGTAAGGTGGGTAGGTGCCATACTGCACCTCCCTTCTGACTACTGGTGGGTGACACCTACAGCCACTAAGTGTGCAGCTGATGCTCTCTACTGGCCAGGGAAGTGGGGCCCTGTGCTGGCTCCACTAAACTTCTGAGTGGCCACAGGCAAAATGATGACCACTGCCTGGAAAAGGGAATCTGGACAGGAATCGAGGTAGAACCATGCTGTGTGCACAATGATGAAACGTATCACCACCCTACTGTGCCTCCATCTCTGGAGCACTGGTCTACAAATCCAACCCTGCCACACCGGCAAAGAGCTGGTCAGCAGCAGACAGTTCCCGCATGCTCCTCACCAGGGCACACGGCTGCTCACTACTACTGCATGCCGCCTTGAAATCCTGCTCAAATGTGCTTGTTCTGAGGGTCTGGTCTTCAGTCACCTTCTTCCTGTCGAGGCATCTCAACCCACAAGCAGGTGACAACCCTTTGGCCCCCTATAAGGGCAATTCTATGTCACACAAGGTCCTAAACATGGGGAGTCTGTACCTTTGGTGTGGCACTGGGCTCTGTGGCCAGCTGCGTGCCAGCACCTGGTCACTCACGTGTGCACATGGCCTGGAGGAAGGACACGCACTATCCGAAGGCAGTGGATGACGTGGCCTGGAACTTACTGGCGATGCTTCCATTGGTTTGCCACATGGAGTCAGTAAAGTCAAACATGCAGATCACAGCTCGAAACAACGCTCCCCGTGCAGAGCAGCTCTGAGGGAAGCGGGCACAGCTGCGCATCTTCAGTTCTTAGCTCCCATTTCCTGTCTTAACAATTAACTTCGCTGAGAGAGCCATTCAAAACTGCCACAAAACACAACTTCACATCTGCTACGGGTTCATTTGTGATCTTCCAAAGAGGATTTGTTGAAGTCCTAAACCTTCAGCTTCTCAAAATGTAACCTTATTTTGAAACACAGTACTGCACAGTTAGTTAAAATACAGGTTCCCGGGTAAGCTCTAATTCCATAAAAGGAGGCATCTGGACAACGACAGAGAAGATGCTGAAAAGGGATTCGAGGAGAACACTACGCAGGAGGATTCAGGGCGTGCATCTGCAAGTGAAGGAACTGCAGAGATTCCACTGTTGAGGAAGTGCTTCCTCTGGTTGGACATGCCCATCACCCTCCTGTGTTTGTATCTTTGACAATTTCAGATGTATATACGTTTTGATCATATTTATCCCTTCATTACCTTTTCTTTTTGCTTCCCATTCCCATGGAAGCCCTTCCTTCCTCTTTCCAGTTAGTCCCTGTTTTCGTTCCCCTCATTTTTTGGGACCCCTTCCATGAGCACAGCTGACAGAGCAGCTGTGCTCACCTCCCCCAGACCCCGAGGAGATGAGCAGCTGTGCTCACCTCCCCAGACCCCGAGGAGATGAGCAGCTGTGCTCACCTCCCCAGACCCCGAGGAGATGAGCAGCTGTGCTCACCTCCCCAGACCCCGAGGAGATGAGCAGCTGTGCTCACCTCCCCAGACCCCGAGGAGATGAGCAGCTGTGCTCACCTCCCCCAGACCCCGAGGAGAGGAAGTCTGTTAATGTTCCCTGGGGGAAGGGGGAGAGAGGAGGCAGCTCACCAAGAGACTCAGAAGGCCCTTTCCTTCCTCAAGATCGTAAGAGGAAAGAGCTGCTGGGATGGAGCCTCTGGGTGGTGTAACTGCCCTTCAGTCACCCAGGGAGCCTCCAACAGTGTGGCTACCTGTGCACCACCCACCTTCTGTAAGCAATCCCAGAAAATCGTCACGAAGACGGCTGGGAGGCAACTTTTTGGTCTGTCAGGGTCCTCTCTATGTGAGGAGAAATCCCTAGGAAAGGTCACGTAACACAAAGAAATAACTAGAAGCCGTGGAAGGCACAGAAGAGGCCCCACTGACATCTCAGACTTCCAGCAGGTTAACTTTGTGACGTCGATACTTGTGTGTTTCGAGGTAGAGTCTCACTCTGGCCCAGGCTGACCTGGAATTCACTATGTAGTGTCAGGATGGCCTTGAACTCACGGCGATCCTCCTACCTCTGCCTCCCAAGTGCTGGGATTAAAGGCGTGTGCCACCACGCCAGCTTCCAGCGCTATTTCTTACTTCAAAAGTTCTTTGTCCTACAGTAAAAAGCCAGACCTCCACGAGCCTCCCTGCCATGCCTGTGCAGATGGCCAAGAGTCATCAAGTGTGGTGATCTCAGAGGTGTCAGGGGATCTCGAGCTCTAATTCGAGGGCACTGCTGTCCAGATGGAGAGCATGCACTTCTCTGGATTAGAAATGGAACCTGCAGTGTGAAGATCTATAGGCCCAGGAACGCAAATGCACATCTTTCTTGCACTCTGGCAGTCTAGACTACTGGGCGAGGGCGGAGAGCAGCTGTGTCCCACCAGAGACCTGGGAGCACAGTAAGCTCCTCCAGGGTATTGCCCGTGCTCCTGCTGGGAGCACAGTAAGCTCCTCCAGGGTATTGCCCGTGCTCCTGCTGGGAGCACAGTAAGCTCCTCCAGGGTATTGCCCGTGCTCCTGCTGGAAGCACAGTAAGCTCCTCCAGGGTATTGCCCGTGCTCCTGCTTAGCACAGACACCCCTGGCTCCTGAGGACAGAGCAGCCTTGACTAAATCAGAGCATGGGTCAAGGGAAGGTGGGACAGAGTGCACACTTCACATGTGCCCTCTCCTCCTGTGTGCACAAGACACTCTCTCACATAGGGCAAAGACGAAGTGCACGGCATGGGAAACAGAAGCACAGGCGTTGTCTGAACACAGGAAAGAACAACGACAAGCGTGTAACTGAGTGGTGGCATTTGCACTCGGCTCCCACCTGGTGCTCTCACACTCCTGGTCGTCCTTGTCTCGCTCTTCTTTCGCATCTCCACTGTGGGGGTGCTTCTGCACAATTCGCATTCCACCAGCTTTCACTGAAATGAAAACAAAGTAGGGTGTGATTGTGGTGGAGGTGGATCTGCCTAGGATCAGAGACCCTATGGAAGGTTCATGGTGAACCTGAATGGCCACCAGCCAGTCTGGGGAGCCTGGCAGTGACCATCATTAAGGAGGGCAGGGCAGTGTGGTTTAGAAATTCAGCCAGGTGCAGCACTCAATGCTCTGACACCAGATCCTGTTTGGAACTCTCCCCAGGGCTCCTTTGGACCCTGAGAACAGCAGTGCAACCAGCACATGAGCTGTGTGGCACAGTGGCTCTTGCGCAGGTCTGGCACACCATCTGGACATAACAGGGCCATTTACACCGCCCAGTGGTCCTTACTTCCTCAAACGTCAGCGTGCGCAGCCATGCGTGATGCACATCTCCTGGGCCAGTCTCAGTGCCCTGTGAAGGCAGCAAAGATGTTCAGAGCAATCTTCCCATTCATATTGTAAAGCCTTACTATTGGTAGCTGTCAATTCATTTTCTAAATAACTTTAAATTCATGTTTAACAGCATCCATCCAGCTGCATAATGCAGTGCTGTTGAATATATATACTCAGAGCTGTGTAATTGATTCTCATCACTGCAAGAGACTCATACTTGTGAACAGTCATTGCACGTCTAGACCTAGCTCTGCTCCTGCTCACCGGTCCTCTCAATGTGGGTCTTCTGGAAACTTGGGGCAGAAAAGGAGTTAAGAAAAGAGGCTTGGTGACTCGCTCCTTCAGGGGTGTTTCCATGGCTCACTTGTGTTGCAGCGCGTATCAGGACTCCGTTCCTTCTTAATGCCAAAACGATGCACTACATCATATTTACCCACTTCATCAGGTGTTGGGCATTTGGGTTATTCTCACTTTTTTATTTATTTATTTATTTATTTATTTATTTATTTATTTATTTATTTTCTCAAGGTAGGGTCTCGCTCTTGCTGTAGTCCAGGCTGACCTGGAAATCACTCTGTAGTCTCAGGGTGGCCTCAAACTCATGGCGATCCTCCTACCTCTGCCTCCCAAGTGCTGGGATTAAAGGCATGTGCTCCCACGCCTGGCTTATTCTCACATTATTTATTTATTTATTTTGGTTTTTCAAGATAGGGTCTCACTCTAGTTCAGGCTGACCTGGAACTCACTATGTAATCTCAGGGTGGTTTTGAACTCATGGCGATCCTCCTACCTCTGCCACCCAAGTGCTGGGATTAAAGGCGTGCGTTACCATGCCCAACTTTCACTCTTTAACTGTTATAACATTTACATTATTTTTCTTGTATATATTTTTGGATACAGACCTGGGAATAGAATGGCTGTGTCACATAGTAACTCTATTTTATCCTACTGACAAATCACCAGACTAGTTTACAAAGCCAGGACATTTTTTACTTGCCACCAGGATGAGGGCTCTAATTACTTTTTTTTTTTGAAAAAAGTATTCATTCACTTGTGCTCGTGCGTGTGTGCACACCAGGATCTCTTGATGCTGTAAGTAAACACCACATGCATGTACTACTCTGTGACTGGCTTTCCATGGATGCTGGGAATTTGGTCCTAGGCCAGCAGTCTTTGCAAGCCAGTAACGAGCCATCTTCCCAGTGTCAAGACTCTAATTTCTGCACATGCACACCCTCACTTGTTCTTGTCTCTCTTCTGCCACCTTTCTAGGTGTGAAGTGGTGTTTCCCCTGCAGTCTGGTTAATGTGACTACACTACTGTGCAAGGAGAGGTGGGATGTGGAAATTCTAGAAATGTCAGGGTAGACAAAAATCAAATGGGTTTCTGACGAGAGTTTTGTGAGCCTGTGGTGTGCTGACCCACACTGTGAAGCTTTGTTTGGGGAGCATGGAACACGCAGTCTCCCTCAAACATATCTGACCAGTACTCTTGGTTATCATGGTTAAGTACCAAAACGTCCCATGAAATACCATCATGAAGTACCAGAGTGTTCCACGAAATGGCCCTACACTCAAAAACCTGGCCTCATATGGTGGCGTAGAGCTCCAAGGTCTTTGCAGAAGCCGCATCTATATTAAAGTTCCCACAAAATGCTTGACCTTGCTGAAGAGAACATGGGATTGCTATTTGCCTGTATCTAAAATGGACTCTTGTTGGCTAAGAGCAAAAATGGTTTTGGGCTACAATAAGCCATCTGATAACCTTTTACCTTTAACCTATGATTCTAAGCAGGAGTTACCCTCCCAGGGACTAAGCTCAGAAGACCTGCAGCCTCTACCACCCAACCCTAAAGCTAACCCTACTGTAACACCTGAAACCTTTGGAAACTTTCCCACTTGGCTAAAGCCCACCTACCTGATTCCTTGAACAACATATTTGCTAACTGCAATGATTTATGACTTACTTTCCTCTGTGCTACCGAAGTTCATACAACCTCTTTCACAGAGGAATATGCCATTCAAGGACACTTGAATTTGTGTTTCTGGGACATGGCCACTCATCATGGGCCCAGTATAAATTAGCTTCTTGTTTCCTGTAGAACACAGTTGTTACTTTACATCACTACCACATGGCTTTATCCAGACACAGGACGAGGATAGATGTCCCGAGACTGATACATCTAAACGGCGAGAAAGCAGTGCTCGGGTGTCTCTTGGCAAGGCACATGTTTTCTTCACTCTTGGCGCAGTCCCTCAAAGAGCCCCACTCTCTTTCTTCAGACAGCTATTCCATAGTCTACAATACAATTTGCATCTCTCAGTACCGTCAACTTGTCTCTGGTCCTAATTTGGAAGGCAGCTGTGCCCACCACTATACCAACACCACATGTTGGGTCCTAAGCCTGTTGAGTCAGAAAAGCACAGGAGAGGTTCACAGCACTAACGAACAGAAAGCAGACCATGGAAGGTCACTTCAGGTCCCATTTCTCCGGGCTAGGCCTCAGAAAGGCAATGATGCTGGCTTCACAGAACCAGCAGTGGCCTGCAGTGTCCAGAGAAAAAGGTCAAAACAGGGAGCAAGGAGTCTACGGGGCTGTGTTTAAGCAGTACATCTGGTGGTCTGGGGTTACAACTTAAGTCTTCCTCTGTCCACCTTTCAAAACAGAAAGACTGTTCTACTGCAGAAAAAAGAAAATACCTTGTTCAATAATCCTCTTAAACTCTGCTTTTTTATCCTAGCAATTGATTTTCAGGAATTTTATTTCTGCTCACAGACTTCATTTTTGTCTTTACTTCATCAGGTTTCTGTTGCAGTCTCATCTTGCTGGGGCCTTACTTGTCTCGTGTCTCCAGGCACGTACTTCCTTTAGACAAACTTACACTCCTATGCCCAGTCTGAGGATGCTGAAACCTAACGCTGCTGGCTCTTGTTCCTTGGCTGAGTGACTGTAGATTATTGTCCTCAGAGGTGAGGATCCTGTGGGGTCCCCAGTATAAACAGCAAGCCTTTGGAGATGTTGCATTTGTCTCTGTACCGGTGCCTGCAAGTCCTTTGTATGGACCTCTTGGCATAGCAGCTGTCAGTGCAGACGCTACGGTGTGAACATGAAATGGCTCTCAGCCTCATGTGCCGGGAGCTCGTGACCCTCAGGGAGACGTCAGGGCTCTGGGGGCAGGGTGTTAGGAGTGGGCTGGGTTTGGTTCTGACCTCTGCCTCCCAACCTGTCAAGCTGTGAAGAGCCCCTACGCTACACTACGCTCTGCATGCCTTCCCTTCCATGACGGGCCGAAACTGTGAGCCAGACTAAACCCTACTTCCCTGAAGTGTTTTCTTCCAGGTATTTAGTCACCGTAACAAGAAAGTAACACCACCACCAGGCAATGGAAATTTGAATTCAACTCACTCCAGAAGCCTCCACTGTTTACATATTCCCAGAGGCTTCTGCCCACCTAGGGCCAAAGCTAACACAGCTCAGCTACTTGCCACCCTCCTGTGCTGCGGAGGTCTAGGGGTCTGGGGGGATCCTAGTCCCTGATACATGTGGACCCAAGTCTCATGCCATCTGAATTTCAGATCCTTCTTTTCTTCTTGGTCCCTAGGGATTTTCCTCACTTGGAATGCAGAATGAAACAAATAACAAAAATTCTCAGAGTTCTGTTTATGCAGTTTGCCACCCACTAAGAAATGGACATTGAAATTAAAAATCTGCAATATGTCAGGTGATATGTCAGTATGTTACTTTTGAAGTGTGGGGTCTAAGAATTGTAGATGACTGTGACAAAAGGAAGGGCCTTAGAACTGTCCCATAAAACGTTCTCTCCTTCCTCTTGTCCATGAGGAAGTGATGGAAGACCACTGGACCCCTCAAAGACATGCGGTAATTTCCTAGTATTTGTAACTTTAGTTTGTGACTATATTTAGAGATGGACCGTTAAAAATGAGTTAATTAAGGTGAAATTGGGGTGTGTTCTAATTCAAGGGAACTAGTGTCCTTAGAAGAGGCAGACATTAGGGATGTACACACATGGAGAAAGACCATGTAAGAAAGAGACTCTTTCACACAGGGGAGGTCTCAGGAGAAACCAATCCTGCCAGCACCTGATCTTGGGCTTCCAGCCTTTAGAATCATGAGTAAGAAACGCCTGCTGTGTGAGCCCAGCTGTGGTGTTGGTATGGCAACCTTAACAAACTATTACAGATGCCCACATAAAAAACGATCTCTGTAGCCAGGCATGGTGGCACATACCTTTAATCTCTGTACTCACAAGAGGCTGAGATCGGAGGACTTTTGTAAGTTCCAGGTCAGCCTGGGCTGGAGTAAGACCCTACCTCCAAAAAACAACAAAAAAAAAAAAAATCTCTGGATCCTATCAACTTGGCAGAAATAAAACTTTGACATCTAATTTTGACAGGTAAACTCAAACACTCTGACCCTTTATAGACCACATTAGTGAATGTATAGAACAGATGTGTTTTATAGTGACTGACAACAAAAGGAACTATGCGACTCCCTATCAAGAGAAGTGGTGACAAATGTCAAGGTGACACTTGACATGATCAAGTCTTTGTTAGCTTTCCTGGAACAGCCAGTCCACTTCTCTGCTGAAGCAAGTTCAGTGTCAGGGCTCAGTCACCCAGCATTAGCACTTTCATTTACTCCAGTTTCTAAACACAATTAACTTCATTAATTCCCCTCAGTATGTTTAGTGATTAATACAGCAATAAAAGTGGTAATAATAATAATTTAAGGCTGAGACAGATTCACTTTAACTTGCCGTACTGCCAAGAAATATAACATATATTTATTGTGATTGCTTTATCGGTATACCTAAAATTCTCCATATGTAAAATCAGAACAGACTTATTTGCAAATATAGATATTATATATGAGATATGAGAAAAAAGAATTCCGATTTTGTTGCACTAGTGGTTTAAATGAGAGGTGCAGATTTAAAGGGTGACAAGCTTCTTTTTAGAAGATGCTATGCCACAGTTCAGCAAATCCTACACTTTTGAGCTCAAACCCAGCTCTGTCCATGTTTGTGTGTGTGTGTGAGCATGCATGTGCATGTTTGAGTGAGCATGCATGTGCATGTTTGTGTGAGTGTGTGAGCATGCATGTGCATGTTGGTGTGAATGTGTGAGCATGCATGTGCATGTTGGTGTGAATGTGTGAGCATGCATGTACATGCCTGTTTGTGTGAGCATGCAGCATGCATGCATGCATGTTGTGTGAAAGTGTGAGCAAGCATGTATGCGTCTGTGAATGTGTGAGCATGCATGTGCATGTTGGTGTGAATGTGTGAGCATGCATGTGCATGTTGGTGTGAGTGTGTGAGCATGCATGTACATGCCTGTGTGAGTGTGTGAGCATGCATGTCCATGTCTGTGTGAAAGTGTGAGCAAGCATGTACACGTCTGTGAATGTGTGAGCATGCATGTGCATGTTGGTGTGAATGTTTGGGTGAATGTGTGAGCATGCATGAATGTGTGAGCATGCATTTGCATGTTGGTGTGAGTGTGTGAGCATGCATGTACATGCCTGTGTGAGTGTGTGAGCATGCATGTCCATGTCTGTGTGAAAGTGTGAGCAAGCATGTACACGTCTGTGAATGTGTGAGCATGCATGTGCATGTTGGTGTGAATGTGTGAGCATGCATGTGCATGTTTGGGTGAATGTGTGAGCATGCACGTGCATGTCGGTGTGAATGTGTGAGCATGCATGTACATGTTTGGGCAATGTGTGAGCATGCACGTACATGTGTGCCAGAGCAAGTTGTTGAAGCTCTCGGAACTTCAGGGCCCCTGGACCTGAAGAAAGAGGGGCAGCTAAGAACTGAATGGAACTTCTCCAGAAGGGTCTAGAATTTAGTGTGTGTTCAACTATTAGCTAGCTCTATAAAGTAGGGACTGAAATGAGAATTATGCACTTAGGCCTCTGCATTCAAATCCTTGATGCTTGACGGTTTCCTCACTATGGAGATTGCTGAAGAAATGAGGGATACACCCATAAAGCACTTGCCCACTGGGGGGTTATCACATGACCAGCTGACAATCAGGACCCTCATCAGTACATGAAGTAAGGAAGCCTCCCGGAGACTCCAAAATCCTGGTAATTCTGCCACTTCTGCTATGATTTATTTATTTATCTTGGTCACATCATGCCAAACACTTCCACACTCTGTCCTACTTCACAATCACACTGTGAGACATTGCCTGAGGCAGGAGGGCCCAAGCCAGGTGTCCAGTGCAGAGTCCGAAAGGGGCTGGACCGGGCAATGTGCACCCTAAGTCACTGGGAACCCTCTCACGACTCACAGCACGGATGCTCTGAGAGAGATGCAGTGATGGCCTGTGGACAGGTCCTTCAGGAGGAGAGTGTGTTTCATGGAGAAGCTCTTTGCACAGCAACTTCCTGCCCAAACAGGAGCCAGGAGAAGTGTCAGACTCACAGAGAAGTAAACACAAGAGGCAAATGACTACCTACTAACCCTGGTCTAAGCTCCCCTCAGCTTTCACAGTGCCCAGCTGTGAGAGGAGAACCCGGCAGCTTTCTATTCCAAGGTTCAGCAAGAGGCTGGAATAATCTATAGCAAGACGGTGGAAGGGCATGAGATGGGTCTTCCAGGATCACGTGCTACAGAAGGAGCCCAGGAGCCTAGTTGTGGTGTCCATCGGGGAGTGACCATGTCTATAAATGCACACGGATGCAGCTCAAACACGGACTTACGTTCTGGAGCATTCCTTCCAAGGACAGCTTCCTTTGCTCTTGCCTGAGAAGAGTCACTGAGATGGTTTTCAAAGGGAGGTTAATCCACCCTCAAGAGTGAAAGGTTCTAAGGTCATTCTGGTGGGAAGCACACAGAACAAGGAGCACGTTGTGGGCTCAGATTATCTGTGGCAGCGCACCCATGCGGCAGGACCTCCGCGGGATAGGTGAGAGGGCGTCCAGGAGCAGGGACTTCCTGGAGGGAACCGAGCAGCGGAATGCAGGCCAGTCAAGAAAAGGGAAGCACTTGGCAAGCAAGGGGCTCCTACAGCAGAAACCCAGGCACACCAGGGCCGAAGCCCTAGTAAGGAGACTGTGAAGGTTAGGGTTAGGGCAGAACCATGTGTGGACAAGATGCCAGTTGTGAGATCCCAGCGAGAGCTCTGTCCCCAGCACGAGCAACAGTAAACAAAAAGAGGAGACACTTACCTAGCAAGGACGACGCCAGCATACGGCCAGAGGGCAGCTGTGCTGACATGTGAATGCGCTAACCCTAAGGTGGCTATGGGCAGCTAGAGGGACTGAGGAGAAAGTGGGCATAAAAACCCCAGCAAAAGCCAGAACACTGTCACTCAACTCAGAGACAGACTCTACGTCCCTCTGGTGGGAGTCAGAGCAGACAGGAGGGCTGATCCACACACTGCCCAGGACCAAGTGTCCTCCCAGGTGAGATGGCCCGGCTAGGCTGCGGCTGAGAGGATAGAATAGGGAAACTGACCTAATTAGCCTGTGTGAAGAATGAATCAAGTGTGGCAGTTAAATTGACATAATCCTGAATCCGCCTCTGGACAACTTAATTCGTAGCTGGAGACACCCAGACCATTTGGAGTCCCAAAAAGCTTTGTGGTGCAGCCACAGGGAATAGAGGTGTTAAAAACGGAGCCCTGAGCTTGCACGTCAGGCAGCTCCGTCACTAAGGACACGGAGGGGGACGGGGATGGCCGCTCCTTCCATGTTCTAGGGTGACCCTAGGAGCTTTGGCCTTCAAGAAGAAATGCTAAGCACACCTTCCACAGCACTAAGCTTGGGCGTGGGACAAGCACAGCGGCATCTGGGAAGAGAAGGTGATTCTAAAGGCCTGAAGAGGAAGCAGCATCCACTGTCTGCAGGTACTGAGGGGAAGCAGGGCCTGCTTAGGGTTTTGATGACACTTCCAGCCGTCCTTGCTATTGAGCCGGCTACTGAACTGGGTCCTGGATAAGGGAATGGGGAGCGTGCCTGTGGGGTTTAGCGTAACAGTCCCGTTCTCAGGGATCGTGATGTAGTCTACGTGAGGATCCAGACAGAATTACCCTGCCAATCAACTGACTCTAAAGAAACTATGCTCCATTAGTCTATGAAGTCAAGTGTTTTGTTTTTAATAAGCCCATCCTTTAATCAGAAGAAGTTTTAAATATTAAAAAGAGAGCGAGAGAAGCAAGCCGGGTACAGTGGCATAGGCCTTTCATCACAGCACTGGCCTTTAATCCTAGCAATCAGGAGTCCAAGGAGGATGGGATTGCTGAGAGTTCAAGGCCAGCACCAAAGTATGCAGATGGCCACTAAAACTAGGAGAGGCCAGGAAACAGCCTCCCTGGTGCCTCCACTGACCCCGCCCTACTCACATTGACTGCAGTAGTGACACCTGTTTTGGATTTCTCAGTCATGACAAATGGTTTCAAACCCCTATTTATTTTAATTTCTACAGAAACCAGAAATGAACCCAGCAAAGCATGCCACTCAGGTGCCACCGGGAAGCTCTGGCATGCCGACCCACTCACCCCTCAGCAGTAGCCCACACTGAAATGACAAGTGTCACAGAGCAAAATGGTCTCGGCCTAGGGCTCCTCGTGCGAAAAAGAAAAATCTCAATTTGTTCAGCCTACTTACAATACGTACCTAGTACTTTTACAAAAGTGAATACTCCTTATACAAGAAAAAAGATTTCTGAAGTTGGAATTGGGAGAACAGCCAGCCACAGACCCAAGAGGGTACATGTCAAAAATGGCCAAGGAACAGCGAAAACTCACAACTGTCACCTGGGCGTGGTCACACATGCTCTTAATCCCAGCACTTGAGAGGCAGAAGTAGGAGGGTCACCATGCGCATGAGGCCACCCTGAGACTACATAGTGAATTCCAGGTCAGCCTGGACTAGAATGAAACCCTACATCAGAAAACCAAAAAATAAAAATTAAAAAAAATTTACAACTGTCTTAGAAATGCTAGGGTCCACTCTGACAGGTAGCTACTGGAGGAAAAAAAGTGACTAAATAGTAATTTTTTTCCCCTTGGCATGCTGGAAGCAAAAGAGATCTGTCACCTGGCCCCTTCAACCTCTGATCCCTGAGTGGCATGACTAGCAGAACACGAGGGCTTGTTTGGCAAGCCTGTGACTGGATGGGTACTGTTACAGTAAGTACAGTTCACTTTGTTTCCAACTATAGCCTGGATAATCTGAAAGACTTCCTGCAGGAAGATAATCCAGTGTGAGTTGCCACCCACAGCCTCTTAAATGCATCCTGTAGTCATGTCTGTCTGGCCAGTGTAACAGAGAACTGAATTATTTGTTACTGGAAACAGCAAAGTGCTCTCACTTTGCCTGAAGTAAATATACTCATGCTTATATTAACATTTGACTTCATTTTAGGGGGATGTGGAATCCACCTTCGAAAGAGAATCTTACATAAAATTAGTAAAATTCAAAGCGATCACATATCAGACTCATGAGACTTGACTGACACATGGTTTTGTTGAGGAGACAAGGCCAGCAACCTGTATGTGCCAAAGATATTTTATCCACATTACTGCTAAAACACAGAGACTGGCAGAAAGAGTAAT
This sequence comes from Orientallactaga sibirica, assembly GCA_036365145.1. Taxonomy (NCBI): domain Eukaryota; kingdom Metazoa; phylum Chordata; class Mammalia; order Rodentia; family Dipodidae; genus Orientallactaga; species Orientallactaga sibirica. Next base: position 2,114,140 of record JAEOAD010000005.1, read on the forward strand.
CACATGGCTTGTAATTACATCCTTCCGTCTGCTGTTAGATCAAAGAGAATCTCACTAATGCCAACTGCTAACCTGGCTTTGCACTAACTCTCAGAAAACAAGTGGTCTCTCCCCACTTCGACACAAATACTTTGCAGTGTAGAGCAGCAGTGGGGTCTGGAATCATTAAGACTAGACTGCTTTGGGAAGACAAGGCAGAACACGTAGAGCCATCCGTCACTTGCAGGGAACACTGGGAAGGCACAGAGCCTTCCTTCCATGGTCTTGGGTCTTGACAAGGGCCTCAAGACTACCTTGGAAGGAGGCAAGTCTGTCAGGCTGCTGACGTCCTCAAGGGCAAAATCCCACCAGGTCAGTCTTCTAAGAACTGTCTCAGAAGAGACGGCAACAGATAATGCCAACAGCTCAACCGATTTTTAAAATGGCATTGTCCTTAGTATCTGATGCTGACTGCTGATTTAATAAAAGTGTCCAGTGCTTAGAACTGTGCTGGCATGACTGAACAAACTCCATCACCGTGCTTCTTGAACAAGCTGATGGGACTACTGGCACATTAGTGCCCACTGGAGAGAGCTCAGAGACAGGGATGCTCACTGCATGCTATGAGGGAGTGAGGTGGCAGGCAGCCCCAAGGGAAGTCTCTTGTGTTAGGCCGGGTGCCGGGCCCTGGGGATAACGATGTGATACCTGTCTAGAAGCCAGGACAGAAGAGAAAGACAGTGGGAGGTTCGTGCAGTAAGGAGAATGGGGTCACTCTGAGGATGTGTGGGGTCCAGCAGCAGTAAAGAGAAAACAGAGAACAGCAAGAGTCACAGTAAGAGAATTTTATTATTTCCAACTGAGAATTTCAACACAAGTCTGTTATCCAATTAAGCAATTAATAAGAGTGTTCTCAAAGTTTCTAAGGTAGTTATTTGACTTATGAACTATGCCCTTTTATCGTTAGGCCCTATTATCTTTTGCTAAAGTGTCTTCTTTGTGTAAACATTTACTCTGCACAACCACCTAGTATCTGGTAGCACTGAGTTCGTGTCATACACAGAGCCTTCTGCAGACAGGAGACACACATCCATAAGGTCTTGCTGAGAACAGCAGACTAAAAACCACCAACTTCTGTTTCGTGGTTTTTGTTTTATTTATTTTTTCTTAAGGCAAGGTCTCTTTCTAGCCCAGGCTGGCCTCAAACTCATGGTGACCCACCTAGCTCTGCCTCCTGAGTGCTAGGATTAAAGGCGTGCACCAGCACGCCCGTCTCAAAACCACATATTCCTGGCCTTGGCAAATGCTGGGGGACAGCCACATTAAAACACTCAGGCAAGGCACTGTCCCTGCAGGCTAGAGAACCTGTCCTAAGGTTACAGAGTTGACCAGTGAGAGCAACTACCCCCAGGAGCTCTGGTACTGGTAGAGACAGCTGGCAGAAATAGAGCAGAGTCCCAGCAACAAAGGCAGCCCCACCCGTGCCTTGCCCACAGCGAGAGCATCTCCTCCAGCCCAGCCTCATCTTTCAAGTGAGGTGACCTGGGCCCCAGAGAAGTGCAGTGATGTGCGTGAGAATTTGGATTCCAACTCGTGGCTATGTAAGCACAGATAAGTTGCCTTCTCTCTCAGTAGGGATTAAATGTGTTGTTTAATTTCTAATACAAAAGCCTAGTGGTTTACAATACAAAGAAAATCAGAATTCTCCATGAAATTGCTCCCAGGGAGTTAATATGTTTAATCTCAAATAATCTCCATATGGATATGATTCTGTGCGCAATTTAATTACTGCTACTTTGATTTGGTATCATTCCAACATGTTCAGTTAATGAACTCATTATCCTGAGAGAAAAGACCCCATCAGGCTCATTGCTGCAGCGTGATCCTGGGGGGGGGTCAGTATAGATCAGCTGGCAGCTGGACTCACAGTGCAACTTTAGGAATTAAAGGGCAGTTTCCTTAAAGGAAATCCCTCTGCAAGTGCTTTTGCTCCGTTGTTAATGGAGATTACCCAAGTGCTCTGCCCTCAGCACCACCCTATCCCCATTTTACACCAATAAAACACAAAAATCTCCCAAAGCTGAACCCATCACTGTGGGACCCTTTCTTTCCCCACGTGTCCACTCCAGTGGCAGCTAACTGAGTTGTCCAAAGGCTCTGTCATCACTTTTAAAAGACTATTCCTCTTCCCTGGGATGAGGCAGGGGATTCCTGACCTACAGTGGGGAACAGCAGCAACCAGGGTCCGCGAAGGCTTCTGAGTTTACGACACTAATGCTTGAATGGAGACCCTATAGGACACCTCGGTGCGACTGGCTTTGGGGACCCACGGCCTTCGATCCCACCCACCGGTGTCCGTCCCTATGCACAAACTACCATTTTCAAGGGCAGTGGGCCTGGAAACCCACCCGGGTGGACCCAGGGGCCAGAACACGCAGGCACTGTGAGCAGAGGCCGCAGCAAGGGGCGCAAAAGGTGCGTCCATCCAGTGCTTAGAAAAACGTGGCTCCTTCCTCTCCGGGACTTAACTTCCTTGGCTCACAAGTTTCGATTTGCCATAAATAAATAAATAAATAAAATACTTCTGCTGAAAAGCTGGGTGTGACATCGAAGGGTGCCCGTGAGCGGCTCGCGATGCACGTCGCTTCCGTGCTGGGTGGCCGTGGCCGTGGGCAGCGCCCCCGGCCTGCAGGCGCTCATCTCCGGCCCGGCCCCGGCCACCCCCGCCCGGGCCCCGAGAGAGAAGTGGAAACGAGTCCGTACCGGCCGGCAGGTGTCCACCTTTAGTCTCCAGCTTCCCTTCTGGAGGCGAAGACATGATGGCGCCGGCGTCCGCGGGCCCAGCCACGTACGCAGCGCGGAGAGCGGCGGGCCGGAACGCGAGCGCGCGGCCCGGGGTCTCGGGGAGCCGGGACGAGTCAACGAGCGACCACGCAGCGACGGAGCCAGGCAGCGACGGACCGGCGCGCGCCGTCCCACGGGCGAGGGCGTGGCTACGAGCGCCGACGTGGCGAGGCCCCGCCCACCCGCGGCCTGCGCGCCGACGTCACCGCGCCCGCGCGGAGCATGCGCAGTGCCCAGCGCCACGTAGCCCTCCGTGAGGGCGCGCAGGGAAGGGCGGGGCCGGGCAGGCCCCGGATGCACGCTGCTCCCGGCTTGCGGCCCGCCGCAGGGGCCCGGGCAGCTGGTGAGTGAGGGGCAGATAGAGAGAGAATGGGCATGCCAGGGCCCTCAACCACTGCAAACGAACTCCAGACGCATGCACCACCTTGTGCATATGGCTTATTTAGGTTCTGGGGAATCAAACCTGGGTCCTTTGGCTTTGCAGGCAAACGCCTTGACCACTAAACTATCTCTCCAGCCTCTCAAATTTTGTATATGGCTGAGGCTGTCTTGAACTCCTGATCCTTCTGCGTTTAGCTCTCAAGTGCTGTAATTATAGCCATGTGCTACTGCACCGGGCTTCCCAACCCTTCACTACCACAAACAGCCACAGGCCAAGGAGCAGTCATGACACAGTTGTTTTTGTCTTGTATTTGCATTAAAGGTTGCAGACCAGTGCCCGCAGCTCAGAAGAGAATCTGCCCGCAGTCGTGAGCACTGTGTGTGTAGGGGAAGGGGGAGGTCTGCTGAGGTTGAAGCCAGGGCTACATTCCGAGCTCAAGGCCATCTTAAGAATTTTAGGAGGCACTGGTATAACCCAGGCTGACCTTCAGCTTACAAACAATCCTCTAGCTGGCCACCTTGAACTCACAGCAAACCTCCTGTCTCAGTCTCCCAAGTTCTGCATCGTAGGCATACGCCACCACACCTGGATGAATACCGATACTTGAAGAGAGAAAGCCTGAAGACAATGACTTGGATTCCGAGTCGAGAGAAGCCTTAAAAATACCGAACCAATTAATTTTATGAATACTTTTATGTATATGCCATATGACTAAAAAATCATGTCTTAATAATCCTAAAAGTACTCTAAGTTTAGAAGAAATATAAAAATTTTAAGTTGAAAGAAAACATTCTATCACAGTTTAATGGACAGCATTTTCCCTGCTATGGTTCATAGAATAAAGTTGCTTGCAAAAAAAAAAAAAAAAAAAAATCAACAGAGACCTTGTCTCAAACAAGGTAGAAGAGAGCCAATATCTATTGTGGGTTTTTGACTTCCACACACCATTACCCCCACCACACCACACGCACACACCAAAAAAATGAAAAGGTGCTTGCATGAGACATGGCCTCCTAGACTCACATGCCACATTGTTAGAGAATGCTGGGGTGTGTTAGTTACTCTGTACATTGCTGTGACCATGTGCTAATGCCGGATTCTTAAACTCCAGGTAGAGATTAGATTCCATAAAGATGCAGGATATTCCAGGCCTGTGGACCCTAACTTTTGGGTTCTTTGCCAAATTAGCAAAGAATTGAGAATGCAGATTCAAAGAAGGGTAAATGGTGAAGTGTGGGATTTATTTGAAGGAGAGTTAGGATCCAGAGAGAAGGCAAGCAATCCGAAAGAAGTTCTCCCCTTTCCAGCCTGGCTAGGAGAGGGAGGGGAGTGAAGAAAGTCTCTCCTCACACCTCTAGGTAGAAACCTCTGGAAAGACACACACACACACACACACACACACACACACACACACACGAGGTAGGGAGAACCCAAACCACAAGGTCCCCTCGCCTAGGGGCAGAGCTTAAAGAGAGAGCACACAGGTAGCAAAACAGGGACGTATCTGAAAATAAAACTCATGAAGAGGGCCTGGAGAGATGGCTTAGCGGTTAAGCGCTTGCTTGTGAAGTGTAAGGACACCTGTTCAAGGCTCAATTCCCCATCACCCACATAAGCCAGATGCACAAGGTGGCGCATACATCTGGAGTTTGTTTGCAGCGGCGGGAGGCCCTGGTGCACCCATTATCCCTCTCCCTCCCTCTCTTGTGCAGCTGGCTTACATGGGTCCTGGGGAATCAAACCAAGGTCCTTTGACTTTGCAGGCAAGCACCTTAACCATTAAGCCATCTTTCCAGCCCAAGACACCCTGGCTTCTGTCTCTGGTACAACAAAGTATAAAAATTAAATGAAGTGTGTTTTGGCTCACTGTTCTGGTTTTAGAAGTTTCGGTTTCGGGTCAGCTGGCCTCACTGCTTTTGGGCCTGTTGTGAGGAAGCGCAGTGGAGTAAATCTGCCCCCTTCATGGCTTGGAATCCAGTGAGAAAAGGAAAGGCCAAAAATCCGCCCTCCCTTTCCACTGCATGCCTTCAGTGACCTGAGAGCTTTCCATTAGGTCTCACCTCGTCAAGGTTCCACCACCTGCCAGGCTGCGTGCAAAGTCTTTTACTACACGGGCCTTTGTGGACCATTCCATATACAAACTATAAAATCTCTCTCAGGGATGTTGTGAAGTTTCATAGCTCAATACTGCTACAGTTCTCTGTAATCACACTGACTGTCCACAGCATCCTGAGACCAGGCCTTCTCTAACAGAGAAGCTGAGGCTGTGAAGGGCCATGAAGGACTGGTGACCAGGTGGGAAAGCCCAAGAGAACAAGCTCTCAGCATCATTGTTGGCATGTTTGAAACTGCTTTGTGGACTATAATATGCCAGAGAATATACTGTTATTTCTGCACTGGAGATTGTTTTTATCACTATTTATAAAATACATGAATTGTCCCAGTGCATTAAACTAAGTCTTTGAGTCAGTCAATTCACTATTGCTTTTTTTATTCCAGGCTAGCCTCTACTTTCTGTCTTCCTATGCTATTGTAGAGTGGGAGGGATTTTTTAAATAACTTTATTCACCACACAGAATTTCTATTACATTGTTGATTTTTTTCATAAAGTGAAGATACTTGCCATTCTTAACTTAGCCTTGTAGTGTCCAGAATATTTATTATGTAATATAGGTTATAAATTAAACTAAGCATCATTGATTTGACATACATACAATACAAGGAGAGAACACATGGCTTCTAAGGTAAATAAAATGAGAGTACACACACATTATCTATGTACACACACATGGTCACACATACAGAGGTGAATAGCCTCCGGTGGTTTCATTGGGTTTCAATTTGTCACACAGTAATAGGGTCATTTAGAAACCATTTGGGGAATTTTTCAAAAGTAATTCAATAGCTAATCAAGAACATGGAGTCAATTTTAGCCACGCATGAAGTTATTCTCCACTAGAAGACATTTGAAGAAAAAAACACCAGCAACCTGAACCTTAGCAAAATATTCCTCCATGTGTATTTGGAAGTTAGGAAATAGGAACTGCACAAATGACGAGAGCGATGCAGCCACGAAGACTGACTTCCTGTAGAACCTCCACATGCTTGTAGGTTGTTTACGAAGAAAGGTGCTGTAGTGGAGAAATGAGGGGAAGGGCAGGGATAAAGGGTATTTCTTATTCTTGCTCTGAGCCAGGATTTGACCTGGTGCAAACTACTTATACATTCTGTGAGTGTATTCTGTATTGGAAGCAATAACACTTATCTTACTTAGGGATTCAAATAGTTATTCAATATTTTGTCTTAGCATTTATCTCCTGGTATAAAATTTCTCAAAAGGGCATATGAGTTGCTATAAGTATAAAAACTAAACATGACAAAGATATCAAAAATAAAGAGGCTTTTGGCAAGACAAAATAATCTCAAGGGAGCCAGAAATTTAAAATGGAAGAATAAAATATTTTTGTCACACACACACACACAAACACAAATCTATCTTGGATACAGTGGTAGTAGAACACCGTAAATGAACACCACTGGGTGCGCCTTGCTTTATGTGGGTACTGGGGGATTGAACCTGGGCTGCTAGGTCTTGCAAGCAAGTACCTTCACCCTTGAGCCATCTCTCCAGGCCTCAGCTTATTGTTTTGAGAGGGAAGTTTCATGGTGGCAGGAAAAGCATGGCAGAGCAGGCAGCAGACTCACATCTTCATACATCAACAGAGAGAGGGGGAGAGCAAACTAGTTCTGAAACCCAGAGGGCTTGACTAATAACCCTCAGGCCATGTCCCAGAAACACACCTTCTTCAGCAAGACTTGCCTCCCAAAGCTCCAGCAGCCAGGGCCCAAGTGGGGGCTTAACCACAAAGACCTGAGGTTACAGGGACTGTTTTACATTCAAACCACCACAAAATGGGTTTCAAAATATGGCAGTTTATAAAAGCTGTAAAATCATTTATTGTCAAATTCAGCTTTTTATGAGGAATCATTGTGAGCACGGGCTTTAGTTCTTTGTGTTTGCATATATTATGAGTTTCCACAGACTTCATGTGTTGCCTGTTGAGAGGGTTATCCTGTTTAGAAGTAGAACTTTCAGGACCTGATTAATTTTGTTGTACTGGAGCCCCTGTTTTTGACTTTTCATGGCTTTATAAGATGAGGGAGAGAGATCAGAAAAGATCCAAACACAGGTGTGTCTCATCTCTTGTAGGTGTGGTTTACAGACCCTGCAAGCAAGAAGGTCCTCACCAAAGGATGCCTCATGTCTTAGGCTTCCACAACTGTGAGCCAAAAAAAGCTTTGTTTTCATTATAAAGTAACTTGACTCAGATATTTTGTGATGGTAATGAGAAATAGACTGACACAATAAGCATGAGTTAGCATTCCCCAATAATTGCTGAGAGTCTACATAATTAGCATAGTTCTGAAAGATCCCTCAGGGTTTTCCTCAATTCTTCTTTATTCTCTATCTTCTGAGGTGAGAAATCCAGGCAATCTTCCTAACAAATTTAAAGCCTATTTTTTTTCCTGATGAAATTACTTAGGTTTCTTTTAAAACCATTTTTCTTCTCAGCAAGTGATTTCCCATTATTGATTAATTGTGGTGCTCAGGGTGAAGGGTCGATGTGTGATTTTGCAGGCTAGAGAAGGCTGTAAATAATGACTTCTGTCGGATCCTAGTTCTCAGCGGTTGCAGAAAGCCAGTCCTTTTCTTGTTTTATTTTAGGAAAGGTCCAAGCTCAGGAAATACAATTGCTGTTAACCCAGATAAAAACAAATCTCAACCCATCCTTTTGGGGTAGAGGGACCCTCTGGGGTGCCATTCCAGAGCTTCTCGCTGGCACAAATTAATAGCCTACCTTTGGCCATAGAAAAGAAAGAAAAGATAGAATTTCAGTAGCTCATTGGATACTTTAACATGACTTTCTTTGCTTTAATCAAGAGCCATGGGAGCTTTGGGTACAGAAAAGCCACATTTCAGCATTCTATGTGAGACAGTGGAATAGGTTAACAAGACATCACTCAGCAAAAATATCACAGAACCACATGCGGGGCTAGGCTGGGCCAGGCTTACATTTGCCACATCTGCTGTTCCGCTGTCACTGGAGGTTGTTAACGTTACTCTTTTCTCTCCCTCTCTCTCTTTCAAAGAGAAAGCAACTCCAGGGCTTTATAGGGTTGTTTGCAGAATGCTGCAGGAGTTGTGAAGTTAAGGAGCCTGAAGCCTCAGGAAAGACTGGGAAGCTCTGCATGTGGCAGAGCTCAGCCTTTCTCCAGGTCACACCCAGTGGACGACACGATGTCACTCTTCAGCTCATGTGTCGTCTTAGCTGGGCCATATCACCCAGCTATTTGGTCAAACATTATCCTAGAGGTTTGGGGAATGTTGTTTTTAGATGAGGTGAATATTTAAATAAGTGAAGTTTGAGTAATGCTGATGTCCCTCCATGACGAGGGGGAGTCTTACTCAGTGGAAGACCTGAACAGAAGACAGACCATCTTGTAGTCCCACAAACCAACCCCAACACTAACTTTTTCTCTGCTGCTGTCTGCTGTGATTTCAATGTGAAATGCCTCGGCTCATGGGTTTAAACACTCACTCCCCAGCTGGTGGCACTGCTTTGGAATGTCGTGCATCCTTTAGAAGATGGAGCCTCGCTGGAGAAAGCGGGTCACTGTGCATGGGCCTCAAGGTTTTATGATCCAGCCCCACTTCACTTCCTGCCTGCTTCCTGCTTTGTCACTGCAGACACAGTGCAACCCGCCACCTCACGTTCTGGCCTCCATGCCTTCCTCCCCATGATGGCCTGTACCCTCAAAGTGCAAAAAGAAGTAAACCAACCTTTCTGCCTTTAAGTCGCTTCTTGTCAGGTATTTTGCACAGAGATGAGAAAGGTAGCTCCCTAGACTTATCTGTTTCTGCCTCTTTTTGTACACACACACACACACACACACCCCTGTTGGTCGTGTGTGTGTGTGTGTGTGTGTGTGTGTGTGTGTGTGTGTGTGTTTAGACAGGGTCTCAGGTAGCCTAAGTTGGGCTTTAACTTCCTATGCAGCTGAGGGGAACTCCTGACCCTCCTGCCTCTATCACTGGGATGACTGTGCTGTTGCACCTGGTTTATGTGGTGCTGGGGATTGAATTTATTCCTTCACGCATGCGAGGCCAGCACTCTGATCCTGTTTCTCTGGAGAACTGCAATCTGTGTGCTCTATTTCCTTCCCCTAAATACCAATCTGATGCAGAGAGCACCCTGGGTCATCGGAGGTCCTGTGCTGTGCTGTAAGTGCCCTTTCTGGATGCTGACCAGTAAACCTATGCAAGCAGAACGTTTACAACACAATGAGGAAAGAAAGGAGTAGGAGCCTTGTTAGCTGACGAATTAGCCCAGATTGTCTCAGGTCACACTGAATTTCCCTGTGATCTGAGGCCTATCCTAAGGTATTGATCCATCCTGTCTTGTTTCTCTGGAATTTTATGTCAGGAGATCAGCACATCCCTACACTGCCTTTATCCATCATGTCTTTATCCTTAATCGTACATCTTTAACTCCAGGTAGGAAAACAAACATAAGAGAATTGAATTAGGCCATAAATGCACCCCTTATGGGGAGCAATGTTAGCTTATAGGTGGTGCCTGTTGGTAATGTTTTAAGTTGGCAGTAACCTCACTGGCCTTAAGTGACTTAGCTCAGCACTAGACTACATATCTGTCTCAATTACCTTCGTGTGTCTGTCACAAAACACCCAACCAAAACCAGCTGCGGGGAGAAAAGGGTCTATTTTGGCTCACAGACTCAAGCAGAAGCTAACCCACCTCCCAGCCAACCGCCGGTGGACAACAGCAGCAGGACAGTGAACTGAACATTGGCAATCTAGGAACTAATAAGAGCCCCCTAGCAACACACCACCTTCAGTAAGATTCATAATAAAAGAGTCCCCCTAGCAACACACCACCTTCAGTAAGATTCATAATAAAAGAGTCCCCCTAGCAACACACCACCTTCAGTAAGACTCATAATAAAAGAGTCCCCCTAGCAACACACCACCTTCAGTAAGACTCATAATAAAAGAGTCCCCCTAGGAACACACCACCTTCAGTAAGACTCATAATAAAAGAAGCAACACACCACCTTCAGTAAGACTCATAATAAAAGAGTCCCCCTAGCAACACACCACCTTCAGTAAGACTCATAATAAAAGAGTCCCCCTAGCAACACACCACCTTCAGTAAGACTCATAATAAAAGAGTCCCCCTAGCAACACACCACCTTCAGTAAGACTCATAATAAAAGAGTCCCCCTAGCAACACACCACCTTCAGTAAGACTCATAATAAAAGAGTCCCCCTAGGAACACACCACCTTCAGTAAGACTCATAATAAAAGAGTCCCCCTAGCAACACACCACCTTCAGTATGACTCAGACTCCCAAATTGTCATGAGCTGGGGGCCTAGCATTCAGGACACATGAGTTTATAGGGGACACCTAATTCAAACCTCCACATTCTACCCCTGGCCCCCATAAAGTGATAGCCATTCATGTTGTGAAATGCAATGAATTTAGTCCAACTTTTAAAACCCCTATAGTTTTTATCAATCCCAACATGTTCAAACATCCAACGACTCTTATCAGTGACGTGTAAAACCAAAAGAACATCATAGCACCAAGCAAACATTCACACTGCAGAAGGTGGCATTGGCATAGCAAGGAGAGACTGAATAAATAGAGGCTCTAAAACCAATAGGACAAAAATCAAATCCCACAGCTCCACGTCTCCCTTTCTAACCAGAGTTGGAAGTGTCTGGTATTCCATTTCCACCGCTCCAGTTAGGCTGCTCAAGTCTGCGGTAAACTCCACCCCATGCTGGCGGCTCTCCTTGGCAGTTATTCCGTAGTCGTGGTACATTGAAAAGTCCTGGGGGTCTCCAGGTCTTCACCGCAGCCCACGATTCGTCCTCATGGCTCCCTCGGGTCTCCACGCAGAGACTTCCAACAACGCCCCTCACATTGCCCATGGCTATTTCCAAAAAATAAAACTATTGAAAACCAATGATCCTCTCTTTCTTGCATTTGCTGTATTCCCACAGTAACAGGTGGGCTACCAGTTTCTTAGTCCAGGTAGCAATAAAGCTGGCTTTGAAGAACAGGACACTCCTTCAGCATTCACAACCCCTTGGTTTTAAAGGAGTCAGCATTCTTTGTCCTTCCCAATGCAGAACAGCCGGCCAGATCTCAATAGTTATCATATCTGAAACAACTGCGGCTAACCTGGCACTGTTTCCATCCTGAAACATTTATTTCTTTCTGTGCCACATCCCTCTGCTCACACCAGTCTATTTCTACACAACACAACCCTGCACAAGTTCTAAGGACATGGGTAGAACAGCAGGCCTCTCACACAAACTGTCTTTATCCCAGTCCAGACAAATCTCTTCCCTCCTATCATAAGCCAAACCCCACAGTACACAGCTCTTTCGTATCTAATTCTCTCAACTCTGACCAGAAGGGTCCATTAAAAGAACCTGTACTTAATAGTACTGAAAGGAGTCTTTTAGACCAACGTTTCAAACCCTTCCCCATTCCTCCAGTAAGTTCGTTTCAAAGGCCCCCAAACCAGTCACGTTTCTAGTAGCATTGACCCCATAATAATTTTCTGTTGTAGTTAACTTTGTGTTACTGGCACAAAACACCAGAAAAAAAGAAGCTTGTGGCTGGCCTTGGTGGCACGCACCTTTAATCCCAGCACTTGGAAGGCAGAGGTAGGAGGATTGACATTAGTTTGAGGCTACCCTGAGACTAGATAGTGAATTCCAGGTCAGCCTGGGCTAGAGTGAGACCCTACCTCGAAAAACCAAAAAAAAAAAAAAAAAAGAAGAAGAAGCAGCCTCTGGTGATGTTGGCTGTTTTTGACATGGGTGTTGGGGGTTGAACCTTTTGAAAGTGTACAACAGCAGTAGGAAGGAGAGTGGACCAACTAACATTGGCAAGCTAGGGACTGATAAGCCTCAAGGTCCACCCCCCAGTAACACACCTCCTTCAGCCAGGCTCTGAGTCCCAAATTGCCACCAGCTGGGGACCTAGCATTCACATGAGTTCATGGGGGACGCCGAAATCAAACCACCACCATATGTGACATAAACGACCTTGCTAATGAGAAGACCCTCAGAAGTGAGTTCAGCTTTGCTCCTTGCCAGCTTGTGCTCCACACCTCCTCTAATGAGCTGTTCTGGAGTCACCGATCCGTGGGTACACTGCTTGTCTTGTGTTGAAAGTAAAATGCCCCCCCGCATAGGCTCGTATGTTTGAAGACTTTGTCCTTGGCTGGTGGTGCTATTTGGGAAGAAGGTTGTGGAACCTTGAGGAGGTGGAGCTTTGCTGGAGGAAATAGATCACTAGGTGTGAGCCTTGAGGTGTTAAATCCTGACCCTATGTCCCATTTGCCTTCTACTTCCTGACTATGAACACAATGTGAGCAGCTGTCCCTGCTCCTGCTGCCATGGACTTCCCCACCATGGTAGACCAAAGAAATGGAAACTCTGGTTTTAGTGAGCAAGGGTTTACTGGATGTGGGGATGAGCTGGTTGGTCCACTTCCACTTCCCATCCCAGGTGGTCAGGTGCCTTCAGTCTTAGTCACGTTCTCATTCTGATGTCTGGGGAAAAGTAAGAGGAAGTCAAGTATCTTTGTTAGGTAGTTTAGGGTGACTGGACCCCAAAAGTAAAGGCAGGAATGTCTGCCCTTGCAATCTCTACACTTCTAGAGATCAAAAAATGATCTGACTTCTTATCTCTTTTCTAAAGAAGTTCCCTAGACCTGTGTTTGGCCATGAACATCCTGAGTCCCTTCCTGGTAGGGAGTTCCCCTTTCCTGGAATTTAAATCTGACCCTGACATTGTGGTTGGTCACATCATGGCTGGCCTCTCCTTGAGTCAGCTCCTAAGATCAATCAGCCCTCACTCTGGCTCACCTGAGTCTGAAGTTGAACCTGTCAGGAGCAATAGTTAGAAGTAAAAATGGGGCTGTTCGAACAGTGAGAAGTAACGGGGATGTTAGAAGAAAAAATGGGGACTGTTCGAACAGTGAGAAGTAATGGGGGTGTCAGGAGCAATAGTCAGGAGTAAAAATGGGGACTGTTAGAGCAGTGAGAAGTAATGGGGATGTTAGAAGCAATAGTTGGGAGTAAAATGGGCACTCATCCAGCAGTGACAAGATCACCATGGCAACCAGGGGGATGTGAGTGTCCCAGGGGGTTAGGGACAGGAGGACAAGGTAGTTGAGAGGACAAAGGAAAAAAGGGACTTGGTCTAATTAACATGTGTGAAGAGGGAATAAAGTTTGGCAACTGAATTAACATAATCTGCCTCTAGCCTACTGCGTTCAGCTCTGGCTCCTGACAGAAGCCCAGCACAATGAAATCATAAATAGAGCCCGCTCTGCACTCCTGACCCCCGAGCTCTGGTGAGTCTCCCCGTCTCGGCCTGGCTGGGCTGAGATGAGGGAAGAACCCCTGACTCCCCCCATGCCCTCCACATGGCCGGAGCTCTCTGCACTTTCTCTACTTTCATCTCTAAATCTCTTTTCATGTTTCTTCCAGGCCGCCACATGGGCTCTCAGACCACATGGGTGTATCCATTTTCCTTCCCTTGGTTTTGGACTCCCCTAAATAAAAATAATTCTCCTTCTCAGTTTGGTTGCCCAATTCTTTGGCTGAATACAAACATGGACTCGAGGTTTGGGGCTTGAGAACTGTCTTCCTGAACTCCCAATGCCCCGTGACAGAGAGCTCCTTTAGGGAAGAAGAGATGAAGAAAAATCAGATGCCCCCTTTCTAGGCTTAAGTATGTTATTTTCTGCTTTTAGCCCAGGAAAAAGCTGGGCTAAACGTACCTGCCACCCTAAGATGCCTAGCCGGTGTCCTCTCCTGTTTTACATCCGAATCACCATGGAAACAAGTTGCTTGGATGTCTGTGAAGGATTTCCTAGATTAGGTTAATTAAAACGGGAAGACTCGGCTTGCATGGAAAGCAGAGAGCTAAGGGCCTGCGTTCATCCTTCCTTCCTGACTGAAAATGAGTGTGACCAGCTGCTTCACGCTCCTGCCACCATGACTGACTGTCACCTCCCACCATAAGGTGAAAGGAATCCTTCGGTCCTTAAGTGTCTTTGGTAAGGTTTTTTTTGTCACAGCAATGAGGAAAGTAATACAGAGGCAATATCACTGTGGAGTGATCTGTCTGCCAAGTTCCTCTGTAGCGATCTGAAGTGAGTGCATACTTGAGACAGTGACTGGAGGCTTCTTTGAGTGTTTGGAGAGTCTGGAACAGGGCGTCATAAAAGCTGACAGTAAATTGCCTCAACCACTCTTCTCTCTGTGCCTTTAGCTTCCAAGGAGAATGAGATAGGCGAGGTTGTCAGCAGCTTTTAGACAGACATTCCTTGAGTGATTCACGCATACCTGCAGAGGTAAGCAGAAATCTTACCCAAAGTTTTATTGACTAAAGAGACAGATGTGAAACAGAGGCAGGCAGCGATTCCAGGCCTTAATTTCAGTGAGCTCCTGTCTTAGATGAGGCATCTGTGCTTTTCCACAAAAGCACTTTCTAAGTCCCTGTTACAAACAGGGCAGGACTGCCTTCTTTCCAAATGCTGTGTAGCATTGCATGTATATATACAACCAAGGTTCCTTTGTCATGTTGTCTGTCAGTCAGCACATGGTTTTCCTCCCTGTAGTGAATTCACTATACAATAGGAAGTCTTGTGCTCTTCCTCCTCCTTCTCCACTGGCCAGCACCACCCAGCTGATCTTTCTAATCAGAGCCTGACCTGTCCATCAGGCTTAATGTGAACACCAAGCTCCCTCCTCTGTCCATGGCTCTAGGCTCTCTCCTGTTGTCCTCGGACCCCTGGTGCTTGTTTCAACCCCCCCCCCTTCACATAGGTGCCTGGAGGACTGAGTAATCCTTATGTTGTTGTTGCTTCAGCAGCCGAGGGACTGAAAGGAACCCCGTCATTTCATCTCCTCAAGGATGGCTCTGGTAGACATATGCAGTCTCCCTCTTATGGCTCCCTCCTGCTCCTACATTTCCAAGGCTGCAATGGTGAGGAGAAGGAGATATGGTTGGTGTGGTGGTTTGAACATATGGCCCCATAGACTCAGGCTGGCAATTTGAGTCTCCAGTGGGCAGAGCCCTACTGAGGAAGAAGTAGGTCACTGGGGGTGGTTTTCAAGTCCAGCCCTAAGGAGTGTGGAGAGCAGTTTGGAGCTCTGGCTGTTTTGTGGTGCTCGATGTTGGTGGTGTCTCTCTGCTTGGATCTGTGGAAATGAGGCAGCTTCTTCCACTGTTGCTGGTGTCCCCTGCAATCTGTAAGCCCGGAAGAAACCTTTTCCTGCCATGTGCTGCTTTCAGCTGGGTTTGTCTCAGCAACGAAAGACTATCAGGATCTGAGGCCCAATCTAGAACTCTCAGGATCTGAGGCCCAATCTAGAAATCTCAAAGTGAAGAGGGATTTATTTATTACTTTAGAAACTACCTTATACAAAACACTTTTCTAGAAAGTGGAGGTAAGTCTTAGCTTTCATGGTACTTATTCTCTGGCCCATTGGAAGGCAAACCTGTGTGATGGCAAGTGACAAAAGTAGGCTATGGTATTTTTTTTTTTTTTAAGTTTCATTTATTTGAGAGAGTCAGAGAAAGAGAGAGTGAGAGAGAGGCAGAGAGACAGAGAGAATGGGTCAGCCAGGGCCTCTAGCCACTGCAAATGAACTCCAGATGCATGCACCACCTTGTGCACCTGGCTTACGTGGGTCCTGGGGAATCAAACTAGGGTCCTTTGGCTTTGCAGGCAAACACCTCAACTGCTAAGCCATCCCTCGTGAATAGAAGTTTAATGCTGAATGATGAGTGGTTTTCATCTGCTATCTATTGTTCCTTGGGGCACACTTTCAAAGGTAAAGGCATTTGTACTTATTTGCTTTCTCTTTTTCTTTTTAAGCATTGATTAATTAATTAATTAATTTGCAAAAGGGAGAGAGAGGAGAGAGAATGAGAGAAGGGGAATGGGTATGCCAGGGCCTCTAGCCACTGCAAACACATTCCAGATGCATGCGCCACTTTGTGCATCTGGCTTTATGTGGATAATGAGGAATCAAATCCAGGCTATCGGGTTTTGCAAACACGTGCCTTTAACTGTGGAACCATCTCTCTATCCCTCTTTCTTTCTCTCTCTTTTTTTTTAGCATGTGTATGTGCATGCCTATTCATGTGTAGGCACATGTGTGGGTACATGTATACGTGTGTGTGCATATGGTCATCATAAGTCTGCTTTAGTGGTGAGCTCCCCGCAGCTTCTGGATTTCTGCTCTGGTGTGTTTGGAGTCTCCTCAGTGTCCATTTCCATCACCCTGGCGCAGGTTGTCAGGCTCCCCATGGAAGCAGCACTCTTGCTCATCTCGCCAGTTCCCCTGTGGTTTCCCCTGGGCCCTGGCTGGTGTGTGAGGGGCGGTTCATCTCCTGCCAGGGAGTCAGCTGTCTATGCTTGTCCTGTTGATGGATTTTGGTTGTCCTCAGTTATCTCTGCTTTCAGATGCCACCCTCGGAGCCCTAGTGTGATTACGAGCACATTTGTACTTCTTGTTGTGTATAGGTGAGCTTCTTCGGGAAGCAACTTGCGTGGGGAAGCACTGCCATGCATACGGTTTATCCCTGTCAGCTTTTCATGTGAGACAAGTCCTTTGAAAAGAGTCCTTCATTCCCACTTGAGGGATCAGCAAACTGTGGCTGGAGGCCAAATTCAGCATGCTCTTGTGTTTGTACACACAGTGTCCTGGAGCTCAGCCACACCACACGTGTGTGTGCCATCAGTGGTGACTTTGGCCCATGACAGCACATCACAGCAGTTGCAACAGAGATGGTGTCAAAAATATTTATCTATTTTTTTAGAGGAATTTTTAGTTCTCTTGTCTGGAACAGTGAGCTCTCAAAGTGGACCAGCAGCTATATATCACTGAAAGCTTTTAAAGAAATCCAAGTTTTCATACAACTCCGAGCCTCCTGAGTCAGAAACTCTGGTAGTGGGGCCTTGCCAGTGAATCTGATGTTGGGTCAAGTTTCAGAACTACTGAAATTATAAGATCCATATTTTCTAGGGAGCTCCAGGCTTCCAGGAAGTTAGAAACCCATAGAAGTTTTGAATTCCTAATTTTTCCTCACTTTTTTCTTCTATTTATTTATTTATGTTTTTAAAATATTTTATTTTTATTTATGACAGAGAGAGAGAGAGAGAGAGAGTCAGGGGAGAGAGAGAGAGAGAATGAGCACGCCAGGTCCTCCAGCCACTGCAAACAAACTCCAGACGCATGTACCCATTTGTGCATCTGGCTTATGTGGATTCTGGGGAATCAAACCTGGGTCTTTTGGCTTTGCAGGGAAGTGCTTTAACTCTAAGTCATCTCTCCTCTGCTACTTTTATTGGGTGTGCGTGCACATGTGTGGAAGTCAGAGGACAACCTTAGCGTGTTTCCCCCTCTTTCCGTCTTCTTCTTTTTTTAAAAAATAATTTTATTGATTTATTTATTTGAGGGGGAGAGAGAAAGAGGCAGACAGAGAGAGAATGGGTGCACCATGGCTTCCAGCTGCTACAAACAAATTCTAGATGCATGTGCCACCTTGTGCATCTGGCTTACACGGGTCCTGGGGAACTGAACCTGGGTCTTTTGGCTTTGCAGGCAAGCACCTTAACTGCTAAGGTATCTCTCTAGCCCTCTTTCTTTCTTCTTTCTCTCTTTCTTTTCCATCTTCTCTTAAAACAGGGCCTCCTCTACCACTACTGCTGCGAGCTTCCTCCCATTGCCATCAGTGCCTTAGGGGTAGAGATGCATGCACCACTTTGAGTCTGGCTGTACCTGAGTGCTAAGGCAGATTAAACTCTCCCTTGTAGGCTTGCAGGCAAGCTCCTTTAACCTCTAAGCCATCCCCCAGCTCTTGCCATAGTTTTTCTTGATGGCTTAGAAAGCGGCTTCTGTTTGGGAGGTGCCATATGCAGTGGTATTAAAAATTAAGACTTGTGGTTACCACAGAAAAGATCATTGGCTGAGGGCTTATATTCACTGATTTATAAACATCACATCTATGTCCTTTTCACAAATTAGATCTCTTTAAATTGATTTTCCATCAGAGTTGAGAAGACAGTGGCTGAGTTTTAGTGTGCTGTGATTGTACACAATGCCCTGCATTGTCCCCTGTGTGTGAGTCTGATTTACAGATGCCCATAAAATGTGCTGGCAATGCATGAGCCTCACTGCACCCATCTTGCCTGGGGACAGCTGAGACGTTGCAAAGGATGCTGCTACCCGGTGAGCTCTCTGTCTCCCTTCATTTTGCCCTCTGTAACAGAATGTCACAGACTGGCTGGGCGTGGTGGCACATGCCTTTAATCCCAGCATTCGGGAGGCAGAGGTAGGAGGATCACTGTGAGTTCGAGGCCACCTTGAGACGACAGAGTGAATTCCAGGTCAGCCTGAGCTAGAGTGAGACCCTACCTTGAAAAAATAAACAAACAAACAAACAAACAAAAAAGAATATCACAGACTGGGTAGCTCATGGAGGAAAGGATTTATTTGTTTATTTTTAACTTTTTATTGATAACCTCCATACATATATACAGTGTATATATACAGTGTACTCTGATCATATTCCCCTCCACCCTTTGCCCCGTCCCCGCCCCACTTCCCTACACTCCCACCAATGAACCCCTGCTTCTTTCCAACTAGTCCTTCGGTTTTGATGTCATTGTTTTGCCCTCATATTTTGCAGGTCCTTTGCAGATAGTGACAGGCATGGTGAGGTCATGAATGCGCCCTTCACTTCATGTCTTGAAGATAGCTCTGAAACACTCTTTCCCATCCTTTGGCTCTTACATTCTTTCTACCGCCTCTTCCAAAATGGTCCTTGAGTCTTGGAGCGTGTGGAAGGAGATGTCTCATTTAGTGCTGAGCTTACTCTGCACACTGACTGAGAATCCCTAGCAGTCTCTGCCGTCTCAAAGGAGAAGCTTCCTATGCCGTTAGGGTGAAATTCTTTTTCTATGCTCAGAACTCTTAGATTTGATCCTTCATGGTGTCCCAAATGTCTTGAAATTCCTACATCAGAGAAAGTGATTCATTTCGTACAGTTTTGGAAGGACCAAAGTCAAGGCAATGTCTCACGGTCTGTTGCAGTGACACGGTAGAAGAAATCATTTGTCTAGAGATGGAGAGAGTGAGAGCGAGCAAGTGCTAAACTTGCTCTTACAACAAACTTACTCTCATGGTAAGGAACACACATGACGACAGGGATCCACTCGTGACCTAAGCACCTCCTCCCGTCCTGCTTCTCAACACTGTGGTGTTGAGAAGTAAGTTTCCCGCATGTGAACTTCGTGGGGCACAATCAAATCACAGCCACTTCCTCTAAAGCAGTGAGAGCCACATGATGGGCACACAGCAAATTGAACTTGAAAAACCAAACAAGCTGGGCGGGCGCACACCTTTAATAGCAGCACTCGGGAGGCAGAGGAAGGAGGATTGCTGTGAGCTTTGAGCTTTGGGATAGCGGGATGAGGAAATGGAGGGGTGAGCCCTAGGAACTATCAGACCATGGTTGGAAATTAGAACCGCCTCTGGCCACGTTTATGGATTACGAGGGAGAAAGTGCCACCAGACGTCTTTCAACTTAATTGCCTGATTAGACACAGATTTGAACATTTTTGAAAACCAAACAGAAGTTTCCTAACAATTTTATTTCTTGTGTGCCAGCACACAGGCAGGCACAGACACAGTTAGAGGTGTTCTTGACTAATCTAGGCGGCTCTCAATGCAGTCAGTTGACTGTCAAGATTCACCATCACACACTATTACAAGTGCAGATTCATCATTAGACTGACCAAGATTTCAGATCTTGTCACTGCCACCTCCTTTGGTCAAGTTTCATTGCCACTTTTTATTTATTATTATTCATTCATTCGTTTGTTTATTGCTTTTTTCAGGGTAGGGTTTCTCTCTAGCCCAGGCTAACCTGGAACTCAGTTTGTAGTCTCAGGCTGGCCTCGAACTCACAGTGATCCTCCTGCCTCTGCCTCCTGAGTGCTGCGATTAAAGGCGTGTGCCATCACGCTCAGCACATGTGCCACTTTTAAATGGTCATAGATGACAGTGCTCACAGGCCACATTTTTGCCACTTGAACAGAGATTGCTAACGTAGGTTCATTTTATAATTAATATTTACTTATTTATTTGAGAGAGAGAAGCTGATAGAGAGAGAGAATGGGCATGGCAGGGCCTCTAGTCACTGCAAATGAATTTCAGATGCATGTGCCACCTTGTGCATCTGGCTTTACCTGGGTACTGGGGAATCAAACCTGGGTCCTTTGGCTTTGCAGGCAAGTGCCTTAACCACTAAACCATCTCTCCAGCCCCCAATGTTGCTTCTTAATATAACTTGAATATGTTTTTTTAAAATTTTTTATTTTTTATTGACAACTTCTATACTTACATACAAAAAGCACATGATATTTCCCTCCCCACCCCCATCCCCCTTTAGAACTCCAATCTCCATCATATCCCCTCCCTCTCTCCATTAGTTTCTCTTTTAATTTGATGTCATAATCTTTTACTTCTATTATGAGGGTCTTGCGAAGGTATTGCTAAGCACTGCAAGGTCATGGATATTAAGGCCAATTTCTGTCTGGGCAGTTGCATTGTAAGGAGTCATACCCTTCCTTTGGCTCCTCCATTCTATCCGACCCCTCTTCCGCAATGGGTCCTGAGCCTTGGAGGGCGTGATAGAGATGTTTCAGTGCTGGGCATTCCTCCATCCCTTGTTCTCAGCACTATGTTGCCTTTTGGGTCATCCCAGTGGTCATCACCATCTGAAAAGAGAAGCTTCTCTAACCAGAAGTGAGAGTAGCATTAATATGTGAATATGGTCATTAAGTATAGTGCTTTCAGGGCAGCTTGGTGGGAATAAAATATACATTTAGTCAGACAAGAGCAGGCTTTATACCCCTAAGGCTCATGACCTCACCTGCCATAGACTTTTGCTTAGGTTTTTTTCAGTAGGCATGTATTCCCTCCCATATAGAGGGTCTTCAGTCCAATTATGGAGCAGTTGGTTACCCCATGAGTAGACATGCCACTATTGCATCCATTCAGTCATTGGGCCTGTATGGCCAAACATGAATATTCAGTGTCCACTGTTTTCACTACTGATGACTTCTGTCTCCCATATGGCTGCATGCAGTGCAGCTTTTCCAGCTTTCAGTTGGCTGGTCTACAGGGAGAAGGTTTTCTGCTCCGCACCAGCTTGCTTTCTCAGTGACCTTGTCTCTCAGGTAAGAGATGTCTTCAGCAATAGGGTCTTACTATCTGTTTCTCAAGGGAAACCAAGGGCTTTGGCAAAAGCCTTTAATGTTTTGGAGGCTACCGGGACCTCCTTGGCCAACAACTCACTGGAAGGTATTTGAATATGTTTATGTAAATCATTTTGTACATGTGGCAGCTTAATGCTTTGCTAGCGATGGTGGCACACTAGCTCTATTATACTTTTATTTTTATTTTTGTTCTATTCTTATATAGAATACAGGGCATTATGTACTATAGGGTTGATAAACTAAGGCCCAGAGTCCAAATCTGACCTGGTGTCTGTTTGTGTAAATTAAGTTTTATTAGAACACAACTATGCCCTCTTTTAAAAAAAACAACATACTATTTATGGCGGCTTTTGTGTTACAATGCAGGCTTGAGCTGTGACAGAAGCCATGTGACTCTCAAAGTAAAATATTGTACTGTGTGCTCTTTGTAGGAAGTTTAGCTGTGTCTTCCCCTCAGTTTTGCTTCACAGATGTGAGGCAGCAGCTTAGACAGACATAGAGTCTGGTCAAGCACGCCATCTTTTATGTCTGAATTGTGTTGGAAGTGGCCCGAAGGAGCAGAAAGAGTCCCTTCTTTGTGCAGTGCGTTCTCAGACAATGGAGCACAGGAGGCTTTTCTGTGCTGTCAACCCTTTGTTTCTTAGCCGAGGCTGACACACGTGAGTTCCTCCAGAGAGCAGTGTCTTTCCTGTCTTTGACATGAGATGCAAATGCCGTGATGAAAACCTCTGCTGAGCTCAGCACTAAAGTAAACTTTTGACCCACCCACTACGGCCCAGGGAACATTGTGGAAGAGGGTTATAAAGACTGTAAGAGCCACTGGGAAGGAAGGAGTGTCCTGGGGCCTTGTCCTCCCTCCACAGAGACTGTCTGATGCATTCATGACCCCGAGGAGCTGATCAACAAGCCCACTGAGTAGGGCTCTCAGTGGAATGAGGGTGGGGAGAAGGGATATAAGGTGACAAGCCTAGGGGACTATGACTAACACATGATTTGTTCACATAGTAAAGTTCATAATTAAAGAAAATACAAATCATTATACAAAAAAAAAAAGAAAGACTCTGAGATAGCAGCCAAGCCACTCCTAGACCCCTCACCCAGAGTCTTTGCACTGCCTCCCCCCAGTAACTGACTGCTGTTCCCACAACACATAACCCACAACCCCATGGGGACTACGAGCAACCACACTGAGGATGGACCCCAGTGGAATGGGGGCAGGGAGGTGGGAAAAGATGGTACCAATGCATGATGTATCCATACAAGTATGTTCTTAATAAAATAAATAAATAATAAATAAATAAATAAATAAAATATGAAACTAAAAATAAAGTTTGTTGTGCCAGGAATGGTGGCACAGGTCTTTAATCACAGCACTTGGGAGGCAGAGGTGCAAGGATCACCATGAGTTTGAGGTCACCCTGAGACTACAGAGTGAATTCCAGGTCAGCCTGGGCTAGAGTGAGACTCACACCCCCAAATTAAGTATCTAGAGGGCACTTTTCTGGACATATTACATGCATTTAGCCAGACAACAGTAGCAGTTTCCTCCTATGGCTTATGACCCCCACCCCCCAGGCCATAGGCTTTTCATTAGGTTTTCAGTGTTAGGCAGGAATTCCCTCCTGTGGGGCAAATCTCAAGTCCAATCAGAGAGCAGTTGTTTTTTTCCATCACAGACATGCCACCATTGTACCAGTTGGTACCTTTGGCCTGGTTGACCAGCCATAAAACTTGCAGGGTCCACTGCGGGTTAAGACTGTTGATTATTTCTCTCACCCAACAGACTGAACAGATCTTTCCAGCATCCTGACAGCTAGTCAACAGGGAGGAGGCTTCCAGCTCAGCTCCAGCTTGATTTCTCAGTGACCTGCTGCCCAAGCATGTGTAGTCTTCAGCAATAGGATCTGACCATCTAGTTCTGGTGGGCAACCAAAAGTCTTGGCAATAGTCTGTAATGTTTCGGGGCTCTCAGGGGCCTCCGTTCTGTGGCGATTTCTGCAAAACTTAACCTGGTTACATTCAGATCCAGGGTTAGGGTGCTGGGACTAAGACCTAGGATCAGAGGAGGAACGTTTCTAGAACCGCAACTGTTTGCCTTGCCAGGACCTGGAGCTTGGCAGTGGAGTTGTAGGTCAGAGATCCTGATGCACCTTCACACTAGGAACGAGGATCCTCCAGTCCAGCCAGGCCCTGCCTGTCTCAGATAGGACACCCTGTTGTACACGCTGGCACACTGGCAGGGCTATGAGAAAGGAAGACCCTCAAACCTGGGAAGGAGAGGGGATGCTAAGCTGGTCTAGTTTTCCAGAGGCTCAACAGTAAATAGCCGGCAGCCACAGAAAATGACCCAGGGTGGGGCTGGAGAGATGGCTTAGCAGTTAAGGCGTTTGCCTACAAGGCGTAAGGACCCTGGTTCAATTCTCCAGGTCCTATGTAAGCCAGATGCACATGGTGGTGCATGCATCTGGAGTTCGTTTGCAATGGCTAGAGGCCCTGGTGCACCCATTCTCACTCTCTCTCCCCTTCTCTGTCTCAAATAAATAAATAAATAAATAAATAAAAAAAAAAAAAAAAAAGAAAAGAACCCAGGGTGTCCAGACTAGGTGCTGAGCCAAAGTGCAGGTAGAAATTCTCATAAGCAGTTTTCTTCTTTTTTTAAAAAATATTTTATTTATTTATTTATAAGAGAGAGAGGAGGCAGAGAGAAAGAGAATGGGCACACCAAGGTCACTAGCCACTGCAAATGAATTCCAGACACATGCGCCCCTTGTGCATCTGGCTTATGTAGGTCCTAGGGAATCAAACTGGGGTCCTCAGACTTTGCAAGCAAGTGCCTTAACCACTAAGCCATCTCCCCAGCCCATGCAGTTTTCTTTTTGTTTATGTATTGCTGGCAGTATATCTAATATTGTGGCCTTCTTATATGATCTTCCTTTTTATTTTTATTAACATGTATTAATGACATGAATGGGATGCAATGAAATCTTTCTGCACACACACACACACACACACACACACACACACACACACACAGTGGACACTCATCAAATCCAATCTCGCTTTATCCACCCAGTTCACTTCCCAACTTCCATTAATCTATATTCAGTTCTTCTTTTAAAATGTCCACACATGAGAGAGTGCAGCACTTGCCTCCTCTGTCCGGTTTATCTCATTTAACATAATGTCCTCCAGTTCTACCCATTTTGCTTCAAATGGCAGGCTTTCATTCTTTTTTATGGCTTTATGTCTGTTGCAGCTCCAGGAAAGGTTTTCCCATTTCTTAAGCGTTCTGGTCTCTGAGGTAGATGCATCCCACCTGTTTCCCTGCATCACGTCTCCATATATCACCTTCGCATAATGGAAGCTCTCACCCCATTACCTCCCTCTGCCTTCCCTCAGCTTCTGTTCTTCCCCTTGTGCACAGCCCATTCTCTGTGGATCATCACTTAGCTTTTGGACAGTGCTTCTGCCTGGGTTTTTCTGCTCTACTTTGAGGCAAAGCCCATAATGGAGGGCTAGAGAGATGGCTTAGCGGTTAAGGCATTTGCCTGCAAAGTCAAAGACACACACGTCTGGAGTTTGTATGCAGTGGTTGGAGGCCCTGGCATGCCCATTCTCTCTCTCTCTCTCTCTCTCTCTCTCTGTCTGCCTCTTTCTCAAATAAATAAATTAATAAAATATATTTTTTAAAAGCCCATAACAGAGAAGTCCACTACCCCTGCTGCTTTGGACTCTTACCCAAAGCTGAAACCAGTAAGCAGGAAGTGGGAAGTGGGAAGTGGGAAGCAGGAAGGAATGAGGGTGTCTGTGCCCTGCCAGGCACCCTTCTTTTGGGGCCCAAGGCCTAGAGGCAAGGCAAGGCCTAGAGGCAAGGCAAGGGCCCAGGGACCTTCCCCTTGGCTATGGTCTTTGACACCAGGAGTGAAGAGAATCCTGCCCTTGAGTTTGCTACAATTTTCATGAACATTATCTCCATGAGTCTGTGTGGGAAGGGCTTGGTCCTCAGTGAGATGTGTGGTGGGACCTTTAAGAGCCGTGGTTGGTGGACGGGTTTCAGGTTATAGGCATTGGGCCTTGGAAGAGGCTAGTGGGAGCTCAGCTCCTCCTTTCTCTCCCTTGCCAGCCATGACTTGATAGACTTTGATCTGTCACCACTTACGTCCTGTTGTGATGCCTCACCACACGTCAAAACAACCAAGCCCACGAATCATGGACGGGAGCCTTCACAACCGAGAACACAGTAAAACGTTCCTCCTTCTGGCCGTAAGCCGCAGTTTGCTAACACAGGGTGAGCTGTAGAGAATCCTTGAGGGCCTGGCTGAACTGGATGCTGAGTTCAAATAGGAGAGAAATAACGTGAGGGGGGGAAGTGTGCTGTTCACACGGTATCACCCACAAATGACTACGTGAGTAGCAGCAGGTGTGCTGTGAGTGTCCCACTGAGGATAGTTTATCAATGATTCTAGTTTTCTTCTAAAACCATGATTTGGCATCCATCATTTTTCCTCTAAGCTGTTTAGTGAGGTGTTCTGTTGCAGCGCTGAGGAAGGCAACTGTTCCCTGCCTTCTCTCTCCCCCCTCCCCACACTGGTCCTGGTCTCTAGGCGGTGGGCAGCTTTGCTCCATCACGGGCTCCCCACACCATGGTCCAGAAGCCACAGAGTCAAATGACCATGGACTCAAACCTCTGAAACCATAAGCCACGTTTGATTTTCCTTTTAAATTGGTTTTCTGATGGCTTCTGTCCCAGAGACAGAAAGCTGACCAACACAGCACCTCTAGAAGTAGGGCTACCCTGGATTCTGTAGGCTTTCAGCTCTCAACCAGTGAATTTAAGGGAAAAGATGAAACTGGAGTTGAAACCTGGAGAAAACCATGTGGCTTTTCCCCTTTCTATCCCCAGTGGCCGTGGACCCCGAGGGCTCTTGTCTGAGCATTCTGGAGAACACAGGTTGCATTGTCCAGCCCTTCTTACTGTCCACCCCTGTCCTCCGTTACCAGGAAAACGAGTTCATCTTAGTTCATTCAACGTACACATTTCTAGGCTGTTCACAAAATAGAACGCTTACATGTTTTAAAGTCAGGAGGGGGAATGAGTTGTTCAGGGTACAGTAGAGAAATAATCACCCTCTGAGGGACAGTGAGGTCACACTTGTACTAGGGCCACAGCCGTCTGCTTGGGCATTCGTGCAGACAGAGACATGTGCTTCAAATCTTTTTTGCCTGCATTCTGACTGCTTTTCTGTAAAGGATCTTGGACCCAGAGTATATTTTGTTCATTTGGCCAGGGCATTTTGTTAATGGAATAGAGATAACCAATTGTGTAGTTTATATTAGAACTGAGGATTTTGCTTGCCTCAAGAATATTATAATCTTAACTTGTTGTTTGAGGCTCCATTGCGTTTGGATAAATACAGAATGTGTTTTTCTCTTCTCTTATTCCAGCGGGCAGTTGTTCAAATGGACTGTAACTAGAGCTTTCTGTTTGCACTGGGGTCATCTCGGGTTTACAACCAGAAAGCTTAATAGCGGGAGCTGCAAACAAGTGGGCAGAAGCAGGAACGTAGGAAGTTGCTTCCAAAGGATGCTGCAGAGCAATGAAGCAAAGGCCTTGGCCAGTCCCTTGTGTGAGCGCCGTTTGCTTCTGCCCTCCCTTCGGTCACTCCTGAGGGTGTAGGTGACACCAGTCTCTTGTACGAAATGATCTGCACACACCAGGTGGAGAATCTTCTCACACTTGCCTCACACAGACTGGGGTGCATGTCTAGTACAATATCCCCTTTCCTAAATCTGAAATGCTATCAAGCTCTGCAAAGTTATGGCAAAACCCACACAAACAAAAATCTCCTAAGGACGGATGGCACCTCGAGCTTGTGGAGTCATATTTGATGTTTTTCTAATTTGTGCGTGGAAAAATTTCTGCTTGTTAACGTTGTGCCAGAAGTCCGAGGGAAGTTTTCTTTCCTAAGATTTCTCTACTGTTTTGGCTAATTGGATAAATATTTTCAAGTGAACAGATAAGTGTTGGCTGGCAAATGAGTTGGCATGTCAACTCTGTTTCTTACTGGCTTTTGGCATTTGGCATTCTAGTATTTTGATTTGGAAAACCATTCTTTAAAATTTTTTTTTTTGTTGTTGTTGTTTATTTGAGAGCGACAGGCAGAGATAGAAAGAGGCGTGCCGGTGCTCACACGGGGCACCAGTTGCCAGTTCTTTCCCTCCACCACCGGCAGGTAGAGCGGAAGAGAGAGAGAGCCGGGCCAGCCGCTTCTCTCGAGGCTGAGCGGGAAGGCGGGTGTCGGCGGCTCAAACCCCTCCCCGCCAAAACACCCGGGAGAAAAACCACATTGAGCTGGGAGACCATCAAGGGCGGAAAACTCTCGGTTTATTGTCATGGGAAGGTGTTTATATATTTTGAGGATGGGAAAAAGGATGAGAGAAAGGTGTAAGGGCCAATAGTATTTCACCACGTCAGCAGTAGCTGGGCGGAGGCAGTCTCAGCTTAGGTGCTGAGTCACTCCAAGGACAGGTCGTTAAACTCCAGACAGGCTCCAGAAGCTCGACTGGGCCTCACAAGCGGAAGTAGGCCAAGGACAGGTAAACTCTGGCTGGGCTCAGAACCACTAGGCCTCACACTGGGGCTCAGGGCCCAACAGAGGCGAGAGAGAGAGAGAGAGAGAGAGAGAGAGAGAGAGAGCACACACCAGGGATTCCAGCCACTGCAAACGAACTCCAGGTGCATGTGCCACCTTGTGCATCTGGCTTACATGGGTACTGGAGAATTGAGCTTTGAACCCAGGTCCTCAGGTTTCACAGGCAAGCATTTAACCACTAAGCCATCTCTCTAGCCCTGGAAAACCATTCTTTTGATTGACAGGATATATGGTTTCCTGGGGCCAGTGTGGGTTGGCACTGTTTACAAGAGCTGCCTCTTTGCCCGCTCTGCCTTCAGTACCTCACATTGATAGGATGACATTGGCCACAAGGGAGTATGTACACCGGGGGAATCAGTGAACCCCGGAAATCCCTTCACACGGGACTGCCTGGTTTTTGCCCCAAGAGCTGATTTCTGGACGTTTGTTGCCTTCCAGTGCCTGGGGCTGTTGCAGATGAAGACAAAGGCCACCCCAAGCAGACATTACTCCTGCCATTGAGAGTGCCATCACTCAGTGTAGCGTGTGTGTGTGTGTGTGTGTGTGTGCGCGCGCGCCTGTGTGTGCATTCCTGCCCATGCCTGTGCACGTCTATCCCTGTGCACCTGGGCATGCATGTTGGCCATGTGTATCTACCTAGTGAGCCTAGTGAGCATTGTACATTGTACAAGTATGTCCAGGTACACCTAGATGAGCCCACATTTGTGTGTACACTCACTCAAGTGCCTATGTACATCTCCATGCCCGTGTGTGCCTATGTTCAGGCACATATATACATTAGTGTGCACGTGTGCATGTGGATGTCTGCATGTGTGTATGCATGCTGATGTATGTATATGCAAGCACAAGTATGCACATGCATCCTGCATCCTCTTATCCAGGATCAAACCAGGACTCAGTCATATTCCTTTTCTTAACTGTAATTGCTGTTTGTCTGAGCGTGGGTGCCAGTTCACTGCCTACGGACAAAAAGGAACATGCTACAATGTTGCAATTTGTGAATCTAAAAAAAAAAAAGCTTTGATCATTAGCAAGTGCTGTGGCTAAATCCACAGCCTCCACCTATTGATAGTTGTAAAGGTGGAAGTTCTTATATAATAAAGAAACCTATTCTTGAAGGAAATAGTGGCAAAGAGGGTTGGGCTCACGGAGAGCTGTCCATTTTCTACCAGTTATTTAACAATCTTGGGGCCATCTGATCCTTAGCAGTCTATAAAATCATTAAAATTATGTAATTCAAAGTAAGTTGAGAGGCTAAAGAGAGGGCTCAGTGATTAAAGGTGCTTGCTTGCAAAGCCTGACAGCCTGGGTTCGATTTCCCAGGACCCACGCACAACCAGATGTAAAAGTAGCACTTGTGTCTAGAGCTCGCTACAGCAGCAGGGAGGCCCTGGCACACCCATACTCACTCTCTCTCTCTCTCTTCTCTCTCTCTTTCTAAAATAAATAAATAAACAAACTTTTTGTTAACAAAAGTATGTTCAGAGTGATCTGTTTCAGATATTCTGTGTTCTTTCTGACAGTTCATTTCAGTCGTGAAAAGAAGAATGTCAAGCTTTAAAATATTCTGTAGCTCCCAGGGGTCTGGCTGAAAAAATGATGTACCTTTTGTGTAACACAAAGTCTAGGAAGATTCTTTTTTCTTACTGTCCATTCAAGAGGTGTTCTTATAAAATACATTTCAGGTGAACTTAACTGTAACTTATCAGGGTTCTGAATGGTCTGCAGAATTAAACTCAGTAACAAATCTTGGCGTATTCTTCCTCTCAGGTCACAACAGTGATGTACAGAAGGTCCATTGCACACAGCACGCACTGCCCCTGTGTGGGCGTGGCGCCCCTCTCGAGTCCCCCAGTGACACTGTGTCAGGAGATGCTGTGATTCTGACTGAGGACACTCTCCTTGGTCTGCTCTTGAATTCTTAGGTATACGACTCACTGCAACCTTACACAAGTCAGCCCCTCGTCCCCGTCATCATCAAGTGTGCTGTTCCCCGGCGGTTCTCAGTGAACACTA
Source organism: Orientallactaga sibirica (assembly GCA_036365145.1). NCBI lineage: Eukaryota > Metazoa > Chordata > Mammalia > Rodentia > Dipodidae > Orientallactaga > Orientallactaga sibirica. Next base: position 2,144,421 of record JAEOAD010000005.1, read on the forward strand.
ATAGGTTGGAGCAACCAGTAACTATTTTCTGTAGCTTAAGGCCAAGGCAATCCTACAAGCATGTAGCTTTTTTTCTGCTGGTAAAAACATTCCCTCCTAAAAAGAAGCTTTTTTTTTTTGGAGAGAGACACAGAGAGAGACAGAGAGAGAGAGGGAGAGGAAGACAGATAAGAATGGACACGCCAGCAGCCTCTCATGCTGTGAACAAAATCCAGATGTGTGCGCCCCCTTGTGGTCAAGTGTGGCATTGTGCCCTTGCATCTTTGCATCTGGCTAAACGTGGGACCTGGAGATTGGAACCAGCGTTCTTAGGTTGTGGTGGTTTGATTCAGGTGTCCCCCATAAATGATAAGTGTTCTGAATGCTAGGTTCCCAGCTGATGGCAACTTGGGAATTAACACCTCCTGGAGGCAGAGTATTGTTGGGGGCGGGCTTATGGGTATTATAGCCAGCTTCCCTTTGCCAGTGTTTGGCACACTCTCCTGTTGCTGTTGTCCACCTTATGTTGACCAGAGAGTGATGTCCACCCTCTGCTCATGCCATCGTTTTTCCTGCCATCATGGAGCTTCCCCCTCGAGCCTGTAAGCCAAAATAAACCTCTTTTTTCCCACAAGCTGCTCTTAGTCGGGTGATTTCTATCAGCAATGCGAACCTGACTGCAACAGTAAAGTGGTACCGAGGAGTGGGATTGCTGCTAGACACCTGACTGTGGCTTTGGCCTTTTGGAGCTGATTTTCAAGCGGAAGAACTATGGACTGTGAGGTTTGGCTTATGAGGGTGAGAAAGAGCTGTGCTTGGACTGGGCTAGCAGTTTGTGTGAGAAGCTTCCTGTCCTGAGAAGATGTGCAGGGTTGCTTTGCATAGAAATGAACTGGTGTGAGCAGAAGGATATGGCACAGAAAAAATGAAATCTTTGGGTGAACTCTGCCTGTTCAGCTGCAATTGAGAGATTACAACCTTTGAGATTGGGCCAGCTGACCTGCAATGGGGCAACAGGAAGAATGCAGACTCTTTTGAAGGGGCCTGAATGCTGAAGGAGTGTCCTGTTCTTCAAAGTCTGATTTATTCCCCCCTGGATTAACAAATTGGCACCCCACCTGGTATTATGGAGTATAACAAATGCAGGAAAGAGAGGGTCATTGAATTTTTAATGCGGTCTTGTGTTTTGGAAATGGCCATGGGCAGTGTGAAGCAAGTTTGCTGGATGCCTGCATGAAGATCCCATGGGGCCATGAGGATGGACCGTGGGTTGCAGTGGAGACCCAGTGGAGATGCCGGGACCATGAGATGGCTGCCAAGGAGAGCTGCTGGCCCTGGATGAAGTTTTCCAGGACTGTGAGTAGCCTAGCTGGAGGGGTGGAAGTGGAATTCCAGAGACTTGTTGCTGGTTAGAATTATCAGACTTGGAGATTTGTCACTGACTAGAGTTGTTGGACTTGGAATTACAGAGTTTGATGTTTGCCCTGGTCGTTTTAAATCTTGTGTTGGTTGAATATTTCTTTGTTTTGCCCAATGCCATCCTTTGCAGTGTGAATGTTTATTCTGTGCCATTATGGGTTTTTGGGGGGGGGATTATTTCTGGTATTATGGCTCAGTTAAAAGACCTTGGACTATGGGGATTGTTGGACCATCATTAGGATTGATTTTAAAAAATTGGGGGCTTTTTAATTTGCATGAATGCATTGCATTTTACATCATGTACGGTTATCAGTATAGCCAGCTTCCCCTTGCCAGTGTTTGGCACACTCTCCTGTTGCTGTTGTCCACCTTATGTTGACCAGAGAGTGATGTCCACCCTCTGCTCATGCCATCGTTTTTCCTGCCATCATGGAGCTTCCCCTCGAGCCTGTAAGCCAAAATAAACCTCTTTTTCCCACAAGCTGCTCTTAGTCGGGTGATTTCTATCAGCAATGCGAACCTGACTGCAACACCTCCTGTCATCTTAGAATTACATTTCTTGTGCCACTTTGCTCTAAATATGCATCAAACAAAGCCCTCTAGGTTTTGCAAATAAATAGAGCCACATGGATGTCATCTCTTGCCTTTTTTCAACACTTTTAATGACTGTTGGTGGACTATTAAACATTTTTCAGTAACAATCAATGTTGATACAGAATAGTTTTGTCATCACATCGTTTTTTGGGGATATTTTTTGGTATTATGGCTCCAGTTAAAAGACCTTGGATTATGGGGATGTATGAACATCATTGGAATTGATAAAAACTATGGGGACTTTCTCTCCTGTTGCTGTTGTCCACCTTATGTTGAGAGAGTGATGTCCACCCTCTGCTCATGCCATCGTTTTCCTGCCATCATGGAGCTTCCCCTCGAGCCTGTAAGCCAAAATAAACCTCTTTTTTTTCCCACAAGCTGCTCTTAGTCGGGTGATTTCTATCAGCAATGCGAACCTGACTGCAACAGTAAAGTGGTACGGAGGAGTGGGATTGCTGCTAGACACCTGACTGTGGCTTTGGCCTTCTGGAGCTGTTTTTCAAGCGGAAGAACTATGGACTGTGAGGTTTGGCTGATGAGGGTGAGAAAGAGCTTTACTTGGACTGGGCTAGCAGTTTGTGTGACAAGTTTGCTGTTATGCCCATGTCCTGAGAAGTTGTGCAGGGTTGCTTTGCATAGAAATAAACTGGTGTGAGCAGAAGGATATGGCACAGAAAAAATGAAATCTTTGGGTGAACTCTGCCTGTTCAGCTGCAATTGAGAGATTACAACCTTTGAGATTGGGCCAGCTGACCTGCAATGGGGCAACAGGAAGAATGCAGACTCTTTTGAAGGGGCCTGAATGCTGAAGGAGTGTCCTGTTCTTCAAAGTCTGATTTATTCCCCCCTGGATTAACAAATTGGCACCCTACCTGGTATTATGGAGTATAACAAATGCAGGAAAGAGAGGGTCATTGAATTTTTAATGCGGTCTTGTGTTTTGGAAATGGCCATGGGCAGTGTGAAGCAAGTTTGCTGGATGCCTGCATGGAGATCCCATGGGGCCATGAGGATGGACAGTGGGTTGCAGTGGAGACCCAGTGGAGATGCCGGGACCATGAGATGGCTGCCAAGGAGAGCTGCTGGCCCTGTATGAAGTTTTCCAGGACTGTGAGTAGCCTAACTGGAGGGGTGGAAGTGGAATTCCAGAGACTTATTGCTGGTTAGAATTATCGGACTTGGAGATTTGTCACTGACTAGAGTTGTTGGACTTGGAATTACAGAGTTTGATGTTTGCCCTGGTCATTTTAAATCTTGTGTTGGTTGAATATTTATTTGCTTTGCCCAATGCCATCTTTTGCAGTGTGAATGTTTATTCTGTGCCATTATGGGTTTTTTTGGGGGGATTATTTCTGGTATTATGGCTCAGTTAAAAGACCCTGGAGTATGGGGATTGTTGGACCATCATTAGGATTAATTTAAAAAAAAGGGGGGGGGCTTTTAAATTTGCATGAATGCATTGCATTTTACATCATGTACGGTTATCAGTTTATGGGGGCCAGGGGCGGAATGTGGTGGTTTGATTCAGGCGTCCCCCATAAATGATAAGTGTTCTGAATGCTAGGTTCCCAGCTGATGGCAACTTGGGAATTAACACCTCCTGGAGGCAGAGTATTGTTGGGGGCGGGCTTATGGGTATTATAGCCAGCTTCCCCTTGCCAGTGTTTGGCACACTCTCCTGTTGCTGTTGTCCACCTTATGTTGACCAGAGAGTGATGTCCACCCTCTGCTCATGCCATCGTTTTTCCTGCCATCATGGAGCTTCCCCCTCGAGCCTGTAAGCCAAAATAAACCTCTTTTTTCCCACAAGCTGCTCTTAGTCGGGTGATTTCTGCCAGCAATGCGAACCTGACTGCAACATAGGCTTAGGAGGCAGGCGCCTTAACCGCTAAGCCATTTCTCCAACCTGAAAAGAAGCTTTTTTAAGACCCAGTAAGTAGATGAAACTTATAAGGCTTAGACGTAAATAAAAATACAAGCAGTAAAAACTGAGAAGAAATGAGAGAGAGGGACTGACCAGCCTAGCTGCCTGTGAAGTGGGCAGTGAGCCCCAGGGATGCAGCTTTTGTGAGTCACCTATGCTGCAGTGAGCTCTCTGGTGCTGCTGCTGGCTGCATGTGAGTCACCCACTGCTCCTGTTAGCAGCCCCTCACCCTGCCCTGGGAATTACCCCAATACACTCACTGGTTCACTGAGTTGGACTTGAATGGAACCCTTACTTTGGTCTATCGTTGGTCATTATCTTTTTCATATCTCCCCAGGAAAAGTTAACATAACCAAACGGCATTCCACTCTAGTGTGCAAAGTTCAACATGACAAACGTGGCCTCGTGCTCACATTTCCCTCTGTACCAGCCCTTTGCCACGGGACTTTGGAGCTCTGTTCATCAGGAGATGGCATCAGTTTCCTCACCCCTGGAGGTAGTCCAGCCCGGCACTTGCAGGGGCTCCAATAAGGTGGTAGGTTTGATGGTGCAGCGGGTCGGATGCTGGCCTTTGTCAGTCTCCAGCAAGTGCCCACCACTGTCACACACGTCTGCTTTGCAATTCATTGATGCGTGTTCATTTACCGCTGTCCGGTCAGCTCATCTGCTGTGCACGTTCCCCTTGGAAGAAAGTTAAAAGAGAAAGTGGTGGTGACTTAAGGAAGAATAGCAGAAAGAAAATATCAAAGCAGAGACCACGAAATTCAGAGGGAAAATGTGTAGTGAAGAGAGTTGTGCCCGTGGGTACCCCAAGTTTAAGGAAACTACACAGGTAGCTGACCTGGAGTCAGTGAAAGCAGCCATGTGGCAGATCTTGAGTTTAAGGGAGATAAGCAAGCGATAAATTTAGAGAAAGGGAACTACACAAATGGTAGATTTAGAGATCAGAGGGAAATCGTGCACGTAATCAAGTGAGGAGTTACCCCAAACTGTAAAGCAGAGATAAGCAGAAAAGTTTCCCCAGACCAAGAAACAGTGTTATGCTCTCTGCGCCCTCCCCACCCCCCACTCATACAGCTGGGTTGATCGAGGGGAGCTGCTCGTGTGTATCCAAGCAGAGATTAGAGGGAATCCAGAGAGAGCTCCACAAAGGGGCAAAAAGGCCTCGAGGGATTTAAAATTAAGTTTGCAACTTAAGTCCAGCAGTCTGTTAGAGGAGGTGTGTGTGTGGGGGGGGGGGTGGCCGGTGGGTCATCTTTCAGTCCAGCTCTGCAAAGTTTTCAGAGTCAGTTTGGAGCTCAGGCTAGTGCTGTTTGCTGGTTGTGGACAGTGCCTCTCTGCTACAGATCTATGGAAGTGAGCCAGCCTCTTCTGCCCTGATGGACCTTCTGGACCATGACCATCTAAAACAAACCCTTTCCTCCCATAAGCTGCTTCCGGTCAGGTGTTTCTTCTGCACCACTGCAGCACTGTGTGATCTCCTTTCTAGCTCCAGGGGGCTCGCTGTCTGCTGGGCACTGGCATCCATTGGCTTCATAAAAACTGACAAGCCTGGCTTTCTGATCCTCACTCATAATATAAAGTTCATGAAAAAAAAACCCCAAAGTAATTCTTCATGATAGAAGAAAGAGCAGACTATATCAGCTTCTCAGAACTGTAAGAGGCTCAGGAGAAAGCTAGCTTCTTTTAGGCAGTTAGGGACAGAGGTCCAAAGACAGAAGTGATGGCACCCAGCCTTGGCAAGAATGGACCTTGGATCTGATCGAGACTTCTCGACAACAACCATAATTCCCTCTGCTGCCCACAGTCTAACACACTTCCTGGGTGGGTCGACTTCACTGCCCAGGCGGCCTGGGCGGTCCTGGAGCCTGCCCTTCAAATCACAAACCAATTGGTTCTTCCCCTAACATACCTGAATGTGATGAGAGCATCCAGTTTCGATTGACTGTGAAAGCCTGTCCACACTGTTTCCAGTCTCCCGTCTGTGCCTCTCCTCACCCCGGTCACAGGGATGTACAAGAGTCTGCTTCCTCCCACCCACCCGCCCTGCCTGGCTGGGCGGCGGGGCAGGCAGCGGGAGGGGGTGAACAGACACTGTTTCTCAGTCTGGGTCAGTTTCTGCTTGCCTCTGCTTCACACTTGGGGTAACATCTCACTTGACTTTCATGGATGATTTTCCTCCCATCTCTGAATCTACCGTGTGTATATTTCCCTTACACTCTAGATCTCTCACAGACTCTGCTGTGTTTTCCACGTGAGCACGTGTTTCCTACTGCCCACATGCTTGTGACTGTGCTCTGGCCTTCTTCCTAGATCCCAACTTCCCTTTAATAAACTCCACAATTTGTGATTCTTCCTAAATAAACTCAGCAATTCATAATTTATCCTTCTTGAGTCTGTTTTTATCAGTTCTTTGTTAAAAATAGGACAGGACCCAAAACTGGGGTTCATAAATTTGGGAGACCCTTCCTGAATCTCAAAATCCTGCATCATATTTATGCTAAGTTCACACACCACATCAAAGTGTAAAGCTACTCACACCAGGCACCACTGTTTGACATCAGCTTGACCTTGTGTTTCTTTTAAGTCTGGCATGAACATCTGTCTCTTCCTCATGGTTGTCCACGACAAGTCCCAAAGTGCTGAGCTGCAGGACGAGACTGCTTGAAGAAGTGTGGAGTCGAATTAATTAGATAGAGAGAAACTCTGGCTAATTTTGGACTAGATAGATTGTTTGTTATTTGTTGTTGTTGTTATTGCATGTGGTTGTATGGGGGTCCCTGGCTGCTCCAGGGCCATTGCACACTGGAACCCCAGAGACATCCAGGCGGCTGGGGGTCGGGGTCTTGAGTGTCCGTGAGCGTGGCAGGAAGAAGCGCCTGGGAGACTGTGTTGGAGGACGGCTCGTTTGTTTACCAGGGGGTGGGCTTATCAATGTTCATGTAGTGGCGGGAAGAGGGATGGGGTTCAGGTCACAGGGGGATTGGTGTGTGAAGGCTGCTGGCTGACACCTCATTAACATATAGGGACGAATGTGGGAAAAGGTTACAAGGCTCTGGGGAAAGAAAAACCAAAGTCTTATCAGGACGTCCAAGTGCCCCAGGCTGGGGGGAGGGAGCGGCCTCACTCCTGCCGGTTTCGAGGGGAGATTGTCGGGGTCAAGGCTCGCTGCAACCTCCGAGGTCTGGGGCCCTTAGTCATGCCTGACAGCTCAGGCCTGCCTACACCTCAGTAGCCTGGGGGCCTTCAACCGTGCCCTACGGTAGTACTTGTGATGCATTATATGTAGTGGTGGTGTGTGGTGTGTGCACATGTGAGCACTTGTGTGTGTGCAGAGGCCTCTAACCTTGCAGAACTGGGGTTATGGGACCATGCCCAGCTCTTATGTGGGTGCTGCAACATCGAACTCAGGTAGTTTCAGCCCTTCTAGGCTTCATGTTTGCATGGGTGCACTCTTACCTCCTCAGCCATCTCTCCAGCTCCTCAGATTTGATTTCTACTTGTGCCAAATCTCTGTCATTTGACCTTGGTCCAACCGGCATTCTCTGTAACTGTGTTCCTTCATCTATAAAACAGCAACAATTATGTCTGCTCTACTTATTCATCACTGCAAGAGTGAAGTTCAATGGCACGTGTGAAAGTGCTTGGTAGACTAAGAAGAGATATGTAAAGCAGTGTAAAGTGTTGTTATGATTGCTCCTATTTCAATTCCTTGGCAGGAGATTGGGCCGAGAAGGAGGGGAAGGAGACAGATGACCCAGGGTGGCAGGTGGGAGGCTGAGTTGGTTGTTTATCAATAGGCAAAGCTCTCTGACTCATCAGAAAAGCAAGCTGGTAGACAGATAAATATGTCTGGAGGAAGCTCTTGAGCCCCTGTAGGAATTCTTCCTGGGGTTTAGAACACTAGCTCCAGGATGCTGCAAACAGGGCGGGGTGGGAGGTGGGATGGGGGGTGCCTGGTGTGCACAACAGGATGGGAGGTGCAGCCTAGCACGAGTCGGTGCACTAAGGAGCTCCCTCCTTTAGGGACACCCCAGATAAAGCTGGATCCTTGACTACGTTGTAAAGAACTTGAGAACAAGACAGAGGGAAGCACAGTTCATGAATTTACTAAGTAGAGATAAGGAATAGGGGACACTTTAAATTTAAACACACACACACACAGAGTGAGAAAGAGAGGGAGCGGGAGAGGAGATCCCTTAGGTGCATATGATTCTGTGATTTATTTTTATTTTTTAAAGTTTTTAAAAAATTATTTTATTTACTTGAGAGAGAGAGGTAGAGAGAGAGGATAGAATGGGTGTGCCAGGGCTTTCAGCTGCTGGAAATGAACTCCAGATGCATGTGCTACCTTGTACATCTGGCCAACGTGGGTCCTGGGGAATCGAACCTGGGTCCTTAGGCTTTGCAGGCTAGCCCGATTCTGTGATTTTGAAAACTACATTTGTTCAAATGATGTCATCTACAATAAGAGCTATACAGATTAAGCAAAGTTTAAAAAGTAAAAAAAAAATATATATGAACTGTTTGTTTAGTTGTCTTACCTTAAAGATTTTCCTTTTGTAAATGAAATTTTAAGGTGGCTTTTATGAGGTGCATTGCTTAGATTTAGGGCTGGGAGAGGAGGGCTACCACAGTCAAAGTCAACGCACACCTACTTCCAAGTGAGCACAGGTAGTGTCTCGATGCCCTTGTTTGACTCGCCTGCAGGAAGACGTGCCTGAGCCCATCAGTTGTGGTAATGTTTCTTGATTCTCAGCCATCTGGAAACACAAACTAGACCCTGCGGTAAGGGGTTGACTTTATTTCCCTCAGTTCTTTGGTTTTCCCTGACTGTTTACCCTGCCTCATTAGAAAAGGCAATGCCATTGTGTGCAGAGCAGAAGGTCCAGCGATGTGAGGGAGAGCAGTGGAAAACAGCAGACCGGAACCATCAGGAAGTATATTGCTTGCCCACCATCTATGTAATGGAACTGAAGGTTTGTTCCTCAGTGAGTGCAAAGCCAGTGGGTGCAACTAGGGAAGAAAAGAGTGAAGTGGGCTGGAGAGATGGCTTAGCAGTTAAGGCAATAGCCTGTGAAGCTTAAGAACTCATGTTCAAATCTCCAGGTCCCATGGAGCCAGACACACAGTGACACAAGCGTGCAATGTCGCACATGTGCACTAGTGGTGCATGTGTCTGAAGTTATTTTTAGCTAGCTGAAGGTCCTGGTGCACCCATTTTCTCTCTTTGCCTCTTCCTCTCTCTCTCTCTCTCAAAATAAAAATAAAAAAAAGAGTGAAGAAAGGTTTATTCCTTGCAGTAGCTATGAACACTCAGGAGATCATTCTTAAAGCACCCTCAAATTAAGACAGCAAGGGGGTCTGTTGGGGGAGGGGAATTACACACAGTCATGTAGAAAAGGCTCCGTGTTGCCTGCAGAGGCAGGCATGTTCATACACGAGCTCAGTTCAAGGCCGTACACCTATGTTCAAAGCACTAGTGGCCCTCAGAGCACCTCTGGGCAGAGAATTTAGTGTTATAATGAGCCAAGTTTACTGAGGGCCATGCAGAGTGAGTCAGAATGACTCGGGGATTTTGGTTTGTTTTTTATTTGTCTGGGTCTTAAGCAGAAAACAGAGAGAACTTTGAAGGAGTGTTAACAGTCTTTAGTTAAAGGAACAGTTCCTCCCCATAAACATAGTTATTGTCCCTAAAAGTATCTGCCAGGTGGTTAATACTTCTTGGATATGTAATGTGTTCTGGATATGTAATATATAATATGTAATGTAGGAAGAATGCTAGTACCCAGGGCCCTGCATAGGCACCGTCAAAATCTACCCCAAGTCTGGGCAAAAGAAACTGTGAGAAATACACCAGACAAAAGACCCTGAGCTTTGCAATGAAATGAAAAGAGTTATGTACCAGTTGAGATGCTTTCAGAGAAAATAGCCAAGTTAACAAACCTAGCTCAGGGCGGAGGCCACTCCTCACCCCGAAGCCAAGGTCCTGACATGGGAACTTCTACGACTGGTCAGTTCAGCCGCTGCACAAACTCTTCCAGGCCTCAGTCCATTCCAGTCCCCTTGTCCGTGAGCCTGTGCTTGGTGTGTCCTTTTACGCTGGTTTCTCCCCTCTAAAAATGGCTACTACAGTATTGCTGTCCCTTTAAGAGAGCAGAAATATTTTCCCAGATGTTCCAGCAGATTCCCTTCTGACTAGTCAATGTCCTCCAGGAGACTGTCTATCTATCTCCTTATGTGTCCATACATATACACGAATGCATGCGTGTGTTTGCTTCCATATAGAGGCTGAGATCTCACTGCAGAGCTGTAAGATCAGGAGAGCTAATAGTGGATGTATTTTAGTCCAAGTCTAAAGGCAAAAGGAGACTGGTGTCCCAGCTCCAAGTCAGTCCAGGTCAGCTTTTTGTTCTATTCAAGCAACTAATAGATTGGTGAAGTCCACCTCTCTGGGGAAGTTTCTAACCTCATGTAGAAATGCCCTTATATCCACCCCCAGAAGTAATGATAAAGCAAACATCTAAATGCCCCGTGATCTAGTGGAATTTACACGTAAAATTAGCTGTCATGCGAGCCTAAATCAGTCACCGTTAAGGGAGTGAAATGACCGTGGATGGCGTGGAGTGACCCAGGTTCACTGTGGCTGGGGAGTCCAGCCCCAGCATGGCGTGGAGTGAGCCAGGTTCACTGTGGCTGGGGAGGGAGTCCAGCCCCAGCATGGCGTGGAGTGAGCCAGGTTCACTGTGGCTGGGGAGGGAGTCCAGCCCCAGCATGGCGGGGAGTGAGCCAGGTTCACTGTGGCTGGGAGGGAGTCCAGCCCCAGCATGGCGTGGAGTGAGCCAGTTTCACTGTGGCTGGGGGAGGAGTCCAGCCCCAGCATGGCGTGGAGTGAGCCAGTTTCACTGTGGCTGGGGAGGGAGTCCAGCCCCAGCATGGCGTGGAGTGAGCCAGGTTCACTGTGGCTGGGGAGGGAGTCCAGCCCCAGCATGGCGTGGAGTGAGCCAGTTTCACTGTGGCTGGGGAGGGAGTCCAGCCCCAGCATGGCGTGGAGTGAGCCAGTTTCACTGTGGCTGGGGAGGGAGTCCAGCCCCAGCATGGCGTGGAGTGAGCCAGGTTCACTGTGGCTGGGGAGGGAGTCCAGCCCCAGCATGGCGGGTTCTAATCCCTGAGTGCAGCGGGAATTCTGTTGGCAGAAAAAGCAGACACAGAGTTGCTGGGTAGCTGCATCTCTCTGGTTCTCGCAAATCTTAGGTGAGATCCTTGAACTGTAATATAGAGCAGAGAGGGTGCTGTTAGGCATCAAGGTTTCAGAAGAAACCCGACCTCTTTGTACTCGATATTTGACCTTGTCAGCCCCCAGAACTGTGAGAAAACAAATGTTTGTTATTTAAGCCTCCTGCCCTGGACTATTTTGTTATATCAGCCAGCCCTAGCAAGTGCATGCCTTCTAATCAAGTCACTCCCTCGTTCAAGGCTTTAAAAATTTTATTTATTTATTTGACAGAGAAAGAGCGAGCACCAGGGCCTCCAGCCACTGCAAATGAACTCTAGACATGTGTGCCCCCTTGTGCACCTGGCTAATGTGGGTCCTGGGGAATTGAACCTGGGTCCTTTGGTTTTGTAGGCAGATGCTGTAACCGCTAAGCCAACCCTCCAGCCCCCTTGTCCAAAGGCTTTTTAACAGCTCTAGAGTCCATACAGTGAGGCGCACCATCTCCCTGGGCTCTCGGGGTTCTGTTGCTCTGGTCCTAACCTGTCTCCACTGTCTTCCTTGCTCATTCTCTCACATCAGTTCCTGCAGGGCTGATTTCTCATCAGTGGGCATGGTTGCCTGCACCTCTGCCTTGTTCCCTCCAAGGAAATGGCTTGTTTAAGGCCAAGTTCTATTTGTAAGAATCACGTCAGGCCCAACCCTTCAAAAAGCCACCATGGAGAAGCATCACTCTGCCACCTCCTCTGCATCATTTAGCCAAATTCCAGAAGAGCTTTGGATCTGCTCACCCATCCACGGGAGAGTAGGAGATAGCCGTTCTCAACGTCAGGTCTCCACTCATCTTTCCGTCCCTCTGCTGCATTTGACAAATATGGGGGAATTAGAACAGAATACCAAATTGGAATATGGGATCAAAATTAGGTCAAGAAATGAAAATAATGTCCATATGAAAATGGGAAATAGCAAACATGGATTAAAATGATATCAACTGGGCTGAGGAGATGGCTCAGTGGTTAAGAGCATTTATGGAGCAAGCTCAAGGGCCTGAGGGGGACTGAGATGGCTCAAGTGACTTGGATTCTCTTGTCCCTAAATAAACAGCTGGGCATGGCCACACACGTCTACAGTCCCAATGCTGTGGTGGGCAGAAACTAGAAAATCACTAGAGCTTACTGTCTGAAACAATGGTGAAAATTGTAGTTCTGGGTTGATTAAGAGACTATGTCTAAAGAAAACAGGTGGATGAGCTCAAAGAGGACACCCCATGTCCTCTTCTGGCCTCCATTATGTGCATACAGGGCGAGTGCACTGCACACATGTGCATACACCGCACACATCACAACACACGTCAAACATACTTTGCATGCTGCTCATGCATGCACACGCACACGCACACACACACACACACCAAAAAAAATTTTGAAAATTGATACCAACTCCAGAGTAGCCCCAAGAAAATAGGAAGTTCTGGGAGAGAAAATCCTGACTAGAAGAAAGACTTATCTGCTTTCTCTGACCTTGCAATGTATTTAAAAATATACCTTAAACCTACTTCCGATAGGCTTTTGGGTGAATATACTGGGATGTTTTCTGAAAAGAAAACATTTGATCCTTGGAGACAACTCAACAGGAGCTTCTCCTTGGAAAGTTGGCTGGATGGAGCAGTTTTTACTCTGAAATTTGCTTGCTTTTGAAATGCCTGGTGGAGAGTGAGCGCCAGACCTCAGCAGGGAGCAGCGCTAACATGTGCCCTTAAAAACCATCAGCTGTGCAGCCATGCAGACGTCATTAATAAATTGTAAGGATGGTTTGCTCAGGCCTGCTGTAAGTGAGCAAAGGTAAAGTGGTTTGTGGATAACTTCCTTCCCATTTGCACCTGGGGCTGTCACGAGGCGAAAACCTTAATCCAAGGCAAAACAATAAGAAAAAAATGCTCTTTTTTCACCAAGCTCTTGTAAAATCAGGGGAAAAATCCTTTCTTCTCATTTCTACAAGAGGAAAATGAGATCTGAAATGCTTAGCTATTTGAAATCTGACAGAGAATGGATAGATTTTTCCCCCTAGTGAGTCTGTGTGGGCAGTATGCGTGAGTGTGTATGTATGTGTCTTATGTGTGCATGTGTTCATGTGCATGCGCCACAGGGCCAGAGGTGGATGTTGGGCTTTTCTTTGATCACTTTCTGTCTGATTTCCCCGAAGCAGAGTCTCTTACTTGAACCCAGGGCTCAGTGGTTCTGCTGGACTAGCCAGCAGGCTTTCTTGGGGATCCTCAAACACAATGCCATTTCTGTGGGTGATGGGAATCTGAACTCCACACACTTTGTGGCAAGTGCTTTATCCGTTTAGCCACCTCCGCAGTCCCAGCTCTGTCAGTTTAAAAGCAACAAGAGGTTCTGTGCTTTCTTTCTTTCCTTTCCTGTCATATGAGTGAGGCCTGACGGGAACTTGAGTGGTTCTATCACGGCCCCCTGGTGCCCTGAAACACTGTGATGTATGAGAATGGATTGTGGGTTTTTTTTTTTTTTTGAATGGAGGAAAGCTAGCCCTGGTATAAAAACTCCCAGGGAATGAACTGAGTACTAGCCCTAGACTTGGGACATTGTCACAGAAACCACATTTGCTCTGGTACTTTTTTCTACAAGAAGCTGCGGCTGCCTCTAGTGTGGACAGCTCTAGAAAGACCCAGATGTAGCGGTGCAGGGCTTGGGAGGAGGAAGCGGGAGGACCCCGAGTCTACGGCCAGGCTGAGCTACGCAGCAAAGCCCTGCCTCAAAGGACAGCAACGAGAGAAAGACCAGTGGTAGTTAAGCTCTATCTTAGCACCTATTACTTTCACAAAGACAGCAATCCTGAAAAGCAGCCTGGAGAACCTGTGGAGCAGTGGAAACCGCCAGCTTCTGGGAATTAGGCAGTCAAGAAACTGAGAAGCTGTAGAGCTGGAGACTGAGAACCTACGCGGATGACTGGGGACAGGTTGGGGCACTAAGAATTCATTCAAAAACATTATGGTCAACCGAGGCAGATTAATCACTGCTTCTGCACCTATGCCCTGTTCCTTGTTCCTGCCTCAGTACAAAAGATCTCCTGCTTACTCCAAACTTTCAACAATCAATCCATTTACAATTCAACTCAATTACAGGCAGGGACAGCCCTGACTTACTTACCTCTCCCCCTCCCCACCCTGCAGTCCAGCCCTCCTTTGAGTTTCCACAGTTGGAGGACTCTTGTCCATGGTAATGGATGCTTTCTTGCTTGTCTGATCTTGATTTACTGTCTGAACACTGTTTTACAAAGCCTGTTTACTACATTCACTCTCCCTCTCCTACTGGCTTTTTGATGGTCTCTGCTTGGCTTGGAGGTGACAATTCTTCGTTGTTTGCTAAGCAAGAATCCGGTTGAGCAGAGTGGAGCTGCGCTTCCCTCTTCATTCCGTTTTGGTGGTGAATGCAGAGCTGCCTCTACTCCTGTTTCAGTGATGGGGGAAGTGTGAGGAGAGAGTTCTTCAGACTTACTGCGGGTCTCTCTGCCCCTCTGACAGAGGAAGCTGTGCAGGGCATGGTAAGATAGGCTGGGGCTGCCCTAGTGTGCTAGGGATCCACAGTGCAGAGCGAAACAGTCTCCTTTATGAAAATGCAGCCCCAGCATGAGGAAGGGAAATGGCTCAGGAGCAGGTGCACAGGCAGCAGGATTCCTCGTCACGGGGTGGATGGCTGGCGTTCAAGGGCCCTCCTGCTCCTTCTACCTGCTGCTGTATGGGGCAAGAGAAACTTCTCTCCCAGCCAAGAACAAAGAATAGGCACGTGGCCTTATGATAATCCATTCGTCACAGGCTCGACGAGTGTTGAGTGGGCAGACATTTTGGAAGGATATATGTTGTAGTAAGAGGTTGTCCATTGTGGGTGGGACATGTGGACTGAAGTGCTGCGGGGCCAGCTAGTGATGAATGGGAACAACAACAACAAAAAAAGTGGCACATTAGTGCTTATTGCCTTAAAACTACTTCGGGCAACTTTTTTTTTTTTTTTTCCAAGGTGGGTCTCACTCTGGCTCAGGCTGACCTGGAATTCACTATGTAGTCTCAGGGTGGCCTTGAACTCCTGGCAATCCTCCTACCTCTGCCTCCCGAGTGCTGGGATTAAAAGCATGAGCCACCACGCCCGGCTCAAGGCAACTTTTAACTCTTGGCTAGGTATGTAAAATAAGGTGTGTGTGGGTATATGACGTCTCACTGCACATTAACAAAAGTAACAGCCATTCCTTCCTACCATTACAGACAAGGCCACCACTCTCGTCTGGACGGCCTCGTACATGGTACGTTTTGTTTTGTCTGTCTGTTGGAAGTGCAATACGAACGAGTCCTGTAGCATTCCTATGTGACGTCACTCATGTTTTTCTTACTCAAAGATTTTCTCTTCATCTTTTCCTCTTTGCCCCGCATGGTTTGCGGGGGGGGGGGTTGTCCATCAGGTTTGGGGGAATTTAATCTGCCTCTCAGTCTATGATCTTTCCTGTGAAGGGGCTTATAGATGGAAGGTTGGGACTGATTGGATGTAGACTTAGATTTTTTTTTTTTAAATCAAGATTACTTGATGTAGGACTTTGGTCTAGGTCTCATAAGTGCATCAATCCACCTATGAATTTATGTGTGTATTCAGGAGAGGATTTATTGAGTCTATCTCATAAGCTATGGGTGGGCAGTCCAACAGCAGTTGTCCACAAGCTGGAAAGGTGAAGAATCAGGTAGTCTCTCAGTCCATGAGACTAGTGCAAGCTGGAAAGTCAAAGAACCAGGCAGCCGCTCAGTCCACCAGGCTGGAGACAGGCCGAAGAGTCCCAGGGCTGATAGCTGCTCAGTCCTTGAGAGCTAGTGAAGGGCAGTGGCGGCTGAAGACCAGCGTGGACAATGTGGAAGCAAGTGGCTGAAGACCCAGTGTGGACTGAAGAGCAGGCGTGGACTGAAGAGCAGTGTGGCACCAGGCAAAAAGCACATTTTAGCATTTTAGCAAGCCGCACTGACGGCAGACAGGGAAAGAAGAGCCCAGCATCCTCCTGAGCTTCCTCACGTACAGACCCTGGGGTCGTTCAGTTTTGCAATCAATTTAATTTGTTTAGGAATCCACCGACATTCCCCTTGAGTGGGTCTTGAGGTTGCTTCCAGGAAGGGTTGTCTGAAGAAGGAAGTCCTTTCCTGAGAGGGAACCCTTCTCAAAGGGGAACTTTATCTAAGGAATCTCTGGGACAAAAGAATCCTTTCTTCCCACCAGGCTGCTGGTGCTGCTTGCTGCCTTCCTGTGTGGACTGAAGAGCAGCGTGGACTGAAGAGCAGCGTGGACTGAAGACCAGCGTGGACTGAAGACCAGTGTGGACTGAAGAGCAGAGTGGACTGAAGAGCAGCGTGGACTGAAGAGCAGCGTGGACTGAGGACCAGCGTGGACTGAAGAACAACGTGGACTGAAGACCAGAGTGGACTGAAGACCAGAGTGGACTGAGGACCAGTGTGGACTGAGGACCAGCGTGGACTGAGGACCAGCGTGGACTGAAGAGCAATGTGGACTGAAGACCAGTGTGGACTGAAGAGCAGCATGGACTGAAGACCAGCGTGGACTGAAGAGCAGCATGGACTGAAGACCAGCGTGGACTGAAGAGCAGCGTGGACCGAAGACCAGTGTGGACTGAAGAGCAGCGTGGACTGAAGACCAGTGTGGACTGAAGACCAGTGTGGACTGAAGAGCAATGTGGACTGAAGACCAGTGTGGACTGAAGACCAGCGTGGACTGAGGACCAGCGTGGACTGAGGACCAGCGTGGACTGAGGACCAGCGTGGACTGAGGACCAGCGTGGACTGAAGAGCAACGTGGACTGAAGACCAGTGTGGACTGAAGAGCAGCGTGGACTGAAGACCAGCGTGGACTGAAGACCAGCGTGGACTGAAGACCAGCGTGGACTGAGGACCAGCGTGGACTGAGGACCAGCGTGGACTGAAGAGCAGCGTGGACTGAAGAGCAGCGTGGACTGAAGAGCAGCGTGGACTGAAGAGCAGTGTGGACTGAGGACCAGTGTGGACTGAAGAGCAGCGTCTCTCCAGGACGCCTCCAGGCCTTCAGTGCTGGATCGGGACTGCTGAGGCATCCAGCCTCGTGGACTGAGCAGCTACCGGGTTCCTTGGCTCTCTGGCCTGCAACCTGCTATTGCTGGACTGTTGTAAGCTAATCCAATAAATTCCCTTTTAATACAATTCATTCTATCCGTTCTATTCCTCTAGAGAACCTGACTACCATCCTCAAAAGAAAAAATGTTTTTTATTGCACATGAACTTACTCTTTCTTTTTTATTTATTTTGTTAATTTAAGTTATTTATTTGAGAGCAACAGACAGAGAGAGAAAGAGGCAGATAGAGAGAGAATGGGTGCACCAGGGCCTCCAGCCACTGCAAACGAACTCCAGATGCATGCGCCCCCTTGTCCATCTGGCTTACGTGGGTCCTGGGGAATCGAGCCTCAAACTAGGGTCCTCAGGCTACACAGGCAAGCACTTAACTGCTAAGCCAGCTCTCCAGGCCCAAACTTATTCTTCCTTTAGCATTTCTTTCTTAATGTATTGGGTGCAAGCTTTTCATTCATTTGTCTTTAATGTCTCTACTTTAAGCCTGTGCATTTCTGTTTGATGAAGAGTGATGGTTTGTTTCAGCTGTGTTCTTTCATTCATTCAAAAATTCATTTCACTCCTGCTGGGTGTGTGCCACCATAAATTGCACCATGGGCAATAAAAGAGGAGGGCTGAGTCTCTTCTCTCGAGAAATTTATATGCTACTTGTAAAGAGAAGACAGGACTTGTATTATACAATTATTTACATCCAACAATTTTCACTTTTAAGAGATTTTTGCTCATTTCATTTAATTACTTGAAACAAAATTTCTATTTCTTGTTCAAGAACTGCTGCTTCTAAGAAGAAGGAGTAGACAAAAATCTGGAATTTCCTCTTAGATTTTATGGAGTTTTTGACTTCCAGCTTGACTGTTCAGTTCGCACAGTGAAGATGCCTCCCTCCCCATCCCCTAAGCCTTGCAAACCCAACCTGGGATCAGAAAACCCAGCTACACACTTTTCTCGCCTCATTGCTGGGAATAAAGATTCAGCAGTCCCTGCTTGACTGACTTGTACTACGGTGACACCTGAGGCAGAAACTCAGAGCGGCTGGGCAGCTCTGAGGCTGCGGGAGGCACCAGGTGGGAGAAGCATGGCACTGGGCAGCCTCCTCCGCCCCTCCTGCCGGCAGCTTCTGCTAAAGTGAGCAGCAGACCCCAAGGTCAGGGTGTGCAGCTCTTGCCTGGGGAAGGTGTGACACAGCCAGGCAGCAGGCGATGATTGCAGCCAAAGACTCCATTGCTCCTGCCCCCGCTCTGAGCTGACTGTAGGGCAATGAGAGCCTAGGAAGCAACCCATTTTAGGGGAGTCAATCCGCAGGGGGACTCAGGTTCCCGGGCTGCAGGTCTAGTTAACTGTGCCCCTCCGGGAAATGAATGACGAAGTCCTCTGACCTTGTGTACTGCCACGTGGTCTTCGTATAGACTCTTGTAGAAGCTGGAATGGGAAGGCTACAGTTATACTTGGCCTTCACAGCGCTGAAAATCCCTGTATTCGAAAGTGCATACTAATTCCGTTTACGTTTGCCTCCACGGTCTACAGAGTGGAATGCCCTCCCCAGAAAGAAAATGGCCTTCATCTTAGCTAGTTGGTTCTCAGCCAGTGAAAATCCTCTGGCTTCTTTTTTCTTTTCTTTTCTTTTCTTTTCTTTTCTTTTCTTTTCTTTTCTTTTCTTTTCTTTTCTTTTCTTTTCTTTTCTTCTCCTTTGTAGTTCTTTGAAGTAAGGTTTTGCTATGTAGACCAAGCTGGCCTTGAATGTTGCAATTTTCCTGCCTTGGCCTCCTGAGTGCTGGGATTAAAGGTGTGTGTCGCTGTGCCTGACTCACCGGTTTTGCTCAAGCCATCCTCAGTGCTCACCTGTGCTCACCGAAGCTCTCCTTACATGACTGTGTGCAGGCCGTTGCTCCCTGCCTCTGTTAATGCGTCTCCAGGAAGCGCTCATACTGCCGGCACCATGACCCAGGGCTCACCTGCTGCTGTGGGGGCCGCTTGTTCTGAAGACTCGTCTTTCTGCCCAGTGCTTTCCTATTTCACTATCTCTGCTGTGATCACTATGAAATGGTAAACCTTTCTTTTCTGATTAAGTTTGTTTTTAAAATTTTTTGTTTATTTTTATGTATTTATTTATTTGAGAGTGACAGAGAGAGAGAGAAAAGAGAGAGGGACAGAGCCTCCAGCCATTGCAAACAAACACCAGATGCCTGCACCACCTTGTGTATCTGGCTTACGTGGGTCCTGGGGAATTGAGCCTCGAACCAGGGTCCTTAGGCTTCACAGGCAAGCGCTTAACCACTAAACCATCTCTCCTGATTAAGTTTCTATACCTTAAAAATCTCTAAGATTTAGCACCAGCTGTCATTGTAATTAGGAAGTCTTGACTTACGTGTATGTAAGAGCCTGTCTTAGAAGGGTTAAAATTTTCCCGCCTAACATGCAAGAACAGATGAACATGAAATTGCCTGCAATTTCTTCCCCTCTGATGCAATCAGCTTCAGTTGCTGGGATGAACCTCCAAACCAGGCACAGCTATGGAAGAAGGGAATTTATTTGAAGCCTATGGATGCAGGGGAAGTTCCATAATGGCAGAAGAAGTTAGTCCCATTCCTGTAGGTTCAAGCAGAGAGAAAAACCACCACCAACAGCAAGCAAGCACACTTTAGGAAGTTCAAGCACTTTGTGTATCTTTTGACTGGAATTCCAAATCCACCCCCACATCTTAGGGCTGGGCCCTAGGGTCCGCCCACAGTGACACCTCCTCCAGCCGGGTGGCTGCCAATCGAATTACAAACTTTAATAAAATACTGAATATATTGGGAGCCATCCACTCAAACTATCACACCCTCTCTCTCCTTTAAAATCAGCTGGTAGAACAAGTTACTCTGGACCATAAAACATAAGCAGCCATAGTATCAGTTTCTCAAAACTGAGCTCATGACTGCAATTTTAACAACTTGGAAATTTCTACTAGGAAAAGAAGCCCAGAAGCATGCAAAATTAAGCTTACCCAATAGTTTTGCACTACTTGTTAAAAAATAGTAATTCTTTTTATACGCAAGTTGAGTTTACATATGTACCTGCCAATCATATGCAAGTGTAAAAATCTAGTTTTGTTAATTCACATGTCAATTCATTTTGTTTTCTACTAAAATAATTTTCTAATGTTAATTAAAGCTTGAATTGACTTCTATGTGTGTGAAAGGTATGCATTCAAATGAAGAAAACAGTAGGTTGGAAAGAACTTCTACTCTAAGCCATCATGCATGCTCAGATTTCTTCTGTCGTATTTATGTAACTGCTGCTCAGAGCAGAACCAGACACTGAGGTGCTTCACCTCTACTGTCTCCTAAACCAGGAGGCATCTTACACGGGTGGGTTTGTCCTAGAGTTAATCAAATATACACAGCTGGACTGAATACAGAAATAAGCTCGGAAGATGCATGTCCCCACATAGTACGATGTCTTCAACGAACAGTCCACTTTCGAATAGTTGGAGTCGTTTTGTTGGAGAGAAACAATGAAGCGATCTAGGTCGATAACACTGAGGGATGAGTGACTTTAGGGAATAGACTTAGCCAGTACAGTCAGAAAGGTGCAGACGGTCTGCATGAGAGCCATAGTCTCACTGGAGAACTTTTGTCTGTATGTGATCATTAGTGTGTTGTCTGCTCACATCTTTCTCATTGCATTGAGTGTTTTTCAGCTCCCTTCAGTCTGGAGGTGTGGGAAGCTTCTGTCCTCTCAGAGCCCCCCCTCCCCCAAGCTGTGATAATTTCCTGAGAAGCTGACTCAGTTCTAGGACCACATGACAGTGAGAAGATAAGTTGGATACAACCAGATTCAAGGATGGAGATGACTCCACAGGGACTTTTAGTTGCCTTCCAAAACTATTACCCACTTTTTATCTATGTATTTTTTATTTAATATATACCAATTTTACAAAGATGAATTTCTGTATGACATAGAACATTCTGTGATCATAGTTACTCTCCTATTATCCACACATCCTTCTTTCTATCTCTCTTTCTCTTCTTCCCCAGTAGTCCCAATCCTACATTCATGTCTCCTTAAAAAAACACACGTGCATGAAAGAACATGATACTTGTCCTTCTGAGTCTAGCTAACCTCCCTTAACATGACGATCTCAAGTTCCTTCCATTTTTCTGTAAATAATATGATCTCTCTCTCTCTCTCTTTTTGAGGTAGGATCTTGCTCTAGCCCAGGCTGACCTGGATTTCACGATATAGTCTCAGGCTGGCCTTGAACTCATAGCAATCCTACTACCTTTAACCTCCCAAGTCCTAGGATTAAAGGACAGCACCACCATGCCTGGCAATCTTATTCCTTTTTTATATTCAACATTTATATTATCTACTATTGCTATATGTTATATATTATATTCTGTTTATATCTTATTTTTATAAATTTATCTATATACTCAAATATATATGTATGTATATACTCCATATATATATATGATGTATACATATATATTTGCATACATATATATATATATATACATATACATATATATATGATGCATATATATATATATATTTTTTTAATTTTTTTATTGACTTTTAATCTTACATACCAAAAAAACCCCACCTGATATTTCCCTCCCCTCCCCCATTCCACTTTAGAACTCCGGTCTCCATCATATCCCCTCCCTTTCTCCATTAGTCTCTCTCCTAATTTGATGACATCATCTTTCTCTTCTATTTTGAGGGTCTTGCAAAGGTATTGCTAGGCACTGCAAGATCATGGATATCGAGGCCAATTTCTGTCTGGGCAGCTGCATAGTAAGAGGTCATATCCTTCCTTTGGCTCTTCCATTCTATCTGCCCCCTCTTCCGCAATGGTCCCTGAGCCACTGGAGGATGTGACAGAGGTGTTTCAGTGCTAGGCACTCCTCCATCCCTTCTTCTCAGCACTATATTGCCTTTTTGTGTCATCCCAGTGGTCATCACCATCTGAAAAGAGAAGCTTCTCTATCCAGAAGTGAGAATAGTGTTAATATGTGGACATGAACATTTAGTGTAGTGTCCCCAGGGCAGCTTGGTGGGAATAATATATACATTTAGTCAGACATGAGCAGGCTTATACCCCAAGGCTCATGACCTCACCTACCATAGACTTTTACTTAGGTTTTTCAGTACGGGTATGTATTCCCTCCCGTAGAGAGGGCCTTCAGTCCAATTATGGAGCAGTTGGTTACCCCAAGAGTAGACATGCCACTATTGCACCCGTTCAGTCATTGGGCCTGTCTGGCCAAGCTTGAATATTCAGCATCCACTATTTTCACTGTTGATGGCTTCTGTCTCCCATACGCTGCGTGCAGTGCAGCTTTTCCAGCTTTCAGTTGGCTGGTCTACAGGGAGAAGGTTTTCTGCTCAGCACCAGCTTGCTTTCTCAGTGTCCTTGCCTCTCAGGCATGAGATGTCTTCAGCAATAGGGTCTTACTATCTATTTCTCTAGGGAAACCAAGGGCTTTGGCAAAAGCCTTAATGTTTTGGAGGCTACCGGGACCTCCTTGGCCAACATCTCACTGGAAGGAATTCCATCCCAGGTACTGAAAATTTTCTAGTAACAGTCTACATCTTCTAGACGTGCCCTTATTCAAAAAGTAATTTTACATATGTCTTATTGATAATATCTTGAGTTTAGATTGTCCCTCCCCCTGCCCTTTTTGTATGCATTCTCTTCCCATGGCCTCGCTTAGGCCATTCCCCTCCCTGTACTCAGTTCTTCTACTTACATATGTGTATTACCATACACTTAAGTCCTTCCCTTTCTTCCCTCCCTTATAGCCTTTTACCCGCTTACTGGTTTCTGGTACCTATTTTTGGTTCCAGTTCATACACAAGTCTATACATTGGTAGCTAGGATCCACATATGAGAGAGAACATGTGACGATTGGCTTTCTGAGCCTGGGTTACCTCACTAAGTATAATCCTTTCCAGATCCATCCATTTCCTGCAAATTTCATAATTTCATTTTTTTCTTTACTGCTGAATAGAACTCCATTGTGTAAATGTACCACAACTTTATTATCCACTCATCTGTGGATGGACATCTAGGCTGCTTCCATTTCCTAGCTATTGTGAATAGAGCAGCAATAAACATGGTTTTGCAAGTATCTCTAAGGAAGTGAGAAGAGTCCTCTGGATATATGCCTAGGAGTGCTATAGCTGGATCATATGGTAAATCTATTTCTAGCTGTCTCAAGAACCTCCACACTGATTTCCACAGTGGCTGGACCAGCTTACATTCCCACCAACAGTGTAGAAGTGTTCCTGTTTTTCCGCATCCACGCCAACACTTATTGTCATTTGTTTTCTTGATGGCAGCCATTCTGACAGGAGTGATATGGAATCTCAAAGTGGTTTTAATTTGCATTTCCCTGATGGCTAATGTAGAACATTTTTTTTAGATGTTTATATGCCATCTGTATTTCATCTTCCGTGAATTCTCTATTTAGTTCCGTAGCCCATTTTTTAACTGGGTTGTTTGAATTCTTGTTATTCTGTTTTTGAGTTCTTTGTATATTCTGGATATTAATCCTCTGTCAGATGAATAACTGGCAAAGATTTTCTCCCATTCTGTAGGTTGTCTTTTTGCTCTATTCACAGTGTCCTTTGCCGTACAAAAGCTTTGTAATTTCATAAGGTCCCAGTGGTTGATTAGTGCTTTTATTCTCTGAGCAATTGGAGTTATATTCAGAAAGTCCTTGCCTATTCCAATATGTTGAAGAGTTTCCCTACTTTTTCCTCTAGCATTTTCAGAGTTTCAGGTCTGATATTAAGGTCCCTGATCCATTTGGACTTGATTCTTGTGCAAGGAGAGAGACAAGGATCTATGTTTATCCTTTTACAAACAGATGTCCAATTTTCCCAGCACCACTTGTTAAAGAGGCTATCTTTTCTCCAATGAGTATTTTTGGCGTTTTTGTCAAAAATCAGGTAGCTGTAGCTGTCTGGATTAATATTTGGGTCTTCTATTCTGTTCCATTGATCTACCTGTCTGTCCTTGTGCCAGTACCATGCTGTTTTTGTTACTATGGCTTTGTAGTATAACTTAAAATCGGGTATGGTTATACCACCTGCCTGATTTTTGTTATGCAAAATTGTTTTGGCTATTCGAGGTTTTTTGTGTTTCCAGATGAATTTTAGTATTGTTTTTCTATTTCTGTGAAGAATGCTATTGGGATTTTAATGGGGATCGCATTAAATGTGTAGATTGCTTTTGGTAAGATTGACATTTTCACTATATTGATTCTTCCAATCCAGGAGCATGGAATGTCTTTCCATTTCCTTGTGTCTTCTGCAATTTGTCACTCGAGTTTTTATAGTTCTCATTGTAGAGATCCTTCACTTCCTTGGTTAAGTTTATTCCAAGGTATTTTATTTTTTTGAGGCAATTGTGAATGGGAGAGATTCCCTGATTTCATCCTCTGCATGTTTGTTGTTAGTGTATAGAAAAGCTACTGATTTCTGTGTGTTTATTTTGTATCCTGCTACATTGCTAAAAGTGTTTATCAGCTCTAATAATTTGCTGGTAGAGTCCTTAGGATCTGTTATGTATAGAATCATATCATCTGCAAATAATGATAATTTGACCTCTTCCTTTCCGATTTGTATCCCCTTTATGAGTGCCTCTTGCCTTATTGCTATGGCTAAGACTTCCAATACTATATTAAATAATAGTGGAGAAAGTGGACACCCTTGTCTTGTTCCTGAATTTAGAGGAAACGCTTCAAGTTTTTCCCCATTAAGTATTATGTTGGCTGTAGGTTTGTCATAAATAGCTTTTATTATGTTGAGATATGTTCCTTCTATTCCAAGTTTCTGTAGTACTTTCACCATGAAGGGATGTTGGATTTTGTCAAATGCCTTTTCTGCATCTATTGAGATGATGCATATTATTTGTTTATTCACCTGTTGATGAATACCAAGACATGGGTACTGTGAATGAGGTAGTGATAAATATTTTGAGGGCTTTCAATGTCCACTGAGGCTACAGTGGTGACAAAGAGACAAGAGGTCTCTGCTCTGGTGAAACTGAGGTTCAGGAATGCTAGTACAATGTTCGGCAGCCCACTATCGCGGCAGCCAGCGTTGAGCAAAGTTAGAGTTCTTTCTTTTCAGAGCAGGACCACAATTTAGGAATGATGGGAAGGCCCATCATCTACTAACCCACACTCTCATGGCGTTGCTTCCTTGCTGTAAAGTTTCTTTGTTGGTCAAATGGAAGAGACATATGGTTGCATTCACAGGAGCTGGCTGGAAGAGACCGCTGCAGACGTCTGTACACATTACAGACTAAGAAAGCATTCCCAATCCTTGAAGAAAACCATTACTTGGCTCACTGCAAGCTAATTGCATTTGTTCAGTTGGTGTGAAAATGGATGCAGATGGGATGAGCTATGCAACGCCCCACTGTTAAATCACAAAATAAAGCCATTGTTCAGGAGACACCATGCCCGCGATGAGACTTTCACCAGGAAGTGGGAAATTGCTTGGTAAATTTCTCTTTTCTGCTTAAGTAACTCTTTTAATTAATTTTTACTGACCTAGTCCTCCTCCAAACCAACAGGTGTAAAGAGATAAAGAATGTAGGTTCCTGACCTTCTGAAGCCCAAACAGGTAAAAATGGGGAGAGGAACTTCTTTGCTTTCAGCCTGTGACAGACTGCGGTGTGTGGGGACCTGCAGCCTTGATGACCAGTCACAGTGGACACAGTATAAGATCTCAGTATCTTGTCATTTTCACTGTGACAGGATCAAAACCTTACTTTTTAGGTAAAAAGCCGTGATGGGGATTCATAACTAAAGTCGCAAGAGGACAGTGGTGCACTCCTTTAAATTAATCCCAGTCCTCAGGAGGCAGAAATTGCTGGTTCCTCCCGGCAGGTAGGGCTGAAGAAGGAGCCGGTCCAGCTGGACCCTTTTTTGGGGCTGAGCGGGATGGTGAATGTCGTTGACCCAGATCCCCCTCCTCTAAGACACCGGAGAGAAAAACTCACTGGGTCGGGAGTCTTGTCAAGGCAAGAACTTGTTTTATTGTAGTAGGAAGGTGTTTATATAGCTTTGAGAAAGAGGGTGGGTCTCAGGATGGGAAAAAGGTGTAGGGGCCAATAGTATTTCACCATGTCAGCAGTAGCTGGGCGGAGGCAGTTTTGGCTTAGGTCTTGCTGAGTCACTCCTAAGCGGGAGTAATAGGCCAAAGACAGGTCGCCAAACTCTAGCCAGGCTCAGGAAGTTCCACTGGGCCTCGCGCCCGGGCCTCTTAGGGCCCAACAGAAATAGGAGATCACTGTGAGTTGGAGGCCAGCTTGGGACTACAAGAGTGAGCTCCAAGACATCCTAGGCTAGAGAGAGGCCCTACCTCAAAAAGCAAACATAAAACAGGTTGAAGCTCTTGCACAGTTTCTTCTGGAACCAAAGCCATCCTATCAGTGGTCTGATTAGATGATTCCATATTGTCATGTTTTCATGAGCAATTAAACAGAAAAGCATGGTGTCAATTATTAACTTGATTCCATGTGGTAGAGATTCTAGTTGACCGCAGGGTTTGGGGAGAAATGCTAATGTCAGTCATCAGGAGAGTCAATGTTTTAGATCATTATTGATTAGTGACCTTATCATCGCCATGGAACCGAACCAGTAGTCTGAAGAAAAATGTCCCGTTGAAGTCTGTTTCACTGTCTTGAGTTCAATAGTGCAGGCACAGTACAAGGTGTGAAACTATGATTACTTTATTACAATGAACAATTTGTTTTACAAGTCATATCACTTCAAATTATCTAGTTTTGTCACTGGATTCAGCAAGCAAAGAGTACTTATCAGCAGATAGAACTCCCCCCCTCCTCAATTAATCAGACAGGACACAAGAATTAATCAGGCAGGACACAGGCAATCATAATCACCTTTAAACATCCTTTGAGTGTCCAGAACAATCCAGGGTTGGACACCCGGGAGGAGAGCCTTCGCTAAGCCTGGTCAACCAGAGTGAAGTGACTTCTTGAGGTCAAGTTCTAGGAAAACGAAGGCATGAACCTAACTCCTGGGAACTGGTCGTGCTCACTCTCCGAGCTTTGTGAGGGAGCGGGGCTGTCCTTGTCTTAAGCACCTGCAGGGCCTGTGAAGAGAGAGAATCGAAAATCCTGTAACTGCCACCACTGTGCGGAAGACATGCGTCAAGAGCTACATTGTTGTACTTACCTTTCATTGCTGAACAACCCCAAAGCAGCTGATGGGAGGAGAGGGTTTATCTCGGCTTCCAGTGTCTAGGGGAAGCTTCGTGACGGCAGGGGAAGCATGGCACGGCAGAGGCTGGGCATCACCTCTGCCACAGTCGGTGGCAAGCAGCAGCAAGAGAGTGGGCAGAGCTCTGACAAGGAGGAGCTGGCTAGAGCACCCCAAAGCCCAGCTCAGTCACACGCCTTCTCCACCTCCCAAACTGCCACCAGCTGGGGACAAAGCAATCAAAGCACATGAGTCCACGAGGGGACATCTGATTCAAACTTCCACATGTGTTTATTCTTTCTTATTCTTTGCATTTCGGCTCTCTAGGAAAGGAAGTCAGAGACCAGGTTCTCGTGTCAGGGTCCTTGTGACTTCCTTAAGGCACTAGGGCCTTCCTCCACAAACAAGACATTATAGTGCCGTGTGAAATACGAGAATATTGAACTAAGATGAGAAACCACCCCAAAGTGGGATCACCCAAAGTGGGAGTGTCTAGACATACTGAAATGACTTTCATGTCACTCTATCTGTGGCAGGAAGGAAAATATGCATATAGCCAAATACATATGCATATAAAAGGGTATATCTGACCCTGAAATGTTAGCCTCATAGATCTTGAATCATACAAAGAGAAAAAAATCCTGTAAAAATGCTTGAGTTAAAATTCTAGTCAAGGAGGATCGCTGTAAGTTCAAGGCCACCCTGAGGCTACATAGTGAATTCCTGATCAGTGTGGACTAGAGCAAGACCCTGCCTCAAAAACAAACAAACAAACAAAACATGCTGGGCATGGTGGTAGAAGCCTTTAACCCCAGCACTTGGAAAACAGAGACAGGAGGATTGCGGTGACTTCAAGGCCTGAGACTGCAAAGTGAATTCCAGATCAGCCTGGGCTAGAGCGAGACCCTACCTCAAACAAAACAAAACAGAACAGAACAGAACCGAACCGAACCAAACCAAACCAAACCAAACCAAAACAAAACAAAACCAGAACAGAACCAGAACAGAACAGAACAGAACAAAACCCAAAACTCTATTCAAGGGGTAGAGAGATGTTTCAGTGGGTAAAATCACTTGCCACACAAACATAAGGGACTGCAGGATCCAGAGCTCAAGCTCTAGTGCCCACTTAAAAACTGGGCATGGCCATGCATGCCCATATTACCTCAGTCTCGTGGGGAGCAGAGACAGAAGAATTCCTGGGACTCACTGGTCAGCCATTCTGACTAAAACAGCAACTCCAGATACAGAGAGAGACTCCGTCTCAAGGAAACAACATGGAGGAGAGGTACGGGAAGACTGATGCTCTTCTCTGACCTCCACAGGTGCGCGCATTTGCATACACCTTTGCATACCACACACACCAACCACACTGCATGTCAAACAATGAACTCATCAGAAGGTGTGTATGTTCTCCATGTTAGAGTTTGGAGCTGATGGTTTTGCACTGTTTAACCAAATTTGACGCACAGCACTGATGTTGCTAAATGGACTGGAGTTGTTGTTATTTTGCTTTTCAGAGTTGGAATGTTTCAGTACAAGGTAAATTCAGACGTGAGACTGCAGTGTGTTTAAAAATCCTGCTGCCTCCCTGGGTAGCAAAGCCCATCTGCTTTGAAACAGTGAGGGGGCTACTGACACCTTATTCTGCTGTCCTCTGGTGAAGTTGCTCCTGCTTCCCCAAGTGCAGTAACCAGTAACTCCCTCTTATTTGGAGAATTGCGTGTGGCTGCTCCTCCTGTCGACTCATACATGTGGTCAGGGTTTGTCCTTATTTTAAGCAGAGCAGCGTGTGGTCTTTTTGTTAGATCTTCACTTTTCTTACCTCTCTTTTGTCCTCTCTCCTATGGGTGGATACACTGAATATTCTATTCTAGCGAGGGCAATAAGCTATAATGTTTTGAGAAAGTCTCTTTTGCATTAAGTTATTTCTGCTGACCACAACTTGTAGCATCTCCTTGGATACACTCATTGTTGCTGAGGCTAAAGAGAGGGTTCTCAGACTTAATGACTTGACTCTTTTTCTTTCTTTCTTTCTTTCTTTCTTTCTTTCTTTCTTCTCTTTCTTTTTTCGAGGTAGTGTCTCACTGAAGCCCAGGCTGATCTGGAATTGACTATGTAGTCTCAGGCTAGTCTCGAACTCACAGCAATCCTTCTACCTCTGCCTCCCAAATGGTGGGATTAAAGGTATGCATCACCATGCTCAGGAGACAGAGAGAGAGAGAGAGAGAGAGTGAGAGAATGGGCTTACCAGGGCCTTCACCCACTGCAAGCAAACTCCAGACACATGTCCCATGTACTGGGGATCAAACGTGGGTCATTAAGTTTTGCAGAGCAGAGTGTGCTGGGCCCTCTGGAGTGGTAGCCTTTGTCAGCCCAGTCTCCAAGAACAAGAAAGTCCTTCATGTGCTCTGGTCCCTGAACCGTGTTTACCCATGCTGCTGGGTTCCCTAGCATATCCTTGGGGAGAAATGAGATTCAAGAAGGCGACATGGGCAGGGAGAGAGGAGGCAATGCTTCTCTAGGTTTCTCTTGGGAATCAGCCACACAGACTCTCTGCGGTGACTCCAGCCAGGTGACCTACAGGGCAAAGCTTAGCAAGAGATAAATGGCCTTTCCCACTGGGATGACCCAAAAGGCAACATAGTGCTGAGAACAAGGGATGGAGGAGTGCCCAGCACTGAAACACCTCTGTCACACCCTCCAAGGCTCAGGGACCATTGCGGAAGAGGGGGCGGATAGAATGGAAGAGCCAAAGGAAGGGTATGACTTCTTACAATGCAACTGCCCAGACAGAAATTGGCCTCAATATCCATGACCTTGCAGTGCCTAACAATACCTCCGCAAGACCCTCAAAATAGAAGAAAAAGATGATGACATCAAATTAAGAGAGAGACTAATGGAGAGAGGGAGGGGATATGATGGAGATTGGAGTTCTAAAGTGGAAAGGGGGGAGGGAAGGGAAATATCAGGTGGGGTTTTTTTTTTGTAAGTATAGAAGTTGTCAATAAAAAAATAATTAAAAAAAAAAGAGATAAACGGTCTTTCTTGTTCCTCCTATGGTGCACATCAAATTTCTACTCTTAGCTTTGGCTGAATCGCCAGTCATCCAGCTGAATGTAGACCCAAGGGCTTGCAATAGAAAAAGAACGGGAGAGAACACATTGGTATGAAAGGCTTTCTGCCCAAGCACAGCTGCTGGAATTGGATCCTAAACCAGTTTTTAAAATATATTTATTTATTTATTTATTTGAGAGAGAGAGAGAGAGAATGGGCGTCAGGGCCTCTGGCTGCTGCAAACGAACACCAGACACATGTGCCACCCTGTGCATCTGGCTTATGTGGGTCCTGAGGAATTGAACCTGGGTCCTTTGGCTTTGCAGGCAAGTTCCTTAACCACTAAGACATCCCTCCAGCCCCTAAACTTTAGTTTTAACATGAGAAAGGTAAAGGTATTACCTTGACAAAAAGAGGGGAAAGAAACGCTAGAGGTCCTAAGGATCTTGGTTAAATCTCAGGGATTTGTCAATTTTTCTCTTTATCTTCCCGGGTTTACTGAAGTTCAAGGCAAAAAGTGACCTTAAAGATCAGCTAGTTCAACCCCATCATTTCACGGGTGATGACTGATGATCCCTGGAGACTAACGCCTGCTCAGCAACAGAAGCGGGGCTGGAACAGCCTCCCGATTTGAAGCCGCTAGTCTTTCCATCACAACACGTGTTTTCCAATGTCCATAAGTCAAACGAAAGCTGTGAGCTGTCTTCCCCGCCCAGGTTCTCTCCAAGAGACTGCGCAGCTTGGAGGAGCGTCTTGAGACAAGGCACTGTGGAGCTGGGCAGACCCCTTTCTTTTCCTGTGAATCCTCCGTGCGAGCCCTTTCTGCAACTCTCGGCCTTTAGGTGGCTCTGTCTGTAAATGTTAAGGTTCTCAACTTTGTAATACCAGACTGAATTGGATTGATTTGTGGATATCTATGTAGTTGAATCTTTTCAAATCTGATTTTCCCTGAGCCATTGTTCTCCCTCTCTCCATTTAGGATCTGGTTTTTCAAGTTCAAATAGAATCTATTTCTTTTGAGCATTTTGGGTTCTTTCCCGAGTTGCAGCCACTGTGGTGTGAGGATTTCCTCTCTGGTCAATACAGTCTTTGTAGTGTGATGGACACGGCGGTAATGAAAGTGCCAAAGTGGGTGTTTATCTCTCACCGCTGTTTTGTTATGTGATCTGAAGCCATGGGCTTAAGCGCTCTGCACCTAAGACCCTCCATCTACAGTGAAATAGCTCTATTTAACTCACAGAACTGTGAAAATAAAATGTAGGTGACAAATCATTTGTAGGTTTAAAAGTGCTGGGCAGATATTAAAATACTGTATAGTTAGTTAGACCTACAGGTCTGTCAGAACTTGTTAAATTCAACACAGACTTTATTTTAGTAAACAAGTTAAAAAATTTAAGTTATATGTGGTGTTTCTTTAAACGAGAGCTATCTAACAAATTCTAGCCAGGGAGCATGGTTCTGTTTTAGAATTCCCTAGAGTCGTCTGTCCCCTTGGGACATGATCAAGTGTAACACTGTTCACTGCTCCATGCTCCTCTAGTGCTGTCCAGTGCTGAGTGAGTTGACAGTGCTGGGGAGTAGATGGCCAAGCCCCTGGACTACAGATGGGGAGAGGAGAAGCTGCGGCTCGCTGTCTCTACTGTCCATCTCCCCGGAAGCCATGGTGTCTGCCTCTGATGCATTTGCTTCTAGACCATGGATCTCTAGACTCCTGAACACACCTGCACTATGAGAGTCAATCACAGGATTCCAGAGCTGGCTGCATCGCAGAGCAGACCAGCTAGAGCTGGAGTGTCTCCCAAGGGCTCACGTGTTCATTCTTGGTCTTCAGTGTGGTGGACTGGGAGGTGGTAGGGCCTTTAAGAGATGGAAACTAGTGGGAGGGAGGGAGGTCACTGGAGGCATGTCCTTAAATGGGACATTCGGGGCCTGTCACTTTCTTGTCTCTCTGTCGCCATGAGGTACGTGGGCCTCCTTGCTACATTCTCCTGCCGTGTCACTTCTCAGGTCCACGGCAACAGGGCCAAGACGCTGTGGACTGAAACCAGGAGCCAACACGAACCTGTGCTCTTTACCTGTTCAGAGTTCTCAGGGTGTTGCTATGGCATTGCAATGCCTACATGGTCCCAACCACTTTCATTTTAAACCAAGAAGAGGTACAGAGAGACCTCAGCCCAGTTCCCACTGTTCCGCAGACTGAACAGATGCTCCTACACAGAGTTCTTGGTGGGGAATGCTGTGGTCCCCTCCAGCTCCGGTGGGCTTTTGGCAGTCTGGGGACACTCTGATTTGTCATGACTGCGTGGGAGTGCTGCTGGAGTCTAGTGAGGCCAGGGATTTTGACATAAGGCACTTTAACGTGCCTAGGACAGCCCCCCCCCTTGAAGACCTGTCTGGCACAAAATGCCAGCTGTACAAGGGTGAGAAAGGCTGTTCTAGAGGAGTTCTTGGACTCTGAAAATCAAGCGGAGGGTCTGCTATTCTCTGGGCTCTCTGGACAGGCAAACTAACCCTGTTTCAATTTCTTCATCTGTGAACCAAGCATGCACATAGTGCCTGCTGCATGGGATTACCACGAAGGTCATGTTGGTCATGAGATGTTACATGTTAAACACAGGGGTAATAGCAATGGTAACTATGGGTGTTATTATGGCACGCAAAACTGAATTTTCAGATTCCCATGCCGAGATGCATATCAATAGCATCAAATAAGGCCTATGGCTTGCCCTCTAAGGCAGTTCTAGTTTGATGGAGCAGCCACACCTCTTTAGTGTGGATTCTATGTCTAGACAAAGGACAGCCCAACTGGCCTAGAAGCCCCTAAAAGTGAAGATGGACTTTGTCTTCTCTCTGCCTTTCAGAGCTTCAGCAACTGATGAGTGAATATGAGGGAAGCATCTAGAAAGGGTGGCTCCTTGTTTAAGTTAAAGGAGAAAGAATGAACTGGATGAGAGAGAACGGAAATTGAGGCAGGCGCACAATCCCATGAACATCTGGGTGAGAAAGAGGTGTCCTGGCGGGGGCGGGGGGCTTAGCAGGTGAGTTTTCAAATTGAGGATTTTAAGAGAAACAACATGCTATTAGTGATTGTTGAAAGATGATGGGGGCTGGAGAGACGGATTAGCAGTGAAGGCACTTGCCTGTGAAGTCGAAGGACCCAGGTTTGATTCCTAGTGTCCACATAAGTCAAATGTACAAGGTGGTGCATGTGTCTGGAGTTCATTTGTAGTGGCTAGAGGCCCTGGCACATCCATTCTCTCTCTATCTGCCTCTTCTTTCTTTCTTTCTTTCTTTCTTTCTTCCTTCTTTCTTTCTTTCCTTCCTCCTTCCTTCTTTCCTTCCTTTCTTCCTTCTTTCTTTCTTTCTCTCACACTCAAATAAATAAAAATTTTAAAACCTTAAAGAGAGAGAGAGAGATGATGGGAGTTATTGACAGTTTGCATGATCAGTCATTGGGTTAGCGGCGCCCTGGACTTTGAGACACAGGGTCATGGGAAATGACAACTAGGAAACGGGCCTGTTTGGAAGGGAATGATCCACAGGTTGGTGACCCACTGAGGCAGAAGAGAATCAAGGGAGAGTGAATAAGAGGGAAGAACCCCAGGCGGAGGTCATTCTGTGTTGCATCTCTGAGGGCAGACTTGGCCAGAGGGCTCATGTTATCACTTGGCTTTTTTTTATATATATTTAAAGAATGGCACAAGAGCTTAAAGTCATTTGTCCAACCTTTTTAAAACTATGATTTATTTATTTATTTGACAGAGAGAAAGAGGGAGAGAGAGAGAGAGAAGAGAGAGAGAGGAAGAGCTGAAAAGAATGGGCACGCCAGGGCTTCCAGCCACTGCAAACGAACTCCACATGCATGTGCCCCCTTGTGCATCTGGCTCATGTGGCTCCTTTGGCCTTAACCATTAAGCCAGCTCTCCAGCCCATCACTTGGCATTGTAAGAAATGGTGGTAGCTAATACTTATTGGGAGATCTATTTATCACTCACGCATCCATCCATCATCTGCTGTATCTCTCCTATTATGCATTATGCAAACATTATCTAATATCTCTCACCTATCCATCAGCTACTGTCTGTCACCCATCCATCTGTCATTTGCTATCTCTCACCTATCCTTCCATCATCTACTATCTCTCATCTTTCCATCCATATCTCTTATTGTTTTTGTCTATCTCTATCAACATACCATCAGTTTATCTGTCAACCGTCTATCTACCATCTGTTTATCATCTACCCCTGATCTATCCATCCATCTACTACCTATCTCTATCATCTGTCATCTATCAGTCTCCTATATAGCTATCATTTATCAATCTATAATCTTGCTCTAGATGTCTATATCTATCAAACACCCACTTATTTATTGAATTTTGAGACAAGGCCTCGTGTAGCTAGAGATGGTCGTGAACTCACTATGTTGAAGGGGCTGCCCTTGGACTCCTGATCCTCCTGTCTTCATCTCCCAGGTTCTGGGATTACAGCTGGGCATGTGTCTCCATGCCCAGCCTCCGTCATTGCTTAAACAAAACAGAAAACAGTTCCTTGTTTATGTGTGAGTTGCACCCTTGGGTTTCTATTGAGTTGAAACATGCAGGCTTCACATTTGAATACAGCCAACTCTGTTGATTGTATTATTGAAAGTCCTTTGATTGCTTCTGCATTCTCAGGAAGCTATTTACCACACAAAGATTCATTTTTTCTCATTCTCTAGTCTCTTCGTGTCACACCAGAAATCTATTTTGGGTCTGATTAGTTCAATACCAGAGGAGCATTTCAGTGGAGTGCCCAGAACGGGCGCTGACGTAGGAGTCATAGGTACTGGGTGGTAATCCAAGGCCGGACTGTGTGGGGTCAATACTGGCAAAAAGCAACAGACCAGAAGCAGCTTGTGGGAAGAAAGGGTTGATTTTGGCTTACAGACCTCAAGGGAAGCTCCATGATGGAAGGAGGTAATGTGGCATGAGCAGAGGCTGGACATTGCCTTCTGGCCAACATCAGGTGGACAACAGCAGCAAGAAAGTGTGCCAAATAGTGGCGAGGGGAAGCTGGCTACAACACTCATAAGCCACCCCAACAACACAGCTCCAACAAGGTTCCAGTTCCCAAACTGACCTCAGCTGGGGATCAAGCATTCAGAATACACGAATTTATGGGATGAGCTAATACAAACTACCACAATGTACAGAGCTCAGAGCAGAAAGAAGAGTGAGAAACACTCACTATGAAAGTCCAGGAAAGGACAAGGAGCCCAGGAGTTGATTAGACTGAGGAGAGGGATGGTGAAAGTCCAAGAGAGTCGCAGTCCAAAGCCTAGGAAGACAGTGGTTGCTAACCTCCTTGTGAGAATGAACACAGGGGAAATGGTCTAGGAGGAGGGAGTTAGTCAAAATTTAAGATTTGTGGGGCTGGAGAGATGGCTTAGTGGTTAAGGCAATTGCCTGCAAAGCCAAAGGATCCCGGTTCGACTCTCCAGGACCCACGTCAAGATGTGCAAGGGAGCCGGGCGTGGTGGCGCACGCCTTTAATCCCAGCACTCGGGAGGCAGAGGTAGGAGGATCGCCATGAGTTCGAGGCCACCCTGAGACTACAGAGTGAATTCCAGGTCAGCCTGGGCTAGAGTGAGACCCTACGGAAAAAAAAAAAAAAATAGATGTGCAAGGGGACGCATGCATTTGGAGTTTGTTTGTAGTGGCTGGAGGCCCTGGTACGCTCTCTCTCTCTCTAAATATATATATCCCTCTTTCTCTCTCAAATAAATAAATAAAATATTTAAAATGTTTATTTAAAAGTTTTAAGATTCATGAATAAGCCGTATGGAAACCTATCTCTTTGCTAGCTCATAATATATGAGTTAAAAAGAGAGAGTTTGTAGCTTGTGGAGGTGGATAATGTTGCTGTTATGACAAAAACCTCAATAGCAGGGGTAAAATACTTTCCAGGGAGGCCCCTAATGTTCCTCAAACATTACAGGCTATTGCCAAGGCTCTTGGTTGCCCACCAGAACTAGATGGTGAGACCCTGTTGCTAAAGACTCCACATGCTTGGGCTGCAGGTCATTGAGAAATGAAGCCGGAGCTGAGCTGGAAGCCTCCTCCCTGTTGACTAGCGGTCAGGATGCTGGAAAAAGCTCTGCAGCCTGTTGGTAGAGAAAAGTCATCAATGGTCTTAACCAGCAGGGGCCCTGCAAGCTTTACTGCAGGACAGCCAGGCCACATATGGTACAATGGTGGCATGTCTATTGTGGGGAAAACCAGCTTCTCCTTGACTGGACTTGTGGCCTGCTCTGTGCTCCTGTCTGGTGCTGAAAACATAATGTAAAGCCCATGGCTTGGGAATTCTCAAGCCCTCAAGGAGAAACTGTTACTGTTGTCTAGCTAAGTGGATGTATTATGCCCACCAACACTACTTTCACTTTTGGTGAGAGACGGCAGTGACTACCGGGGGTGACTCAAAACTCAGCACAGTGCTGAGAAGGGACCTCGGAGCACTGGGTCATCTTTATCACACTTATCAAGGCTCAGGATCCATTGCGGAAGAGGTGGCGGAAAGAATGTAAGAGCCACAGGAAGGAGAGGTGCTTCAGTACTGTCGTTCAGACACAAAGTGGCCTTGATATTCATGATCTCACAGTGGTCCATACTACCTACACAAGACCTGCATAATAGGAGACAAAAACGTTACAACACCAAAACAGAAGAGAGACTAAGCCGGACGTGGTGGCGCACGCCTTTCATCCCAGCACTCAGGAGGCAGAGGTAGGAGGATTGCCGTGAGTTCGAGGCCACCCTGAGAATACATAGTTAATTCCATTCCGGGTTAGCCTGGGCCAGAGTAAGACCCTACCTCGAAAAACAAACAAACAAACAAAAAACAGAAGAGAGACTATTTGGGGAGGTGTCGTTCAGACACAAAGTGGCCTTGATCTTCATGATCTCACAGTGGTCATTGAACACTGTCCTGCACATCTGCTGCACAGGACTCTGTGGAGTGCAGGTGGCCTCGCCTGACGTCAGGGCTGGCTGGAGGCTGGGGCTTGCCACCTCTGTCCAGCATCACAAGATAGGATCATAGGACCTGTTACTCTTCTAGGAAAAGATCAAAATTTGAAGCATTTTATTCCTACTGAGTACATAATGCATTGTGCAGATGAAAATCATCAGTTTAACAATCATACGTCCGGGACCAGGTACGTGCGGGAGGAGGTGCTGATATATACATACACGCAATTGAATTCTTTTCTTTTGACATAGGAGCTCACTATGTAGCCCAGGCTGTCCTCAAACTTCCAATCCTTCTGTCTCGGCCTCTCAAAGCTGGGATTATAGGCATATACCAGTACCCCCCACAGAAACCCTCTTTTAAATGTCTTTGTGTTGGGAGCTCTTTTCTCACTGTGCCATCTCCGTAGCCTCAGAACAACTATTTCATTGGGCAGAAGATCGTTGACATGCTGGCTCTGTGAGGCTAGCAGCTCCAGTTCTAGCCAGCTGCCCCCCGACCCCAAAGTGTCAGAACTTAATCTGAGTATGGGCATTACAGCCCTGGCCCGAGCTCGGCTGAGCCTGTCTCAAAACAGCATCTCCCTACAAGTTCCTGCTTAGTCTCTGGCACCATCTGAAGATTTCTCTTATTTTAGAACCTAATTATGGTCTTCTAAATGTTGTGTATATTTCCCCAGGGTTTCTCTGTGTTGTAGGAGAAGGTAGAGGCCCTAGCAGCTTGCTCTCCCCATTGCCAGGAAGCAAAGGCAAGCAGAAGGCTCTGGACATTGCCACACAGGATAATTAAGACTCGAGAAGTCTGTGTGTTTCAATTCTCAGTGTGGAAACAGACCGATCTTTACCAGTTGCTAAAAGGCAAACTCTAGTTCATAATATGAACGATCTCCTAGGATGAATGCCATCCGGGCAATCTGGTGGCTTAATTACTTCCTCCCTGATGACTTATGACTTGGAACAGATAAGAAAGTAGGGTATCAAAACAAATACTTGAAGCTCAAAGATAAAACATGTTAATAATTAGTAACAGCTAGAAGCAAAGTTAATTCCCAGTGGGCCCCTCATGCCAACCATTTAATGCAAATTAACAAATGATATTTTAATGTAAAGGACTTGAAAGCTAATATTCTAATTTTCTAAGGAAGATCAATAACTCAACCAACAATAATGCATTCTAGAAAGGAAATTAGAGCTAGAGTGATAATTTTAGAGATAAGCGTAAGGCTATGTAAGTTTATATTTGTGGATCCAAAATGAGACTAAATTACAATTAGGTGCCACATGCCCTGGAAGGAAGCCCTTGTAAAAATGACAAGTGCAAGCAGTAGCCGATCACAAAGCGATAAAACTGGTCCCATAACACTAGATAATGTTTGAAGGATTGTGAAGGCTAATTCTGAACTAAAATGGTGTTGTTTTGAAGTCTTGGATCTTGTGTTTTAAATAAAAGTTTAGTAAATGAATAATGAAATAGCATTCTAATTTCTTGAGCTGGGTTGCTTGGGGTGAACAATCTTGCCTTCTCATACAAACATACAGCCCAGTGTTCAGACTGTAACAGATGGTGGCCAAGAGCATTATCATGCTCGTCACCATCACCGTCATCATTGTCATCATGACTGCTTTGTGTGTGTGAAGCACTAAGTAAACACATCAAAGGTGACACATTCCAGGAGTAGAATGGATGTCCTCTGAACTAAGCAATGGAGATCAGCGTTATAGACAAGAAAGGGCTTGAATAAAACACAGACTGGTCATTTCAAAGTTAATTTCCCTGGAAAGTTGGACAAGGGGATGGACTAATGGAAAATAACTGGCTAATGTCAGGTTACTGCAGGTGACATTTGGTATGTGTGAAGATTCAGGCCAAGGCAGTTTTGTTATTGTGCCAGTTGAAACTGGTCTGTTTAGAAAATTGCTGCTGTTACCTTTCTAATCCTGATTTCTGATTGACAGGAGTTTAGGTCAGGTTGCTGATAAGGAAAATTAGCATGGGTGACTCCATCTTATTTTTTATACCAGTCTCTTGAATCATAGAGCAGGAACTTACTCAAAAAACAGTGGCTTCCTATAATTTTTATTTAATAACGCACATTCCAAAATACCTATACTTATCTACCTTATAGTAATGGGCATTTGGATGGTTTTCAGTTTGGAAATATTATTATTGTTATTGTTATTATTTTGGTTTTCTGAGGTAGGGTCTCACTCTAGCTCGGGCTGACCTGGAATTCACTATGTACTCTCAGGGTGGCCTTGAACTCTTAGTAATCCTCCTACCACTTCCTCCCAAGTGCTGGGATTAAAGGCGTGGGCCGCCATACCAGCTGGAAATATTATTAATAATCCTAATTTAATACTGTTCTTTGT
This sequence comes from Orientallactaga sibirica, assembly GCA_036365145.1. Taxonomy (NCBI): domain Eukaryota; kingdom Metazoa; phylum Chordata; class Mammalia; order Rodentia; family Dipodidae; genus Orientallactaga; species Orientallactaga sibirica. The sequence goes on from JAEOAD010000005.1 coordinate 2,184,374, forward strand.
GTATATAGCTTTGTGATAAACATGACTTAATTTTTCTTTTTTTCTTTCCTTTCCTTTCTTTTTTTTTTTTTTTTTGAGGTAGGGTCTCACTCTGGTCCAGGCTGACCTGGAATTAACTATGTAGTCTCAGGGTGGCCTCGAACTCACAGCGATCCTCCTACCCCTGCCTCCTGAGTGCTGGGATTAAAGGCGTGTGCCACCATGCCTGGCTTTATGACTTAGTTTTTGATTGTGACATTCTACCAGAAACAAAATATACAAAATCTATGTTTCCATCTAAATATTTAATAGAAATATTTAATTGAAATCACATTTATCCAGAGAATTAACATCTCTACGGACACACAGGCCTCATTTATTTGACTTTATTAGTTAAAAATTCATAATAATTCAATGTGGAACTGAAATCTTTTATTTTGTAAGCATTTTCTTTAAAGGTAACAACAATTTCAATATCAGGGTATATTTCAAGTTCAAGACCTATTCATTAAACATTTTAGAAACTGCTTTTACATATATAACACACAGTAATTGCAACTGAATCTTGTATAGAAATAACAAGCTACAAAAGAAAATGCCCTTGCGATAATGAATTTTCTAAGTAGGTGTGATGGTGAAGTTTGTGTCAACTTGATCTGTTGAGGAATCCACAGACATTCCTCATAAGTGGGTCTCTGAGGTTGCTTCTAGAAAGGATTAACTAAAGGAAGAATCCTTCCCCCAGGGTGCACCCTTCCCCAGAGTAGGCGGCTCCTCTCAGAGGAGGGGGCTGGTTGATAAAAAAGAAGCTCTGGGAAGAAAGGCTCTCTCTCTCCTCCTACCTGGCTGCCGGTGCTGCTCGCTGTTCTCTGCTTGGTGCTTTCTGCCTCCCAGTGTGGACTGAAGAGCAGCGTCTCTCCAGGACGCCTCCAGGCTTTCAGTACCGGATTAGGACTGCTGAGGCTTCCAGCCTCGTGGACTGAGCAGCTACCGGGTTCCTTGACTCTCAGGCCTGCAACCTGCTATTGCTGGACTGCTGTAAACTAATCCAATAAATTCCCTTTTAATACAATCCATTCTATCAGTTCTGTTCCTCTAGAGAACCCTGACTAATACAGTAGGTTTGAGTTGACCATACTTAAAGATCATGGACAATTTCGTTTGCAAGTTCTTCTCCGTTCTGTCACTTCAGATCATCTAGATCCACACACAGATTGGTCTTCATATTAACCTCATTTGATTTTAGCAGCGAACACTTATCAGCATGTAGAACTGGTCCTCAACCACAAAGAACACAAGTAGGTGGCCTTATCATGCAAACTCAGGATTATGAGTTCAAGGCCAGCCTGGGTACTTTCTCCAAACAGTAAGGTTACTTAGCTTAGCAACAGAGCACTGGTTTCTGTTGAAATTTCTCTTTTTGGATATGGACTCACATAGTCTTCCTTTGTGTGTATGGGAGAGAGAGAGAGAGAGAGTGAGAGAGAGTGAGAGTGTGTGTGTGTGTGTGTGTGAGAGAGAGAGAGAGAGAGAGAGGGAGGGAGGATATGAATGAGAATGGAGGAAGGGATCCCATGTTTCTTTTTATAAGGATATTTTTCCCATCATCACAAGAACCGCTCCCTAATTTAACCCTAATGACCTTCCAAAGACCTCATCTACAAATGAGGGTTAGAGGGTCAACAAATGCATTTTGGGCGAGGGGAACAAACACGTTTTGACTATAGCAACTGAGAAATTCATGCACTACATTAAAATTCATAAATGCTCTTATATACTTCTTTAATGAACCTAATAATCTGGGTGAAAAATGGGGATGAGGGAATTAAGGTTCAGATATGTTAAAAGTTTCAAACAGGTTTATTCAGCCATGATAGCTCATGAAATCCCTTTCCTGGCTGGACTGTAAGCAGTTCCAATGTTCAAACTGGAAGTTTCGAAAGTCAGACCCCAGGAACTCATACTTGAAGCTTTCCTTCCGAATTTTCCACACAAGAGCATCCAGTACCTGCACTCATGTCTTGACTGCCCTTGACTATCTGAAGTTCGAGGAAGGCTTTGTGACTTACATGGTATATCAGTTGTAAGTGGCAGGCCTGTTTGTTGAGCAGGTTCAGTCTGCCGGTGTGATGTGGCTCACACTGACATCTCATGTCTTGACTATCTGTTTGTTGAGCAGGTTCAGTCTGCCGGGGTGACGTGGCTCACACTGACATTGACAGCATTTGGCGTTGCTGACAGCATTTCTTGAGGGCTTTCAAGTGTGTGGCCACGTTTAACTTAAGCACTTGCCATCATACTTTTTATTCCAGCCACTTCAGGTTAGTGCCAGGGTTGGGCCAATTAAAGATTCACATTTTAACAGATTTCCTTTCTTTCCGGAATTATTCCTGAAGAATGAATTTGTGTGTGTGTGCATTTGTGTTCATGCGTGTGGATGTGTGTGCAGGGTTGTGAGAGCTAGGGAGTACACAAAAAGTGACATGGTACATTTTCTGATGTTCTGTACTGGACCTTTTCTGCTCTCTGGAAATGCTGCTCACTTTTCATTGCGACAAACACTGAGGGAAATAGTTTAAAGCAGGAGATGCTTTGCTTGGCTCACAGTTTCAGAGGCTCCATTGCTTTCGTCTGAGGCAAAGCAGACACCTCATGGCAGCAAGTTTGGTGCAGGCTGCTCACTTCACGGGGATCAGGAAGCAGAGAGCAGGGTAACAGGAAGTGCCAGGCAAGACGTACCGCTCAGCGGCAGTGTGTTGTGTTGGCCACCCTGAAGACACTTATCACAATGTCCTTTGTTGTCTGTCTTGTTCCGAATGGGCCTCAAAGGAGATTCTTACAGACTTGACAGGCAGAATGGAGGCACAGCAGTTTTGTGTAGCTCCTGTGCATTGTCACGATCTGTTGGTTCATGTCTTGAAGCAGCTGGACCTATGTCACACATACGGTATAATGTGTGTTCAGCTTCCTGAGAAGAGGCCAGGTTTCTTGAGGACCTATGCATCTTTAAGGTGAGAGGCAGTGAGAGCCAACACATGCCAGGGCCCCATTTGTCTTGTGAGTGCCAGCTTGTCCATGGCGCCTTCACATGCATAGCCACCCTGTTTGTCCATGGTGCCTTCACATGCATAGCCACCTTGTTTTAGCTGCTTGCTCTGTGGCTGTCAAGCTCCAGCATGTGGTGCCATTGTACAGAGGCCACTTTTATGTAAGGTCGAATCCCTGTTTATCATATGCAATATATGGTATTTAATTATAAAACAGGAAACATACATAATGGTAAGCATAGAATACATGCTGTATAATATATGCACAAATTCTATGGCACATAATATAAAAACTATGTACTGCGCCGAAGACATGGCTTAGTGGTTGAGGTACTTGCCTATAGCTTAAGGACAGTGGTTCAATTCCCCAGGACCCACATAAACCAGATGCAGGTGTGGCGCATGTGTCCGGAGTTCATTTTCAGTGACTAGAGATCCTAGAACACCTTTATTCATCTGCCTCTTTCTCATTCTCTTTTTACCTCAAGTAAATAAATAAAAGTAATTTTAAAAACCTATATATTCACACGCATACATATATATGTATCTATATATCTCCTGGGTCCTTGTTTCTTTAATCAGAACCTGACAGACACACACAGAAATTGGATAGGCATATTACTCAACTCCCAGGCTTTAAAAAAATATTGTTTTATGCAGGTTACATATACTTCTTGTCCCCTTTGTCTGGTTCCTGTGACCCTGGGACTCTCCTCAGTGGGGTGATAAAGGCCTCCGTCAGTCCTTGTGAGGGAACGGGGACCACAAATAGCCAGGCTTGCTCCTGCATCCCTTGCCCCTCCCACGTGTCAGTCAGTACTGCGGATCCATTTGCCTCTGTGCTGCTCACAGCGTCCTGCACCTGTTCCCTGTTTACATCAGCGCCACTGCAATCCTCGCTGATTTGCAAAACTGAATCTATTTTGATGATTTAAATAACATTTGAATGCAAGCTGTGTTTCAGAAAAACTTTCCCTAGTTTATTAAAGTATATTTATATCCACATTGGACTCAGCAAATACTGACATCAGAGAAGAGCTTCTTTTTCCCTCTCTGTACCTGGACGGCTCTTCACCCTGTGCACCACGATGCCTCAGTTTGCTCAGGCTGCTGTGCAAAGAACCACAGTTGGGAGGGCTTCAGCCAGCGCCACCTATCGAATGGCTAGAGGTTCCGAAGGCCAGGTGTCCAGAATCAGGGTGCTTACAAGACCAATGCGTGGTGAGGACCTTCGGCCAAGCTTGCAGATGACCCATTTCTCACGGTGTCCGTGTGTGTGTGTGTGTGTGTGTGTGTGTGTGTGTGTGTGTGTGTGTGTGTGAGAGAGAGAGAGAGTGACTGTCGAGTATGCTCAGTTCTTTTCTTTTTCATAGAACATTAATCTTATCATGAATGTCACGTCTTCATGTCCTCATCTAACCTGACTGAGTCCCAAAGTCCAGTCAGAGGTCAGAGTGTCAGATGATTACGGCACCAGGAAACGTGCAGATGCTACAGTCTGCAACTCTTTAAGTTCGAGTGCGTGGTGAAGATGGCATTGTTGGCCCCTAATGTCCCACCCATGGGATCACTGCATCTTGTTGGCTTTGCCTGAACTGCATGCCTGTAGCTAAACCAACCCCTGCAGCTGGGAAACAGCAAGGCCCTGTCTGTGGCTCACCTGGAACCAGGGTCGATGTCAAGGAACTTGGAAAAGCCAAAGCCAGAGGCTGCTCTAAGCTCCCCAGTGTCCACTCCTCAGGAGAGCCATGGGGTAACCAGATTCCACAGAAGCAGAGGAGGCTGGGACTGAAATGGAGAAAAGATGGACATAAACATGCAGAAAGAATGAGAGACAGAAACAGAGGGGTTTTGTGGTTTTTCTAAGACCTTGGACTTGATGCAAATACATTCTTTTAAAAAAAAACACTATTTTATTATTTATTTATTTATTTGAGAGAGGAAAGCGGGGAGAGAGGAGAGGGAGAATGGGTATGCCAGGGCATCCAGCCATTGCAAACGAACTCTAGATGCATGCACCACCTTGTGCATCTGGCTTACGTGGGTACTAGGGAGTTGAACCCAGGTCCTTTGGCTTTGCAGGCAAGCGTCTTAACCACTAAGTCATCTCTCCAGCCCACACATCTCTTCTTAATAGATCTGATCCTCTTGTCATGTTCTGCCGGTTCCCCCTCCTCTCCCCTGCATTCCTCATCAGGGTGGCTTGCTTTGGTTTATGTCGCTTGTAGCTCGTGTCTATAACAAATCCAAGGAGCTTATTCAAGTTTCCCATAACTCCATGATAGGACAAGGAGTGTTGCCAAGACCCAGGAATAGTCTGTCTGCCCTGGAAGGAAAAGCCGAGACCCTGGACATTCGTCATTTTTGTCACCACTGTCCTCTCCTTGCCCAGTCCCTCAGGATGCCAGGGCTCTGTCACCCTCCAGTGACATATTGTGGGCAAAGATGACTCTGTTTTCACGCCGATATCATATTCTAGCTGGCACTAAGTTGGCGCCACCATTGTGGGGAAGGAGAGTTCTTTTCAAGGTTTGGTTGGGGCCGCCATGGAGCACGCTTGCTTTTCCTGTTGGCACGAATTTGAAAGAGTCATCGGACTACAGATGCGGCAGATTGTTTGCGAGCAGCGGAAATGGTCCTGCGTGTAGACGAATGTCGAAGTGGAGCAGCGAGATTTGATGTGGAGGCTGCATCCCAGAGAGGTCACGTGAGTCCTGGATCACGCTATTCCGGAAGCAGCAGTGCCCTCTGCATCCTTCAGTTGTGTGAAGAAAGAAATTCCTTTTTCTTTTCTTAAAGTGACTGGAGTTAGGGAATTTGTCACTTGTAGCCAAAGGGATCATAACTAATCCAGTTAGGGGAAGTTGGGTTTGAGGAAAGGCGTCAGGTAATCTGTAAGACGGAGAGGCTGGGCTATCAACAGAGACAGGCTCTAAAGCTCCTCCAGGGACACGTTCTCCTTTTCTCAAGTCATAAAAGACTTGGCTTCTACCATAGATGGTCTATGTCAGATTGCCTTACATTACAATTACAGCTCTTATGTGGTAGGTACAAATTTTCATGACCATAAAACTCACATGTGCAGAAATGTACCTTTTTAAAATTGTTTTATAATTGAGTTTAATTTACCTCACAGACCCTCATTTCTTCTAATGGCAGAGAACTTAATCTTGCCAATTCCAGGCAGTTCTGGCAGTCTTGGTTTCAAATTTTGTGTCTTTCGGGGTAGGCGGGGGAGGGAGCAGTAATAAGATAGGTTGTGATTCCAAATAAGCTTCCGCTAGTAGAAATTTATGTTCTAGCAAGCATAGAGAGGGGGTAGCAAGCCGACTTCCGACCATGGTGGGAACAGGCTGTGGTTGATCTAGCAGAGCTGGATGGCCATGCTGGCTGGCTCTGTCCTGCCCAGCTCCAAGCTCAGCCTCGGCAGGTGCAGCCAGGTCCTCTCGGGCTGCCCATGGTCCCTGGGCTCCTAGAAAATTCCTTCCCCATCAGGTAGGCCAGCCTTGCCTCCTAGATTCCCTTACCTTGCACTTCACAGAAGCGGAAGTGAGGGGTTGGGTTGACTAAGCATGTGGTGTACCGACAGCAGTTCTGTTACTGTTTCCCAAGCTCCGGGGCACCCTCACCTTGCTCCTCACACAGTAGGGTTGTTGGGCCTCTTCTTCCTGTCTGTCTGACACTCCTTGTGGCCAAACTATGACCACTCTACCGAGAACCCTTGCTCCTGGTGCAGATGTCCTCTGCCTGTAGGCCGCTGAAAGTCAGCCCTAATGTTCAGTATTAGCAGCTTTCTTGTCAAAGAACCAACTTTGTCATTTGGGGTTTAGTGGCCTTTGTGCTTATAAAGCATGTGGCCTCTCAAATAATCCTCAGGGCTGAGTTGTGTCTGACAAAAAAAAGGGGGGGAGGAAGCTGGAGAGATTGCTCAATGGTTAAGGTTCTTGTATTCAATGCCTAACGACCCCAGTTCAGTCCCCCAGTACCCATGTAAGGTTAGATGCACAACATGGCTAGAAACCTTGGTGCACTCATTCTCTCTCTCACCCCCTCTATTTCTCCTTGCAAATAAATACAACTGTTGAAGTTATAGCTCCTAGCATTGGTTTGGATACAGTTTCAACTGTATTGGGATTGGGATGACTGGCTCAATAGGCCACACACGCATGAGGACCTGAGCTTGGATTCCAGCGCTCACATAAGGTGCGTGTCACATACAAGCATGCACCTGTAGCCCCAGCCCTAGGGAGGTGGAAATAGGAGGGTCCTTGGGATATGCTGGCTCACTAGTTTAGCTAAATCAGTGAACTGTAGGTTCACTGAGAGCCTGTCTCACAAAATAAGATGGAAAGTGATTAAGGGAGACCCCTAACATTGACCTGTGGCCTCAACATAACGTGCATTCATGGCCTTACACAGTTGTGCTCCCACGCTCACCCAAATAAACACGCATATGCACATCTCACGCCTGGAAAAGTAAAATAAATGAATAGATGAGTAAGTGCAAAGCAAAGACAAGGAGAGGGCATACAGAAGGACAGACGCACAGGAGGAAAAGTGAAGTGACAGAGGCAGAGACTGGAGGACTCACGGGAGCCCCAAAAGTGAGAGAACTTCTGGACAGATCAGAGGCTGCTGGCTCCGCTTGACTTCAGGCTTCCAGAATGGTGAGAACATTGTTTGATTGCGTGCGTGTGTTCCACAGGACAGCCTTAATGCCACTCCTCAGCTCCTTTCTTTCCTTCCTTCCTTCCTTCCTATTCTTTTTTTTTTTTTTTTTTTTTTTTGTGACAGAATTTCACAGACCTGGCACTCCCTTAGGTTAGACTGGCTTGACAACATGTTCAGGAAGTGTCCTGTCTCTGGGATAGGTGCATGCCACCATGCCTGGCATTTTTTTACATGGGCTGTGTGGTGGTTTGATCCAGGCGTCCCCCATACACTTGGGTGTTCTGAGTGCTGGGTCCCCAGCTGATGGAGATTTGGGAACTAGCACCTCCTGAGGTGGTATATTGTTGGGCGTGGACTTATGGGTATCATAGCCAGTTTCCCCATGTGAGTGTTGGGCACACTCTCCTGTTGCTGTTGTCCACCTTATGTTGGCCAGGGGGTGATGTCCACCCTCTGCTCATACCATCGTTCTCCCCTGCCATCGTGGAGTTTTCCCTCGAGTCTGTAAGCCAAAATAAACCATTTTCCCCCAAAAGCTGCTCCTGGATGGGAGATTTCTTCGAGCAATGCGAACGGGACTGCAACAGGTTCCGAGAACTGATCTCAGGTCCTTATCAGGCAGGCCCTTTACTTACTGTGCTGTGTCTCAAGCCCATGCTTCTGCTGTTCTAAACCACCCCATGTGTCCTGCTTCCTGGCAACGACCCGTGGAAACTAGGAGATGCAGTAACCTCCTAACCCACGTCTCTCCACTCGGTCCTGGGGGGGCAGATATCTTGAGGGCTTGGGACAAAGAGGAGGCTTGAAAGAGTGGGGCCCCCAATTCTATCTACCCTCCTTGGTTGGTGTCCCCAGATGCCGTGTCTAGGCTGTTGGCATCTCAGAGCTGCTGACCTTGAACATGTTGCTGTGGGAAATGGAAGATGCCACACCCAGGCCTTGCAGCAGCTGATAGGGAAGCGTAGATGGCAATGACCCACTGGCTGGAGGTGGTGATGAAGGCTGCTCTTCTGCTTCCTGTGGGACAAGCTTCGTGATGCCCTTCACATCCTGGAGCTATGGCAGAGTCAGGCCCAGGGCCTCTCCAACCGAGCCTGTACCCCCACTTCTGCCCTCTGGCACCTCCCTTTCTCCCTTCTGAAGAGACAGCAGTACCCTTCCTGTCTCAGGCTTTGCTGCTGGCTAAGGAGATCGGGTGCTGGGCTGTGGTTTATGCTTCAGGCATGGCTCATCCCTGAGGGAGGTGTGGGGTAAGGCAGTGACTCTAGAACTTTGTTGCTTAAATGCAACTCCTGGGTCTACTTCCAAGAGTCCAGGTCCAGGGCCTGAGCACTGCTGTGCCCAATAAATTCCCAGGAGGACCTACTGCTGCTGCCGTTCTGAGGGCCAGGCCAGACTTTGAGGCTTACTGGCTGGCCCACGCTACCTGGGCTGTGTTTGGATGAGGCTGATGGCCTGAGAAGACAAGTGTGCTATAAGAGATTTGCAGAAACTAATTTGCATGTGGGGTTTTTGAAGCTGGGCAATGAATGGAAAGAAGGCTGTGGGGCTTTGGGGTTGGCAAGAAAAGATGCAGTCTGGCGTGATTTAAAGGTGGATTTCTGAGTCTCAGCCCTTAGAAGGGAACTGGGCAGAAGCCCAAGGAGCTAGCGTCTGGAGGACTCAGTGGCACAAGAGTCCCCAATACCATTCCATTGGCCGAAGGGACAAGGCTTGCGTCTTTCAGAAATGAGGAAGGTAAATTCTCATGTGTGCACGTATATACCTGCCTGCATGCATGTGCGCACACATGTATGTGTTTATGAACAGACATGCAACCACGTGGTGCAGGTCTGAGTGTGCACTTGTGTGCAGGCATACCTGTGTGTGCACAACACAGAGATGCAGTAAGTCTGAAAAGCATGTCGGTTTTACCTAGACAAGACAAGGCTACCAGGAGCTGCGGCTTTGGTGAGACCTCCCCCCTGCTCTGTGAGCACCCTGTTCGTTTGAATTCTTCTCCCCATGGGTAGCGGTCCAGTTCGGTACGAAACTTCTCACCTGTTCATTTGTGGTTCCTGACACTCTGGGGTCTCTTGCTCCCGGCTGTCACCTCCCACCGGGCGCAGTCTGTCACATCCTCTGTCCTGCTCTGCCTTTCTGCATTGATCACACAGGAGAAGTTCAGAGTCATCGGGCTTTGTTGTTCTGCTCACTTCCATGGGCTGGTTTCCGGGTTACAAATATCCTACCTCCTGTAGAGCGAGGACTTGAATTCTCTGACCCTTTGTTATCAAACATCCCTGGGCCGAGAGTCCTGCTTCTCCCCGCTGCATGGCATTTGCGCCTTGCTGGCCCACCAGCAGGTGGCAGGGTGTTCATCCTGCTGCTTGTGTTTGTGAACGCTTAGCCTTGGGCAGTGAGCGCCTCTCTCCAGACCGCCTCCCTCTCTAGCACAAGTTCTGAGGGTCAGTTACCTGCACTCCTATTTCTGGAACATTCCTACCATCGTTCTAAAGGAGGGGCTGCTCTGTTGCATTTTCTTTAGCTTTGTCCTTCCCCAGCCCCCTCTCCATTCCCCTGTCTTCCACACGTATTAACTCTAACATGACCCTTCTCTAGGCAAGTGCTTGCCCCAGACACCTCCCAGCCACCCACCCCTGGACGATGACAGAGGCTCTTACTGGAGCCCCCTGTCAGACAACCCTTCCCAGACCCCGGCCAATGCCGAGGAAGGGTACGAAAGGTCCCTTGGATAAAGGGACAGCGTCACACAATCTACACAAACAGGACCTTCAAGGCTTCTCCAGCCTCACATCTTTTCTCCCTTCCCTCTCTGCTTCTCATGCTATGTCCCTTGCTCTTCCTCACAGAGTCACTGGCAGCTGAATCCTCTCTCAGACTCTGCCTATGGGGACCCAAAAGAGAGGATGCCTGCATACAGTTGGGTGGCAGCAGGGCTGGAGAGATGGCTTAGTGGTTAATTAGCTTGCCTGTGAAGCCTAAGGACCCATGTTCCACTCTACAGATTCCACGTAAGCCATGCATACAAGGTCATGCAAGTACACGAGGTTGCACATGTGCACAAGGTGGCGCACACATCTGGAGTTCGATTAGAGGGGCTGGAGGCCCTGGTGCACCACTTCTCTCTCTCTTGCTATCTCATGTTAAAAAAAAAGGCCAGTCTGTTGGGCTTGCCTCAAACAAACAAAGGAGTCTTGGTAGCAGCAGCAGTGTTATCATGTGTGTTTGTGCGTGTGCGTGTGTGTGTGTGTGGTCAGTCCGCTTGAAGAGCGTTGTTCCCTCCCTCACACCGTCTGTCTCGGCTCTCTTCTGCTTTGCTTTGTGCCATCCCTACCCACCGTGCAGCTAGCACAGGATGCAGCTCCTCCCCTCAGTGATGGCACATGCTCCTCCTCTCCCCAAAACAGCCAAGACCCCAGTGCAGTGCTGTGCACATGGCGCATTGGGCGGGATCACAAATCCCTCGGTGGACTGTCAGGAGTGTCCCCAAGATGGGGGAAGCATACTTAGCTGTAAGGAGTCCTACAGAGGGTTCCCCGTGCCCACCAGCTCACAAGTCCAGAAGCATGTGTGTTTTCTCACATCCTCTCCTATAGCTGCGAGTGTCCTCCCTTCCCCTGAATTCCATTCTCGTACTTTGAACCTCAGTTTTGTTTTCCTTTCTCTGTATGTAGTAGGTGTGATGTGGTTTATGTGTATGGCATGTACATGTGTGTGTGCAGATAAGGCACCCTGTGTGTGCACGGAGACTAGAGAACATTGTACATGCGTGTGTGTGCAGATAAGGCACCCTGTGTGTGCACGGAGACTAGAGAACATTGTACATGCGTGTGTGTGCAGATAAGGCACCCTGCATGTGCACGGAGACTAGAGAACGTTGTACATGTGTGTGTGCAGATAAGGCACCCTGTGCGCGTGCATGGAGACTAGAGAACGTTGTACATGTGTGTGTGCAGATAAGGCACCCTGTGCGCGTGCATGGAGACTAGAGAATGTTGTCATCACAGATAAGGCACCCTGTGCGCGTGCATGGAGACTAGAGAACGTTGTACATGTGTGTGTGCAGATAAGGCACCCTGCGTGTGCACAGAGACTAGAGAACGTTGTACATGTGTGTGTGCAGATAAGGCACCCTGTGCGCGTGCGTGGAGACTAGAGAATGCTGGCTGTCCCCGTCCATTGCTCATCACTTTATTTCTCGAGGCAGAGTCTCCTCACCAATGCAAGAGCTTTGGCAGTTTAGCAAACCTCGGCACCTCAGCTCCCGTCAGGATTGAGATTACAGACATGCCCGGCCACGTCTGGCTCCTTATGAGTTCTGAGAAGTGAGCTCAGTGGCCTGAGGCCTCGTCTGCCCTCACGCTTGTGCAGAAAACGACCTTGACCACCAAGCCATCTCTTCACCCGCTTTTCCTCTTTATTGCATAAAACTTTTAGCATCTCTGTGTGCACTTGTTAGATACTTCTCCTTTTGAAAAATACCTAGTGTATTGTTTTTAATTATTTAAAAAATTTCTTTGTTTATTCTTCACATGAATCCCTTGTTGTTCTATGCAATGAAAACAACTCCTCTGAGTGGACCATCTGTCTCTTTTCCTTGTGTATGGCATCCTTCATTGAGCGGAAATCCTTAAGAGTTATTGCCGTATGTTCTTACTGCTGCGCGGAAATTTGGATGAAATAGCTCATTATATTTTGCTTGATATTTATCACAGTCTTCCAACCAGGACATGGTCTGAGTCCACAGGGGGCCGTGTTAGAGGGAAAAATCATGCTCACCTTTCTTACTGACCCATAAAATGTGATTTCTGAGCCTTGCCCTTCTCTTCTGCAAGTCAACGTGGGTTCTGTTCTGGAGCTTTCCCACATGCACAGGACCCGAAGGGGCACCCCCTGGACCCTAGAGGTACCTGTACTCGCTTGAGCTACAGAGGAAACACATGCCAGCTGAACGCTGATGCCCACACCCATGACTGCAAGAGACTCCCAGAGAGAAGTGGGCACAAACACGAGGGCTGGCATTGTCCCAGGACCAGCTTCAGGTTGGACGTTGCTTGGGCCAGGACTCACGAAGATTTTTCTCTGAGGAACCAAATGGTAAACACTTTAGGACTGCTTGGTTACACAGTCTCTGTCACAACTATGCTACTCTGTCGTTGTAACACAAAAGCAGCCTTAGATATTATGTGACTGAATAGGAATGTCAATAAGACTTTACAAAAGTAGGCCGGCTTTGATCTGTGGGTTGAAGTTGGTCAAACTCTGGCCTATATAACAAATATGCTTACAACGGGGCTGGGAGCTTATGCTTTCAAAGAGGGACTTTCAAAGGGGTTCAATATTCCTCAGTGACTTTCTTTCTTTCTTTTTTTTTTTTTTTTTTTTTGTTATTTCGAGGTAGGGTTTCACTCTAGCCCAGGCTGACCTGGAATTCACTATGTAGTCTCAGGGTGGCCTTGAACTCCTGGTGATCCTCCTACCTCTGCCTCCCAAGTGCTGGGATTAAAGGCGTGCGCCACCATGCCCGGCTATCCTCAGTGACTTTCAACTACTTACATAAGGCGAAATCATGAAAACTTGATAGAGCAAATTTCTGCTAAAACTCACAATGATTATGTCTAATATATAAAGAGTGCACAGCTCAAGACTTAAAAAGGGAAAGGGTGTGGGCAGCTCCCAAGAATGGAAGTAGTTTTCATTTAAACCTGGCCTGACCACTAAATTTTTTAAAAAATATTTTATTTATTTGTGAGAGAGAGAGAGAGAGAGAGAGAAAGAGAGGGAGAAAGTGATGTATATAGAGAGAATGGGTGCGACTGGGCCTCCAGCCACTGCAAAAGAACTTCAGACGCATTGCCAGCTTGCGCATCTGGCTTACGTGGGTGCTGGGGAATTGAACGTGGGTTCTTTGGCTTTGCAGGCAAGTGCCTTAGTGGCTGAGCCATCTCTCCAGCTGGGCCCCTAAAGTTTTTGTTACTTCAAGTCAGGTCTGGCTAGTCAGAGATCACATAGCAAGTTGGTGTTACCTTTGGGTCTTAACTTCACACAGGTGTAGATAAGTTAGGACATGCAGTAGGGCAGAGGTCAGTAGCTCAGGGATCATCAGTGAAATCCAGCCTACTTTCACTTCGGGGAGTCAAATTTTATTGAAACACTAAGGTTTTAGTCCATTTATGCTGCTATCAGAAAATGTCTGAGATTGATTCGTTCCTAAAAAATAAAAATTTATCTGTCACAATTCTGGAGAAGACCGAGTTGAAAGCACCAGCACCTGGTGTGTGGGGAGGCCTTCTCCATGTGTCCTCATGCGGCACAGGGGGACAGGAAGAAGGACCAAGGACACGTCCTTTCAGGGCTCCTGTTAGGGAAGAGCAAGCCTAGCCCCATGTCCAGTGAAGCGTCTCATAAGGGTCTCAATTCCAGTCACAAGGGGGATCCCACACGTGGCTAAATCAGCTCTTAAGGCCTCATTTCTCTTTCTCTCCCTCTCCCTCTCTCTTTTTCTCTCTTGCCCTTTTGAGGTAGGGTTTTGTGGGTTAGGACTCAGAAAAGCAGGTAGGCTTAGCTGAGAGCAAATGAGCTGAGGGAAGAGCTCCCATGTCCTTCGTGTCTTCAGGTGAACCAGCTTTCCAAAGGGCTGCTCTTCTAGCCAGGCTCAGTGGCGTTAACATTTCTCTGTTCTTTCCAAGGAGAGGGTTTTCACTCTAGCCCAAGCTGACCTGCAACTTGTTCTGGAGTCCCAGGCTGGCCTCAAACTCACATCAACCCTGCTACCTCTGCTGAGTGTTGCGATCAAAGGCGTGTGCCACCAAGCGGTGGCGTTCGTATCTATAATCTGTGTGCATAGACAGGAAGAAAGAGAGACAGCTAGAGTGAGAGTACGGGCTCCTCAGGGCCTCTTGATGCTGCAAAGGAACTCCAGATACCTGCTCCACATCGTGCATCTGCAAAGGAGCTCCAGATACCTGCTCCACATCGTGCATCTGCAAAGGAGCTCCAGATACCTGCTCCACATCGTGCATCTGGCTTCACGTGGATATTGGGGAATCAAACCCGAGCTGTCAGGTCTTTAGAGCAAGCATCGTTAAACACGGAGCCATCTTCCTAGCCCTAAGTAAATTCTTATACGAGAGCACCATGCATGTGTTTATAATCTCATATTTGGGGCCAGAGGTGTAACTCTGACCAGGAAAAAGTACCTTTACCCTTAGGGGCCACACAGAAAGCTCGGACGCCTCATCCTCCCTCCTTCTCACATATTTTATTTTTATTTTTGTTTTTCGAGGTAGGGTTTCACACTAGCCCAGGCTGACCTGGAATTCACTATGTAGTCTCAGGGTGGCCTCAAACTCACGGTGATCCTCCTACCTCTACCTCCCGAGTGCTGGGATTAAAGGTGTGCACCACCACACCCGGCTCTCAAGTATTTTAAATCTGTGGAAGCAAAGCTGATCATGGCCAGAGGCTCCAACTTCAGTGAGTTCCAAGGCTGCTAATGGCTGTCTAGCTTCCTGACAGACAAAATCTAGAACATTCTCCACAGGCCCCTGCTTGGAAGGCACAGTTCCCAGTTTGCCGCACTATTTCGAGAGTTGTGAAGCCCTTTGGGGGTGGGACCTGGCTGGGGGAAATAGGGCACTAGGGGTGGGTCCTTGAAGCTTGTGCCCACTTCTGGTTCTGACCGGCTGTTGCTGCTTCCCGGTCAGCTAAGATGTGAGAAGCCACCAGCTGCACATGCTTCCACCACCCCAAAGTGAGCTGCTCCTGCCTTCTCTGCCACATTGTCACAGTGTCACTCTCCGAAACCATGAGTCTCCGTTACCTCGCCTCCCCTCTTTTGTGCCTGTCACGTCGTAGTGAGGAGGAAGTCAAATATAACTCTCCGAGCTTCAGCCATTTGTGTCCAGCCCTTGACCACTGCCTTAGAGCCCCAGGGAAAGGGCTGCTCGTGACATCTGGGCCCCTACTTCTGGCAGCGCGGCAACTTAGGCTTATGAATGACGGAAAACCCCAAGCGGCAGCGGCTCGTGTGGAAGCCTTGGCTCCTGCTGCCTTCAGTGCTGGGTCTGTATGTGGTGGCTGCTGTCACGTGTCCTCCTGTTTCTCTGCCCCAGCTATGTGGCCACTCCTGGACCACGGCTCTGGCTGCCTGGGGCTGTGGATTAACAGTGTCTTCATGCTTGCTGCACGGCTGCTGCCTTCTTTCATCCAGTGCAAGTTGAGTTGGTGGAAGCCCGGTACATGTACGAGTTAGATTCAGTTCAGATCAACTAACAAAACACTCGAATGACAACTATGTAAACAGAATGGGGGATTGAAAAATAAAATCTCCGTGGTAGGCAAATTCCATCACCATTACAGATTCAGACTCTTTCTAATTTTACCTCGTTTTCCCCCTTCCTTAGTATCTAATTTCCATCCTTAAATTTGCCTGATGATAGTGAGAGGGCAGCTGGCCATCAGTAGCGGCATCCACATTCCAGGTGGCATTTACTCTTCAGAAGGGAGAAGGCTGAGAGAGCCAAGTGCAGGCAGAGCAGAGCTGGCTTTCTACAAAGGACTTTCTCCGAAGCCCCGACCGGCAACTTCTGCTCGTATGTTATTATGGCTGAAGGCACGACGGGAAGAGCGGTGGCTACACTACCACAGAGGCAGAGGTTGGAGAGACGGTGCTGCAAGCCAAGGACTGCTGAGGTGCCAGTAGAAGCTGCCAGAAGCAAGGGAGGATTTTTTTGTGCCAGGCTTCCTGGCCGACATCTTGATCTTGGACTTTCAGCCTCCAGACCTCGGTGTGGTCATTGTCCGGGGCTCTGCGAGCACCCACACAAGGCGATGGTCGCAGGTGTCTGAAAGGGAGAAAGCAGTGGATTGTGCTTGCTAATCTCGACTGCGTGGAAGAAAGGGAGGATGGGTAGTGGATGGAGCAGCTCAGCCTCTGCTACAGATGCCCTCCACTGACGTTCCTTGAACCTCCTGATGGCGTCTCTGGAGCTCCTGTGCCCCGAGAAAAGGCTAGGGTTTGTACCTTTCACTGAGATGTTGTTTCCATGTTGGTGAACTCCGTGCCTCATCGCCTGGCCTTCCTCACATGCACTTTGTTCTATGAAAGAACCCGCTGATCCTACAATCCATTTCTTCTCATGTGCATGGGTGGATGGTGCTCATGTGTGTGCATGTGTGTGCACATGCATGTGGAGGCCAAAGGCGCATCAGGTGCTTTCCTCAATCCCTGTCACCTATTTTTTGAGACAGGATCTCTTGCCAGGCCTGAAGCTCACTGATTCCTCTAGATTTGCTGGTCAGTGAGCCTGAGGTTGTCCCTCGCAAACCCAGGGATTGCGGGCAGGTGCCATCGTCTCCTGCTTTCATGGGAAGCACTCTACCCACTGAGCCTTGTCCCCAGTCCCCGACCCTACCATTCTCGTCATTCACCATCACAGTCTTCAAATGACTGACTCATGGTCACTGAGGAGGGAGAGGTCTTCTCTGATCCTGGCAGCCAGCCTTGACTGCTGAGCTAGGTCCATGTGGACAGCTGAAGATGGCCTGGGCCATCACCCTCCTGCCTTTGCTTGCCTTTGAGCATGTAGCTCCCCTCAGAGTTGACATGGGTCATCTTCCAGGCTTCACTGAGAAGTGGTGATTGCAGGGCAGTCTCTATCCACTGGGCTTCTGAAGTCCTGCCACAGATCCTACTGCTGGCAGTGAAGTGCCACAATGTCAGGTGTCCCAAAGGGACTTGACAGTGATTTTCTTCCTGGTGTCATCATAGTAAAGAAAATAATTTAAACAGGGAAGAATCTGGATTGTGTCTGGTTATGCCTGGTAGTACTGGCCTGGGCAGGCAGCAGGGAAAGGAGGAACCCAGAGATTTTCAGATGGTCTTGCAGTCAGGTTCCCATTGCTGGCAGAAATCACCCAAACAAGAGCAGCTTGTGGGAAAGAAAAAGCTTTATTTGGGCTTACAGACTTGAGGGGAAGCTCCACCATGGCAGAGGAAAATGATAGCATGAGCAGAGGGTGGACTTCACCCCCCGGCCAACATTAGGTGCACAATAGCAACAGGAGAGTGTGCCAGACCCTGGCTATAACACTCACAAGCCCGCCCCCAACAATACGCTGCCTCCAGGAGGTATTAATTCCCAAACCTCCATCAGCTGGGAACCTCGCATTCAGAACATCTGAGTTTATTAAATTTCAGTAGGAAAATATCTGGTTACAGGTGGGACCATACAGCTAGTATGAAAACTTGTTCATTGCGATGAATGAGAGAAAAAGAGTTCTTGGGAAGGTCTTATGCTGGCAAACACATGCTCCTGTCTGGAGGTGACACTGGCCTCTTCTGTTTGGGACATATTGGTCAGAGCTAGTCACATGGCCCTATGTACATCTCCAGGAAGTCAGAGTCTTGTGTTCTAAGAAGCACTGGTGGCTACTTATGACCCTCCAGAGCCCCTGCCAGTGCAGACATTAAATATTTGATGTTTTCTTCAGCATGCATTCTTTTACCACTTTCATTTTGATTTTGAAAAGGACTGCCTTCGGACATTATTTATCTTGATTATAGAGGATTTTGGTATTCCTATAAATTTTGCACCCATGTCTCATTCTTGGTAGAAATAGAGGGAGATTTTTTTTTTCTTTAAATCAGAGCTTCTACTGAACCTTTGTTTTTATGTTGGAGCCCTGAAGAAAGAAGAAGAAAAATAAACTTACAGAGAAGCAGGGATAGGGTTTGCATCTACATAAATATTGATAGAGAAAGAAAATGCGCCAAGCGGCAGTGTGCTAGAAAAGACAAGAGGCCAATTTGAGATGGTGATGACGGGCGTGGGCTGCTCGGAATCTCCATCTTGTCCCCGCATCCTGAAAGAAGCCTTGTGTGTGCGATTTCCCCCGTGACCTCCAAGTACACGAGGGAGACAATTGAAACCTGCATCCCAGAACCACAGTTTCCAGTGATTGGATGGAGGTTAATCAGTGTGAATTGAAGGAAACAGCTTGTTCAAGTAAAATCGATTGAAATCTTGAGGAAAAAGTGGAGAATTTGGGAGGCTTTGCCTCTGTACTTAGCATCAGCGCTGTGCAAGAGTTTCTTTAAAGCTCTCCTGGAGTGCCATGGAAGCTTCCGAAAGATGCCCAAGGAACTGGTGTAGACAGAGACCTGGGTACTTTCCTTTATTGAACTGTAAACGTATAGCAATTTAACTTATTTTGATACTTCCTGTGATCTTTCTTTTAACCAACTTCTCCCAAATTTGATACTTCTGTAGATCTCATGTGGGTGTGAATCTATAAAATTGACCTAGATCCTCGCCCCACAGTAGAATTGATCCTTCCCTCTTCCTCTTCTTTCTTTCTATGTGCCGTGTAAGATATCTCTGAGAGCTAACTTACATGATATAATGGACAATAGAACTTCTTCAAGGAAAAAATTATTTGTTAAATGTGTTTCTATTTTGAACATCAGTGAAATGTACACCTTAGCATGGGGTTAAAGTAAGAGAAATTTCTCGACCATGACATTGCTTTAATCTTTGGGGTTTCCTATTCTATATATACGCACACACATACATATACATATACATACATGCACACACACACACACACAAACACACACACACACACACATATATATATATAGTATCCCTGCAACATCCTCCCAATATACACAATCACAGCCTGATTGTCTATGAAAATTAGGAAAGCTGGAGGTTTTGAGAAACACTATAAAGTTCTATGTGCGTGTGATGTGGGTGAATGTGTGTGTAAATATAGTCACACATGTGCCAAGACACGTGCATGGAGGCCAGAGGATACCTGGTGTCCGTGCTCACTTCCACCTGGTGTGAAGTTGGGGCCCCCCTTGCTCACTGCTGCACACTAGGCTCCCGTGGGTTGCAGATGCTCACACTACAGCATCTGATGCTAGCTGGGTTCTGAACTTAGGAACTCAAGCTGGCATGGCAAGAACGTTAGCCACTGCGCCAGCTCCGCAGCTCTCTTTATGAGGCTCTTGATGCACTGTGTCACCTCCAAAGAATGCAAACACTTCACATGGCTGGGAGTCTCTTGGTACTACATTACCAGATTTCAGATTGTAGGTCCACTTCGCCCGTTGCCTGCGTGGGGATAATCAGGTCTTGGAGTGATGTGTTAATATCTGTTTCCTGGGATGCAACTTACTAACAGGGCTCCAGCTGACTCTTGGGAACAGGATCATTAATTTGGCAGTGGCAAGTTCTACTCTAAGGCCGATGTTCCAGGGAAAGGAAGAGTGTGAAGGAAGGATTTTGCCACTGGGTTACTGGTGGTCCCAGCCTGTGTCAGGAGTACTTGTACATGGTTTTGGGGGGCGTGTTGTCAGGGAA
Organism: Orientallactaga sibirica; assembly: GCA_036365145.1. Lineage (NCBI taxonomy): Eukaryota > Metazoa > Chordata > Mammalia > Rodentia > Dipodidae > Orientallactaga > Orientallactaga sibirica. Next base: position 2,204,445 of record JAEOAD010000005.1, read on the forward strand.
GAGAGTGCAGATAAATGCTTGTGGGAACATGTGGATGAGTGTAGGGGGATGCTGTGGGTGCCCAAAGCCAGGACCCTTGCCTAGTTCTTTGAGCCCATCCTCAGCTCTCCCACTTCCCAGTTAAAGTTACCCATGACTTTAAAAGGATTTCCCTGGGGACTGTCCTTCCAGCACATAAACAAAGGTGGCAGTGCCCAGTTATTTAAGCCACCTACTCCTTCAAGGGTAACAATCTTTTGCTCAAAGTAGGGTGTTTTCAAGAGCTCTGGGAATCCAGCTGAGTCTGCTGTTCCCTGACATCCCCTCCTTTGCTTGGTTTTGCTCCTGAAGCCTCCGTGGAACTCATGGACAGGACCACAGGAATGGGGTGTTCAGACACTGAAAACGTGAATTGAGTTTGGGCTTCAGACTTCATTCACCGTAAAGAACTCATTGTATGAGCAGTTCTTAAAATTTCCACTTCTAGTTGTCTTTCAAAGTCAATCTCGCAAAGTCTTCATCTGCACCCGTCATCGTGTCCTCTCAACAGGCTGAAGAAAGCGCGCGCCGGCGTGCCTAGCAATGGGCATGGGCTCCAGGCTGTGGCCCACACCTACCCCTTCGACTCTGAGCCTTTGGGGGTATCTCTGGTTCCTCCACACCGTGCTTATTGTTGCCGGGCTAATTGTTTATAAACCAAACTTCTTAAACTCAATGAAAAACACATTTTTCTAAGCAGTCTTTTCCATTCTGTGTGTGGTGGGGTGGATGTGGGAAGGAATAGCAACTCAGAGACTTCTCTGACGCTTTGGCACAGCTCTTTGAAATCTATACCACAGTCCACAGTTTCCAGTGATTGGGTGGAGGTTAATCATCTATTTGGGGGCAGGCGGCAGAGTCAACCAGAGTCGCTTCACCTACGGGATTCCCGCTGGGTGGTGAAGTCTTTGCCACTGCAAAATGGGACTGAGAGAGTGGTCAGGCTGACATGTAAAATGTGCCCCAAAGGCTCATGGGCTTGAACACTTGGTTGTCAGCTGGTAGAGCTGTTTGGGAAGGTTGTGGAACCTTTAGGACGTGGAGCCTTGCTGGAGGAAGAGAGCCACTAAAGTTGGGTCTTGTGGTTTGCAACCCAGCTCCACTTGCTGTAAGTTCTCTGCTTCCAGTCCATCACTGTGACCAGCTGGGTCTCCTGTTTCGGCTGTGTACCTTCCCTGCCATGAAACTTCCCCTTGAAGCAGTAAGACAAAGGAGAAAAGGAGTGTGCTAGCAGGAAAAGCTCAATAAGAATAGGACATTTAAAATATTTTATTTATTTATTTGAGAGCTTGAGCATGGGCATGCCAGGGCCTCTTGCCGATGCAAACAAACTCTGGAAGGACGTGTCACCTCGTGCATCTGGTTTTATATTTTTTAGGCTTTGCAGCCAGGTGTGGAGGGCCGCACGTCTGTCTCCCCATTCAGGAAAGGTGGACATTTACATGAGGTTAAGAGATTCATCTCAAGCCGTCTGGGATCAGTTCTCCAGGTCTGTTCCCAAGGCTCATTCTGGGAACTGGTACTAAAGAATTCCTGGTTAAGTGAGTTGGGATCTTCTTATGGAGTCTTCCAAAGGCATGTACTGGGGGAGGGTGGCTTGGTACAAGCATGTGAGGACACGAGTTCAGATCTCTAACACCCATGTGAACAGTTGGACACAGCGGTCTGTGCTTTTAACCCCAGAGCTGCGAAGGGGAGACAGAAGGCTTTCTGGGGCTCTCTGACTAGCTCGTCTCACAGAACCAGTGAGCTCCAGGTCCACTGAGAGACTCTGTCCCAAAGAAAAACGTGGAGAGTGATTGAGGAAAGCACCTGACGTTGATCCCTGGCCTCCACACACACAGACATAAATGCACATAAAATTGCATATGTACACACACACACACACACACACACACGTATCGGGGGCTTAAGCCCTGATGCAACAGTGTTGGGAGGTGGGGCCTGTTGGAGGAGGCTAGAACAAGAAGGCAAAGGGAGTGGATTCATTCCGTTGCACCAGAATGGTTCAATAATGCAGCTTGGGTTCCTCACGAAAGAACGGCTGCGCAGCTCTCTTGCACCCTCCTGTCCTCCACCACCAGATGGCGCAGTAAGCCTCCCCCCCAGGAGGTGCTGGTACTGTCACCTTGGATTTCCCAGCCTCCTGCGCTGTCAGGAAACACGTTTCTGTTCCTCCTCAGTGAGTAAAGCTGTGGTGGTCTATTAGGCCAGCATGAATCAGACGGAGACAAACGTGTGCATGCTGGCACCGAGACAAGTTTGCCTAGCCTCAAAGCCCAGCTGTACAGCTTGCAGCTATGTGTTCCTTCTGGGACCCCTTGGTGTCTGTTCCGGTTTGGATGTGAAGGGTCCCTCAGAAGCCCACCCACTGAGGTCTTGGTCACCACGGCGACACGATGCGATGCTCAGAGGGAGGGAGCAGTGGGATCACGAGGACTCTGACTCCATGGATGGATTGATCCACTGATGCATTCATAGTTTGAAGGCACTATCGGGAGGTGATGGAAACATGAGAAGTAGGGACTGGGTGAAGCCATGTCCCTGGAGGTGTCCTCCGTCCCCCATCTATCTCTGTGCAGGCTGTCTGTCATGACTTCGCTTCAACACAAGCTCCCTGGTGCGATATTCAGTCTCGCCTCAGGCCCGCATCAGTGGAGCAAATGAACCATGGAAACCTCTGAAACTGAGCCAAAATAAATTCGTATCCCATTCCATGGTTTTGCTCAGGCATTTGTCATAGCAACGATAAGTCTGGTTAACACTGCCTCCGTGTGCTCGTCTGTACAAGGTGATGAGATAGTTTCTGCTGCGTAGATTTGTTGAGAGGCCTGACAAAGTCAATGCTTGTACGTTCTTAGCATAGTGCTAAGCACACATACTTAAGATCAGTAGTTGCTATATTTAAAAAATTTTATTTCTTTGTGTGTGTGTGTGTGTGTATGTGTGTGCATGCACACACACACACACACACACACACCAGGCTTTCTTGCCACTGGCAATGAATTCCCATCCAGACTTTTTACATGGGTTGTTGGGGACTTGAACTTGAGCTGTCAGGCTTTGCAGCAAGAAAGCGTCTTTGACCACTGGGCCATCTCCCCCAGCCCCTGTCAGTTCCTACTTACACGTTTACAGCTTCAGAGGCTGTTGCCTGAGTTCTCACGAGGAACTGAACCAACCAAATGAATGTTTTATAAAGGGGATTCATTCGATTAGCTTACAGGGCATGGATTGGATAGTCCCACAATGGCTGTCATAGGCTGGAGAGTCAGAAAACCTGGTAGCTGCTCAGTCCACGAGCTGGGCTCCTCAGCAGTCCCAATCTGGTGCTCAAAACCTGGAGGACTGCCGGAGAGCTGCTGGTCCTCGGTCCAAGCTGGAAGGCTGACCAAGCTGAGCTCCAGTGCTTGCTCAGGATTGCAGCAATAGAGTAGAGATGTGCTCAGCAGTGGACAGCGTGGACAGTGTGGACAGCAGGCAGAAGGCCCTGTGTTGGCTTGGAGTTTCTTTATAGAGCTACTGCCTTCTCTGGGGGAGGTTTTCTTCCCTTTTCAGTCTTTCTTGGAAACGCCCTCATGCCACATGCAGGGCTGTTGGCAGATGTTACAAGTTACACTTGTTCTGTCCTCGCTGTCTGACTCATCTCTAGTTTTCTTTCCTGCCCAGTGAATCAAGTCCCCTTTTGTCTTTCAGACATCAGACTGCACTGCAGAAGCCCAGGCTCTGGGGCACGAACCATCTGAACTCACCACCCTCTGCTCACTGAGTTCAGCATTTCCTGGCATGAGTTTATTATAGTATCTCATTTTAAATTTATGCATTTTAAGTTGGTGTCTCCTAGGTGACACGTCAAATTGTAACTATATGACTTGTCACCTTGGACACGATGCAGACACAGTGACTTGTATTGGCATGTTGTCTGTTTCCTTGTTTTGGAAAGCAGCGCCCTGTATCTCTTGGGTCCATGGTGTGCTGAAACAATAGTGTCTTACACTTCCGGAATGATGGCTCATAGCTCCATGGCGTGATTGACACACAGGGGAACTTTTCCTCAACAGCTCTCAGGAGAGGAAACAAATGACATGGCTTTAGTTGGGAGTCACGAACAGTTGTTATTTTAGATAATTGTGAAAGCTGCATTCTGTGGGGGACACAAGTCTTTTGATGTGGGACCTACTTGCAGGGAGTTGGAAATACCCTGGGGAGACCACCAGTGAAAGAAAAACAGAAAGGAAAACAGAAAGAGGCAGGAAAACACCCGCTTCCAAGACAGAGCTTGCTGCATACATTCGAGCTGCTTCCTGTCACTGGACAAGAAGAAAAGAAGGTGAAAAAGAAAAAGGCAGGCGGGGGAATAACAGACTGGGGAGGGTTTTTTGCAGCTATAGGATGGATTTCTGATCTTGAAGGATGTGCGGGCTTTCCCCAGGAGAAAAGGAAAGAATGTTCTGGAAGGGGAACATAGGGGGAAGAGCACGGAGCTCAATGAGAGTGATCCTCCCAGTGAGGGTGGCAGGGAAGGAGGTGAGCCACAGCCAGGTCAGCGGGAACTGTCTCAGAGCTGCCCAAGACGGCGGAACTGCTCTGACTGGCTAATCATAGGACTATACAAAGAAGAAGTTACAAACACCACACATCTTGGATACTGTTCTGGGTTTACTGACCCAGAATTAGCAAGGGCATCATTTTAACAATTCAATCAACCAATTGGTTCAGACAACTACCTTAGGCATGTTTGGGACATGCATGGCGCATGTGATAAACAGATGTGGCAGGTTTGAGCAGAGCAACAACCTGTCTTAGCAAGGTTAACCTGGAAGTGGGTAGTAGGTAGAGGGACAGGAGGCTGGGGACTGGCTGTGAGGCGAAGGAAATCCCCGCATGTCTGCAGTGGAAATAAAGCCAGTATGAACGAGGTAATCGAGAACAGCCCACCAGGCAGATGGAAGAGGAGGTTATTTGACCACTGGGCCATTGAAGGAACCGTGAGATAATTTACAGAAAATATTAAATCCAGTCCGGGGACTAATTATACAGTCTGCACGTGGAGAAGTTGCCTTTCCAGTAATGGTGGGGTCCCCATGGGAGAGTTGACTAGGGACTAACCTTTTACTATAGATGGGGGGAGGTAATAGATTTGCATCAGGACTCTTGGAAAAGCTGAGTTAAATGAAGAAAGAAAAAAAGGTGAATGCCACTCTGCACTCTCTTGGCCTTGTGCCTGCTCAGGGAAGGAAGCATCTAGAACTGCTGTGGTGAGGAACCATCTGTGTTTGCTTAGAAGCATGTTGGTTTAGTTCATCTGGTGAAGATTAGATCCCTCTGCAAGGTTGTCATTGTGTCTTGTCTCTCAGATTCATCAGCTAATTACCTACTGGCCCTGTGTTTTGTTCAGAACACATCCCGCCCCCCTTTGCCAAAATACAGCCGAATTGACAAGCAGCCCTGTTCGTTGCTCTCTGAATGATGAGTCACTTCCCAGCCGAGCCGTGTTTACGCCACGTGGGGCATGAGTGAGTGTCAGGGAAGCCCTCCCAAGACGAATGGAGGCAAGCAAGGGGCTACAGCTTGTGCAGACTTGCAGAAGAGACTCCCTCAGCCCCATGCTGACTTCGGCCTGTCAGGAGCTTACCGCAACAGCTGCCTCGGGCTGCTGGAGAGACACAGGGAATCTGCTGCTGAGTGTGGGAGGGGAGGATTTTCAATTTCTCCCCTCCCTCCCTCCCTCCCTCCCCCTCCCTCCCTCCCTCCCTCCCTCCCTTCCTTCCTTCCATACGTCCTTCTGTCCTTCCATCCTTCTGTCCTTCCGCCCATCCGACCGTCCATCTGTCCGTCCACTATTCACTCAATCAGCCATCAGCTCTAGGCCGACGGTGGCTGACGCACAGCTGTGTGGGTGACCCACGTTTGCAGCCATCATTCATCTATAGACCCTCCCTGATTTATTATTGCCTTGTTGCACACGATGCTAATTCTTGCAGATTATCACTCTGTTAATCAAATCTAATTAAATTCAATTCTCTGCTAGTCTTTAAGCACAACGGAAGCATTAGACACATATAAATGAATTGCCTGGTGCTTGCCCCCAAGGAATATTGCCGCTAAGGAGGAGACATTGCTACTTAAAGAAAAAAAGCAAAATAATAACCCATAAAACTTTTACATTTACCACAGGCAAAGACCATTGCCAGGGTGCAAGCTGGAAGGACAGACTTTCTAGAAGAGGGTGTTGGAGGGGTCCTGGAAGGAGCAGGGTGCTCAGGATCACAAATGGCTTGGTCCATGTGAGAGAGGGCAGCTGTTTAGCACGGGTAACTGTTCCCAGACCCAGGGTAACCTGAGCTGTGTAGGGGACCTGGCGGGTTGCATGAGAATTTCAATGGAGTCTTGGGATTCCCCTGATAATTTCCTTTTCTTTTCTTTTCTTTTCTTTTCTTTTCTTTTCTTTTCTTTTCTTTTCTTTTCTTTTCTTTCCTTTCCTTTCCTTTCCTTTCCTTTCTTTTCTTTTCTTTTCTTTTCTTTTCTTTCTTTCCTTCCTTTCCTTTCCTTTCCTTTCTTTGCCCTCTCCTCTTTCTCCCTCTTCTCATCTCTCTTTTCTCTTCCTTTCCCTTCTCTTCTTTTCCCTACCTCCTTTCATCTCCCTTCCCCTCCTATTCTCTTTTTTTAAATGTTTTATTTATTTACTTAAGAGAGAGAATGAGAGAGAGGGAGTGAGTATGGGGCAGATAGAGAATGGGCACTCCCGCGCCTCTAGCCATTGCAAACACACTCCAGGCGCATGTGCCACCTTGTGTATCTGGCGTACATGGGTACTGGGGAATTGAACCTGGTTCCTTAGGCTTCACAGGCAACTGCCTTAATGGCTAAGCCATCTCTCCAGCCCCTAGTCTCTTTTTATTTTTTCTATACAAGGTCTCAAGACGTCATTCTGGCTGCCTTCAAATTTCCCCTCATCCTGAGCACTGGAATCCCAGGTAGGGCCACGGCACCTGGCCCCTAACTAAAATCCTCAAACAGCAGCGCGATGAGATCAGATCAGCAACGTGGTCAGGCTTTTCCGGCTTGAGGAGGAAATAGCATTCGAGGGGTCCAAGCGGGAGCCCAGGTAGAAAGCACCACGCTCTTGCTGAATTCTAGCGGATGTCTTTGTGTGCTGGCTCTGTGCCAGGTAAAGACTCAGTACAGCTGGCATAGCAAGAACTAACACACCTTACAATTGTACAGAGGGTTGGATTTAAGTAAATGGGTGTCCAACTATGTGTGTGTGTGTGTGTGTGTGTGTGTAAACTGTGCTATGAATTTGATACCATCATGGTATAAAGAAGCATGCATGTGTGTTGTGTGTTTCATTTTAATGAGTGACCGGGACATGGTCTCCTTGAGGAAAAGGCATTGCCTCTGACACCAGAAGGATGCACAGGGCAGGAGCTACACTGGCTGTTCTGTGAGAAAGACGGGGAGCAGGGATGTCTGTGGGAAAGCAGGTGCTCTGGCAAGGAAGACTGCTAGCAGGGAAAGACAGCCATTGAGAGGGTGTTTGGAGGGAGCGTTGGCAGAGCTGCTGTGATCTTCTGAGAAGCACATGGAAGCTGTGAAGCTCCTTTGTGGAAGGCAGCAGGGGTTGAAAGGGGAACTGACAGAAACAGCCATAGCACTTAATAGTGAATTTGGTATGGGGTACGGATCAGACGGCAACGCTGGCATGAGCTTTGGGTTTCTGGCCAAAAGACTGAGGAAAGATGAGCCCCAAATGGGAGAAGGGAGCCGGAGATTGCTTCAGTTTTGAGATGTGTCTGTGGTGCCCATGCTTTCTCTGGGGAGATGGGTCTGTCCAGTGTGTAGACAGGCTTGGGCTGGAAGTTGCCAATTTCCAGGAACCCAGCCCAGATTTGGACCCAACCTCCTCTGCGTCTACTGCCTAATGTGTGGCTTGGCCCGAAGGTACCGAGAATGCAGGCCGGTTCACAGCACGTTTTGCTTTTATGTCTGTTTTACTCCCTGAATAAGCCAGTGTTTGTGGCAATCTCAGGTTAATGCAGCGTTATTCTTTTCATTGGAACCTCCTTCACTATCACTAGCTCCGGAGGCTGGAAAGAGGCAATGCAAGGGGGAGTTTCACTTCTATTATAAAAATTCTTTGTTTTTTAATAATGCTTTGTAGTATGTAAATACTACTTATTTCTAATATAAATAACTGAAAATAGTGATGTTTCTTGATTACAATAAAACAGTTCCTTTCATATGTTGAATAAATTTAAAAGTGCATATTGTCTGGGTGGCTAATTTTAGGTCTACGCTTAACTGGATGAAGGGCTGTGCATCTCACTGGTGTTTCTCAGTAAGTCAACAAGGACATTTCCGGGAGAGATTGGCCTTTGAATCCGTGAGCCAGGTAAGAACACTCTGTCCTCTGCCCGCCTCCAGTGTGGGAGGCACCGTCCTGGCTGCAGGCCTGGAAAGAACACGAAGGCACAGGACTACCTTGTCTCCTCCGGTGGTGCTAGGACTCCCGTCTCCTGCCTTCGGTGCCCTGACTCGAGCTTCTCCAAGCTCTGCGCTCTGGAACTGGCTCTGGTGACCTCCCAGGCTCCCAGGCCTCCGGATTAGACTATGATGTGCACTGGCTTCTCTGGTCCTGAGGCCTCCAGCTTACGTGGGCGTGTGGTGGATTTCTCAAGCTCCATAATTTCATGAGAAAACGCCCTTAGTAAAGGATTTGTCATCTTTCTTTTTTCTTTCTTTCCTTCCTTCTTTTCCCTTTACTTCTTTTCTATTATCTATCTATCAATCATATATCTATCATTTATCCATCCATCCATCATCAGCATTTATATCCACAATTTCAGTTTTAGCAGATTTAACCAACTATAAACTGAAAATATGTTTAAAACTTGTGTCTGTATTGGGCATGCACAGACTTCTTTTTCTTGCCATTATTTTCTTGATAATATAGTACAACTCTTATATGCCTTTAATCCCAGCACTCGGGAGGCAGAGGTAGGAGGATCGCCGTGAGTTCAAGGCCACCCTGAGACAACATAGTGAATTCCAGGTCAGCCTGAGACAGAGTGACACCCTACCTCGAAAAAACAACAAGAACAAAAAAACGAACCTGGAGATGATAAAGTATACATAAGGATGGAGATATGTATGTGTATATATATATATGATGGGATGAATACCAAAGAATGATCATATACACTACTGACTCTGTCTCACTAGAGAACCCTCACTAATACTTTTCCTTAAGACTTTTTATGCACATAAATTATTTTCTTTTTTTGATGTGTGTATACATGTATGCGTGTTCATATGTGTGTGGGTATGTGCATCCATGGCACATATGTGAAAGTCACAGGACAACTTTGGGTGTTGGTCCTCACCTTCCACCTTGTTTGAGGCAGGGTGTCTGGTTGTTCATGGCGGTGTTTTCCAGGCTAGCTGACCCGTGAGCTTCCAGGCCATTCTCCTATTTTTGCCTCCCTTCCTGGCATGGGTGACCTGGGATTACCGTTGTTCACGCTATAGCATCCCGGTTTATGTGGGTTCTGGGGACTTGAACTCTGGTGTTCATGTTTGTGTGGCAAGTTTTTTTTTTTTTAGATTTTATTTTCATCTTTATTTACTTATTAGAGACAGAGAGAGGGAGAGAAAGAGAGAGAAAGTGAGAATGGGCATGCCAGGGCTTTAGCCACTGCAAATGAACTCCAGATGCATGTGCCACCATGTGCATCTGGCTTACATGGGACCTGGAGAATTAAACCTGGGTCCTTAGGCTTCACAGGCATGCGCCTTACTGCTAAGCCATCTCCTCCAGCCCATGGCAAGTGTTTTATACACTGAGCATTTCCCAGCTTCTACACACAAATTCTTAAAAAAAAAAAAAAAAAAAGGGAAAAGTTACTTTCCCATTCCATCAGATTTTTAAATCTTGCCTTGGCCCCAGTGTATGAGTTCTGGTGAATTAGAGGTGACTGAGGAAGACAGGACCCAGGACACTCAAATATTTAATTGCAATACTCCACTCTTGTCACTCCCAGACTGTTTTGCTTGGGGCCACCCATTCCCTCTACAAACATACCCAAACATGTCCTCAGCAGGGAGCGTGTTTTCCATGAAGCCCCCGACTGTAGAGTCCATGGGAGATGAGGAAGTGGAGTGGAGGAAGGGGAGGCAGAAGGAGATCCTGCAAATGGTGACCAGTGCTGAGAGCCCACCTGGTGCTAGACCCACAGAGCTTCGGTGACTGTGTAAACAGCTGTGGTCTGCTGTGTGGGTGTTTAAGTGGCCACTGTAGAATAAGAAAGGCGCTCAGGACTACAGTGGCATCTTTCCTTTCGAGGACGGAGAACACTCTGCTCCCTTCTTTCACGACGGTGTGTTGTTTTCTTTATGACTCGGGAAACTTACCCACCAGGTTCATTTTTCTGCCTGTTTGGGATGGTTATTGGCTTATTCCTGGGGCCAAAGGTCATTGTGATGATCTCATTCCTCCTACAAACCAAAGGTGAATTGTGAAAAGACTGTGGCTGACTACAGATTTCTTTTTAGTACGGCAAAAACTCAGTAACATTTTTAGGGAAAGACAAAATGTGCTAATGAGATTTATTTATTTATTTATTTATTTATTTATTTATTTATTTGAGAGAGAGAGAGAGAGAGAGAGAGAGAGATACAGAAATAGGCAGGAAGAGAGAGAGAGAGAATGGGTGTGCCAAGGCCTCTAGCCACTGCAAACGAACTCCAGATGCATGTGCCTCGAGCCTTGAACCGGGATCCTTAGGCTTCACAGGCAAGCGTTTAACCATTAAGCCATCTCCAGCCCTTTTTTTTTTTTTTTTTGTAAAAGAAAAAGTAAGAAGACATAAGAAGTCTTTGCAGAACAGAGTCAAGAGCTGGGTTTGCCACTGGATTAAAGCGAGGAGCGGCAATGGTCACCACGCCACTGCTCCACCTGTGTCCTCAGCTGAGCTCAAGGGCAGGTTTTGTCCTTAAACAAAGGACAATGAGAGGCACATCTTTAAAAGAAGGTCCGGGTAAGAGCAAGGTGTTAATTCATTGCAAGCTGACTTCTCTCTAGCGTCTGCTGCTGCTGTGGCACCAGCTGAATAGGAGGAAGGCAGTGGTGGGAGGATGGTCAGTAAATTACAGAAGACAAGAGAAGAACCGCGCCATTGGTTAACCGCTTCTCTCCGTGTGTTCTTCAGGCATTTGATTGGGCTAACCTTAAATGCATGTTCATAACATAGCAGACTTATACTGTGTGATAGTGCTCTGAGAAACAGAGGGGAAAAATGATTCAAAGAAAAAAAAATCTTCCCTTCATGTACTGGAACACAAATTCACCTAAAATGACTCTTCTGAAAGTATTTGTCTTGAAGTGAAAGGCTTGAAGTATGTAACTGTAGAAGACTAGAAAAGATGTGAACTTGAACGTCAAGGTTGCATGGAGGAGTGAATGCTGCTCTCCTAAAAGACGGGCAGGTTGAGCTGAACAAGTAGCCACCAAAGTAAAGCATTATTATCCGCTTCTCGTGACCCCGAAGTATTGCCACCCGGTGTGATTCTTCTTCGTTTTGTTTTCTTTTCATTTATTTATTTATTTATTATTTATTATGTATTTCCTTTTATTTATTTATTTGAGAGAGAGAATCAGAAAAAGAGAGAGAGAGAGAACGGGTGCACCAGGGCCTCCAGTCACTGCAAACAAACTGCAGACGCATGTGCCACCTTGTGCATCTGGCTTACGTGGTCCTGGGGAAATGAATCTAGACACTTTGGCTTTGCAGGCAAACATGTTGCCAAGTATGTCTCTCCCTGACTCCCTTCCAGGACCATGGAGCAGTCTCCACTCTGACGGAGACGAAGGGGCTTCTCTTGTGCACACCTGGCCTATCCACCCGTTGCTGTCACCCCTGAGCAAAGATAGGCCCTGCTTGGTCACATGGCCTTTGATACTGCTGGCACCAGCCCCACTGCTCTTGCCACTGTGCCACTGCAGTGCCCACCGGGCAGAAGTGCTCCTCTCCTACTTCCAGCCGCCCTGGCTCTTCCTTTCCTCCACTAACGAGAAGATTGTCTTCCACTTAGTGCTCACCCACCTGGCCTCTGAGGACCCAGGAGGGTCCCTGTTAGGGGTCTGAGTGGGCCAACCTCACTCCCTTTTTAGGGGAGGGGTGTTGTTACATATGCTTAGAGAATTAAGGACTGTGCAGCCGAGAGCCAAGTGGAGGCTCAGGCTGTTCCCACGTTGTCTCCCTCACAAGCCAAGACACCAATTGCTGCCTCTGCAGAACATATTGTGGTAATTCTGGTTTTGGCAAGAATCTCTCTAGAGTCTTGTACCATCTCCAAACAGCCTCATGAATCACCTTGGGGCTTTACTCCACAAAGCAGCATGTTGCTAATTTGCTTTCTGAAACTTGGGTACAGTTTCTGGGTATTTAGCTTGCCTCTCTTGCTCTCAGAGTCATTAATTGATGTCCTCATAATTCTTTGAAAAAGGACAAGTGGTAAGAAAGGAGATATGGCTCACACCTTCCAGGAGCTTCCAGCCCACATGGCCGAGTTCACAGGTGGGACATCTCTTCAGGGCTGACTTAGGTGACCAAAGCAAATGGTTTCAGTGTTCTGAGCCTCTGTGAACCCTGTGACTATTCTCAGGCCAAGGAAGGAGAACTTGTATTGGTGGCTCAGAAGAAATCTTGTAATTGTGTCATGTGAGGGGGTGAGTTGGTAGAGCTGGCAGTGACTGGGACATATTGCGAATCTGTTTGCAGGGCACCCCAGTTACATCCCCTTTCTGTCTGTACAACTAGAGAGTGGTCAGCTTGGGTTTTTTCTTTTGTTTTTTGGTTTTAGGGTATGTGTGTGTGTTGTTGTTGTTTTGTTTTGTTTTTTGAGGTAGGGTTTCACTCTATCCCAGGTTGACCTGAAACTCACTCTATAATCTAGGCTGGACTTGAACCCCCAGTGATCCTCCTACCTCAGCCTCCGGAGTGCTGGGATTAAAGATGTGGGCCCCCACGCTAAGTTCAGCTTACTTTTGAAACTTTTACAAAACTTTTATTGACAACCTTCATACATACGGACAATATACCATGATTATAATCCTCTCCCACCACCTTCTATTTTCCCCCTCCAAATCTTCCCTCCTCAGAATCCCTCTTTCCAACTGTTCTTTCTTCTGTTTTGCTGTCATTTTATCCCCTCCTATTATGAGGTCTTGTGTAGGTAGCATCAGCCACTGTGGGGCCATGAGTGCCACGGCCATTGTGTGTCTGGGGACAGCATTGCAATGTGCTCCTCCCGTTTTTGGTTCTTAATTCTTTCTGCCGTGTCTTCCTCAATGGCTTCTGAGCCTTAGGGGGTGTGATAGAAATGTATTACTTGGTGCCCGTGGGAGCGGGCCTCAAGTCCAATCAGAGAGCAGTTGGTTTCCCCCATAAAAGACATGCCACCATTGCCCCAGTTGCTATATTTGGTCTGACTGTCCAGCCATAAATCTCGCAGGGTCCACTGCCAGTTAAGACCATAGATGACTTTTGCCTGCAACATGCCTCTCTCTTTCCAGCTTCCTGACAGCTCAGCTCCAGCTTGATTTCTCAGTGACGGGCCGCTCACCCGCTTACCTGTGAAACCATCGACACGCATCGCTACTACCCTCTGGATGATCACTTTGCGCCAATGAAAGAACTCTGGATGGTGGACTCTGGCCTACTTCTGCTGAGCTGGTGGCATGGAGAGGAGACAGCGACACATACAACTGCAGAAACAAGAAAACAGCTGGCATGTGTCCAGAGAGTGCTTAGGGTCAGACAACATGACAAAGAATGGTGACATTAAGAGCAGGTGGATGTCAAGATAGCAGATGGCAGAAAACCATGAAGAAACAAAGATGAGGACCTGTGGGCTCTGACCTGGAAGAGTTCCAGGGAGCTTCCAAGCCCTTAAGGGTCCAGCGTACTGATCCCTGAAGTCGGAGAGCTACAACACTCACCATTATAAGAGCCGGAGTGTTCTGAGAGCATTAACACCAGCCACGCTTAGGAACCATGGGTCCCCATACCAAGGCTTGGGGACATAATACTGTTATCATACCCAAGGGCTGCTGCTTAGAGCAGAGGATTTCATCCGCTGGGCTTGGGAGCCAGGCCGCCAGCCATCAGAGCCCAAAGCAGCAAGCCTCTAACCTAAGCATGTGTTTCTGTAAGCTTTATGCCAAGGCTTGAAGCCGTTGTCTGTAGTCCTCAGTGTTTGGAGCTATAAACCGCTGAGTCTGTCAGCCAGAGGCCACAATCCTTTTCCACTCAAGGGTCCGGGGCGCTCAGTAGTCCCAGAGCTTCTCCTTCTTCACCTGAACACTCCACCTGAGTGCAAGGAGCCTGGCCAGCGCATCAAACAGACAGCACTTGTTTAGAAGAGTACAAGTCACTTTCACGTTTTGTGACCAGCTGAAAATGTGCTGTCAGTCACCTTGGAATTGTCGTATCGCAGATAAAATATGGGTAAGATTTCTCACCTCTACCATCTTTCACTTGGATAATCATATCAGGCAAGAGTGATATAGGTAATTTGATTTTATTTGGAAGAGAAGCCTGACAAAAAGAAAAAAAAAAAAAAAACTATCCCCACAAATAAAATATAGATTGTTTAGAAGGTGGTCAAATATGTCTCCTGTCAATGCAAGAATTGTTTTATCTGCAGCAGGAAAAATGTGCAAGACTGAGTGATAGTGGAACTAGAGATGGTGAGACCACGACCACACTGTTTGCATTTCATTTCTAAATATCATGAAAGATCTAGAAATGGAAACAAGGACATGGTCACGAAAGGACCCTGCTATCCCACCTCTACATTCATGCTTTCCTTGGAGAAGTCTTTCACATCTTGAAGAAATTGAAATTTCTCCTGATCACAAGAAGGAACGTTTTCCTTTATTTCTGGATGTCAGTGGAACCATATTACGTACAGGGCAGACCACAACTGCCCCACCCAACCACCTTGCCTTAGAATTCTCCAAGCTCTGGTCCCAGCAGAGCATCAGCAGGTAAAACAGCCCTTTGCTTTTTTCATTTTTTCAAAAGTAATGTCCTAAGGTCAGGCTGAAGCAGTGCAGGATGGGGTAATAGGATTCAATCTATGAATGTAGTGTGATCAGTCTTGATTGTCAGCTGGACAGGGTCTAGAATCACCATGGAAACACATGTGAGTGTACCTATGGGGGGCATTTCTAAAAGGTATTAACTGAGGTGGGAAGACCCACCCAGAATGTGGGTGGCACCACTCTGCAGGCTGGGACAGTGTTACAGCTCCCAGGCTCTGGGGAGAAAGCAAGTTTAGAACCATCATCATCTTTGCTTCCTGACTGTGGACGCCATGCCTCCCCTGCCATGACAGACTGTATCCCTGAACTGAGAGCAAAAAGAAACCCTTCTCTTCTCTTCTTTTTTCTTTTCTTTTTTTTTTTTTGAATTTTTATTTATTTGACAGAGAAAGAGGGCCTCTAGCCAATACAAACTCCAGACGTGTGCACCCCCTTGTGTATCTGGCTAACGTGGGTCTTGGGGAGTTAAACCTGGGTCCTTTGGCTTTGCAGGCAAATGTCTTAACTGCTGAGCCATCCCTCCAGCCCAAACCCTTCTTTTCTTACGTTACCTTTTTTTCATAACAACAAGAAAGATATATGCAAATAATAGTATTTAATATCCTATTCCTCTCTCTCTTTCTCTCTCCCTCCTTCTCTGAGCATCCTTATCTCTGACTCTTTAGACAAAGGTCTTGCTTTTTAGTATAGGTTGGCCTTGAACTCGTGATGATCGTCTGACCTCATTCTCTTCAGTGTTGAGATTAAAAGCATATATCTCTGGGCTGGAGAGATGGCTTAGTGGTTAAGGCGCCTGCCTGCTAAGCCTAAGAACGCTGGTTCCAATGTCTAGCGGTTCCAATCTCCAGGTCCCACGTTTAGCCAGATGCCAAGTGATGCAAGGGCGCAATGCCACACTTGACCACAAGGGGGCGCACGCATCTGGATTTCGTTCACAGCAGCTGAGAGACTGCTGATGTGTACATCTCTATCTGTCTCCCTCTCCCTCTCTGTCTGCCTGTCTGTCTCTCTGTGTCTCTCTCCAAAAATAAATAAAATAATTAAAAAAATTAAAAAAGCATATATCCCTGCCTTTACAGAAAACTCCTTTACTACATCACATGAGGAAAAATTTGTAATTGTTTTATATGTCTAAAGATTATGCTTGCTAATATATACCAACCCAAGTCATCAAAACAAATGGAAAGTCTGTTTTAGTAAAATAGGAGGTAAACCCCGCAAAATATTATATATGATATGTAGTCCATCACATGCATACTCCACACTTGTAAGTTACATGTTAAATATCCTGTCACTAAGAACAAAAAACAACACATGTCTGATGATGGACACTTGACTAGACTGTAGCTATCAGCTTAAAATGTTCTGGAACACTATCATAATATTAGGCAGCTGGCTTTCATGTGTTCGTCATACCAGAGAGGAGATATGAGAGTCTAACCCAGTGCAAATATAGCCGACATGCAATACGTTCATACAACAAGGTTCCTAGAAATAAAACGTTTATTGTCCACAAAGTCTACCCAAATACAATAAAGTTATTCTAACAAAATTCTGTAAGAGTTAGGGAAAATTACAAAATTATATCTGGGCAAGACAAGGGCATTATTTATGATATGATGTGATAAATTGTCTATTTGGAAACCCCAACAATATTTGGTGCAAATGCTCTTCAAATCAATAGGAAATGAAAGAGTGTTTGAGAGAGCCAGATCCTAACTACAAGACATAGAAACTGTCCGATGACAAAATGATTGCACAGAATGACAGTGCTTTCCTTATCAAATAGTATAAACGATTGCAGACATACTAAACCAGTATTAGACAACTGTACAATGACTGTTAGACACTCTTTCTTGGTGAAGACACCAAACCTTGCCAGTGCAGTGGACGTCCTTTGACTCCCCCTTGATCCCTTTCCTCCCCCAGAAGTAATCATTACCACGAGTGAGTACTGGTCACTTCCACGCACTTCTTCACACCACGAGTGAGTACTGGTCACTTCCACGCACTTCTTCACACCACGAGTGAGTACTGGCCACTTCCACGCACTTCTTCACACCACGAGTGAGTACTGGCCACTTCCACGCACTTCTTCACACCACGAGTGAGTACTGGCCACTTCCACGCACTTCTTCACACCACGAGTGAGTACTGGCCACTTGGCCTTCTTCACACCACGAGTGAGTACTGGCCACTTCCACGCACTTCTTCACACCACGAGTGAGTACTGGCCACTTCCACGCACTTCTTCACACCACGAGTGAGTACTGGCCACTTCCACGCACTTCTTCACACCACGAGTGAGTACTGGCCACTTCCACGCACTTCTTCACACCACGAGTGAGTACTGGCCACTTCCACGCACTTCTTCACACCACGAGTGAGTACTGGTCACTTCCACGCACTTCTTCACGCCACGAGTGAGTACTGGCCACTTCCACGCACTTCTTCACGCCACGAGTGAGTACTGGCCACTTCCACGCACTTCTTCACGCCACGAGTGAGTACTGGCCACTTCCATGCACTTCTTCACGCCACGAGTGAGTACTGGCCACTTCCACGCACTTCTTCACACCACGAGTGAGTACTGGCCACTTCCACGCACTTCTTCACACCACGAGTGAGTACTGGTCACTTCCACGCACTTCTTCATACCACGAGTGAGTACTGGTCACTTCCACGCACTTCTTCACGCCACGAGTGAGTACTGGCCACTTCCACGCACTTCTTCACACCACGAGTGAGTACTGGCCACTTCCACGCACTTCTTCACACCACGAGTGAGTACTGGTCACTTCCACGCACTTCTTCACGCCACGAGTGAGTACTGGTCACTTCCACGCACTTCTTCACGCCACGAGTGAGTACTGGCCACTTCCATGCACTTCTTCACACCACGAGTGAGTACTGGCCACTTCCATGCACTTCTTCACACCACGAGTGAGTACTGGCCACTTCCACGCACTTCTTCATGCTTTTCTCAAGGAGACTTAGGAGCTCTGTGGACTCCAAACTCCGACTGGGGGTTGCATTGGTGCCTCGTGGGAACGGCCCCATACTGAGAGATTCCTTTTTCAGCTTTCTTCTTGTCGCCAGCATCGCATCTGTGGGATTCTGCCGTAAGAGTGTGTGGCTCTCTAGCATAACATCTTGCTATGAATTATTCCAGCGCATAGATACAGATTGTATATTCCATCACTTGCTGTCACAAATGCCCATGTATACACTGCCTTTTCACAAATGGAAGTGTCTGTCAAGTCCCAAAGCATCTGGAGTGTATAACAGACATTTGGGGGAATCCATATTGTCACTTTTTCTAGATGGAGCCCAACTGTTCCCAATTTTCATTCCAGACAGCCATGTAGACAGGTTTCTATTGTTTCACACCCAAGACTTGCTTTCATCAGTTATTCTTAAAAACATATCATAAGTATGTAGAAAACATATTAGAAATGAAACCTCCATTAGCACAGTAGCATAGTTCTAAAAAACAAAATCTACAAGTAATGTGGTACAGCATTTAAGTGAATAAAACTAGAGCCTTTTTGAAAAAATATGAACAAAAACTTTAGTAAATAGTGATACATTTTCCTTATTTACAAAGACTAAATTGAAAAGATAAAATGTTTTAACATATATAAATTGTTCTATAAATTAAAAGCCTAAGGTATTTCTTCTAAATACTTTTAAAGAATATATGGGAAAAGTAGCCATAATTTGCAATTATTATAGTCTTATGATATCAAGTTATTTTATTACACATTTAAAACAGTACAGTGCTAAAGCAAGACCACAGGTTTGGTTATTAAAATGAGGACTCTAAATTCAAGGCCAGCCTGAGACTATAGAGTGAGTTCCAGGTCAGCCTGAGCTAGAGTGAGATCCTACCTCAAAAACAAAACAAAACAAACAAAAGAGATGACTAGAAAAAAATTCTCAAGTATAATACAATGAAAGAAGAAAGTCGAAGTCAGTCATTGGTGAAAAGGCATAGTTTGTGCATTTGTTTGGGTCTGTAGCACTTCTCACTGCTGTGGCAAACACCCCACTGAAACAACGCAAGGGCGGGAGCTTTGTCTTGGCGCATGGTTCCTGAGGTTTCTGTCTATCACGGCAGAGAAGCCATGGAGGAGGGCGTGACATGACAGCATGCGCTGAAAGCAGAAGCTTGCTCACATGGCATAGGCTAAGAGGCAGAGAATGCATGCCAGCATGAGAAGTGGCTGTGACTTTCCAAGACTTAGCCCTGGTCGCTTACCTCCACCAGATAGGACTGCTGCAATGTCCTCCTCCAGGTCAACTGTGAATCAAGCAGCCTTAACATGATTCCTTGGGGGA
This sequence comes from Orientallactaga sibirica, assembly GCA_036365145.1. Taxonomy (NCBI): domain Eukaryota; kingdom Metazoa; phylum Chordata; class Mammalia; order Rodentia; family Dipodidae; genus Orientallactaga; species Orientallactaga sibirica. Next base: position 2,223,913 of record JAEOAD010000005.1, read on the forward strand.
CATTTGAGGTTTAATAATTATATCCTGCCCCTGGCTTCCAAAGACTCATAGCTAAAATCCATTTGTAAATGGTGCATACCCTTTGATACAGAAATTCAATTACTAGGCATTCATTAGCAGGGAAAGAGACAGGAGTGTGCACACAAGTTAAGACCCACAAAAGCACACCCCAGGAACCAGAGGGAACTGAGTATGAATTTTAGGCAATGAGTTTCCCGCACCTTGGCCTCTTCAGATAGATAGTGATCAATCAGACTTCTTGGAGTTATGAGAATTAAATGAAGCAACACATGCTGAGAGACTAAAAGAACATCTGAAGTGTTGTCACTGTTTTGTAAGTTGTTGCTACTGTAATTGTAACTGCTATTAAGGTCTATTCATATTCATACTGTACATCATTAAAATGATAATGCAGAATTAGGGCCTGGAGAGCTGGCTTAGCAGTTAAGGCACTTGCCTACAAAGCCAAAGGACCCAGGTTCGATTCCTGAAAACCCATGTAAGCCAGATGCACGAGGGGGCACATGCATCTGGAATTTTTTTGCAGTGGCTGGAGGCCCTGGTATGCCCATTTTCTCTCTCTTTCTGTCAAATAAATAAATAAATAAAAATAAAAAATGATAATGCAGAATTATGTTTTTATGACACAGGACTATACTTAACACAATATTGAATTAAAGTCTAACATATAGACAGCACTTGGGCACTTGTGAATGTATATATATATATATATATATTTTTTCAGTTAAGGAGTAAGGGTATCCACTCAATATGATAATAGTCACTTAACATGGGGAAAAGTAGCCACTTACCAAGAATCTGCCTAAGTAGTCTATTAGCTTCCTATAAGAAAACACTTCTTATGAATTTACATCAACTTTTAAAAAATATTTTTTAATTTTTATTTATTTATTTGAGAAAGAGAGAAAGAGGCAGACAGACAGAGAGAGAGAGAGAGAGAGAGAGAGAATGGGTGCACCAGGGTCTCCAGCCACTACAAATGGACTCCAGACACATGTGCCACCTTGTGCAGCTGGTTTACATGAGTCCTGGGGAACTGAACCTGCGTCCTTTGGCTTTGCAGGAAGTGTTTTAACTGCTAAGCCATCTCCTCATCCCTGCATGGAAATTTTTCTTCTTTATTACTATGATTTTAACAACATATTTCATATGGATACATCATGAGTTGGTATCCTCTTTTCCCTCATCTCTGCCCCCATTCTGCTGGGGACCCTCTTCAGTGGTTGATGCATTGTGGGAGCAGCAGTGAAGTTATTTTGTTTTTGGGCGGGGGGGCGGGGGAGGCAATGCCTCTGGGCATGATGTGACCAATAGCTTTTTAGCCGGCCAGAAAGCTATTGGTTACCCACCAAGGCTGTGTGCCACTATTGCCCTGGTGGGTACATTCTGTCAGGGTGTTTGCTTCTGAGTAGCTTAGACCTCTGATTGCTCAGACCATTATTGGCCGCTTTCTCCCAGCAGCTCATGTAGCGTTTTCCAGCACTAGATGGGCTAACTGTCTGGGCACTGGCTCTCTTCTGAATTCCAGCCAGGTCTCTCCATGCTCTGTGTTGGCAGCATATGGTGTCTTCAGCAATAGGGTCTTAGCTTTTGCCTCGGGCAGGTGATCAAGTGCTTTGACAGAAAGCTGTCTTGATTTGGGGACCTCATAGGTCTTTCCAATCAACAGCTCAATGTGGGCAGCAACCAATCTCTGGTACTGGGAATTACAGGCCAGAGACAGAAAAAAAATTATTTTAAGCTTAAGCTTCATCCCACCCTCTCCAGGTGCCCAACTTTTCAGGTGCCCTCCCCTTCCTCCTTTTGAGGGTTTATCTTTCAAGCTATCTCCAAGGATAAAGGTTTCTATGGTATCCGTTCATTTTGGATTTCGTTTTGTGTTTGTTTTTCCCCTCTTCCCTTCCCCTCCCCCAAGCCCTTCCATCCCCATTGTCTGAGCCTTAAGTTGCCTGTCAGGTATGTCAGAGGTCGGGAACCACAGAGAATTGACATCACCTGCATGGAAACTCTAGTTAAAAAAAAATAGGTGAAGGAAATATATTTTATGACTTTGTTTTAAAGATCAAAATAAAATCCTCTGGAAGAGTTTATATTTTATGTTATACATGTTTTTAATTTTTAATGCTAATTCTTAAAATAAATGAAGTATACTGGGGACTTTTTGGCATACATTTCCCTACATAATATGTATGAAGAACAACTCCTGAGCAATTACTGTGTGCAGACACAGCTACCCGACCCTGACAGAGCAAAGGCGGCTTGCTCAGCTGGACCTCACATTTCAGTGGGGAGGTGGGCAGGATAGAAAATGGATGAAAAGATGAAAACATGAGGGATGGATCTGGTCTCAGAACAATCTAACTAAAAATGAAAAGCAACAAATAAATAGAATAAGGAAGGAAGGAACAACTCAAGACAGTACAGAGGTTTCCCAAATAATTAAAAGTAGAGGTATGTGATCTTATTTATTTATTTATTTTGGTTGTCGTAGCTCAAGCTGACCTGGAATTCACTATGTAGTCTCAGGGTGGCCTTGAACTCAACAGAGATCCTCCTACCTCTGCCTCCCAGGTGCTGGGATTAAAGGCCTGTGCCACCACGCCCGGCTTTATTTATTTATTTATTTTGGTTGTCGTAGCTCAAGCTGTCCTGGAATTCACTATGTAGCCTTGAACTCGATAGAGATCTTCTTACCTCTGCCTCCCAGGTGCTGCGATTAAAGGCATGTGCCACCACGCCTACCTAGAGTAACACTTTGGGGTCTATGTTCCAAAGGATTAAAATCAGTGTCTCAAAGGCCTATTATTGGTAACATTTTTCACAAAAACCAAAGGGGGAAAGTGCCAAGCTTCAATTGGCAGATGAGGAAAAAGTACTTGTGGCATGTAATCCAATGGAAAATTACTCAGTCTCGCAAGGGAGGAAATGGTGACAATACTACCTGGACGCCTCTTGAGACCATGATGTTAAGTGGGATTAGTCAGGGCTGGAGAGATGGCTCAGCAGTTAAGGTGTTTTCCTGCAAAGCCAAAGGACCCTGGTTTGATTCTCCAGGACCCACGTAAGCCAGATACACAAGGGGGTACATGAGTCTGGAGTTCGTTTGCAGTGGCTGGAGGCCCTGGTGCACCCATGTTCTCTCTCTCTCACTCTATCTCTGTGCCTCTTTCTCTCTCTCAAATAAATAAATAAAATATATTAAATGGAATGAGTCAGTCCTAAGAAGACAAACACCCTGTGAATATACTTAGCTCAGGGAAACAGATACAGTGCGGTTCAAGTCCAGGACCACAGCACGGCGTAATTGCAAGGAAGCCACAGGGAACAGGGAACTGGGGAATTTTGCTTAATGGGTAGAGAGCTCCAGGTTAGCAAAATGAATGGTGTCGTGAAAAGAGGTTAAGATGGCCAATGAAATGTTGAAAAGAAAGAATAAAAACAGACTAGAAAGAAAAACTACATTCAGAAAGAAAGAAAGAACCGAGGAGGCCTCGAGGGGCAGGAGGGAAGGAAGAAGCTGAGGGCTCGCTCGGCTTCAGGGTGTAACTGAGCTTGTGGCTGAGTGGGCATTAGGACGAGGGGATGGGGACCTGTCTTCTGAAAGCTGTGTTTTCGCTTTGTGATGGATAAAATGTTAGGGGTTTCCCTCTCATACTTGAAGGGAATTTAATTAAGGAAAGGGGAGTTTTATAACATTATTTGTAGCCTGTACTTTGAGTTTAGACCAAGAGTATTTCCAGAGCCCCATGTGAATACTAGTGAATACTAGTTTTAAGATTTTTGGCTAGCTCAGACAGAGGAGAACAAATAGATATTTTTTGGACTCATTTTCAGTATAATTTATTTTTGCAGTCTCTAGTGTACAGTGTGATTCATTTCAAAAGAGCTATACTTCAGGCATGGTGGTTTTAAGCAGGACTTACATGGAACAAAACTGCTCCATCCAATTCCTCATTCAGGAACCCAAATTTTGTAATTATGAGGTAACCATTTCCAATTATGGGTCAGCTGGGATCCCACTGCAGTTATGTCAAGTTCCTCTCAGGGGAGGGGGATCATTACTTTGATAGTCCTAATCATTGTCTTACCATCGACTTCCAGGGGTTGGAAGCTTTAAGACGTGCAGCTGTCCTCTGTCCCACAGTCTAGCTGCCCAGTCCCCGAGGACAGAGCTGACACAGTGATCACCTCGGGGTGCAAGTCGGCGGAAGAATCCTGGACAGAGCCGCCACCTGGGTGGGGAGGTGTGGGGTAGGGGACCTGGGGCTGGCAGGACACTCCTCCCCAGGGCATGGACACCTCGCTCCCCTCCATTGTGGCTCTTTGATCTCTGGAGGTCAAATCTCCTATAGGGCGTGTGTCCGAATTACATCTGGACAGACACAGGTACCGCTACTCTTACTTACCTCATGCTCATGTTTTCAATTTTATTTTTTTAAATATTTTTTTGTTATTTTTTATTTATTTATTTGAGAGTGAGACAGACAGACGGACAGACAGACAGAGAAAGAGGCAGATAGATAGAGAATGGGCCTCCAGCCACTGCAAACGAACTCCAGATGCATGCACCCTCTCGTGCATCTGGCTTACTTGGGTCCTGGGGAATCGAGCCTTGAACCAGGTTCCTTAGGCTTCACAGGCAAGCACTTAACCACTGAGCCTTCTCTCTAGGCCCTGTTTTTATTTTTTAAGTCAGTCATTGTGAAATTGGCCAAGGGACCAAGTTTGGAGTGTTTCCAGGACCTGCTAAAGTTTCCAGGTTCTGCCCAAGGACAAGGAATTTTACACATAGTAGGATGCTAGAAATCTAGTTTATCAGGAAAAGAAGGACACCTGTGAGACTGGAAGTGGACTAGCAACCTGGAAAAGACGCACACTCAGAAAGCATCAGCCCACTAGACCAATGGCTCTTTCCTTCTACACAATTTACACAACACCCACTTCTCCCCCATCTGCATATTGTAGTCCTTGCTGTTGCTGGTGTTGTCGCACATGCTGCCTTGTTCCCTGTAGCCAGCACAGGGACGGTTTCGGTCTTCTGGTTGCTGTCACCTCCTTTAACATGTTGACCTTGATGTAGTGTTCCCCACCTTCCTATGCTCCTGACACAACTGGAACTTCAAAAGTAGTGCACAGTTCTAATTTTAAAAAATTGAATAGTGCCAAAGAGACTAAATTAAATTTTTTTCTAAATTTTTATTGATAATAATCATAATGCTCTACCATCCTCTCTCTTCCTCACCCGCAAGTCCCCCTTCCTCTGAATCCCTTCTTTCCAGTCTGTCTTCTATTTTGATGTTATCTTTTTTTTGGACAAGGGCACTTTGTGTTTTTGGGGTTCCTCTTCCTTCCTTTGGTTCTTACAATCTTTCTACAACCTCTTCCACTTTCAAGCCTTGAAGGATGTCACAGAGATGTCTCAGTGCTGAGCACTCCACTGTCACTTCTCAGTACTTTGGTGAGTTCCTTGAACTTTCTTTTCTCTTTCCTTTCCATGTTTTTTTCCTCAGGTCATCCATGTGGGGTCTTCCGCCACGTGGGTGCCTTTCCTTGGCTCTGTACTTCCCTTAATAAATATAATCATTTAATAATTATCCTTTCAGTCTTCTTCTTCTTCTTCTTCTTCTTCTTCTTCTTCTTTTTTTTTTTTTTTTTTTGTTTTTCGAGGTAGGATCTCACTCTGGTCCAGGCTGACCTGGAATTAACTATGTAGTCTCAGGGTGGCCTCTAACTCATGGTGATCTTCCTACTTCTGCCTCCCAAGCGCTGGGATTAAAGGCGTGTGCCACTATGCCCGGCTCAGTCTTCTTTTTTTAAAAAAGATTTTATTTTTATTTATTTATTAGAGACAGAGAAAAGGAGAGAGAGAGAGAATGGGCATGCCAGGGCCTCTAGCCCCTGCAAACAAACTCCATACGCATGCGCCACCTTGTGCATCTGGCTTACGTGTGACCTGGAGAATAGAACCAGGGTCCTTAGGCTTCGCAGGCATGTGTCTTAACCACTAAGCCATCTCTCCAGCCCTCAATCTTTTTTAAAATTTAATTCTTTGATTAAAATGAGAAACGAACCTGGGATTTGGGGTTCAAGGACTTTCCTGGCCCACCAGCACCTATTATACTGATTTTCCTTCTCCTGGAAACTTGCTGGTGTAATCTCCTTACAGCTCGTGACACAGTTTGCTCACCTAGTACTCACCCCTAAAACACCCACACAGACCCATCTCAAGAGCTTACAAGGAAAGAGCGAGGTGAAATGGGGTAAGACAGAGATCAAAGCAAGCAATGAGCTGGGTGCCAAAGTCAAGGTGTGCAAAATGACCTGAGTTGGTAATGGTTCCCTACAGGCTGCTGGCATTAGCTGTTGTGCTCCCAGGCTCGGTTTGCCCTGATGGCATGGAAAAATTGTGTGCCCATCCTTATACCTGATTCTCTTCAACTAGATAGACTGAGAATCCAAGAGGAAAGCCCAGAAAAAGCATTTGTTCAAATTTAAACTGTGAAAAGAGCAAATGAAGTGTGTTTCTCCCCTTTAACTTTAGGAAGAATGGAAAAAAAGTGGGATGGAATGCCTCCATCACTAATGCCATGTGTCAGATTATAAGTCTTAGACTCCTCGAGCTACAAGGCAGAGCAAGAGTCTTGTTTTTTATTCTGTTGATTTTAATTAGGCTTACAAGCTTGACAATCCATTGCTATGATCAGTGTTATTTTTAAAGCTAAAACTCATCCAGTTTAGCTTTACAAGTTTTAAGAGAAGATACGGGGATATATATTTTGTGACAGTTTGTAGCACCAAGTCACAGCCTGGCCATAATGTGATATAGTTGACTAATAAGATATGAGTTCTTAATAAAATGGCACGTTCAGAAATTCATAAAAATGTTCTTCAAATATTTGAGAAAGAGAGAGGGAAAGAGAGGATATGGGTACACCAGGTCCTTCTGCTGCAAATGAACTTTAGATCCACACATTACTTTGTGTGTCTGGCTTTATGTGGTTATTGGTGAATAAACTTTGGGCCATCAGACTTTGTAAGCAAGCTGCTTTAACAGCTAAGCCATCTTTCCAGCCTCCATAAAATATTTTAAAATGAGCCAAAGTTTCTGCTATGGAGAAAGTGACAAATTGTTGAAAATGATACATGTCAGCTTAATTTGGCAGACGTAAGTGATCGGAACACAAAATATTGTCATTTGTCTTATTTGCAATGGACCTGTAACTTATTTGTTAATCATTTTAGTGAATATCCTTGATATTTTCTTGGATTTCTGTTTGCTTCTCCAATCTGGGCACTAAAGATTTATACCTGTATTTTAAATTAAATGTCAACATATAAAAGATTGAGTGGTGAACTATGGGGTAAAGCACCCAATCTTCAAACTTTTTCTCTTTCACCAGAAATTTTAGAGTTAGAAGTATTCCTAGTGGCAATGCAGAACTTGTAGGAATTATGGTCACACCCAAAGTAGCTCTTGCTGAGCAGGAAAAGCCTGGTCTCTGGGCCACTTCCTGGGTTCTTGGAGGTGGTTAAGTCCATCGTGGGCAGTGAAGGCCATGGTATTTGAACTATCACTCACCCACGTGATCTGGATGGTTTTGGTATTTTTAAAAATATTACTTATTTGTGTATTTATTTATTTGAGCACTAGAAAGAGGAAGAGGCAGAGAGAAAGAGAGAATAGGTGTGCCAGGACTTCCAGCCACTGCAAACAAACTCCAGATGCATGCGACCCCCTGTGCATCTGGCTTACATGGTTCCTGGGGAATCAAACCAGGGTCCTTAGGTGTCATAGGCAAACGCCTTAACTGCTAAGCCATTTCCTCAGCCCTGGTTTCAGTATTTCATTTTACTTCCTTATTGGGTCCTTGCTTAAACAAAATACCCAAAGTGCCAGGTGAGTCATTGGTTTATTGTCCCTCTTTTTTAATTCTCTTAATCCTCAGTTTTTTCTTTTTTTCATTTCTCTGAATCCTTCTTCCTTATGTGTTTTCTTGGAACTTCTGTATTCTGAAGAGATAGCACTACATTGTGGGCGCTCTGGTCAGAGAAAAAGAATTTCTGCACAGATGAGACCTGCGTGACACTGCTTTGGTTGGTAAACAAGGACGATGTGACCAGCTCATTGTTTAGTTGACGCAGGCAGTTGCTAACATGGTGAGATTTGAGGCATCTCTGTAATGGAAGCCCAACACAGGCCTTCCCTTCAGATTAGTAGTGCTTTCCAACCCCTTGCTTGATTTTAGAGTCACCTGGAGAGAACGTTCGAAAAGTACTGTTATCTATAATTAGTAAAAACCTATTTAAAAATAAGTAAATACATTTTTTAAAGTATGGACATCTAGGTCACACCTTCAACTAATTAGGTCAAAACATTTATGCACAGAGGCCACACATTTGGTAACTAAGTGTCAAAGCACTTCCAGTGATTTTAATGTTCAGGTCAGCTTGAGCCTTCCTGAAAGAAACGCCTCTGGCGCAAGGAACCGTCTCCACTATATGTCATCAAAAGCATCAGCAATTCCGTCGGCAATTTTCAGGAGGAGGTGAGCGCTGCTTTAGGCCGGCTGGGTTGATCTTGGTGAAAAGTAAGAAGGAGAAAATCAGAATAAAATGGCGGTGACTGTGGGTCTCAGAGGCTGATGGCAAAGAAGGATGTCAGGAAGCAGGAGGGGAGGCACGTGGAGACAAAGCACCTGATCCCACGCATTTGCCAGGAACCAGGGGCAGAGGGGGAGGACGAGGAGGCAGCAATATACCTGCACAGCGGCCTGAGGACAGAGCATGGAATTCATTCTGAAGGGTACAAAGGAGTTTGGTAAAGAGTTAACCTCAAAATTTATGCTGTGGGCATATGATCCAGGGAAATCTTCCCAGGATCTTGGTTATTTTCAAGGGAATAAATAACCACCATTAGCATATTGTAGCATGTGAGCAAGAAAGAAATGTCCTTTTTCCCTAAAATAGAAGCTTGATAAAATTCTTTTTTGATCAAAGATTGGGCACAATCGGGTGATGTGGCCATAGACCCCTTTCTGGAATACAGCCCTCAATTCTACAGTTCTGGGTAGATAACTCAACCCTGCTATGAGAAATTCAATGCGCATAGGCAATTAGTTCACAAAATTTAACAGTGCCTCATTGTAGTGCTAGGTTGAAATAAAGGGCTCTGTGGATTGTGCTAAGTAGCAGAAAAATCGCGAGGAGCCATCAGAACCAGCATGAGCAAAAAGCCAAAATCCAGCGTTGCTGTTTTCCTCATGAGAAACTTTTGGACATCAGGGCTGTAATTTTTAATAATGGTTGTTGGTAGATACATTTTCTTTGCATTAATATAATTCAATTAGTTATTTTTTTAAACTTGCTTTTGTCAGTTAATTTTCCTCAAATCTAAAGGCTAGAACACTGAACACTGTCAGACAAATGTGACAGAATCATCACCTCGGAAATCAGGGTGTCTCCACAGTGCCTGGGTTATACCTGGAGAAGCTGTAGCAATCTCCTCTCCCCCTTGTTCAGGACTCGCATCTTGATTGGCCCCTCCCTGGAGGCAGCACGAGTCATTGGCAGAATCAGCTGCACTTGTGTCCCCATCAATCACCCTGAACTGAAGGTCTCTCCAAGGTCACAGCTTGCAGAGGGCCGGATGGCTTTTTCACAGTTCACGTATTTTTTGTATTTCCTTAACACCTTCTACACTGTGGCTTAAAAGTGAGAATTCTGTGACTGTCAGGCAGGTGGGTGTAATCAGCTTGGCTGGGCCATCTTAACCAGGAAGTCCTTCCTCAGTTTCTAGAGCCCTCTCTTGTTTCTGCATGGTCACCCATGGGAACGTCTCTTGCCGGGAAGAATCACATATGGGGAGAATCATGCCACGCAGAATCATCATATGGACTATCACGTGGAGAATCACGTCATATGGGCATGATGGGAGGGGAATATCACGTGGAGAATCACGTCATATGGGCATGATGGGAGGGGAATATCACGTGGAGAATCACGTCATATGAGCATGATGGGAGGGGAATATCACGTGGAGAATCACGTCATAGGGGCATGACGGGAGGGGAATATCACGTGGAGAATCACGTCATAGGGGCATGATGGGAGGGGAATATCACGTGGAGAATCACGTCATATGGGCATGATGGAATAACACGTGGAGAATCACGCCATATGGGGGAATATCACGTGGAGAATCACGTCGGGAGGGGGCATGATGGGAGGGGAATATCACGTGGAGAATCACGTCATATGGGCATGATGGGAGGGGAATAACACGTGGAGAATCACGTCATAGGGGCATGACGGGAGGGAATATCACGTGGAGAATCACGTCATAGGGGCATGACGGGCAGGGAATAACACGTGGAGAATCACGTCATATGGGCATGATGGGAGGGGAATATCACGTGGAGAATCACGTCATATGGGGATGACGGGAGGGGAATATCACGTGGAGAATCACGTCATAGGGGCATGACGGGAGGGGAATATCACGTGGAGAATCACGTCATAGGGGCATGATGGGCAGGGAATATCACATGGAGAATCGTCACGTCATATGGGGCATGAAGGGAGGGGAATATCACGTGGAGAATCACGTCATAGGGGCATGACGGGAGGGGAATAATCACGTGGAGAATCACGTCATATGGAGCATGATGGGAGGGGAATATCACGTGGAGAATCACGTCATGTGGGCATGACGGGAGGGAATATCACGTGGAGAATCACGTCATAGGGGCATGACGGGAGGGGAATCACGTGGAGAATCAGGGCGTGGAGAATATCACGTGGAGAATGTCATAGGGGGCATGATGGGATGATGGGGGAATATCACGTGGAGAATCACGTCATATGGGGATGACGGGAGGGAATATCACGTGGAGAATCACGTCATAAGGGAGGGGGCATGACGGGAGGGGAATATCACGTGGAGAATCATGTCATAGGGGCATGATGGGAGGGGAATATCACGTGGAGAATCATGTCATGATGGGGGGCATGACGGGAGGGGAATATCACGTGGAGAATCACGTCATACATGGAGGGCATGACGGGAGGGAATATCACGTGGAGAATCACGTCATGGAGGGGCAGGGGCATGACGGGAGGGATGGGAATATCACGTGGAGAATCATGGAGTCATAGGGGCATGACGGGAGGGGAATATCACGTGGAGAATCACGTCATAAGGGCATGACGGGAGGGGAATATCACGTGGAGAATCATGTCATAGCATGGGCATGGGAGAATCACGTCATATGGGGATGACGGGAGGGGAATATCACGTGGAGAATCAAGTCATATGGGCATGATGGGAGGGGATATCACGTGGAGAATCACGTCATATGGGCATGATGGGAGGGGATATCACGTGGAGAATCACGTCATATGGGCATGATGGGAGGGGGATATCATGTGGAGAATCATGTCATAGGGGCATGACGGGCAGGGAATAACATGTGGAGAATCACGTCATAGGGGCATGACGGGCAGGGAATAACACGTGGATAATCACGTCATATGTGCATGATGGGAGGGGAATATCATAGGGGCATGATGGGAGGGCAGAATGATGGGAAGGGTGGAGAACGTCATATGGGCATGATAGGGGGAGGGGAATATCACGTGGAGAATCACGTCATAGGGGCATGACGGGCAGGGGAATATCATGTGGAGAATCACGTCATATGGGCATAAGGGGCATGTGGGGCATGGGCATGACGGGCAGGGAATAACACGTGGAGAATCACGTCATATGTGCATGATGGGAGGGGAATAACACGTGGAGAATCACGTCATAGGGGCATGACGGGAGGGCAATATCACGTGGAGAATCACATCAAATGAGCATGATGGGAGGGGAATATCACGTGGAGAATCACGTCATATGGGCATGATGGGATATGTCATGATGGGGGAATCATCATAGGGAGAATAACACGTGGAGAATCACGTCATATGGGCATGATGGGAGGGGAATATCACGTGGAGAATCACGTCACATTAGCATGATGGGAGGGGAATAACACGTGGAGAATCACGTCATATGGGCATGATGGGAGGGGAATATCACGTGGAGAATCACGTCATAGGGGCATGACGGGAGGGGAATATCACGTGGAGAATCACGTCATAGGGGCATGATGGGAGGGGAATAACACGTGGAGAATCACGTCATAGGGGCATGACGGGAGGGGAATATCACGTGGACAATCACATCATAGGGGCATGACGGGCAGGGAATAACACATGGAGAATCATAGAGGCTTGACAGGAGGTGACGGTTACCTGCAGATAAGCAGTTCAGGACGGTGCTCCTGAAAGGCACCAGTCAATCCCAGAAGCCAGGGGAGAGGCATGGACTGGATCTTCCCTCACATCCTCAGGTGGAACAGCTGCTACCTCGTTGACAGACCTCTGCCATTGGTATTTTTACAAAAATTTTATGTACTTATTGATGAATGTGTGTGAGTGCACACGCACCGTACACATTTGCATTCGCCATTGAAAATGAATTCCAGATGCTTGTGTCACTGTTTGCATTCCTAAGTAGCTGGGGGCATTGAACCTCAGTTGGCAGACTTTGCAAGCAAGCACCTTTGACCGCTTGGCATTACCCCAGGTCCTAAATTGTTTGTTTTGATGCCATCTCATTTGTGGGTGGTATGAAATCAATATACTTACATTTCTTCTTTGCTAAGACCAATATTTTCCCCCTCACAATATTTGTAAAAGTGAGCATGTAGGCAAGGACATGATTTTCCTCTGCCATATACCATTTAGTCATTTGAGCTTATTTTCTGATATGGTGGCATGTCACTACTGACACAGTGCCAAGAACTTGCCAGGTGCTATTCTACCAGCTGTCACCTGAACATGTACATCTCACATCTCTACAGCAGTGAGGGAAGTAGCAGAATGTCTAGCTAGGCAAATTCACACAAAATTTGTCATCCTGGAGGTTAGCAAATTGCATCAAGTTTGAAATGAAAGAATTTTGCACACAGTTTAAGTCATAAATTAAATTTCCAGTAAATTTGTCAGACTACCTCTTCTTGCCAATAATATGTTTTCAAAGAGCCAGACAAGTAATTTAAAAAAACCAGGACCCTGCTATGTTATAAACAGGATGCTCTAGGCTTGCAGTGGGCTATAGTCACTTGTGGAATAAATTGCTGTAAAACATGTAGCTGATTGTCTCTGAAAACTACAGTGGGAAGTACGTGATGAGGGGATTCAAAAGAGACGCCAGGCATGGATGTTCAAATCTCTCTTTGATACATCAAGGCATTGCTCCTAAAATTAGAGGTGTGTGCTTCTGCCTGTGACACAACCTTGCCAATACAATAAAAGGTAGATTTGAGGAATTTGCTATGGTTTCAGTGTGTCTGCTGAATTCTATGTGCAGAAAAATTATTCATCTCCAAATTCGGGCCAGTGGTGTTTGGAGGTGGGGTTTGTGGGTGGTGACTAGGCCATGAGTCAGCCTTATGAACACACGGACCTAGTCACAGGTTATTGATTTGCTGAGGGAGGGGGTGCCTTTGCTGTTAAAGCAAGTCCCCAGTGTTCTTGTTGTCTTGCCAGGCATCATACCTTCACCATGCCATGAAGTGGTGTCAGAAGCTGATGCTGGCCTGTTTGCAGATCTATGAGATAAATAAATGTCCATTATTTAAAAATTGCTTAGCCTTAGGCTGTTCATCACAACTAAAAATAGACCCAACACTTATTTTCAGTTGGATTTCAGGACCTGATGAGCCTGCACCACCTTCAAAGTTTTTATTTTTATTTATTTATTTATTTGACACAGAGAGAGAGAGAGAGAGAGAGAGAGAGAGAATGGGCGTGCCAGGGCCTCCAGCCGCTGCAAACGAACTCCAGACACATGTGCCCCCTTAAGCACCCTATGCTTATGTGGGTCTTGGGAAATCGAACCCAGGTCCTTTGGCTTTGCAGGCAAGTGCCTTAACCACTAAGCCATCCCTCAATCCCACCCAGTTTTTTTAAAATCTCATTTCTGAATTCCTTCTGGATCTTGGGCTGCACATACTGATGACGTCTTGAGGAGGGGCAAGCCTGAGAAACAGGTGGAACAGTATATGCAGTAGGTAAAATAAAATTGTTGAGTGGTGACACATTAGCCCTTTCTTCAGCAGTCGTTTGGCTTTGAGAGCAGACTTCTCATGAGTGTTTGCGCCCTCACCAAGCCTCTGGTACTCTTGTGGAACTTCTCTGAAAAGATCGCTCCAACGCCAGCATGAACGAAAGGAGAGGAGTTTATTTCCCGGGGAATGAAGTTGGGATCGCTCCCCAAAGTAACTTTGGTGATAAGCTGAGATTTTACTTCTATTTTATAGTGTTCGTAGTCGAGTGGAGGGGTGAGCGAGCAAGCGCGCAGCTGGTTTACAGAAGCAGGATGTGACAGTCAGCTAGTGCAGTCTGTATGGTTCAAAACAGGTTTTCAAACATACACATGAATCAAAATGCATATGAATCAGGTAGCTGGATCACCCTAACCATGAGCTCCGTTTTACTCTATTTTATTCTAAACTGCCTTTCCATCTTACCATCCCTCTGGGTCCCCCAGACAGTTCTCTCTTTGTGATTTCTTCAGCTCCAGTCAGAGATGAGTTCAGCTCCTCACAAGATAGCTCTTACAGTGACTTAGGGCCTCAGTCCAGCTTTCAGCTTCTTCTCCACTACAGCTGCTCACCTCAAGGTGCTGGTGAGGCACTGTGTAGTCAAGAACCAGCGAGCCATCACTCAGGACAGCAGTTGTGTTTTGTGAAGGGGAGGCTGACTGTGGGTCCCTATTTATTTAATCTGGGGTTTCCTTTGAACAGGTGACTGAAGCTTTTCCCCCTGAAGCACTGGGGAAAAATAGCAAGGCTATTGCTTTTTCTCATTTTGACAGAGAAATCCCTATTTCCCCCTCTTCTGAGGAGAAGCTTAGACATCTCAAGCCCTGGGTCACATGAACACAGAGCACATTATTGACTCGTAAGTAAGGAGTGTGTTCAAGTCCTGACAATAAATAACTATCTGCTAATGGACATATTCCCTTGGGGCCATCAATCAAGGTTTCAACCAACAGTGCTTCCACTGTTTAGAGTTGAAGGAAAACCACGGAATGCCAGTTTCCCCCATTCCCTCTCAATCTCGGCAGACATTTGTTTCTAAGCGACTGCTAGGAAATTCAGGAGATGCGTGCTGCTGCGCTGGGCTTGTGGGGGGGTCCAGCGCTCCTTCGAATAGCCAATGAAAACTCACCACCAAATCATGTTAAGACCATTGCGAATTTGATGAGAAACAGCAAAGTGGGGAGGAGGAACTGATGGCACTCCTACAGTGTCCCTTCAGGTCACAGTGATGCCCCTAGAAGGGGCGCTGGAAGGAGCCTTTGATGCAGGAGCCCGCGGCTTTCTGGCTGTGAACACATCTTTAGACTTTCCCTCAGACAACTTGGACCACAAAAGTCTTCTCCTCTGTGTTAGTTTTTACAGGAAGTGTAGTCCTTTGAAATATGATGCCTTATAGGCATTTGAACATAATGTTTTAGTTTCTTTGTTTGTTGCTGGAATAAAACACCTGACCAAAAAAAAAAAAAAAAAAAGAGCAATGTAAGGGGTTTATTTTGACGAATGGTTCAAAGGGATAAAGTCCATCATGGTGTAGAAGTTGCATTTCTCCCTTAATAAAGATTTTTATGCATTTATTAGCAATGAGAGAGAGAGAGAGAGAAAACACAGAGGAAGAATGGACACACCAAGGCCTCTTGTCACTGCAAATAAACTCCAGATGCATGTGCCAGTTTGCTCATCTGGCCTTCCGTGGGCACTGGGGAATCAAATCCGAGTCACGAGGCTTTGCACACAAACGTCTGTGACAGCCGCGGCTTCCCTCCTGCTTGCTTTCTCCTCCTTGCTCGGTTGAGGACCCTCACCTCTGGCATAGTGCTGCCCACATTTAGTATAGTTCTTCCTACCGCAAATAACTGAGTCGAGAAACTCCCTCCAAGTGTGCCCAGAGGCTTGTTTCCATGGTGATTCTAATCCCATTGGGTTGGCAATCATGGTTTGCTGTCACACAGGATGTTAGCCTCGGTGTGTTTCCACAGTGCCATGTCTAGTCCTGGTCCGTTGGCTACGAGCTCGCTGTCAGGCCTCAGGCATTAGTCAGGGCGAGCTTTGCCCGTCACCTTCCATTGGGCTGACGCCTTTCCTCTGTGCTCATCTCCCCCGGTTTTGGTCTTGGCTTTACTACGTGATAGGATAAGCCCTAGAACCTCAGGACGTCACCCCACGATTGAATTCTTGCTCAGGCCACAGCAGCTGGGAATCCTGCAGTTCTCCGGGATCCATCCTCTCCCCAGGGATCTACTGCTGCTGTCTTGTGAGGCCCTCTACTGCAGGCATGGACTGGCTGGAGAGTCTCCATCCAGCTTCTAATAGTGTCCCCTGGAGCACATTCTGCTTCTAGCCCGTGGGCCTGTGGGGCAGGTCAAGGAGCACCCGCATGTGAGTGAGTCACAGTGGGCTCTCCACCGACCACTATCACTTTGTCTCGCTCTATCTCAGTCCTAGTTTTCTCTTATTCAATTTCGTTATTATTCAATTCCCAACAACCGAAGGTTCCTCCCCTCTCCTCTCCTCTTTTTCCCTCCAAGTGATTCTGCTATGCACGCCAAGATAAGTGCCACTGGCTAAGTAACGGGTTTGTGTTTAGAAGAGATACTGAGAGACAGAATGGCCATGCCAGGCCTCCAGCCACTGCACTAGACTCACGTGCCACCTTGTGCATCTGGCTTTACGTGGGTACTAGGAAATGGAACCGGGTCATTAGGCCTTGAAGACAAGCACCTTAACCACTGAGCCACCTCTGCAGCCCAAGTATCAGGTTTGTAAAAGGTGAAACCATTCTTTTCTCTGGACTTGGCCATGGAGGTTGGTCACACAGTGTACATCTGAACTCCCCAAAGAAGAGACACATCAAGGAGTGGGAAGTCAAAAGCGCATCTAGCAAAGCCAGGCAAGGGAGATGAGCAGGTAAAAGAGAAGGGGGGGGGAGTAGATTTGGGGTGGGGCTGGAAAATTTGTTTGGTGCCTGGATTCCTGGATCAGAGGAACACATTTTGAGAACTATTTTGTTTTGTTTGCTTTTTTGAAACAGGGTCTCATGTAGCTCAGGTTTGCCTCCAACTCACTATGTAGCCAAGGCTGGCCTTGAGCTCCTGAGTCTCCCGCCTCTGCCTCCTGAGTGCTAGGGTCATATGCATGTGCTACGGTGCCTAGTGAGGACCAAGAGTTTAAAATTAAGCCCTCCTTTGGGAGAACAGTCGTCTTCAGCCCGCTGGACTTTTTCTGCATACTAACCTAGCTGGGGCCGTGTGGTCGGGGGAGGGAGTGAAGTTACATTTTGGTGGGAAATGGGGGAGCAGGCTATTTGCTATGTGGTATGAAAGGCTGAGGAGCAAACTTCCACCACCAGTCCTGGGGGGTGCTTGGGTTTCTAGAAGCGACTTTCTCCCTGTTTCAGCAGGGGCTGGTTCCCACCCAAGGGCTTCCTTCATCAGTGGAAATGTTTCTTGGGCCCAGATGGGGATACTCTGCGTGCACTTATGGATGCCTTCTTTGTCATAAGAAGATGGATGTTTGGGGATTTGCATTTTAGCCTGACAGGAAAGCTTGCTAGCAACATCTTGTCTGAATCTAATTAAAAGAAAACAAGTGAGGGAAGGGCAAGGAAATGACAAGTCTCGTCTTCTTCCTTACGGCCGCCTGTCCGGACACACAGCGTCCCTTCCTTCTCAGTGTGGATGGCTGGTCAATGAGCTGAGAGGACCAACATGTGACCCAGCCACTGTCCTGCGAGGGCCTCACGTGCAGCCCATCCCGATGCCAGCAGTGCTGACACTTGTCTAGGCAAGCATGAAGCTTCAAACCGCCTGTCTCTTTCAGGCACCACAATGGACACCTTAAGACCAGTTTTACACTAAAAGGTGCAAACACTGACAAAATGGCTTTTAAAAAGAATTTTGTTTGTTTGTTTTTGCAAGGTACAGCTGGGTCTGCAAATGTTACCGTTACTGGCTAATCCATCTTTGGGAACGTTGGAAGGAGGGTTTGTGCTTTGTCCTTGGAAGGCTCCTTTTAGAAGCACATCCTTAGAACACAGGCAAACATTTTGCTTTGTGTCTGCAGCCATGCCAGTGTGCTCAGCATTTACCAGATACGAGGTGCTCCAATGTAGGGGAGATGTTCTCCATGGCCTGTGAGGGCAAAAGTTGACCTGGGATTCTTGTGCTGGGCACAGAGACTCACTGGTATAGCATGGGAGCAGCCCGGGTTCGATACCTAGCTGTGCACAAACAAAACCAAAAAGTTAGGAAATACAAATTCAAAAGTTGATAGAGTAAAAAATTATTCTTTAAAAAACAAAAACATATATATATGTTGTATATACACCGTGTGCACATGTGTGTGCACATGTGTGTGCATAGTACATGTAAGTGTGTGTGCACAGATGTCCATGCCATATTGCACATGTGTGTACAGTCCACAGGAGGTCTTCCACCTTATTTCTGTGAGGCAGAGTCTCTCACTGAACTGGAACACACTGTTTTCTGTTTAGGCTAGCTGGCCAGGAAACCCCGGTGATCCTCCGGTCTCTGTCCCCCTTAGCACTCGTTGTTACAGGCATGGGCGGCCGTATTCTGCTTTTTACGTGGGCGCTGGTAATCAGATTCAGGTCCTCATACTTGCTCAGCAAGTGCACTAACCACTGAGCCCCCTCTACAGCCCCTAGTGGCTTTTGTTTTGGTATGTGTATATGTGTGGTTTGATGTTTGTGTGTTCTGTGTGTGTGGTATATATGTGGTGCATGCACGTGTGTGTGCAGATGTGGTACCACGTGTGCACACACAGAGGCTAGAGGAGAATATCGGGTGTCCCCTTCTCTTGCTGATGGATTTATTTCCTTGACCCAGTCTCTCCCCTGATTCTGGAGCCCGCCATTTTCACGAGCCCCAGTGATTCTCTGCTCTCCACAGGACTGGGGTTTCACATGTCTGGCCACACCCCCCAGTAGACATGGGTGAACTCTGTGCTCCCAGGCTCCCATGCTTGCACAGTAAGTGCTCTTCCCTGCTGAGCCACCTCTTCAGCTCCTCCAACAGTTTCTGTTGTTGTTGTTTTGATCATCAATTTAAAAATTCTAAAAGTACTTTCAAAACATTTTGCCAATTATACTTGTAGATAACTAACCCACCGTCATGGTCCATTGCTGCTTTAAAAGTTTTTCTGTTTTACTTAATAAGATTATGAGCATTTTCCAACATTTCAGGAAGGGCATCTTGTCCACTTTTTTGCAGTATGCATGGTAAGGTGTGTGCACCATGCATGCATATGTGTGTGCAGATGCTGTGCCTGTGGTGAGGTATGTGCACCATGCATGCACATTCTCTTCTGAAGTTCTTAAGAACAACATGGGATGGACTCCTCAGCTTGGAGAGAAACAGTTCTGTGGAGAAAAATGAAGAATTGAAATGAGTGACAGCCTTACTTGCCTATCCTCATTCTTCCTAATTGACAGAAGAGTGGTGATGACAGTCCACAGAAGGGAAGCGTGCTTGGGTCAAATAAGCTTGCTGGGGACTGCCAGAAAAGCTCTTGTTTGCATTGATGCCTCTGCCTGCAGCAAAGCAAGTCTGCAGTTTCTGCTCTGGAAACAGCACCTGGTTCAAGGTGAGTGAGAGGAAGTGAACCCAGGGCCTGTCTCTTCTGAATACACTTAGCTTTTGATGAACTCTTTCTCTTGATGTTGTTTGGATGTGCTCAGATTGTCTGCAGCTACAGGACGGACCTTGATATTAGCTCTTCAGTGACACTTCTCAGAGAAAAAATGAGGGCAATATGTCCAGGGCATTTGTTTGCTTTATTTGGGATATAAAACGTATAGTTTCTATGAATGTGATGGGATGTCCATGAAGAGATAGTATAGTGAGTCGTGCTGTAGTTATGACGCTGGCACACTTCGGTTTCCACACGCGTACAAGGCTCTGGCTGTAAGCCTCTAGATAGGAGCTGATGGCAGTGGGTGTTTCAAGAAGGGCTTTGGGACTGCTTGACTCACTGCATGGAGATAATTTTTCATTAAGATCAGTGCTAGAAACTTAGAGAAGACTCTCCACACTTAGAAAACTTTAGTCTGTTGACTACAAGAAGGAGGATCAAGATTCGTTTCTTTGTGGAGGGGATTTTGACTCTGGTTCTCGCAGTCTACAGGATCAGGAACAGCTCTGTGTACATTGCATAATGTACATTCGTTCTTTGTGGAGGGGATTTTGACTCTGGTTTGTCTACAGGAACAGAACAGCTCTGTGTATATTGCGTAATGACCTTTACATCTCGTTCAGCTCCAGCACAGTAGCAAGGGCCCTCCTGGGCTTGTCACCAATTCTCAAAGCCATCAGCTGTAAGGATGAGTTTACTTCCTGTCACATCATGAGCAGTGGGTACGCATCAGGATAGAGATGGTACCAGCTTCTTTGTAATTTGCACATTTGTCAGTGCAGGGAAGCAGCTGACAGACCCTTCCAGAGAGCCAATGAGCAGGTGCAGGGGTCTCCATGTGCCTGTGAGGGGCAGGTGCGGGGTCTCTGGGGTGCCCGTGAGGGGCAGTGCAGGGGTCTCAGTATGCCAGTGAGGGGCAGGTGCAGGGGGCTCCATGTGCCTCTGTTGGGCAGCTCTTGCTTTCACAGGCTCAGTAGAAGGCTACTGCAGCTCTTTCCTACCCTGGACCTAAGTGGGATGAGAACCTATCCTCTCTGGATCAAGATGGGGTCAGATCTGATCCCCTCTGGATCTAGGTGGGCTGAGATCTGATCCCTTCTGGATCTAGGTGGGGTCAGATCTGATCCCCTCTGGCTGGAGAAAACTCCAGGGGCCACTTGCTCATCTCTATTGCTCAGTGCCACTCAAGCATGATCACTTCTATGAGTGTCACCACATGAGCAATATCAGGAAGCACCATGCTAGAAGACGGATTCATGGAGGAGGTTAGGGCTAGCTGAGGCTTCAAGTTCAAGAAAGAGCATCCTGGGAAGAGCAGGAGCATATGTCAAGGATGAGGGGGAAGCAGGCCCTGAACCTCAGGGTCACAGGTCATGCGAGATAAATCTGGAGACATGGGGACAAGGGAGAGAGGTGGCAAGAGAGGTGAGAGCAATATGGCACTATTTCCTTTGCTTCCCCATTCTGAGCACATTCACAGAAGGATTGGAGGTGAGGAGGTGGCTGTTCTGTGTGGTCCAGGACACACAAGCTGGAGGCTAGGAGTCAGCTTGGAAACTGAGGGAGCAGCTTGGAAAGTCTGATTTTTAAACTAAATCTAAGTAGGTTACCTATATGAATTGAAGGTAAGATCTGGAACTTTTTACTAGGGCAATTGAACAAATTACTGATACTTCAATTTCAGGCCACAGATAAATCATTCCATGAAGTTGTAAGTGCTGAGATAAAATCCAAAAGACTGCTCCTTTTTTTTTTTTTTTTTTTTGGGGGGGGAGGGAGGGAAATTTATTTATTATTTATTTTATTTTCTAAAAGGTTAAACTCTGTATCCCTTCACACCCACTCCCCTGTCCCCAAGGGCCCTCCTCAGTGGAGTTGTGAGTGTTCACTGTGGGATCACAAAGGCCTCAGCCATTCTTTTGTCCCTCCCTTTTTCTTTTCTTAAATCTTTTAAAAAATCTTTTCTTATCTTTTTTTTTTTTTTAATTTGGGAGAGACAGAGAGAGAGAGAGAGCGGGGAGGGGAAGAGGTGTGCCAGGGCCTCAGAGCCACTGTGAATGAACTCTAGACACCTGTGCCCCCTTGTGCACATGTGCAACATTGCACATCTGCATCACTTTTGTGTCTGGCTAAATGTGGGACCTGGAGATTTGAACGGGTGTTCTTAGGCTTTGCAGGCAGGCACTTTAACCACTAAACCATCTCTCCAGCCCTCCCTCCCCTTTTCTAAAAGCAGGTTTTTCTTACTAGACGAGAATACTTTCCCAGAGCCATGTGGAAATGTCTGACATAGCCATTTTTGGAGGTGGTTGGATGAGTCAGACAAGAGGAGCTGGAAAGGGAGAGCGGGTGGCCTCCCGCTTGTTTCTGTCTTAGGGCTTCCTGGAGTATGCCAGCTCACCTGGGACTCATGAAGGAGCAGCCAGACCTCGTGCTCCCTTCCATGCAGTCTTTGGGAAGTGGCGGTGCTAATATGAGTACTAACGTGTGCACATCCCCACTAAGACCCTGTGAACTGCTGTTGTGGGGATCTGTCTACCACCCCTGCGTTCATACTGGGTTGCTTTATGGGAAGCTCTCTACCACCCCTGCATTCAGACTGGGTTGCTTTATGGGAAGCTCTCTACCACCCCTGCATTCAGACTGGGTTGCTTTATGGGGAGCTCTCTACCACCATTCAGACTGGGTTGCTTTATGGGGAGCTCTCTACCACCCCTGCATTCAGACTGGGTTGCTTTATGGGAAGCTCTCTACCACCCCTGCATTCAGACTGGGTTGCTTTATGGGGAGCTCTCTACCACCCCTGCGTTCAGACTGGGTTGCTTTATGGGAAGCTCTCTACCACCCCTGCGTTCAGACTGGGTTGCTTTATGGGGAGCTCTCTACCACCCCTGCATTCAGACTGGGTTGCTGGTATGGGGAGCTTTCTACCACCCCTGCGTTCAGACTGGGTTGGGACTTTCAGATAGACTTTGGTACACCTGGTTCATATTATTATTCAATTCACCCAGTTTGTGAATGTCTCGAACACAGGAGAGCTTGTGTTTCTGATCTGATAGCCCTTGGGTTTTGAGTGATTCCCCTCTGGTGCCCAAACCAAAGAGGGCGATACAAGAAGTGTCTAAGCTTGATGGCGATGTGAAGGATGCTGCCATAACTGAAAGATATGTATAGGGAGTGGGTGCACATTCTCTGCTGAAAGTTCTTAAGAACAACATGGGCTGGATTCCTTAGCTCAGAGGAAGGCTATGGGGTTAAGTTAAAGAAAAGGAGGTGGATCTGGGTGTTGTGGTACAAGCCTTTAATCCCAGCACTCAGGTGGTGAGTTCAAGGCCAGCCTGAGGCTACATAATGAATTCTAGGTAAGCTATGGCTAGAGCAAGACTCTATCTCATAAAACCAAAAATAAGAAAAGGAGGTGGTGGACCTCATGCCATCTTATTTATTTTTCAATGCTGTTATTACACATTTATGAGCCTTTTGTTCAGCCTAATATAACAGCTTAGTTTTTTTCTTTTTGTTCCAGTAAAAGAAACGATGCTTCTTTTCCTCACAGTTCTGGAAGTTCAAGGCATCTCTGCACTCTGGTGAGTCTTATGCGGACAAAGGTTCTGGAGGGTGGAAGGCTCCCTGTTCCAATCCGTCCTGTGGGGACTCACCATTGCCATGACACACGGGCAAATCTCTTTCCTTGGCTGTGCCCCAGTTACCTGATTGTCTTCCATTAGGCACCCCAACTCTTAAAGGTTTCCCACCCTGCAGACACTTCTAGCACTGTGGATCTTCAGGAGACAGCCTGAAACCATAACCAAAACTTAACAGCCACCAAATAATATTTTGGGGAATGAGATGTTTAAAAGAGATTTTATTTATTTACTTGCAAGCAGTGAGAGGACAGAGAGAGAGAGAGAGATGGGGGAGAGAGAGAGAATGGGTACATCAGGGCTTTTTGCCACTGCAAATTGATTCCAGATGCATGCACCATCTTTGGGCATCTGGCTTTATGTGGGTACTAGGAAATGAAACCTGAGCCATCAGGCTTTGCAGGCAAGCCTCGCTAACCACTGAGAAATATCTGTAGCCCAAGAATGAGATTTTGAGATTGTAACGTTGGAATATTGCTGGAAGCTCTGTTTTATTTTGGTTGTTGGGACTGCATGTGCGTCACGTGTATGTGGTGGACAGAGGGCTGCTCCTCAGGTAGGTCACCATTAGTTTCAGAGACAGGGTCTCTCATTGTCCTGGACCTCCATAATTAGGCCAGGCTGGCCAGGGAACTCCAAGGTTCTGGTCTCCACCTGCTCCCCCACTCCAGGTGCTGGAATTATAGGTACTTACCACCATGCCTGGCACTTTGGTGTGGGCTCAGGTGTTCAAACTCAGGTGCACAGCTTCTGAGGGAAGCACTTCACCAACTGAGCTATGTCCCCAGCCCTTTCTGGTGAACTTTTAATTATGAGAGCCAGGATGGAGGCGTTCATCAACAGGCAAACCCATAGCTTTTCTGTATTCCATCAGTATTTGAAGGCAGTTCTAACTGTTACCTAATTAGTGCATGGAAATGGAGACTTGTCATTCATAAGTTTTGGCTTTTTCCATAGATAAAGGACATTTTACTCTTGCCTTTAAAAAGGGGAATATCTTGGAAGCAAATCAATTACTCTGTTTCTTTGTCTCTGCAAAGGCATGTGCCATTCTCAAGTGAGGATGGGGTTTGTAATCATTGCTCAGTCAAGAGATAAGAACTCAACACCGAATTAAACTAATGCTGAGCAACTCAATGCAGGCACTGAGAAGGATAGAATCAGGGGAGAGCCGGGGTCTGAGAGGGAGAATTTGTGACAAAAGGAACAATAGGGAAAAGGCCACGGTGTGAGCAATTAATTGTTCACTAGTTATTCCTTGTACAAATTTGGATTGCGGTATGTTGTATGTCAGACACCACTAAAAGCTTCAGGCACGTGGGCAAATTAAGCGGTCATGTTATAACTTTCTGGAGAGCCTTCTCAAGCGGCAATGTTCTGCGAGTGATCTAATATTATGACGTTGGCCCTGGGCAGGCGGGTTGTGTCACAGAGCCCAGTGATTAAGTTACAGGCTGGATCTAGGAACTCGGGGTCTGGCTTTCTGGCAACAGGGACTCAGAGGTGGTATCCTTTCTAACTGGCTGTGTGGCTCTGCCTTTGAGGTTCTTCAAGTTTGTGGAACTTCAGCCCCAGATATGACCACCTGTTTCAGGAGCAGGCCCCTTGCAGCGCCTCTCCTGTGCACACGTGGATTTTCAGCAAAGGTGAGCGTGCAGTCTTCATCTGTTCTTTTTCTGCTCTGGCTTGCGCTCCCAGCTGCCCAGGCCATAGCCTGTCATGTCCAGGGAAGGGCCACACTCTGGCTCCACCTCAGAGCTTGTCAAGATGGGACAGTTGGTGGCAGCAGGGGAACTTTGAATGCGCCTAAGGCTTTTTTCAGGCCTGGCTTCCCTGCAGAAGTGATCAGGAACTCCTAGCTTCCTGCCCACATTCCTTTGTAAGCTGCGACTCCAGGACAGTCGAAGGGACCCCCCGGGGCTTTCTCTGGATCACTGCACAGGTTAGAAGTACTGGGAGGCAACATCTTGGGGAAGGGTGATGGGTGGGAGTGCTGGATAAATGCCTCCACATCACCTCTCCCGGCCTTTCTCTGCACATTCTTGCTGCTCTTGCCTTTCTGGAATCAAGAAGGAAGGACAGAGGATCACTGAAGGGTTTTGATTGTTTAATTATCCTACCACTTCAGGTGTTTCAATATTCCCAGTATCAGCAACCCTTAGTTCATTTTGCTTTTCTCACCAGAAGCTATTTTTTAATTAAGTTACAGTTGTCTGCCCTTTCACTGTTGATTTTCATTTTTTTAAATTGTGCTAGACTTTCCTGTAAGCAACTTTAGAATACCCCCTTTTTACATTAAAGGCAGCAGTAATTAGGCTCAGATTTGCTGAGCCTGTGGGAATCCCACAGCCAAAGTGATCTTAATGGTATTTTAATGTGTGGACTCTTCCGTTCTCATGTGTGAGGTCACCAAGTGGATACAGGAAATGGCTGTGACATCCTGATGCTTACTGAAGTTTGGAGAATGATCCTCAAGGGTGGAAGTTAAACCACTGAGCCTGTATCAATGCCCACAATGCACTTGGGTATTTTGGTCTCATCCTACTTCAGGTGCATTCATATATTTGACTTATGGCAGAGAAAGTAGTGATATTTTTAAATTCATAACAACTTTCATATATATGTGATATATTTTGATCATACCCCCCCACTATCTTCTTTTTTACTAGGTAGACACTTTGTGGGCACGTCATATATGGGTACCATCATTTCCCTCCTCCCTGCCCCCACTCCACTGAGGGCCATCCTTAGTGGGATTGCTGGGGTTCGCCATGGAGTTGTGGGTTATGATTTCCGAGAGCAGAAGTCAGTCATTGTGGGGAGGGCGATGTCTCTGGATATTCCCTCCCACCCTGTGGCTCTTACATTCTTTCCTCTCTCTCACTCTTCTGGAAACTTCCCTGTGCCTTGGTGGGTGTCTGTTTTAAATCTACTTTAGTTTTGTAATCTCAGCAGCTTCTGGATTTCTGCTTTGGTACGTTTTGAGTATCCTCAGAGTCTGTCTATTGCCCTGGCGCAGGTTGTCAGGCTTCCTGTGGAAGCAGCACCCTTGCTCATGTACCCAATTCCTCTGTGGTTTCTCCTGGGCTCTGGCTGTATGAAGAGCCCATTATCTTCTTTCCACCTCCCTGTCCAACGTTCTTTCATTGACCCTTCTTTCCAACTTGTTCCTCTTTTTTTCGTTGTGTGTGTGTGTGTGTATCCCACTGAGTTTAATGAAGGCTACCTGCATGGTCATGGACAGCAGATTATCTACCAGTGCACATGGGTCTTGCCAGTGGCTGCACCACTACAGAAAATGTCTCTCCGTCCTCTAGCTGCCATCAACTGCCTACACCTCCTCAGGGAAGGATGGGTGCTTAGAGTCCTCCTCCGCCAGCCATGACAGATTGCTGAATGGCCCAGTGTGGACGGTCTTGTGCAGGTCATGCCAGTCACTGTGAGGTCATGAATGCAATGCCACGTCATGCCTGGACAACAGCATTCCACAGCATTCCTCCCCTTCCTTTGGCTCTTCCATTCTTTCTGCCCACTCTTCCGCATTGTGCCCTGAGCTTTGGAGGTGGTCTCATTTAGTGTGAACAATCCAGAGTCTCTTATTCTCAGCACTTATGGATAACAGAACCTTACAAACCAAAACTGATCAACCAACGTATGTTCAATGATCTATATAAGAGAAGACTTCTGCCTTGAAGGCTTGGGTTTTATCTTCCAAATATAGACATGGGAGAGATGTGTTTGGGATTTATTTTAGAAAACTTTGCATGAAATTTATTAATCATTATATAGAGTCCTACACTCCCCCCCCACACACGCACACATACTTCATGGAATAAAGGCCCTTTTTATTGTTGCCACCTCCCAGTTTCTGATAGGTGCTCTGAGTAAGATGTGCAAAGAGTAAAATACATGAGACCAAGCATGACACTGTCATTATTTCAGACCATAAGTCACTTAAAATTCCTCCTCCTTTACGGAAACAACGATCATCACCTGGTCTCTCCCTGGAGGAAATTTTCTTTCTACCATCCCTCTTAGTCTCCAGACCCTATATACATTCCTGTCATTGCTGTCTTTGATATGCTTGCCTTCTCTGAGTGTGACATACTTGCTGAGCAGACACTCATCTCATGACTCACATGTTACCATTTTATTATCATGTTAATGTTCTTTTTGTCAAGTACACAGCGCATTTTTATGCCTCCACATTCACTGAGCACTCATTATATACAAGACATTTTAAAAAGTACTTTATTTTTATTTATTTGAGAGAGGAAGAGAGAGAGAAAGAGGCAAATAGAATGAGAGAGAGAATGAGAAAGAGAGAGAATGGGCACACCATGGCCTCCAGCCACTGCAATGAACTCCAGACACATGAGCCACCTTGTGCATCTGGCTTACGTGGCTCCTGGGAAATTAACCTGGTTCCTTTGGCTTTGCAGGCAAGCACTGTAATGGCTAAGCCACCTCCCCAGCTCATACCGGACATTTCTAAAGGGCATCAAGACTTCAAGATGTCCTCAAGTTGATGTTCTCTTACGGGAATTCTGCAAAGCAGACCCAAAGCAGACTACAAGCATGTGATGGAGAGGTAAGAGTATACACCAGGGGGAGGAGATCATGAGACAGAGAAGCCTGCTTAGAGGCCAGGCCACTTAGTCTATGCCCTGAGGGATATGTAGGCATTACATGGTGCTGTATCCACACTGGATAGAGAGAACAGCGGGTCATGAAGACCTTGTGAGATGACCAACAGTTTGGGGGTGGTTAGAGGGGTGGGTATGGGTAGGAAGCGGCAGGTGCTGCCTTAGAGAGACAAACCCCGATTGTAAAGGCTCTTGAAATGCAAACTGTACCCTGGAGGTTCCTGGAAATGAGCCGAGCCATGCACGAATGTGACTGGATTTGTGGTGCAAGGAAATCTAGCCTAAATGTAGACAGGCTGTAGGTGGGTCACTGTGGGAGAGAAGCTACTGGAAATGCTGTCGTAGTGCTTTAGGTGAGAAGAAATAAGGATCGTGTCAAAGAAGACGCAGTGGCAAAAGCAGAACTGGAAAACATCACTGCTTCCGCAATGGACCCTGAGCCTTGGAAGGTGTGACAGAGATGTTTCAGTGCTGAGCACTCCCCTGTCCCTTCTTCTCAGCGCCACGGTGCCTTCTGAGTCATCCCAGAGGTCACTGCCATCTGAAAAGTGAAGCTTCTCTAACAAAAAGTGACACTAGCATTAATATATGGGTGTGGACATTACGAGACGTACTTACTGGACAGTTTGATGAGCACACTATATGCCATTAGCCAGACACCAGTAGGTATTACCCCCTAGGGCTCATGACCTCCCGTGTCATAGATTTTTCACTATCGGCATGTATTCCCTCCTGTGGAATGGACCTCCAGGCCAATCAGAGGGTGGCTGGCTTCCCCCATGGGAACTGTTGTACCCGTTGGCTCATTTGGCCTGGCTGGCCAAATTTAAGGTGTGCAGTGTCCACTGTTGAGTATCTTCACTGGTGATTTTTCTCTCTCCCATGGATCTGCATGCATCATAGCTTTTCCAGCTTTCTGTCTGCTGGTCTGCACAGAGGAGGTTTTCAGCTCAGCTCCAGCAGGATTTCTCAGTGACCTTGCAGCCCAAGTACACGGAGTCTTCAGCAATGGGATCTTACCATCTATTCCTGGTGGGAAACCAAGGGCCTCGCCAATGGCCTGTAACGTTTTGGGGGTATCAGTGACCTCCCTGGCCAACAACTCACTGGAAGGTATCCCCTCCCTGGCACTGAAAACTTTCCAGTAACAATCTACAGCTCCTGGATCAATGTTTGCTTTTTACGGAGGCTTCCTGAACCAGCTTTTTCAGGGGTCAAGGCACTGGTGGCCGTTTCATCCCTGAGAGACAAGCAAGGAGTCCATAGACAGGGTGTTGACTGCTTCCAGTTTGCCAGACAGCCGACCAGTTGGCACTCCAAAGATTCCAGTTTCTCCCTTGCTCACTACTTCATTTTAGATCCTAAAGAAATAACATAATGAAATCATATTCAAGGTTGTTCTGATTTGTAGGAATATGTGAATATATTAGTCTTTTTCAAATATGAAACGAGCCTACAGAAATTATACCAATTGCTCTAAGTTTTTTTTCTTATATTGTATATATTTTTTAAAAGCTGCTGTCATCCTTAAGCACTGAAATTAACTTGATTTTTTGCCTATGTATGTGTGGTATGTGGATGTGGTAGACACACATGTATGTGGGTGTATGTGCATGTGTGTGTGCTGTGTGAAGGCCAGAGTTGACATGAGCTGTCTTCTGGATCATGCTTCTCTTTATTTTACCTAGATATTTTTCTTTTTTCTTTTTTTAAATTTGAGATAGAGAAGAGAGACAGAGAGAAAGGAAGAGGCAGAGAGAGAATGGGTGCACCAGGGCCTTTCAGCCACTGTGAATGAACTCCAGATGCATGCGACCTCTTATGAAAGTGTGACGTTGCATGCTTGCGTCACTTTTGAGTCTGGCTAAACTTGGGACCTAGAGATTTGAACAAGCTTTCTTAGGCTTCACAGGCAGGCACCTTCACCACTAAGCCATCTCTCCCCCCGAGGTACCTTTCTTGATCCCAGAGCTTCGAGGTTTGGCTAGTCTAGCTTGCCAGCTTCTCCTAATATGCTGGGACTGCAGGCATGCTGCAGCATTTATGTCAGTGCTGAGACTTAAGCTCAAGTCCTCACACATGTGCAGCAAGTGCTGTGTCCACTCAGCCAGTGCCCCAACCCTCACTGTTTTAACTTATATCCATAGATGACTGAGAGACTATCTCATGTTAAAAACAGGTCCATCAAGGCTGGACAGATGGCTCAGTGGTTAAGACGCTTGCCTGTGAAGCCTAAGGACCTTTGTTCAACTTTCAAGGTCCCACTTTAGCCAGATGCACAAAAAGTGAGGCAGGTGAAAGGTCGCACATGCTTACTAGTTGGCACAAGCGTCTAGAGTTTGATTGCAGTGTCTGAGACCCTGGTGTGTCAATTCTATCTCTCTCTCTCTCTGTCTCTCTACAAAATAAAATGAAATAAAAAACACGTCTATCCATTTCAGAAAACTTTCACTCCATATTCAATTCAGAGTAGTCATTAAAATTTAAAGTAAATATACAAATACAATTCTCTCTGTTGCTTTGTCTGCTTTAACACCATCTAAGTAAGTCATTCACCCAGGTAGGTATGGAGTAGAGACGGTGGTGGAGTGGGCCCAGGCAGGGTCACATCTGCGTGAGTTTCTTCTTTTCTTCTTTCTTTCTTTCTTTCTTTCTTTCTTTCTTTCTTTCTTTCTTTCTTTCTTTTTCTTTTCCTTTCCTTTCCTTTCCCTTTCTCTCTTTGTCTCTTTCTTTCTTTTTCTTTTCTTTTCCTTTCTCTCTTTCTTTCTTTCTTTCTTTCTTTCTTTCTTTCTTTCTTTCTCCCTTCCTCCCTTCCTCCCTTCCTCCCTTTCTTTCTTTCTTTCTTTCTTTCTTTCTTTCTTTCTTTCTTTCTTTCTTTCTTATTTCTTTCTTTTTTGCCACTCAGACTGCATCCTTCGAAGGAGAGCAGCAGTGACAATCACCAACGGCAAGTGGCAGTTGCAGCAAAGCAACACCAAGAGCCGGCTTCTGCTCAGGAGAGACGCCACGCCTCCTCCTCACGATTTCTGGTTCTCTACCCAGTCAGAGAACCTTCTCTAGTGACGAACTATAGAAATGATCCCTGAAAGCATAGTCTTGGAGTTTCACCATAGTTATCACCAATTCTGTGTTTTAAAACAGCACGACTTTGTAGAGTCTTACAGGGATGCATTGTGTGGGTGAGGGTTCTGTTCTTCTGCAGGCTCTAGGGGAAAATCCATTTCCTTCCCCCCCTTTTTTTTTTAGATTTTCTATAGGGCAACTATATTCCTGGACAACAACTGCAGCGCTCAACTCTGATCACCTCTTTCTCTGCCCTTCTGCCTCTTTAAGTCTTATGATCACTCTGGGCCCAGCCGGACGATCCAGGACCATCACATGCAAGGACACAGAGTCTTCTTCCTGACAGCCTATTTCCAGTCTTCCATGGCTTCACTAGCACAAAAGGTGTCCAGCTGAAAGGAGGGCCCAGGGCCGGCTCATACGTACCTGCAAGGACCTGCCTTCACTCTTCTCTTCCTCATTTAAGTTCCACATTTCTCCACTACTCTCTTTTCTTACCTTTCAATGTTCAGTTAGTCATTGTTTGCAGACATTTTTGAAATGCCGAAAGCAAGAGAAATGATTACACAGCTTTGATTTATCAAGGGAATACACAAGCTGCACCCGATAATGTAAGCTTTCAATTCTGGATGAGTTATAAGAAGGAGACGGAGCAGCCGGAAAAGTGCCCCACTGCGCACTTGCCTGCAGGCACGGTAAGCAGCTTAGTGTCATGCCTTCATCACAGTCTCAGAGCAAATGCGTTTTATTGATTTTTATGTTTAAAGTCTCATCAGCTCAAGTGCATATTTAATGTTTGAAGAACAATTGAAATAAACGAAAGCTCCAATAGACAAAACAATTGGTTGTGGCCAATTGTGTAACTACCTGCAGGTTTATTTATATTTTTTATTGACTTCTTAGTTTTTCTTTCTGTTTCCTCTGGCATTTTGCAAGCAAGATATGTGCTCTTGTTCAACCCAAGAATGATTACTTTCAGAAACATGTAGAGGCTTGGTGCCAGAGAAGTTTCTTTCCGTAGTGACTACTCAAAAGACGTGGGAGTTTCTGTGAAAAAGAACAAGGTCACTGTGAACAGATGGTGAAAAGACGAAATCTAAACTGAAAGATGCTTTTTCTCATTACTTGTATTTTTATAAAGCAAAAACGGCACTCAGCCCTTATCTGAAAGACCTCTGTCAGCCCAGTTGTCAGCTCTCCCGAGCCTCCGTTTCCTGTTCTTTCTGCCTCTTTACTCCACTGTTCCATGTACCCAATGCTACTGGGCACATCCCACATTCTCCAAAGCATAGTGTGAAGCCTCACCTGGGCTTCCCCTCTTTCCAGCATCTTCCAGGAGCTTCAAAGAAGATCTTTTCTTAGAGCAACGGAACCAGATCCCTGACAGTTTTCCCACATCTGAAAATCATTTGTGCGAAGGCCCCTTGCTCTGTTTTCCTCTCCAGGATGTCTGGACATGCAACACCTTAAAGTCTGTGAATTCCCAAATAGTTGCCATGTGAAAGAGGTCCAGCTGTCAAATCAACCTTGAAAATTTGTAATGTACATTTTCATGTATGCAAACAAAATACCTCAAGTCAACTCCTCAGGGAGAGGTGGGACTTTATGAGCCTGCCCCCACCCAAGATGGATTTTGTTTTGTTTTGTTTTTCCAGGTAGGGTCTCACTCTAGCCCAGGCTGACCTGGAATTCACTCTGCATTCTCACGGTGGCCCCGAACTCACAGCGATCCTCCGACCTCTGCCTTCTGAGCACTGGGATTAAAGGCATGCGCCTCCTCGCCCGGCCAAGATGGCATTTTAATGGGCTCAGTCTTATGCCAATAACCACTGCTGCTGTGAGTGCACAGTGTCCAGGCCATGTCCAGAGAGCGGCGTTCCACAGCACTCCTCCCATCTCATGGTTCTTACACTTTCTCCACCCCCTCTTCCGTGGTGCTCCCTAAGCTTGCAGTGAGTGGGTTCCATGATGTCTCATTTTGAGCTGAGCACTCAATAGCCAGTATTTTCAACATTTTGACTAATTATAAGTTGCTGTGACAACCCCACCCACCACAAGAAAAAGCTTGTCTACCACCTGAGAGTAGCACTCATGTATGGGCACAAATACAAATATTTAGAAGGCTGCTTGATGTGCAGAACCACCTGCCCGAACCTTGGGCTTTCTCCCTTTCTCCTCTATTCAGATGGTCTTGCTTGGGTGTCAGCCCCTTTCCCCATTCACAGGCAGTGTGCTGTTGATATCACAGCACTTGGACTTCTCCCACTGAGGACCACTGACCTATGCACATATACGTATCCAGACCCCTACGCATGGGTTCTGTCAGTTCTCTAAGTGTTGAAGGTGAGAAGGAAAAACTGGCTTCTGCTACTCCATTTTGGCCCTTGACTTTTCTAGTGTGTCCATTGTGTCAGTCTGGGAGTGAAGGCCTGAGAACAGCGTGTGGAGTAGACCCAGGAGGCAGTAGGGATCTGCCCTCAGCACAGTGCTAGACATTCCTTTGTGGCCTGTCTTGGTCCTTGAAGGATGACAGTGAGAGAGTGTGACTACCCCCAGCTCTGTCTCATGGTAGCCAGCTTTGTGGCTGGGCTTCAGCCTGTGTGCCTGTTCCTCCTTCCATGTCACCAGCTCTTCCAGCAGTCCTGTGGACACCTTGTTTTCGATGACCATTCAAGTCAGACACTCTCATTAAAAGTCCCATTGTCTTGGTTGTGTTGTTATTGAACTGAGCAGTAAATTATCATCAAAGATGTGGCTGGAAAATAGGACATTGCTTTATCAAAGAAAGAAAGGCTAAATTTAAATAACTGCTTCCAAGTAGACCCAAGTCCTTACTTACATGCCATCTGTGTCTGTCACAGACAGGTGCTGAGGACCAGAAAAAAAAGGGTAAGCACACATCACTTCCCATTGCCAACCAACTGTAATAATTTTTCTGCTTGAAACAAAATCTTCTATTATATTGTTATTGGATATTTTAATACTTCTGTTGGCACTATGCAAATCATATTTTTGAATAAGTTTCCAGGCTTTGCCAATATTTCCATAGATTTGTAATAAAATTTGTAATAAAAATATAGGGTGGTTTTAAGTTGACAAATAGCATTCTCTCCTAGGAGATTTGGAATCATTATCTGGATTCATGAATTTTGTGACTTTTCATTCTTTATGTTCATAAGCTAAAGTATTTGCACTACCCTTATAATTCATTCTTTATGAAAGATGAACATGCCTGGTGTAGTGCAGAGACCGGGGTCATTTTTAAGGATAAACGAACATCTTTTCAAGGCTGTGTGGGAGGCAGCGTCTTGAAGAAGTCCTGCGAGACTGAAGTGTCAGCAGAGGCAGCTGGTCGAAGCAGATGCAGTTCCTGGGACTCGACAAGATAAGACATGAGAATGGAAGACAGGAAATGTTTTATTAACATGGTGTTTTGGGGGCATTGTGTGCATGTGTGCATGTGTGTTTGAATGTGTTTGGGTACATGTGTGTGCATGGGTCTATGGGCACATGTGTGCAATGACTGTGCAGGCCCAAACTTCATGTCTGGTGTCTTCCTTGATCCCTTGTTGCCTATTTATTGAGGCAGGATCTCTCACTCGAACCTAGAGTGGCTACATAGCCTTGGGATTATGCGTCTGTACTTCCCGAGCAACGGCAGTACAGGTGGGCTGACGTGCTCATCGGCATTTATGTGGGTGCTGAGGGTCACAGTCCAAACTCAGGTCCTTACAACTGTGTGGTG
This sequence comes from Orientallactaga sibirica, assembly GCA_036365145.1. Classification (NCBI taxonomy): domain Eukaryota; kingdom Metazoa; phylum Chordata; class Mammalia; order Rodentia; family Dipodidae; genus Orientallactaga; species Orientallactaga sibirica. The sequence continues at coordinate 2,258,834 of JAEOAD010000005.1, forward strand.
AGCACTTTACCAGCTTAGCCATCTCACAGTCTCGAGAGAGAGAATGGGCACACCAGGGCCTCCAGCCACTGCAAATGAACTCAAGACACATGCACCACTTTGTGTATCTGGCTAACATGGGTCCTGGGGAATTGAACCTGGGTTTTTGGCTTTGCAGGCAAGTGCCTTAAGTGCTAAGCCATCTCTCCAGACCTCTTCTATTTTTTTTTTTAAAAAAGATTTTATTTTAATTTTATTTATTAAAGGTGAGAGAGAGAGAGAGAGAGAGAGCATGCCAAGGATGCTAGCCACTGCAAACGAACTCCAGACACATGTGCCACCTTGTGATCTGGCTTATGTGGGACCTGGAGAATCGAACCTGGGTCCTTAGGCTTTGCAGGCAAATGCCTTAACTGTTAAGCCCTATTTTTTAAAATAACAACTTAATCTATTCTTGTCCTGCAATAGAAGGCACATCACTTGGAGTTTCTGGAGGGAGTTACAGAGAGTAGAAGTGTGTATTCAAATGTCTGAATGGAACACTTTTCTCATCACAAGTATTACTTGGTGAGCGTTTTATGGATAGGCAAGAAACTATCTTATTGTGAAAAACTTCAAAGCAGAGTGAAGAAGAATGAAAAGAGAAAGTCAATAAGCAAATAAATGGATGGGCTGTAAACACACCGGGGGACACACTGAGCTGGCTGCCTTTTATCCTTGCAAGAAATTTTGAGCATTTCAAAAAATAGTGTCTAAATTTAAAACCACAGCAGCAAGAAGTGAAAGCGTCATTGAGCAAAACGGTAGATATCAGAGAATCATGGCTGGAAGGGACCTTAGACCTCTCTCTCGTCTAACCCCGTGTAAAGCTAATGGGAAAAACGGAAGCCCAGAAAAGAAAGTGACCTCGAAATCCACGTGTTCTATGGTGAAGCACTTGGTCGAATATTTGTGTCTCTCCCAAAGTCATATGTTGAATTTGGAGGTATGCCATAACCTACCCATTTTAGTCTGTTTTCAGATGTAACAAAGCACTTGAGGCTGGGGAATTTCTACAGAACAGAAGTTTATTTGGCTCCTGGTTCTGGAGACCATTAACTTCAGGAGTCCAATGCTGGCACCTGCTTGGTACCTGGTGAGGGGCTTCTTGATTATATGAAGGAGGGCATGCTGTGGGGAGACAGAAGAAGTGTGCTAGTTTAACTCTCTCTTCCGTATAGAAAGGCTTGACAGGATTTAGAATCACTGTGAAAATAAACTTCTGAGCATGGCTGTGACAGAGCTTTAGGTTAGGTTAGCCAATGCAGGAAAATCCACCTAACTGGGAGTGGTCCCATTCCATGGGCAGGGGTGCTGACTGGATTAAAAGGAGAGGTGACTTGCTCCCTGGCGTTCAACACACTGCTCAATGTGACCAGCTGCCCCGTGCTCCCACAGCCACACCTTCCCTGGCGTGATGGACTGCACCTCAGACTGCGAGCTGAAACGAACCCTCGCCCCTTGGATTGCTTCTTGTCAGTTATTCTTTCATGCCTACCTGGAAAGTGACTAATCTAGAAATCTGGTATTGAGAAGTGGGGCCTGTCGGGATCAGGCTGCTTCAGGGAATTCATAGAGGGGTAGCCAGCAGGACAAGGGCACACAGAGCAGACGTTCACAGACACCAGTAGCAATGCAAGGCAGAGCAGGGCTGAACACTATTCCAGTCACGGGGTGCTTATCTAGCGAGGACATGCGGGCACTCTGTACACAATGATCTCATCACATGTGGGTAAGGGCTTCTGCTTGTAATTCTCTAGCTATCGTGTCTGCCCCAGGGACAAGCACAGCCATGCAATAAAATCACCAGTGGTGTGAGCAACTTGGTGATGACTTTGAAGCCAGAGATGGATCATGGCATCCCCACTGTGTGCCTGTGATGAGAGAATGTTTAGGGTTTGGCCAGGTATGTATGGACATCCCCAAGTACATTGCTTTGTACATTTAGCAGGGAGATAATACCATCCAAATCTGTCACATACCCAGATAGACCCTAGGGAAAGAAAGTTGGTGGGTTAGTGTGTGTAAGTGGGCAGCCATCCCACATGGACCCTTTCTATTCTGTATTGTAACATTACAGAACATAGGGAGCATCCAACGTGCCTCCCTGTGAGAATCATGCTCATGTTGTTGTTCAGTACACACTGGGCCCGTGTCTGCCAATCACACATAGACACTTGCCATGCATCTCCACCCATTGTACCCCATGTGTCCCGCTGTAATGTTCTTCCAGAAGAGGGCTCCAACCTGCACTCTCTATTGGTCGGGTCTTGAGCCAGATGAACAATTACACAACATCTCTGCAAAGGAGTTGAGTTGTCAGACGTGGCTGGGGTTATGAGCTATGGTATTCCTCCCACTGCGGAAGCGGGCAACTCCGTACAGACCCAGCATCAAGTCACACTGTGAACCTGTGCAAAGGTGTGAGCCCGAGAGACGAAGCAGTTAGACCAGCCTGGGCTAGTCTTGTCGGAAAGAGAGAGCAGTGAAGGATGCCATTAAAGGTAAATGTTTGTCATCAGGAAACCTACATGTGCCTGTTGGTCGTGTGACACAATGGTTTCTCATCCATGTGGGTGATACTGTACCTTGTCCCTCTGTGTGGTGGTGTAGAGGGTGGCACTGTCACCTCTCCTGACAACATCGGTATTGGCCAAGCACAAGCCACCACACTGTGCTTAAAATAGCAGCAATGGTCATTGAAAACTCTGCAGTCATTTTTATTGGCCATGTAATATTGGGGGTGTAAGGATGTATTTGAGTTTAGCCCTACCCCCATGATTTTACTGAGATTTCCCATGGTTCAGATACTATGGCTTGAGTCCACCAAGTCCACGTGAGTTGCTGACCAGGACTCTGTGCCATGGGGTCCATCATAGTAACTGGTTGTGTCCCGCTTGCTTAGTGGCATCCCCAGTTGGTTTCCAAAAGGCCCCACCAATACTCCCCAATAGCACTCGATCCACGGGACTCTTTCCACCTTTCTGGGGTTGTTCATTTAATAGCTTTACTGCTATGGGTAATATTTTCCACCAACCTTGACCTGTGGGCACCAGAGTGTGTACTTTCATTTTCAAGAGACCATTAAATCTTTCAATCATACCTGCCACCTGGGCCCATAGGGCACAGGTAACATTCACCAGATGCCTTGTTTATTGGCCCAAGACTGGGTGTCCTGCCCAACCAAGGCCTAACCTTGGTCACTTTGACTCTCCGTAGACATCCCCTAAAGGGACGCCGGCTGCTGAAAGGCACAGGTGGTTGTAGACTGAGACGGGTGGTGACTGGGTAGGCAGATCCTAACCCAGTGTTGTGTCTACTGTTGAAAAAAGATACTTTAAACCCACAGCAGAGGGCAGGGGACTGACATGGTCCACCCGACAGGCAGAGAGGGTTCCAGAGCTCATGTCACATGTCTATGATTAGAATGTGTCCCTGGGGCTGCCAGTGATCTGCCACCATGGACATTGTTGCACAGGCAACCTTGCATCCTCAGCAGTGAGCTGTAGTCCCTTCATCACGCGGCACGCTGCAGTCTTAATTCCAGCACGCCCAAGTTTCTCGTGGATCCAAGGCTCGGTACTGCTGTGGGGCTGAATACCCACAGCCCGTTCCTGGGCCAGAGCATTGGCTGCAGCATGACCAGGACACAGGCTGGGTTTGTGCCATGACACGTGATAAACGGGAGTTCACTTCCCAGGACCTACCTCCCATAATTCCTGCCACATATTTTTCTTCCACAGGGGTTGTCTCCCTAGCTCTCATTCCTGGGAGGCCCACTGGGGCAACCATTAGATGAGGCGAGGCCATGATCTGCAGCCCAGCTCTCCTTATAAACCATGGCAGGAACACCTTCTGCCTCAGCACTGGCCAGACAGCGTCACTCAGCCCACTGACCAGACCATCCTTGTCCCAACTCATACCAAAAAGTTTCTGTAGAAGGCTGAAGGGCAGCTGCCACACAAGAGGCTGGGCGCCCTTTACAGCACCATCCACGTACTGAGGGGTGGGAGGCGGTTTCCTTAGATCCTCCATGTACAGGCTTGGGGGTTGTGATTCCTCACAGGTATGTCACCCTGACCCTCATGCTTAGTGACATATGTCACCAGTCCCAGGACTGAGATGGCGGGCGAGAGGAAAACATGCCCGTTGGTTTAAGTAAGTACTTCACTTAGTCAAGGTGGGGGTTTGTGCCACCCCCAAATGAGGCTTCATCACTCATGCTCACGTGCACCCCTCTGTCAGGTCTGTGCCTGCCCAGGTTCGTGCCCAGTGACAGGCTCTGTAGCATGCAAGGCTGCATAGGCTGCAGCCAGTTGCTTCTCAGTGAGGGAATGCCATTCCTCAGCTTCCTTCCACACAGGAGGCCAGAATCCTATAAGGACTCATTTCCTCCCTTGGAACTGCCACAGTCCCCAGCTACACCATTCTGGGGTTACATGAACTCTCAGCTGAAAGGGGGTCTGTGGGTCTACCTACTATCATGAAGGTCTGCACTGGGGCCACCAGTCATTTGGCAGCCTTGAAAGTTGCCTCTATGCCTGGGGTATAAGGATCATGCCACTGGGCTAAATTGATTATGAAGCTATGCCAGCACCCCAGCAAACCCCCCAAAGCATGCAATTGCTTCACAGTTTCTGACCAATGACATGCTTATTCTGTGCCTTTAACAGCCTCAGGCAATGTCTTAGTCTCACTCAACCAGATGACACCCAAGAATCTGACAGACAATCCAGGTCCTTGGACTTTGTTGGTGTTCACCCCCACTTGCCTAACACATCATGTAGGTGGGTTGTGGTCTCCAGATCTGCAAGAGAATCACAAGTAAGCATTATGTCACCAACATCAAGTCACATCTGAACAGCTGTTCCCACCCGGTGCTTCCACCAGACCACGGCATTGCATTGTGAGGCTATGTAAATAGCCGTGGTGAAGGACAATGAAAGTCCATTGTTGGTTTTCCCACATAAAAGCAAACTGATCTTGGTTCTCAGGTACAATGCCCGTGGAAAAGAAGACATGCACTAAATCCAGGGCATAATGACAAGTTCCCAGTGCACGGGTCCAGTGGCCCATGTCGCTTGTGTTGTTTGGCGCTGCACATGCAGTGGCGATGTAACTTTATTCAGCTCTTGACAGGCCACAGTCGCTCTCCAGGCACCCTGAGCCTTCTGGACAAACCACACCAAGGAGTTGTATGGGTGTGGGCCGGCTGGATGAAGCCTGTGTCTTTCCGTTTCAGAATAGTAGCCCTGATCTCTGCATGTCCTTCTGGAAACCGGCATTGCTTCACAGTCCCTACAAGGGAGGCCTGCGGTAGCTGTACTGGGCATGGTGTGGATGCCCCGCACCACTGTTTGCATGAAGGAGAAAGTCCCTCCCACCGTGGTAACTTGCAACCCTTACAGAACACTCACCCCCAGGGTGTGTAGTGACAAGGTGGGAGTCGTCCTGTCCCCAAAGTCAAAGGGACTTTCCTGGCCTTTTCTTATCTGCTGGTTTCCATCTCCTTCTATAGGGACCATTGGGCCACTGAATTTGGGAAGATTTCCAAAGAAAAGGGTGGGGTCTGCTCCAGTGTCTGCAAGTACAACAACTCCTTGGGTGTTTGTTCTGTGGGACCCAATAGGCAATCTGGTTGCCCAGGTTCCCCATAGTCTGGACGCCCAGGTCATTGCTCTAACCAGAGCAGTAGTCAGCTAGACTTCCCTCTCATGACTGAACAGATGTGGGCAGTGGGGTTTACCACTGTTCAGGGGACAATTTCTTCTCTAACGCCAATAGCACATCCAAGGGCTGGCCATTCCTTTTCATCTGATCAAGTCCAGTGGCCAAGAAGTCAAACCCTAACTGTCTGTGAGTCACTTTCCAGTGCCTTGGGGAATTTGGTTTCTAAATTTCCATTGTTCTTCCCCCTTTGTGGTCTGGGCCACTCATTTTCATTGGCTGCACCTGATTGTCCTGTCACCTAATTTCAACACCTCCCAGGCAGGGCCAGTGAAATGGCTGCCACATGAACAGGTTGGTCAGCATAGGCAACTGAGAGCTGCAAGTGACACAAATGTCCCAGAAAGCCCAGATGCCAAACTTCTATCCTTCACTTGGCTTAGTGGTTAAGGCATATGCCTGTGAAGTCTAAGGACCCCAGTTCGATTCTCCAGATCCCATGTAAGCCAGATGCACAAAGGGGCACATGTGTCTGGAGTTCGTGTGCAGTAGCTAGAGGTCCTGGCAAGCCCATTCTCACTCTCCCTTTGTCTCTTTCCTGCTCTCTGTTTCTAATAAATAAATAAAAATAAAATCTTTTTAAAAACGTCTACTTCAAAAGACAGAGCACTCTGTCAATTTATGGTTGAGATGCTATGACCTGCATCGTGTAGCCATTGTGATCACGGAAATCCTTGGAGATCTTCACACAGTAAGGAGCACTAAACTAAAGGAAAACTGGCTGAATGGATCAGGCTGTGTCCAACAGCCCCGAACAGGGAACTCATGGGATCTTCGTGCAAGCTGAACGCTGAATGCTGACTGGAATGGTCTGCTATTTATTTTGCTGGCTGGGCTGACAAAGTGTGTGAGTCTCTAGACAGTTGTAATGTAAGTTACATTAGTCACTTGTCATGTCTGTTACACCTTGTTGAGAGCTGACCATGGGACTGGGGTATGGACACCTCACCCCACCTGAAACCCAATCGTACTTACAGTCCCAGAGTACAAACACTGTGCCCTGGGGAACAGAAGGAGAGTAAATTGTTTCTGGACAGTCTGGTGTGCATTCCCCAACTCCTAAGACTTGATAAGAGTCACTATTATTTACCTCAGAGTATAAAAAAATGCCTTCAGTGGGAACTGCTCATGGAAGCCTCAACTGAGGAGCAGACACTGTCCCAGCTCCCCTCAATTGGGAACTCCAGCTGCCAGTTTATGGGGATCCCCCAGTCATTTATGCTGTATGCCGTGAGTGTTTTATGGGGATCCCCCAGTCATGTACACTGTATGCCGTGAGTGTTTTACGGGGATCCCCCAGTCATGTACACTGTATGCCGTGAGTGTTTTACGGGGATCTCCCAGTCATGTACACTGTATGACGTGAGTGATTTACGGGGATCCCCCAGTCATGCTGTATGCCGTGAGTGATTTACGGGATCCCCCAGTCATGTACACTGTATGCCGTGAGTGATTTTACGGGGATCCCCCAGTCATGTACGCTGTATGCCGTGAGTGTTTTACGGGGATCCCCCAGTCATGTACGCTGTATGCCGTGAGTGTTTTACGGGGATCTCCCAGTCATGTACGCTGTATGCCGTGCTGTATCCCCAGTCATGTACGCTGTATGCCGTGAGTGTTTTACGTGAGTGGGGATCCCCCCAGTCATACGCTGTATGCACGCGTATGCCGTGAGTGATTTATGCCGTGAGTGGGATCCCCAGTCATGTACGCTGTATGCGTGAGTGATTTACGGGATCCCCCAGTGTTTTACGGGATCCCCAGTCATGTACGCTGTATGCCGTGAGTGTTTTATGGGGATCCCCAGTCATGCACGCTGTATGTGATTTACGGGATCTCCCAGTCATGTACGCTGTATGCCGTGAGTGAGTGTTTTGGGATACGGGATCTCCCAGTGAGTGTTTGCCGTGAGTGGGGATCCCCAGTCATGTACGCACGCTGTATGCCGTGAGTGAGTTTACGGGGATCCCCAGTCAGTGACGCTGTATGCCTGTATGCCGTGAGTGATTTACGGGATCCCCAGTCAGTGATTTACGGGATCTGTCATGCTGTATGCCGTGAGTGATTTACGAGGGGATCTCCCAGTCATGCGCTGTATGCCGTGAGTGATTTACGGGATCCCCAGTCATGTACGCTGTATGAGTGATTTACGGATCCCCCAGTCATGTACGCTGTATGCCGTGAGTGATTGAGTGTTTTACGCTGTATGCCGTGGGATCTCCCAGTCACATGATTTACGGGGGATCTCCCACTGTATGCCGTGAGTGTGATTTACTGTGAGTGATTTACGGGATCCCCCAGTCATGCACGCTGTATGGGAGTTTCGGGATCCCCCAGTCATGTACGCTGTATGCCGTGAGTGATTTACGGGATCTCCCAGTCATGTACGCTGTATGCCGTGAGTGTTTTACGGGGATCTCCCAGTCATGTACGCTGTATGCCGTGAGTGATTTACAGGGATCTCCCAGTCATGTACGCTGTATGCCGTGAGTGATGCCGTGGAGTGATTTACGGGATCTCCCCAGTCATGTACGCTGTATACGCTGTGAGTGAGTGATTTACGGGATCTCCCCAGTCATGTACGCTGATTTATCCCCAGCCGTGAGTGATTTATGCCGTGGGGATTTCCCCAGTCATGTACATGTACACTGTATGCCGTGATCTCCCAGTGATGTTGCCGGGAGTACGGGATCCCCCAGTCATGTACACTGTATGCCGTGAGTGATTTACGGGATCCCCAGTCATGTACGCTGTATGCCGTGAGTGATTTACGGGGATCTCCCAGTCATGTACACTGTATGCCGTGAGTGATTTACGGGATCCCCCAGTCATGTACGCTGTATGCCGTGAGTGATTTACGGGGATCTCCCAGTCATGTACGGAGTGATTTACGGGATCTGTATGCCGTGAGTGATTTACGGGGATCTGTATGCCCAGTCATGGAGTGATTTATGGGGCTGTATGCCGTGAGTGATTTACGGGGATCCCCCAGTCATGTACGCTGTATGCCGTGAGTGATTTGGGGGACGCTGTATGCCGTGAGTGATTTACGGGATCTCCCCCAGTACATGTCCGTGAGTGTACGTGAGTGTTATGGGGATCCCAGTCATGTACACTGAGTGATTGATTTAGTGGGGATCCCCAGTCATGTACGCTGTATGCCGTGAGTGATTTACGGGGATCCCAGTCATGTACGCTGTATGCCGTGAGTGATTTACGGGGATCTCCCAGTCATGTACGCTGTATGCCGTGAGTGATTTACGGGATCTCCCAGTCATGTACGCTGTATGCCGTGAGTGATTTACAGGGATCCCCAGTCATGTACGCTGTATGCCCAGTCCCAGTCATGTACGCTGCTGTATGCCGTGAGTGATTTACGGGGATCCCCAGTCGTGAGTGATTTACATCAGTGTACGGGATCTGTATGCCGTGAGTGATTTACGGGGATCTCCCAGTCATGTACGCTGTATGCCGTGAGAGTGATTTATGCCGTGGGATCTCTCCCAGTCATGTACGCTGTATGCCGTGAGTGATTTATGGGGATCTCCCAGTCAGTGTACGGATCTCCCTGTGCTGTATGCCGTGAGTGATTTACGGGATCTCCCAGGTGATTTACGCTGTCATGTACGCTGTATGCCGTGAGTGATTTACGGGGATCTCCCAGTCAGTGATTTGGGGATCTGTATGCCGTGAGTGATTTACGGGATCCCCAGTGATTTGTATGCCGTGAGTGATTTATGGGGATCTCCCAGTCATGTACGCTGTATGCCGTGAGTGATTTACGGGATCCCCAGATTTCGGGGGTACGCTGTATGCCGTGAGTGATTTACGGGGATCCCCAGTCATGTACGCTGTATGCCGTGGAGTGATTTACGGGGGATCGCTGTATGCCGTGAGTGATTTATGGGGATCCCCCAGATGCGTACGCTGTATGCCGTGAGTGATTTACGGATCCCCAGTCTGTATGCGCTGTATGCCCGTGAGTGATTTACGAGGGATCTCCCAGTCATGTACGCTGTATGCCGTGAGTGATTTACGGGCTGTATGCCGTGAGTGATTTACAGGGATCTCCCAGTCAGTGTACACTGTATGCGGAGTGTGAGGGATCTCCCAGTCATGTACGCTGTATGCCGTGAGTGATTACGGGATCCCCAGTCATGTACGCTGTGAGTGTCAGTGATTTTACGGGATCCCCAGTCATGTATGCTGAGTGATTTACGGGATCTCCCAGTCATTTACGGTGAGTGATTTACGGGGATATGCCGTGAGTGATTTACGGGGATCCCAGTCATGTACGCTGTATGCCGTGAGTGATTTCAGGGATCCCCAGGATCTCCCAGTCATGTACGCTGTATGCCGTGAGTGATTCCCAGGGGATCTCCCAGTCATACGGATCTCCCAGTCATGTACGCTGTATGCCGTGAGTGATTTACGGGATCTCATGTATGCTGTATGCCGTGAGTGATTTACGGGATCCCCAGTTGTACGCTGTATGCCGTGAGTGATTTCGGGATCCCCAGACATTTACGCTGATTCGTGAGTGATTTACAGGATCTCCCAGTCATGTACGCTGTATGCCGTGAGTGATTTACGGGATCTCCCAGTCATGCCGGAGTGATTTACGGGATCTCCCAGTCATGTCACGCTGTATGCGTGAGTGTGATTTACGCTGTATGCGCGGAGTGATTTACAGGGATCTCCCAGTCACGGGATCTGTCATGCGCTGTATGCCGTGAGTGATTTACGGGATCCCCAGTCATGTACGCTGTATGCCGTGAGTGATTTACGGGGATCTCCCAGTCGCTGTACGCTGATGCCGTGCCCTGAGTGATTTATGGGGATCTCCCCCAGTCATGTACGCTGTATGCCGTGAGTGATTTTACGCCGGAGGATTTCAGGGGATCCCAGTCATACGCTGTATGCGTGAGTGATTTACGGGATCCCCAGTCATGTACGCTGTATGCCGTGAGTGAGTGATTTACGATGGGATTTCCCAGATCCCAGTGTACGCTGATCTGCGTACACTGTATGCCGTGAGTGATTTACGGGATCCCAGTCATGTACGCTTACGGGGTATGCCGTGAGTGATTTACGTGAGTGATTTACGGGATCTCCCAGTCATGTACGCTGTATGCCGTGAGTGATTTACGGGGATCTCCCAGTCATGTACGCTGTATGCCGTGAGTGATTTACGGGATCTCCCAGTCATGTACGCTGTATGCCGTGAGTGATTTATGGGGATCCCCAGTCATGTACGCTGTATGCCGTGAGTGATTTACGGGATCTCCCAGTCATGTACGCTGTATGCCGTGTGATTTATGCCGTGAGTGATTTCAGGGATCCCAGTCATGTCCCAGTCAGTGATTTACGGGATCTCCCAGTGTACGCTGTATGCCGTGAGTGATTTACGGGGATCTCCCAGTCATGTACGCTGTATGCCGTGAGTGATTTACGGGATCTCCCAGTCATGTACGCTGTATGCCGTGAGTGATTTACGGGGATCTCCCAGTCATGTACGCTGTATGCCGTGAGTGATTTTACAGGGATCTCCCCCAGTCATGCCGTGAGTGACGGGGATCCCCAGACATGTATGCCGTGAGTGATTTACGGGGATCCCCCACACTGTCGTGGTGATTTACGGGATCTCCCAGTCATGTACGCTGTATGCCGAGTGATTTACGGGGATCCCCAGTCATATACCGTGAGTGATTTACGGGGTCCCAGTTGCCGTGAGTGATTTACCCCAGTCCGCTGTACGGGATGTACGCTGTATGCCGTGAGTGATTTAGGGATCTCCCAGACATGTACGCTGTATGCCGTGAGTGATTTATGGGGATCCCCCAGTCATGTACGCTGTATGCCGTGAGTGATTTACGGGGATCCCCCAGTCATGTACGCTGTATGCCGTGATTTCCCAGTCCCAGACGCTGTATGCCGTGAGTGATTTTATGGGATCTCCCAGTCATGTACGCTGTGGCCGTGGGAGTGATTTCATGTACGCTGTATGCCGAGTGATTTATGGGGATCCCCAGATTACACTGTATGCCGTGAGTGGACAGGGATCTCCCCGCTGTATGCCGTGAGTGATTTATGGGGATCCCCAGTCGTACGCTGTATGCCTGTATGCCGTGAGTGATTTACGGGGATCCCCAGTACGCTGTATGCCGTGAGTGATTTACAGGGGATCTCGCCAGCCGTGGAGTGATTTACGGGATCTCCCAGTCATGTACGCTGTATGCCGTGAGTGATTTACGGGATCTCCCAGTCATGTACGCTGTATGCCGTGAGTGATTTACGGGATCTCCCCAGTCATGTACGCTGTATGCCGTGAGTGATTTACGGGGATCTCCTGTATGCCGTGAGTGATTTACGGGGATCCCCCAGTCATGTACGCTGTATGCCGTGAGTGATTTACAGGGATCTCCCAGTCATGTACGCTGTATGCCGTGAGTGATTTACGGGATCTCCCAGTCATGTACGCTGTATGCCGTGAGTGATTTACGGGGATCTCCCAGACATGTACGCTGTATGCCGTGAGTGATTTACGGGTCCCAGATTTGACGGGATCTCCCAGTCATGCTGTATGTACGTGAGTGATTTGAGGATTTACGGATCTCCCAGTCATGTACGCTGTATGCCAGTGAGTGATTTACGGGATCCCCAGTCGGATGTGTACGCTGTATGCCGTGAGTGATTTACGGGATCTCCCAGTCATGAACGCTGCTGTATGCCGTGAGTGATTTACGGGATCTCCCTACACTGTATGCCGTGAGTGATTTATCCCAGTCATGTACCGTGGTGATTTCTGTATGGAGGATCCCCAGTCATGTACACTGTATGCCTGAGTGATTTACGGGATCTCCCAGTCATGGATCGTGAGTGATTCCCTGGGATCTCCCAGTCGTACGCTGTGATTGAGTGATTTACAGGGATCTCCCAGTCATGTACGCGTGAGTGATTTACGGGATCCCCAGTCATGTCACGCTGTACGTGAGTGAGTGATTTACGGGATCTCCCAGTCATGTACGCTGTATGCCGTGAGTGATTTAGTGGGATCTCCAGTCATGGTACGCTGTATGCCGTGAGTGATTTCGGATCTCCAGTCATGTACGCTGTATGCCGTGAGTGATTTACGGGATCTCCCAGGATCTCCCAGTCATGTACGGGCTCCCAGTCATGCCGTGAGTGATTTACGGATCTCCCCAGTCATGTGTATGCCGTGAGTGATTTACGGGGGGATGTCTGTATGCCGCGGAGTGATTTCCGCTGTATGCCGTGAGTGATTTACGGGATCTCCCAGTCATGTACGCTGTATGCCGTGAGTGATTTACGGGATCTCCCCCAGTCATGTACGCTGTATGCCGTGAGTGATTTACGGGGATCCCCCCAGTCTGTGAGTGATTTACGGGATCTACCCCGTGAGTCATGTACGATCTGTCATGCGCTGTGAGTGATTTACAGGGATCTCCAGTCATGTACACATGTATGCGTGAGTGTACGGGGCCAGTCATGAGCCGAGTGGGATTCCCCATCTCCCAGTCATGTACGCTGTATGCCCGTGAGTGATTTGAGTCCGGGATCTCCCAGTGATTTATGCGCGGAGTGATTTACAGGGTGAGTGACCCCCCCAGTCATGTACGCTGTATGCCGTGAGTGATTTTGAGGATCGGGATCCCAGTCATGTACGCTGTAGTCGTGAGTGATTTACGGGGATCCCCCAGTCATGTACGCTGTATGCCGTGAGTGATTTATAGGGATCCCCAGACATGTACGTGGTACGCTGTATGCCGTGAGTGATTTACAGGGATGCTGTGAGTGTGATTTGCCGTGAGGGGATCTCCCAGTCATGTACGCTGTATGCCGTGAGTGATTTACGGGGATCCCCCAGACATGTACCCTGTATTCCGTGAGTGATTTACGGGGATCTCCCAGTCATGTACGCTGTATGCCGTGAGTGATTTACAGGGATCTCAGAGACATGTACACTGTATGCCGTGAGTGATTTACGGGGATCTCCCAGTCATGTACACTGTATGCCGTGAGTGATTTACAGGGTACCCCCAGTCATGTACACTGTATGATGTAAGTGCTGGTCTTCTTTTTGGTATTGGCCTGCTGCTTGCCATTTGTGTCTTCAACTCTTCACAAGAGCGCTCACAATTTCTGTAGTGTGACATCCGGTGCCCAGCTTGATGATCTGCTCTTTATGTGCTACTGGTCATGTCTTCTTTTCCTGATGATGGCTGTATCAATGGTGAACTCACAATTCAAGACCTATGCTATGGAACAGTTGTGAACACCTGCCAAGGATCCTATGGACTTGATTTGGCCATGGACTAGCTGAGCCCAAGGTCTAGTGTAACTGACTCACACGCAAGAGTCCAAGGCCCGGCCTGACCCTGTGGATCCACATTGGTTAACCTCCTGCAGCCTCCTTCCTGGCTGGAAGATTAAACATTTCTTAGATTAAAAAAAAATTTTATGCTGGGCGTGGTGGTGCACGCCTTTAATCCCAGCACTCAGGAGGCAGAGGTAGGAGGATCGCCATGAGTTTGAGGCCACCCTCAAACTACATAGTTTAATAGACTACATAGTTAATTCCAGGTCACCCTGGACCAGAGTGAGACCCTACCTCGAAAAACCAAAAAAAAAAAAAATTTAACTAAAATAATTGTTTTTAGAAAGAGAGAGAGAGGAAGAGAAAGAGAGAGAGAAAGAAAGAGGCAGACCCTTCAGCTGCTGCAAATGAACTCCAGATGCATGCGCCATCTTGTGCCTCTAGTATCGTACGTGGCCCATGCGGATTTTCCTGAGGGTGTTTCATTCTTGCATCTATAAGGCTTCGTGCAGGGATGAGCCTGTGGCCTCATAACTAATGAGACACTGAGTCTTCTGCTGAGGGTTATAGCTTAATGGACTCAAAGCTGAGAGTGCAGACTTCCTGGAGATCCCACTGCATCTGAAGTCAGAGATTCACACCAGGACAGCTGGAGACCCAGTTTAGAAACTAGAATAGTCAATCTAGGGTGACGCTGGTCCCTGTGTCCAGCCAATCACAAAGCCCAAAGCCTATGCTTTCTAGACTTCCATTTACATGGTTCAGATTCCATTCTGCTTCCTGAAATCTGTTTTAAAATTTCAGTCACGTGTGACCGAAGAACTGTGACAGATACAGTGCTCGAGATAGACGGTCTCACATTCTCACAGCTTTATTGTCATTGCTGAACATGAATTCCCAACTTCTTCAGTGCATGGAGCCAGCAAGAGCACAGTTTTCTCTAATTATCTGCCTCTTTCTAGAGCCCAGGGCAGCTGTCTTTCAGACTTCAAAGATGCCTTGACCTGAGATGTCTGCTAGATGTTTTTGGTAGCTCTCAGATTAGAAAGGTAACCCTTAAACACAGTTGAGGGGCTGTGGAGATGGATCAGTGGGTTAGAGTAGTTGTCATGGAGGCATGAGCACCTAAGGTAAAAATGTTGGATGTGGCCCCACATATCTGTCACCCCAGTGCCGTAGGGGTGGAGACAGGAGAATCTCTTGGGCTCACTGGTCAGCCAGTGTGGCTGAAAACCAGCAGCTCCGCATTCAGTGAGAGGCTCTGTGTCAAGGAATCAGCTTAGCAGAGTGAGAGAGGAGGGGACGTCGGGGTCTCCTCTGGCCCCTGCATGTGTGTATGTATGATGTTTAAATCCACACACATGTGCATACACTAAACATACACACTCCACAACCCCCCCCCACCCATCATACACACTACTGCATCTTCGTCAGCACTCCTTTGGGGTGTCAAGAGCTTGATCAATAATGAATAATGAAGTGTCTTCACACATGAAGGTGGGTATACCAAGCCTGCGTTTCATGGTCACCAAAAGTTGGAACAGAAACAGAAATGCCAACACCTGGTCAGATACAGTGTACATTCATAGGCATCTTTCTTTCTTTCTTCCTTTCTTTTTCTTTCTTTCTTTCTTTCTTTCTTTCTTTCTTTCTTTCTTTCTTCTTTCTTTCTTTCTTTCTTTTTTTCATTCTCTTTCTTTCTTCTTTCTTTCTTTCTTTCTTTCTTTCTTTCTTTCTTTCTTCTTTCTTTCATTCTCTTTCTTTCTTTCTTCTTTCTTTCTTTCTTTCTTTCTTTCTTTCTTTCTTTCTTTCTTTCTTTCTTTCTTTCTTCTTTCTTTCTACACACAGACCTTGTTAAGCTAAAGTGAAGTAATATTCTCAACATGGTGATTTTCCCGAACAAGGTGGTTGTGGCCCATGTTCGATGTATGATGCCAGCTTGACTTAGTGGCCCCAGGAGAACCTCCTGATGAGCTCCCAAGAAGCAAGTGGACATGAAGCCGCAGGCTGCGGTGCTGGAGGAAGAGCTCCACGGTCCTAGTGGTTTCCACGGGTGCCAGTCATTCACCGCTGTTCTCCCCAGAGGGTCTTCTTCCTGTGAGTGCTCGGCACCCCCTTACAAAAGGAGGAGGGACTTGGACCCCAACTGAGTTTGTGTATGGAGGCTGACGACTTTTCACGTGGTCTTCTCCGTGTCTGTCTTATTAGATTTTAAGTGTACATCGTCCTTGAATTTAGGACATGCTTGTCCTGTATTGCCTCATCTCTCAACTTGGTTGTGACCTATTTGCAGAGTCCTATTTCAAAGAAAGGTTGTAGTCTAGGCTTCTGGCTAAAGATCAACAAGGGAGGGGAGGTTACTCAATGCAGTGTGCAACTGAAAGCACTTCACACAACATGACAAAATTATACTCCTCACACGCAGTGTGCAACTGAAAGCACTTCACACAACATGACAAAATTATGCTCCTCACTACACCATATTGCTGAGTGTTTGCCTCACACAGATGCATGAGTAACAGAGTACTTCGGATGGTACGTGAATGACTGAGCACCTCAGATGTGTGTTCGAATGTCGTGTCATGCATGCATTTGCTGATGATCCCGAGGCTTCGCCATTCAGCTCTCTGTCATTGTCCTCCCAGCAGCTTGCCTAAGTGCCTAAATTTCCTGTTCTTCTTTGGTGGGTGCCAGTTCTGTTTAGTTAAAGCCCACTCTAACTTCATTTTAACTTAATTCTCTCATCACCATCTAAGGAAATAACTGGGTTCAGACTTCGACGTATGAACGGGAGGACCAGCGCATGACAATGCCCTAAGTGAGCCAGGTACATTCCCTTCAGTTGTTGACATATTTTCCTAAGACTTACGATGTCTTTCAAGGAATCTTCGGACTTTACAGAGTCATGAGGAAAAGCGGGCTGAAATCCTGGAGTTTGCTTCACATTAGCGTCCCTGAAACAGTTTCATGGCTGGGTAGTGTGTCCTGAGTGTCACACTTGGTCTTTGCTCGGGATGTAGATTTGGGGTCATTCAGATAACATGTAAGCAGTTTGGGCTCTCGGAAGCATCCTTGCTGGTGACAGTGTGAGGGAGAGCGAGGAGGAGGAGGGCATAGGACTTCCTGCTGCTCTTGGCCTCTGCAGCTTGATCTGCCCAGCCCAAGTGCCCAGCATGGAGGTGGCCAGGCTTGGGAAGGGATCATAGCTTTCATCCTTGGCTCTTCCATGGCTGCTTCTGAGGTGGCAGAGCTGAGCTGTCTCCATGGAGCCCAGTTCAGATCGCAGATTCTTAAAGAATATGAGAGCAGTTTGTTACATAGCAATAGGCCATGAACGTAAGTCTAGTTTAACATGTGTGTGCGTGTGCATGCGTGTGCATGCGTGTGCGTGTGTGCTTTTTAACCCTATGTTTGATAATTTTTTTTTTTTTTTGGTTTTTCAAGGTAGGGTCTCACTCTAGCCCAAGCTGGCCTGGAATTCACTATGTAGTCTTAGGCTGGTCTTGAACTCACAGCGATCCTCCTACCTCTGCCTCCTGAGTGCTGGGATTAAAGGTGTGTGCCACCATGCCTGGCTAATTAATGTGTTTTGTTTTGTTTTTTTTTTTTTTTTTTTGATGGTTTTTCGAGGTAGGGTCTCACTCTGGTCCAGGCTGACCTGGAATTAACTATGTAGTCTCAGGGTGGCCTCGAACTCATGGAGATCCTCCTACCTCTGCCTCCCGAGTGCTGGGATTAAAGTTGTGTGCCACCACGCCTGGCCTGTTAATTGTTTTTTGTACAATTATCCAGTGGTATTGTAGCAGTTCTTCTCCCTGTGGCAAGGGAATGGGGTAGTTTTCATATGGTTTTGCCATGTGCTTCCTTCTGCTCAGGGAGTGAGCTGTGTGGTGGGCTGGGGCTGGGGGGCGTCTTCTCTCAGTTAAGAGCACAAGGGCTCCTTGTAGGCATTAGGAGACAGACAGCGGCTTCTCTGCTGAGTGAGTGACTGAAGAAAGCCACAATGCCGGTGTGCCGCATCCCAACCAGGACTCTCCATCAAGCATCCTGTGTGTGGTACACTGCTCACGGAAGAACTGAGAAGCAGCATGGAACAGAATAGCCAGGATGAGTTTGAAGGCTTCAACTCTGGAACACAAGTCTTGACGTGACAGGATTGGTATGAGGATGGAGGGTGAACAGATTCTCTGAGGGAGCCTGTGGACATGCCCTCGACCTGACGGAGCCAGGGACGAACTTGTTCCTTGCTGCTGGGTGTGGACACGATAACTCTGAGTGAAGAATGGAGGCTGGGACTCACACTTCTTCCTCTGCCTAGAGCTTCTTTGCTTGGAAGAGTCCTAATTTTTTTTAAAATTTTTATTTATTTATTTGCAAGCAGAGAGAGAGAGAAGAGAGGCAGACAGAGAGATAATGGGCAAGCCAGGGCCTCCAGACACTGCAAACGAACTCCAGATGCATGCTCCCCTTGTGCATCTGGCTTACATGGGTCCTGGAGAATCGAACCAGGATCCTTTGGCTTTGCAGGCAAACACCTTAACCGCTAAGCCATCTCTGCAGCCCCAAGAGTCCTAATATTATCTCAAGCTGAAAAAGATGATGCCTAACTTGATATTGCAGTTTGGACTTCAAGTTACAACATCCTCGCTGGATTTACTACGTAGTGGATTTTCTTTGCTAGAAAGCAAAGTTGAGTTTTCCATTTCTGGACTTCTCGGTACCCAGGCCCGCATCTCTGAGGAATCTCTAGGCACTTATATCACCTAAGTGGAAATCAAGGGCTACTAATTTACACCACAAATATGGTTTTGCCATGTGCTTCCTTCTGCTCAGGGAGTGAGCTGTGTGGTGGGCTGGGGCTGGGGGGCGTCTTCTCTCAGTTAAGAGCACAAGGGCTCCTTGTAGGCATTAGGAGACAGACAGCGGCTTCTCTGCTGAGTGAGTGACTGAAGAAAGCCACAATGCCGGTGTGCCGCATCCCAACCAGGACTCTCCATCAAGCATCCTGTGTGTGGTACACTGCTCACGGAAGAACTGAGAAGCAGCATGGAACAGAATAGCCAGGATGAGTTTGAAGGCTTCAACTCTGGAACACAAGTCTTGACGTGACAGGATTGGTATGAGGATGGAGGGTGAACAGATTCTCTGAGGGAGCCTGTGGACATGCCCTCGACCTGACGGAGCCAGGGACGAACTTGTTCCTTGCTGCTGGGTGTGGACACGATAACTCTGAGTGAAGAATGGAGGCTGGGACTCACACTTCTTCCTCTGCCTAGAGCTTCTTTGCTTGGAAGAGTCCTAATTTTTTTTAAAATTTTTATTTATTTATTTGCAAGCAGAGAGAGAGAGAAGAGAGGCAGACAGAGAGATAATGGGCAAGCCAGGGCCTCCAGACACTGCAAACGAACTCCAGATGCATGCTCCCCTTGTGCATCTGGCTTACATGGGTCCTGGAGAATCGAACCAGGATCCTTTGGCTTTGCAGGCAAACACCTTAACCGCTAAGCCATCTCTGCAGCCCCAAGAGTCCTAATATTATCTCAAGCTGAAAAAGATGATGCCTAACTTGATATTGCAGTTTGGACTTCAAGTTACAACATCCTCGCTGGATTTACTACGTAGTGGATTTTCTTTGCTAGAAAGCAAAGTTGAGTTTTCCATTTCTGGACTTCTCGGTACCCAGGCCCGCATCTCTGAGGAATCTCTAGGCACTTATATCACCTAAGTGGAAATCAAGGGCTACTAATTTACACCACAAATATTTCACATTGGTTTTTGTTTTCCTGCACTGGGAATTGAACCCCGGGCCTTGCACATGATAGGCAAGTGCTCTGCCACTGTACAATAGGGAAGCCCCCTCTTAATGTTTTAATTGAGACAGGTTCTCACTAACTTGCCCTGGCTGGCCTTGAACTTGTGAACTTTCTGCACCACCAGGCCTGGTCGGTTTTATTTGCTTTACTTTTCATTCTCCAGCCTCAGACCCTGACATGTTTCTGATCGTTATTTTTAGTGTTCCCACGAATCACTTGAGCATCTTGTAAAAACTCAAGTCTGATGCAGAAAGGCAGTAGTGAGAGTCACTGAATTCTTGATGATCACCACAGGCTCCCAGGCCAGCTCCACAGAGAACAGCAGCTCTGGAACTGTGGTCCCTGCATGGGCGGCAGCACCGGCCCCTCTCAAGACCGTGACAGACATGCGAGTTCTGGGCCAGGTCCAGCTCTACACTATCAGAAGCTCCCCAGGCAAGCCATCAGCGTGATGAACTCCAGGTGATTGGATGCACGCTGGAGTTACCACCCCTCCCACTTTAACAAAATTGTCAGTATTTCCATAATGTGACTTCAAGGGCCTCAAACCTTGTGCCCAGGTGACTTCTCTTTCTTTTTACCCTTAATTGGTGCCTAATTGAAAGTGAAAATTGAAAATTACTGCATCTTGTTCCCTGTGCATTCCCATGCTTCCTACAATCTCCTTTATTTTTTAAATGCTTCATCAGCGGGAGCCCAGCCATTCTTAAGTCCTAGCCCCATAGTCTCCTCGGAATCATGTCCCCCCAGGAGGGTATCTTTCCCCCTTCCTTTGCCCAGTTGTGCTTAGCACATTGTGCACGGCACTCGTTGACAGCAACACTTCCCCCTCCAGGAGACACTGTGCACCGTTTTAACACCCGAAGATAGTACGTGTGAGCACAACACTGTTGAGGTGCTGCAGGGATCCAGTGCATAAACCCCAGGGATGCGGAGAGGCCTCTTACTCTATGGAGAGCAGCACCCTGTGCCTGCCCCGATCAAAGTTTCCCAGTCCTCAAAGTCAACAGTGCAGTGTTCAAAACACCTGGGCACTACGTGAAGTCTCTGTTTTTTCTGATTGTTGTCTGCATAGCACTGGAGGTCTATGGATTTTACTCTGGTCCAGAGTACCAGGTAGGTACCTCCCGAGGGAGAACTGGGTACCGCCTAAGATGCCTTTGTCTAGCCAGATACTGAAAGATGTGTGATGGCTGCCAGCGTGCTCCTCCACACGGGATTGACAGTTTGGTACTGGGTGTTTGTCTTAAGCTCTGGAACAGAACACTTCTGTCTGGAAGAGGCTATCAATAGCACATAGCATGCAGTGTCCCTGTTGCAATTTTGTGAGCAAACCGAAGTCGTGGTCTCTTCATCTTGTAAGGAACAAACAGCCCAGTATATCTTACAGTGTCCATTTAGTTTAACAGCTGAAGATGAGATGCTGTGTGGACAAAGTCACGCATGCGTCTTTCCACAGCGCTTTCTCCACGGCACTGTTGATGAGATCCCAACGTGAGAGGCGCCGCGGCTAGAGCGTGTTTCTAAGAGCTGAGTGACACGCTGGAAACCCCCAGCCCAGTGCTCTTATTCAGGGACTCACACAGCAGCGTATTGTAAGAGACCCTGGGCAAACCAAACCCTGCAACAGTCAGCTCGTTGGCGATATCAAGCAGCGTAATTTGGGCAGCATCTGGTGTATAAATCACCACGAGGGAGAACCAGCCGGGCAGTCCACGAGGACGCAGGCCAGCTATGACTGGGTTCTGCCTCCCAAGCAAACTGTGGACTTGAGAGGTTCTGCATTTTAGAGAGATCAGAGTCACAGATTTCCCCAGACTATTCGGCTGGGTGGCAGCGGGCTGTCTGCTGAAATGTGGCAGGTCCTACAATGCATCTGCTTCCCGACTGCCTGACTGACTTTCCCCTGAGTCACACTCACAGGCTCCAGGGTGGCCCTGGGCCCTGTGCAAAAGGTTAGTTTTCTGTTAATGGACTGGCCTCACAGCACCCTCCTGCTGCCGCTGCTGCCGAGAGCTGACTGGAGCGTTCATGTTGGCAGGGGTGGGTGGGGGTGGATCCTAGCATTCTCGGGCAAGAACTATACTGTCCCCCCCTCCCACCTGAGTAGGAGTACTAAGTGTCTTCGGATGTCAGACCACGTCTCTGGGGCACAATTTCCAGGAACAAGGGAAAGTGTCACACGATGAGGGAGAGCTCAAGTAAGAGAAACAAGACAGACCAAACACACTGAGGTTTGCCCCCTTGTTTTGCTACCAGGTTTTAACACTGTTTTTGTTGTTGTTGTTGTTTAAAAAATTCAGCTTTGCATAATGTGTCTGAAGATTAAATGGGTTATCACTGGTCAACCTTCACCTCGGGGTGTCAAGTATGATGTGACATCTTGTGTCACCCTACTTCTTACGTGATCTTTTCTTGTCTATTTGCTAGTTAGAACCAAGTACTAAGGTGTGGCATTACAACTGAATCAGTATTAGATTTTATTGAATATGCTAATATTAGTCACAATGGTGTGATTCAAATGTTCCTTAGTCTGTCTCTGGTTAGCAAAGCTCTCAAGTAAAAAAAGTGAGTTGGGTGTGTTTATTTTCTACCCTAAGCACTGAATAGAAAAGAAAGTTGCTTTTAGTTTGTTCCTTGTCCTCTGAAACCCTGATTCTCAGCTCAGTGGGATGCGAGGGTTCTGGAGGCCTAAAGGCAGCTGTTCAGGGGACGAGGCCTTCGCTGGTCATCGGTACAAAGCAAGTAAAAGCAGAAGGTTTGCTGCCACCACCCACATCCCACTTCACAATACATCACCCACTGACCGCGGTCTCTGTCAAGGGATCCTGTGGAGCTTCAGGCCATTTCACAGTGCAAATAGAGCTCCCTGCACCCACTTTTCTATCATTTTTCTTTCATCCATCTACCTTTCCCTTTCAATTATCTTCTTTTTTAACTTTTGTAGTCTACACCTGTCTTTGATCTCTTTCTACATACACATACACACAGTCTAAATTTTCACCCATTTCTGATGCCACAGTCTCCTGGATGAATTAGGTAACCAGAGCCTGGCATGGTGTACCCTCAAGGACCCACAGATTGCAGAGCCATCTTTACAGGACTTGCTGATGTGAGCCATGATTTTACATTTGAAGTCATCAAGAAGATGGCAGGTTCCTGCTGGAACCAGGACTTCCTCAGCACAGGCGCTGATGTCCCTGTGCAAAGTTCTGAGTGAGAAACACATGTGTTCGGCTTGGGGAAGATCACACCAGCTGTTAGGTTATGGATCCTGTCCCATCTGTACCCCACTGTGTGCCTTGATGGTTGTGACTGCTTTGTCCTCTGTTACAGATGGACCGTATACACTGTCCTCCATGCTACAGATTTCATTCTCTGAAGGGCTGGGATCATTTCTTTTGGAGGAACTCAGAAATGTGGAGTCTTCTTGTATGTGATTTGTAGGAAAATATACATGTAATTTTCTTTCTGTCTATTCGATTCTGGAAATTAGCTTTTCACTGCACAAACAGTTCATAAATGAAGTGTATTTGGATCATTGGTAACTTTGAGGAAGAACCATTGCAGGTAAGCTGAACTGCGTCAAACTACAGGGAGAGAAAGGGGACAAGTTTTAAAGGAAGATGTCAGCCAATTTCTTTCGTTATTTATTTTATTTTTCCAAGAACAGTTAACATTTACTAGGCACCTATTGGCCTCAGTCACTCGACTCTAAAGAGCAAAGGTAGTTTACCCACAGCCCATGTTCTTTGAAATGGTCAGCCTTATCTCCTAGCTCTGTTAACCACTAGTCTAACGTTAGCTTCAAGTTCGGTTTTAATCATCTAGCCCATAATTGTCTACTGCTCCCTGCCACATAAACAAAAGAGGTTGGGGAGGGGGATAAGGCGAGCAGTTTACATTTTCTATGGATAATTCAAGTAATTGGCCCCAAAGTGATACTACTGAGTTGGCCATGGTTTATCGTGTTCTCGGGGCATAAAATGTGGAAGGAAATTGACCTGTAGAAAGAGTTGGTATCCAAGAATACGTGTGAACATGTGAAAATCCTATAACATCACCTCAGCTGGCCTAAGATCCTGAGTCACTAGATGGTCAGAATAGATACAGTACAGAAGGGAAAACCGATGTACAGTGACATGAAAAAAAGTCCGTACAAGATGAACAGCCGATGAAATTGCTTCTGTCAAAATAAAATCCCACACAGGTCATTTTTATACACACGTGGACATACACACACCCACACACGCACAGACACACAAGCAAGAATGTGTATTTTGTAAGATAGGTCCTTGGAAATAGACATTCTTAGCAAATATGGATGACAGATCAATTGTAATTTATTTTCTTTTAACACTGTATCATCATAAAGAAAACTGGTATAAATGAAAAATCTATTTCAAATATCTACATCTAAAATTTTAGGCAGTGAAAAAGCACTTGTTGACAAGGAGTGTGGAATGATGTATGTTAATTGTCAGAAACTGATGAGTGCCTGTTTAGTTGCCACAAACAAATTCACATATCAGAACGAACAATACTGCTAAATATTCCTTTTTTTTTTCCTGTTTTTTTTTTTTTCTTTTTGTTAAAACATACTGGGGGAAAGAAAAGAAAAGAAAACTGGAAATCCACACATCTTTCAAAAGTTTGGAATCGAAGCAATATTTAGAACCGTAGATGAGGAAACACGCAGCATTGGTGTAATATACACAATGCGCTCGCTCTTCTTTAATCTGTAATGTACATCAAATACTTTACAACAATGCATTAACAAAAGGCAAGAAACATCTTGCTGTACAGAGGAACCCCAATGCAACTTGAAGCCTAGAGTCACACGGATGAAGGGAGTAAAGAAAGTGTGAGAAGCCGTCCCCCACGGAGTGTGTAAACGAGTGTGTCTTGTGCTTAGCGATAACCTCCACACCACACCGACCACCCTGACCATCGCCCTCGCCTTCCAGCCGCAGCCGGCTCGAAGCGCTTTGAAAACTCTACAGCCCAGACTGGAAAGCGGCTGCGCGTGGTCGTGTTGAGGATTGCTCTTAGCTTTCTACTGGTTTCCGAGTTAACTCTTTATTCACTTAGCTTTCTACGACAGCTCTTGAGTTCCTCCTTACTGGTTATCACAGCCTTCCTATGGAACAGGCTTTAACAAACTAAATTTGCGGGGAAAGAACAAAAGAAAAGAAACAGAATGCCTTGTGGTGTGCATGCACATGCATCGTTCCCGGAGCACTGCGTGCCCCGCTGCTCACACCCAGGAGTCGGGCGAGGCTGGGTAGTGGCTCGTTTCATAGTTCAGTTCGCTGTAGGGACGGGCGGCCGAGTAGAAGTCCACATAGTTGCCAGTGGACTTGAGGCCCAGATGCATGGTGTACTCGCTGGCTGGAGGGCGGTGGTGGACCTGGTCCTCGAAGAAGGACTCGTCGTAATTTCGCGTGGAATTCTGGAAGGGTTGATAGGCCTCGTAATCTTTCCTGCTGGGCTCCTGGGGGACGGGCTGTGCTGAAACCTGTCAGAGGGAAGAGGCACATGGGTTAGCTGACCTCTTGACCGTCCACCCTTCTGCACACACACGGCTGGAACCTGCCCGGGCCCCTCCACATACTGCCCACTGTGGCAGTCTTTACTTTCGATCTGACTTTTTAATCGTTCACGTCTGTGGAGTGCAGTGTGCTGGTTTGATCATGAGTCCTGGTAGCATTTCCATCTGCTGGAACGTTACTTCCTTGGGTTGGGAATCTTTGCCCCTGCTCTAGCTCCTTAAAACTGCGCACACATTGTCACCACTTTCTCCTCAGTGCGCTGGAACACCAACGCCATCCCTCTGTCTCTCTGGGATTGGCGCTCATACGGCCTCTTTTGTCTTCCTCCTCCTCTTCTCTAGCCTCCCTAGCCACGGCTTACTGTTCTACTCTGAACTGTGAAATCAGTGCTGCTCACGTGTGCATTCATGTGTGGGAACATGCATGACTTCTCTTCCTGTGCCTGGTTCATCTCACTGAACACAGTGTCCTCGAGTCCCCATCCTGGTTACAAATGGTAATATTTTATCCTTTCTTGTGGCTGAACAGTATTCCATTTTTTAATGAAAGAGAGTGAGAGAACGAGAGAATTGTCACGCCAGGGCCTTCAGCTACAGCAATTGAACCCCAGATGCATGAGCCACCTTGTGCATGGGTGTGACCTTGCGCTCGCCTCACCTTGTATCTGGACATGTGGGATCTAGGGAGTCAAACATGGGTCCTTAGGCTTCGCAGACAAGCATCTTAAGCACTGAGCCATCTCTCCAGCCCAGCACTCCATTTTTATATGCACCCATTTTTCTTTTAAAAATTCATCTGTGGGTCTACTTATGTAAGTTTTCTATTATCCTATGGTAAAATATACATAACACACATAACCATTTTGAAGTGGAACTCAGTGGTATTGAGTGCTATACAACCATCGTTAACCCCCATGCTCACTACTTTCTCATCGTCCTAAACAGGAAGTTTGTACCCGTTAAATCTAACTCCCTACTGCCCAGCCCCAGTCCCTACTGTGCATTTTGTCTCTGTGAACTTGCCTGCTTCAAGAGTCCCACGCAAGCAGAGTCTCATAGTATCTGTGCCTGTGTGTTTGCTTCTTTTCCCTCAGCATAATGCGTTCATGGTTCACACATGTTCTAAGTATCAAAAGTTCTTTCTTAAGAATGTTAATCGGGCTGGAGAGACAGCTTAGCAGTTAAGGCATTTGCCTGCAAAGCCTAAGGATCCCGGTTCGATTCTCCAGGTCCCACGTAAGCCTGATGCACAAGGGGGTGCATGCATCTGGAATTCATTTGCAGTGGCTGGAGGCCCTGGCGTGCCCATTCTCACTCTCCCTCTCTCTCTTTCCCTCTCTCTGACTCTAATAAATAAATAAATAAATAAATAAATAAATAAATAAATAAATAAAAATAAAAATAAAAAATCTTTAAGAATGTTAATCCCTTGAATAGGTATATCATATTTTGTTTACCTATTATCTGTTAATGGGCACGTGGGATGCATCCACCCTTTGGCTACTGCGAATTCTCCTGCTAGAAACATGCATGCACCTCAACCTATTTGGTCCTTGTTTTTGGTGCTTGTGGGTGTGTACCTTGAGTCTGATTGTAATTCTACATTTAAGCTTTTGAGGAACCACAAAACTGTTTGTCATAGCAGCTGTAACCACTTCCCTAGCTAACTGGTTTAATTAAAGAGGCGACATCTAGAAGCTATAGCGTGTAAGAGGTTTATTTTCCTCTTTTCAGCATTTTTTGGTAACACACTAGGTGCTGCAATTTCACTGGGGCTGGAGATGTGCACAGTCTAATGGTCCCTCCAGTATCTCCTGGAGCTGAGGCTTCCCTGGGGTTGGGCCACTCCATGGCACACCTGCCCAAGTGACAGACAGTTCAAGACTAGCCCAGGCCACTTAACCTTGTCTCAAAATATAAAATATTTTAATAAAATTTTTATAAAATATATAAATTTTTTTTATAAAATATAAAAGGCTGAAGATGTAACTTAATCGTGGAGTACTTGCCTGGCATCCATAACACCCTGGGTTTCATCCCAGTACTGCAAGGAAAAGGAGGAGGAAGAGGAGGAGAGGGAGGCAGGGGAGGAGGAAGAGCAGGAGGAAACAACCATAGCAACGATGCAGTAGAATCCAGGAGCTCTGAACACAGAGGGAGGCTGCAGTGTTGTCTGGAGAGCTGGCGCACCTCAGCCCTCTCCACTTATCTCCCTGAGGTCCCCTGTAATGTGCTCAAGGAGTCACGGGAACCTTTAGGATGTGTGAGACTGAGAATTGGTTCCATCTGCTCGGCTTCAGTAGAGTAAGGTGACACATTCCTGAGTTGACAATAATACTTTTATTAGCATTAGTGTTGGGGGCCTGAGCAATCTCCTTCTCTGAGATTCGTTTCCAAGTATCTGACCCCTCACTGAAAGCAGAACCTCCCGAGGTGTAGAATGAGGGGCACCCCGGGACAGTGCTCACAGGAAAACACACAACTACAGTGTCCAGGAACTGGGGAGGAGGTTTGGCACGAATGATAAAACACCCCAGAAGAAATACAGTTTGATCACTGTCCAGCAGATTCATTAATTCCCTAGGAGTGTTATTAGGGTTCAGCATGGAGGCATCGTGGAGAAATGGGTCTTAGTTCCCAGGTAGTGATTTGTAATTAGCACGCTGTGTGTAAATGAATGCTTCTAATAGCTTGCACATAATTCTTCTCTCAAGTAAGTGAAAATCCCTCTTTTATACGCAATGGATTTATACTAGCAATCGATGTGTTCTCTGAAGCAGTGGTGAACTTTTTCACAGTAGTTGTCCAGGGTGCCCCCCACCTCTAGTTCATGGTGGCTGTGTGAATGTGGCTTCATTCTACTTGAGAAAGACTAAATGTCCCCAGAATGCATAGATTTGCTAGCTTTAGCACCTGGGCAGGACAGAGATACTTGGAATTATCTGCAATGTCCACTAAGACCCTGTCTACCAGACTGCGTGCGTGACAGCTGCCTGGGCTGTGTGTGGACTCTCTTCCCTCTGGCACCCTAAGGCCTTGTATACCAGACTACATGCATGACAGCTGCCCGGGCTGTGTGTGGACTCTCTTCCCTCTGGCACCCTAAGACCCTGTCTACCAGACTGCGTGCGTGAGCAGCCGCCCGGGCTGTGTGTGGACTCTCTTCCCTCTGGCACCCTAAGACCCTGTCTACCAGACTGCGTGCGTGACAGCTGCCCGGGCTGTGTGTGGACTCTCTTCCCTCTGGCACCCTAAGGCCCTGTCTACCAGACTACATGCATGACAGCTGCCCAGGCTGTGTGTGGACTCTCTTCCCTGTAGCACCCTAAGGCCCTGTCTACCAGACTACATGCATGACAGCTGCCCGGGCTGTGTGTGGACTCTCTTCCCTCTGGCACCCTAAGGCCTTGTATACCAGACTACATGCATGACAGCTGCCCGGGCTGTGTGTGGACTCTCTTCCCTGTAGCACCCTAAGGCCCTGTCTACCAGACTACATGCATGACAGCTGCCTGGGCTGTGTGTGGACTCTCTTCCCTCTGGCACCCTAAGGCCCTGTCTACCAGACTGCGTGCGTGACAGCTGCCCGGGCTGTGTGTGGACTCTCTTCCCTCTGGCACCACAGTGCTGTCGAAGTACAGAGCGCTCCGGGGCCCAGCTGGGAGATTTGTGCAACATTCACGAGGACAGCGCTAGAATTTACTTTCTATTCTGTGGGCACCACACTCAGTGTTTAATTAATTCTTCTGTGAGGATCCTGAAATTGTCACATGTGTTTCTGTATGTGTGGGTCATGCGTCTCTGTACTTTCTTGTCTGTCAGTCTTCTCTTCATCTGTCCATCCAGGGGAGAGAGGTGCAACCCACAAACAGACTGGAGCGTCGAGCTGTTAAGCAACTGCTCCAAGACGTGGCGGAAAATGTGCTGTGGAGCTGGGACAACTCGTCTGCCTGGCTCGAGGCTTCCTGGTCCCTTCTCCACGCGTGCTTAGTCCCAGCAGAGCCAAGGGAGCCAACCTTGGAGCGAAGTCCTCCCTGGGTGGACGCAGCCAAGGGGCAGTAGAGCTGTTTCTTCTCTGCTCTGCTTTCGGGGCAGAGGAGGTGGTGCTGGGCCAGAGGCGACCTTGGGGGGCACCACTCACAAACAAGGCTTCTGGCTCTTCACCACAGTGCCGGCTTCTTTCTTTCTCTGAACGACTTCACGTTCTCACCCTTGTCATGCTTTCTCTTTCTCTCTTGGTTTACAGGACTTGGGCATATGTTCATCATTTGAGTCTGAATTCTTCATGAAATCCCACATTAACCTCTTCTAGGGTTTAATGCCCAGATTTTGGGTGAATGTGCAGATCAACAGCTGTGTTGAGCGGCATGGGAACATTTGGAAGGACTGAGTTGGCGCCTTGGTTTGCTGGTGTGAATGTTGGCTGGGGAAACACACCCTCAGTGGAGGGATATTGGTTGCAATTCATGATTTATTCCAAGAGAAGATCTAAAAATGTTTCAAATTTGGCAAATTAAATGTCCCCAAATATAAACCCTACCCATAGAAAAGCTAAGATAAATGTATTTTTAAAATATTGCATAGTTTGCATGAACCAGGTTTCTAGGTGGGTAGTAGAATGATGTTCCTATGTAGCAGGGAAAATTTCTAAACGTGTCTGCAGGGGTCTGGAGAAGCCCTGGGCACCTGAGGTAGAGGGTGACCTTGTCTTAAGGTCTCAGGCTCCCTGGGAAGAGAGGTGCAACCCACAAGCTCTTATATGCCTGTGCCCATAAACTCATCTTGGCTGAACTTTTCTCTCCGTACTGGAATTTTCACTCTGTTATGAAGGACACTTCTGAAGATCTTCTCTGTTGGCATGATGCTAGAAGAGATCTTTGTGGCTATGCCTCTCTGAGTTTGCCAGCACTGTGACACACAGACAACATATAAAACACCTTCCCTCCTCCCATACTGATTTCCCCGGAAATTCTTTACAGGAATAAAAACAACGACAAAAATCTCTCTGTGATGGATAGTTTAAAATGTTCCTTGATATCAGAACAAGATACATAGCCAGATAACCCCCCCTCCCCTTCAGGGAGTAACAGTGGTTTCAAGCTATGACCACACTACCTATGACCTCTACCCGGAGCTTGTGTGGTCAGTGCTGCTCTGGGTCTGGGTGGGGTCAGCAGCTGTGTGGTCAGTGCTGCTCTGGGTCTGGGTGGGGTCAGCAGCTGTGTGGTCAGTGCTGCCCTGGGTCTGGGTGGGGTTAGCAGCTGTGTGGTCAGCGCTGCTCTGGGTCTGGGTGGGGTCAGCAGCTGTGTGGTCAGTGCTGCTCTGGGTCTGGATGGGGTCAGCAGCTGTGTGGTCAGTGCTGCTCTGGGTCTGGATGGGGTCAACAGCAGTGTGGTCAGCGCTGCTCTGGGTCTGGGTGGGGTCAGCAGCTGTGTGGTCAGCGCTGCTCTGGGTCTGGGTGGGGTCAGCAGCCATCTCAGAGGCACTGTGGCCTTGCTGCTTAATCCAGAGGCCAAGCACCGAGTGGGGAAGGCTGGCAAAGTTATAGCAGGCTGGGCTCCCTCTCCCATCTAGGACTCCAGCTTAACACATTAGTTCTAATTTGCACCAATTCTCAGAACATTCATTTAAATATGCCTTTTAGAACCCTCATGGTCTGTCCTCTAAATCCAGGGAGAAGTTGGTCTTATTAGTAGCCAGTGTGAAATGCTGAGGACCCGGAGCTACCTCAGAGTGTGTTTTCATTGCCACGTACAGTGAGCTTGCATGGGGAGGAAGGCTGGTACGGACGGTGCTGGTTCCAGTGTGAGCGTCCCTCTATCTGTACTCTCTGATATAAACCAGAGTCCTGGTTCATGTCAACAGATCTCTTTACGAGCTAGAGACTCTGCTCACTGTGGCTGCAGAATTTCATCTTCGCTACAGAAAACGCTTGATTTCTGTGAGAGGAGTTGGTGTCTCCAGCACATGTAGTTTCTGTCCTGTCTGTGTAGGCAGGTACCCAGTGTGTGACCCCCTCATGGTCTCCTGATTCATTTATTCATTGGTTTCTTAGCTTTTAGCAGACACCAAAAGTGAGGGGTGGGGACGAGGCACAGTTATTTGTTAGCAATCTGTCCAGCAGGTGCTGGGGTCGCTGCATTCACCAAGGGGGACGGGTGTCACAACAACAGCATTCCAGAGTGGCTGCACACAGACTGGAAAACAAAGAGTACTCGTCCACTCTCTCCATCTCCTGCTGATGGTTGCTCAGGGAATAAGACAGTTCAAGGTCAAGAACAATTTACTATCGTCCTGCTTTTCTTTGGAAAGGGGCCCACATGGGACATGTCAATCTGCTAGAGGGGGCGATGCTGTCCTCCAGAGTGCTGGGCACGCTGCAAAGCAACACTGCCCCCTTCCATGTTTCCCTTCCTCTGCTGTTGCAATTGGGCACATGGCTTTTGGTTTTGTGGTCTGCACCAACTTTCCAGAAGTGTGTCGAAAAGGAAAGGCAGTAGCAGAAACCGGGCCCGGGCCCGGCAGTGGTTCTGAGCAGCAAAAAGCTCCAGGAGTCAGTCCTACTCTGATGCCCACCATGAGGGTGGGAGAAATGCAAGGCTCAGTATGAACAAGGAGACGGAGCTATGTCTCCCTACTCTTATATTTCACAGAAACACAGGCAAAAGGGTTTGAAAACAAATGGTTGCTGAAGAAAGAATGTATGAAAACAAAGATTCATTTTTTTTTTTTTAAATAGCATCCCACTCTGTACGCCAGGCTGGCCTGGAACTTATGGCAAACACCCTGCATCCGCCTCCTGAGCACTGGGATTTCCGGCATGAGCCACCATACCTGGCTTGGTTCTTTAAGTGTCCAGTCTGCAGAACTTTGCAAACACAGACATCTGCATGACATACTTTCGTATTTTATTAAAACGCAGCTGTGCGTGGCAGAGCTCGGATGGGTTATGGTGGGGGCCAGGGAAGAGTCCTGCACTTGTAACGAGTTCCCATTGAAGGTTGACACTACAGATTTCCCTACCAGACTGTTGAGAGGCAAGGCATGCTCAGTGCATTCTCTTCCAATTTTATACTGAACTTGACGTTTCCATGTGATTGTAACTGTCATGAAGAACAAGAAGTTTCCTTTCTAATGACAGCTGGCTGAGCTAGAGGAGGCGGCCAGTCACTGTCAAGAGGGAATTATGCTTTTGTCACTGGTGTCCTATGCTTGTTTATTTGGGGCTTTCTTTGAGCTTGAGCCATATCGTTAGTCTGTCTCTTGTTGCTGTCATGTGATGCTCGAGGCTGGGTAGTTTATAGGGAAAAGAGGCTCATGGACCTTGCCGTTCTGGTGCCATGCACTGACTGTCCTCGTGGGGACCTAATGGCCACTTGCATGAGACTGGCTAGAGTGCTAGGCATGCGTGCAAGAGGCTCAGCTGTTGAGACAGAAAGCCAGAGGATGGGCACGGGTTCTGTTTATAATAACTTGCTCTTGTGGTCCTGTGAGAACTCCTTTAGTCCTTTCCAAGGGCAGTACCTCCAGTAACCTTCTACCAGATTCCACTTCTTTTTTTGTTTTTAGTTTTTAAAACATATTTTTTTTATTTATTTGAGGAGAAAGAGGGAGGGAAGGAGAGAGAGAAAAAGAGAGATAAATAGAGAGAGAGAATGGGCATGTCAGGGCCTCTGGCCACTGCAAACAAACTCCAGATGCGTGTGTCACCTTGTGCATCGGGCTTTTTGTGGGTGGTACTGAGGAATCAAACTTGGGTACTTCGGCACCTTAACCACAAATCTCCAGCCCAGATTCCACTTCTTAAAGGTCTCATTTCTTGCCACACTGGATAGCAAGTGTCCAAAACACGAATCCTTGGGGTATAAACCACGTTCAAACCCTCTCAGCTCCACAGCGTCACCCATCAAGCATGAAGCTCCAATGACATCAAAGATTATTTTGAACTTTGAGGCTGTTTTGTAGATTTCCACCCCACCACGTACATGCGCGCGGGAACAGATGGCAGAATGATGGGCAATATTTTTTCTTTTCAATTCTTGATGAATATAAGACAGCAGTTAATTTAATTTTTTTAAAAAGAATTAGGCACATGAAAAAAATAACAAGACTACGAGCTGCTCTCGCTTTACCTGGTTGTGTTTGATGTCCTCAGCGGGCGCACCATATGAATTCCTATACAAAGTTGAAATCCCAGTGTTTTGAGCTGAAAGGAGAATAAAAGTATCAGAAAAGAAAGCCCGATTTCCAGTGAGGAACAGGGTTACCGAGGCAAGTTCCCGCCCTCACACTGCGTGGTTTCTCCTGGACCATTGCAAGTGGAAGACATGCTTTGGCCCTAACCCTCCTTTTACATGTCCGGGAAGAAGAGCTTTCTAAACACACAGCTCGCCAGCCTCTTCCGGGAATGTTCACATCGCCGACACACAGGTCAGGGCAGGGCAGGTGCAGCAAACAGATGGCCAGAGTGCAAGTTTTATTGCCTTCTTTTCTGATGAGAATGGGAGATGATGAAAGCTCGTTAATGGCACTGAAGCGTGCGGGAGCATAGACGGGCCTGGAATTTAAGTCAGTCTCCCAAGCGCTGGGATTCAAGGTGTGAGCCACCGCACACAGCCTCATTTTCAGTATTTAAGACCACTCCACTACTCTCTCTGCTTGTCAGCACAGTACTTCTGTCACTGACTCAATGCAGAGGGATGCTCTGCTGGACCAGACTCTTCCCTGCAGGCCCACCTTCCTGTCTGCCTTACTCTGCTCCTCTGTTCATCTAGCTCCCACTGCCAGGGGGTCCCCTGTTACACACATCGGATTCTGTCACTCCTTCTGCTTTGTCATGCTCAGATGCCCACAGTGCTGGGGTGGAGCTCCTCCGTGGCTTCAACGTTCTACATTATCTGGGCCTTGCCTAACTTCCACCTTCTCTTGTTTCGATGCCCTAACTGTCTGTGCCATCCCCATATTGAGTGCTTCAGGCTAGTGTGGCTTCCGGGAGGTTGCACCTGCTGATCTTTCCCCCGACACGCATTCCCCCAAACTCAGGACTGGATGTTGCCTGGCTGGAGTTTAGGGATCAGCCTAGCTGTGTGCTCCGTGCTGCTGGCACGTAAGGCAGTGCTTCCCAGACTGTCTCATTACTCTCGTTAGCTCATCCTACTCAGTAGCGTCCTGTTACCTCGTTGAGGCACTTGTTCTGTGCTTGGCCTTGTGTATTGCCTGCTTTTGTGTACTACTGCAGAGGTCCCATGAGGATAAAGAAGTCTGTCATGTCACCTCTGTTTATGTATCCCTGCAATGGTACCTTGTCTCACTGGACACTCAGAGTAAATGCTATGTTGGCTGAATAAATGAATGAATGAAGTAAAAAACCTTTGTTTTTTTTTGGGGGGGGGGTTCGAGGTAGGGTCTCACTGTGGTCCAGGCTGACCTGGAATTAGCTATGTAGTCTCAGGGTGGCCTCGAACTCATGGCAATCCTCCTACCTCTGCCTCCTGAGTGCTGGGATTAAAGGTGTGCGCCACCATGCTCGGCTCCTTTGTGTTTTTAAAAGGCATTTTCTGAGCTATGTTATGCAAGATATAACACCCAATTAAAAGAGGTTGAAGCCAGGCATAGTGGCACATGCCTCTAATCCCAGCACTCGGGAAGCAGAGGTAGGAGGATCGCCGTGAGTTCAAAACCACTCTGAGACTACATAGTGAATTCCAGGTCAGCCTGGGCTATAGCAAAACCCTATCTCCAAAAACCAAAAAAAAAAAGAAAAGAAAAGAAAAGAAAAGAAAAGAGGTTGGCAGTCCAGACAGAAGTGCCCACTGGAAGGTGGAGAAGCTTAAGCCTAAAACCACTGGCTCTGGATCTCAGGACCAGAATCGGGTTACCTCCGCCATCCCCACAGTGAGCAGTTGGCCAGAAAAACCAATGAAGTCCCAAAACAATGCAGGACATTGCCAAAACTCTTGGTTACCAGCCAGAACTAAATGGTAAGCCTCTGCTGTTGAAGACACAGGCCGCTGTCTCAGGACACCGAGAGCCGATGTGGGAACTGAGAGGAAAGTCAGCTCTCTCCTGTCAAACCACGTGGCACTGGAAAGTGATCTGCAAGCTAGTGGGTGACAGTGTCCACCAACAACATGAATAAGCAGGGGACCCTGCGAGCTATGCAATCAACCAGCCAGACAAGAAGAGCACACCTGAGCAATAGTGGCCCACAGCCTTGGTGGGTAACCAGCTGCCCTGTGATTGGACAGAGCCTCTCTCTCAGTGGGAGAGAGCTCACAACTGGTACTGAGAATCAAGCCAGAATTCCATGACCAAGAAACTCACAGATAAGCAGAGTGGCCTTACACATCAAAATGTCTCTCAAATTTCTATGCATATCTCCCTTAAACAAAGCTGCCCTCACTCTTGGTTGGAGAATTTGTTTTACTTTACAGATAGTACAGAATACGGGGGGGATCCAAGATCCATCAGTACAATAAGAAAAGACAGCCAACTGCCCAGCATGAGACGTGCCACCTCTACCACATTTTCTGGGGCTCAGGAGACATTGCAGAGGAAGCAGCAACACCAGTATTATTCCAAACGCTAGCCTGACAACCAGCTCCAGGGAGACAGCAACAGACACTGTGGTGAATCAAAACACATGGAAGAGATGTCTTCAGCAATAGGGTCTTACTATCTGTTTCTCAAGGGAAACCAAGGGCTTTTGCAAAAGCCAAGCTGCCCTGGGGGCACTACACTTAATGTTCATATTCACATATTAATGCTACTCTCACTTCTGGTTAGAGAAGCTTCTCTTTTCAGATGGTGATGGCCACTGGGATGACCCAAAAGGCAACATAGTGCTGAGAAGAAGGGATGGAGGAGTGCCCAGCACTGAAACATCTCTGTCACACCCTCCAAGGCTCAGGGACCATTGCGGAAGAGGAGGCAGATAGAATGGAAGAGCCACAGGAAGGGTATGACTTCTTATAATGCAACTGCCCAGACAGAAATTGGCCTCAAAGCCGGGCGTGGTGGCACACGCCTTTAATCCCAGCACTCGGGAGGCAGAGGTAGGAGGATCGCTGTGAGTTCAAGGCCACCCTGAGACTACATAGTGAATTCCAGGTCAGCCTGAGCTAAAAGTGAGACCCTACCTCGAAAAACCAAAAAAAAAAAAAAAGAAGAAAGAAATTGGCCTCGATATCCATGACCTTGCAGTGCCTGGCAATACCTTCGCAAGACCCTCATAATAGAAGTAAAAGATGATGACATCAAATTAAAAGAGAGACTAATGGAGAGAGGGAGGGGATATGATGGAGATGGGAGTTCTATAGGGGAATGGGGGGAGGGGAGGGAAATATCATGCACTTTTTGTATGTAAGTATAGAAGTTGTCAATAAAAAAATAATAATTAAAAAAAACCATGGAAGCAGAACTACAGAGGCTGCAGAGAACCCAACATTCCACCAAACTGTTAGTAGACCACCAAGGCTCAGGGGTTGCTGTGGGGGAGGGGGAAGAAGATTTTAAGAGCCATAGGGTGGGTTGGAATATCTTGAGGCACAGCCTTCCCACCTCAGAGACTGACTGAGGCCCTAATTTTCCCATATGGAGCACCAATATCCGCACTGTGAGGGCCCTCAGGGACATGGGACCCTGGGGAGAGGGCATTTAAGACTGTAACCTATGTGAAAGACAAAAATGGAAATAAAAATAAATGCCAGTACAAGGTCAGGGTGCAAATGGGTTACTTGTGTTGTTTTGAGTTAAATGCACGGGGAGAGCGGTGAGAACGCTTGGATATGAGTCAGCGCCTTTCCTGATGCACTCGAAGACTCTGAGCCGGGGCATTTCTATCGGAGTTCTTTTCTCGTTGTTTTAGCTCACTTACCGTTTCAAGTAGACTTTGTGGTTGAGACCGAACTACATTTAGGCATGTTAAGTAGAGATCCTCAAACATTCCCTATCGGATACATCTGAGCTAAGAGCAGATTCACAGAGAAACACTTTCACGCTTTTTTTGTATCATTCCCAAATGCCCAATTTCTAACTGAAAGGATTAGAATGGCTTTAAACAGCATAGGAGAGACATCGAAAACCAGTATGTACCCCCTCGAGAAACTGCATGTGGGCAGTTCATATGAAAGGGTGGAGTCCCCAGATAAACTTCAAGGGTAGGCTGCGCAGTCAGGGGTCACGCCACCTGCCCTGAGCAAGCCTCTCCACACGAACCGTTCCTCGACATCCATGACCAGAGAAATGGCCGTTCAAGGTCCATGTCTGAAGGCACAGCCGACACTGCTTTCTAGGGAGGTCTTGGTGCTCAGAAACGTCAGGAGAGAAGACATTTTCAAGAATGTCATTTAAGCTAGAAAATGAATCCAGAGACAAGAGTAAGGGATGTCGGGATGCAAACCTAGAACCTCGACTCCTAGGAGCACAGTGAGGAGATCAGCGCAGGAGAGAGACTGCTTCCACCTGCAGCTGCACGTCACATCTGAGGGCAGGTTGCCCACCGTAGACAGCCTTTCCTCACTGGGGAACAGTGGCACTTCCCTGATGTCTTAGAAGTGAGAAAGGTGGCAGCTAAACCCCATCTGTCCCTTTGATTTAATCTTAAATGAGAAAAAAATATCACAGTTTCTGATGTGGAGGCCATAGGAAAATGGATTTTATAAGTCAATGCTGTCATGGTGAGCACTTCCCAAAGGCTATGAGTAGAGGTTGTTATTCCAGTAAGAAGGGCTCAGTGACTCCACAGCACTGAAAGAAGGGAGGAAACTTTACCTCGATCCTCACTATCACACTACAACCAACTGCTTCACCAAAGTCTAAGTTTTACCAGAACTTGCACCCCTTCCTCACTATCACATTACAACCAGCTGCATCACCAAAGTCTCACTTTTACCAGAACCTTCACCCCAGCCTCACTATCACACTACAACCAGCACATAACCAAAATCTCACTTTTACCAGAACCTTCACCCCAGCCTCACTATCACACTACAACCAGCTGCATCAGTCTCACTTTACCAGAACCTTCACCCCAGCCTCACTATCACACTACAAAGTCTCACTGTTACCAGAACCTTCACCCCAGCCTCACTATCACACTACAACCAGCGCATCACCAAAGTCTCACTGTTACCAGAACCTTCACCCCAGCCTCACTATCACACTACAACCAGCACATCACCAAAGTCTCACTTTTACCAGAACCTTCACCCCAGCCTCACTATCACACTACAACCAGCGCATCACCAAAGTCTCACTGTTACCAGAACCTTCACCCCAGCCTCACTATCACACTACAACCAGCACATCACCAAAGTCTCACTGTTACTAGAACCTTCACCCCAGCCTCATTATCACACTACAACCAGCTGCATCACCAAAGTCTCACTGTTACCAGAAACCTTACAACCAGCTGCATCACCAAACCCCAGAACCTCACTCACTATCACACTACAACCAGCGCATCACCAAAGTCTCACTTTTAGCAGAACCTTCACCCCAGCCTCATTATCACACTACAACCAGCGCATCACCAAAGTCTCACTGTTACCAGAACCTTCACCCCAGCCTCACTATCACACTACAACCAGCACATCACCAAAGTCTCACTTTTACCAGAACCTTCACCCCAGCCTCACTATCACACTACAACCAGCGCATCACCAAAGTCTCACTTTTACCGGAACCTGCACCCCAGCATCGGGACCCTTGCTAGCCCTTCATCTGCATGCTCATCACCTCACCTCCACCATCGCCAGCACGTCAAACTCTGCCCCCACCTTCTCAGCATCTTCATCTGTGATGTCTTCACCAATATCTTCCCCACCACTCCTCCTTACTCTAGACCCCACTGGTGTCGAAGCCACCACGTCCACCCTCACCTCCACTTCCCTCCTTACTCCTCACCACATCACCATCACTGTCACAGCACCAACTAACACTCACAGAACACTTATTGCCTAAGAGGGACTTTCTTATATCAACAAATTCAATAAAGATCTAGTTCACACAGGCTTGCTACATGATGGGTAGAATTGTTTTGAATTGAGTTTTTTAAGCATGTTAGAGTACAGGTGTTTAAGGTCCTGAATAAGTCTGAAGAATTTCATATATCTCAATACTGGTGTTGTCAAGATCCCTGCCGCTTCCTAGGATGATAAAATATCAGAAACACGTTGCCTTTGAGGTTTCATTTTATTGCATGTGCAGGGTATACTCATGTACCATTGGAACTATTTCAACATAAACACATCACCCTTAAAAGTCTTCTAAATGATTCGACTGGGCCAGAGAGTTGAAGAGCAACACTAAACGTAAATGATAGTGATAGAGGCAATTTCACAATTACTCTTGAAACTGTCACCTCAGTCTGCTGGGCGAGATTGCGGCTGGTGCAGCTCCCCAGGGCAGCAAAAATCACAGGATGAATGGGTCACGTGAATGTGGTGTCACTACTAACTCTGGCTAATCAGGAAAAATTAGATTCTGCACTGAATGTCTCCACCCTGGGAGCCAGTCTTCAGACTCATGACTTTCTTTGTTCAAGCTTGCTGGTGATTTAGGGCACTATGGGGCATTGAAACACAGAGAAAGAGAGTCATAAGATACAGTCATGGACTGAACTCCATCGTCCCATTGAAGGGGTATTTCAGGAGCGAGGGTGATGTATTCCTTTAGCAGGTCTGCACACGGAGACAAAATGTGGACGGGGGGGGGTGGAGTGCTTAGTACTCTTTTCTTTGTTACTCTTTTCTTTGTTGCTCTTTTCTTTGTGCAGCTGTGCAGCGCTAACACGAGAAACACTGCCGCTGGGCTAAATACGTTTGCTATTAGAAAAATTTATCTTAGCTGTCCTGGGTTTTGGAGACATTTTAATAAATCATTCAATTTGTCTATTCTTCTTCCTTGCTGGTCTGTGCATACATAATATCAGAGACCTTAGCCCCAAGATCTCAAGAGTTCTCTGATGACAGCATCTCTCCATCCATTTAGAATTACATCCTCTGTAGCCTAGTTTTATGAAAAATCGAATCTGTTCTCTCTCTCTCTCTTTCTGTGTGTGTGTGTGGTGGGGGTGTGTGGATGTGTGTGCATGAAGTGCAGGCAGGTGCATGCCACAGCACATGCATGGAGGTCAGAGGACAACCCGAGGTTTTCCACCTCCTCGCTGCTGCGTCCAGGGCTAGCTGGCCCATGCCCTTCTGAACATTCCCATCTCCTACATCTCCTTTCTAGCCACACACATGCTGGGATTACAACTGCACAGCACTGTTTGGCTTTATGCGGGTTCTAGGAATCGGAAGTCAAGTCTTCAGGTTCGTTTACGCAACAAGCGCTTTATGCACTGAGCCATCTCCCAGGCCAAGGCCTTCTTGTTTTAAAAACGGAGAGCTTTAATGTATGTTCGTACTGTACTTTGATTGTATTCTGGTCCTATCGTCTGTCCCTGCTCCTCTGCCCCACCCCCCACTCCACCTGAAGACCTTTTTTTTTTTCTAGGTAGTCCCTTCTTCTGTTTGTTGTCTTGTTTCCTTTTTCCTCTTCCATCCTCCACATCAAAATGTTGACGTGCTCAGAATAACGCAGGTCTTGTGGGGTACCACTGTCAGGTCATGAATGCAGTAGTTGGTTCATGTTGGGGTGACAGGGCCCCCAAATACTTCTTCCCACCATGTGACTCTTACACCCTTTCCAAACCCTCTTCTGCAATGTCCCCTGAGCCTTGGAGGGTGTTAGAAACCTCCTTCTCTTAAAGTCAGGCTACATGGAGGAAACCAGGCCATGTCTGTGTGGCAAAGAAGCATGGGGGGCTCCTGCTAGAAGCCCATGGTTCTGGAGCTTAGTTTCAGGTTTAAGCCCCTCTCAAGCTACATCCGCTTCTTTCCTGGGGGAGGTGTACGAATACTCTGAGGAAGGCTGAGAACACGAAAGGAGAATGGCACAGGTGAGACCAGGAGCGAAGGCCACGCCTGGTTCCCAGGCAGGATGTGCAGGACGGTCTGGCAGGGGAAGTGTGGCCTGCCCCGAGCTCTGGGGGATGGAGAGGAAAGAGGCGGGTGTGGCTGTGCATGAAGGGCAGAGTCGTGACTGTCCCTAGAGAGAACACGGTCATTCTTTGTGCTGAGGCTGTGGGGTGTTTGTCATGTAAGAGGAAGAGGAGGCAGTGTTCCCAGGAGTTCTGTGGGGTTCTGTGGGTACTCTCCTCACCCTTCCCCCCTTCCTCTCATGTCCTCCTTGCCTGCACCCCATTTCTAGTGGGCAAACCCTGCCTATACTGCACCTAGCATCTTGAAATCTCCTCCACCACGGTTTGTGTTGGTGAAGAGAAACTGGTGATGAGGTAATTCCCCTTCTGTGGTTTGAGGAGGCTTTATGAGCTGGGAAACCGTGAAGGGAACACTGAGATAAAATATGTGCAGAGAACATTTTTCCCTTAGCTCTTTTCAGGATTAAAACGTCAGTTTTCAAACCTCCAGCTTAATTTCCTCATTTCCAGCTCTGGAAAGATCTCAAGCTACCTGGCAGGTAAGTGCCCCAGAGGTGCAAGGCATGGTGAGCACCTGAAGTCTAAGCCCCCCCGGGTCAAGTGTCCGTGCACAGCTGGCTGGGCTAACCTGTCATGGCGTCTTTCCTGGAAGTGTGTTCGCCTTTAGTTCCGTGGTAAACGGCGTTGCTGCCGGTGGACTCGTAGTCTGTCTTCCTTTCTTTCAGGCTGATCATTTCCCGGGGTGAAGCAGGGGCACTTGCTACAGGAAGAAGTGAAAAAAGACAAGTGTACACGTTGCGTTCCATGGTGTGTGTGCCTTTTCACAAACAGCGGTTAGTTTACAAATACACATGGCTCACTATATGCCAGTATGTATGCATGGGCCTCCTATTTTTGTAGGGTTTGATCTTGTTTCCTCAGTCTATGACAACTGGTGCTTTATGGTCAAGAGGAGAATGTCATTTGGAGGCAGGCAGTTAAGAATTACATCCTGGGATCCTCTTCCTTAGAGAGAAATCACAGAGGAGACCTGACCTGCCTAAGCTTGCACATGGCCAGTTTAAGAAGGAGGTTGGTCTTGCTTGCTCCTTCCTTCCTGTCCACCTCTCCCCTTTCATTTTTTAATCAGATATGCTTCAAAGAGCTTGACAGCCTGAAAATCCCTAATCTGAAATTCCTAAATCCAAGGGCTTCAAAATTGGCAACATTTTTGAGCACTGACATTTACCAAAGGTGAAAAATTCCATATAGCTTACTACATGCCAGAAGTTACTATTGATGCACATTCAATATTTTAAAATAGTATATAAAATCACCTAAAGATAATATGTAAGGTATATATGGAGCATAAATGACTTTTGTGTTTAGACTTGGTTTCTAGTCTCAAGATATGATATATATGCAGATAATTCAAACTAAAGGAGATTTTAAAAATCAGACATGTGGAACCATTCTGTTCCCAAACATTTTGAATAAACCTGTGCTGATATTGAAAAATTTCCTGATTAAAATAAAAGCAAGTTGAGGGCCTGGAGAGATGGCTTAGCAGTAAAGCGCTTGCCTGTGGAGCCTCAGGACCCCGGTTCGAGGCTCGATTCCCCATGACCCACGTAAACCAGATGGACAAGGTGGCACATGCATCTGGAGTTCCTTTGCAGGGCTAGAGGCCCTGGCACACACATTCTCTCTCTCTTTCTCCCTTTCTCTGTCTCTAATAAGTAAATAAATAAAAATTTTAAAAACATAGTTAAAAAAATAAAATAAAAGCAATTTGACTTGAACATTAAGTTACCTAGCATTAAGTTACCTTAGAGGAAGGTGGAAGTAGTGGTTGGTGTGAGGTGATTTTGGAGGCTGAAATTACCACACCCAGGGGGGCTGGGGCAGGGTGTGGATAGCACTCCCTTTTCCTGACACAGCAGCCTTGCTCCAGCTCTTGTGCTCATCACCCCAATAATCTCTCACACACCCTTTATCCTTCATCTGCTCACTGTCTTTTGGACCCAAGGAATGTCCCCCCCGCCCCCGGCTCCATATCCCCATTTTGTAAAAGATGGACTGCAAGCAATCCTTGGAGAACCCTCTGGTGAATTTCATGATTTTTTTTTTTCACCAAACTTGTACCAGAAACAGGAAAAGCTGAACTTGGAGGAAAGGAAGTGAACCTAGCAAGAGGTTTCTTGTGGTGATGGAGTGGATCGGTCACAGCTCCATACATAGCAGTGCTGAGACATGGGATGGAGGGGCCACGAGCCAGGTGCTCTGGGCTGAGGCCAAGTTGGTCCCACCTGAGGGCCGTGTGGATTTGCAAATGAGCTCAGCTATGGCTCGTTTTTTCCCGCTCCAGCTTCCTGTGCTTCCTGCGCTACAGGGCTGCAGGGCAATGCTCCATACTCTTTTTTAACCGAAACATTTGCGTGAGAACTGCAAAATTCTCCACCCAATACGGGATTCTTTTTTCAAAAAAATTATTTATTTATTTGAGAAAGAGGAAGAGAGAGAAAGAGAGACAGTGGACATGCCAGGACCTCTAGGCACTGTAAACAAACTCCAGATCCATGCACTACCTTGTGCATTTGGCTTACGTGGGTACTGAGGAATTGAACCTGGGTCCTTTGGTTTTGCAGGCAAGCGCCCTAACCACTAAGATATCTCTCCAGCCCTAATCTTGGACTTTTTGAGTTTGATTTTTCAGTGAAGTGGCCTCAGGATCCACCTTTTACCTGCTGATGGCTGATTGGGATGAGGGTTAGTTAAGCAACTCTGGATTTTAGCACGAAGCCTTGTTTGCTAGTGACCAAACTCCTTCTCACTACACCTCAGTTCACCTTTCAGAGCATCACTCACACCCTATCCAGGGTCTGTCAGCCTCCGCATCCTGGGAGCTCACCTCCTTTACCCTCTGGCCCTCTCTCTGCTGCCTCCACTCCTTCTTCCGGGAGTGTGCCCTCCCCCTCCCCCATGCCCATGCATCTGTACTTCTGAGTCTTCCTGCATTAAGTCTGGACGTTTGAGAGTCACTGCCATGCAGCCAGGAAGTCACAGTGAAGAACCTTTCGACCAAAGATTTCAGAATTAGAGCCTAATAGTGCACAGATGGTGGT
This sequence comes from Orientallactaga sibirica, assembly GCA_036365145.1. Classification (NCBI taxonomy): domain Eukaryota; kingdom Metazoa; phylum Chordata; class Mammalia; order Rodentia; family Dipodidae; genus Orientallactaga; species Orientallactaga sibirica. Next base: position 2,303,370 of record JAEOAD010000005.1, read on the forward strand.
ATTCATTAAACCACATGAAGTGTGCAATTCTCTCCCAAGAGGCACACACTATGGCACCTTGAGAGTCTAGCCAATCAGGATTCAGCTCTGGGAAAGAGCAAATCCTGCCAACAAGTATTTAGTAGGTGTCTCAATCTGCCTTTCCTGGGAAATACCCAGACAAAGCACTTGTTAAATGACTGGGCGTCCCTGGCCCGGTGTGCTCTCCTGCCTGCTCCAGAGAAAGCTGCTCCCACATCCTGCACCTTTCACCCCCCTGTATCATTTCCTAACTCTGATTGTCTAACTATAGCTCTTAATAATTTGAGCCTTTAAAAAGATAGGTGTCCTGTGCACTCTTTACGTCTGGAGAATTGTGAAAGAGGAGGTGGCAGAGGCCACCTCTGTGCTTCCAAGTTAGGAGGAAGTGTCCCTAGTCCCAGGGAATTCTTGATGCTCACGTAGGGTTGGACGGAACATCTCCAGCCACACTGCACCCACGAGAGCTTGACTGGAGGTGAAAGAGGGGTTTGTTTGTGTGTGTGTGTGTGTGTGTGTGAAAAGTCCTCTTTAATTGTGACTTTCTCATCATTGTGACAGTAAATCTAGTGTAAAGTTTGAGGACAATCGTCTTCAGGGCCTGAGAAGCCCGCTCTGCTAGGGGCATTGCTTCCACCAGTCCCTCTAAGATGCGACCCCAGAAAACAGTTTCTGCATCCAGGGAAGGAAGGGCAGGGAGTGTCATAAGAAAATGCCCAGAGAACTGGTTACACGCAGGTATATTCCTCCTTCCTTCTTTCTCTGAGTAAAAAATTGAAATGCAGACATGGAAAGAAAACTTTTAAAACTTGCACTCTGAGCAAAAGAAACAATAAGACACATATGCTACCAAATGATGTGTGCATAGCTTAACTTTCATATTTCCTTATACTTTTAGGCATTACTTTCAATGCATAAAAAGAGGATATAGTATTTTACAAACAAATGGAAGAAATAAGCTCAAAATTTAAGCAAAAGGAATGTAATAAAATTAGAAAAAATCATGACTTACAAGTTCAAGTTGCTTTTAATAAGAAGTTATTGACGATTTATGGGTGACACTAAGCTAAACTGATATGGAAGTTAAGAAACAGTTCTTTGCAATGCACGCCACAGCAAAGGCAGAAACAGCCACCTTGTCTCTGTTATGCTGCTTCTCCCATTATAATAAAGAAAATACAACTGAAACTTTAAGTCTAGAAACCTGCCTGTCCCCGGGGAACTCTGACGTGGAGACTCTCGACAGCTCCCCTCGCTCTTGCCCCTCACTGAATGCATGGTACACAGAGGAAGCTTATGTATGCTGCTCTGAAGCTGTGTCCATAATTCCCTAAGAGTAAAGGAAGATCCTTCTCGGAATCAAGCCAAGGCCCGAGTCACACAGCTGTCTGCAGTGTGGGGCTCAGCTGAGGGCTGCAATGGTGCCTTAGTTTGATGGGAAGCCAAGGCCTGGCCTGGCGCTGGGCAGCCTCTTACCTGAGCGGTTGTTGGGAGACACGCGCACAGGGGAGATGGAGGGTGTGCGGGAGGAGGAATAGGGCCTTTGCCGGTCCCGTTCGATGGTTGAAGATGAGGCTACAAAGTGATATTGTGACCATCCATCCTGCAAGAGACAGCACACTCCCATTAAACAGGGCCGGCACAGTGATTCTCCACCTCCTGACGTTGCAGGGCTCCGAGCTCAGAGTTCACAAAACATTTCTACAGGACGTCAGAAGAGATTATGGAGCCCTGCACATTATGAAAGCTACCCTGGGTGGGAAGGTGGCAGTTAGTGTCTGTTCCAAATGTTGAATAATTTTTTTGTCAACTTGCTTTGATCAGAGTCTTTATTAAATGCCTGATGACCCCCAGAAGGTCTGTCCTTTGCTTACCTGGCTTCAGCTCTGCCTGCCTGTTCAACTGTCAGGGAATCATCTTTTCAGGACCCATTTGTGAGTCATCAGGATTGGGGGCAGTGCCCACCTTCTCATTCATCTCCCTTCCATGGCTTCTGGTCTTTCCCTGGGCCACAGAAGCCCGGCCCTCCTTCCTCAGGCCTTCGAGGCTGGGCAAAGTATCCACACTGGAGGATGACGGGTTCCCTAGACACTCTTGGGAATTCCACTCCCTAATTTAGAGTGTTTTCAAAATACTTCCTACCAAGCCTTCATCGGCCTTCAAATAGCTAGTTCACGTGTGAAAAGCACATATACTATTTTCATTATGACGGCTACAGAAACATTATGATGGCTAGAGAGCACAACAAGAACATTAAAACAGCCGATGAGTCTAGGTCCCCACCCCCGAGAGTTCCCATTAACACGCATTTCCTTCCTCTCCTTTTTTACTTTGGTTTATTTCTACTGAAGTCCTGTACTCATGGTAACGACATAGTAAGAGCAGCAGCAGGACCTACCGGCTCTCGAGTCCTGCTTCACCAACTCTCAGCTCCTTAAAATCAGATACTGTTTGATTTTAAGGAATCAACGCTCGATAAAGGATCACTGTAAGGTTGAAAATTGATATTCATTTCAATATCTGTGTTTCTTTATCAAATGTTGATTATTTCTGTACAGAATAGAAGGGAGGAAGGGAGAGAAAGGGGAGGGAAAAAGACAGAGCAATGATCCAGATGAAGACGGAAGAGAGGCATTGTGCTGGAGGATCTTGGGAGAGACAGAAAGAGAGAGATAAGAAGAAGAAGAAGGAGAAAATGAACGCTGACTCGGATGGGGACTGTGAGACGTGTGTGTGTGCTGGAGGGTCCAGTGCTCCCTGGCTATTGGCAGGTGTGTGACAGAGAAGTCATGCTTTACTCCGCACTTCTGGTGTGACACAAGGGGACTGGAGGTGCTGCTCGAGGCTAGAGGGTGAACAATGTCAGAGCAGCAATTTAGGAGTGGAAACAAAGACTGCCTTGGGGACATGTTAGGTCAGAGATGCTCACAAGACATGGGAGAAGGGTGGACACTCAAGTAGAATTGGTAAGCTAGCTTCTTGGGAGCAAGGTCAGGCTAGAGATGACATTCTGGACTTCGATATGTAGACGCTCATATCAGGAGAGTAGAAGGAACCTTAAAAGTCCCACTAGCAATGAATACGACTCTCAATTGCTGTTTCCTTGTCAACGCTTCGTATGACAGTTTGGTTGTTTTAATTTGCATTTTTATTGTCTCATTGGAATAAACACCTTATTCCTGTGCTTATTGCCATCTAGGTATCTTCTACATGAAATGTCTCTCTAAGCCTTTTTTCCTTTCTCTGTTGGACTATAGCACTTCTTTTTTAATATTTTAAATTTTTATTTGAGAGACACAGAGAGAGGGAGGGGAAGATGCAAAGAGAGAATGGGCATGCCAGGGTCTCTCAGCCGCTGTGAATGAATTCCAGATGCGTGCGCCCCCTTGTAGGCATGTGCAGCATTGAGCACTTGCGTCACTTTTGCATCTGGCTAACTGTGGGACCTGGAGATTTGAACAAGCATTCTTAGGCTTTGCAGGCAGGCGCCTTCACCGCTAAGCCATCTCTCCAGTCCGGGACTATATGACTTCTTAACGTAACAATTTGCCACAGTTTTCTGTACAAGGCTTTTGTGATGTCCTCTACTGTGACTTCTGAGAAGTTACCTGCAACAAAGGGGGTCTTCTGATGAACGAAAGTTCTCAGTTGTAATGTAAAAAAATGAATGCTAGTAATGGAAAGAAGACAGAGGCTGAGTGGACCTGGGGATACTCCATAGCCAGAGAGTGAAATGAGTCAGAGCTTCTAAGGCGATGAAGAAGGAAGAGCGAGCTGGGAGGAGAATGAGGTAGGTGTGACATCATGCAAAACAAGAAGAGAGAATGCAGAAAGGACAACCCATTCTGGGCTGGGGCCAAGCACCTGCACTGCCCTGGAAGACACAGGCCACTGTGAAGGGGACCAAAGGACTTTTCTTGGACCAGCTGGGTAAGTGTCCAGTCCAAGCAGACTCAACATATTACATGAAATGACAAAAGGGAGACAGTGAGTAGAGACAGCCTTTGGCAAAATCCAAGTATGAAGGGAAGCAGAGAAATGAGGCTTGAAGAGAGTGAGGGATCAAGAGATGTTTTCATCAGTCCCCTGGGAGACGCTCTGGCTTTCTGTAAGCTGATGGGAAGAGACTCAGCATCAAGACAGCGGTGATGTAGAAGACAAAGACGAACATCACAGGGACCTGAGCCAATAGGAGGAGGACAGCCTGCCAGCTAAACATGGGGAGCCGGGGAGATCTGCAGACAGGAGGGTGAGGAGGACCTTCTCTCCTGCTTTTTCATGTTTTCTCATGCAAATGAGAAGTGAGGTCACGTGCTCAAAGTAAGAACAGGTCGAGCTCAGAGAATCGAAGAGCAACTAGGAGGGAAAGAGAAAAGTATTTTCGTTCTGGAGGTAAGTGCGGCGCAAGGTGGCTACGCCCTGGTGGCTGGGGGTCAAGGAAGGGATCCTGGTAGTTCGATGGAGTGCTTGAACACCAACTGAAACATCTGCAATGCATTTAAAATGCTGGTTTGCTCTTCCCCAGCCACATCCAGCTGCTCTGGGCAGACGTGGAGTGGGTAAAGTTGGATGATAGCTGCTAGGCAAGCAGCCTAGAGAGGGGCAGAGTCAAAGGAAAGCCTCAAAAGCCCATGGCCTCTAAGTGGGCAGAGAGAAGAGTGAAGCTATTCAGGAGCAGATTGGAGAGTGGAGGTGCAATGGGACAGAGACCCCAAAAGGACCAGAGAGTGTTGACACGGGTGTCGTTGATGCTGCGGCTTTCCTGAGGGCGGAGAGAGTAGATACTTCCTGAAAGCACGGATGGTGCCTACACTACTTCAGGAGCCAGCTTCACGGTGTCAGGGAGAAGGTGGGAAATGAAACAGCCATTACTTGAGAGAGTGTGTGGGGTGTGCACAGCGTCACTGATCATTAAAGCAAGCTGATGAAACAACAGAGTCAGGTTCTGTGATGGACACAAGGTCTGTACTTTAGCAGACTAGAAAAGAATGGGTGTGAGCTAGAGGGATGGCTTAGTGGTTAAGACTCTTGCCTGCGAAGCCTAAGGACCCAGTTTGGATTCCCCAGAACTCATGTAAGCCAGAGTTCGCTTGCAGTGGCTACAGGCCCTGGCATGCCCATTCTCTTTCTCTCTCATAAACAGATAAATAAAAATAAAATATTAATAAAAGAAAAGGAAGGGTAAGTAAGAGAAAGGATAGACCATCAGGAGATTATTTCATGTTTGGAGGCACTGGTGTGTCCACGTAAGGACGGTCCACTCAAGCAACAGGGTCATTGCAAGGTGGTAAATGAAGTAATGAAGAAGGGTGCTTGCAAAGTGCAGACACCTCCTTAGGAAAAGCTGGGAGTGTGTCATAATAAGGAGGAGGGATCAGAGTAGGAGAAATGTCTGCCCTGGTATTCTTGGGATTTTTCATAACCCCTCTGAGGGTGATGGCAATAATAGGAGGAATGGTCTTTACCAAGATTACTCAGTGGACAGCAAATACTTCTAAAGAATGTTTGTTCATCACTAATAGTGGAGTAATGTAAGCAGTTTTAAAAAACATGTCCCTTTATTTGAAGAGAATGTAATTGATAGCAAAACCCCTAAATGTGACCAAATGAACAGAGGTCATCCAAGACTGTCTTCTTTACTGTTAGAAGGACACGTTGTGGTTCTATGTTGTGGCTCAGTGCACTGTTTCAATCGAAACCTTCACTCTTTATCATGAAAAAAAAAAGATGGTATTTTGTATATCATATAGTGTGAGCAAGGAGCTTTACCATAACCATGTTGCCTAATATCTCATATGTCATAAGACCTGAGAAGTCATTAGAAGCACATGTGGCAGAAGTTGGAATGGCATCAATGGATTGCTTGGTACCCATCTCTTACCCAGATGACTGCAGATATGTGTCCCTTGGCAGTTTAGATTTTATGATGTGTAAGTTACACCGAGAGAGACCATGGAAGCATTTCCATCTTTGGAAATGTCAGGAGCGTGGATGCAGCTATAAAACTCTTATAAGGGCATACCAGAAAAACCGATCAAGTCTTGTATGCTAATGTGTGGCAGAAGAGCCCTCCTATGGGGCACTTGTCTTCAGGTTATGGGGTCAGCAGGGCATGGGGGTGATGAGAGAAGACGCTGGTGGGACACACTGAGTGGCACTCCTGAGTCAGACACCACTGCACAGGCTGGTGAGTGCAAGCAGGCACAGCGGAGGTGGGACGAGGGCAGAGAGAAGAAGCTGAAGGGACAGAGAGGGGCAGATGGAAATAACACAGGCTCTTATTAGAACAGCTTCCTGAGCCACAGCTGAGGAGCTCTGGAGGGAGGAGGAGGAAGAGGTGACCATCCTCCCTCCCCGTCATGGACAACAGCCAAGATGTCCGGCTTCAACACTGCTGCACCCGACAGTGGTTGTAAGGGGCTTCAAAATGTTTGATTCTGGTGGGACATTTGCAAATCTCCATCACATTCGCAGTATAATGTTGGATGCTAGAGGCCGGGGTACCGCTGGTCCAGTGGTGAGGTGGGTGGCAGCTCACTGTGAACGGTCCTATGGGCTAAGTCATGGCCTTGAGGCTGTAACTCACAGTTTCTCACATCTTGATATTAATTCAATTGACCAAAAACAAAGTGTTTTGTGGGCTGAGGAGATGGCTCAGTGGTTAAGAGACTTGCCATGTAAGCCTGAGGACACGAAAGGGTCTGGGATTATTTAAATTCAATCCCCCAGCACCTATGTTAACCACTAGGTGTGGTTCCATCTGCCTGTGGAGCTCAGTCCTCGGGGAGTGGAGACTCAAAATTCATGGGGGCTCACAAAAATTGCAGCACTGGGTTCAGAGAGAGTTTGTCTCAAGGAAATATACACATGAGTGACCAGGAAGGACACCCAGCAAGTCCCCCTGGACTCTGCACATTCACACACGGGATCTGCACACACATGTGTACGCACAACAAGCATACCACACACAACAGCATGCACGACACACACAAAATTAGAAGAGAAATGAAGATGTATTTTCTCACAGAAAATGACTGCTAAGCGAGCATTCCTTCTATCCCATTTGCTACATGTGCATTTGTTACCTACCTAGCTAGCAGTCAATTCTCTTGTTTATTACCTCCCTGATGTCACCCAGAAAGGCTTGAAAATGGGCTCCATAAATACATACTACTCCAGCACCCATCTTTTCAATCATTATTTGCCTCCTTGATCACTGTTTTTCTCTTGTTAAAATTTTAACTCATTTTTCTTTTTCTTTTCTTTTTCTTTTTGTTTTTTTGGTCAATTCTGTTATTCTGGGTGCTTACCCAAGGAATCCCCATTGCACCATCCCCGTGGCTTGTTGGGGTTAGATAAGACAGCGTGAGGAAGAAAAATGGAGGATGTGGGATGGCCGCAGTAGCTAAGGGAGGGCTGTTAATCTTCAATGCTGGTGATAAGAAACTTTTAATGTCCATGGCTCTGCAGCCTTCTAGAAGCGTGACCCAGAAGAGGTGCCCTGCAGCTCGAGACCCAGCTAAGCTGTCAAAGTGTGATATGATATCTGAACCTCAAATTGGTTTTTATTTTTAACACATTAAATTTAAAACTGGAGGCTGTTAAATTGTTCCACGTAGATAGAGATGGAAATCCAAAGAGAAGGAGTTCAAAGTCAATGAACTTTAAATTGCCACCAGGAATCATCTGATTTTCTTTATTGTGCCCTTTTACTGTCCTTCCACCAGCTTTGGCTTCCGGGGTAAGGTTTCTGATGTATTTCTTGAAGAAATTTATTATCGCCCAAAGTTATGTGTTCCATCTTGGCATTTTCAAGGGTTCAGCGTGCAGGGGAGCCAGGGTAAGGGTCATTTTCACAGCCTCACGATCACTGGGTCAGTGTGATAGAGTATTACATGCGTGATATGTGTGTTCAGACAGTGTGCCTAGAGTGTGGCAGCGTGATATGTTATTACATGCGGTATATGTTTATGTGTGTGCAGATCTCTCTATGTGCACTTAGTTCTTAGAGAGCAGATGCAAGTGTGATATGTTTTCAGATCCCTGCAGAGCTTAAAACACGTTCATGCTATGTGTGTAGAGTGTGTACAGCGTGTACGGTATACATGCAGCACACACACACATGCTATGTGTGTAGAGTGTGTACAGCGTGATATGTTATTACATGCAGTATATGTTTATGTGTGTGCAGAGATACAGCGTGATATGTTATTACACGTATATGTTTATGTGTGTGCAGATGCTCTGTGTGTAGAGTGTGTACAGCGTGATATGTTATTACATGCGGTATATGTTTATGTGTGTGCAGATGCTACGTCTGTAGAGTGTGTACAGCGTGATATGTTATTACATGCGGTATATGTTTCTGTGTGTGCAGATGCTACGTGTGTAGAGTGTGTACAGCGTGATATGTTATTACATGCGGTATATGTTTATGTGTGTGCAGATGCTCTGTGTGCACACTGTATGTGTATATGCATGCAGAGGCGTGATATGTTATTACATGCGGTATATGTTTAGAAGTGTGCAGGCATCGGTATACTGCAGATGCTATGTGTGTAGAGTGTGTACAGCGTGATATGTTATTACCTGCCTTGAGCTACAGCGTGATATGTGGTCTTTCCTCAACCCAGAACTGCTGCTTGTGGTCTGGAGTCCCAGTGATATGTTATTACTCTGTTTATGTGTGTGCAGATGCTCCCGTGATATGTTATTACATGCGGTATATGTTTATGTGTGTGCAGATGCTCTGTGTGTAGAGTGTGTACAGCGTGATATGTTATTACATGCGGTATATGTTTATGTGTGTGCAGATGCGAGCACACACCTGCAGAGCTTTTGATGTGGGCTCCTGTGACATTGTCTTTCCTCAACAACTGGTGGGTCTGGAGTCCCAGGTCCCCCACATGCTTAAGTGGTAGCACTCTTAACCACTGTGTGATCTCCTCTGCCCATTTTCTCTTTTTTAAAAATGTATTTTATTTATCTATTTGAGAGAAAGAGTCAGAGAGAGAGAGAGAGAATGGGCAAGCCAGGGCCTCCAGCCAGTGCAAATGAACTCCAGATGCATGTGCTCTCTTGTGCATCTGGCTTATGTGGGTTCTGGAGAATCAAACCGGGATCCTTTGGCTTTGCAAGCAAACACCTTAACCACTAAGCCATCTCTCCAGCCCCCACTTTATCTTTCTAAACATGGGTAAATATTTACAAACAGAATGCTATCAATGGAGAGACTTCCGTGTACAGTGTGATAAAGGGGCTCAGTGGCTATCAAATTGTTTAGCATTTGTTCCATGACAGCTTCTTATTCTGTAAACTGCATGACATTCCATCCAGACCAGCACAGGGCTTGCTAGATGTGTCTGAAAGATAAACCAGAGCTGCTGTGGAGCCAAAACACTGTCAGGAACGTCTCCTCCCCATTCATGAGGTCTCATGAGATTGAAAGGCAATAAATCAGCCCCTCTCTGCTGTAAACATCAGTAGCAAAATGACTGATAAACCTTGTTTCATTCACTTCTTTCTCCCCCGTACATTGAGGACAACAGTAATGCAGAGCATGAGGAGTTTGGAAAAGTAGCAATGCCCGAGCTGTGCCGCTTCAGAGTCTGCTGGACTTTTCCCAGGGAGGCCCTGCACATCTTTCTTTCACAGGCTCTCCTTCTCCCTTCAGTAGATGCTGGTGGGTCACCCTGTCCACCCACCACAGGCTTGGAGTTCCTCTGCATAGGTGGAACTGACCACTAACTGGAACACACGCACACACACACACACACACACACACGCTCTCTCTCTCTCAAAGTGCTGAGCATAAGGAAGCCTTTCAATCACCTATTATACTTGGGAATATCAGCCAAAACATTTTTAAGGTTTTCTACTGGGGCTAAGCCACCATCTCAGGGTAGAGAGGTGTCATACTCACACTCAGCCCCAGTTATATCCGAGCATCCAGCACCACTGGCTATGTGATTCTGATTAACACATGCACACTCGTCGGCAGACAGCTCGGGGACCTAGCCTGGCACTTTCCTTTGGTGAGGCCAGTCTTACCTGTTTTGCTCAGTTTTGTGACAGGTAAACAGAAGGCAGGTGGTGTGGGCTCATCCAGTCACTATTGCTAAATATACAGTGCCTCCAAGACTTGGGAAACTGATGGTAATACAATATAGTTCTTTTCCTACTAGTGTAATGCTTTCACTTCACACAGACTGTTGACATCCTGTCTGTGAAACACGGATGCTGTCTTGCTGGTTTTTGAAGCCCTGAGGCTGAGCTGAGCACCTGAGCACAGAACTGCCTAGCATGTGTTAGATGAATGTAAGATGATGGCAGTCTATTGTAAAATGAGATGCTCACCGTAGGTTTGATAGCTAGCCTCTACAGTTCTTGCTCTATAATAAAGATATAAGAGCCTTGTGATTACTTTTTGTGAATTTTAGCTTAGAGAAACCCCTCAAAATACTTTTCTGCATCTACAAAGAACTCAAAAACCTAAACGATAAGAAAAAAAATCAAACAACCCACTCACAAGGTGTGGCAGAGAACTGAACAGGGAGTTCTCAGAGGAAGAAATATAAATTGCAAACACACACTTAGGAAAATGTTCAACATCCCTAACAATCAGGAAAATGCAAATTAAAACAACTATGAGATTCCACCTTACCCCAGTAAGGACAGCAAACATTAAAAAATCAAATGAAAACAACTGTTGGCGAGGATGTGAAGAACTAGGAGCCCTCGTTCACTGATGGTGGGGATGTGAGCTGGTACAGCCACTATGGAAAGCAATATGGACACTCCTAAAAAGGTTGACTATAGAGTTACCAACAGACCCAGTTATTCCCTTACTGGGCGTTTACCCTAAAAGCTCCAAGCCTCAGTTCAGAGATATTTGCTCAACCATGTTTATAGCTGCTCAATTCATAATAGCTAAGAACTGGGATCAACCCATATGTCCATCATTAGATGAATGGATAATCAAGATGTGGTATATCTACACAATGGGATTCTATACAGCAGTTAGAAAAAAAAATGACACTGAAATTTGTTTTAAAAAATGGTCGAACTTGGAACAGATCATTCTCAGCCAATTCATCCAATCACAGAAAGAAAATAATTGCATGGTCTCACTCATCTGTGGCTCCTAACCTGAATCTGCCCGAGATGCTGACATACCTAATAAGCATCTTGAGGACCAGACAACAGGGAGGGTGAGATGGGAGGGGAAGCTAAGGGTGGGGTCCACACACAAAACTAGACTCAAATGGAAATGGTACCATAAAATCCTATATCCTGGAAGACAGACTAAAAGGTTGAACCCTCATCAGGACCTTATAGGGAACACCTGAATCACAGGGCCCTGGAGAGGTCAGATTAAGCCTAACCTTAATTTTCTCCTATTTCTCTCTCTGTCTCTTTTCTTTCTCTTTTATATTACCTATCTATTTCTTCTTTCTTTTCCCTTGGCACTGACCTGTAACTCCCAGCACCACCATGCAGTTAACATCCACAATGAGCTGTTGATCAGGGAGACCTATAATGTTTCCCAAAAACAGACAGACTTCTGTCAGAGTGCTTGATGACCCACCAAAGGTTAATGGTAATGCCCTACTGCTGTAGACACCATATGCTGTTGGGATAGAACATGGAGAGACCTGGCTGGAATCTGGATGAGAGCCAGATCCCAGACAGTTAGTTTGTCTAGTGCTGGAAAGTGCTACATGAGCTACTGGGGGAAAATGACCATCTGTCTAAGCAACTCGTGGTCTAAGCTACTCAGCAGCAAACAACCTGACACGATGCTCACCCAAGTGCAATAGTGGCACACAGCCATGGTGGGCAACCAACTGCTCTTGGATTGGTTAACAGATCTGCTTCATGGAAAGGAACTCATAGCTGGAACTAGGAAACAAGTCAGAATCATATCCAAATCATGAGTTTGGGCTCCATTATCAAGCTCCCACCAATCTCCATAAGAGGGCCGACACCTATTAAATTCTCTCTAAACTACCAATGGTTATCCCATTTAACTGGTGCTAACTTCACTTTCTGTCAGAGAATCTGCTTCTCTTTTTCAGATGAACGCAGAACCTGAGGAGAGAATCATCCCATCACACTTCACCGGGGCCCCAACTGAAATTTTAGAGTAATTGGGGAAATGAGCAAGAGTGCTGCTTTCTTGGTGAACCTGGTATCAGCACAAGAGTGAAGGAGATAGACACAGAGAACACTCAACTCCTACCAAATCAGAGATCCAGAGACACAGACGCTCCCAAGAGCCCATCACTGAAGTAGACCTAAAATGAGCCCAACATGGCTCAGGGAAATTCATGGAAGAGGGGGCGGAAAGACTGTTAAAGCCACAAGTTGGGTCATTATGCACAGAGACATTGCCTCTTCCCCATAACTGATAGATACCCCCACAATGCACGACCCACATTCCCCATGGGGATAACTGGCATCCCCAATGAGGAGGGTCCCTTCAGTGGCGGAGGACAGGGAGGAGGCTAAGGATGGTAACAACATGTTCTGTCTACACACTGAGTATGTACATAATGAATAAAAAAACCTAGCAGAACAAATTGCTGTCTAAATTTTTCTGTACTAGCAAAACTACCAATAACATCTAATTGTTATTGGCTATACTTTAAGAAATTATGCAGATAGATCAAATTAAACAGTTTTAAGTGAAATAGGGTCCTAGTTACACAAAGGACCACCAGAAAGACCTCAAGGAGGAAAGGCTTTGGCAAAAGAACTTGGCTCGGGTTACGTAATCAAAGTCCACAAGGAAGGTGGGAAATAAGAGTAAACTATCTCCATGGCGGCCAAAAAGAACACTTGGAGGAACTGGTGGTAAGGGGGAGGGAAGGGTTATGCAGAAAGTCCTCGCTAATGAGATGAGGGTGAGGGTGAGGAGGAAGCAGGCCTCCGACTTCTGCTTCTGGAAGATGTGTTTTGGGGACTGGGTCGGAGTCGGATGAAAACATAGGATTTTTTTTTTTGTCTTCTATACTTAAAATCTTTTCTTATGAACAGGGATATCTCTGAACAGGGATATCTCTGACACCAGCTTCCCTATCATAGTTAACCAGTGCGTGTTTATTTCTCCGGGACTATGCGATGGACCCCAACATAAATACCTGGACAAGGTGACCTGTGTAGGTTTCTGGCCCTTTCTCTCCCTGTTTTATAAACAGCTCTGGAACTTCCTTCATCTGGTAAGATTTATTTGGCCTCCGAACAAGGATTTCTCAGCGGGGACACAGAAGCTACGTGGTGCTGAAGTAATAAATACAAGTTTTTCGCCTTTGCTGTCCTTGAAGGCTCACGGCCCGTGAAGCCCGTCAATTCTAATTTCTTTGAGTGACTTGAGATATAAAGGGAAGTGTGGTGAAAATCCTTTGGGCTTTTAGCAACCCAAGCTCATCCACTCATCAGCCTCAGACATTCAGAGCTCAACACTCACATCCACATGAAAGACTTCTTCAATGGGAACCTAGTTTTCAAGGGAAAATTAAAATACACCTTGTGACCACCTTCTGAAAATGGTACCTGTTATGCTCATATATGAAAAACTTGATTTTTCAAAATGGTGCCATTTTAGCACCATTTCTACATGTAATGAAACCATTAATGTAATCCCACTAAGCAGAGAAAGAAAAGTTATATATCCTCCTTATTTCCTTATTTCAACAAGAAGAATACATAGAAAAATCGAGTAGATTGTTCCAGCACAGTCAGAGTGATTGAAGACCAACCCTTACTTCACATGCCAGTGAACCCTTCAGCTACCTTTTGCTGTGGTCATACAAACTTCCATCTGTTTTTAAGGTAAACTGTTTATTAACGATTCACTCAAGATAACTTAAATATTTAAACAATTTTAAGGGCCAAAAGGGAGCATTTGCAGTTTAATGCAGAAATAACCACCACCTGACACACCAGTTTCTTTCATTACACTGTTTCGGTTCTGTTGCTTCTAATGAAATTGAATTAAACTGATGTGGATATTTAAAGGTACAGTGTATGTAAGGACATGGACCTTTGGCAGCACCATGTTTTAAAAAGGCTTATAAATCCATTTTATGAATTCAGTTTAATTCAATTGGGCCTCATCTAAAAAGCCAATAACTGAGGAAGACTTGAAAAGTTGGCAAAGTGTCTGTACTCTGGTTGCAGAAAGTGGTTCCATTGTTCGCTGCCAGGACTCAAATGACATGGACACCAGCAGCAGGAAAGGGAGCAGAGAGTGCGCCCCTCCCCTGGGGTCCCTGGGAGCTCTGACTCAAAGAGCTGACGCTGACGTTAATGGTCTTCAAAATCATGTCCTTCGTGTTCCAGTTAACACTACAGCTAAGCCTGGGATGGACCTGAACCATCGTTACCCTTCTGATTTACAAACCCAAATGTCTGGATTTTAGTCACATATTTGACACTGAAGTCAGGTAATGGGTGGGTGGGGGGGGGGTAGAGTTAGGGTGACTGGACCCCTGAAGGTAAAAAGGTAAAAAGGACAGGAAAGTTTGCACTTGCTAAAAGCCAAGATGTTCTGACTTCTTATCTCTTGCCTACCTTAACTGTTTTTCCACAGTCAGGACCCCTACTGGAAGGGAGGTCTTTCATAGGATTTAAACATTGTGGTTGGTCAAGTTTAGTACCCAGGAACTTGGTGCCAGAGCTAATCTCTTCCTGAGACAGCCCCTAGCCCTAACCAACCAGCTGGCCCTCTAGTTCACCTGGGCCAGAAGGCAGCTCACCACCCTAAGGTTATAAATACCTTTGCAAGGGAAGGGCAGGCTCTCTGAGCACTTGGGGACTTCCAGCTGTGGGTGAGGCTCAGCCTAGGCCCAGGCCCACATACAGCAGGGAGAGCCCCCAGCCCTTACTCTGCATGGGTTCTTTATCCCCTGCAGCTCTCCACGTGGCAGGAGATCCTTGAACTTTCTTTTCTCTTTCCATGCTCTTTTCCCCAGATCCCTATCAGGTCACATGGACTCCTGAGCTCCACGTGGCCCACATGGGCTTTTGGGCTCCATGTGGTATACTCCCCCCACCCCCCACTTTATCTCCCCTTAGCTCCCAGCCTTCCCCTTTCTGCACTCCTTTGTAAAATCAGAATAAAATGTGGTATTTTAAAAATCATTCTCTCGAATCTAAAATTGCCAATTCTTTGGTTAGTTTACAGATATGAACTCAGGGCTTGGGGTTCCAGGAAGCACCCCAGAACCCCAATTTCCCCCTTAGAGTAATTTCCATGCACGCTCATAATGGTCAGGAAAGCGGAAGCTCGTCCTGGGTTCTCCTTCCTGCAGCAAGCTCTACCCTGGGAAAGGGAGGCAGCTGCTGAAGCTTGAATGGGCACAGCGAAGTGTATGCCATGTTGTGGACACTCAGAAAACCTGACACCCTGCTGGGTGGGGAGGGAGAAAGGCAGGCGTGGCTCTGCTAAGTGGTGTAGGGTTGGTGATTCTGAAAAGCCACAGAGGAAAACTAACAGCTCAGATCCAGCCATTCGGCCTTGGGATGGGAGGGTTAGCTAGACCCTGACTCCCTGTGTTGGGGAAAGAAAACAGCTGATGCTTTTTGCCTGCCAGGGCCTTTCACGTGCAAAGTCCCTAACTCCCAGGGAGGGCCACATCTGCATTGGTAACACTTTCAAGTCTCCCTGTGCCCCAAACATGGCTCAGATGTGTAAATAAGGTAACTCCAGTCTAAGGAGAAAACTGCAGTTTCATCGTTGTCCAGACCCGCATCTGACGCTAATGTCACTGTTTTCATGGTCTTTTGCCTTTAAAAATGTTATATCCCAGAGCTCCTGTGGTGGCTTGATTCAGGTGTCCCCCATAAATTCAGGTGTTCCCAATGCTAGGTTCCCAGCTGATGGAGATTTAGGAATTAATGCCTGCTGGAGACAGTGTATTGTTGGGAGCAAAGAGGGTGGGGCTTTGTCATAAGGGAAACTGCCTACTCCAGGAGATTGGAAGGCTAGATTTGGATCTTCAAAAGTGTGCAGCTGCTTAATGAAAGCAGGTGGAGGATGGTGGAGGATGGTAGAGCTGGCCTAGCAAAACCAAGGAGGCAGGAACTGCGTCAGAACTGTGGATGGTGGAAGGGAAGATGGGACACAGCTGGATTTGAGAGTGGTTTAGGAAGTCAAACAAGTCACCACCGTTTGGTGCCAGAAAAAGCAAAGGTAAAAAACGAAGGCATTATTAATTGGATAACTTTAGGATTTCTGAATAGGACAGCATGGTGGCTTAGTGTGACAGGAAATGGAGAAGGAAGAGCAGCTTTGGTGACAGTACTGTGAATTGAGAGTGATGTATGTGTTGGATGTGGGGACATGACAGGACTCCAGTCACCCACATACAGATGCTTCATAGGAACTTGCACAGCTGAACTCTAATGTAGACTTTGCAGTGCAGGAGGGAAGGGTGGAGAGAAACAAATTTGGATGGGGTTCCGGCGCATTCCAATGGGAGCAGATGGGATCACATGTATTTGCAAGAAGACACACAAAACAGAGACAGCACAGGAAAGACCTGTGGACTGCAGAAGAGATGGAGGAGTGGTTTGCAGGGTAAGAGGAAGCCCAGGGAAGTAATGATCAAAAGCCCTGAGGAGGGGTGGAGACAGGACCCAGCACTTAAGGATGCTGGCTTACAAAGCCTGCCAATCCATGTTCCATTCCCCAGTCAGACACACAAAGTGGCGTATGCATCTGGAATTTGTTTGCACTGGCAAGAAGTCCTGGTGCACCCTTACACTCTTTCTCTCCGTCCCCTTCTCTCTCCCTCCTCTCTCTTTCTCTGTGTGTCAAATATGTATTATACAAAAGCCCATGGGCTCGAGTGATGGCTTAGCAGCTAAGGCACTTGCCTGCGAAGCCTAAGGACCGAGATTTGACTCCCCAGAACCCACGTAAGCCAGATGTACATGGTGGTGAATGTGTCTGGAGTTGGTTTGCAGTAGCTAGGGGCCCTGCTATGCCCATTCTTTCCCTCTCTCTCTCTCTCTCTCTCTCTCTCTCTCTCACACACACACACACACACACACACACAACTTTTTTAAAGCCAAGAGGACAGTGTTTCCTGAAGGAGGACGTGGCATGACCTGGTCTTCTAAGTTCATTCTTCTTCTTCCTGGATAGGCACCTGGACCATATGTCCTAGTCTTGCATGTGGTGGCATGTTTGAGTGTTTGGTTTTGTCTTGTGTTCACAGGCCTGGGAATTGAACCCAGAGCCTTGTACATATGAACACATGCTCTACCACTGAGCCTCACCTTCTGCCCTCTCACCACTTTGTAGTTTGAAATAGGTTCCTCACGATTTCCCAAGCCAGCTTTGAGTTAGCCCTCGAACCTACCATCCTCCTGCCTCAGCCTCTCAATCCTCTCAAGGTCTGTGATAGCAGGTCCTGCTGTGTGTGCTGTCATGTGACCAGAAGAAGCCACATGACAGGGTCCTAGCAAGAAGATGGACAACACCACTGCCAGGTAGGGCTGTCGGCCATCTAGCACACTGGAGCCACAGGGGCAAGGTGTGTGCCGAGTCTGCGGAGGGAAGCATGACCCACTACCTGAACACCCATCCAGGAAGACTGCCTGAGCACGGAAACAGAATTCTAGGCTGCTGGATCATGGGACTTGCATCCTTTGCATGCAGACCATGGGGCCAGCGTAACCTTACAATCAGCAATTCCAGGGCAGTGTGAGGGCAGGACAGACTGTAGGGGACAGATGCATACAAGGAAAGCAAGGAAGGCACAGAGCGAACTCCAATCCTCCCAGGATCTTAACTGTGGGGTGATGGCAGCGCAGAAGATGAAGCAAGGCGGGCAGGGGAGGATATCCTCTTTTTATAAAGAGAGTGTACATCGCTCATTCTTGAGAGCAAGGACGACCAGAGGGCAGTGCACGCTCTCTGTCCCTCTCCCTCTCTCTCTCTGTCTGTCTTTACTTAACATATACCATGATGTCTGCAGCACCTTCTCTTTCTTTTCTGATTGGGGAGATCCAGCAGCCATAAATTCATCATGTCTATTCTCAAGAGCCATGCCACAGAGACCTTTGACAGTTGTGAGCATCCCCCTGTTGCAGTTGATCTCCATACCTCAGAAGAGCTTTTGTGAGCTTCTGTGTCTGGTGGTGCTTGACTGGTATCTATGAGGCCCTGGAAACTCTGCAACAACGCTAAGATGCACTACGTGGGGCATGGTGTCTCCAAGGTTGTGGAACACACCCATGAAACTATCGCATTGTCTCTGGTTAACAAGAAACGGAACGCTGTGTAACTGGAGAAGATCAACACGCTGATGATCAAAATGAATGGAACAAAAAAATAAATCCAAGATTGGTACTTCCAAACTGCCAACTTGCCTGGCAACTTTGAAGCCATCTTTTCAGTACCAGCTTTCAGCTTGATCGATGGTGATTTTCATGCCAGCAGCAAGCTGGCCACACCTCTGTAGTTACAGACCTTTCCTGTCACTGCTTTGTGAGAACTTCTGAGCCACAGCGAACCACAAGACCCCGTGGGAAACCCCAGCCCTGTAGTCAGGCGATTGGTCCAAACCATTGTTTTTGTTACCTCACTTCTCACCTAGCATCTGGAGCCCTCCAGCCTCTGCTAATCACCAGGGCAGCCACAGGCAAGATCCCCTGGGATTTTATACACAAAATAAAAGCTTCGGGGACCCATGAGGGTGCTGCATACCAGTGGGTAGAACGAGCCAGGGCGGTCAGTTGACTCAAAGAACCACCGGAGGAGGCTGATGAAATGGGAGAGAGGCAAACAGACGTAAGAGGACTCCAGCTCAGAGAAGATGGAAATGACTTCAGAATTCTGTGTGTGTGTGTGCGCATGTGTGCGTGCGTGTGTGTGCGCATGTGTGTGCCTGTGCGTGCGCGTGTGTGCGTGTGTGTATACACACATTGGAATAGAGCCAATGAAATAAGTACTCAGCATATCCGTTAAGAGATAACTGATGAAAAACATTCCATTGTGTAGTCTGGAAAACTCGCCCAACATGGGTATGGTCACTTGTTCATTTCTAGAACTGAGAAGACAGTCAAACAACAGGGGCTCAGTCTCATGTGCTGGATGGCTGCAGAAAGGCCACTGGCTGGCAGGATGGAGAGGACGGTCCTAGGAGAAATCACGCGCTAACTAAGGAGAGTCAGCCGGGGAGGGTACAGAAGGACAGACTCGTACGGGGAATGCAGCTGGATTCTATATATTCCCCGGTGGAGAGTCTGTCACCTGGGGAAAAGGAGCCCACGGGAACTGTTTCAAGGGCACTGTGCTACTTCAGGGCAAGCAGCACTGAGAAGTGCCACGATATTTCCACTGTCTCTGACCTCACTTCTCGCCTGGGTCACTAAGAATACTTTTTATATTGTTTAAACCATGAACAACACTCTCAAAACTTACTGGTCTCTTTTACTGCGCTAGTCTCTTTGCACAGGATTAAGCACTGGCTGTTAAAGTTGAGGCAAATGGTCATTCTTACAGAAGGTTTTCAATGAGATGGGAGTACAATGGGCTCTCAAGAACCCGCTTTTATAAAACCCGAGCAGTTAGTCGAAACAAGTACTGGCCATAAGTTCTCGGGCGTTTGGAGTTGCAGGCACTGGTGTGCTGAATCATTCTAGCGGGTGACACGCAGAATGAGTGCCACAGGCGAAAACACTGGTGCTCCTGGAGCTAAAGGTTCAGGCCAGTGGGAGACCCTTCCAAGCGTCTGACATGAGTCCATAATCTAAACTTTCCGTTTCATGCAGGACTTCTAAAACTTCTTAGGCTACAAGGGCAGAATATGTATCTACTCTGGTAAACCAGAAGCCTGTGGCGGAGGAGACTTTCCTACAGCTGAGTGAAGGAGGCCAGGTCCCGGCCTCAGAATCGGTTGAGCCTCCAAGATAACAATAGCAGTGCCCATGATCAAAGGAGTTCTCACGTGGACATCTTCCACAGGCAGGGTGACCTGAGTCTGTGCAACCCCATGAAGCAAGCCAGCTCTGATCACACCTGGTCCCTGTCTCCCCTTCTGCCTGGGGTGAGGGGAGATGGAGCTAGAAAATTAGGTTAAATTCAGTGTGCTCTTTCTGAAGTAAATAAGGTTTACATAGATATAACATCATCCAAATCTATAAGGATATAGTGAAAAATAAGTGGTTTGCATGTGATGGTTAATTTCTCGTCATCAACTTAATGAAATTTAGAATCACCATGGAAACAAATCACATTAGGCTGTGGGTGGCAACATTTCATGGGCTGGGGTCTCAGATGGAATAGAAATGAGATCACAGGCTGGAGAGAAGGTTCAGCTGTCAAGGTGCTTGCTTGTGAAGCCCCCTGGCATGGGTTCGATTCTCCAGCAGCAACATAAATCAGCCGCACAAAATAGCCCATGAGCTTGAAATTTATGAGCAGCAGCAGGAGGCCCTGGTGTACCCATGCGATCTCTCTCTCTCTCTCTGTTTTTATTTTTAAAAAATATTTTATTTATTTATTTATTTAGAAGAGAGAGAGGGGGAGGAGAGAATGGGCACACCAGGGCCTTCAGCTGCTGCAAATGAACTCCAGGTGCATGAGCCACCTTGTACATCTGGCTTACATGGGCCATGGGGAATCGAACCTGGGTCCTTTGGCTTTGCAGGCAAACACCTTAACGGCTGAGCCAACCCTCCAGCCCGTGATCTTTCTTTTTATGTCTCTCTGCTTACATATAAATATATATATATAATTTTTTTTTTACAAAAGGAGATTGTGAGCTGAGCAGCGGCATCTCTCACTCTGCTTCCTCAGTGACGGTGATCTACTGTGATCAGCTCGGCTTCCTGCTCCTGCTGCCATGTTCCCTGCCAGAATGAAGTCCAGCCTCAAAACCATAAGCCTGAATAAAAGCTTCCTTTCCTTAAATCCCCTCCTGTCAGGTATCTGGTCACAGTAATGACAAACAAGGTAAGTTTGAGTTAATGGTACAAAGTGAGCAAACACAGTGTAGGTAACTTACATGAAATATACAAGTGCTCTAGCTCCCCATTCATTTCTTTACCCTGCCTTGCATCTCTGCAAATTTCGACCTAAAACATAGTGGGTGAGGTCTGTGACAGAGGTGCATGATACAGGAAATGTTTAGTTGGGGCTTTGCTATGTGGGCTCCCCTCACTTGGGGATCTGCTTGAGCAATAGCTGTACGTTAGTCACTTTTTGTGTACCCTGCATGGTGCACATCGATTTCCACTTTTGCACAATTGATTTTTGCTAGAGTTCCCATTTGTGCATTGGGTTTTGGACAGATATCATATGATGTGTGTCTGAGATGGGGCCCTCATGAAGGAAGACCTTCTCCATCAATACAAACATCAACAAGCAAATTCCCAGATTTATGGAGCAGAATGTATCGTAGCTGAGTTTAACCTCAGCCATTTCATCCTCTACCCTAACTTGACATCGAGTGATTTAGAAAGAAAATAACTGAAGAGGTGCAGTTGAAGACCTGAAGGACACAGCCTGGGTGCTTTTAATTTTAAGAATCTGGCCTAAAGACCTTATGTTTCCCCACTCATATCTATTTTATTTTATTTATTTTTTGAGGCAAGCCCAACAGACTGCCCTTCCTTTTTATGAGAGGGAGCAAGAGAGAGAGAGAGAGAGAGAGAGAGAGAGAGAGAGAGGAAAGCAAGAGAAAGAATTGGCACGTGAGGGCCTCCAACTACTGTAATCGAAATCCAGACATTTGGGTCATCTTGTGCGCATGTGTGACCTTGTGTCACCTTGTGCATCTGGCTTACGTGGGACCTGGAGAGTCAAACATGAGTCCTCAGGCTTTTCAGGTAAATGCCTTAACCACTAGCCATCCCCCTCATTTCTTGGTGAAGACTTTCCAACAAAGTAGAAAGATTAATACACTCCTGCTGACCAAGTTCCTTGATAAGACGACAGTGCTACGTTCAGTAGTTTAATTTATTTCTATAGAGGATTTACTGCATTCCATCACTATCTTAGATACCCAGAAAGTAAAAATCTATTAATTTTGAAAATGGTAACATACTACTAAGAGAAATATTAAAGAATTTCTCAGTCTTTTTATTGCACAGCTGAGGGTTCGAAAATTTGATTTTTGACCTTGCTGTGTTTTTCCTTGAAGGATCTCAAAAAAGATTTGTAATTTACATCAGAACAGCACACTGCTCTTTAAATACCCTGCAGATGAAAGTGATGGAGGGATGTTAAACATGTACTCCAAGTTCAGTTTGCAAGACCAGAGTGACCAGCTGCCCTGTGCACAGGGGCCCCTCTCCCACAGTCACCTGCTTCCCAGGCTGTGCTCACTCTGCACTCACGATGGCTTGGGCACTGGAGGAAATCCGACTCACTCCCTTACTATCCATAATTACTTATTGATTTCTTGTTTTCTCAGTGCAATGGTGGCAATAGCCAGCGAGATGACTACAATGCCGGGAAGAACAGGGACCTGTGGGGGAGACGGGGCTGTGAAGGGCACGTCTCTACTCCTAGCAACACTCATTATTCAGTCGCTGAATGGTTTGTGTAAGCCGAGAGTCCATCTTCCCAGACAATAAAGGGAGAGGCAAATAAAGAGCAGGTTTGTTTTGTTCTTGCATCAAAACGGCTAACACAATCCCACTATTCCCAGAAACATGAAGTCACTGTTTCCAGCACAGGCAGTTTGACTTTCTGGGAGACAACAGCTCCTTGTACAAGACGTTGCTGTTTCATGTGTGCTGGGGCAGTCCTACAAAAAGATCAGGCCAGGAGTGTTAGTGAGGGCAGAATTACTCTGATTTGTGGTCGCAGCGATTTCCAACAGTAATGTGATTCTGATGTTTGATCTGCCATTGATTTGATTTCTGCACTTAGGAGCTGTGGATTTTAATTCAGAGGGAGGCTGTTCAGGTGATCATCTATCTGAGGCAATTTTTAGTTTCTTAGTGTAAGAGCAACACACCACAACAACACAATGCTAAAGAAACAAAATCATCCACCACTTCAGCACCAACAGTGCCCTATCCCTTCCCTGGTGACTCTACGGGGCCTGTGGTAAGGGCCTAGCAAAAACTTTCTAGAAACGCAGCCCATGGAGTCGCAAGAGAGTCGAAGAGCAGAGGTGGCAATCCCCTCAGGGGACCTTTGCAGCCTGAGTGCCCTAGGAATCAGTCCCCCATGGAAGGTCCGTCCACGGTGTCATGCAAGACGGCCTGGGATGACAGAGGCTGAGTTTTCTGTGGTTGATCTCAAAAGCCCTAGCTCACAGATTGGACATGAGGCCCACTCAGTGGGGGTGGATGCATCCATGGCCCTAGGAACCAAGCCAGATTCGCTATGACAGGAAACCAATAGGCTCCAGAGAGAACGAGACTGCTCTCTAAGACGCGAGGTATACACGCCTCTCTTTCACATGGAGAACTGTGGAGAAAACAAGGATGCATCAGTACATAAAGAAGAGAGAGCCGGCCTGTCTACCAGGGATGGGTCACCTCCACCTCACTTGCCGGGCCCAGAAGCCATTACAGGGGAAGTGGTAACTTGAATATTGCTCTCATGGCTAGCCTGACAACCAGCTCCAGGGACATGGTGACAGACACTGTGGTCACCCAAACCTCACAAAAGCAGAGAACTAGAGTCTACAGAGAAAGCAACACTAAATCAGATCCCTATCTTGCCTGCCAAGGCTCAGGGAACATCACAGAAGAGAGGGCAGAAGGAGTGTAAGAGCCTCAGGACGGGTGGGAATAGCCCGAGGCACCACCTTCCCCCATCCCCGCAAAGACTGAGGCCTCTTGGGATCCACAATGAACACCAATAATCCCACCGAAGACCCTCAGCAGAATAGGGGTGGGAAAGAGGGGGGTCTATGTATGCAACCTTTATAATGTTTATGCATGCAACTTATATAAAATAAAATCAATAATTAAAAAAAAAACAACAACCGTAGCTTGCAAGAGGCTTTGGTGGGGCAGAGCGGTCGGCAGAGTGCCACTGTTGTCTGAACCCTAACCTCCGGTGCTGAGGAGGAAGGCCGGGAACGACAAGCAGCTGCTGAGCGGAGCTGGTGAGTTTTCCAGAATGGGGAATGAGTCATACACAGAAAGGTTTTATGGCAGGTGACAAGAAACCCTTGTCTGCTGGCAAACTAGCCTCAGGGTTGGTCCCAACCAGGCAGGGACACTTCGCCAGCCTAATGAAACCTTCAGGCACACAGGCTGCAGTTTTTTACTGAGAGGCCATTTTGCCCTAACGGGGAAAGAATGTGAGGTCCTTGTTTGAATTTTCAACAACTAAAATCAATAGAAGACCACTGTTTTATAGTGAAAGGGTAATTTCTGACCCAAATCCCAAGAACCTGATGCTCAGTTTTGTTCACGTAAGAGTCCAGAGTCAACAAGGAGATAGAGAACGTTTTCAGGGCAGTGAAATACTCTACGGTGTTGTAATGACAGACCTTTGTCATTATGCATTTGTCCAGACCAGAGATACGCAGGCCACGTGAATCCCAACCCAGACTGTGGTGATGGGTGCTTGCAGGTTCATCAGCTGGAATCAATGCAGAACTGTGCTGGGGATGCTGACAATGCTTGGCAAGTGTGGGAGCACAGGGCATGTGAGAACTTAGAACAGTAAGTTTTCTAAAATAACAACAAAAACCTGAATTCAAATGCTATTGATATGCCAACTGACAATTTTAAGGAACTGCTATGTAAATGATTCTTTGAAAGCAAAATGGGCTATGTAAAATTTAAAATCAAAGCCTGTTGGCAGAATTTGTGTTCAGGAAGGCCTACTACATTGGACATCATAGTGGTTTGATTCAGGTGTCCCCCATAAACTTATGTGTTCTGAATGTTAGGTCCCCAACTGATGGAGATGTGGGAACTAACGCCTCCTGGAGGCAGTGTATTGTTGGGGGTGGGCTTATGGGTGTTATAACCAGTGTCCCCTGGCCAGTGTGTGGCACACTCTCCTTTGCTATTGTCCACCTTATGTTATCCGAGGGTGATGTCCACCCTCTGCTCATGCCATCGTTTTCCCCTGACATCATGGAGCTCCTCGCGATTTTGTAAGCCAAAATAAACCCCTTTTTTCCCCACAAGCTGCTCTTAGCCGGGTGATTTCTGCCAGCAACATGAACCTGACGACAGTCACGGACCTGGTGCCTCATGAAGACCACACGACAGTGGTGCATGCTGGGAGGGCGGGAAGGACTTCACTTCCCGTGTCAGAAGGCAGTGGGCTTCCTCTCCACAGACATTAGCATCCAAAAGTGGAATTTTGATTTGGAGAAACAGAGTCATCAAAGCAGTTGAGATCAACAAAGAATAATGATTTACACAAACAAGTTAACAGCGTCTACACTGGGCTGGGCGAGAGCTCAGTCAGTATTGGGCTTTCCCTTCAAGCGTGAGGACCCGTGTACATAAAGTGTCAGGCATAATAGTACAAGCTGGGCATTACTGGCCAGCTAGAGACGTGTGACTGGTGGGCTCAAAGGCCTTGACTCAAAGGAGGTAGACGGAGTTCCTGAGATAGATTCCCAATGAAGGTCGACATCTGACCTCCCCATTGCAGCCACACACATGCACTCACACATAGATGCCCAACACACACGATTATATACACACACAGGCTTGCACACCACACCTCACAAGGCGGTAAATGAAAATAAATTAACATTGACACGTTATTATTGTAACAACACAGCCATGGTTGCTCTCATTGATTGCACCCTACTTCTAGCACACTTGGGCGATGTCTCTCTGAGGCTGCGTTTCATAATTCTGTCTGATTCACACTTACGATATTCCTCCACTCAGTGCTGTAAGTTAGGAGTTGGTGTGAATCATCCAAGAGTTGGATGGAGACACGAGCCATTTTAATTTATAACGGATAAATGCCATATAGTGTAAGCAGGTTCACAGGGCAAGTTCTCCCCCAATAAATATTTACATCAAGAAAGGAAATGAAGGGCTGGAGAGATGGCTTAGTGGTTAAGGCACTTGCCTGCAAAGTCTAAGGACCCAGGTTCAATTCCCCAGGACCCACATAAGCCAGATGCACAAGGTGGCACATGTGTCAGGATGGAGACCCTGGAGCACCCATTTTCTCTCGCTCTCTTAAATAAATGCAGAAAATCTTTTTAAAAAGAAAGGAAATGATTTTCTAAAGGAAGACAAACCCATCTTTTATAGCCAATAAATGTTAAGGGACCACTATTCTCCAGTAAGTTTAGGCTCATCCACAGTATCTAAAATTACATAATCCACTCAAACTCATCTATTTTATAACTACCTCATGTTAGTAAGGAGTGATCTTAGTTCAGATTAAAGAGAAGTCAGAAAATTGATTTTCGAGGGAGGTGGAAGGCCGCGATGGGCATATGGGACTGAGTGCAGACTTGCAGGGAGGCCTTGAGCGTGACCCAGTTTCCTAGTCGGGGTGTTGGTGGTAAATGCTGGCAGGAAGCAGGTGCGGTACACAGAGGCACAGGCTTCTCTGGGAAGGACTCAGGAACTGTGCCAAGACATTTGGACTTCATCCTAAGGACCACAGGGACCACTGAAAGGTGTGGCTCCAAGGAGAAACTGAGTCACGCTTAGCCTTTAGAAAGCTTACCCCAAAGGCCCACTGAAGAGCTGGCTGGTGAGGAGCAAGCCCAAGGTGTGGAGCTTGGTCCAGTTAGAACAGATGACAGGTAGATGACAGCTATTCCTGGCAATGAACGTAGGAAGAAGTGAGTGATGGCTGAGGTCTGCAGTTTTCTGGTGCCACTACGTGGAGGAGACGATGGAGCTAGGGACGGTGTGTGGCCACTGGCTTGGAGGGAACTGTGAGCATGCAGTGGTCCACGGTGTGCGGGGTGAGGAGCTGGCTCCAGAGATGGAGGCTACTTGGGGTCTGAGGCAGTGGGTAGGTGCTGCAGAAACTCCATCTGAGCAGGTTGTCTACAAGGTGACTACAGGTGTGTAGAATGGCTGGGGCTGCAGAAAGAGACTGCAGGGACAGCTGCCTTTGTTTGGTAATTGGCACTAGCGGAAGGACTCTGGTGAGCCAGGCAGAAGGTGCACAGGGGCCAGAAAGCCCCTGGCATCAAGTCCTCAGGACACTCAAATGAGGCAATGAGCAGTCAGATGAGCCCCTAAATGATGGAGAAAGGGTACAGTATGGGGGAATTTTATGTCACGGAAGTTATGAGAAGACTATTTTTGTGCATGGTGCTATTTTCCCCACAACATTTTCAAACTAGAAAGAGAGGGATGCCAACATGAATACTTACAGGAGGGGAAAGGCCTTGACTGAACTATTCTTATCCTTCCTTGGACCTCACCATGACCTTCAGTACAGCAGAAGTCCTCAGCACACCTGACCTGACACTCACCCACACACAGCTCTGATATGCTCTGGAAGCCTTCAAACTACTGCTGAAGCCAACAGCAACATTCACAATCATGTTGCAAATCTCTGGCTTGGTTTACCTAAACCTCACCATGCAAAGTTTTTCCTGTTCGACTCTCCTTAGAATGCAATGCTGTTGGCAGGTGGATCTGCTTAGGGGAAAGACAGTGGGTAGGAAGAGATCCTGTGTAGGTGTGCAGGGATGGGGGGAGATGGCAGCGGACCCAAGAACAAAAGGATCTTTAAAGATATTGGTTGAAGTGCATGGCTATGGTAACGCTGACCGAATGAAATCCTCTGCTTCATATAAAATGGCAGGGATGACACCTGGCTACCAAATGGCATGGAAAGTATTTTGCATTTATAGCACTGACACCCCCGGGTCCATTATTTTCTGGGACACAACACCTCTTGATCACTGATGCTCCACATGAGATGAGGAGAACATCCTGTGAGGCAGCTGCCCTGGCTGTTACGTTAGAAGTGGGGATACCCAGGACAGTGAGGGCTGAGGGAGACGTCCTGTGATCTCCCTGAGAAGCTGTGAAGAGGATTTGCTGGCGGGGGGGGGAGCAGGGAGATTGAGGAGAGCTACTGATTCTGATACTCGAGGCAGAAGGACGGCATCATGCATGGACATCCTGAGCCCTGTGGGTATGTCCAGCTGCCTGTAAAGATGATTCTGCAGGTAAAATACCTGCCATAAGCTCTCTGAGGATGTCAATGTGTGGTGATGCCATGTAGAATGGATGCTCCCCAGGCAAAGAAAGCAGCATAAACACCCTACTACTTCTATAGCTACCTCTATCTGCATCTACCTATCTCCGTCTATCTCTGTCTATATAAAAACACCCTACTATTTCTATAGCTACCTCTATCTGCATCTACCTATCTCTATCTATATGAAACAACCTACTATTTCTATACTTCTATATCTACCTATATCTGTATCTATATCTCTACCATCTCTATCTATATCTATATAAAAACAACCTACTATTTCTATATCTACCTCTATTTGTATCTATATCTTTATCTATATGTATATCTATCTATATCTATATAAAAACAACCTACTATTTCTATATCTACCTCTATTTGTATCTATATCTTTATCTATATGTATATCTATCTATATCTATATAAAAACAACCTACTATTTCTATATCTACCTCTATTTGTATCTATATCTTTATCTGTATGTATATCTATCTATATCTACCTCTATTTGTATCTATATCTTTATCTGTATGTATATCTATCTATATGTATATAAAACAACGTATTACTTCTTTGAACTGGTGTGAAGCTCGGTGCAGCCAAAGTTGACCCTCTGTCTTAGCAGATGGCCTGCCCAAGGTCATACGAGTTGGAAGTGGCAAGGCCGCACTGAGGATGCTGGGGCTTTTGCTTCTAAGGTACATGGCCCTTCTATGTCCCCGGGTAGGGTGACAAGCCTTTTGGTCAGGGATGACCTGCCATCACTCTTCATTACGTCACTGCTCAGTGCCATCACCTCCCTCCATCTCCTGTGCCTTGTACAAAGCTGGAATAGCTCTCCCTGCACGGAGGTACGTGACACAGAGACGCACGTGGACTTGTGTGCCGCAGAAACAAGCAGAGCACTGGTGGAGGCTGTGGCCACACTGAGGGATGGGAGCTCTGCACGTCTGTCCTGGGGGACATGGTCTCCTGGAGACAGACGCAAGGCTGTGGCAGAGGAGAGACATGTCTGGCATAGCACTGGAACCTGACGTTCAGATAAGGCGATCTGTGCCTGATGCGGCCAGAAGGTCCACATGAACGTAAGACGGGTAACGCGCTTCACTTAGCTATGTTTGCAAGGGACACGAAGAGTATGTGAGCAAAAGGACCAATGACTTGGAGCCAAGATGGACTTTCTTCTGCCACAGTAGTTATGAAAGAGTCATGACACTCACCTTTCCTGGTCTCTTGTGGGTGTGAGGCTAAGTTCTCCCCCGTGGGGTAGGAAGGGGACTTTGATATTTTACATCTCCTTCTCCCCACTCTCTCCCTGTGGGTTGGAGTGGAAGGGGGACCCCAGGGCTACCAGCCTGACCTGGTGTGGCTTCACGACAGGGAAAGAATGTATACTAAAAGTTTCTGAAGTTTTGAGTCTTCTATTAGAGCAACTAGGCTCATGTTCAAATCAATTTAATTATTTCTTAGTGATTTTCTTTAGGTTATTAAGGTATTACATAAAAATTTATATGGTTGTACAGTTACTTCAATATTTTCTAAATTCTATTATCTTCCCCTAAAATGTATCTCAGTTTCCCCAAACCAACCATCCCAAGCTCCCCAAACATGGCTCAAACAGCACTTAATTTTGTCAGTGACCACGTGTTTTAAACTCAGAGGGTCCAGAGAGTCAAGCACTTAATTTTGTCAGTGACCACGTGTTTTAAACTCAGAGGGTCCAGAGAGTCAAGCACTTAATTTTGTCAGTGACCACGTATTTTAAACTCAGAGGGTCCAGAGAGTCAAGCATTTAATTTTGTCAGTGACCACGTGTTTTAAACTCAGAAGGTCCAGAGAGTCAAGCACTCTTGGTCTCCCATACTTCTGGCCTGTTCCTAGGTTCCTCTCCACTCCTTTATGAAACATCCAGTAAGTGACACAGGTGACAGGGACATCTTACAGTCCTGCATGGGGCTATCTACTCTCAAGGACTGTTTGGAAAGGTGATGCATTATACAGCTTGCATGTGATAATCTCTTCTGCAACTGCTTCTTTTTCCTGCAGAGAATAACTCCAGAAGGGAAAGGTCCTCTCACAGTGAAGGTTCAGATAACGCAAAAGTATTTGGGCTCCAAATGCAACATGAATCTAACACAGTTTTGTTTTTGTCAGAACACACAGCCAGAGTCTTCCAGCTGATTAACTGTGTCTCTAGCTAATGCTGTGAGAGTCTGGCCTCTGTGCCTGGCTCTAGAAGTGATGGATGTGGCTGTATTCTGTCTCAGACACTCCAATTTCCATCCCCTAGGGTTTTCCATCTGAGCATACTGCCCTCTGTCCACCTCTTCATTATACAAATTTCCAGCATGCTTCAAGAGTTTGCTCTAGAGTTTTCCTGCTCTTAATTAAGGTTTAGATTCTAAAGTATATAATTCAGCATCGAACAACACTGCCAACAACTGCTCCATCGTTCACTTTTACCCACAGGAGGTAATTTTGTGTCTTAAATTTTCTTTGGAAATCATTTTGTATTTAGCACCTAATAGGTGTTTGTTTAATAAGTAGATGTGATGGTGAATAATTAAAAGATATGGATCAGACTCTTTTCAATGTTATATAAACTGGCACTGAGGAATGGAACAGAAATCCACTTCTCTATTGGTCAAAAGCCATTGGTGAGGATAAAGGAACCAGGCTTCCTTACAGAAGAACTTTCCCACAGGAAGTTTTATTGAGTGCCAGGCTTCGTGTTAGGACACCGCAACATCCGGCACAGGGGTCCTTATTTATTTTCACAACTGCATAATTTGGAAATTATTAAGAACAGCTCTTTCTCAAAATTTAAAAATTATGGGTCAACTAAAAACATCACAATGATTTCTCAGCCCATCTCTTTTGCATCTCCTCACACATGAAACACATTTGAAACTATCTTTAGGTCTTGAGTTTTAGTGCTATTAAATTCCTGTCAACATTCCTGTTTTAATGGAAATAGAAAGACAATGACATTCTTTGAACTCTATTACCAAGAAAGAAAAAATAGAAAACTCATACCACAAATAGCTTGTAGAGCTTCTCAAGGCTGTCTCCCTCCTGTGCACACATGTGCAGGCAGGTGTGTTTCAGCAAAGAGGAAGTGTGAAGGATCCGACTGAAAGAGGTTTGTCTGAAGGGCACTATTTCTTGAAGCTTCTGGAGCCACTGGTTCAGAACCAGTAGTGCTGTTGTAATTTACAGAGTGCTCTTTACATCTGTCTGCCTGCTTAGCTGAAGGACTCTCTCCAAGGGGAGCCTTCATTTGGCTCCTGGAGGAGTACCAGTGAGACATGTTAGGGGTGACAGGACCCCCAAAAGTAATAGCAGGGAATGTCCTTCAGCCCATAATGTAGAATCTTTTGTCCCCTAGTCTCTCTCCCACTAAAACCTTCCCTGAGGAGGCAAATAAGTGCTTCTGGTCTTCTGTCATTTCTCCTTAGTAAAGAAAGTCATGTAGGGCTGGAGAGATGGCTTAGCGGTTAAGGCGCCTGCCTGCTAAGCCTAAGAACCCGGTTCCAATCTCCAGGTCCCACGTTTAGCCAGATGCAAAGTGACGCAAGGGCGCAATGCCGCACTTGCCCACAAGGGGGCGCACACATCTGGATTTCGTTCACAGCAGCTGAGAGACTGCTGGCGTGCCGATCTCTGTCTTCCTCTCCCTCTCTGTCTGTCTCTCTCTGTGTCTATCTCCAAAAATAAATAAAATAAATAAAAAAAATTAAAAAAAGAAAGTCATGTAAAGGGATTACTCCCTTTCTGAGAACCTGAGGACATCCAGATATGTGGTGTTAGGTCAGTTCAGTCCTCCATCTAGTAGACTCCCGTAGAAGCTCCCAATCTGGATCTCCAGGTGGGTTTTCCCATCTCTGCAAATCCCTCCCGCTGTGCAGAAGCTGTGTATTGTTTCTTCCTCGTAAGCTCTAGCTCTGCAATAAAATCTTTCTAAACTTTATCTTCTAGGCCATGTGTTTCATTTGTTGAAATTCATAAGACAAGAGCTCAATGGAAGTTCTCTATGACAGTCTGGCACCTTAGCTCCTAAGTTACTGCCTACCCAAGAGCCAAGAAAGGCTTGGGAACTCTCAAAGACACCCCAAATTTCTGTATCACAAGAAGGAACTAAGTAAGAATGCCAGAACTGGACTTGTGCAACTCAAAAGCTTTTGTTAGAAGACTTGGAAAATAGTTCAGTCGGATTAGCACCTGTCATACAAGTGTGAGGAGCTGAGTTTGGAACCCCAGCACCCGAGCAAATGCTGGGCATGTCAGTATCCTCGGGAGATGGAGACTCGTTGGTCCCTGAGTGAGTTTTGGGGTCAGTGAGATACTGTTTCAATAATCAGAGTGAGAATGACTGAGGACATTGACCTCTGGCTTCCACGTGCATGCATGCACACTTGCATGTGAATCCAACATTGAGCTCTGGCTTCCACATGCATGCATACACACTTGCATGTGAACCCACATATGCTCCAGCACACATATGAACACACACACACACACACACACACACGCAGGCAACACATACATACATATGCAAAAAGAATCTTAAAATTGGAAAACAAAACCAAAATATAATTTGTTCAGGCTAACATGGAAAACACAAACAGATATAACTGTCTAGAACATTCTTTTAATACTTAATTTTGTGACCCTTTTTTCAAATGAAGCATACTATCTCGAGGAGTAAAAGAAAACTTGGAAAGAGTAATGTGTAAGTTCAACTGTATAAACTTCAAGTGCAAAGTAATGGATGCTTAAGGAAAGTGGCAGGCCTTGGGGGAAATCTAGAAATAGACTAAAACATAGTTGAGCTAGGTATTAAATATTTACTTTCCCCCACTGACTTGGAAAAAGACACAATTTGCCTCTGGCAAGATGGTTCTCACACCCTATAATGTGAGACTTACTCCGATTCCTGTCCAAGAACGTGTGCTGCGCACCGAGGCTGGTGACTGGGAATGGGGTCAGCACTGAAGTTGGCTCTTTCCTGCCCCCCGTCCCCCGCCCTGTCCAGCTGGATGGCTGCAGGAGGTCTTTGGGGCAGATTTGGGCCGACTCCACCCACCTTTCCCCAGTCCTGTTCTGAATTTGTGCATCCTTGTGTTTGAACATGCATGACACGCTCCAACCCTAACTATTAACAAAACTTTAAACTCTCCGTTTAAATTCTGGCTAGACTGGGAAGATACAAACAAGCCACTGCAAAGTATTGTTCCAAATCTCTTACCAAAAGAGAGAGAGAGAGAATATGTGTCCTTTCTTTAATGGAATTTGGAACCAGGATATAGAACCAATATCTATAGGCGTGGTACTTTCCAGGTTTGACCTCTGAACCATTTTGGGTGTGATGACTCTGTCCCACGAATGACGGGGATTCCTGCCTGCCTCGTGAGAGTACACACAATGAGAACACACAGCTAAGGCTCCAGTGACCCAGGGAGGCCAGGGGATCTGCACTTCTTTTCCTCTGGGCAGCCCTGCGCTAAGGTTCTCAGGGCCCAGGAGCATGGCGCGGGGTAACGGGTCTAAGGTCAACACAGCAGTGGGGCCTCCCAGTTCCCCACATTGCTTTTGATCATGTTTCTTGTCTGTTCCTTTACTGTTCAGACTTGTAACTGGCTTTAATTTTTTTTTTTCTTCAAAATCCCTGAATCTATTACTTTTTCATCTCTTGTAGTATACAACTTAGGGAAACATACCAATTTCCTTTTCCATAAAGCAATCTAGCAGAGCCCACAATATTGAATTGAATATTTCAAAATAGCTCAAAGAGAGAAGCGCAGGTGATTTTGCCACAAAAAAAGGTCACACATTTGAGATGAAGGGTGACTAAGTCTCTCCTGCTCCAAAACCAACTATGCGTGTGTTGAAACATCACACTGTTCCCGGCGTCCACGTACCTATGTGTGTTACTTAACAAGAAGGAAAAGTGCAGACCCTTTAGCGAATCCAGGCACATGATTTAGGACAAGAATCTGCGAGTTTGGATCTGGTTAGTTGAGAAGGCTCGTGGTATATAGGTAGGGGCTCAATGACTCCTTGCTGCTTCTTCATTGATTTTCTTGTTTCAGCTACTGAAGCTGCTGGATGAGGCAGGCAGGATGCAAGGACAGCTTAGTGACCTAGGACCCTACCTGCATTGCGTTACACACTCAGCCCTCTCCAAACCACACAACGCTTAACTCCGTCCTAGCGCCTCCCATTTGACAGTTGAAGTGTGGTCAAACATTCTGGAACTAGAAGCAGTGAACTGACCCAGCCTGCACCAGTTATAAGTACAGACAAACTGTGTCACCAGAATGAACTTCGAGGCAAAATCCTCTACTTATTATCCTATGCATGATTAAAATGTTAAATATGTGAGCATGCATATCATCTAATCAGATGTATCATGAGAAAGGCCATGTACAGTGAATCATGGCTTACATAACCTAAGTCTGTGAATCAACACAGAAAACCATCCCCCCCCTTCAAGCAGCCAACTCCTCCTTCTGGACCCACAGCAAGAAGCTGGGAGAGGCAGCCCCACTAGGCTTGAGCAATCTCTTGAGCCCACACTGTGCTTTCACTTGTAAACAAAATCTCTCCCTGCTTTACTAATTATTTTCATCTCTTCAATTCTCTGAACAAGATGCTAAGAATCTGGGAATGCACAGCTCAAACCACCACCACTGGTGACACTGGACGTGCACCCTTCCTATCTGACCCTGTCATTAAGTCCACATATTGTGTTTTTGCACCTCCAGTCTGCACATGAGCCAAAGAGGTAAAGTAAATCTTACCTTTTTGTATAGACTCCTCAGATCTCGGTACTGCCACATGCTGTTTAGGACCTGAGATGCCGCCTTGACCACCTTTGGAGAGTGTCTGATAAAGAAAACACAGGAAATGCATGGGGTGAGTGGCATCTGGGCTTGGATCCACCCCAACTTCTCAGGAAACATCAAAATTCACATTCTTTTGGCTTTTCTTGGTTTCCCCTCTGCCTGGAGAGCACAAAGCATTGTTCTCCAAGCCCCATCTTCATTCTCATCAACCCACCCACGAAGGTGAGATATAGGAAGATATGATAATTGGACAAAGAATTTTCAAAATGCAAACACGAGAGCAGTGGCATTTAATGAGAACAGCAGTTGTCTATTTGTCTATCTACAAAATGGAATAGTGAAGAGCGATGGCTGGGTCCAGGGGCATTGGTGTAAGGCTGTGCACTGCCGGAGTAGTCAAAGCGAAGGCATTCGTGATTTTCCTGGGATCCTGAGACATGTGTGGGATGGTCTTACACACTCGTGTGACCACAGGGCATTACTGTCCACTTGCTGCATGTGCCAAGAACAGGAGCTTGGCAGTGAAGACCAGCGTGTGTACACATGCTAACAGGAAAGGGAGAGATGCTCAGGGAGAATCTGTAAACGCAGCCTCGCATGCTCAAGTTCTGTCCCCTGCACTGAGGCGCACAGGGAGAGGCCGAGGTCCAGGCACTGGTGAATAGCTGTCCCACCTGTCCTCACAGTGAGTCTTTGAAATCAATGAAGATATAACAACTTTACTTCTTGATTCAGGGCCAGTCTGCACCTCAAAACCCAGACTAGGTTAATATATCCATGTTGATCTGATCCAATGAGATTCTTGGAAGTCACTTTGATGAGTGCTCACAGAAGCTACTAAATACCTGGGCACTGTTAATTCTCACAGGCCAGTCCCACAAGCAATTACACAGTTCTGGAGGCCACTGTTGATGCTATGGTCTACCACACGGGCAGCTTACTTTTCTGTGAAGGATCTGATAATGAAATGTGCTTAGTTGGGGACCATATGGTCTTGATCACAGCTAACTGGGTAACCTCCACTGAGTGCGAAGAGTCCTAAATGCAGTAATCAGAGAAATGGATGGAACTGTACTTCAACACTATTTGCAACAACGACCAACCAACAGAGGGTGTGATGTGGCTTAGTGTGTGGACCTGTGGTCCATGGGTATGACAACTCCTGGGGCTGGTCAGGATGTTGCCAGTAAGGAGGACTCCCAGGTGATGAACAGCATGGACACTGGTGTGCTGATGGCAGGCCTGCTACCAACTACCTCTAAATTGAGACCAGGGATGCCTTTGAAATAAAATGGTCTTTGAAATGGAAGGCAAGCAGATGGTAGATGTGTCTGGGTGTAGAGCATTTGAGCTCTACAGTAAATGGTCATTTTGGAGATAACAATTTTGCAATGATCATGTAGGATGGCAGGACGTAGCTGATAACTTAAGCTGCTATTTTTCTCCTGGGCCTTTATGTTTGTAACTTAGGCCAAGTTTAAGGTTCATCTATTTACTAAAGGGCTGTAGTCACTTATTATTTTTGAGAAATAATCTAACTTTGGCTGTATTATAACAAGCTATTTTTTAAAAGAAAAAAGAACATTGAGGTTTTGTAAATTTTATTTTATCTCCATGAAATATTAGCCATTAAAGTAACATTTATTTTATTCTACTAAAATGAATGGTTGTGAAATTATTTTATAATTTATAAGGGGACCATATTCCAATGTAATTTTAAATTCCTTTGACTCAAAACAGAGAAATTTAGATCTTTTCATGGACACAGATAAAGGTACATTTTATTCTTATATAATCAATGCTAAACAAAGATTAAATGGTATGTTTTGTGGCATTTTATCACTGCTAGCTAGAGATTTGTCTATGACAATATGCAAGCAACCCTGGGGGAACACATATTAGTATTCAGGTAGTGATGGTGTAGTTGAAACATTTAGCATGGAATTATTCCTCTGACACTGTAATTTTTTTGGTTTCTACTTCTTGTTTAGTTACAAAATAGAAAGAGACTGTGAATGTGTAATGAATATCAGATTTTAGCCTCTCAATTAAAATGCCAACATAACACAGTGTTAGAAGAGCATGTGAAAGTCAAAGAAACATTGCTGTCTTCTTAGACATTAATTCTGATCCATCTACTAGACTAGTGTCATAAAATATCTGCATGGAAAAGTATAACTATTGATTGATAGCCTTAACAACCGAGTGTTCCTAATGTGACAAGAGATTACAACCCAAGCCACAACACACCGTCCTTTACTGACAAGTCACTCTTCAGGCTGTGAATAGCTTTTCTGCATTATGATAAAATAAAATGACATCCAACATTATTTCCTATACAACTATTGCAACCACAAAAATGTATTCTTGAAAGAGATGAACCTGAAAGAATGTCTTCCTGTGTGTTTAAAGTGATATGAAAAGAGTGAGTTATCAAGACTTCAAAATGGTGAGCAAGAGACTCATGAGAGTTCATAACGATTACAGAACGTCTGGTCTTCAACAGACCTGTCCCACCATGGATGGCGAAAGATGTGTGTTGGTGCAATTCCTCATGGTTGCACAGGTCACTCATACCAACAAGAGGATCCCACACCACCAGTCCCTTTGACTGTACCCAAGGCACAATGAGAGGTACAACTCTAACACACTGTGACTGCCAACTCTGCATCGTTAGGCTTGTACCTATTTAGAAAGCAAATGCACAATTTTTTAAAAATGGTAAATTGCAGCCAGGCATGTTCGTCTCCTTCCTTTTGATCTGTGTGTTTTCCTATGTTGTCTCCAATGAAAATCAGGTTCAAATTGAACTTATTTCTGAAAGCCAGTTTTAAAGAGCAATTTAAGGTGGACGATTTGCCTTGACATTCTTACAATTTCTAGTTATTAAATCACCTCAAATTCCAAACATATATGTAAAAATCACAAGGAAAGATGGTGAGACTGACAGCACGAGAACTATCTCTGGAAAGATGTTTGATTCAACTCAATTTAACACTGTTATTAAAATCAGCCACCCAGGGTGCTCACATAGAAAACATCAAAGAGAAGATGAAGGAACGGCCAGATGAAACAATTGGCTATTCCATAAAGAAATGTTTGCTCGAATTAAAATAGACTTATGAGATCATCTCCAGATAAAAACACTTCTTCCCATTGACAATAACCAACTTTGGATTATGCTTACTCAGGCAACATTCTGTTTTGACAATTAGGATATATATGACTTCCTAGGTGATTTCTTCCAATGATTTTAAGGTAGTTTCACCACACAGTTTTCTTTGGCTATAGGACTGATCAAAGCCTCTCATCTCTGTAAGGCCCATGGCGTGGTGCTGGCTGCTGTAGAGACACTCAGACACCTCACGGGACTTACTACAGGCTGAGGCAGCTGGTCCTTACATACACAGACTGCATTTTAATCTTGAAATGTCTCATGAATACAGAAAAATGGATTGCTTTTGGCAACTATGATTTTATCGTGTCTTTACGTGTGCGTGTGTTTAAAAAGCACTAATAAGTTGATTGTCACACAGCTGAAAACAGGCAAGCATTTCAATGAGAGACCCCTCAGGCCTACCTACGCTTCATGAAGAGGAAACTGCAGAGCCCGCCATTTGCACTGTGAGGGAGTTTAGTTCAGGCACAGCGTCATAAGATGTATAGAATTCAAAACAACAATCTACATTGACTAGTACTGCCCAAGACCACTGGGGCTTCTCTCTTGCATGTAGGAAGGAATTCAAATTCTAATGTTGAATTGTCAATTGAACCTATTTTGCAATCTCAGGGTGTTTAAACAAAGCCCCCCAGATTTCATAATACATTGGTAATAACCTGAAATAAGTGAAACAATGAGGTATAATTTCCAGAAAATCTCCAAGAACATTCCTCACCCTCTTTAATAGCAAAAGGAAAAGTTATTTAGCATTTATATGTAAGGGAAAGAGAGGCAGGGAATTAAAAGTCAAGAAATACACAGGCCTTTGATAAAAAAAAAAAAAAAAAA
Organism: Orientallactaga sibirica; assembly: GCA_036365145.1. Classification (NCBI taxonomy): domain Eukaryota; kingdom Metazoa; phylum Chordata; class Mammalia; order Rodentia; family Dipodidae; genus Orientallactaga; species Orientallactaga sibirica. The sequence goes on from JAEOAD010000005.1 coordinate 2,342,386, forward strand.
AACATTTACCCTTTTAATCTTCTTTGATTACATTCAGTGACTTCTGGAAGGCAAGTTTAATTAAGGTGAGCAGAGGTTTCCATAAAAGTTGACAGCTCATGGATATACGGATACCTGGCTGGTGAAGATACATGTAGTTGCACACCACAAATACCACACCAGAAGACACTCCCATTTGTGCTGGAGTGGTGGCTTTGATCAAAGTATTCCCCTTTAAAATTTTTTTTTTATTTTTTATTTCTTTATTAGCAACAGAGAGAGAAAGAGGCATAGTGAAAGTGTGAGAGAGAGAGAGAGAGAGCGTGTGCGAGAGAGAATGGGCACACCAGGACCTCCAGGCACTGCAAATTCCAGATGCATGCTCCACTTTGTGCATCTGGCTTATGTGGGCATTGGGGAATAGAACCAGGGTCCTTAGGCTTCACAGGCAAGCATTTAACTGCTGAGCCATCCCTCCAGCCCCAAGTTTTCCTCTTTTTAATCCACCTTGGTGAAGCTCAGCATTGTCACCACTCTCCTGGAAGCCTGGAAACTATCTACTCATCTTTTCAGATTCCATGACGACTAATTCCAGGAATGGCAGTCAGACAACGTCTTCAGATCCCAGTCAGTCAGTATGGGCATGCGGCTTGTTAAGTTCAATGTGCCTCAACTGCCACCGCTAGGAAGGGAGGGGGAGGGCGAGAAGCAAGTTCTGTCCGGCTCCATTACGCTGTCCTTCTATGTCACGCCTTGCTATGCCGAAATGAGCAGGTACAGAGCTGAAGGGACACGGGGATCCGTGACCACAGGGACAACAAGGAGACAAGTGATGCGCCTATGCGGCTTGTGGCTTTAGTGGAAGGAACTCCCTATGGAGGCTGGACAGCGAGGCCCTCCTTACTGACACCACGGTGATCTCCAAGTCACCAGTTACTGATCGAATCAAGACTTCCAGCAGAAGCCGTTTTCATGATGGGGTGGGGACTGGAAATGATATTCTGTTCCTTTCTCTTAATGATCAGAGACACATTCTTCCCAGTGACATTCACCTGTGCTACCCGTAAGCAGGAGACGACCCCCCCCCAACCACACAGAGACAGCGTCACCATCCAACTTACTTATCGCCTTTGCTTTTGGAGATGCCGACCAGCTTCTCGATGCCGCCGGCGTCCCGTAAGGCCTTGGCGTTCTCCATGTTCTTGGTGATCACCTCGTGCAGGGTGCAGCACACAGCTGTCACCGTGTCGTCGGACATGGCCTTGCTCGCCGCACTGTTACTGTTGTTCCCACCTGGGAGCCTGTGGACCAGGTCTCGCATGGCGTACTTGCCTTTGGGAAAGAAAATGAAGGAAGGAGTTGAAGAAAGAGAGGTGCAGGTAGAGGAAGAGAAAAGATGAAGTTGGATACCAGGCGGGAAAGAGAATACAAGAAGCCACATCACTGCCACATTGTGTGTTCCTGCTTGTGGTTGTTCCTTACTGGGTGGTCCCAAGTCCTCATACATGAATCCCAGTCCACTTTTCTATCAACGGCCCTGGGACATGGGGTCCAGGATGTCCCACCACCACTACTGGGTGGTCCCAAATCCACAGACATGAATCCCAGTCCACTTATCTATCAACGGCCCTGGACATGGGGTCCAGGATGTCCCACCACCACTACGGGGTGGTCCCAAGTCCTCATACATGAATCCCAGTCCACTTATCTATCAACAGCCCTGGGTGGGACATGGGGTCCAGGACTTCCCACCACCACTACTGGGTGGTTCCAAATCCACAGACATGAATAACAGTACAGTTATCCATCAACGGCCCTGGGACATGGGGTCCAGGACTTCCCACCACCACTACTGGGTGGTTCCAAATCCACAGACATGAATAACAGTACAGTTACCCATCAATGGCCTGGGGCATGGGGTCCAGGACGTCCCACCAACACTACTGGGTGGTCCCAAGTCCACAGACATGAATCCCAGTCCAGTTATCCATCAATGGCCCTGGGACATGGGGTCCAGGATGTCCCACCACCACTGCTGGGTGGTTCCAAATCCACAGACATGAGTAACAGTACAGTTACCCATCAATGGCCTGGGGCATGGGGTCCAGGACACCCCCACCACCACTCTGTGGATACTGACGTCTATGGAAATTCAAGTCTCTCCTGTACAATGGGACACCCGCAACTCTCCTGTGTTCATCCATGTCTAGGTGACTTTTATTACCTAATACAACGTGAATTCTATTAGGGAATCGTGACGAGAGTAAAGTCTGTACATGATCAACACTCATGCAGCTATTTTCCACTTTTTAATGTGTGTACATTGTGAATGTGTGCATGCACGTGTGTGAATGCTGGCATATGCATACACGGCACATGTGTCTGGATGTCAGAGGATAACTTAGAGGTGTCAGTGCCCACCTTCCACCTCATTTTCAGGCAGGGCCTCTTGCTGAGTTGTTGTCAACCATGGTGTCTGCCACCCAGCTGTTCTGCAAACGTCTAGGAATTCTACCACCGCCACTTCCCAGCTCTCTGTCAGCGTGCTGAGGTTACAGAAGGAATTCTAGAAGCTCGCATGGCTTCTGGCTTTTCCCTGGGGTCTGGGGCTCCAGACTCAGGTACCCAGGCTTGAGTAACAACCGCTTACTAAGCTGTCTCCCTAGTCCTTTTCAAATATTTCTGACCTGGAATTGGTCAAATCCAGTGTGAGGATTCCATACTATGGAGGGCAAGTGCCTGAAGTGCGAGACAGCGGTGGGGTTCATTCACCAGGTGAGTGATTTCATGCCTCAAAGCTGCGGTGTTTTCTAGGTGTAGCAGGAACCATAACGGTAGTTAATTTCCAAGATTCTTTTAAGGACTGAATGAGGAAATGAATGGACAGCATTTCTCCATGGGCATGAACTCAACATATGTTATGCTAATCTTTACAGAAGGTAAGAAAAAGTAGGCAACTGTGACACAACCCTCAGACGTACCTTAATGGGAGTTTTTTTGGGACCTGTGTCTTTAACTTCACAGCAGTCACATGACTGTTGTGATGCCTGCAAATCCAAGAGGAATATGGCGAGCAGGAGAGAGGGGCGGAGACGTCCGTCACGAGCCAGCCTCCACACTAGGGACTCTTGTCTCTCAGATGAGGTTTATTGAAGGGTTCAGTAATGGAACGTTTATTAACCTGGCATGTTTCTTTTTGTGTAAGAAATAAAACAAGACCAACTTGGCTTCCTTAATTCTCTTTATCATTATTAATCTTGTTTCTCCCAGTGATAAAGCTAGTTGTGATGATGGATTTATAGAGCGCATGTTGCAGTCAGGTTCGCATTGCTGGGAGAAATCACCCGACTGAAAGCAGCTTGTGGGAAAAAAGAGGTTTATTTTGGCTTACAGGCTCGAGGGGGAAGCTCCATGATGGCAGGAAAAATGATGGCATGAGCAGAGGGTGGACATCACCCTCTGGTTAACATAAGGTGGACAACAGCAACAGGAGAGTGTGCCAAAAACTGGCAAGGGGAAGCTGGCTATAATACCCATAAGCCCGCCCCCAACAATACTCTGCCTCCAGGAGGTGTTAATTCCCAAGTTGCCATCAGCTGGGAACCTAGCATTCAGAACACTTGAAGTTTATGGGGGACACCTGAATCAAACCACCACATTCCGCCCCTGGCCCCCATAAACTGATAACCGTACATGATGTAAAATGTAATGCATTCATGCAAATTTAAAAGTCCCCATAGTTTTTATCAATTCCAATGATGTTCATACATCCCCATAATCCAAGGTCTTTTAACGGAGCCATAATACCAAAAATATCCCCAAAAAAACCCATAATGGCACAGGATAAACATTCACACTGCGAAAGATGGCATTGGGCAAAGCAAAGAAATGTTCAACCAATACAAGATTTTAAACAACCAGGGCAAACTCTGTAACTCCCAAGTCCAACAACTAGTCAGTGACAAATCTCCAAGTCCGATACTTCTGAGCAGCAACAAGTCTCTGAAGTTCCAATTCCGCCCCTCCAGCTAGGCTACTCACAGTCCTGGAAAACTTCATCCAGGGCCGGCAGCTCTCCTTGGCAGCCATCTCATAGTCCCGGCATCTCCACTGGGTCTCCACTGCAACCCACGGTCCATCCTCATGGCCCCATGGGATCTCCATGCAGGTATCCAGCAAACCTGCTTCACACTGCCCATGGCCATTTCCAAAACACAAGACCGTGTTAAAAACTCAATGACCCTCTCTTTCCTGCATTTGTTACACTCCATAATACCAGGTAGGGTGCCAATTTGTTAATCCAGGGGGGAATACATCAGACTTTGAAGAACAGGACACTCCTTCAGCATTCAGGCCCCTTCAAAAGAGTCTGCATTCTTCCTGTTGCCCCAGTGCAGGTTAGCTGGCCCAATCTCAAAGGTTGTAATCTCTCAATTGCAGCTGAATGGGCAGAGTTCACCCAAAGATTTCATTTTTTTCTGTGCCTTATCCCTCTGCTCACACCAGTTCATTTTTACGCAAAGCAACCCTGCACATCTTCTCAGGACAGGATGCTTCTCACACAAACTGCTAGCCCAGTCCAAGTAAAGCTCTTTCTCACCCTCATAAGCCAAACCTCACAGTTCATAGTTCTTACTGCATTCAGGTCTTTCAGCTCTGACCAGAATACAGCACTGCAAGGCATGTCTTAGGCCAAGATTTCAAATCCTTCCACATTCCTCTTGAAAATCAGCTCCAAAAGGCCAAAGCCACAGTCAGGTGTCTAGCAGCAACCCCACTTCTGGTACCACTTTACTGTTGCAGTCAGGTTCGCATTGCTGGGAGAAATCACCCGACTGAAAGCAGCTTGTGGGAAAAAAGAGGTTTATTTTGGCTTACAGGCTCGAGGGGGAAGCTCCATGATGGCAGGAAAAATGATGGCATGAGCAGAGGGTGGACATCACCCTCTGGTTAACATAAGGTGGACAACAGCAACAGGAGAGTGTGCCAAAAACTGGCAAGGGGAAGCTGGCTATAATACCCATAAGCCCGCCCCCAACAATACTCTGCCTCCAGGAGGTGTTAATTCCCAAGTTGCCATCAGCTGGGAACCTAGCATTCAGAACACTTGAAGTTTATGGGGGACACCTGAATCAAACCACCACAGCGCATTTAGTTTATGAAGTACTTTAGGCATTACCAACAACCCAACAAGGCAATTAATTTATTCCACCTGCAGCTTCCAATTCTGTTCCCTTAATTTATTTCCAGAAGTAAGTAAGTAAGAACTTGTAGTCTGCTGATCTTAGGTTGGGGTGGGGACAGTAGAATTGGCAAGTGTCCCAACTTAGGTCTCTTTCTTACCTCCCTTCCCCTTAAATAGACAGCTGTAGCTAGCCCCTAAAAAGCTTCCAGAAATATTTTACTTGAAAATGCATCTCTAAATGACATTTCCTGCTGCTAAATTGTCTAGTATGTGGTGCAGGGACAGGGAAAAGAACCCACGGCACTATGTGATATCTTGGTTCCAGTCAGTAATAAATGAAACATAGGTCCTTGTAAAGTTGGGTTCTGCTCTTAGCCCATGTTTAAGTGGCTTATTTTAGCATGTACAGCAAACGCTGATGTTTAAATTACTGAAATAGAAGAGTGTCTTCATTCGGTTGTTGATAGCAGAGGAAGTGTGTGACAAAGTGTTTTGACTGAAAACCTCTGAACGCAGCATGTTTATTTTCTAATGACAGCACTGAAAGCAGTTTGGAGAGGACGCTTTGTGTATGGATTGTCCTGATCTAGTCATCATGACATCACACTCAGCTCTGGCTGACACCGTATTTCTGTGGAGCACAGCATGGCGGGGTTCTATCATGCGTCATCAGAAGACAAGTGTGACATCCAAAGAAGTGAGACAGTGGGTGTGTTCTTTACCCCTTTTTAAAATACTTATTTTATTATTTATTTATTTATTTATTTATTTATTTATTTATTTATTTATTTATTAGAGAGAGAGAGAGAATGGGAGTGCTAGGGCTTCTAGCCACTGCAAACAAACTCCAGTTGCATGTGCATCTGGCTTACATGGGTCCTGGGGAATCAAACCTGTGTACTTTGGTTTTGCAGCCAAACACTTTAACTGCTCAGCCATCCCTCCAGCCCTTTTACCCCACCTCCGCTTTTTTTTTTTTTTTTTCTGAGGTAGGGTCTCATTCTAGCTCAGGCTGACCTGGAATTCACTATGTAGTCTCAGGGTAGCCTCAAACTCAAACTCTCGGCGATCCTCCTACCTCTGCCTCCAGAGTGCTGGGATTAAAGGCATACACCATCCTTTCTTTATAAGGGAGGTGATGGAGGCAGGGCAACAGAATTGAAAAATATTTCATTCACTGGGCATTCGAGGACATTCACACTAAATATGGAAGATCAGTCTTGTGACCTTGGATGTTGTCCATGTTGCAAGCAAGAATGGTGAGGAGTTTCAGCATTCCTTTGTTCTCTCTAACATTTTTAAAAATATTTATTTATTTTAAAGATAGGGAGAGACAGAAAGATAGAGGTAGGGAGGGGGGGGAGAGAGAGAGAGAGAGAGAGGGAGACTGGGTACACCAGGGCCTCCAGCCACTGCAAACGAACTCCAGATGTATGTGCCCCTTGTGCGTCTGGCTTATGTAGGTACTGGGAGATCGAACCTGAGACCTTAGGATCTGGAGGCAAATGCTTTAACTGCTAAGCCATCCCTCCAGCCCAATGTCTGACAATTTTGAATGCATGGTTTCTTTATGGATTCTCTTTCTGTGAGCCCCGAATGAGGCACAGATGTCCTGCAATGTTTGGGCAGCAGGGACAGTCTCTTCCATGACTCCAGTATTCTGCACAGACAGCAGCATGTCCCATGTGCCCCACTGTGTGAAAACAGTCAGGAGTCACTGACAGCAACTCAACTGTTGGGGAAACGCATCAGAATTATCTTACATCAAATATTTCCAATATAGTACACCAATATTTTATTAGGCTGTTGGAGGCTTTCATTTAATTTATTTATTACTTTAGTCTAACTTCGACTTGCTTGAGCATCTGAGGAAAGAAACAAATGAAGTAACATTAGTCTCTAAGGAAGAAAGCCTATTGACAAACTTTGGTAAGTACTTTCATGAGGGTATACTATCCTTTTTAAATATTTTTGTTTATAAGTTGAAAGAAACTATTGGGGCTGGGGAGATGGCTCAGTGGGTAGTGTTTTCCAGGAAAGCCTGAGGAACCAAGTTTGACCATCCAGCTCCCATGTAGAATGCCAGTTGTGGCATGAACCTGAACCCCAATGCTGGGGAGGTGGAAACGGGAAGATCCCTGGGCTTGTCAAATGCAATTGGCAGGCTCTAGTCCAGTGAGAGACTGTCTCTAAAAGCACAGTAGCTTTCCTCCTAGCTGCTCTCCTTCCCATGTTTCTAAACACTAGAAAAAATTACTCTTGGGGGCTAGAGAGATGGCTTAGCAGTTAAGGCGCTTGCCTGCAAAGCCAAAGGACCACAGTTCAATTCCCCAGGACCCATGTAAGCCAGATGCATATAGTGGAGTGCATACATCTGGAGTCCATTTGCAACCGCTGGAGGCCCTGGTATGCCCATTCTCTCTCTCTCTCTCTGTCTCTCAAGTAAATAAATAAAATATTTAAAAAACGTATTTTAAAAAATTACTCTTCTTGTATAGTAAGGAGACTACTGGTCCCCTTTTCTCTCTAACCCCCAGTCAGACTTGTGGGTCCTTGAAGTCTGGTTTCCTCACTGATAGCAGGAGTGAATTCCTATTTTGAATCACATTTAGTGAGGACAGGTTGCAAGGTGAGTAGACCAAACAAATATACCATCAAAGTGACCAAATTATTCACTTCTTTTCTTGTAAAGAAAACTGGATAGAAACGGGGTTCTTCTAGGAACAGTAGGAGGTACAGGTGGGCCAGCAGGTGAAGACTGCCTCTGTGGAAACGTGATGGGGAAAGAGCTTGGAAGTTCTGCAGGGTCTAAAGACCCCGAGCACCTGGATTCCAGTAGTAGTAATTAGGTCAAGTAAATAATTAATTTCTTATATCAAATTATGATAAAAGAGCTAAAAACATCCAAGTAAAGTCTTTTTCTAGAGAGAGTGAGCAAGTGAGAGAGAGAGACAGAGAAAGAGATAGAGAATTAGCCAGGCATGGTGGTGCACGCCTTTAGTCCCAGCACTAGGGAGGCAGAGGTAGAAGGATCACAGTAAGTTCAAGGCCATCCTGAGACTACAGAGTGAATTCCAGGTCAGCCTGGGCTAGAGAGAGACCCTTCTTGAAAAACAAACAAACAAACAAACAAACAAACAAACAAACAAAATAAGAACTAGACCCATCTTACCAGAAATGTTACACATATTCAGTGCAATTCCAATACAAATTTCTGGGAACATTCTTCACAGAGATAGGAAAAATAGTCTCAAAATTCAGATGGAAGTAAAAAAGGCCTCAGAGAGCCAAACTACAGAGGGAACAATCCATGAGACAGACATAGGGAAAGACTTCCTGAATTAGACCCCCCCCCAAGCACAGGAAAAGAGATCAACACTCAACCGCTGGGACCTCATGAAACTAAAAGGACCCCCACCCAAAGCTCCATGGTGATGGTGACAGACATGGTGATCCATCAAAACCTAGCCGCGCAGAATTCTAGAGGCTACAGAGATCTCAACACTAAATCAGGTGGCCCATAGGCCTGCCGTGGCTCATGGAACTTTGTGGAAGAGGGGGAGGAAATATTGTAAGAGTGTGTAGCAGACAGCTTCAGGTTTGCTGAGATGAACTTCAGACCAGGCACAGTTATGGAGGAAGGGATATTATTTATTGAAGCTTACAGATCCAGGGGAAGTTCCATAAAGGCAGGAGAAGCGGCCTGCTCTCCACAGGGCCAAGCAGAGAGAGAGAGAAACCAACCAGCCAGCCACCACGGCACACAGAGCAAAACTACAGCCAAAAGCCCAGCACACTTTAGGAACTCCTGCTAGACACATTTGCATATCTTTACAATGGAATCTCAAACCATCACCACACCTTAAGACCAGGCCCCCAGTGACCTTGCCTCTAGCAAGGTGATTGCAGATGCAAAGTATAACTAATAAAACATTGAATATATTGGGGGACATATATTCAAACTACCACAGAGTGGGAGGGAGTATCCTAAGGCATGATCTCCTGAGAACCCCGCAGGGACTGACTGATGCCTTCGTGATCCTGCCGTGAATACCATCTCCTCACTGAGGAGGCCCCCAGGGTAGTGGGAACAGGGATGGGGGAGAAAAGATTATAACCTGTCATAATATATATAAAATTAAATTAAATATAATAGATTCCATTTCAAAGTAGTGACAGGAGACAGAAATTGGCTAGGCAGTAAGGTAACAGAACCCCAAAAGCGATTTTTTTCCTTGTCTAAAAGCAGGACATGTCACTAAGCTTACAGCCTTCCAAAATGACATAAATCCTCACCCAAGATTTCTGGCCAAGCTGTAAAATCTTGTATTTCACATGGTAACCTATAAACCTGGTCTTCCTCATGTAGCCCCACCCATAAAAACCCGATCTGAGTCTCAAGGTGGGCTTCTCAGACCCCCTTTGCCTCCACCTTGCTTCCTTCTCTTATGTTCTAGGCTTAAGCCCTCTTCTTCCTCCTAAAGTTTTACAATGCGATGAAAATTTTCTGAAGCGTGTCCTCTGGTCTGTGGATTCCATTCTTCAAATTCATATCCAGGGATCCAGGAACACCCCGAATTATCTGTGCATTGCAAATAAGGAATGCAAATTCCTGTGTCAGAGGCACTTCAGCCATCCTGATATGCTCTTGTGGGGTGAACCGGAAGGGCTGGCACTTTCTCACATGCTCCCTGTTTGTAGACTGTGCTTGCTTTTTCCTGAGAGTCACTGACTGTACAGGATGTGACATTTGCCTCAGCTTTGGCATTACTGACTGGGATGGGTATACACCCATTGCTGCGCAGCCTCATCACCGGCAGGACTTCCTGTCTTTCTCTGACTCTTGCTTAGAGACTCCTGCTAAAACCCCCACTCAGCTACAGTAGGTGTGACCTGGCAGGAAAAGTGTAAGCCCTTCAAGGATGCTCATAGTTGATACAGTCAGCAACAGGCTGTTGGCTACAAGCAAACTTAGCTGAGCTAACATGAGCACCACAATAATCATTACTCAGATGACTCAGATTTCCACATCTCATTTACATTAGAAGCAGAAACCTTTGAGAAACTGGATAGCTCACTAGGCCAAGATCAATAAAACAAGGATTTATGACCTAAATGAAACAATTTTAATTATGGCAACATGGCTTGAATCAAGCACTTTGTGAACACTCAATCCGACTTTCTTTGTCTTTGTTATGTGTTCTAACAGGTCATGCTTGTAAAACTTAGAGTAAAATTCTCTTCAAATGAAATCGTCGTCTAATTAATCCTTTAGAATTCATTAAAAAGGTCCTTGGAAAATTCCTAAAGCCAATTAGAAGAAGAAAATTGTCAGGAAATAAATAAGAACAATCCTGTAAATATAACATATGTGGATCCGTTTGTGTTTACAAGACAACCTACAGAAATAGTTATACACAAAGTGCCTTTGTGAATATGTGCATTTTCTTGAAGCACAGGTTTTCTTGATATGTCACAGGCTAGAATCTGTCCTTATTCTGACCAATGTATAATTGAGTAAATCAAACCTGCAACCTTGACCTTGCCAAAGATGTTATATTTAAAAGCAAGTAGAACTTAATTAAACATGACAAGTCCATTAAAGGACCAGAGCATTTTGCATGGGAAATTGATGCTTGTAACATCCTCCCAGGATGCTGGCTCAGTTCACACCACATGGCTTAGGGAATCCTATCTCTACAAATGGTCTGGCCTGGCCCGGAGCACTGGAGTTTAGAGATCTGTAATAATCTCTGCTTCAGGTAATAGACAGATGAGACTTGGGAGCAGTGACTCTGCAACCCCAAAGTTCCAAGCTCCTGATCTCCATGGATGAGCTGAAAAGAGATAAAATATGTCTGGCATACAAAAATGGTCCCCAGACAACAATGACGCCTTGAGATTTAATATCTTACCCCTCTCATGGTGACAAGCACATGAAGATGTTTCTCTGAACAAGGCAGCGCTGCTTGCTCTGTCTGTGTATGAACAACTGCCAAGACAAACCATCCAACTGGCAGGCGGAAACGAGCCAGCCAGGTAAGCGCCTGTGGTTAGATGGATCTGAACTTCGGTGTGACGAGGGACTGCCGAGGAAAACTGGCCCTAACTTTGCCTCCCTCATGACAGTGAAAAGATTAGCCCACAGAAACAAACAAACAAACAAACAAACAAACAAACAAACAAACAAACAAGCCAAAGACATACGCCATCATTTTCCTCCTTTCTGAGCCACTCCCTAGCAGCTGCCAAATCCTGACCCACGTGATCCCTGGCACTAGTGATTCCAGTGTGATATGTTCTCTAATCAACAGACTGCTGTTTGCTCATCATGACCTGACCATGTGCAACTTTAAGTGGCATGGTAAACGGGTGACTGCCACATGCTGGGATTGTTTTCATAGGGAGTCAGTCATGGACAGAGGCTTGAGGAGATGCCACCTCGTCTGCCTTGGCACGACTAGAGCCCACACATGACCGGAGTCTCATCCAAGATGGCTACAAGCAACACCTCCGTTGTGCCTCCTGATTCTTCAAGTTTTTCTTGGCTTAGTACACCTGGGTGGGCTGACCCCCACTAAGTCAGTCCACTGACCAGTCAGGTCACTCCCTTACTCGCCTGTGTCTGACGATAAGGCTAACCCTAATTGGATGTCTGATCTGTAGACATCTCATCAACCACGTGAGCGCCTCTCTCTCACTTCGCTGGCCTCTGAATCGCTTGGTCCTTGCTTCATGGCCCCATTTGGCAAGCTCTCTCCCCATTTGTTTTTGTCTGGACATTTTCCCGTGTGGGTTCTCCATGTGTCTTGCTTTTGGGGTGTCTTCCTGCTTTGCTACATGTGTGATCTCTCTTTAAGTTCGGAGTCCCGCATTCCCTCGTAGTCTCCCCTGACCCACTGTGTGAGGGGACCTTTCACATTGGGCTCTCCTGCTTTGTTGTCCTCACGTGTATGTTCAGACTTTTCCCTATGTGGGGGAGATTTTCGCTGTCTCCTCACCATTCTTAGTGAGGCTGAGAAAGGGAAGAAAGTTTTGGCCCGAGCTTCCCTGATAGCCTTCCCTAGAGATCCCAACCCTCCCTAAGATCAACCTCCTAATTCTTATTTATCCTTCTCTGGGTCTGTTTTCATGTCTTTGCTAAGTTGGACAAGGACTCAAAAGTGGGGTTCCATTCGTCTTCATGGATCTCCTGAGTCGTTATGGACTCTAATCCCTCCCTGGACCCAAACTATGGCATCATTATTTTATTCCATGGTTAATGTATGCTACTTTTCTCAGATTTGGATGCCTAGTTCTTAAATTTGGCTTTCTTATAATAACTCAAAGGTCAACATCCTTTTCTTCTTGAGACCTTGTTTTCATGCCTCCCTTCCACACACTAGAAAATGGTGCTGCCTACAGCAGCACTCTGGTCTAGTCACGCCTGTGCCCTTCAGAGTGACACCTGCTCCATTAGAACAAATATTTCATGAGATTAATTAATTAATTAATTTTTGTCAGAAAGAGAAAGTGAGAGGATGAGAGAGAACTGGCACACCAGCGCCTCTAGTCACTGTATGCAAACTCCAGATGCATGTGCCAACTTGTGTGCATGTGCCACCTTGTGCACTTGTATCACATTGTGCTTCTGGCTTACATGAGACCCAGAGAATCAAACACGAGTCCTTAGGCTTTGCAGGCAAGCACCTTAACTGCTAAGTCATCTCTCCAGCCAGAGATTACTTGTTATGTACGTGAATCTTCCTTTCATATCTGCCCATTAAAAATGATTAGAGGTTTATTCAAACAGAAAGAGAACATTGGAGGTGAAGGCATCGTAGGAAAAGAACAGTTAGAAGCAGGGAATCAAATCACCGGTGTGGACAGAGGTCGAGACAAATTCTAGAAGATCCACAAGAGCACCTAAAGCTTTTTAGAGAACTGTGATACTCACAAACAAGTATTGACTTATAATACATATACAAATCTATTTCATGTGCCTAAATGGTAAGCAGCTGCCCCAGAAAATGATTCAAAGAGTAATTTAACCCTCTGAAAAAGAAAGAATCTGGACCTGAACAGAACCAACAGGTATACCATGTACAGAATGTGACTCTGTCAGCATTATTACCCCTCATCCCTGACAATTAACCTTTTTATCTGTGTGGGGCACAAAAGGAATTTTTTTGGCACCTCAAAGTTTCACCCAGATGAATTAATTGAATTAGATTGTGAGAAATTCTCATGCTGTTGAAGTGCAAAGAAATATAAGGAAATGAGTAGAAATGGTAACAAGAAGGCGGTTAAGATGTGCACATTTAAGTAGGATGAGAATGATTCTAAAAATAAAAAGGTTGGTAAATTAACAGGTCTGGTAAAGCACCTCTTTGAATCAAATAAATTGATTCTTGAGAAATACTGAAAATGATGCAACTGATATGATACATTTTAACAGGACTTAACTAACTTGATTAAATATTAAGTGTGATAGCCCACAAAGTAATTCTTTCAATTCATTGCCTAATTTTAGTGGAAGAGAAATGATAATATTTAAATTTAACTGATGGAAGCTTCAGAGGAGAAAACCCATGAAGGACTTTATTATTTTTGGTCAAGATGTTGTCTTATTAAAGACCCAGGCATTCTCCCAAGACAAAACCTTCATCAAACTATAGTGTGCCTGAGACACAATGAGACAGTATTTTAATAAGAAAAGTTTCTAGGAATAAAATCTAAAATTTATCTTCTGACTTGAGCACATTGGGCTAATATATTGATTACTGTAAGAAGCCCAAGATGAATTATCCAACCACATGCCTTCATTCTTGATTTATAAAATTGATTTTCATTGCTGCCAAAATAAAATTGCCTTCATTAAGGAGACCAAGTGAGGTGGTTATCAACAGGTTTTCTTAGGGTGTTACTACTCATGTTGCATCACACAGTGATTTAACTTTTCCCCAGAATATTCAAATCTATTATTTTAATTTTTTGTTTTGCATTGCCATAGGGAAATATGCAAACGGAGACCGACTTTCTAATTGACACAGAAGACAAAGCACTGTGGAGTGGTTAAATGGCATGTGCCAGGTTACTGAGTTGTGTCCTGTGCTGTGATGTCTCCAAGTGTCCTGGTCAGAAGCTCCCTCCACACCTTAACCTTCCTCCCCCTCCCCCTCCTCACTCCCTCCCCGGAGCTCTTTGCCCAGTATCGACTTTCCAACCTCTGAGGCACCTTTCTGTCATCATTCACTCAGGCATCCTATAAACCTCATCTAAGCTGCACCTGATCTGATTTACCTTCCTGACACTATTGTGAACCAAGTGCAGGGTGAGATCTAACAACCCGATGCCTACTGGAAAGTTAATACACACCTGGGCTGGGCCCTTAGTCCACATGCTATAGGATGTAAGAACGCTGTTATCCTGCAGCTAGTGACACCTACCCCCATGGCGGGCCTGGGACCCTTAGTCCACATGCTATAGGATGTAAGAACGCTGTTATCCTGCAGCTAGTGACACCTACCCCCATGGCGGGCCTGGGACCCTTAGTCCACATGCTATAGGATGTAAGAACGCTGTTATCCTGCAGCTAGTGACACCTACCCCCATGGCGGGCCTGGGACCCTTAGTCCATCCTGCATGACACCTACCCCCATGGCGGGCCTGGGACCCTTAGTCCACATGCTATAGGATGTAAGAACGCTGTTATCCTGCAGCTAGTGACACCTACCCCCATGGCGGGCCTGGGAACAGAACTTCCGTGGGATCCTGTGTTGTTTTCAATTTACTTCATTGTGTTTTTTTTTTGTTAGCTTGAAATCAAACAATTGATTTTGTTTTGGTATCTACCAGTCATCCACTGATCTCCAACACACAGCTCTCGGTCTACTTTTTAAAACATTTAATTTATTTTTATTTATTTGCACACAGAGAGAGATTGAAGTGAGACCAAGAGATAGAGAGAATGGGTGCCCCAGGGTCTCCAGCGACAGTAAACAAAGCCCAGATGCTTGCACCACTGTGCATCTGGCTTTACATGAGCACTGGGGAATAAACTCGGGTTGTTAGGCTGTACAGGCAAACGCCTTAGCCACTGAGCCCTCTCTCGGGTCCTCGGTCTGCTTTTAATTCCTACGCTGGGATGTGAGTGCTAGTGGGTCTTCATGGTTTTGAGTGACTGATTCTGTTGCACCGGACTGCTCCTGTAAAGCCTTCATGGGAAGAGGTTTCTTTAGAGTGAAAACAGACCACAGGAAGCAGGTGGCCTGATGAAGGCTTAGACTGGCTGTTCTCTCACTCATTCTCTCCATTCGACACATACTAGAACCTTAAATAGCCCAAATCTGCTCCAGATCTTTTAAAATCCCTGTCTCTTATGCTTGGAAGATAATCCCTTGTTTTAGTACGAGGGGATTGGGAACAGCTTCTTACACACACACACACACACACACACACACATCATCATCATCATCATCATCATCATAATAATAATAATAATAATAATTCCCTTAAAAAAAGAAACCTGGGCTTGAGAGATGGCTTAGTGGTTAAGGTGCCTGTCTCGTAAGCCTAAGAATGCTGGTTCCAATCTCTAGCGGTTCCAATCTCCAGGTCCCACGGTTAGCTAGATGCAGTGATGCAAGGGCGCAATGCCACACTTGACCACAAGGGGGTGCATGCATTTAGATTTAGATTTTGTTCATAGCAGCTGAGAGACTGCTGGCGCACCCATCTCTATCTGTCTTCCTCTCCCTCTCTCTCTGTCTCTCTCTGTGTCTCTCTCCAACAAAAAGAAACCTGCCACCATTCACTCTTACTTTGAGATTGACTTTTTACTAATATTACTTTATAAAACTTGATATCTAGGTCAAGCTTATTAGATACTTTCTGCCCATTGATTTATTAACTGTTGCTTTTACAGGATGATGACATTAAGAATCTTTTATATTTTTAATACACCAAATTTCTAGTGGAAGAGAAAGAATATCAGAGCCTAAAGCTATTGACAAATCATTTTAATAACATTTGGCTTATATTTCAGATATTTCTTCAAATTCCCTAGCTAGTGAAAATAGGGTTCCCATGAACTGTAAAAATATCTTGCATCATATCATATTAACTGCTTCTTTGTGACTTAACCACCATGGGCATTCTGAATGACACCATGGACATTATTAATCTACCCAGAATTCCAGCATGTATACTGCAGGTTTATGATGAGTGTATAAATACAAAACTGATGGGATTTATATTTGATCATTTGAAGCTGATGAAAGGTATTTGTGTCATGCTAAAAATATCAACAACTATTATAAGTATAAGAGCTATGCAGAAGTATATAGATAGAATAAAGATAAAGAATTAAAAGAGACCAAGTAGAGCCAGGCGTGGTGGCGCCACCTTTAATCCCAGCACTTGGTTGGCAGAGGTAGGAGGATTGCCATGAGTTAAAAGGCCACCCTGAGACTACATAGTGAATTCCAGGTCAGCCTGAGCTAGAGTGAAACCCTACCTCAAAAAAAAAAAAAAAAAAAAAAAAAAAAAAAAAAAAAAAAAAGAGACCAAGTAGGATATGAAAACAGAAGCAAAAATGAGTTTAGTAGACCAAAAATGGACCGACAGACATTTATTTACACTAATCCCTCTCAATCAAAATGTCTCCATTTTAGATCTGAGTCCAGCTGATAACCCACTGATTACAGGCAGTATTTAATACTGCAAAATTCCAGGGAAAGAGAAGTTGGCCAGTCCTTTGGCGATTTCTTTTTCTTTTATTGTGCTGGGATTTCACGTGTTGCATAGGGAAGCACATGATGAATGGAGAGAAAGCATGGAGGATTAAAAAGCAGGAAAACATTAGACACTGGGGCTTCTTGGGCTCAATTGCTACAAAGCACAGCAAGTGATTAGTGTTTGAGTTTTCTTGACTAGGAAGCCACAGTGTTTGAAAGCTCTAACTACCCATTTGTCTTGCTCACTTGGGCTCCTAAGAAGGGAGACTATCATTCATACTTGTGTAAGAGGAACTGGCCAGTGGGACACTGCACTCATATCGTCTTGTGGTTATGCTGGGACAAAGGATGGCTCCTTTCGCACTGCAGGAACTTCCTCCTCTGGTTGCTCTTGAGTAGTATTTTAATTAAAAAAATCATTTCTATGATTTCCTAGGGCTAGGGAGATGGCTCATTGGTTAAGAGCATGTACTATGCAAGCATAAGGGACTGAGGCCGCCAGAATTTAATTTCACAGTACCCACCTGGATAGCTGGGTGTGGCCATGCACATATGAAACCCTAGTCCTGTGGTAGGTGGAGAATGGGGAATTTCTGGAGCTTGCTGACTGGGGAAAAAAGAAGGAAAATGGCAGCTCTGGGTTGAGTGAAGGACTGGTGAGTGAGTGAGAAGAGGAGGCCTTGGCATATGTGCACACAGGGCATGCACATCTGCACACACATCGCAGTACACACACGCACATGCTCCAACAACAATGAGGACTTCCTGAAGTGGGGGTACTAAGTGTGCCTTATCAAATAGTTTCAACAACATTTGGTGATCCAGCACGAACAGCTCGACCTGTCTTGTTCTCAAAACCATTACGACTCGTGAGGATGATTGCAAGAGGGGATGTGCTGTTAGCTTGTTTGAAAGTCTTAACAGTCAGTGGCAGTTGTTTGGCTGCATAAGCCTTTGGCTAACCAGAATCCATAAGCAATTGTTTAAATCCTAAGTGCTACAGTGACGCTGAGGGGAGTGTGTGCCCGAATGACTTCTGGCGATGGTGCAGGGTGAGTGGGAGGTTGTGCTGTTCCTCAGATCAGCTGGCTGGGGCAGAGGTAAGAGGAATGCAGGGCTTTGGGTGGTGTCCCCTGTGCTCCTGAGAGGACACCACGGGGATCGTGCACGGCACTTCTTCCATGCCTTCCGCATTGCGCTCCTGTGGCTGTTTGAACAAATGATCTTGAGCAGATTAGTCTGGGAAAAGTATATTTTCTCAGTTCTGGGAGCTAGAAGTCTGAAACTAAGGTGCAGGCTGGTTTGTGAATGCTCTGAGGGCTCTAGGGAAGGACCTTTCCTTGCCTTCGACTGGATTCAGGAAGCTTCTGGTGTTCCTGGGCTGTTGGTCACATGACTTCTGTTTGTTTCTTCTTCCTGTGGCCTTTTCTGTGTCTACATTGTTTCCTCTGCAGCGCCTTATCAGGACGCTTGGCTTTGGATTTTGGATCCATCTGAGTTCCACATGATGGTATTGTCTCAAGACTCTTACTACTTACGTCTTCAAAAACACTTTTTCCAAATAAGGCTGCATTCACAAAAATAGGTACTAAATATCTATTTTTTAACTTATTGTAGCGGTTTCTTGTTACTGGGACAAAACATTGGAACAAACCAGTTTATGGGAGGATAGGGTTAATTTTGGCTTATAGTGTTGAAAGCAAGTTTCACCAGGGCAGAAGAAGCATCATAACGGAGCGGGCAGGAGGCTCAGGCGTCATCCCCAGCAGCAGGGAGAACAAGCTAGCGCTGGCAAGCAGTCTCAAGGTCCAATCCCCGTGACACGGGACCGCTAACAAGGCTCTCCCTCCCACCAGCTTGGGAATTAATTAGGAGGCTTAATCATAGCACTTCAGGCTGTGGGGAACACTTTACTTTCAAGCCACCATTCTTATCCAGTCAGTGGACCCTCGCTCTTGCAGCCCTACCAAGCTAACTCATTACTGAGCACTGGGTTTAAATCTGTGTTTAGATCAGCTACTTTGAAGAGGAGAATGCAAATGACATTTAAATACACTGGGTTTCATTTGACTAATATTCACGTCTCATCGGTCTTCGGTGATTCCATGAGCGGCATGCTCACCGTGCAGTTCAGGTTAGTGCTTAAGAGCAAACAAACAAAAGCACTCAAGCGCTCCTTCCAGACAAATATGGACGGGCAAACCACACTGGCTGTTGTCAGGACTGCAGGACACTGGATGGGGCTGAGTCCAGGGCACTGAGAGAACATGCAGGGTGAGCCCTGGAGTCAACCAAGCACACAGCAGCTGAGCTAGCCTGCCCGGACCCCACTTTTCTACAAAGTCTTCCGTAGTGGCAGGAAGCCCACATGTGTTTGTGGGGTTAGCACCACCATTATTGAGAAAGGAATAAAAAGATTAAATTCTTCCCTGAGTGACTCCTCTCAAATTGGTCTCCTCAGGAATTTCTGAAGGGTTAAATGAACGGATTTCATGCCCACAACACGTCTGTGAAGTTAGGAAATGTGGTGTACACAGCGGCTTTCACTTGGGAAATAAGATTCCTTGTGAGCGGTGTTCTTGTGGCTTCAAAGAAGCAGAGGAAATAGCAGTGTCCGCCTCCATTTGCCAGGAGGATGGAGTCACAGGGGGAACTGAGCCACTGGTTTGTCTCAGATTTTACTACCCAGAGCAATGATAAATTATTTTTAGGAGTTAGAGAGATGGCTTAGTGGTTAAAGCATTTGCCAGAGAAGCCCAGGGACCCAGGTTTCATGCCCCAGGACCCACATAAAGCCAGATGCACAAGGTGGCACACGAGTCTAGAGTTTATTTGCAGTGGTTGGAAGCCCTGGTGTGCCATTCTCTCCCTTTCTCTCTCTGTCAAATGAATAAATAAAATTTAAAAAAAGTGTTTTTTTGTATTTTTTATAGGAACAGTCTTTGTGTTGAGTTGTAAGTTAATAACAACACAAAGACATATCCACCAAGGGGTCACTGTCTACTTGTGAAGGAATAGGATGTGTCGAATATGTGGAGATTATGACTCTCGCATCTCAATGTGCTATGGTTTTTGTTCATGGGGGGGGAGATAAAAACAGAAGGATCAATACACTTTATTGCTTGATGCTGTGGAATATGTCCAGAGACGCACTGATAAGTTACCAATTTCTGAGATGTCAGTACTAGTAAAGTGAAACCAGAGGCTATGTGCTTCATTCTTCTGTTGAGCACGAGTGTCCCCCCTCGAGGAATGGACCAACACCAGTTCCTCAAAATCTACACTTGGAATATGTCCCCTCCTCCCCTGGGCGAGTCCCGCTTACAACTCTGTGAATATTGCACAGGAGTGGGAATACTTGGGTTCAATTCCTAAATGATACACTGTCCAATCTCATATCAGTACATATCTACTTATCAATGAGCCAACCCGAGTCCTACTCAAATCAAAGCAGCAAACACCAGTCAGGTCTTGCAAGATAGTTTTCCAAGACTGAAGTGCAAGCTACTTCCCAATGATGGGAGCTGCCCTCCCGGATTTCAATGATTATATTGCTTTATTGTTTCCGTGAAAATCATTCATGCATGTATCTATTTGTTGGTGACACCTGTAGTGACCTATGAAACCAGGATCTGTGCAGTAAAAGGAACATTTCTAAGAGAGTTAGCCACAGATGTGTTTTGGAATATTCTCTTTTGGTAAATTTTACCCACCTCCAGGGCATACAACTCCTAGAACTGCCCGCACGGTGTGCTGGCAGGAGGAGCATCTGTGCTGACTGACACAGATGTGGAGGCATCGGACAAGACAAGGGCTGTGTCTAGCAAAGGCCATCTGGCTGGATTACTGACTGGATTTCAAAGTTGTCGTGACTTCCAGCTACGTACAGATAGAATTTCTGTCTCCTTACGAGCCTGGGAAGGAATGCTGCTGTTGGGAAGATGGAGTGCTTCCGGGGTTCCATGCTGCTTAGGAGAGATCTGCACATGACCTGAAACAGGGTCCCTCCACCTGGGTGCTCCTGACATTTTGGGCTGGATCATGTTCAGTGGTGGGGACTGTCCTGGGCACCACAGGCTGGTTGTGGCATCCTTGGCCTCCACCCACTGGATGTCACTAGCAACCCTCCATGATAAAATCGTTACGTACATTGCCAAATGTGGGGGTGGCGGAACCAAACTGCCCCCGTGACTAGCAACTGGTGTAGACACCCAGAAGCAAGACGAGGTAACTGCTGGGGATGAGGGTTGCTTTCTGAAAGTTATGGGATGGAAGTTCCAGGGAGGCAGCGGCTGTCTATTCTGTACTTCTCATGTTGCCTTAGTAACCTCATATGCTTTGCCTCGTGGGTTTTTGGAGGCTTCTGGGTGATTAGGGGGCAGATGGGAAAAATGTGATCTGATGTAAGTGACATAATACAAATTGCTTGTCAAATTCCTCTCACTTGTCTGCAGAGTGCAACTGTGGAAACAAGCACACAGAAGAAAATAAGTGTCTAAGCATCCTCGAGAGCAGACAGTGTGCTAACTTTCAACCTGAGGAATAAAAAATGTAAGGCTTGTCAAGTGTGCAGTGATAAGTTCCCAGTGCAGGGAAACAGCATCTGCTCCACAGAGACACCGGGAGCCCTGAGCCCATGAACTGTACTTCAACAAAGATGTAGTTTAGACCATCACGTGCTTTGTATTGCTTGTGCTCCTCTCCCTCCCAGTCCCATCCCGGATGCAGCAATTGTTAAAAAATATTTATTTTTACTTATTTCACAGAGAGGGAGAGAGAGAGAGAGGGAGGGAGGGAGAGAATGGGCATGCCACAGCCTCCAGCCACTGCAAACGAACTCCAGAGGCATGTGCCACCTTGTGCATCTGGCTAATGTGAGTCCTGGGGAATCAAACCAGGATCGTTTGGCTTTGCAGGCAAACACCTTAACCACTAAGTAATCCCTCCAGCCCTGATGCTGCAATTTTTGACACACACATTCTTTCAAGACTGTGGATAACTAGAATCATGTCCCTCCCAGCTTTCCTTCCTCACTGGCCCCATACACACACAGCTGAAGCAATGAACTTGCATGTATGTCTGACTCTCTTCATTAACATCTCTTAATAATCCTCATTAGCTCCATTTACTATTTCAAAAAATTCTTACCCAGGCAAATAACTTGATGGTTCAATACAGAAACTCAACTGAAAATATCAAAGGACAGAGCACACTCTAAGACTTTGAATGCCTTGCAAACCAGTTCTCAAAGTCTCAAAGCCTCTTCTTTCCTTCCAAAGCACTGCAAGAGGTCCCTTGAGCAGGACTGGCCCCCATCATAGTACACAATAACTTTGCTTGTTTCAGAAAATGTTGTATTGAGAATATACTTAAGGCATCAGCTTTGGGCACCATAGAAGACCACGCCCCCAGAAATTCAGACAGATATGAGCATGGAAAGTAGCCAGCTTTTAGGGTGGCTTTTTGTTAGTTATGACATAAAAGTTGTTGCAAAACATGTGAAGTTTGTATCCTTTCACTTAGAAGACTTTGCTTTTGGTCTTTTCCCATAATTCTTTTAGCCTGAATTGACTTTTCAAAATAACGCACATTGATTAGTTAAACTTTAGAGTTCATCAATCTCTCTTTTTTTTTTTTTAATTTGAGAGAGAGAGAGACAGACAGACAAACAGACAGACAGACAGATAGCGAATGGGTGCACCAGCAGTCTCTCAGCCCACTATGAACAAACTCTAGATGCATGTGCCCCCTTGTGCACATGTGCTACATTGCGTGCTTGCATCACTTTTGCATCTGGCTAAACATGGGACATGGAGAATCGAATGGGCGTTCTTAGGCTTCTCAGGCAGGCGCCTTAACTGCTAAGCCATCTCTCCAGCCCCAGAGTCGCTTAAAAATATGACCCCATGTAGACAAAGCAAGCTTCCAAGAGAAGTTACAGTAAGAAAAGAGTGATAGCCATGATTCCTTGTGAGTTTACTGTCAGGCCCAATTAACTTAGATAACAGATAAATTTCATAAAATAAAGGTGCTTTGCTCTTTTCCACTATTTTATGTTGTTTCTGTAAGAGGAGGCAAGCTGGTCACAGAGAGAGAGAAAAAGAGAGAGAGAGAGATTGCTTGGTCAGTGATGTCATGAGTGAACTTGACAATTTTCATTGTCTACAGGAAAATGTTGGTGAGCTCTTTTTAAAATATTTTTATTTTTATTTATTTATTTGAGAGAGAGAGAAAGAGAGAGAAGTAGGGAAGAGAATGCGTGTACCATGGTCTTCAGGTGCTGGACGCGAACTCCAGACACATGCGCCACCTTGTGTAGCTGGCTTACATGGGTACTGGGGGCTTGAACCTGGGTCCTTTGGCTTTGCAGGCAAGCACCTTAGCTGCTAAGCCATCTCTCCAGCCCTTGTGAGCTCACACTGGTGGGCACTATTTGGACAGTGTAGTGTTGATGACATACATATCAAAGGGAAGACACTCTGTTACTATCAGAGACAGACTCCTGTAGAGGACATGTGTGTTTCAGGTCACAAAATGCATTTATTTGTGTATATTGTTTAAATTTGTTTAAGGCAGGCTTGTTTTGCTAACTAAAGCTTAGAGTTCTTGGCAGTTTTTTTTTTTTTTTCCTTCTTGAAATTAAGGGATAAAAAACTCTCTCTGTCCTTATCACATTCAGCACCTGTGTAGGAAAATGTACTCATAGGTATTTGAGGTTCCAGCTACCCAGCTGATGGCTCTTTATTACCCCAAATGTGGCTACACTCTTCCAACATTCAGCAGTGGTTTCTCAGAAAAACAGAGATACGAGGCCCACATCTAAGGCCTCGGTGAAAGGAGTTTCTCTCTGGGAGAAATTAAGAACTGCATTAAAAAGATTTGTACCTATAATAAAAATGAAAATTAAAAAAAAGCTTCATCATGCTCAGCCGGAGATTAACTACCTGCACTGAAAGGGTTTAATCTCTTCCCAGCAGAAGGAGATGCTGGGTAACCTTTACCTGGGAGCCTGTGCTGATGCAGCGAGGTCCGTGGAGGCACGTGACCAGTAAGGCGCTCTGTTGCTGCACACACAACAGCGACACAGCGATGGCAGCCAGTGCGTGACCTCAAGGCTGCAACGTCCCAAGAGCTGTAGCCTGCCTTCGCATTTATCCCTCACAGCAGTGCTAGGAGACTATCCTATTGTCTCTTCATTTTAAACAAGAACAGAGGTGTGAAAAAGTAAGCAAGTTGCCCAAGGTTTCAAGTTAGAAAATGTGTAAATGCCCAATACAAAATAAACAAGGTGTGTGTATGTGGCGGGAGGGGGGGGGGTGAAGGGGAGGACGGGGACAAGGGACTTCAAAGGAATGTCAAAGATTCCAAGAGCAAGGTGAGAAGTGTGTGACCTACGGCCCTAATCCATGGTCCCCCAAACCCCATCTTGTGGACTGGGCCCACTTGGCTCACCTTTGCCATCCCATTCCTTACAGCCCCGTCACCCTACATCTCCCTTTCTTGTAGACAGAGCCTGCCTATTGTCTGCCACTGCTGTAGCTGACACTTTAGAACATTTTCTCTGTGAAAAGTTAAGGGTTTGGGAAAGGGTAAGCTTAATTTAACATTAAGGCTCAGGGTCCTTTTGAGAACATCAATCATTTTTCTATATAATAATAATAATATTCTCATGAAAAGAGGCACAAGATGGTTCTGTGCTTACGCTTATAGGAAAAGGCATTAACTCCTCTCCCTCTCACCGTGGCTGTGTAATTCTGGTTTATTACTTTGGAGCTGTTCTCTAATCACACGTGAAACAGACTGGCAACCTTGGCATGCTTTCTGAGAACACTGTGAGGCTTCTGGAGAGCCATGTGCTGGGCTGAAGCCTGGCAGCGACCAAGGTCCCGTGTCCCACCTGTCACATGAATGCTGCTTCACTTCTAAGTCCTCGTTCATTTCTTTACCCCCTTCCTAGGCTTGATCTAGAAGTAGGAAAAACGAACAGGCCCAGGAAGCTAGGTTGAAGACCACTGACGGACAAGGCCACTTGAGCAGTTTGCTCAGGCTTTGAAGGGCCTCACCTTGACATAAAAAGTCACTCACCTGTAGACAGCTAAAATTCACATGAAGAGAGACTGGAGAGGTGGCTCAGTGGTTAAGTGTGCTTCCTGAGCAAGCCACGAGGGGCTGAGGGGGCCCGAGGCTGCCAAGTCAAATTTCCAGATCTCATGTAGACAGTGGGGTGAGGTCATGCATGGGTCTCTCACTCCACTTTTACAGGGGAGCAGAGACCCGGGAATCATCTGCATCTGCCCCCAGGCTCCAGCATTAGCCAAAAGCAAGAGACTTGGCCTCAAGAAAAGGCCACGTGGAAGAGTGACAGAGCGTGAAGCAGAGCTCCTGAGGAGCCACCGAGCCAGGGCAGGTGCGCGACCCCCTTAGGGGAGCATGCGGGGTGCTGCAAGAGCGCATCACCTTTATACACCACACTCTACATACGGCATCACACACACACACACACACACACACACACACACACACACACACACGAGAAAAGAGAGAGAGAGAGAGAAGTAAAAATAAATTCAAATGTAGAGTGGAGAGGCATTGAATTTATAAGCAAAGTATCATGAATTGTGTGTATATTGATACATATGGATTTCATATATATACATATACATGGATAGGTATGTGTACATTTTTATTGATCATTACACAGGACTGAAAAAGAAGGAAGGATTAGAATGCTTATTTTCTGGATATTAAGGTGAGCTTAGAGATAAGGTGTCCCAAGGGACCTCCATCAATTACATGTCCTAGAAGCATTTGCCTCACCACAGGCTGTTCACACTCCTAAATATTCGACCATCTCCCACCAAGGCTTCAGTGCAGGCAAAAGAATGGGGTTCAGTTCATACTCAAGCACTTGCATGGGCTCTGTGGAGCAGAGGGTGCCCCTGCTGCATTTATAAAGGCATTGGCAAGAAAGCGCTCCCATTTGTTTTCATTATAATGTACTCCATGGATAGATAATCAGGCATCTCACACATGAGCCCCAAAATAGTTTCTGCCTCATGGAAAACTGAACAAGACAGAGCGACTAGGACACTGTTCTGTTCACAGGGATTCATCAAGTCTCCCAAAGTGATGTAACAAGGGTCGACTGCATGCACACACAAGTTACCTGGCAGATGAAAATTTCCCTAGTAAAATGTGACAATCAGAACAACGAGCCTAATGAAGTAAAAGTAAAAACAGGGCTGGAGAGATGGCTTAGTGGTTAAACACTTGCCTGTGAAGCCTAAGGATCCCGGTTCGAGGCTCAATTCTCCAGGACCCACGTAAGCCAGATGTATAAGGGGGTGCATGCACCTGGAGTTCGTTTGCAGTGGCTAGAGGCCCTGGAGTGCCCATTCTTCCTCTCTCTCTCTCTACCTGCCTATTTCTGTATTTCTCTCTCTCTCAAATTAATAAATAAAAAAAGTAAAAACAAATAATATCCAGTAAGTGAGTCTATCCCAGTGGATGAAAATTCACATTTCCCATCGTGCCAAATATTTCACACCCACTCCCCGTGTCAGCTACAGCAATGGATAAAAACTGGGGTGTCTAAGCTGTAGTGTGTGCACAAGTTCGTTCTGAAGTTGGAAATAAAGAAGACGATTTCCAATGTCCTTCACATATGACCTACAGGTGTCTGAAATTAGATGAACATATGTGATCTCAGATTTTTCACCAGGAATCAACAGTATGGCTTGCCTTCCTTATTCAAAGGCAAAAAGGAGTCTGGGGAGATGGATCAACAGTTAAAATTATTTGCTTGCAAAGCCTGAGGGTCAGGGTTTGATTCCCCAGAAGCTTAGATGCATGAAGTGGCACAAGCGTCTGGAGTTCGTTTGAAGTAGCAAGAGGCCCTGGTGTGACTGTGCTGGTTTGATTTGGTGTCCCCCATAGACTCAGGTGTTCTGAATGCTGGGTTCCCAGCTGATGGAGATTTGAGGATTAACGCCCCCTGGAGGCAGTGTGTTGTTGGGGGAGGGTGTGGTGGTTTGATTCAGGTGTCCCCCATAGACTTAGGTGTTCTGAATGCTGGGTTGATTTGGGGTTAACGCCCCCAGTGTGTTGATGGAGAGGTGTGGTGGTTTGATTCAGGTGTCCCCCCATAGACTGGGTGTTAGTGTATTGTTCCCAGCTGATGGAGATTTGGGAATTAACACCTCCTGGAGGCAGTGTATTGTTGGGGGCCGGCTTACAGGTATTATAGTCAGGGTCCCCTTGCAAGTGTTTGACACACTCTTCTGTTGCTATTGTCCACCTTGGCCAGGGGATGATGTCCACCCTCTGCTCATGCTACTGTTTTCCCCTGCCATCACAGACAGAGCTTCCTCCTTGAGCCTGTAAGCCAAAATAAACCTCTTCCTTTTTCCCACAAGCTGCTCTTGGCATGGTGATTTCTGCCAGCAATGTTAACCTGACTGCAACATTTTCTCTCATTTTTTTTTCTTTTTTCTCTTTCTTTCATCTATCTACCATCTATTTATCATCTATCTATCTCTATCTGCTTGTAAATAAATAACATATTTTTCTTAATTTTTTATATATTTGTGAGCAGACAGAAGACACATATATATGGGGGGGGGAGGATAAGAATGGGCATGCCAGGGCCTCTAGCCACTGCAAATGAACTCCAGACACATGCATCACTTATGCATCTGGCTTGTGTGGGTACTGGGGAATGAAACCTGGGTCCTTAGGCTTTGCTGGCAAGTGCCTTAACTACTAAGCCATATCTCTAGCCCAATAAAATATTTATTTATTTATCTATTTATTTATTTATTTATTTATGGTTTTTCAAGGTAAGGTCTTGCTCTAGGCCAGGCTGACCTGGAATTCACTATGTAGTCTCAGGGTGGCCTCGAACTCATGGCGCTCCTCCTACCTCTGCCTCCCAAGTGCTGAGAGTAAAGGCATGAGCCACCACGCCTGGCTTAAAATATGTTTTAAAAAGAAGAAAATTATATCTTTGGTTGATGAGTCATGGAATGCCTGTTTACCTGAGGGTAGGCATTTTATTTAAGATGAAGCTTCCTCTAGCTTTTTTCTGTATTTAAGGAAGTAATATAATTGGATCATGACTTTGTATTTTTCTTTTAAAATTTTCTGATGACACACAGGTAACTACCACTGTCTCGAGTTCCAAACCAGTACTTCCAGTTTTCTATTTGGTTTCTTTTTGTTCACACAGACCTTTTGGAGTTTCACTTAAAACTGAACTCTTGCTTCTACCAACCCCTTTTCTCCCTATGTATAGCATTTTGTTCCCCATCTGTGGTGATTTGAATGTGAACTATTCCCCCAAAACTCGCGTGTTCAAATCCTTAATCCCCAGATAGCGGTGCTGTTCTGCAGGACTGTGAACCCTTTGAGGAGGCGAGTCTTGCTGGAGGAAGTGCATCACTGAGGGTGAGCCTTGAGGACTTTTTTTTTAGCCTTGTTCCCACTTGCTGAGATCTTTCCCCTTCCTTCCTGTGGATGTGACCATGTGATACTTGGTTCCTGTTCCTGCCACACCTTTCCCCTCCCAAAAAACTGTAAGCCAAAATAAGCACTTTTCTTCCCTAAGCTGATTATGGTTGGGTATTTTATTTTTCTTCAGCAATGAGAGGAAATCTTACACCCCATTAATCAGCATGCCCCCCCTGATTCCACATTCAAAATTCTTTTCCTAATCCCTCTGCTGGAGCCCTGATGCAGGGCAGCCAGTCTCCTTCTGGACTCTGCAATCAAGCCTCTCTGCTGCCCTTCCTTCCAGCCTAGCGTCCAGCTGGCAGCTGGAGCAGCTCTAATGTCAATCCAGACATGCGCCCAGCCAACAGTCTCAGAGGAACACCCCAGTTCCTTACCTAGGTATGCCCCTCACCGGCAGCATCCCTGACCTTTCCCTGTCGATTCACTAGCTGTTTACAACATTGACCTTGTCCCTGTTTCTGCCACATGGCAAGCTGCTTCCTATACCAGGGTTGTGCCTTTAATGGTTCTTGTTCCAGGAAACCTGCTCTGAAGATGGCATCATACTGCCTCACACCGACCACTCTCACCAACTCCGAGTTCTTTTCTGACAACTACATTCAAAATTCCCTTCCTCTTGTCACTCTCTAGTCTATTACCCTGTCAGGTTCATCTCCAGAGTGGGCAGTAAATACTCTTTGCTGGCTCCTGGGACTGTTTTCATCACTTGACCACAAGTTCTACGAAGTAGCTTTGTCGCTCAATGATGGCTGGCACAGAGCACACGTCAATAGTGTTCAAGTGAATAAGTGAGGAAACAAGTTAATTCTGTATTTTAGAAGTCAACGGACAAGAAAATGATGCTAAACCTTCAAGGCTATTATAGTGTCCGGACAACTGTGTTAAACACCACATTAGATTTTTATGCCATAAACGTTGAATGTGGCATTTCCATCCTGAAGGCTGGACTTTCTATTTAATTCAGTACTGTGGTCATTGTCCCAGTAATGATTCTCTATGTGACAATAAGAACTGATGATCTAGAGTAACACTGGCACTGTAGTCTTAATTAGTTTCAAACGTAATCCTTAAATCCCACCTGGTGTTCCACTCCAGGAAGTGACTGCTCTTCTCTGGACGCTCCCTCTCAGGGTATGCGAGTCAAAATGGTATACAGGAGAATGGCCTGATGGGAACCAGGGCTCCTGTGCAGACAGACATCCTCCCAGAGGTAACCTTGGCCTTGTGGGAAGAAGCTCCAGGTCATAACTACGTTCTGTGAAGGTCAAGACGCCCCGGCACAGTGGTTTTCAAATGGAGTCTGTGTGCCCCATGGTTCCCAGAAGCAGGGGAGGGTCAGGTGTGGCGGTGAAAGACTCGTCCACAGCTTCCAGGAGCACCTTTAGCAGAGTCACATCGCTTGAAAGGATCTTTGTGTTCTCTCATGACTTTCCCTTTCCCACGTTACAAAACCAAGCCAGCTCTCTCCCGCTCCAGGATGGCACGTGCCCTGTGCCAAGAGACGGAAGAGCTGCAAAATGCTAGGTGTCTGTGTGGCGACAGGAAACAGCCCTAACCACTGGTGGGTCACCGGGGTTTGTTTTCTCTTTTCCCCAACATGGTAATTTCCAGTTCTTTTTCTCCAACCAAATTGAAGGGAGGCTAAATTAAGGTGCCAGTTACCAGGTATAGCTGATGACTAATCCCAATGAGACTTTTGATATTAAAAGCAAAAGATGTCCAATGAATGGCACAGCACTGCTTCTAGAACAAAGCCTGTCCCCCTTCACTTTAGAGGAGTGAACACTTGTACCCAAATTTAATCTATAAAAACAAAGTAAAATATAATGAAAACAGAATGATATTAAAGTCTGCTTATTCAAGCAATAAGTAATATTCATTTTGAATATATACATTGACTGAGGGAAAGAAGGTCATCCATCTAAGGAATGCATTTCCAATATAGTTTCATTTAATTTTTTTTATATTTGAATTGAGATTTATGGCATACACATTATTTTGATCAACTGTATCCCATCACTATTATAGCATTAGTCCTAGTGATATCAATAAAGAGTTTTATTGTAAAGTCCAATATCATAAGAAGTAACAAAAATAAGAATGATCAATAAGAGACTTTGGAGCATAAAATATATTAATTAGAATGAATCTTGGGAGGTTTGGGGCTGTGACAAGGTCCATGTTCAAGGAGCACAAGGAATGATGTGGAATTAGTGATTTAATTCACATTAAAGAGGAATTTGCTCACATAGTATGAAAGAATGATAGTGGGGAATGTTGAACCACTGTGTTACACAGATTATTTTAGGCATATTTAAAAAGAAATGTTAGTTTTATTTTTAAAACACTACATAGGAAGCAATATTCTTGGTAATAATTAAAAATTAAACTGTGAAATATTTGTGTATAAGTAAATAGCTATGCAAAAGTCTTTTAGAAAGCTAATGAGTAATAATAAAATAAATAAGTAAATAAAGCTCAGCACACTCTGGTCTTCTATTCAGTCACTGGTTCATAACCATTTGTGTCTCATTGGCATGGATGAAGTATCATGTCTGCACAGGTCACTTACCCACTTATTGTGGGCTTCATGGAACAGTGTCCAGAATGTTCTGTGTTCCTACTTTGTCATGCAGAGATCATTACTGTCCACTTCAGAGTAGTGAGTCAGAGACTTACAAGTAGAAACACCAACAGGAGCCCTTCTGCCTGGCAATCCCAGTGTGTGCAGCTAACCCAAGTCCTTCACATAATGGAAAGTGAGTCCTCTGTTTTCCTTCTGCCTGGCAATCCCAGTGTGTGCAATAACCCAAGTGTGCACATAACCCAAGTCCCTTGCAGCTAACCCAAGTCCTTCACATAATGGAAAGTGAGTCCTCTGTTTTCCTTCTGCCTGGCAATCCCAGTGTGTGCAGCTAACCCAAGTCCTTCACATAACGGAAAGTGAGTCCTCTGTTTTCCTTCTGCCTGGCAATCCCAGTGTGTGCAGCTAACCAAAGTCTTTCACATAATGGAAAGTGAGTCCTCTGTTTTCCTTCTGCCTGGCAATCCCAGTGTGTGCAGCTAACCCAAGTCCTTCACATAATGGAAAGTGAGTCCTCTGTTTTCCTTCTGCCTGGCAATCCCAGTGTGTGCAGCTAACCCAAGTCCTTCACATAATGGAAAGTGAGTCCTCTGTTTTCCTTCTGCCTGGCAATCCCAGTGTGTGCAGCTAACCCAAGTCCTTCACATAATGGAAAGTGAGTCCTCTGTTTTCCTTCTGCCTGGCAATCCCAGTGTGTGCAGCTAACCCAAGTCTTTCACATAATGGAAAGTGAGTCCTCTGTTTTCCTGTGAAGATGCTTTGGAAACAATCTTCTAATCGTCATCTGTTTTCACCTCCTTTCTCCCAGCGTGGACTGATGTGAGAATCAGTGAGAAAGGAGTCCAATTCCAGCCAGGTGGGGAATGTTCAGAGCAGACAAGAGAACCACTCCTCAGCTTTCCCTAACATTTGTCACTCTTTAGTAGGTTATCAAGGTCAGAGATTTGACCTCCAAGGGAATCCGTTAGATTCTCCCATAGTCTGAGAAAGCCTTCTCACCAAGCCCTAGAGGCGATCCATGTTTGCAGATACATTTGCTAGTAGAAATAATCGCAAGGAGAGTTGTAGCTTACGGGAGAGTGTGCACAGGCTCCATGTAAATACAGTGCCATTGTATAGAAGACTTAAGCAACCACGGGTGTTGGTATCCTTAGGGGTCTTGACAGAAATCCCCTGAAAACACCAGGGACAAGAGCATTTCAGAAGTGAGAGGTAGCTTGTTACTATTAAAAGGTGCTCAGGCTGGTGAGATGGCTTAGTGGTTAGCTGCTTGCCTGCAAAGCCAAAGGACCCAGGTTTGATTACCCAGGACTCATGTAAGCCAGATGCACATGGTGGTGCATGCATCTGGAGTTTGCTTTCAGTAGTGGAAGGCCCTAGCACACCCATTCTCTCTCTCTCTCTCTCTCTCTCTCTCTGTGTGTGTGTGTGTGTGTGTGTGTGTGTGTCTGTCTGTCTTTCTGTCTCTTCTACTCTCTCTGTCAAATAAATAAAATTTGAAAAAAATATATTTTAAAAAGTAGCTCATAAAAATGTAATTCTAGTACTCTGGCATTTTTTTGAAACTGGTCAAAAGGCTGGGTCATATATCAAAGTATGCATATCCTTTTTTTTCTGTTTATTTTTCTTCTCATTTGCCAGTTCACAGTAGCCTGAGGACATTCTTTATTTAATGAACAGCTTATAGAGAGGGGGAAAGGCCTAAGTGAGGCCAGGGGAAGAGACTGTGTAAAAGAGGGGCGGGGTGGGGGGAGGGTTAATCAAAATTCCAGATATTCTGAATAAGACATTTGAAAGCCTACTTTTTTTGGATAATGGCTCATCTAGAAGCCATTGATGGTGACTAGAAATTTTTCAGTGCCAGGGATGGGATGCCTTCCAGTGAGTTGTTGGCCAGGGAGGTCCCTGTTGCCTCCAAAACATTACAGGCTATTGCCAAGGCCCTTGGTTTCCCATGAGTAACAGATGGTAAGACCCTATTGCTGAAAACTTCACATGTCTGGGTGGAAAGGTCACTGAGAAATTTAGCTGGTGCTGAGCTGAAAACTGAAAGCTGGAAAAAGCTGCACTGCATGCAGTCCTACGGGAGACAGAAGTCATCAGCGGTGCAACGGTGCAAACAGTGGACACTGGAAACGTCAAGTTTGGCCAGACAGGCCCAATGACCGAACAGGTGCAATAGTGGCATGTCTGCTCTGGGGGAAACCAACTGCTCTCTAATTGGACTAGAGGCTCTCTCTATGGAAGGGAATACATGCCTGGCTCTGAAAATCTAATCAAAAGCCTATGGCAGGAAAGGTCATGAGCCTTAGGTGTATAAAGCCTGCTCTTGTCTGGCTAAATGCATATATTATGCTCACCTAAGCTGCCCTGAAAGCATTACACTTAATGTTCATATTCATATATTAATGCTATTCTCACTTTTGGTTAAAGAAGCTTCTCTTTTCAGATGGTGATGACCACTTGGATGACCCTAAAGGCAATATAAGTGCTGAGAAGAAGGGACGGAGGAGTGTCCAGCACGGAAACATCTCTATCACACCCTCCAAGGCTCAGGGTCCATTGTGGAAGAGGTGGCAGAAAGAATGTAAGAGCCAAAGGAAGGGTATGATTCCTTACAATGTAACTGTCCAGACAGAAATTGACGTCAATATCCATGACCTCACAGTGCCTAGCAGTACCTTCACAAGACCCTCATAATAGGAGAAAAAGATGATGACATCAAAATAAAAGAGAGACTAACAGAGAAAGGGAGGGGGCATGATGGAGAGTGGAGTTGTGAAGGAGAAAGTGGGGGAGGGGAGGAAATTATCATGGTTTATTGTCTGTAAGTATAGACATTGTCAATGAAAAATTTAAACAAAGAAAGAAACACATTCTGAAAAATAGTACTTCTAGTTTGCATAATAAGCACTAAACTATGTACTTCTATTTTTAGGGATAAGGTTGTGGAAGATTCAAGAGAAAGCAAGACAGTGAGTGGAAAAGAAGCTGTGATACAGATTATAGCTGAACACCAATTTAAAATAATTAAGAAGATTTACATATGACAATAAGAGCTCAGTTTAGAAAGCCACAATATTATGACTGCATCTTACCATGCGTTCAGTAGTTAAGAAGTATCTGTTGCCTGTCAGAACAGCCCTGGGCTGTGGTCGTAGCAGCTTAACTAGGAAGACGCTATGAACGTACCCATGCAGCTCAGGCTGTCAGACAGGACGTGGAAGACGCTATGTATGCACCCATGCAGCTCAGGCTGTCAGACAGGACGTGGAAGATGCTATGTACACACCCATGCAGCTCAGGCTGTCAGACAGGACGTGGAAGACGCTATGTATGCACCCATGCAGCTCAGGCTGTCAGACAGGACGTGGAAGACGCTATGTATGCACCCATGCAGCTCACAGGAAGTGGCAGCGGACAGCAGCTCAGGCTCAGACAGGGCGTGGAAGACGCTATGTATGCACCCATGCAGCTCAGGCTGTCAGACAGGACGTGGAAGATGCTATGTACACACCCATGCAGCTCAGGCTGTCAGACAGGACGTGGAAGACGCTATGTACGCACCCATGCAGCTCAGGCTGTCAGACAGGACGTGGAAGACGCTATGTATGCACCCATGCAGCTCAGACTCTCAGGAAGTGGAAGACGCTATGTACGGACCCATGCAGCTCAGGCTCTCAGACAGGAAGTGGAAGACGCTATGTACGCACCCATGCAGCTCAGGCTCTCAGACAGGAAGTGGAAGACGCTATGTACGCACCCATGCAGCTCAGGCTGTCAGACAGGACGTGGAAGACGCTATGTATGCACCCATGCAGCTCAGGCTGTCAGACAGGACGTGGAAGACGCTATGTACGCACCCATGCAGCTCAGGCTGTCAGACAGGAAGTGGAAGACGCTATGTACACACCCATGCAGCTCAGACTCTCAGGAAGTGGAAGACGCTATGTACGCACCCATGCAGCTCAGGCTGTCAGACAGGAAGTGGAAGATGCTATGTACGCACCCATGCAGCTCAGGCTGTCAGACACGTGGAAGAAGTGGAATGCAGCTCAGGCTGTCAGACAGGAAGTGGAAGACGCTATGTACAGACCCATGCAGCTCAGACTCTCAGACAGGAAGTGGAAGACGCTATGTATGCACCCATGCAGCTCAGGCTGTCAGACAGGACGTGGAAGATGCTATGTACGCACCCATGCAGCTCAGACTCTCAGACAGGAAGTGGAAGACGCTATGTATGCACCCATGCAGCTCAGGCTGTCAGACAGGAAGTGGAAGATGCTATGTACGGACCCATGCAGCTCAGACTCTCAGACAGGAAGTGGAAGAAGCTATGTACGCACCCATGCAGCTCAGACTCTCAGACACCCATGGAAGCTCAGGCACCCATGCAGCTCAGGCTGTCAGACAGGACGTGGAAGACGCTATGTACGCACCCATGCAGCTCAGACTCTCAAACAGGACGTGGAAGACGCTATGTACGCACCCATGCAGCTCAGGCTGTCAGACAAGACGTGCACAAACCCATGCCGTCGTTATCACGGTACAGAGCACTAGGCAGTCAGGGCTTTCAGAAGAGGTACAGACAGTGTGTGTGGAGAAAAACATTTACTTCCTGTCCTTAAAGAGCAAGCGGCTTGCTTAGGAATTGCCACTGTTGCACCTGCTTCCTAAGGACTTACCTGAGTGTTGCTCACGGCCTTCCGTTAGTGCTAAATGCACACAAGTGAGAGTTCAGATACAGTGAATGCTAGAATTCTTATCGAAGTCTGGGGACCCTGTTAGCTGTCTTGGAAGACGGGCAAGAATAAGATAGGCAAGGGAGTGGAGGAGAAGTGGGGAAACAGCTGACCTGATGCAGGTGGACTGGGATGGTATCAGCAGAGATGCAGGGGACAGTGCCCCCAGGGGAAGGAAGCCTGTGACCTTAGAAAAGGAGAGTGTTGGGGATGGAGAACGGACGGGAAGCAATATTCCTTCACACAAGAACACAGAGGTGATGCCTTCATCCAGAAAACTGCAGCTGAATTTTACAACATAGAGAACAAGGGATCAGGATGGAGAGAGGAAGGGACAGGACGGCATCTAACGGTCCAGGAGGCTGGGGCAGGACTTCAATGCACAGAGGTGCTGTATGCATTTCTAGAATCCACAGGCACCCAGCTTGCAAGCCCAACTTAAGGTTACATACTCTTGAAACATTTGACCTCAGCGGTAAGTGGACTTTAACCAAAACTGTGACTAAACTAAATGTAACATTCAAGCACAAATGTGGTTAAAATATACAGTATATTAATCTAGCTACCAATTATAGCAACCAACTAGAAAAAATAGGATGTTCCCCTTTTGAGGAAAATGAAGGAATTATTTAATTCAGTGTATCATATTACTTTAATACTAAATGCCTTATATACAATAACAAATTAAGAAAATGCATACCTATTAATTTCTCTCTAAAATAATAATGATTATCCATGTATCTTGCACTGACTTCACTCTCCATTGGAGAATTTGCTTCTCTTTTTCAGATGCATGCAGAACCTGAGGAGAGAATCAGCCCATCGCACCTCACCAGGTACCCGCCAAAGCTATGGAGTTATAGGGGAAATGAGCAAGAGTGCTGCTTTCTCGGTGAACCTGGAACCAGCACAAGGGCGAAGGAGATAGACACAAAGAACACTCAACCCCAACCAAATCAGATATCCAGAGACGCAGAGACTCCCAAAACCTTGTCACTGAAATAGACCTAAAATGAACCCAACATGACTCAGGGAAATTCGCGGAAGAGGGGGTGGAAAGAGCCATGAGTTGGGTCATTATGCACAGAGTCACTGCCTCTCCCACATAACTGATGGCTACCCCTATAAGGCAAGACCCACATTACCTATGGGGAGAGGACAGGGAGAAGGCTAATGATGGTATCATCATGGCTGTATATATACTATATACATAAATAATAAAAAAATTAAAAAAGAAAAGAAAATTCACACAGGACTGATAAGGAGAATTCAAGAAATTCCCTGGAGAAATATAAATAAGAAATAATGGATTTGTCTGCATAGAATGAAGAAAAGGCAAAGGAAACAAATTTTTGATTCATTTCAGCAAGCAGATCTCTAGGGTTTGCGTTAGAACTTGAAAGGTACAGTTAATGATGACTTGAAAGTTAAGACTACTGCATTTCTACAATTTTAAGAGTAATAAGATCACTGTTAAATTGGGCCTGGCTCATGCAGACATTGCGTATATTCGTCTGTGAGCTTAATTAAAAATTTAATACCGCGGCTTTCCATTTCATAGCTATAACTTTTCTTTCTGACAAGTAAATTAAACTGTTCAAGTCTCAAGGTGAGGAATGCAGGGGGTTTCTATCTGCTGGTCTGTCTTGAGCCCTGAATCACCTTCAGTGTCAGAGTTGCAATATTACGATTTCTAATTAAAACCAGTACAGCACACAGGAGCATCTGTCTGTGTCAGGCCAT
This sequence comes from Orientallactaga sibirica, assembly GCA_036365145.1. Classification (NCBI taxonomy): domain Eukaryota; kingdom Metazoa; phylum Chordata; class Mammalia; order Rodentia; family Dipodidae; genus Orientallactaga; species Orientallactaga sibirica. Next base: position 2,379,847 of record JAEOAD010000005.1, read on the forward strand.
ACCATGCTAAGTCCTGTTACCTGTGTCAAGTGAAAAGGAATATACAGCTTGGGATTCAATGAGTATTAGGAAATATGCCCTCATCTTTTTATTCATTATAGTCTTCCAAGTCACCCATTTTGCCTGACCTTACATAAACACAGTTGAAAGGAAAAATTTTAAATAGAAAAGGGCTTTTCTTTCACACAGTAAACTTTCATGAACTTTGTAGGGGGTTAGAGAAGAAAGCCTCAAGGCTTCTGAGTTTCTTTACACGGGCTTGCAGGACATTTTTGAAGAGAAGCTGCATGGAATTTCTCGATTTCTTTCCTCCCCTGTCCTCTCACTCACTGCTCCTGTGACTCCCCCCGGGAGGAGTGAGCACACTGGCAGTCTTCTTCCTTGCACGCTGGGGTGAAGAGGCCCGTCCGTTCTCGCTGCCTGTGCTGTTTCACAGTGCACCTTCCCCTGGCCCTAGACTACCCAGGCACCACAGGGCTGCCTCTCTCAGCCTCCTTCCCCCTGAGCTCCTGCCTGGGGTCCACCGTGCCCTTCCTCCTGGGTGTTTGCTCATCTCTCCAGCATCTGCCTTCTCTGTCTGTTTCTTACTGTGTCCTCCTAGGCAGAACCCCCGGCTCATCTGATTTAGGCCGGTGATGTCATGCTCAATCAACTCTTTGAGATCCAGTATGGTAAAGATACTGAATCATGAGTCAGGGTGAAAAGAAATGCTCATCCTTAATAAATAAAGAGTTCTGTATTATTTTAGTTAGAGAATAAAATTAACATTTTCTTCCCACACAATTAAGCACCCGCCCCCCCATGTGTAAATGAGAGAAGATGGCAGTCCACACTTTAAAGAGAACATATTTTAAAGACACCATCTTACTAAAATTCTATTTTTTATTTTTAAATATTTTATTTATTTATTTGCAAGCAGAGAGAGGAGAGGAAGAAAGAGAGGGAGAGAGACAAAGAGAGAAAGGGAGCATCAGGGCCTCCAGCCACTGCAAATGAACTCCAGATGCATGTGCCACTTTGTGCATCTGGCTTTACATGTGTCCTGGGGAACTGAACTGAGGTCATTAGGCTTTGCAGGCAAGTGCCTTAACTACTGATAAATCTCTCCAGCCCCTATTTTCTTTCTTTCTTTCTTTTTTTTTTCAAGGTAGGGTTTCACTCTAGCCCAGGCTGACCTGGAATTCACTGAGTCTTAGGGTGGCCTCGAACTAAAGGCAATCCTTCTACCTCTGCCTCCCAAGTGCTAGGATTAAAGGTGTGTGCCACCATGCCACACCCAGCTACTACTTTTTATTTTTAAATTATCAAGATGTGATAACTTTTCTTTTTGACAAGTAAGTTAAACTGTTCAAGTCTCAAGGTGAGGAATGCCAGTGGTTTATCTTCTGGTCTGTATTGAGCCTGAATCACCTTCAGTGTCAGAGTCGCAATATTCTGAGTCCTAACTGAGGCCAGCACAGCGCACAGGAGCATCTGTCTGAGAAGAGCCCTTTCATACCCCATGCATATCAATAAATATATAAATATTTTCTTCGAATTCTTCAGCCACACATAAAAAGAATGCCTAAACAGTCAAAGAAAAGTGTTCTCCCTGACTCTTCTCTGCCCTACTTCCTTTTCTCTTCTCTGTCTTTATCAGCTCTGTCTCTGTCTTTACCTCTCTCTCGCTCCCTCTCCCCTCTCTGTCTGCTCCTCTTCTCTGAAGTCTTTAAGCTGAAATTTTGGATTGGAATCAACTAGAAGTTTCTCAATTTTTTAATTCTTTTCCCTATATGGAGTATTTCCAAGGAATGAAGCTTTAAGTCCTGTTAATAAAATACATTTTGGTTCTTTGATGTACTTACTTCCAAGGAATTCTTATCTGCCAGACTCAGCCGCCAGTATTTCCCAGTAGGTGTCCACACATAATTAACAGAGACCCCATGGCTTCAGTGAGAGGGAACACAGTCTTCAGGAGATCAGGGCATGTGGGTCAGAAGACAGGCACCAGAGCACAGGCACCCAATCTGAAGATGCAAAGTTCTGGCCAAAATACAGAGCTTCCCTTGGGCTCGTGAGCCAGAAGAGTGCTCACACAAATCACCTTGTTTAGAGAACCAGGTCTCTTCTTAAAATCCTAATTGAAACTGCATGTGTTTTAATTAAAACAACATCTGCCCAGGATTGAAGAGCATGTTTTGAAAAGCAGAGAAGGCAGCTTTCTAAAGTTCCTTCATATCCACTTCATAAAGTGAAGTTCATTCATCCCCAGGAATAAAAATAGCATATAGTTTCCCTGGGTTTCCAGAACGCCAAGTCTTTCTCTGGGCACAGAGAAATCCACTGGGGTCAAGAGCACACATGAAGCAAGGCCTGTGGTGCCGTGGGGTGACGGATGCTCAGGAGGCCGGCTTCCCAGAGCGGGCTGACACACCCCAGGAAAGTGTGCCATGTGCCAAGGCGTGAGATGGAACAATAATCACATGCATGTCTGCATACATGCATGCTCGTGTGTACCTATGTTAAATGACATACTTGCATGCTTGTGTGTACCTATGTTAAATGACATACATGCATGCTCGTGTGTACCTATGTTAAATGCCATACTTGCATGCTCGTGTGTACCTATGTTAAATGCCATACACGCATGCTCGTGTGTACCTATGTTAAATGCCATACACGCATGCTCGTGTGTACCTATGTTAAATGCCATACTTGCATGCTTGTGTGTACCTATGTTAAATGACATACATGCATGCTCGTGTGTACCTATGTTAAATGACAGGAGCCTGTAAGATTTTAGAGCTGTCAGTTTTCCAGTTCTACCAGGAGACAATGTGTGCGAGACAACATGCCAAACACAGGATGGAGTCTAGGATGTGATTTCATCATGAGCTGCAGAATTTATGAACAGTCTGCAAGTCAAAGAGTGGATGAAGGTTAGGATCCTGGGCCTCTGGCCCCACAGGCACGACCTTTCAAGTCAGATCAGCAAACGAAATGGAAGGTTACAAAATGCTCCAACACTCAGGACAGTATTGACTCAAGCAAGGTTCCCTCTTTTCCCTGACATCACTCCAGTTCTCCAGAGAAAAACACATTTTGCACTAAGAAAGCTCTAGGATGGAGGAAGGAGATCGTCATTTTGTGGATAACATTCTTTCCTTATTTAATCATTATTTTCAATTAAATTCAAAACATTTTATGTTGGTCTTTAAATATTCCCAGCAATTTCTGTACACAGTCTTTAGAGTAGCCAGGTAAAATCCTTTTGCTTGAGTATTTAAAAAAATAAGGCAAGGGCTGGAGAGATGGCTTAGCAGTTAAGGAGCCTGACTCGTAAGCTAAGTACGCTGGTTCCAATCTCCAGCGGTTCCAGGTCCCACGTTTAGCCAGATGCAAAGTGACACAAGGGTGCAATGATGCACTTGACCACAAGGGGGCGCACACACCTAGATTTCATTCGAAGCAGCTGAGAGGCTGCTGGCGCGCCCATCTCTGTCTTCCTCTCCCTCTCTGTCTCTCTCCAAAAAAAAAAAAAAAAAAAATGAGGCAAGAAAAGAAATATAGAAGGGATTGGTCTTTTCACACATACTGATCTGCCCCCATGAAAAGAAGGGATGCTATGACACCTCAGTGGGAGAGATGACTGGCAATGGATTCATTACGTAGTGGCAATTGAGTCACTGATAAGAAGCAATCCTTACTTTTCTCCTGATTTCATAGCTGTGCAAGGATGAGGTGCATATTGCTAGGCACACACGGAACCTTTAAGCTCCCTTCTCTCCATCTCTTAGGAACACATGGTAGGAAATGGTTCCCTTCGCTCCCTTCTCTCCATCTCTTAGGAACACATGGTAGGAAATGGTTCCCTTCTGATCCATGAAAATTCCAGATCCTATCTTGTGCCCCCTTTTAGACTGGGGCAGGAAGAGAGGAAACTAGGTGAAAGCTGAGCTTGCTGACAAAACACAAAGAAGCTTGGTCAATGTCAAGCACGGTCTCTACAGTATGAACGTATAGGAGCATCAGTGAAAGGACTCTGAGGTCATCACCATGGGGTGGACCAGAGGATGCAAGAGTCTTGCAAATCACAGAGGGAAGACAAAAGGATCATGGGAAATGGGAAAGGCCAGGCTGGTGACGTGGTGACATGCTCTTCTCGTCAGCTCAGGGTGATACACAAGGGACCTGGGAGGATACTCATAGCAAACTAGCCTGGCCTGTCTGTCACAAACTGCTCCCCAGGGAAATGAAGAAAAGTGCTCCACAGGCTTTGTCAGCACCCCTGCAGGCATGCAGGGGCCCTGCCAGCATAGATTTTTTTGGCAGCAGTTGAGTCACATCTAGAAAGTGTTACTATTTCCCTCCTCCCAATCTCAAACCTCTTCCAATGCGGAAAGAGGAGGAGTCTGCTTAGAGGTGTGGATCTGAGCTGGGACCCTTGTGTTTCTGGATGCCATGGAAAGAGGGTGAAGCAGATGACCTCTCCACCCCTTTGATTTTCTACTTGTAGTTTCTCAAACCGTCTCTAGATTTCCTTCAACTCATTCAGCAAATCTATACGGAGTGTCTGTGCTTGGCATAGAAAAGTGCCAGGCATGATAACACATAAACATAACCCTAACCTGAGTCTGATCCCCCCATGATGCATGAGAAATCTAAAAGGCAATTAAAGGCTAAAAATCTCACAATGCATAGCTTCAAGGATGGCATTGAATATATGGGGGTCAGTAGGTACAAGTTCATTTATTCCTTAAGGCTTTTGTTTTGTTGTATTTTGTTTGCTGGCAGAGGTTGTGGGTTTGGGTAAAATAAATATAATAAATTTTAAAACTCTCTTTAGGAACTGTCCAAGTGCTGAAATGGGTGGCATTTTGTGAAACTTGCTGAAGGAATGCAAGATTGTTGGTCCTTTTTCACTGAAACTAATTATTAGCATTCCTTTTTGACAACCTTCCCTACTGGGAAGCATAATTAACAGTTTTGAAGATTGCAAAGGAATGTATGCATGTGCATTAACCTCGGTGCTGTGCTTCATCATGAAGAACAGGGGTCTATCTATAGCACACTCAGCACCAGTTTACAGAGAGACATACACATAACCATGGAAACAGCCCAAATGGGAAGGAAGATAAGTGGGAGCGGAGCAGAGCGTGGCACACTCCTGTTGGTGGTACTGTGTGCATCTCACCAGGCTGTGTAGGGCAGATGATTACTGCACCCCAGATTCTCTGCAGTTTCCTGATAATGGATTCCCAGGAAGAAGACCCTGCCTCTGACTGCAAATGTGGTCACCTGCCCACCCTTGCCCCCAATTATAAGAGAAATCCAAGTACAGTCATAATTTACACTGAAGTCCCAGAAACAATGATGGAAAAAGCTGGACTCCTTCTAAAATGCTGAGTTCCTGAATATATTTAGAACTTTTAAGGATGAAAGGAATGGGTGTTTTGGTCAGTCATTAACATAAAGTCTTTTCCTTTAGCTGACAGTGTTTTGTTTAATTTATTTACTTAATGTTTTGATGATTTGTTATTCATTTCAAGGCGAAAGTTGGAAAATAGAGTTCAGTCATTCAGTCAGGAAATGCTAAGTCCCTATTATGGGTCAACACAGTTCCAAGCCCATGGGATACATTAGTGAATAAGACAGAGCTTTTGCCCCTCAGCAGCACAGCATACTGTAGAAGAAAGGTTGTGTTCCCATGATCCCACGGCTGACTGGAGCTGCTGCTGTTGGCACTGCGTCGAGACAGAGGACCAAACTGCATATCACTAGGGTGGGAAAAGATGAAAACTCAAAATGGAAAGCAGTCTCGACTGAGTCTCTAAAGTCACCGTCGCACCATCTGAAAACAGAAAACTGTAGGTGGGACTACTGATCAGTGCCACGGGGAAGAACCTAAGTGAGGTGGCTTCAAGTAGGACGTCTAGCAGAATTTCTCTCGGGGAAGTTGCATTTGTCTGGGAGGGGGCTGTGTGTGTGGACACTGAAAGAGGAGACTTTCTAGCAGCGGAAACAACATCGTCACTTAGGAAGTAGAAAAGGGAAGATCAGAAGTTTAAGGTCATCCTTGGCTACATAACAAGTTCAAGATCAGCCTGAGATACAAGAGACCTAGTCTTGAAAACAAAACCAAAGAGGCCCGAGGCTGCCTCTTGACCCACAGAACAAGGGAAGGGCAGGGCACCGTGGTCTCACCAAAGGTTCTAATGCTCAAGGTGCAGTTTGGAGCGGTGACAGGGAGATGGATCCTACAGAGACCCTACTTGTTTTACACTTGATTTTAGTTTGAGATGTTGGCTGGGGGTAGAGAAATAACAGGCTCTGATGAAGATACCAATAGCCCCACCATGGCAGCTTCCAGGACAGCAGTCCAGAGAGGACAGAGGTAGTGAATAGGTAGGAAACCATGGTAGAGATGGGAGTTCTGGACTGCGGACAAATCCATAAAGATTATGTATACCTTAAAAATTTTCAGAAGGAAGAACACATTTGTTGATAGGTTGGATGAGAAAATGGGCTAGATATATATCAAGGAAGATTCCAAGGCACGTGTCCTGGGCCACAGCAATACAGCTGTCCATTTTCTGTTTGGGGTAAAACTGTAGAATCACCAGGTTTGTGGGGAACTCAGTTGTAAGCATGTTATATTAGAGATGCTTATTAGACATCCCAGTGGTGGTGTTAAACAGACAGCTGGACCTATAATCTGGATTTACAACTGATATTTGCTTGGGACTCATCAGAATATAGTGGCCTTCAAAGTCATGAAACCTGTAATGGTTAAGCTGTGCTTGTCAACTTGACAAGGTTTAGGATCATCAAGGAAAACAAATCTCTGGGAATGTCTGTGAAGGGTTTGCTAGATTATGTTAGTTGATCTTGGAGGACCCACTTTAACTGTAGGCATTGCCATTCCACGAACTTGGGTCCTGGACTATGTAAAAGCTAGCTGAGCATTACCATTTATCACTCTCTGCTTTCTCACTGTGGGGTGGTGATCAGCTCCTCAGGCATTTCCTGCCACGTGGGACTCTATCCACTTGAACTTGCAAGCAGAAATAAATGTCTCCCTCCTTAAACCTGCTCTTGTGAGGTATTTGTACACAGCAATGAGAACATAACTAACACACACAAAAAAAGAGGTGAGGTCACTAAAGATTTCTGTGGGAGTTGATAGAAGAACAGGTCCACATTTATCTTGTTTTTTTTTTTTTTTGTAGTGTTTGTTTCAAAGTCATTGTGTCTTTCTTAATGTATAAAGTTCTGTATAGACTTTTCTTACAGAACACACTGCTTAGATTCAATATTCAGAGTGAAAGAGTTGGCAATAGTCATATTTCCTTCCTCCTAAACAGAATCTAATGTTTTTATGTCTTCTCATTCACAAAAAGTCATTGCTTCCATAAAGTCCGTAGCCTAGGTATTGTCACTTCTGTGTCTGAGTGATTGCCTCCATTTCCTAGTTGGTGACATTTGATAGTAAGGCTTAATTTAACACTGGCAATGTGGAGTTTCAGATGTTTCTGCCACAGACGAGCAGTGGATAACTGGCTTAGGAGCAAGGAGAGATGCCCAGGAGCCAGGAAGCCAATCAATAGCTCACTGTTTTGTTATATTTTAAGCCACCCAAAGAAATAAAACATACAAATGCACAACACTTAGTAGTTAGTATCCAGACAATAGACTGATTAGCTATTGATTTTTTTTCTCTGCACATTACACAAAAGAGATAGACTTGTATTGAAAGCCACAGTGCTGGTCCTTTTTGAAATAATTGCTCAAGAAAAGTGTATATTTGCCCCAAGAAAGCACTTTGATCTGTTGAACTAATGGCTTAGTTTAAATTTACAAAACATATCAAGCTCCCAAATGTTAAATTAAACTCACACTAAGTATAAATGTCAAATCTGCAAGTTTTCTTCCTCCCTTATAATCCATTGCAAGTATGATGAATCGTTGTATTGATGAGGCAGAGATATGAAGCCTGGTTTTATGATGAATAGATAAATAGCCAAAAACCTGCAACTACTTGGGTTTGCATTGGAGGATCTGACAGGGGCAGGAGAGAAAGTGCCTGGTTCCTGGATCATGAAGTTTGGCATCACGCCAGGTTGTTCCATGAAAGGAGTCTTCCCCATTTGTGCACTTATGTCTCTGTCTCTCCTCTCTGTGTGCCAGATGCTACAGACGAGCTGCACCCTGGCTCACGCACTCTGCTGCTCAGGTTCCACCTACTGACACCTACAGTCACCTTCTGCACGGTTGACTTCCACCCGTGAACCAGCCAACTACCCTAGGGAGCCCAAGTGGAACCCTACCATGCCCTCAACTCCAGAGAGTTTTCCACGAGACTCAGGGTTGGGGTCTCGTGCCGTATCCTTGCCCGTCTTTATGGGTTCATGATTCTCTAAGCATCAACCAACCTCGGTCTGAATCTCCCCGCCTTCTCGAAAGGCACACGAAGTCCTCTCTGAGAGAGGATCCCACCTCTTGCTCTTCCAGGCACATGACACCCCTTGAAAGTAGTAGAATTACCATGCAATCTAGCAATCCCCTTCCTGGGTATATATCCAAAAGATGTGACGTCAGTGTTTTGAAGACACATGCTCACCCCCCTTGTCCTCAGCACAGTTACCATTCACAACAGCCGAGACACTAAGGCAATCTAAATGTTCACTGATTGCACAACGGACAAGAAAGTGAAGTGCCGGATGCGCCTCTCCTTAGGCTTGTACCAGAAGGAACTTACAACATTTGTGACAATAGGAATGAACCTGGGGGCCGTCCTACTAAGAGAAACAGGAGAAAGAAACAGGCACTACAGTGACATGTAGAATCTAAGACAAAAGATCCAGAACTGAGGACAGGATGGCAGGCGTGGAGGCTGCAGATTGGGAGGAATGGGTCAAGGTTGGTCAAAGGGGGCACACTCCCAGCAGATCATTTTTGAGATTTATTACACAGCATAACTAATAATCACACATTGCTCACAGAGCAGTGTTTCCAATGTTCTTCCTATAGTGAATGGTGAGCATTGAGCCCTGCAGGCCTGGTGGCAGAGGCCAAAGAACCCAGCACTAGGGAGGCTGAAGTTCAAGTTCATGGTCTGCCTGAGCTACATATCAAGACTTTGTCTTAATAAAACTAAAACAAAAATCGTTCCTGAAGTGTTGTCTTTGCTAATTAGCTTAATTTAATTATTCCACCCTGCATACATATATTCTAACATTACTTTATGCCCTAACTATACAATTATAACTTGTTAGTGTATAAAAATCTAACAAAACCACAACTATTGTGAAAGTGAAAGATGCCAGACACAAAAGACATGAATCCATTCATGGGGACTGTCCCCATCAGGGACCTCCATAAGCAAAGTCAGATTGGTGTTAAATATATGGCCTCTTTCATCTTCATTCATAAGAGTTCCTTCACATTTCTTTGGGCAGTGATTTCCTTTCAATAAATAAAAATATAAATAAGTGTAGAACAGGTATGCGACCAGAACACCTCAGTGTGCCACATGGGAAGCAAACAACCAGCCCAACAGAAATCAGAACACTGGGGTGACAGGATTAGGCACCGAGCACTGTAGTCTTTTAATTCACAAGGATTAGAAATGTCAGCAGAGCTCATTTTCCTCTCTCTAAATTCTAAAAGGTCAGCCCGTGCCGTGCGCTGGATGTAAAGCAGGAGATCGGGACAACATAAAGCTCTGAGTAAGTACACACATGCTGTGTGGACAGACTCCACCAACGTTTTCATTGAAACACTGGGACACTGAGGGTCAGAGCACGTACCGATAAGTTCCTTATTTCTGACATCCAAGGCCATGTTCCGGAGCGCCGTGGCCACTGCACACACTACGCGGTCGTTGTCTATCCGCAGAAGCTCCACCAAAATGGGCAGGCCTTTCTCTTTTCGGACAGCTGCTCGGATATATACTGACCACTGCCAAAAGAGGAAAGGCAAAGGGCATTAGGAACAGGTGGAAACCCTGACAGGCAGTATCACTGAGGGATGTCGGACAGCTGTTTGCAGGAGCCAAAATGGTTGAATTACCAAGACCTAGTGTTAGAATAGGTGACTATGTTAGACATGCACTTAAACATCTGCATGTGGGGTGCCCCCAGCATATGAGCGTTCCAGGGCTAATCCACGAACCACACGTCTTTTCTCTTGTGACAGTGTTTTTGGTACTGGCGTCTGAAAGCCATTGCAGGATGCGCATTAATGCCTTATGATGGGACGGGTTTAGGATTGGCAGAGTTGGTCATTGACATTAAAAGGAATAAAAAAAGAACCACCAGCTGGGTGTGGTGGCGCACACCTTTAATCCCAGCACTTGGGAGACAGAGGTGGGAGGATCGCTATGGGCTCAAGGCCAGCCTGAGAATACAGAGTGAATTCCAGGTCAGTCTAGGCTAGAGCGAGACCCTACCTCAAAAAAACCAAAACCAAAAACCAAAATGTAGAATGTTGGATGATTCATATATGGATGACTTTTTAAAAGAGCTTTGAATTTGGAGGTGGGCCATAGAGATCAGTTGCCAAATACACAAAGAAGCCTTTACTGACTGACAAGGAGTAAATAAATAGAAACACACAAGAATGAAGAAGTAAAGATGACGTTGAGAATCAAAGAGAAATTTATAATTTTTTGAAAAAACATTAAGATCAAAAATATATTCCTTCCAGGACTGTAATTCAATATTTATTAATACAGTAAGGCATACGATTTGTTCTGGTTTAGTAGCTATTGCCTTTAATGGCACACAACTACTGCATCATATAGAATGGATACACATTGCCAGGCAGAGAAAGCCTTCAGACTTAGAGTCTCTTAACATAGTCCAGATAGGTTGAGCTTTTCAGACATGTAGACGTTATATGCTTTATATAGTTGTGTAATGTCCCAGAGAAAAGTGTGCACGATAAAAACTGACAAATATAAGGGTTTGATCAGTTGCAGTTTCATTTATGATCTGAAAACATTACATTCAGAAATGAGGTCTTTGATTCTGAGGGACAGTCTTTCCCCAGCCCTCCCCCACCAGGCCCTCTCCATCCCCCCATTCCCCCATGGGGCAGGCACCCCAGAGCTGGCTCTCACCTGTGGCAGGCAGGGAGCCCCCTCTGGCAGTGAACGTAGGGCATACGCCATGCCTGCCACATCCTCAGCCCAGCCCTGCATGAAATATGAGATTAAAAAAAAAAACAAACAACTTCATCCCATCCTATGTTAGAAGTCACATTCACATAGTTGCTTAGCACCATCACCCCATGAGGCTCGCTTCTCTCCTGTCCCCTTTTGTGCATCAAGCTCAGGAGGCTGAGGTGGGCAAACAGATACAACGCACTGAGGCGTCTCCTGGCTGCAGGGGGCGATTTGACAGCTTGTTCTCAGGGAGCAAATACATGGATGGTCTGGAGGGAGTCCCCTGATGATGGAAAACATCAAGGTTTGGGAGCTGCTCATTCGGTTTTGACTGTCCTGTTCTGATGCCACTTTTCCAGGGGGATGTCGCTTCTCCTGGCACCAAATCCCCACTCCCATCCATGTATTTACTCCACACACAGAAACTTGTCTTTCTCTGGTTACATCTGCTTCCCCTATTACATGTGTCCTTCTGGGTCTCCAACACTCAACCCAGAACAGCCTGGAAACCTGAGCTTATGCAGCCCATTCATGGCTGGGCCCATCTGTAAAACTATGAAGAGAAGCAAGGCAGAACAGAGAATATCATCAGAGTGTGGGGTCAACATGGGTGGACATTTGCAATAAATTGTAATGATGAGATTTTTCTTAGCCTTCTAACAGAGCACAGGGAATAGTCCTGGTAACTAAAGTTTAGTAGCTAGAGATGAGCTCCTGTCCTGTCCAGTACCACTTTCTTCCAGGTGCTAAGCTCTTGGCTTCAACATTTAAGATCTCTTCTGATTCTCTACACCGTATGGAGGGTTGCATTATCATTTTATCAATGAAAAAATTCAGATACAGTGTGTGAAGTAACTTGTCCACAAGAGTCAACTGTGTCAGTGAATCTGAGTTCGGTTTCTCTTACTTCTCTGTCTGTCTGTCTGTCTCTCTCATACACACACTCTGTTTCTTTTGTCTTTTAGCAAGCATCCATGAGTTTAGAGCAAGCAGGAACACTAGAAAGAGTGCGCTGAGCTAGGGAGCAGTGCTCTATCTGCTTCTCTTTTTGCTGTGGACATCACTCTTTTCTCCTCAAGGTCATCTTCTGCTTCTCACCTAGTCCTGTCCACTCCGTCTCCCAAACATTGCCTCGCCCTTGACCTCTATCCTCTCACACAGAGGTTCCCTGGCCAGATCTGAAATGATCCAAAAAGGGACAGATGTGACATTATTCCTTTTGAAAGTCCAGTTATGCCCCCCTCTGTTTGGATGGAAAGAAGATTTAGTGTTTGGAGAACAATGAGAGTCTTTCAGCCATTATAGGAAATGATTTGAGAATAAACAACGACAACAACAACAAAAAAACTGAATAAAAAATGACTATGTAGGCCTCTGATATGTATGAGTTCCAGACACACCTTTTTGAAATGAAAAAAAATTCTCCCTAAGTGAAAGGTGACCACCTGACAATGGATTTCACAATTAGATTGTTTAAAACAGAAAATAACTTGAATTTTGAAGTTTTTAGTCTTACATGTGTTAGTGTATGTATAGAAGATTAATTCATGATAGATCACTTACATTGCACTCAAAACTGTGGTGAATTCACAAACATTTTCTTCACATCCAAAGATAAGTATTTATAAAGCCCTTAAAGGTATGAGCCAATGAGTCTGGGGACAGGCCTAGTAACCCATATGTCACCAGTCAGGAGTTAAAAGGGAGAAAACAGGCTGGGCGTGGTGGTGCACACTTTTAAATCCCAGCACTTTGGAGGCTGAGGTAGGAAGATCACTGTGCATTCCAGACCAGCCTGAGACTAGTTCCAGGTCAGCCTGGGCTAGAGTGAGACCCTACCTTGAAAAAACAAACAACAACCCCTCCCAAACAAAAAACCAAATAAATAAGTATATAAATATATAAGTAAAAGGGAGAAGGCATGATACTGGCAGAAATATTGGGAACCAGGAAACATTTCTGGTTGTGAGCAGCCCAGGAGCACAAGGCCCACACACCATCCTGAAAGAGCAGTGAGCTGCCCCAGGACCACACCAGATGCTATGGTGGAGAGAAAGGCGCGTGGGCTACGCAGAGTTTTAACGGAAGAGCATCGTCAGATTATCATCAGTATGAAAACAGACAGCACCACAGTGGGTGGAATGGACAGCATGTCAAACCGCCTTCCTTCTAAACGTCTGTCTGTGTGTCTGTCCCCATCGACCAGCGCTGCTTGCAGCCTCCGTCACAGAAGTTTCTTCATGCGAAGGGCAGAGGTCAGTGCAGAGTTGCGAGGCTGGCAAAGTCACCAGCAAACACATGTGTGCTCAGCCCTGAACGTGCCATCTAAACCTCCCCCCAAGGCTCTGAGAATCTCACCGAAGAAGGGGCAGAAAGAATGAAAGAGAGGGATGATGGGACGAGGGGCTTGGGAGCGCTGGTTTCTGGATAGGCCATGGCTGTTATGCTCGTGAACTAACAGCAGATGTGATTTCCTGCATAGAACTGAGCCTGTCCAGATTTCAGCTGATTATCGCTGCTGGAAAGGGACCTGGCCTTCAGTGATGCAGCCACTGGCACATCCCGTTCCTCATTTTCTAGTAAATAACCTTCCACCCATGATCAGGCCAGAAGCCCTAATATAGTTCAGTGGATCAAAAGAAGAAGAAGAAGGAGGAGGAGGAGGAGAAAGAGAAGAAAAGAGAAAAGAAGAGAAAGGCAGGGAAACAGCATGGCGATTAAAGGGGAAGAAGAGTTTAGAGGGGAGGGAGGGGTGAAAGGAAGTCACGAGAGGTGTACTGAATACATGTTCAAAAGTGCAAAAACAGTTAAGCTGGACATGTCTGTAATCCCAGCATTCGGGAGGCCAAAGTGGGAGGATCACTGTGCGTTGGAAGCCAGTGTGGGACTAGAGTGAGTTCCAGGGCAGCCTCGGCTAGAGTGAGATCCTACCTCGGAAAAAAATGTTAAAAAAATAGAAGAAAGAATACAAAACTCTGAGTGATTGAGAGGGCTGTCCTTGGAAAGTCCCTTGTTGTTCTGCACACAGCGTGGAGGCAGCATGCCCTGCGCAGGCCAGCAGAGGGTAGGGGTAAACCAGTGGTGGGCAGGATGCCCCTGAGAAGACTGGGCTTGAGCTCAGGAAAGCTGCTCAGTGGTTCAGAGTGAGGAGAAGCAGAAAGAGGAGGACGAATGAAGTAGAGGAGGAAAGAGGAGGAGGAGGAGCAGAGTGGGGAGCAGGCGATGGCACAGAAGTAAATGTTCCTGGCGTGGTGTCCCCCAAGGAAGGCCGCAAGGTCACAGTGTCCCAGCTAGCACCCAACCCAGCTGCTTCGCAGGCACTGTTTGACCCTCTTCACATGTTTAGCTCAGACGCAGGTAACCCGCGTCCTGACTCCTGTGACGCAGGTCCACTGTTATTTCTACATACAGATCAGAGGGAGGAGGTGAGGCCACACCTCCAGAAAAAGCTCAACCAGGTCACGAACCCATGAGTGTGCGTGCTCGACCTCTGTTCTCGTCTGTCTCTCAGAAGGGTGGCTTACACTAGGAGCACGCTCACTCGGAGTTGAGAAAATCCCTTGCGAATAAATTAACTGAAGAATATTGGTTTTCATTTGATTACTTTTGGTTTCCAATAATCCATTTGAGTTTCTGCTAAGCTCCCAAATTAGAGACTTACTGAATAATATGAATGGAGACTCACTGGACATGTCAGTGTAAAGCCTTGAGGACAGCTTGGCCAGATCCACAACCCTGGATTCCCTTTAAGTGACTCGGTGGGGTGATGATAACCTCTCCTGTTGAACGAAGATAGAGGAGTGGAGAGTTGACAGCCTGGGCATCCCTTCTTGGGTTAGTGCAGTGGCGGCTATAGTCAGAAACCTACAGTAACATCCCTGAATGAGGGCCACAGAGAAGGCAGGCATGACAATATATCTTTTAGACTGTAAAGGGCTTCTGTGACCCCAGAGTCATACAGGGTAGCCCCTGAAGGCCCTATGGATGGAGTAGGAGGCTTAAAGGGCTGAGGAGCAGAGACGCAGGGGTCACCTGGCCAGAAGGCCAGTGACACATGACAAAGTTGGCTTTGGAGGGGATGTGGCTGAATTCAAGAAGTCCAGTGAGTGGGCAGGCAGGTAAGAGCATGGTGGACCAGAGATGGCCCAGTGCATACTGGACAGGCGGCAGCATAGGATAACCATGTCTCCAAACTGAGAAATGGAATTGATTCATGGTGCACCTGCCACACCCTCACAGTGATACATCTGTAGAAACCTCCTGGTCGTTACTTGCAGAGGGCAGCAGAAGAGGCAATAACAGCAATGCAGGTGCGTGAAGCCCGGTGGGGGGGGGATGGAAAATAGCTGAGTTTGACTGAGTTTATGTGGGCGTTTCTAGATTTGTTCTTCTCTCTTTTCATTTTTAAAAAAAAATATCAGGCAAAATTAGGTCTCAGAGATGAACCTAACATGAGCCATATAAAACGAAGTCATTTTCACATGAGTTTGTCCCCAATAAATTTCCTCAGTGCGACCACAGTCCTGAGGGACTGCTGATAAAGAATGTCAGGCATTGTTTAACCCTTTAATTCCAGGATGCCTCATTCTAATGTGGATTCCCAAGGGCTCAAGTTAAGAAAAAAAATCAGCCTGACTATAAACACAAATGATGGCTGCAATTTTTCCAAATATTTCTCCCCTGCTTAAGCTGAGGCAATTCCATTAAGCTGATTTACGTTCCTAGGAGCAGAGGAACACTGTAATTGAACAAGCTTTCTCCCTTGACATCCTAATAATCTGCTAAGTAGCTGAAGATAACGGTCTCTTTTAAATAGAGAACAGTCTGCTCTAAAACTGAAACCGTGATGGTGCTGAAATTCGAAACTCGTTGATGAACTTTCTACTCTTCAAGGTACTCTTACTTTAGAGGTATGGCCAGCAGTTAAATGCCTTTCTGGGAAATAATCATTTTTCTCACTGATATTAAATTTGCAATTTTTCCACTTTTCCTCTTAGCATGACAGAGCAATGTCCCATTCTAAAACCTAACTTTTCCAAACATAATTCAATCTTCCAGAAGCACTTTAGCATCTCCTCGTGCCACAGGGCCATAGTATGCTTAAAGTCTTATCCCATAAAATGAGAAATAAATTTATGAATTTATTTAAAACACCATGTTATTTATCATGGTGGATCATTAGCATGACAACAGGTCAGAAAGTGGCCCTCCCTGAAAATTATTTAGTCAGTCTTATTTTTTGAGGAGTTTATTACGAAAAGACTATGCAAACTATTCAGAAACAACATGGTTTCTGTTGTATGGTTCACACTATTTTCCTTTGATGATCACTACTATGAGTATCTGAGTTCCCAAGTCTTTCCATTTGGAGCACAAGTGTGGTTCGTGCTATAGCAGGACTTACGGAGTGGATGGCAGTGTAAGTATAAGTCCCTTCCTACGTGGGTTGAGCTGCGAGGGATATAGAGTATTATGAATTTTGAAAATTCAGAACTGTGTTGTAGGATTATACACTTCTGTTTTCAAGATCCCAATGTTTATTTTGAAAAGTGGGATGTTGGGCTGGGAGGTAGCTTAGTGTTTGTTTGCCTAGCATATGGAAAGTGTGATGTCTTGACAGGGGGACTTTTGAAGAAGTCCCTTGTTAGAAAAGCAATTATTTGTAAATACAAATGTTGATTAAGGCAATTGTGCCTATTGTATGTTTAATGGGTGCTTATTTTCTTGTGTTTTTTAAGAATATGTAAGTCAAGTTACAGCAAAGATTGAATTTTATCACACGTGTTCATGTAATGCTGAATACACTGAGGTCCCAGCAGTAGAGGTTCCTGGAGGGAAAAGCATGTTGATGCTCATGTAAGAACAAGTGAAGAAGCAAAACTCAAAACAAACATGACCCCAAGGCAGTCTTCATTAAACACCTCAGGTCGAGTTTACCTGCTTCTAGCCCTCTGCAATCTGAAGGATCAGTAATCTTCAATTACAAAAACATGATTTTAAAAAAATGAAACTTTTTGATCAGCAGGAAATTTTTTTCTTAATTGTGAATAATATGCAATCCTAGAGCTGCCGTCCCTGTGTGCAGCTGGCATCTGGAAAGATAAGGAATTCATAGCAACCCTTTGTGGTACCAGCCCTTGCACAGCATGAGATAAAGTCTACTCTGGACCTAATTTCGAGCTGCCTCCATGTCTCTCTTGATGGCATTGCATGAGAGCAGGGGAGGCTGATAGCACAGAGGTCTGGAATGGCACTGAATTGTTAAAAACTAGTATAGTATTTTCTTCTACATCATAAGTTGAAAAATTAATAAATCTTTGTTCCATTAAAAAGGAGAACTTTATTCTTCTTGAATCTGGATTTAAATTATCTTAGTACAAATTCTTGTTCAATTTTTGTGGGGCCAGGAACGAAGCCCCGACTGTAAGCAGGGGAGAGAGGTGTGGTCTGGATTTTCACAGGAGAATCTCTTGCTTGTGGACTTTTCTTTTCTTCCTGCTGGTGGATGGTGAGGACAGTGATCCGATGCATCACATGTTAAAGACAGCAGGAAATAACTTCTGCCTTCTAACTTGCTTGAGCCTTAAGTAAGCTGATCACCGCTAGTGTATCAGGGGAATTCTTAACCACTGAATTCTGTCTGGGAGTTTTAACCAGTGATGCTTGGAATGTGAATGCAACTTTTTAAAACTACCTCCTTGTACAGCTGACCTCATGGACACTTACACAAACTCCCGTGACAGCACTGACAATGGCATCCTGAACTTTTTACTTATGGCCTTGTTATACTATAAAAAGAAAGACCGAGTCACCTTCGCTCTTTTCTCTCAGTTGTCTTCCAGTTTCTGGCCCACAGTGGGAGATTAAAAGATGTTACGTTGATGAAAGAAAATGTCAGGTTCATTTGCAACATCAAGTGCTCGCTACTTAAGAACAGCATTCTGCACTGAGAGGGTCTATGCAAAACACCGAAGCCCTAAGGTCACTTAATGGGCCAGAGTTTTAACCACTTTCACAGAATTACTGCTAGGACTTTAAGTGGCTAGCTTTGGCGTCTTTTCTAAACTGAATTAATCCCTTAATCCTTTTCCCCTGCCTGGGTTCAGAACCATTTGACCCAGGGCTTATGTGTACTTGTTTATTTTCAATAAGGGGAAGAGCAGACCATCAAGGCAGCCTGTCCCAAGTCCCCACTGCTCGGACCACAACAAAGAAATTCACCTGAAAGTTCTATGTTAGAATTCCTCTCCTGCATGGATACTGAGGTGATTGACAACGTCCGTTCCCAGCATGGTTCTGAGCTTTGTCCAGAAAAGTAGGTCTCCATATGACTTATTTTTATCCTCTTAGATTTTTGATTAGCCCTCCCTCCACCCTTCCTTTACTCAATCTCTTCCCCTGACCTCACTTAGGCCTTTTCGCCCCCATTAATCTGTTCTTCTACTTACATATGTACAATACCATCTAAGTCTCCCCCCCACATTCCCTTTATGTTCCCTTTCTAGCTTATTGGCTTCTGCTACTGACCTTTTTAAAAAATTATTGGGAGAGATAGACAGAGGCATCAGGGCCTTCAGCCTTTGCAAACAAACTCCAGATGCATCTGGCTTTCATGGGTACTGGAAAATTTCGCACAGACTCTCCTCTGTGCTTGATACAGATTGTGTGTGGCATTTACAATACTCACATGGCCCTTGTATCAGCAATGCTTCCTGGGTCTTGTAAGGAACAAGCTGCTAAGTCATGTATGACTAGGGCATGATCTGGCCATGGGCTTGCTTCCCACCACCTCATGTTCCTTAGACTGGGCCTCTTGTCTTGTTTTGGGTTGGCCCTCATCTTCTTTAAGCATCCTGTCTATCAGCTGATCACATGCACACCGTTCTCAGAGAGTCTCCGTGTTGTTCTGGCCCAGTTTCTAATCCATTAGCCATGATGCTTCATGCTCCATTTCATCATAATTGTACAAAACCCTGTTTCGTTGCATTTAAAACTTATGCTTTGGCTCACACCATAAACTAGGACAGAGGTAACTGACTGTCTCCAATGTCAAAGTGTGATCTTTACTTTGACTCACTGCACTGTACTAACCTCACCTGGTTCTCTTTCACACGCTACAGTAACTGTGAGACTTGCTGTCCACTCGTCCTGTGGTTGAGTCTCAAATTTCCCCTGTTATTTTACAGTTTTTTATTCATTTGGGCCATATGGGCAGAGATTTTGTTTCCTTCTTCACTAAATGTAGTTGTCACGTTAAGTCTTTAAATACTAATGAATGATTATCTAGGTATCTTTTTACTGTATTTTATCTTTAAAACAAAAGAGCAAATAACACTCCTTGAGAATGTTCACATTCTCTAGACAGAGGTTGTATACACAGATATTTAAACATTTGGTTTCATAGCCAGTACAGGTATCTTTCTATAGTTCAAAATTTGGTTTTTTTCTGTGAATTAATTCACAATAGAATAATGTATTTACAATTTTATGCAACAGAAATAATCCACAAATTGAACTCGAAGGAGCATTCATTCACATTTTAGAAATGTTCAAATTACTGTATTCATTTTTTCAACAAACAAGATCATTGTACTGTGAATGAGAGAAGCGTATTGAAGTCCACGATGGCTGTGAAGAGCACTTATCACTCGGCTTCTGTGGTAATACTTCTGTGTTCTGATGCTCACAACTCAGCAATGAATGCTTTAAAGTTTAAGAAGTGCTTGGGACTGTTAGGAAGATCTACTTTGGTAGTCAATTTGTCATAGCCACTGGCTCGTCTCATAAAGGCAAGTTATTGTTTCAGACACGAGGTCCATAAAGAGCTATCTCCATACAGAACTCTCACGGTTTACCTCCACAATTCTGTTTTTGTTGGGTCATAAAACGTTAAGCACTACTAAGAAATACCACTAAATTTTGACAGTTGCTATAAAATACCATTCTTAAAACTCTAAATTTCAGAGGATAATATTGTCTGTGTGAAAGTCAGTGCAACTGTATACCCC